>CM071925.1:61116454-62431359 GCA_016081115.2 Rehmannia glutinosa
AAATAAAACACGTGAACATAGCTTCTTGTTGAGCTGCGGATCTGGTTCTTACACCATCTCTTACATCTCCAATGACTAGCTCACGGTGGATGGTCTCTCACCCATCTCACATCAGGTTGGAGTAAGTCACGGGTTGATCGTCTTGCAAATTGTTGTGTTATCTTGAGCAGACTCTCTCATTATCATTTAGTCAGCAGATTCTCCACGGTTGTCTTTGAGATTCAAATTATCTCATCTTCACCTTGATTAATTGCTCCAAATTTTCCGCCTTCAACATAGGGACTCTTCTCGCATAGTTGGTTGATTCAAATTTATCAGCCTAAATTTTCAATGTCTTCTACATTTACATTAGGTTCATCAAAAACCACATGGATAGATTCTTCGTGACCATAGTCCTTTTGTTCAAGACTCTATAGGCTTTGTTTTCATTGAGTATCCCAAGAAGATACCTTCATCAGCCTTAGCATCAAAAGCCTTCAGATTATCCTTTCCATTGTTGTGGATGAAGCATTTACATCCAAATATTCTAAAATATGCAACATTTGGCTTTCTCCCTGTCCAAATCTCATAGGGAGTATTTGTCAGTTGTCTATTTATCATGCATCTATTTTGAGTATAACATGCAATATTGATGGCTTCATCCCAAAATCTTTTAGGCAAACCAGATTCAGCTAACATGGTTCTTGCAGCTTCCTTGAGAGTTCTATTTCTTCTTTCTGCTACTCCATTCTGTTGTGGAGTCCTTGCTGCAGATAATTCATGAGCAATACCATTTTCAACACAATACTGAGTTATTATTCCATTGACAAACTCAGTTCCTCTATCAGATCTTATCTTTATAATGGTTTGACTCTTCTCATTTTGAACTCTTTTCATCAGTTGAGGTAACTTCTGCAAAGTTTCCTTCTTTTTACACATGAAGATTGTCCATGTATATCTTGAATAATCATCCACTACTACTAGAGTGTATTTCTTTCCACTTATGCTAGCTGGCTCAACTGGGCCAAATAGATCCATATGCAACAGATGCAATATCCTTGTTGAAGATGGACTTGACTTCTCTTTGAATGATGATTTGATCTGCTTCCTATCCGGCATGCATCACAAACACTTTCCTTCTTGTACACTGAGTCTGGCAATCCTTCTACAAGATTACTCCTTGCAAGCTTGTTAATTGTCTTGAAATTCAGGTGACTCAGCTTCTTGTGCCACAACCAACTTGATTCGGCTGTACTATTTACTAGCAGACAAGTGCTTGGTGTGGCAGTCGACCAATCTACCACATACATGTTCTTTTGTCTGGATCCTTGCAACACTACTTCATTTGATTCAGTGTCTTTGATTTGGCACACTCCCATATTGAATCCAACATTATAGCCCTTGTCACAGAGTTGGCTGATGCTTAACAAGTTGAAGTTGAGGCCTTCAACATAAGCAACATCTGTGATTTCTAATCCATTTTTCTTGATGGATCCAGTGCCTTTTATTTCCCCTGGAGCTTCATTTCCTCCAAATATGACTTTTGCACCTCTAATCTCCTTGAATTTTGACAAATTTTTCTTGTTCCCTGTCATGTGTCTGGAACAGCCACTATCCATGTACCAGGTTCCTTGGCACTCAGCTGTTCCTTGAACCTGCAATCAAGGAAATCAGGTTTTAGGTACCCATACTTGCCTGGGTCCTGAGGGGTTAGTGCTATAAGATGATCCAACCAACCTATAGCCAAATGATCTGACCCTAAGAGATTGCCATCTATCTGTGCCATAATCATAATTCACTTTGGTAAATTTCTTGGGGGCTTTAGGTTCATACAGCTGTCTCTTTTGTCTGTATGCCTGTGTGTGTGTTTTAGCAATTGCCTTCTTTGGGTAGTTGTCATATTTCTGAGTGTAGTGTTTGGGTGCATTTGTGTGCTGATGATAGCTTTTTTGCCCTTGGAATGACCTTTGCTGAGTTCTAGGCCTTTGCCATTTTGGCATGTATTCCATAGGTCTTTGCTGATATTTCACATTATTCCAATCAGCTTGACTTGGGTAGTTTCTACCATTACCATCATTTGTGTTCCTTTGATAGAACTTCTGGGGATTCTGGTAGCTCTGTTTCTTCTTCACATAGTACTTCCTGTTTAGAGTTTGTTGAGGAACTCTGCTGGATTTCTTCTCACTGCCCTCTCAAAGATATCGAATGGCTATTTTCCTTTTCCTTTATATCCAAGGCCAGTTTGTTTGTGATTGTGCTTTGGAATGAATGTGTGTGCAATATTTGGTGTCTTGGATTTTTAAGATGCTTCATTACTTGAAGATCCTTTTTCCAAGATCACTCTTGGAGTTTGACTATGCACAAAGGAATTGAATTCTATGTCCTGTCTTGTCTCCACATTCTTTTTGGCTCATGATAAGGTCATCCAATGATTTAGATGCCTTTGTTAATGAAGCAATCACATTTTTGAGATCATTTTCTCTCTTTTCTCGTAGAAGCTATATCTCGCTATTAGTTTAGCATTCTCGCCTTGACTCTTTGTTCTCATCGCCTATGTGACTTAGAGTACTCAGCTCCTTAATCAGCTGTGAGTTTTGGCTTTTGAGCTGGCTGTTTTCCTCATTGAATAGTGTGTGTGAGGATTTAATGTGCTCAAAGTCTTTCATCATTTTTCCTAATGAATCATAAAGATCATTGGGTGATGAAGTGTGTGTGTCACAATCACTATCACTAGAATCTGAGTGAGATGAGTTAGAGTGTACCTCATCTTCTTGGTCAGGTTGATCTTGTTCTTTAGCCATTAGACAGATCATAGCTTCTTCTTCAGAATCACTTGAGTAGTCAGCTTCACTACTTTATGAGTCTGCTGTATCTTTTGACTTAGTTGTTTCAGTAGTCTCAGCAGCCAGCATTGCCCTTTTCTTTTCTTGTCTTCTTTCTACGAAGACTCTTCTTTCTTCTTCATTCCTGTATTTATTGACTACAGGATATGGACAATCAATAGCAAAGTGTCCTGGTTATCTGCAATTCCAACACAGGTTTTCAACTTTTTGATCAGCTCTCTCATTTCTTGGGTTGTCAGGTCTTTGATATTCGACCTTTTGATACTCAGCTCTCTTTGGTGGCCTATCTTCCCTTGACTTGGAGGGAGCTGAATGTCTTCTGGAGGATTCACCTTTATTTCTTTTATAGTTCTTGTTGAAGAACTTGTTGAATCTTTTAACCATCAGTGCAATCTCCTCCTAGACAATGATTTCTTTGGTCTCAGCTTTCTTCCCATCCTTGACTATAAGTGCAGCTGTTTTGGGTACATATGTCTTCTCTTGATCTTTTCTTCTCAACTCAAATTCATAAGCTTTGAGGTCTGAGAACAGTTCATGATTGGATGTTTTTGATAGGTCCATAGAGTGAGTAAGGTTTAGAAGGGGGGGTTGAATAAACCTTACCAACTTTTCGATTTTAGTCCTTTTAAAATCTTACAGAGTTAAATGCACAACTAAGTTCTTGAGGGACAGCTAAGTTAGTTAACCAGCAGAGTTAGCCACTCAACAGACTCGATTGAGCATAGAATAACTCAGTTGTTTAGTCTAAACCTTAACTTGGTTGTGATGAAATTTTCAGCGGAAGACTTAACACCCTTGAATTTGGTTTAAGTTTGTTTTAACACTTGGTTTTAGCACTTTGTTAATTATCAGTTGGATAGCAAGTTATCAGTAGATACAAAATGATATGCAGAAATTAAATGCTGAAATGTAAATGACACAATAATTTTTATAGAGGTTCGAAGATGGGGTAATTCTTCTACTCTTCTCTTCTCCAACTCCTGGAGGAATCCACTAAGTATTGATCAGAGTACAAAGTGTTATCATCCAGATACAAGTCTTTGATCACACAGCTGACTTGATCCTTTGGGACTCACCTGAGATGCCTTGGTCACACGGTGGCTTCTCGTCCGACTCAGCCTTCTTCATGGCTGCGCTTGCTACTTCAGCTCACTTGCTCAATCTTCTTGGATTTGATCACGAAGCCCTCCAATAACTTGAGACGGTTCGACCTTGAACCTTTCTACAATCCTCCTTGGAATGTAGACCCCTTTTGATTCTTCAAAAGTTTCCTCTTCAACAATGAGTTTGAAGTTGTCTTTCCTTCATGACTTGGTGTTGGATCGATTTTCTTCAAAATTTAGGCTTGAAGATTTGCTTGAATAACTTGAGAATATTTTGCAGGTTACAGAATGAATATTGCTTTCTTGTTCGTAGTTCTGGTAATCAAGGTAACCCTTTTCTCAAAGTGATTCCTCAGCCTTTTATAGTGAACTTTCAAAAATCTGCCCGTTGAAGAGATAGGCTGATTTTCAAAAGTCACTTGTGTTCGTTGGCTTGTCTTGTTGCAGTCCTTGATATTGACATTTCCTCGTATTAAATGAACATTCAGCTTTTCAGAGTCTGGCACAAGGTGCAGTGCTTCCCAATGGTTTATTCCTGTTGCACGCTTCTAGGACTGAGCACTTTAAGACATGGCAGCATGGAAGTATTACTTGATTAAGTAATATTCTTGACTTTTCTGCAACGGATTCTTTTCAGTTAACTCCTCTTTCTTGTTGCTTTTCCCAGGTGACTTGAGTCTCGCTCCAATGATTGAAAGACTCATCCGTCACTCAACTTGACTTGACTTGGCTTCTTGAGTTGACTTGATCGACACTTCACACAGCTGTATCTCAGCTGATACTCCTTCAGTCGAGTTCTTGTCTTCTCCTCCTTGCCATACTCAGCTATTTCACAGCGGAGTCTTCATTTCAGTCTTCAGTTGATTTCTTGTACTTTGAGGCATAGCTGACTTGACTTAGCTCGTATAGCCCTATCTATTACAATACAAATTACAAGGAAAATGGGGTGCCAACTTTCTAGTCTAAGTTTTACATGGCATTCATCAAAATCTAATAGATAAATTTCCCAACAAGCACATAGGCACACGACATGAAAAATATCGGGTCTACCTGCGGTTAAATAAAGCAAACTACCAATCATACCTCGATATTTGTTTTCATCAACTGATTCACATTTTTCTTCCTTGTCGAGTTTGATGTTTGTTGCCATTGGAGTTGCAACAGTTCTTCCTTCTTCAATTCCAAATGTCTTTAAAAGTTCTTTAGTATACTTTGATTGTGAGATGTAAATACCTTCTTGAAATTGTTTAATTTGGAGTCCAAGGAAGAAGTTGAGTTCTCCCATCATTCTCATCTAAAATTCACCTTGCATTAACTTAGAAAATTTATTGCACAAAGATCCATTAGTAGCACTAAAAATAATATCATCTACATATATTTGAACTAAGAGGATATCTTTACCTTTTTCAAAAACAAAAAGAGTTGTATCAACTTTGCCTCTTGTAAAACCATTTTCCAAATAAAAAGAACTTAGTCCATCATATCATGCTTGGGGTGCTTGTTTGAGACCATATAAAGTATTTTTAAGTTTATAAATATCATTTGGTTTAGAAAATTTTTCAAACCCCGAAGGTTGTTTAACATAGACTTCTTCTTGAATTAAACCATTTAGAAAAGCGGATTTAACATCCATTTGGTAAAGTTTAAAATTTTTGAAACAAGAATAAGTAAGTAAAATACGAGTAGCTTCTAAATAGAAATTAGTTAATATACTACGCAAGTTAACTATATATATTGTGGGTACATGTATAATATTGTTGATATGATTGTTAAATTTTCAAAATTATTTCAATATATAATTTATTTTCAGTAATTATAGATCGAAATGAATATTAACTAATTGTTCTATATAACTCAATTCAAGAAAAATTTAAAAACAATAAAATATTAAATATGTTTTTATGTTTAGTTTATAATATCTCTTGTTCGATTTTAAAGGTTGGAGACATCATTTCTAAATTAATTTTAAGATTTGTTTTGCATTAGATACATTGCAAATAATTAACTGAGTAATGTTATGTGCTAAAAGTTGATAAACCACAATTTTCTGCGTTCATAGGTAAATAATTAAATCTTAATCATATTATATCATATATCCATTATTAACAAAAAAAAACATAGGAAAAGATTAATGAATAAAAATTGGATAATAAAAAATATATTGTTTCAAAATGTCAGTAATAACTTATATTTTATTAATCTTAAAACTAATTAATTTTTTAATTGAAAATGCATATACTTCCTAGCAATTCTCTGTGGTCTAAACCCAATCTTCCCCTACCTAAAAAATTGTGTTATTTACTCTACTGTAAATAAAACATTATCTCACAATTTAGGGAGGGTTATAGATGATAAATTTATTATTTTATGTGATATTTGCAACCAAAAGTAAATTTAGAAAAGGGAGAATTTTTAAAGTACCCACATTGGATAGTGAATCTTCTTTTCTATCCACCCTTTTAAAAGCACTGATTTACATGTAATTATCAAAATAACCTTTACTTTTGATTTGTTCAAATCTGACAAATGTAAGAGTCCATATTGTGATAACTTATTTTATACCGTGATATAATTTATTTCATAATATGAGAGCTTATTTCATAGTGTGATAACATGATAACTTATTTTACACCGTGATATGATTTATTTCATAACGTGAGAGCTAATTTCATAGCGTGATAACATGATAACTTATTTCATAACGTGATAACTTATTTCATAATGTGAAAGCTTATTTCATAACGTGGGAACTTATTTTATAACGTTATAGCATGATAACTTATTTTATAATGTGATCATTAGCGAACACGCCCTGGTTGTGTTCAACAATCACAGGCCATGTTTCGAATTGATGTACAAACACGCCGTGTTTATTTTCAAATTTTTTTTGGGCCGGAAAATTTGTACCAAGAATGCCCTAGCCGTGTTATTTAACACGGCCGTGTTGTAATTAAATAAAAAAAATAAAAAAATGGGTGGAAAAAATCGTACCGAACACGGGCCGGCCGTGTTAAATAACACGGCCATGTTTCTATAAAAAAGGGGGGGAAATCTGGAAAATATGTACCGAACACAGTCGTGGTCGGCACCCGCATAATGGTCCCCCCCCATTTTCTTCCCCCTTTTCTCACACAAAAACCCGTCTTTTCCCTCATTTCTCCCCCTTTTCTCACTCTCTCCCCCTCATATCCCCACTTCTTCCCCCTCCGCTCTCAAATTCTTCACTCACACCACACCAAACGCCTTCACACCTCCAAGGTTCTCTACTTCTTCTCCTCAAAATGCAACCAAGGTATGTGTTCTTGTTCTTTTTCTCTTTTCGATTTTCCTTTGAATTTCGACTTTCTCCATGTTTCAATTGGTATATTTCTTCTTTTATGTGTTGTTGTGAAGGTCCTCCCATGTTGTAATTGAGAAATTCATGAATTTTTGTTGTCAATTTTTCATACCCTAGAAATTGTACTTTAGGGAAATTGAAATTTAGATATATGTTGCTCAAATGATACCTTCATGAATCTTCTATTGTGGTGTGTTATTTGAATTCATAGGAATTTGTTTGTGGTATTTTCTTGCCTCTTGTATTAATGGTAGGGACTTGCTCTGTTGATGTTTGTGGTATTTTTCCTAAGGCATGTTGTGTAGTTTGTCATGTGTTCTTGTTGTTCATGGATATTGTCCCATAGGATATGTTTGTTGCAATTGATTATGGACAAATATGTTGAATCTAGAGTAGTTTTGGGGGTTGAATATGTTCAATATTTTGGATTGTTGTTGAATGTTATTGTCAAGGGAATTTTTGTTGTAAACCAAAAGTACATGCTCACCTACTAAGCTTTCTATCATTGCGTATTGTTTTGTTGGGTATTTGTATTGCAAATATGGTGGGTTTGTAGAGGAATTGGTGATGTCTTTCAAACTTGAGTTTGATTCAAGTATAGTCTATGATTATGATTGTTAGTCGTTTTCTTTAACCCCTACTATGTCTATTAGAATGCTCTCTCACGCCATTTTAAGCTTTTTTTGACATAGGAATCAAGGTCCAAGTATAGTCGCACCGGAGGCACTTCCTCCTCCACGGCTCCGCACTCGCGGCCACCGAGCCCCTCGCGCCGACCCACCGCCCATCTTTGCACCACATGGCATCTCTTTTCGGGATGCCGATCATGAGGCAAATTATCGCTGCCTAGCCCAACGCCCTGTGCTCAACACACGTTTTTCAGATAATTTCACATTCGATGGTCTCGGGCTCCGTTTGGATGTGGAGTGGATGATTGAATAGATTGAGTGGGGCTATTTCATGAACTTATGCTTGCCCAACTACATCCGCCTCACTCGAATTTCTCGCTCTTATAATGCCGAAATAACATCAGGTCCACATGCTGAAGAAGGGCTAATCACTTTCTGGCTCTTCAACAACGAGCACCGACTTACGTTGGTGGATTTAAATACCATCTATGACTTACCCATAGGTGGTCTACACATTAAACCCCTGGAATTTTGCGATCATCAATTTTGGCGAGCCATCACACGGGAGCAAGAGTATCATCCATCCTCGGCCAAGTCATCCGGTATTGTCAACCTGTGTTTTCGCTATGTTCACCGAGTGCTTTCTAGCACACTTTTGGCCGGGGAGAAAGCGAAGGGGTGGTCCGACTTGATGAGCTATATTTTCTATGGGCTATGGTTAACGCCTCTTCGGTTGACACGGGCTCCTACTTAGCCAAACATTTTCTAAAGGTCAGCCGGAAGGATAGAGGTAAAATCATTATTGGTGGCCTCATTACCCCTATTGCCTCCCATTTAGGTTATGACCTAATGAGATTCAATCAAGCCCGGGGACCGACCCGGATTGACTTTGAGTCTTGTATTGCGATGGGTATGATTCAGTGGCGTGGTGATGGATACGTCCTCCGGTTCAAAAATAACGATCAAACACATCCTTTTCCCGATCCCTCTCGCACTTCGGCTAGGGATCAGGACAATTGGAAAATGTTTTACCCTCATGGCGGTGGCACAGACGTGTTACAATTACCCGCCCCACTTGCCACAGACACGGAAGACTACCAAAGTGAGGATCCAGACTTTGATGCTCCCTCCACCTCACAACCACCACGAAGACCATCCCTTCCCATGGATGACACTAGCTCTCTACTCCGAGCTATTCAGTTGGAGCAAATGCACCAACGTGTAATCTTAGATCAACAGGAGGGGAAAATAGCGCAACACTTTGCTCGTCTTGAAGAACAACAAAATCAACATTTCATGAATCTTCAACAACAACAAAGAACAACATTACGATCTCCTACGCCATCAACAACAACAACAATATGACCAACATCAGTCCTACTTTGCCATGTTGGACCATATTTCTCGGGGGCATTTTCAACAATGGCATTTTTTCTTTTGTTGCATTTCTTTTTTTTTTCTTTTGGGCATTTTCCCCCACCACCACAATGAGGTCGTGTTTTAAATTTTTGGTATTTTTGCTCTTTCTTTTCTTTCCTCCTTATGCACTTTATCAATTTCTTGCGAACAATCATGACTCAATTAGAGTGATAGGATGAAGTTAGCCAAAAGAGTACAATGTCATGAAATTAGATTGGATTTTGCTTAAATGGAAATACTTTGTGCCATGATCACTGGAAAAATCATAATTCGGGTAAAAAAAACAAACTTCAAAAAAAATGTGTTTATATTTGTATAAAGGGACAAATCGAGGTTATACTCAGTTGTTTGTTGCTGCTTAGTAACTAGGAGCATTCATGAGCCCCATGTTTGTCTTTTACGTAAAACGGCAGCACAAATATGAGTATGGGACACCACCATAGGAGCTTTTGGAAAGACATTCAAAATTTAAACCTAGTGGAAGTTTGCCTCAAAATGTCCTAATTTATAACTATATACATGTTTTTTTACAAAAAGAAAAAAAGAAAAAAAAGAAAACCCGAATTTTGGATATCTCCTTTTATCATTGCATTCTTGTATTCGGTGTAAGCGAATGAATAACAATTTCTGTGATATGACAACTTTGATGATTAACAATTCCAATTACTGAAGTCACTCTTTTAGCAAATTGGTTGTCTTGGAAAATCGAATCGATTGGTTCAATTGGGAACAAAAAGGGTCAGCGAATTACTTCAATCATGTAAAAATTGTGAAAATAGATACCTCTTTTTGTTTTTTCAATCCCACTCTTTGTTTTAAAATTGCTTGAGGACAAGCAAAATTCCCAAGTTGGAGATGGTTTGATAAGTGCTTTTTTATTCACATTTTTATAACCATTTTTTGTCATTTTCTTTCACGTTTTAATTTATTGATCAACAAATTCAAGAAAAATCACTTTGGCTTGTTTTAAATGATGAAGGTAAAGAATTGGAGCAAATTCTTATGGATTTCGTATCAAATTCTTATACGAACAAAAATGAAGGAAGTCAAACATCGATCGAAAAGAGTGCGAGAAGACTCCGTACAGAACACATTCCTAGTGTGTTGGAATACATGACCATGCTTCAAAAAGCACAAAAACAAGAAAAACAGAAAAACACGCCCAGGCCGTGCTTTAAGCACGGCCGTGTTCGGCCCTCCGGCAAAGAAAACACGGCCATGCCGTGTTTAAAAGCACACCCATGCCAAGAACTTCCAAAGACGAACAAAACACGGCCTGGCCGTGTTCATAAGCATGGTCGTGTTCGTCAAAATTGCCGAACAAGGCCGTGATTTTCTTCCAGGCTGAGACTTTTTTGGGGGATAATTGTGGAAGCCTTCCCTTTTTGCTTTTGACAACTTTTGTACAACTTTTATATCTCATTTTGTTGCACTAAGCTCCATTATTCCCTCAGTTATCACATGAAAACAAGGATTCAACAACCCAACTATGGTAGTGGAGCAATTATTTGTCAAGATATGACATTGTTAATGTGTTCTTTCACAAAAATAATGTCTATAAAAGCCAAGAGTTTGGGTTGGAGGAATTCATTCTTCACTCTAAGTTTCATTCCTAGTTAGAAAGCAAAATACATTGAGAGGATAAAAGAGAGGTAGAGTTGGAGATTGAAGAGCATTGTAGAGGAAGGCTTGGAGCTCAACATCATTGAAATCAACCAAGGAGAAAGTCTTGTTTGGTCTTGAATAAAAGATAAGTACACCATGTCTATTTCATTCAAATCTTCTTGTGTAGCTTATTCTTTTGTCAAAACCATGGGTAGCTAAATTCCTAGTGTTTGAATGTAATGATCTCTAGAATGAATTTGTGATTAAGGTTTGTATATTTTTAATAATATCTTCATGTTTTGTGTGATTCACTTATATTATGCTTTATTCAATCGAGTTAATATTTCCAGTATGTTGATTTGAAATATATTCCTCATCGAGTAATCGAGAGATTTATGATGAGAAAGAACCTTTTATAAGTGAAAAGAGTTGCATGCAATCCTATATATAGATAATAAAAAGACGGTAACTACTAGTACATATAATCCTCGTGGGAATGATACTCGGTACTCAATAATCTATTCTATAAAATGATAGATGCACTTGCCTAAGGTTTTTAAAGTAGCTTTTGAGTAATCACAAATATAAATCCAACTAGATAAATCAAGAGAGAAAAATAAGAGTGTAGGCATTTGGGGTATTCAATTTGTGTGAGTCAAACTGTGATAAGTACGAGGAATTACTTTGGGTATTTTTTTTCTCTTGGAGCAATAAAAAAGGGCTAGGAGAATGTAGGTCCCAAGGGATGTCGATTAAGTCTAGAAGGGAGTGAGTTGAATAGACTTAACCAATTTTTGGATTTTAAATTAAATCGAGTTTTACAAGTATTTTGGAAGACATATGGGTTCAACCTCAACAGAGCGTTAACCACTCAACGGACTCGAGTGAGTGTTGATGAGTAACCTCGAGTTGAGTGAAGTGAGCTCGTTTAGAAATCAGTTTAATTGGTTTTTACAGCGGAAGTCTTACACCCTTTTTATAGAATGGTTTTCAACACTTGTTTTAGATTAAGTTATTATCAGTTGAGTAAGCAAATATAAATCAACCTAAAATGTGCAAAAATAAAATATTGAAAGTAAATGACACGAAGAAATTTTATAGTGGTTCGAGGATGGGGTACTTCTTCTACTCCACTTTTCTCCAACTCCTGGAGGTAATCCACTAATGCAACAGTAGTGTTACAAAAAGGATAGAACAGTCCAAGTAAACCTTAATCACACAGCTAGCTTCACTCCTGGGACTCAGCTTCTTCGTAAGGCAGCTGCCTCACTACTTTCATCTCTTCAAACCCTTCGGACTTGATCACACAGCCTTCTGTTGAATTTGAAACAGGCTCAAACTTGAACCTTTATGTACGTCCTTCACCACGTGAAAGTGCAGACCTCTTGTTCTTGAACAACAAGATTTCCTCTTCAACAGGTTGAAGCTTTCTTCCTTCATTCATCGAATGTGTTGGTTCAAATCACTTGAGAGTTGAGGCTTGAGGATTTGAATGAATAGCTTGAGAGAATATTATGCAGTTGCTTATTTTCTCAGATTTCTCTTATATGTGTCACGTGTATTTCTGTCAGATTTTTCCTCAGCCTTTTAGTGATAGTTTGAAAAAGTGTCCGTTGAAGAGATAAACTTTTTAGAAACTTCACTTCTTGATCATTGGCTTGTCTTGTTGTGCAGCTTTTGATGTTGACCTTTCTTTAACATTAATGCTCTGCAGGTTACCTGAATCACACCAGGTTTCTGCAAATATCTCATTGGTTCACAGCTACTTGCACTCTTTCAGCAAGACAACTTTTAAGGTGCAAGTCTGTCCCTTACCATTTCGGGTAAGTCTCTGACTTTTCTTTGCAACGGACTTCTTTAGATTTCTTCGAGTCTTTAAGCTGCTTTACCCCTTTATTGAGTCTTCTCCATGAATCTTGGATAACTCAGCTGTTAGTCTATTGAAAGACACGGCTTCTTTACTTGGCTGATAGTCTTCTTCAATACTCAGTTGTGACACAGCTGAATCTTCACTGCAACTCTCCAGTCAGTCTTTTGTGATCTTCAACTCGCCGCTTCATGACTTAGCTAATTTCATATCTATTACATAGTTGAAATACAACAAAAATGAGGTGCCAACTTTCTAATCAAAGTTTTCTATGCATCATTAAAATCTATATAAATAAATTTCCTAAAAGCGAATATTCTTTGATGACTAATAAAGTGGTTGTACGGGTCTTTTATTTTCTTGGTTTTAGTCAATAAACTCAAGAGGTATTTTTTCCTGTAACGCAAAATTCTTTATTAGTAAAGAAGGAAAACTCTCGTGGATGTAGGCGGATTTTGCCGAACCATGTAAAATCTCTGTGTATATTTTATATTATGTCTGTATCATTTATTTTTTTGTCGTCATCTTGTTGGTGTGATTTGTCGGTATTCCGAATAAATCAAATCTTGGATCACGACATACCTCCGCTGCGCCCAACACATGTTTATGATTTAAGAAGAAAATGAGGTGTCAACTTTCTAATCAAAGTTTTCTATGCATCATTAAAATCTATATAAATAAATTTCCTAAAAGCGAATATTCTTTGATAACTAATAAAGTGGTTGTACGAGTCTTTTATTTTCTTGGTTTTGGTCCATAAACTCAAGGGGTATTTTTTTCCTGTAACGCAAAACTCTTTATTAGTAAAGAACGAAAACTCTCGTGGATGTAGACGGGTTTTGCCGAACCATGTAAAATCTCTGTGTATATTTTATATTATGTCTGTATCATTTTTTTTGTCATCATCTTGTTGGTGTGATTTGTCGGTATTCCGAATAAATCAAATCTTGGATCACGACATACCTCCGCTGCGCCAACACATGTTTATGATTTAAGAAGAAAGTTATCAATTTTTTATTGACGATATTTTCATCATTTTTTTCGTGTTATGTGATTTATCATTTGAGATTTGAGTATTTATGAAATTATAGTTTTTTTATGAGTGAAACATTGATTTTTTAAATTATATTTAGTACGTCTATATTTTTAATAATATAAAAATATATAATTTTATATGTCTATATATGCCGTACTCATATCCTTAAAATTTCAAAACATGACATATTTTCGTACTCGTGTTATTCATACATGTGTCCTGGGTCTTGTGAACCGCACACTCAATCCCACTGATGTCGAAGGGGAGAGTGAGGAGGGAAAACACCACCTTCACCTCACGTGATTATTGGCATTCATATTAAGGGATGATAATTACAAAAATGCCCCTAAGGTTTGGGCTGATTACAAAAATACCAATTGATTTTTGAAAATTATAAAAAAAAACCTTAAGGTTTGATTTCGTCTTGCATTTTTTCCCTTCAAAAACAAAAAATATTTTAAAACCCCCTCTGATATCCCCTTAAATTTAAGATTGAATCAAGTCTCAAAGGGTTTTTTGTAGTTTTCAAAAAATTCTCAGGATTTTTTTGTAATTAGGCCAAAAACCTGTTTTCTTTTTATCCCTTCATACTAATTAGTATTTCAAAGGGTATCTTAACCCAACCAAAATTCACACAAACGTTCACTTTTACATTACTTATAAGGTGCACGTGCGTTGCACGTGGACTATAAATCATATTTAATTAATTAGTTTGTTTAATAACCTAATGGTGTAAACTTGAATTGTTGGAAAATATTTCATAAACCAGAAATAATTATAAGAAATACGTCAATACGCTATAAATAATTCCAAGGCACTTATTTGAATGATGTGAATGATGAAATAAAATATTCAATGAATGAAATTCAAGACTAAAAAAACATAAATAAGTTTCTATGTGAAATCATGATTATAATAATCTTTTTCTTGTTTGATCTTGATGGTGGGAGGAGTATTCGTATTAAATTTCAATGATTTCTTCATATATTATTCTCTAAGATTATTAACGGCCTCTTCTTCATCGCTTAAAATCAAGATATTGATGTCATCTATTCCTTAATCTTCTATGAGTTGCTTTTCTTTTTTTTTTTTTTTTTAGATTACCGTCTTTTTTGAAGATGCAATTCTTATTACCAAGACCATTTGGTGTGCCAGTTTTGCCAGTATCATATATAATCCCAACATATTCGATTGATGTTAATTTTAATCCCCTATGATATTTGGACTCGTGTTCTTTCTTAATACATAATAAATTTAAATAATATATATTTATAAAGAGATAAAAATATAAACAAAATTTTTATTTAGTAAATCACATGCTCGGTTGATGTAAATGGTATTCATCAATCTCGCATCCAATATATATAGTTGAGACATCATCGAACATTGTACTACATGCACTTATCATTTTCGTGACGAGATTTAGCACTCACCTAAATCTACACTTAAATAAATATCTTTTTTGTGTATTGATGTATGTATAGTTATAGTTTGATTTATCATCTAGTTATTGTTTCCACCTCTTCTTCATTACACTTTTTGCAGGGGAGTGGGATACTAATGTAGAAATACTTGGCATATGATCAATGGCGTAGTCAGGAATTATTACGTGGTGCGTCAATACTCGAAATTGGGGTAGGCCAAATAAAAAAATTAAAAAAAATACACATAAATATTAACTAAAAAAAATTAAAAATATTTACCTAGTAAAAAAAATTTAAAAGGGGGAGCCGAGGCCCGGATTGCCCCCTATCTCCGCCATTGCATACAATGTAAAGGCAAAATAAACAATCAACCAATATTAGATCATCTAAAAAAAATTTGTGCGTATAATGCTTAGCAAACAATTAGTGGAAATATAAGTTGAATAAGATCTAGAAAGCCAGTATTATATCATGGAAATATTATACAATTTTATCTTATAGTTAAAAGATAACTCCCAAACATATTAAATGGGCAGTAGACACTAAATCTCAAATATCATCCACTGTGTGTCATTCATTATGTTATATTATGCTATAATCTTAACCCACGGCCCAACCCCACTTCATGTAACTCATGACAATCAAAGTTTTATTAAGGAAGCATTTGACTCGAATTAATCTCAATATACAGAGTCATGTTGATGTTAGAAAAGTGGACCATCATTTTAGTTTAGTCAACATATCGACTTCATAATAGAGCAACTTTGAAAAAACATGCAATCAAGGTAAATATCATCTTGATTTTACTAATAAACAAGAGAAAGAACTTGTAGATATGAGCAAGAACAGTTAATTAGATTTTCTCTAAATAAAGGACTATAACCCAGAGAAAGACAACATCTACAACACAAAATAGAAGATGAATGATTTGTGCTTGAAAAGAACCTAAAACTCCACCACCCATTCACATTTAAAATCAAAGACTACGACGTGGACCAACGAACACACCACACCAAAAAAATAATATAAGCCACCTACAGTACAAAGGCAAATCTTTTAACCGCGACCTGCAATACAAAGGCGAAACCACCTTGTCCGTCCAATGTTCGATCTATCAATCAAATCTCTGTATTGCCCAAAGTAAATCTTTCAAATCAACCATTCGTCCTCTGACCTTGCGCACCATTCACCATCTTGCCTACTACTTGAAAGTGTCTACCGCTGACTTGGAGAAAACCAATTAGAGCGAAAAGAGAAATAAAAAAGAGAGTGAAATCCCTTTTATACCAAGATTAAACCGACTCAATTTTAATGGTTCCGCAAAATAGTGACGCCAAAGAAAGAGAATGAAAAAAGAGGTCAGACGAGGGGGGCGAACGCTGAGAGATCGTTACGGCTCTCTAGTTGTTCCCCTCTCTTGTTGTTCCAGTTTCTGTTCTTTTCTATGTGCATAAGTTAGAACTAAACAAACAAGATACATATAATTACACTTTTACCATTAAAAATAATGAAACAAAAGGGTGTTTTAGTCTCTCCAAATTTCTGCAGAAACAACCATACTTTTATAATAGAAATAGATAGATATAGATATACATAAAGCTCATTTGAGGACAGTTTGATAAATTAATATACGAAAGTTAAAAAAAATTACTAATAAAATTTATCGAGCTACTCGATTAATACAAAAAGAATGCATATATAATGATCAAACTATTAGAGCTCAAATCATGTTTAACTCAATTAAAACTCTTTGAGTTTAATTCAATAAACAACCAAACCAAGCTCAATACAATTGTTAAAACTCAATAAAAGTTCATATAAATTTGATCAATGCCTTGGTTCGGCTCATTTGTACTCCGCAATCTGAATAAAACCTCATTCTCAAACACACAGATTACATATACACTTCCCGTAGAGAACTGTTAAAAATGTGAAAGTTTAAGTTTAATTTCTGATGAAGTTCCCTATGATTGTCATATTAAATACTACACTTCAAAGAGTGCTTAGTGAATTAACTGAAACAAGGCATTTGCAATTATAAGTGAAACAGGTTAAAGTAATTGGATGCAAGTCTTATAATTATCAAAGTACTTGATAAATGTTACTCAACTACTTCATCTCAATTATTTCAACAATTCTGTGTACTAATCCAGATTCAGCCAAAGAACTAAATGCATATAACCACTTTGCAAACTGATATTTATGTTAATGAATGAAACATACCTGCACAGAGTTAGAATGTGTAGAACTTGCCAAATGAACTTTCTAATCTTCCAAAATCCACATATCCCTGTTAGTTCATAAACACGTGCAAAATAATTAGCATCATAGTATATAACACCAAGATACTAAAAATAAATATGGAGAGTATCCTCACCTCACTCTCCACTACACCCCAAAACTAAAGGAGAACTCTAAAAAATGGATGGTTAGACATGCTTCAAGCTAGTGTCTCAAGGATGATTCTCTCTGTCTGTTTCAATCGTAACTCATTAAGTGTGAGAATTTGGAAAAAAATCATTATAAGACCTCAAAGTCGACTTTTTCTATCATCTCGAATATTTGCGTTGATGAAAGAGATAATGAATATTTATACTTCTAATACCCAAAAATAACATAACATGTATGTAATACATTATAATATCTTCTACGATGGTCATCTTGTTCTATTGATAATAGAGCAAAAGCTTATGGGGTAATGGACTTTTTAAACCCAAATGATATGACAAAGTAGTGCTAGCGTCACAAGTAGGAACAACAAAATTGTCAATTTCGTAAATCCTACAAGAAAATGCACAAGAACAAAATCAAGAAAACAAAAACACACACACACACACACATATTTACGCATATACTATATAAATACACATGTATCATAATTCATATATGTAAGGAAGCGCTACCCAGAACAATGACCAGGGGTTCGGGTTTATATTTTTCTGATTCGATGGTGATTATTGGGTATTCAAATTTCAAACCGACGTCGAAATCAAAATCCGATACCGCAAACTATGGTGCCATTGAATAAAGGAATCGGCCAATGATTGACCTGCTTCCAATTACGCCTTCAACGAACATTGTATCCACCCTCCGATCCCTTCCCTCCACAACTGCCTAAGGAATCAGGTTAATTTAGTTCTATACACAATTTGATTCAGAGTTTAAATAGCTGAAAATCATGCTTATTTTGGACCATGATTGGTTAGTTTTTCTAGGCTGCGAGCAGTAATTGTAGCGTTTTTGCTGAATCATTAACGAGATGTTTTTGGTTTTTGTTGGTGTAATGGTTGCAGCTAATTAATGCAAAATGTCTTATCAAAGACTATGTTTTTTTTTTTTGTTAAAGCAATTTGCATTATGTGAATGCTGGTAGTGTTCCATATATAGATACTTGCACAAAAAAATTATATCGTACCTAGTGAGGATTATGTCAGTCTTTGTGATCTCGATGGTTGGGAGTGGCAATTTGCAATATGGAGTTGAAATGAAACATGATGGTGATGATGGGGTTAGAAAGTAAGGATTGGAACTTAGGTAAGACATTATACTAACTACACATTCCTAATACTTTGTAATATATGTAAATATGTAATGGTGCTTGACTGACATATGCAACCAGGAGTCTGTTTCTGAGGGGTTTTGAAGTAATTGGTGTAGTGATTGTTCAAGATAAGAATTATGCATAAGTAGAAAATAATGCGGGTGATGTTATATATTTCAGGTTTTAGGAATTTTAGGAAAATTGTTATGATCAATACAAGCGTTGATTGAGCCGATCGATCTCGAACAATACCAAGAGTGATTGTGATCTGTAGTTTTTATCAAGGATCGACAATTCAAATTATGGAGAAAGTGAGTACTGTTATTAACAAAGATTGGCTCGAGAAACAAGTCTGGGAGAAAGCATGCATAATTTGATGGGGACTTCCTTTGAGGTTGCCTTTGTATTATGCTTTAAAACAATCCTAAAGGTGAGATTATATCTCCATGCATAGCCTTCTTCTTTATCTTAGCATTACTTTTCCCTTTGCAATTAATCATTATATATCCTAAAGTTGTAAATTGAACTATTATTATGTTCTTGATGATGGTGATAGATTGCACTTAAAGTGAACTTTTTAGATGGGCAGAAGTACATAAATCGATATAATTAAGAGGCAAGTGATAAATAATTTAATTTGTAAATAATGTTTCCTATTTTTGAATTTCTCCATTGCTTTTAAGGAAATCTGACCATCCTTCTTTCCTTTTCTTTCTGGATTAGCTGGAAGCCAATCAAGACAAATTTGACTAATGTAAAAGAAAAATAAATTTTGTGGAGGAATCTAATTGCCAATGCAGGAAATCTGAATCTGATAAAATGTCATTGTATCTCTTCTCTTCCCTTTTCCATGTGTTCATATTTTTTCTTCTCCATTTGATACGCTAGGATGAATAATTAGATTTGTGTACACCTTATATTTAATATTTGAGTTCTATATTTAATTCACGGAAATGCATTGCTATGTGAATAACATTATAGTATCTTTAGTGAGATCATTCGATAGTCATAAATATAATTTTATATTTAATATTTGAGTTTTGTACATACTTATTCGTTATATTATATTTTTATTCTCATTTGAAGATCTCATGAACTATCTAAACTATAATGCTATTTATGTGGCAATGTGTTTGCGTGAATTATATGCAAATAAGAAGCATGATGTTTTGATGTTTGATAGTTTCTATTGTGAATTGGTTTTCACTTTGATATTTTGAGTGGATGATATATGAATCTTTCTCCCAATTAAAAATTTTCTTAATAATTTTGGGAGTACGTAATGTAATGTTCATGACTTAAAGCAAATTATCATTGTTTCATTATATAGATCTTTTTTCTTGAAATTTGGTAATTAAATATTTGATATTTTAATGGTCAAGACAAGCTAAATATTGTTTACCATTGCTTGTATGCAATTGGCGTTTATTTGTTATCGTGATTTATATCTTTGCTAAAGAACTCTTTGAGATTGACTAGATTTTAGAAAGATCTTTTTCTAATTAATACGACAAGTAAAATGTCACTTATACTCACTCTTCTCCTATATGTCATTATCTTTTCTTCTTTTGTGATAATATAGATTTTACCTTGAGCTAAAACCTGAATTTTTGTTAATTTCAAAAGTGTGCAACTGGAGAATCTGGTCTTACTCTCCGTCATCGTGAAATAATACTTCTTTCCCAAAGTACACACCCCACTCAAAACATGGATATTCATTGCAAAAAATTGATTGGACTAAAACATTCTTTTATTGTATTATATAATTTACAGTTTTAGATAACATAGAAGTATACCAATGGGATAGCTAAGGATATTTAAATGACAGTTCACAGTGGCGATAGTGGACTCAAAAGGCAGAAAAGAAAACTTCCCCTTTACACTCTCATCTCTGAGACAAAAGGGATCTCAATTTTTTTTTTTAATCTCTTTCTGGACAAAGTTGATTTAAACAAGTCTAGGGAGAAGGGAATAGGGGTACCTTATAATGCTGAAGCTTGGTGGATGAGGTGGAAGATATGGCGGTTTGCTGACAGTGGTGATGGTGTGGCGAATTTGTGAGGCGGATCACTATGTGAAGATGGCTGAGTGGAAAAAATATTGATTTCAAGTTGACACTTGACAAAAAACAAAATTTATGTCATTTACCACTAGCTTGTAGCTCAAGTGGTATCAGTAACCCTTTATAAGGGTGTTAACCAGGGTTCGAACCCTGTATCTTTTGATTTATTTGAAATTCTCCAACCAAGACTCGACTTATTAAAAAAGTTGACACTTGACAAAAAGGATGATTCTTTTTAATCCTTTAATTTTAGTTTAATGATTTTTTCTTGAAACATAAACTAGGTTAGCAACTTTTATGGTTTAATTAGTATTGGAAAGTGCAAATTGATTTAGTGAAAACTAATAGGTTTGCTTGTGATTCTTCATTCTAAAATCATTGTATCATGTTATTTTTTGTTGAAAAATGATATTAGTATTTGCATAGCTATTGATGTAGTATTGTAATCCTAAAAAATAGGTAATAAATCAAAACTATGCAAAACCATCAAAATTGAGCCATATTTTCTTGTATGATTATATTTGTAAATTTAGCTTAGTCCTTTGGAATTGTTTTTTTGTCGCATTAATTATAAAAAGTTAAATAAGGATCTGCATGTGACGCTTGCAAAGAAGTTTATGAAATTTTGTTGATGTATTGATTCACTATGTGTGGAATATGGAAGGAGGATAAAAGAGAAGAAAAAAGAGTTATTTTTATTCTGGATCTCATTGTTGTTCGTTGACCCAAAATTGTGAATGTGAGTTAAAATACTATAGGAGGCTAAGGCTGCGATTGGATATAAAAAGAATTCCATTATCGTTCCGTTGGAGAATTTTTTTAACCAAACATACAATTGTTTATGAAAATTTTCAAAAAATATACTATTTTCTCACTTTCACTTTTTTCTCATTTTTTCTCTTATCAATCACATCTACACATTTTTTCACAAAAAAACTAATTATTATTACACATTCTCCGACAAATTTCACTATTCATCCAGTCATACATTTCTAACTACCAATCATTATTCTACTATTTTTAAATCAAATCAACTTTCATCATTACTTTTTCATCTCACATTCAATCACACTCTCAAAATTCATATTTTTTCTTTCAAAATCTTTTTTACCACTATTCTCTAGCAAATGAAAAAAATTTAAAATGAAAGCATATCCAATTGCACCCTAAGCTTGTGAATATCAATAAAATTCCGCTTTCTCATTGCCTGAACAAAAAAGTCTGCGGTCTGAATGGAAAACCGGAATGGGTAAACGACTCCATGTTTTGATATCCTTTCTACAATGTGTACAATTAATAAGATACTAAATGTTAGATAAATGTTTTTATCATGATTTTGATGATTTTGTTCGAATTTGTTCAAATGAGTTTTTAAACCAAAACAATGTCCCTAAATGTTGTCTAAATACTTCCGACCGTCTTAAAATGTTTTTACTATTTTCGGAGTATTTTTTGGAGTTTATTTTCGATAAAAATTGGACAACACATTTGTTTCAGGCTCGACCGGTCGCCCTATAGGGCAACCCGTACCTGAGTTGAGTTTTGAAACAGAAAATGGGACGTAAGAAAAATGGGGGAGGGCGACCGGTCGACCCCTGGGCGACCGGTACCTGGGAGAAGCCCTTTTGGTTCAGTCTTCTTTGTTTCGTATTTTCTTCAACCCCAACCGGTCATAGTCAAGGGCGACCGATCGCACCCCCCTTCGACCGGTCCCCCTGTGTAAAATTTGCTAAAATTCAATTTCAGTCTTATCTCTGCGCGACCGGTCGCACCCCTTGTTGTGAAGCCTCGATTTTTCCAAGCTATTAATTGATCCTTATTGTCGTTTATACTTTTGATCGACTATTTTACCGCGTCATTTTGACGGTAATTATTAATAATATATACATTTTGTATATTATTTCATTTTATTTAATTACTTGTGATCATGATCTTTATTAATTCTATTCCTCATTTATGATCACTTGATTGATCATTATTACTATTTTTGTATTTATTAGTCACCTTAGAATTTTAAGAGACTATTTATTTTAGAGATTTTTACCTTATAGAATTAAGATTTTGATTTAGATTAAGTGATCATGAGACTTACAAGTGATCAAGGAAATCACTAATTATTTTGGAGATTGATATATTTCATCTATTATCATCAAATTTGGGACAAAAAAAATATATGGAATTACCATATTGCCCTCATAGTGGACGGCCATGGTGGTATTTTTGGAGTAAAAATATCATCCAACTCTTGTACACCTACACCATATATTAGTCATCTTGTGTATAATTATATCATTAATTCAAACATTATACACATCATCTTATACACCAATTCTTTATTACTATGTTTCCCAACTTATTCCCACTTTACCAACGTTCTTCTCAATATTCCCCAACACCATTCAAGCCCATGCTTTGACTTGCACCTTGTCTCCCATGCAAGAAGCAAATTACAAGCTTGAAAAATTTTCTCCTTCTCTCTCTCCCTAGTACACGGCCACAAGGCCAATTTTTTCAAAAATACTTTCCAACTTCTAGGTGTTTTTATTAAATTGCATGTAGAATTTTGATCATGAGCCTTGAGATATATAATCTATGTATTGCATGTCAATTTTATGTAACAAGTCATGAAAATTCTCAAGAGTTGCTCAAAATTATTATTTATTGAATTTTAGGTGCATGCATGTACACTTTAATGTTCTATTTGATGAATTCTTGTATGTATTGGACATGCATGTGTATGATCTTTAAAATCTATGTTTTGGATGCCTTATAACCTGGAAAAGTCGAGCATAATTGAATAAATTTCAATTTTGGACTTAAAAATATAAAAATTGGAAAGTTGGTGGACTAAATTGCAAGAAAATAAAAGTTAAAGGACCCCTCTGCAAATTTCGAAATTTGGGACTGTACTCAGGTTCAAAAATGACTTTTGGACATTTTAATAAAGTTTTAAGAGTTTTAAGATAAATAAAATCAACCTTTAAAAGCCCAAGGACTAGATTGTAAAATTTTGAAAGTTTAAGGGCTACTTTGCAATTTTTAAAATTGTACCAGACCTTAACTTTAAAATTTGAAATTTTTACTCTTAAGGTACTGGGAATTACATATTTTAAAAGTATTCCAAAAAATCCAAGTGTTTAGGGCTTGGAAAGTAATTTTACAAAAATTGAGGAACTAATATGTAAAATATTAAACTTGAGGACCCAAATGAAATTTCCAGGACTTATGCAACCCATGCACCTGGAAATACTAACTTAACTATAACTTAATTATATGTTGGACCCAAGGTTCAAATTTCATAACAATGGGACCCCTAAAAGCCTTAAAGGCAATTATTTCAATATGGGACAAAAATGATATTTTCAAAAGTTAAAGGACCTACACATATTTATTTTAAAAACTGCTTTTGTCCCAATACCCTACTAAACTTAGTGACATTTGCCAACTGGAATCACATTAAAAGCCCTTCCGGTTTGTGAGTTCCGAATTTTTAAAACTTAAAGTCTGAATTGGCAATTTTTACAAATTTGGGGCCAATGTGAGAATTTTACAAAATCTCGACTTCAAAATTTTAAAAACCTGAATCTCTGGACAATTTGGAGAATTTAGGAACTGACCTCTTAATTTTTCAAGGTCGGGTTATTTATTTATTCAATTTTTAACCCCAAAATTGTTGGTTTTTTTACAAAACGGGGCTAGATTACAATTTCTCTTTTATAAAGGACCTAACTCAAATTATTTTCTCTTTTACTAAAATAGCCCTGGACCCTCTGACTTGGAGATTTAATTAAAGTATTTTATTTTCCAAAAACCCTTGACTTATCGGATCGACTTTGACCGATTAATACCCGATCGCGGAGCAACTTCCTCGCCTTGCGATTTGAATCTATAACGGACTCATGTTCCACCTAATCTTTCAAGATATCGAAGGTTGCTTATCCTTCCGATAATCATCTTCATCAAAAACTCCACCAACGCCATAATTACCACTCGCGCTTTTCAAAATTTTCCTAAAATCGCTTCCCTGAATCAATAATACTCATTGCTGGTTGATGCTCAGTAATTGTAATTACTTTCTGCCGAGTCAACTTGGTGTGTCGAGCTCACAATCGAGAATGGATACGCGGGGATGGAACCGGCAGCTCGGCCGCTATTCCACTCTTCCGCCCCATCGCCCTAATCCCGCAATAAGCGGGATGGAGTTTGTCCAAGGGAAGCGGGTCGTAATCGAGGTATAATCATGATTATGACAGATCCGAGCCTTGCAAGCTCCACTGTGGATTTTGTCTTTTCCTACGGAGCGATAAGGTGCGGTCTTGGACCATACCGACCGGGAGTTACAAGGAAGAACGAAGGAATCGTTATCGATCCACACGATTCCGGAGTTATCGGACCCATTTTGGTTGGCGTTACATTTCCGCACGCAACCGCTTACTGTTTTGCATTGGTTGGCGCTACAAACCGTGACGCAACCATTATTTGCCTTGCATTGGGATTGGCGTTACACTTCATCGCATACGCAATCCTACTGTCTCGATCGAATCACATAGTGCATGTGTGACCATGAACTATTTTCTTGAATCGTATAAATATAATATTGTATTATTTTATCACGACGCTATAATTGTGTGCGAATTCATGCATCATACTCACGCGCGTTTTCATATAATGTTTTCTCACATTAACTATATATTGCGCCACACTTGCACACGATCACCCCATCCACCGAGATTTTGTCTCATTCCCACCTATTTTCTAACCTTACATGAGGATTTCGTCGAAGATGCTGAACCGGCTCTGGATTGAGACCTTGTACTACGCTTGTTGGATTTACTATTTCTTGTTGTTGATTGGACTCTTTTCTTATGTTGTTGTCGGACTTTTGTATTTCGTTCCATTCGGGTTTGTAATTAAGGGTGTAGGACCCTTTGACTTTAAGTTGCTATTTTGTTGATTTTCGGGTTGTAATTTGGATGATGGATTGTAGACTTTAAGTTGTAACTTGTATCTGTTATTTATTTCCGCTGCTATTTAGACTCTGTCTCATTGGGTTCTCGTTGATATTCGCCTGGACTGTTTGGTTATTGTATTTAAGTTGTGGATCATCGCCGCTTCCCGTTGGGGCGTGTGTGATTAGAGTGGTATCGAGCTCGGCTAGTAAGATGGAAACTTACACCGAGCTAACCCGGATAGGACCCTCGTCGTGTTTTGGGTAGTACCGCGACTTGACCAATTAAGTGTGAAATCGATTTCAAATTGGCATAGAACCGTCTTATTGATATTTGAACTAAGTTAGAACGCATACTTTGAGATTTCATAGTCATACTTGTTTTGATTTGATTTAGTTGATTCTTGACTGATTTTCCTTATTCATTCTTCCTTATTCTCTTCTTATCTTTCCTCTACCTTTGACTGATCCGCCTTAGTTTTGTTTGATCAGGATGGAGCCGACGCCGCCTACATGGTGGGATGTATTCCATGCCCGTGCTGAGCGGGAATATTACCGGGCACTGATGATTCATTGGCACCGGGAAAGTGAACGCGCGACCACAGAGCTAGCCCAGGAGCGCCAACGGAATAGGGACCTGACTCAGCGCTTGGCGATGAGCCAAGATGAGAAGAACGAGCTGACCACTGTCATCAAGGACCGCGATAACACCATAAGAGCGCGGGAGGACCAAATACAGAGTATCCAGGAGCGCCTGGATAACATGCGGGAGAAGATGAAGAGGACTAGTGACGGCCGCCAGAAATGGGAGATTGACACCCGCCTATCCCGTAGCACCGTCGATCGCTTGGAGGAGACCCTCATCAAGCAGATGACAGTCATAGAGGACCTTACACAGGCCCTAGCTCAGAGAGACGCCGCTCTAGAGGCTGCTTTAGCAGCCAATGCTCAGCCATTGCCACCGCCCGAGGCGGAGCCTGTACCTGAGCCGAGGAGGATCCCGAGGAGGATCCAGTCGACATTGGAGAGCCGGAGGCACTCGAGGCTGCTCCACTCGATGAGGCTCAGGGATTCGAGCAGTGGTTGGACTTCGTGGATTGGCCCGAGGTTGAGGCGCCACCTCAGCCCGACTCAGCCCCGATTTTGGACATAGTTGCGAGCGATGATGATGGCGATCTCACTGATTAGCTAGCAGATTGTCAGTTTGTACTTTTGTTGTTGTAGCCGTGTATTCCAGTGTTGTACCTTACATTTATTGTACTAGATTCGGGTGTATTTTGATTCCATGTATCTGACTTAGTATTCTGCTGTTGTACTTTGGGTGTATTCAAATTTTACATTAATGGATATACCTTTTGCTATTTATTCAGTGTCTGGTGTTTGATGTTACTTTCCCTGCGATATCACTTGCTTTACGCGAATCATTATTGTATTCATTTACTCGCGAATCGCAACTAACGCTTCAAGATACAGAATGGCAGAACATCGAGGACGTGGGAGACCTCGTCGCGTTCCACGAGTAGTCGATGATGTACCCAGGGATCGGGTACCCTCTCCGGAATTACCACCACCTCCTCCACCTGCTGCAGGAGACAATCTGACCGCACAAGCCTTACAGCAAATACTGGTTTTTATGAGGCAACAGGCAGAGCCTCAACCCCGTGCTCCCGAACCCGCCAGAGAGGCGAACGATCGCACGTTGGAGCGATTCCTGCGGTTCGACCCACCAACCTTCTTGGGAGAGCCGGACGATTTGAAAGCAGAAGAATGGGTAGAGAAGTTGGAGAATATCTTCAATACTCCGACGAGCAGAGAGTCACACTCGCCGTATTTCGTCTGGAATCGACTGCTAGAGACTGGTGGAGGGCAGTTGAAAGGATATGGGAATAGGATCGGGTAGTCAGAACATGGGAAAATTTCTTGGCTGAGTTCAATGAACAGTATATTCCACAGGTTGTGAAAGAAGCGCGCCGAGATGAATTCCATAGATTGAGGCAAGGGAACCCGATCGTAGCTCAAGATGAAGTCCGATTTCACCGATTGTCCAAGTATGCTCTGGGGACAATCAAGATCAAGAGGATAAGCTTTACAAGTTCACTCGAGGATTGAGATCGAACTTGTAAAAACTTGATTGATGATCGTTGAATCGACAACCTATTATTCGGCCGTGGTAAAGGCTCTCTGCATTAGTCGGGATCGAACCGTATTGGACAGATTGTGAGAATAGGCCATCGAATAGTCTTAAGAGGACATTTGTGGGACAACCATCTAAATCGCCGCTAAGTTTGAAGGGACCGATTAACAAAACAGATAAAGGAAAGAGACTAAAGTCTAGGAAAGGAAAGCCGGGTCAAGTGTGTGCACATTGCTAGAAACCTGGGCATACTGCCAACGACTGTTGGCGTAAGCAAGGAAGGTGTTTGCGCTGTGGTAGTAATTAGCACCAGCTGCAAGATTGCTCGAAGTACAATGACCGAACCAAACAGACGCAGCCACAGAAACCGGGAAATGGCCAGGGAAATCGGGCAAGGATGCCCGCTCGAGCTTTTGCACTAGCCGGACAGGAGGCTCCGGAGGTAACAGATGTGGTGGAAGGTACACTTCTAGTATCTAACCACTACGCTAAAATATTGTTCGACCCTAGATCAACGCATTCATTTGTTGCACCGCATTTTGTACACAAACTGCATGCATGCATGGAACATATGCCTATATGTTTAGAAGTGTCAACTCCTATGGGTGCAAGTCAGATAATAGATATTATCTATAATGCATGCGAAGTTAAGATTGCTGAGATAAACTTTCCTGCCGATTTGATCTTATTACCTATATCCGAATACGACGTGATATTGGGAATGAACTGTTATCTTGCACACCATGCACAAATGGACTGCCATAACAAGTCCATTAAGCTATGTGAACCCGGAAAACCCAAAGTGGAGATTTCGGGAAGGGCACGAGTTAAGATTGCCCCAATCATTTCAGCAATGAAAGCGAGGAGGGCGATCACTAGAGGGGCTTAGGGGTACTTGGCGTTTGTAATTAACAAACCCAAGGTTGAGACACAAATCAACCAAGTACCTATAGTATCAGCATATACGGATGTATTTCCACAAGAACTCACCACTGTCCCTCCGGATTGGGAAGTCGAGTTCACCATCGAGGTGTTGCCGGGGACTGCCCCGATTGCCAGAACACCGTATAGAATGGATCCTCTTGAGTTACAGGAGTTGAAAACGCAACTACAAAAACTAATGGATGTGGGATTTATCCAACCGAGTACGTCTCTGTGGGGAGCACCTGTGCTGTTCGTCAAAAAGAAGGATGGCACATTAAGACTATGTATAGATTATCGTGGACTTAATAGTGTGACCATCAAGAACAAATATCCCCTCCCGAGGATAGACGAACTATTTGATCAACTTCAAGGAGCAACGGTGTACTCAAAGTTTGACTTACAGCAATGATATTATCAACTGAAGATCCGCGAAGGAGACATTTCCAAAACTGCATTTCAAACCCGATATGGGCACTACGAGTTTGTAGTAATGCCTTTCGGTCTGACGAATGCACCAAAGAAAGCATTTATGGACGATGCATCGAGTCTTCCAACCCTATTTGGATCAATTCGTAGTGATATTCATTGATGACATACTCATATACTCTTAGTCTAGAGAAGAGCACGAACGTCACCTGAAAATCGTTTTAGAGACACTACGAGAGCATAAGATGTATGCCAAATTCAGCAAGTGCGGATTTTGGCTTAGTGAAGTCGCGTTCTTGGGACACATAGTATCCAAGACTGGGATTGCGGTGGATCCTTCGAAGTTACAAACAAGTGGTTGAATGGAAACAACCCGAGTGCAGAACGGAAATCGGGAGTTTCCTAGGACTAGCTGGATATTATCGAAGATTTATCCAGGATTTTTCCAAGATAGCCGGACCACTCACTCGAATAACCCAGAAGCAAGTCAAGTTTGAGTGGAATGACAAGTGCGAGGCGAGTTTCCAAGAGCTGAAGAAACGACTTACTATAGCTCCAGTCTTAGCCCTTCCAAAGGAAAGAAAACTTTGTCGTCTACAAGTGATGCATCAAAAGAAGGACTAGGGCGTGCTAATGCAGAAAGAAAAGTTATTGCTTATGCATCACTTAAAGCTCAAGCCGTATGAGGCCAATTATCCAACGCATGACTTGGAATTGGCAGCGATAGTGTTCGCGTTGAAGAAATGGAGACACTATCTCTACGGAGCAACATTCACGGTTTTCACGGATCATAAGAGCTTGAAGTATCTATTCTCCCAGAAAGACCTCAATCTGAGGCAACGGAGATGGATGGAGTTGATTGAGGACTATCACTTTGATATTCAATACCATCCCGGGAAAGCTAACGTCAGAGCGCTCTAAGCGAGTAAAGGTGAGCTTAGCCAGACTTATGATTCGAGAGTGGGAATCATTAAAAGAGCTGAGCAATTGGAATCTGACGAGAACCAATACTCACATTTCATGTGCTAACATTTCAGTTACACCCAATCTGCTGAATGAGATCAAAGAAGCACAAGAGAAAAATACACATCTTCAAAAACTGAAGGAGAAGATACTTAAAGGAGAAAGATCAGAATTCTCGGTACCTGAAGATGGAGTTATCATGTTCCAAAATCGAGTGTGTGTACCGAATGACGAGCAGATTAGGAATAGAATCCTAGCAGAGGCACACCGTTCAAAATACATTATACATCCTGGAGGAAACAAGATGTATAAGGATTTGAAACGGAGTTATTGGTGGATAAACATGAAGAACCAAGTAGCAAAATTCGTTGCGAGATGTTTGACTTGTCAACGGGTAAAAGCAGAACACCAACGACCATCCGGTTTGCTACAACCGTTGAGAATTCCCGAGTGGAAATGGGAACATATAACGATGGACTTCGTGACGGATCTACCAAGGACCAGAGGAGGCCATGATGCTATTTGGGTAGTTGTAGACCGACTCACGAAATCTGCACACTTTACCCATCAAGAAAACTGATAGCTTGCAGAAACTTGCACAGATTTATATCCGAGAAATCATTCGACTGCATGGAGTACCAGTCAATATAGTATCCGACAGAGACCCGAGGTTTGTCTCCAGATTTTGGAAGTGCTTGCACGAGGAATTGGGTACCTCACTAAGTTTCAAAGAGATCAAAGACATCCACAAACCGATGGACAGTTCGAGCGAACAATTCAAACCCTTGAAGATATGTTGCGAGCCTGCACCTTGGATTTTCAAGGAAGTTGGGATTCACACTTACCATTAGCCGAGTTCGCCTACAATAACAGTTATCAGGCCACGATTGGGATGGCACCCTACGAGGCATTATATGGGCGAAAATGTAGATCCCCACTACACTGGGAGATTGACGACCAATGGACTACGAAAGAGAAACAAAAGTCACCCTCGATTTCAAAGGTCGACTTAGTTTAGGAGGCCATGGAGAAGGTCAAGCTGATCAAGGAGCGGATTCACACAGCTCAGAGCCGCCAAAAGAGTTACGCGGACAAGAGAAGAAAGGATTTGGAATTTGAAGTCGGTGATGAAGTATTTCTCAGACTCTCACCACGGAAAGGGTTGATCAATCCGAAGAAAGGAGGCAAGTTGAGTCCGAGATATGTTGGACCTTACAAGATTTTACAAAGGATCGGGAAGTTAGCTTACGGACTCGAGTTACCAAAGACCATATGCGGGAATGCACGATGTATTCCACGTGTTGAGACTGAAGAAGTATCAACCAGATTCCGAGCATATCATCACTCGAGATACTCCTCCTCTAATGGAAAATCTATCCTACACCGAGAGGCCAACCCGGATCATTGATCAGCAGATACGATAGTTGCGTAAGAGAGAAATTTCGATAGTTAAAGTGGTGTGGCAGAACCACAACCGAGACGAAGACGCAACGTGGGAGATGGAAGAAGACATAAGGAATCAATATTCAGAACTATTCTGAAGAGAATTTGGGGACCAAATTCTTTTAAGGAGGGGAGGATGTGAAGCCCCGATTTTTCCAAGCTATTAATTGATCCTTATTGTCGTTTATACTTTTGATCGACTATTTTACCGCGTCATTTTGGCGGGTAATTATTAATAATATATACATTTTGTATTTTATTTCATTTTATTTAATTACTTGTGATCATGATCTTTATTAATTCTATTCCTCATTTATGATCACTTGATTGATCATTATTACTATTTTTGTATTTATTAGTCACCTTAGAATTTTAAGAGACTATTTATTTTAGAGACTTTTACCTTATAGAATTAAGATTTTGATTTAGATTAAGTGATCATGAGACTTACAAGTGATCAAGGAAATCACTAATTATTTTGGAGATTGATATATTTCATCTATTATCATCAAATTTGGGACAAAAAAATATATGGAATTACCATATTGCCTCATAGTGACGGCGATGGTGGTATTTTTGGAGTAAAAATATCATCCAACTCTTGTACACCTACACCATATATTAGTCATCTTGTGTATAATTATATCATTAATTCAAACATTATACACATCATCTTATACACCAATTCTTTATTACTATTTTTCCCAACTTATTCCCACTTTACCAACATTCTTCTCAATATTCCCCAACACCATTCAAGCCCATGCTTTGACTTGCACCTTGTCTCCCATGCAAGTAGCAAATTACAAGCTTGAAAAATTTTCTCCTTCTCTCTCTCCCTAGTACACGGCCACAAGGCCAATTTTTTCAAAAATTTGGATCAAAAAATTTCACCAACACATTTGATCTTTCAAATCAATTTTCCTCCTTCTCTCTAAAAACTCCCAACTTCTCTCTATTCTTCCTTTCACTTTCTTCTTCAATACTTAGAAGAATTTTCAACATTTCCCTCCTTATACACCATAAAAATCGAATCAAACTATACCAAGGTAAGAAATTTTATCTTCAATCCATTTTTGATATTACATTGTTCATCTCTTCCACCTTCTTAACTTAAGTTTGAATTTGGTTTGGAGGTACATTTAGAAGACCTTGAAGATTAGAGCTTGACAATATTTTTTAAGAAGGACCTCAAGCTTGAAGAAAAAATAGTAGAGGAAATTAGACTACAAGGTAAGAATTGAGTACTAGACCCCTTATTTCTTCTTCTTTCTATTTTTTCTTCTTTTTAACACCCCTTTTTCATTTTTGAGAAATAGGGGCTGACCTTAGGAGATTTTGGAGTTGAGCTAAAATTTCCAATTTTTAAGCTTCAACTAGTCTCCAAACATCTACTACACAAGGAAAAGTGTAGTCCTTTTCATTTCCTTATTTCCTTCTTTTCTCCTTAATTTTTCTCTTATTTTTCTAACTCCAAATTTTGATATTTTCTTGACTTAGGGGCTGACCTAAGAAGCCTCATCCAAAATTTGTGAAATTATCCTTTTATTTCACAATTTCCAAATTTAAGGTGGGTGGAAAAATACTTTTCAACTTCTAGGTGTTTTTATTAAATTGCATGTAGAATTTTGATCATGAGCCTTGAGATATATAATCTATGTATTGCATGTCAATTTTATGTAACAAGTCATGAAAATTCTCAAGAGTTGCTCAAAATTATTATTTATTAAATTTTAGGTGCATGCATGTACACTTTAATGTTCTATTTGATGAATTCTTGTATGTATAGGACATGCATGTGTATGATCTTTAAAATATATGTTTTGGATGCCTTATAACCTGGAAAAGTCGAGCATAATTGATTAAATTTCAATTTTGGACTTAAAAATATAAAAATGGAAAGTTGGTGGACTAAATTGCAAGAAAATAAAAGTTAAAGGACCCCTCTGCAAATTTCGAAATTTGGGACTGTACTCAGGTTCAAAAATGACTTTTGGACATTTTAATAAAGTTTTAAGAGTTTTAAGATAAATAAAATCAACCTTTAAAAGCCCAAGGACTAGATTGTAAAATTTTGAAAGTTTAAGGGCTACTTTGCAATTTTTAAAAATGTACCAGACCTTAACTTTAAAATTTGAAATTTTTACTCTTAAGGTACTGGGAATTACATATTTTAAAAGTATTCCAAAAAATTCAAGTGTTTAGGGCTTGGAAAGTAATTTTACAAAAATTGAGGGACTAATGTGTAAAATATTAAACTTGAGGACCCAAATGATATTTCCAGGACTTATGCAGCCCATGCACCTGGAAATACTAACTTAACTATAACTTAATTATATTTTGGACCCAAGGTTCAAATTTCATAACAATTGGACCCTAAAAGCCTTAAAGGCAATTATTTCAAAATGGGACAAAAATGATATTTTCAAAAGTTAAAGGACCTACACATATTTCTTTTAAAAACTGCTTTTGTCCCAATATCCTACTAAACTTAGTGACATTGTACAACTGGAATCACATTAAAATCCCTTCCGGTTTGTGAGTTCCGAATTTTTAAAACTTAAAGTCCGAATTGGCAATTTTTACAAATTTGGGGCCAATGTGAGAATTTTACAAAATCTCGACTTCAAAATTTTAAAAACCTGAATCTCTGGACAATTTGTATAATTTAGGAACTGACCTCTTAATTTTTCAAGGTCGGGTTATTTATTTATTCAATTTTTAACCCCAAAATTGTTGGTTTTTTTACAAAACGGGGCTAGATTACAATTTCTCTTTTATAAAGGACCTAACTCAAATTATTTTCTATTTTACTAAAATAGCCCTGGACCCTCTGACTTGGAGATTTAATTAAAGTATTTTATTTTCCCAAAAACCCTTGACTTATCGGATCGACTTGACCGATTAATACCCGATCGTGGAGCGACTTCCTCGCCTTGCGATTTGAATCTATAACGGGACTCATGTTCCACCTAATCTTTCAAGATATCGAAGGTTTCTTATCCTTCCGATAATCATCTTCATCCAAAAACTCCACCAACGCCATAATTACCACTCGCGCTTTTCAAAATTTTCCTAAAACTGCTTCCCTGAATCAATAATACTCGACTGCCTGGTTGACTGTCTGTAATTGTAATTACTTTTCTGCGTGAGTCAAATTGGTGTGTCGAGCTCACAGTTGGAATGGATACGTTGGGGATGGAATCGGGCAGCTCGGCTGCTATTCCACTCTTCCGGCCCCATCGTCCTAATCCCGCAACTGAGGGACGGAGTTTGTCCAAGGGAAGCGGGTCGTAGTATTGAGGTATAATCATGATTATGACAGATCCGAGCCTTGCAAGCTCCACTGTGGATTTTGTCTTTGCCTACGGAGCGATAGGGTGCCGGTCTTGGACCATACTGACTAGGGAGTTACAAGGAAGAATGAAGGAATCGTTGTCTGATCCACACGATTCCGGAGTTATCGGACCCGTTTTGGTTGGCGTTACATTTCCGTACGCAACCGCTACCTATTTTGCATTGGTTGGCGCTACAAATCCGTATGCAACCATTATTTGCCTTGCATTGGGATTGGCGTTACACTTTCGTACGCAATCCTACCTGTCTTGACTGAATCACATAGTGCCTGTGTGACCATGAACTGTTTTCTTGAACTGTATAAATATACTATTGTATTATTTTATCATGACGCTTGCGAATTGTGTGTGAATTCATGCTTCATACTCAAGCGTTTTCATATAACTCTTTTCTCACATTAACTATATATTGTGCTACACTTGTACACGATCACCCCATCCACTGAGATTTCTGTCTCATCCCCACCTATTTTCTAACCTTAGATGAGGATTTCGTCGAAGATCCGAACAAGCTCGATTGAGACCTTGTACTACGCTTGTTGGATTTACTATTTCTTGTTGTTGATTGGACTCTTTTCTTATGTTGTTGTCGGACTTTTGTATTTCGTTCCATTCGGGTTTGTAATTAAGGGGCGTAGGACCCTTTGACTTTAAGTTGCTATTTTGTTGATTTTCGGGTTGTAATTTGGATGATGGATTGTAGACTTTAAGTTGTAACTTGTATCACTTATTTATTTCACGCTGCTATTTAGACTCTGTCTCATTGGGTTCTCGTTGATATTCCTCCTGGACTGTTTGGTTATTGTATTTAAGTTGTGGATCGTCGTCGCGTCCCGTTTGGGGCGTGACACTTGTTTATCAGCAAACTATCCGTTGCATTTTCAGACAGCTTTTCCCTATTTTGTGGGATTGATTTCTAACAGCTCTATTGATGATTTTAAATGGTTTCTTTTGCAGCAAATCACTCCCAAGGAGGAGCCTATGTCCTGGAAATGAAAGCCAAGTCCTCTCCTATAAATAGAGGCTTCATTCAAGCAACAAGATACAACACTCTACACAAGCAAAGAGCAATCAAGCAAACACTTTCATATATCTTGTTGTATTAGCCTTAGCACTTTCACTTGCACAAATTTGAGGTCTAGGCTTTCAATTCTTGATTACACTTGTACTCATATTGTATCAATCATTATTGAGTTGTAATCTTGATTTTGGTCATCATTCAACACAAGACATCCTTGTGAGTATTCTTTGGTAAGAATACACTTGGGTGATCTAGGTGATAGGTGTTTGAAGGTTGTGGTAATCTTCAAAGGTGTTGTAAGAGGATTGTGGTAATCCTCAAGGTGGTGAAAGAGGGTTGTGGAAATCCTCAAGGTGTTGTATTAATTTTTGGTAAATTAATAAAATCCTTTTTTTGTTTTTGAAATCCATCCCGGATATACTGGGGTGGTAGTAGATTAGGCCCTAGGTGGGTTGAACTACTATTAATCGACGTGTGCTATTTACTTTCCGCACTTAGCATTTCATCTTTGCTTGAGTTTTACAAAAAGAGGGCAAAATCTGAAAAACCGGATAATCTATTCACTCCCCCTCTAGATTATCGTAGCCACTGGACTAACAAGTGGTATCGAGCCAAACTCTTTGGCTAGCTCATTCGAGTAAAGAGGAAAGATCCATGGCTACATATGATGCTCATCTCACCACCGGCGCTCCACCAACAAGCCACCACTATTCGACGCCAACAACTACGCATTTTAAAATGGAGTGAAAGATGCGGGTTCCATTTGGAATGTGGTCATTGAATTAGTTGATCAACCAACCAAGAAATCGGAGGATGGCACTCGACTCCTAAACCTTTCAAGGAGTTCGATGAAAATGACAAAAAGGCTTTCTCTCTAAACGGTAAGGCCTTAAATATTTTGCATTGTTCTCTTCGGCTCGCGAGTATAATCGCATAAGAGGCATTTCGGCACATGAGGTTTGGAAAAAATTGGAGACAATTTATGAAGGGACTAAGAAAGTCAAACAAGAAAGACCATGCTTGTTAAAGACTTTGAAAACTTTAACATGCATGATGGTGAAAACATCTCCAAGATGGTGGAAAGTCTTGATAATATTGTCAATCCTCTTGTGGCCCTCAGTAAAGTCATCTCCGAAGAAGACAAGGTGACTAAAGTATTGAATGCTCTTCCCGGCTCATGGTCCGAAAAAGTAACGGCAATCACGGAGGCACAAAACCTTGAGACACTCAAGTTTGACGAACTTATTGGAAACCTCCTCATCTATGAAGTCTATCTCAAGGAGAGGAAAAATTCCAAACCATCCATAAATCAATCGGGTATGCAAATTATTCCTAAAAGTCTTGCTTCTTCTTCTAATAATGCATACTATGATAATGATGATGATGATGAGGAGACGGCCGCACTTGTTCGAAAATTTGCAAAATTTGTGAATAAAAATAAAGCAAGAAAACCAAGAGATAATGCTTGCTTTAAATGCGGAAAACCCGGGCACTTCATTGCTGATTGCCCAAAGCTCAATGAAGAGGAGCAAAAGAAAAGGAAGCCTTTCACGAAAAAGAAGGCTCTAAATGCAGAGGTCAAAACGTGGGATGAACTACTCGAAACAACCAATGAGGAAGGAGAAACCGAACACGGTCTCATGGCCATAGACGATGAAAACAATGAGGTACGCTCTAATTCTTCTACTTCCTCCATAGTTGATGACTTGCAATGTGATTTTGATGAATTGCAAATTGAGTTTCAAAGTTTAATTCTTAAATACAAAAATTTGAAAAAGGAGCATAAGGAGCTTAAGGTTGAAAAAGAAAAATTATTTACCTCTTATGAATCTCTAGACAAAGCTCATACTCTTACTCTTACTAGAGTTCACTCTCTTGAAACCGAAAAGGAATCACTCACAAAAGATATTGAATGTTTGAAAAATGATGTGCATCGTTTCAACATAAGCACGGATAAAGTCACAAAAATTTTAGATGCACAAAGAGGTGAGCATTCCAAATTGGGACTTGGTTATAAGCCATTTCAAAGTGTTTTTAAGAAAAATAACCAAGGTCCGACTTTTGTACGTGCTAATAGTTATAATACTCCTACTTGTTTTTATTGTGGCAAAGTTGGACATTATGCTAATAATTGCAAATTGAGAAATAGCTCTAGACATGTTTGGATACCCAAAGGTCTCAAGACTAACCCCCATGGACCCCAAAATTATAGGGTACCTAAAAGAAATTCTTTTGTAGGCAATAGGGGCTATAACAACAATGGAAGATTCAAAATGGCTCGTGGACAGCGGATGTTCACGCCATATGACCGGGAGGAAAGAACTTTTTACCAACATCAAGCTCCAAGAAGAGGGTATGGTCATGTTCGGCAATGGGAAAGGAAGAATTCTTGGAAATGGAGAAATTGGTAACTCTTCTTTCTCTCTTAGTAATGTTCTTTTAGTTGAAGGGCTTAAGTTTAATTTGATAAGTGTTAGCCAACTTTGTGATTCAAATTATGATGTTTCCTTCAATAAAGAAAAATGCCTTACACTTAAAAATGGTGAAATTATTTGTGAAGCATATAGAAAAGGCAATCTTTACAAAATTTGTACAAGTGATTTGGTTAGTCAAAATGTTTCTTGTTTAGTCGCCAATAATGATTTAACTAGTTTATGGCATAGGCGACTTGGACATGTTGGATACAAGAATTTGAAAAATATTTACAAAAACCAACATGTGAAAGGACTACCTAAATTGAATTTTGAAAATCTTGGCTTATGTGACACTTGTCAAAAGAACAAATTAGTTAAAAGTAGTTTTAAGCCCAAAAATGAAATTTCCACAACCAAACCCCTACAATTGCTTCACCTTGATTTGTATGGGGATATTGGTACGGCAAGTCTAAGTGGAAAATATTACACTTTCGTTATTGTCGATGATTTTTCTAGATATACTTGGGCTCTTTTTCTTACCAATAAAAGCGATGCCGTTAATGAGTTTGTTAAGTTGTGTAGACTCATTGAAAATGAAAAGGAAGACACTATTAAGTCTATTCAAAGCGATCGAGGTGGAGAATTTGATGGTGAATTTAGAGTCTTTTGTGAAACCAAAGGATATGCTCATAATTTTTCGGCTCCAAGGACACCTCAACAAAATGGAGTAGCCGAAAGGAAAAATCGGACACTACAAGAGATGAGTCGATCCATGCTCAATGAATTTTCACTTCCAAAATATTTTTGGGCCGAAGCCGTAAGTACCGCTTGCTATGTCATTAATCGAGTTTATATTTGTCCTAAAATGAATAAAACTCCATATGAGCTTTGGAAAGGTAGAACTCCAAATATTAGTTATTTCAAGATATTTGGTTGTAAATACTTTATTTTGAATACCAAGGATCAATTGGACAAACTTGATCCTAAGGCCGATGAAGGGATATTTATGGGATATTCAACAAAAAGCAAAGCATATCGGGTTTACAATAAGACTAGTGGAGTTGTTGAAGAATCCATCCATGTCAAATTTAATGAAGCTTCGGGTGTTGAAAGAATACCTAATGATGAAAGTGATGAAGAGGATATTATTGAACAAATTGTTCAAGATGATGATCAACCATCTACATCAAACGATCAACCGTCCACTTCAAATGGTCCTCAAGAAGATAGAGGTGATACCTCGGATCTTCCCGTTGCATTAGAATTTAAGGGAGATCACCCAAAAGATCTTATTATTGGTGATCCCCTTGACAAAGTGATGACCCGGAGAAGATTTGCCGAGAAAGCTCTTATTTCTCAAAAAGAGCCTAAGAATGCTAAGGAGGCCATTGAGGATGAGGATTGGTTCTTAGAGATGCAAGAGGAGTTAAATCAATTTAAAAGAAATGATGTATGGGAATTGGTACCTTGTCATCCATCTCAAACTATTATTGGTACAAAATGGGTATTCCGGAACAAACTTGATGATCAAGGCAACATTGTTCGAAATGAGGCAAGGTTAGTAGCTCAAGGGTATTGTCAAGAAGAAGGTATTGACTATGATGAAACTTTTGCACCCGTAGCACGTTTAGAAGCTATTCGTATTTTACTTGCCTATTCTTGTTTTAAAAACTTCAAACTTTACCAAATGGATGTTAAATCCGCTTTCTTAAATGGTATTATTCAAGAAGAAGTCTATGTAAAACAACCTCCGGGGTTTGAAAATTTTTCTAGGCCTAATGATGTTTATAAACTTAAAAAGGCCTTGTATGGTTTAAAGCAAGCACCTCGTGCATGGTACGATAGACGTAGCTCTTTGCTTTTGCAAAATGGCTTTATAAGGGGTAAAGTTGACACAACTCTTTTTGTTTTTGAAAAAGGGCAAGATTGCTTACTTGTGCAAATTTATGTTGATGATATTATCTTTGGTGCTACTAATGATTCTTTGTGCAAGAAATTCTCTAAATTGATGCAAGGAGAATTTGAAATGAGTATGATGGGGGAGCTCAACTTCTTTCTTGGACTCCAAATTAAGCAATGCCAAGAAGGCATATACATTTCGCAATCAAAATATACAAAAGAACTTTTGAAAAAGTTTGGCATTGAAGAAGGAAGAACCGTTTCTACTCCCATGGCAACAAATGTCAAAATTGACAAAGATGAAAAAGGCAAGTCCGTGGATGAATCAAAGTATCGAGGTATGATTGGTAGTTTACTTTATTTAACCGCTAGTAGACCGGACATTCTTCATGTCGTATGCCTATGCGCTCGTTTTCAAAGCAATCCCAAAGAATCTCATATGAGTGCCGTTAAAAGGATTTTTCGATATTTGAAAGGCACTATTCAATATGGTTTATTTTATCCAAAGAATGAAAATTTTTCTCTTAAAGGTTATAGCGATTCGGATTATGCGGGAAATATTGATGATCGGAAAAGTACTTCCGGATCATGTCAATTTTTAGGCGATTGCCTAGTTTCTTGGTTTTCAAAGAAGCAAAACTGTGTTTCTCTTTCAACGGCCGAAGCCGAATATATTTCCGCCGCTTTTTGTTGTACTCAACTTCTTTAGATGAAACAAACCTTAGCGGATTACAAATGCTCTTTTGAAAATGTACCTATCTTTTGTGATAATATATCCACTATAAATATTGCTCAAAACCCGGTTCATCATAACCGTACTAAACATATTGAGATTCGACATCATTTTCTAAGGGATTGTGTTTCAAAACGAAAAATTGAGATATCTTTTGTACCATCTCAAGATCAATTAGCGGACATTTTTACTAAACCGCTATCTTCCGAGACTTTTGCGTCGATACGAGCTCGGTTAGGCATAATGCATATTGAATGAGGCTTACGTTTGCATTTTGCATATTTCTGAAACTTAGGGGCGAAAAATCGGATTTTTGGTTGAAAATTCGGATTTCATTAAAAATGTCAAGACAGTGGGCTAAACAGGTTGAGGGCAACCGGTCGCCCTCAACGTCGACCGGTCGCCCTAAGCCTAAGTTTGGATTAAAACCGTTTTGTCTTCAGCATTCTTCATTTTAACTTATTTTGGCCATTTTTCGTCCCCTTTGCCAAATTCACACAAATTTCACTCAAAATTTGTTTTCATGCATTCAATTCACAACTTGGACCTTATATAGCATGTTTATCCTCATCATGGCTCATCTTTTCCGATCAAATGGTAAGAATTTTTCTTCCTTTGCTCAATTGGGTTGAACCCTTGAGTTTATGACCTTCTTGTATATTTCTTGATAATTTTTGCATATAATCTTGATGAGGTTAGTTATTATATTGTATTGTATGATGTTTGATGTGCATTGGTGATGAAATTTTTTGGCTTGAATCATTTACAAGGGCTATATACAACTTCTTTTAATTTTCACGCCCCCAAAGTGTTCGATCAAATGTCGCAATGAAAATTTCAACTTCTACATGATTCTATTGCTTCCAAAAGTCTTCTATACTTATTGAGATCATGTTTTGGCAAATAAAACGAGCGTATGAACTCTTCATGATACATTTCTCCCATTTTCTTTGGATTTTTTAAGCCTAAATTACTCAACGGTTGATCAACCGACTCTTTTGCGCACTTTGATATAATTGTATGATGTTTTTATCATCCTAACATTCTTTTTGATTATTCCAAAGGGGGAGAAACAGGAAATTGGCTCGTTAGCCAAAAGAAGCTAATAAAAGCTCGCAATAAAAGCTATAATCTATGGCTCCCTAAAGCCAAGAATACCTAGTCCATGGCTTGTATTATGGACTCAATTGCAAAAGATTATAAGTATTGTGACAGGGGGAGCTTCTTAGCCTATGATGTTTATAGGCATCTTATATAAGCTTACTATAGCTTGTACTTCTAGCTTTTGCAATATCTCTTGTTGATATGCTCATAGATAGGGGGAGCTTTGTATGAAACATTTTCAACGGATAGTTCACTCGTAAAACTGGAAAATTTATTTGTTTTCAAAATCGTCCTCGAGTAAATTGTTTTGGTTTGTAATCATCAAAAAGGGGGAGTTTGTTAGATAAATGTTTTTATCATGATTTTGATGATTTTGTTCGAATTTGTTCGAATGAGTTTTTAAACCAAAACAATGTCCCTAAATGTTGTCTAAATACTTCCGACCGTCTTAAAATGTTTTTACTATTTTTCGGAGTATTTTTTGGAGTTTATTTTCGATAAAAAATTGGACAACACATTTGTTTCAGGCTCAACCTGGCCGCCCTATAGGGCAACCCGCACTGAGTTGAGTTTTGAAACAGAAAATGGGACGTAAGAAAAATGGGGAGGGCGACCGGTTGACCAGGTGGTCGACCGGTGTGAGGGCGACGGTCGACCCCGGGCGTACGGCACTGGGAGCAGACCCTTTTGGTTGATCTTCTCTGTTTCGCATTTCTTCAACCCCAACCGGTCATAGTAATATGGAATACTTTACAAATGCACGGTCGCACCCCTCCGACCGGTCCCCTTGTGTAAAATTTGCTGAAATTCAATTTCAATCTTATCTCAAGGTGTTGTAAGAGGGTTGTGACCGATTGTGGTCGTCGCACCCTTGTTTATCAAAGAAACTATCCGTTGCATTTTTGCATGACTTTTCCCTATTTTGTGGGATTGATTTCTAAATGACTCTATTGATGATTTTAAATGGTTTCTTTTTAAAGCAAATCACTCCCCAAGGAGGAGTATGTCCGGAAATGAAAGCCAAGTCCTCTCCTATAAATAGAGGCTTCATTCAAGCAACAAGATACAACACTCTACACAAGCAAAGAGCAATCAAGCAAACACTTTCATATATCTTGTTGTATTAGCCTTAGCACTTTCACTTGCACAAATTTGAGGTTTAGGCTTTCAATTCTTGATTACACTTGTACTCATATTGTATCAATCATTATTGAGTTGTAATCTTGATTTTGGTCATCATTCAACACAAGACATCCTTGTGAGTATTCTTGTGGTAAGAATACACTTGGGTGATCTAGGTGATAGGTGTTTGAAGGTTGTGGTAATCTTCAAAGGTGTTGTAAGAGGATTGTGATAATCCTCAAAGTGGTGAAAGAGGGTTGTGGTAATCCTCAAGGTGTTGTATTAATTTTTGGTAAATTAATAAAATCCTTTTTTCTTTTTGAAATCCATCTCGGATATACTGGGGTGGTAGTAGATTAGGCCCTAGGTGGGTTGAACTACTATAAATCGACGTGTGCTATATACTTTCCGCACTTAGCATTTCATCTTTGCTTGAGCTTTACAAAAAAAGAGGGCAGAATCTGAAAAACCAGGATAATCTATTCACCCCTCCTCTAGATTATCGTAGCCACTTGGACTAACACTAAAGTGCATTATGTGTTATAGAATGTGATGGTTCTTTACATGCATCATAAATTAAAAATCTCCACTTGAAATTGTTTTATGACTTCATTTAAATTCATTATGTTTCACCTATTATATTTTATTTCATACAATACAAGCCTTTAACCTTGCAGATAAATCTTCATTGCAATGTGAATGATACGTATAATAAAACTAAATTAATTTAAAAATTTATTTTTTTAATTAAATTAGTAAAAAATATATGGTTCACGTGCAACGCACGTGCACGTGCACCTTACTAATGTAATAAAATGGCCAAATATGACAGTAAAAATGATTTTTGTGATGACTGAATTCCAAATGTAGTGCAAAAAATAATTAATAACCTGGGGATTGGATATTATTATACCCATAATGTAAGTCATCAAGTCCAGGATAGCCTGAAGTGAGATTTGAACACCACCAACCACACAGCGATCAGATTCGGCAACATGATCCTTTTCAATTAAATCATATAAACTGATATCGAATAAATATGCTCACGCAAGAATTGTTGATCTTACGTTTTCAAACAGTTCATAGCCATAAGACTTTTAATGTTAAAAGGAAGAAATATTAGCTGCAAGCAAAAAGTACAACCACAAAAATGACCCAAACGTTAAAGGATGAACTAAAAGCAGAACGATACTTATGCATTCAGAGTTATTCTTACAATTCCATGGAAACCCAATTCTCTGTTGTGACTGTTCAATCTAACATTGACAACTCAATTCTCTAACATAGACATTCAATCGAACCGGCATCGGAATCAAACAGCTATGCCGGAGACAGAAATATAAATGAATATGAGAGCAATCCCTGTAAGAATCAAAACATTAAACATAAGCAGTAGTCGAAATACTTTTGACACATGCATTGCTTCTTGAATAAATAGAAATAACTTTTGTTGTCTGATTTCGTAAATACTAACCTAGATTCCCCGAGTAGCCACACGAGCCAAAGAATAACTGCAAAAAACTCAACCCAGAACACTACGTAAATGTTCGGGGTTCCTCTTTCGATTCTACGAAAACCAATTCTCTATCGTGGGCTTTCAACTCAACATCGACAACCCAATCTCCTATTCTCCAACATAGGCATTCAAGCCGACCTCTCTCTCTCTCTCTCTCTCTCTCTCTCTCTCTCTCTCTCTCTCTCTCTCTCTCTCTCTCTCTCTCTCTCTCTGCGTGTTGGCAATATGTTATTCCTGTGGGTTTTACTCAATCTCTGCATTTGAATCTCATTATTCGATTTTTTTATTTTGAGTTCCCTTGCTTGAATTTGTTTTTTGGTTTTCCTCGTGTCGTTCAAATTTGAGATTTTTTTCCCTTTTTGTGAAGGGATTCCCTTTTTGGGTTTTCTTCTGTTGTCATTCAAATTTGAGATTTTTTTGCCTTCTCAACGTTTATGCCCTTTTTGGGTTTTCCTCTGCGCTGTCGTTCAAATTTGAGATTTTTTTGCCTTCTCGTCGTTGAGAAGGGATGCCTTTTCTTTTATATTTATGAGTCCTCGCCATATTCTCGAGTGATGCCTTTTCGCAGCCAAAAATGCCTTTTGGAGAGTGAAGGGTACTTTAGTAAATCTAGCTTTTTTTAAGAATACACTGGGTGATCTGTGATAGGTGTTTGAAGGTTGTGGTAATCTTCAGGTGTTGTAAAGAGGATTGTGATAATTCAAAGTTGAAAGAGTTGTATTAATTTTTGGTAAACTAATAAAATCCTTTTTTTCTTTTTGAAATCCATCTCGTAAACAAACATTCGCTAATTTTTTGATAGACGATGATGATATAGAATAGATATAGATATAGATATAGATTAGTATAGATAGATCATAGATGTAGATGTCAATGTCGATGTAGATAGATGAATCTCCCCCCATTCTACAGATAGATACATACATATTTAAGCATATGATATCCAACACACATTAACACATAATCATACTCGAAAAGTGCTTAAAGCACACTATTTTTATTTATTTATTTATTTTCCAAAATGCATTAGCACAAATGATTACAACACTCTACTGGATAATCCAGGAGGAGGGAATGGATCAAACTAAAATAAGCGCTAAAGTCATGCAATTCGAAAAATATTATTCGAAAGTTTTAACGATAAACTGAAACTAAAACGCCTTCTTCGTCATCTGGGATGCAGGCATTTCATGCATTTTCAACTGGTTCCTCTGAGTCTGCATAGACCATCTGGTTTCCCTTCCATAAAAGCATCTTTGTCCTGTCAAAGACAATATATACACAATTCATTTATAAGCATATAATTCTAGAAACCTATTTGGAGTTTTTTCAACAAAGAGAAAAAAAATAATAATAAGCAGCAGAGCGGAAAAGGCTTGCATGTCTATCATGAATCTTCCATTTTTGATAGCAGCAGTCTCAATCTGCAAAGCAATCTAAAAATGAACACAAGTCGCACGGTCATTGGTAAGTAGATTTTCAGAGTACTGGTTATAAAAACCACGCCCTAGGTTTAGAATAATTACAAAAAACTCCAGTTATCTTTCAAAATTACAAATACGCCTTTAAGGTGTTACAAACACCCCTTGAAGTTTGTATCCAGTGTCGAGGGTGCAATTTGTAAAATAGAAACAATTGTCAAGGTGTTACAAATACCCCATTGAAGTTTGTATCCACTCCTAAGGGTACAATTTGTAAAATAGAAACAAATGTCAAGAGAGTATTTATAATTTTGAAAGATAAACTGGGTTTTATTGTAATTAGGTTAAACCTCAATGGTAGTTTTTGTAATTGTCCCCAGAGAATATAAGGTGATTAGAACGTCTTACAAATTTGCACCCCAAATTTGAGTCACAGTTGATGCAGTTAACTGGCGCTGCAGTTTGACCAACTACAACGGTATAGTATTGACCAGCGCCACATTAACCCTGCATATAAATGCCAAAAACAGAAACTTTTAACAGACAAAATGACATACCACATTTTATTTTTCAAGTTTCTGAAATTGACTAATTTGTTCTGAAATGTTCTAAAATTGACTAATTTGTTTTTCTTATATTGATTACAAAAACCATGTAAGAAGAGATGGAAAAGACTTACAGATCTTTGAAGAGTCCATGCTTAGTATGCACATACTGAAAGTGAAATTAAAAAACAGTCATGAGATTGAGAATCAAGAATACAAACATAATTACATAAGAGTGATAACATAAGATAAAGGAGATGATTTCCACAGAAAGCAGCCATTTCTCAATAATCATTCTCATTAGTTTGTCCCTTTTAGCTGATCTCTGAATCTACAAAAAGTTACCACAATTCTTGATTTTCAAAATCTCACTTTTAGTTTTGTTGCTGCTAATAAATTTCATAATTTTTTCACTGAAAGAGAATGTTGCTGCCAATGGAGAATTCAGGGTCCATTTGGATGGAGGGATTTGAAATTCCAAGGATTTCAAATGAATGGATTTCAAAGTCATTGGATTTGAAATCCACCTCTTGTTTGGATGATGTGAATTTTGTAAGGATTTCAAATCCATCGTAAGTTTTGATAAAAAAATTTAGAAGCTCTATTTATTTTCTTAATTGATATTTAATAAATAAAAATAAAATATATAATCTTATTATTTTGTAAATAATTATAATTTTATAGACTAATAAAAACATGAAATACATATAACTTCTATTATGTCTGAACATGTGTGATGATAATGCGTGTGCATATGTGAGGAGAGTATGTGTGAGTGTGAGTGTGTAAATGCGTGTGCAGTGTGTGTGTGTAAATATGTGCAGCGTGTGTGCAGTGTGTGTGTAAATATGTGTGTGTGTGTGTGTGTGTGTGTAAATATGTGCAATATGTGTAATGTGTGTAAATGTGTGCAGTGTGTGTGCAGTGTGTGTAATATGTGTAAAAGTGTGTAGTGTGTGTAATATGTGTGCAGTGCGTGCAGTGTGTGTAATATGTGTGCAGTGTGTGTAAGTGTGTGTAGTGTGTGCAGTGTGTGTAAATATGTGTAATGTGCGTAGTGCATGTAAATGTGTGCAGTGTGTGTAAATGTGTGCAATGTGTGTAAGTGTGTAAATATGCAAGTGAGCATAAATTAAAAAAAAAATGGATTTCAAATGACTAGGTTTTGGGAGGGATTTGAAATCCTTTGAAAATGAAATAAAACTTAAAGAGGGATTTGAAACCCTTTGATTTGGATTTATATGCCAAACAGGGGTATGGATTTAGCTAAGGATTTTAAATCCCTCCTTCCAAATCCCCTCCCAAATCCCCCCATCCAAATGCACCCTCAGGGTAATGTACAAAGAACAATGTAAATAACTTGAATGATAAATCCAATAAATTCTTATCTGGACTTCTAGGCAAATGCCAAGAACAGCGTATCATAAGTTTGGACCAAAAGTAAAAAAAGAAAGATGTTCATTGAAAAAGATATGGCAATTTTTGTGAACTCCGATTTGCATTTATGTCATGTCGCATGTTCATGCTTAACATACAAAACCCGGAAAAAAAAGAAACATATAGAGACAGTACCTTGTGGAGCAATTTTTGATGCAAAGCAAAGTGGGTTTGGCATTGGCGGCAGAGGTAGAAGCTAGTCTTCTGATTTTTCTCATAGCGAACAAGAGTAGGCTTTTCCATTGTTGCAAATCTGATAATCGATACAAAACCAACAAAGAATCAAATTAAAACAGTGGGAAAAAATTGAAATTCAGGTAATCTGAACTGTTCTTTTACAAGAAAAGAATAGCAAACCAAGTTGAAGCACTAATAAGTAATACCAGCAGTCAAAGAAACGAAAGTAAATAAGCAGGAGAAAGTTGAAGATGCATACCGATGAATGCAGAATTCTTGGTTTCTTGTTTCATGAAAGGTGGTCGTATTTATAGTAGTGAAAGGAGGGGCATACAATTATGTTTGAACCGTCTGGATATGCTCGTATTAATGAGTTTGTTTATGCCAGGCTAATAAGATTTGAATGCCTATATTGAGATAAAATCAACTAATTTTATTAAATGATTGAAAAAATTCCAGATAAGCTATGACGTGCAATCATTAGCGTACGACGAAGAATATTAATTTTGTAAGATTTTTGAGGATTTATTTCCAAAACTCCTCATTACATTCTTGCCACATTTCATTCAGCAATTGGGTACCAAATAGCTACCAAACTAGCGATAACTATACTATTAATATTAGTTAAAAAAAAAGAAAAAACATTGTTAATGACACAAAACTTTGTGCGTGTAGGCAAGGAAAATGGCGTAGAGAAGTCATCATGCGGAGACATTTCAAGTGTACTTCAGTATAGAGAGGAAATTAAAAACAAAAAAAAAGATAAGTAGGTTAATCTTTCTTTTCTGTTGTTAAGCCGATAGGGCCAGAAGAAGTGACATGCCAATAGCCAGCAAAGAGGGAGAAACTAGTAAACAGAGAGGGATCATTTTATTTCCTTGTTCATGTGACTCCCACAAAGTGTGTTATCAGGGAAAGAGGCTTAAGAATAAGTAAAAAATATTTTATTCAAATCTTCATCAGTTTTAATTTCATAGAGTATTAGTAATTTCATCAATTTTAATTTCAATTTTGATGTAAAGTATTAGAGTGTTCTTTCTATTTTCATAAAATGCCATAACTTCACATAATCCAGGTAAATAGAATGGATGAGATGGAGATGAATACTCAACTTACAAATTGTGATGCCTCAATATTTTTATTTGGGTTGTATCCATTTAATGAATATTGTTGTGATGGGCCTAGGCCCCAATCTCATGGAAAACTGATATTCACATAAGCCATTTGCACAGAGCATCTCATTTTCTGTCCACCCCAGAGCTTATACCTGGCAATGATGATCCATCTCATTTTCTAAAAAAGCCCACAATCAAGAAGACCTAGTCTGAACGAACATGAAAAAGGTGAGAGGGTCACAAGTTCATCAGGATTTTTCCTGGGCTGGTGGCAGCAATTTCATGACGCGGCAAATCTATATGAAAAATTAATTGTAAGCTAATTAATGGTAAAGGAAATCGTATTATAAATTTGTATACTAAACATATTCTCATGATAAAACTTAAACATTAATTCAACTATTCGAGCAAATACAGTTTTTCCTACAATCAACATGTTCTAAATAATTCGTTTTTGCTTACGGTACTTATTATCCCAGTGAATCAGCAACTTTTTGATCTAATTATTTTTCTTTCAAAAACATTCACGGAGATAATATAACCCTTGAAACGACTATGCCACTTCCAACTTCATATCAGCAATACATTATGATACAACAGTTTATAATCACTTAGTCTAAAATCAGGGATACGAAAAGCTTACTCACATCATTCGTAGCACATGCTTTTGTCAAGTATGTTATAATTCATATTCAGCTGGTATTACATACGATTGCAGACTTTCTTGGATTATCCAGGTTAAAATAATGGTCGGGTTAATCACTATTTAAATTTGTGGACTGCAAAATCTTGGTTAAAGAAAAAAAAATCCACAAAAATCTTGGATCAGCCTTGTTTTGTCTATCAGGGATCGGGAATGGTGCTGGGCCAAAGATAAAAAGCCTCGGTTACTAGAAAGCACACAATCAAGAGAATTCTTTTTAAAACTTCTCACTAAAGGAAAAATGAACAATGAAGAGGCTTACTGGTATCAATGGTATCAATTCTCATGAAGTGGAAAATCTACCTGAAAAATGAATATCATGTTATAGCCGTAGATGGTGTAAAGGTGATTAAGTTGGATAACAGAACAGTTTGGTTTGTTGCACATAAATATTTGTGTAAAAATTCCCTAAAGTTTCTGTGACAAAACTATTGGTTCAGTTCCACTTCAACTATTCCAAAGCTTTCTAGCATTCTTCCACGGTAACCCAGCTTATTAATGCCAAATCAGAGAAAGTAATAACTCAAAACACATTCAAATATAGTAACTCTGTCATGAAAACCCTCTGATGTTCATGTGTAACCATTTGCTTTTGTATATACAAAATTAGCAGCATTTGCGATACTTATCAGCAAGGGCAAAATTTCAACAGTTATGAAGGGTTAACCTGCAATTTCTCAACCTTCTCCCTTCAATCCACTTATTCAGTAGTATAGCACTACAAAAACCTAATTGAATTAGTCAGACATATTAGATTCTCAATCTTCACAACATCATTGTCTCTTTTGATTTCTTGATTTCTTTTATGGAAGTTATTTGTGCAACTTACAGGCCATATGAAGAACTCTGAAACAAGAAAATGGACGAAATATTAAAGGAAACACGTTGATGTCCAAAATGGACATTTGTAAATGCATATGAGTAATGGAGGGTTTACGGAATGGAAATGCGTAGGGTTTTCTCCTGAGCTCCATAGCCAACGAAAGAGGCAGGAAATTCAGCTTGTAAGTACATTAAAAATCTACATATTTGAAATATAACTCAGAATTTATTGAAGAAAATGTAATAAATTTGCATAACTTTTGAAAAAATCAAAGCAACAAAACACACACACACACACGAGAGAGAGAGAGAGAGAGAGAGAGAGAGGGTACCTGGCGGATGAAAGCAGGGTTTTTATGTTTATTTTTATTGCTTTTACTCTCTCTCAGCTACAGAAACAAACCTATACCAAGTTCTTGATTAATCAAGAAAAGAAACTTCAAACACTTACATTTTCATTGGTATATGAAGCAGTAAAACAGAGAACTCAATCGAAATCCAGCAAAGCGGAATTGCAGAATGTGAAGAGACTGCATAATATTCAAGATGAAGCATTTTTAGTTCTTGAATTTTCTGAAGAGTACCTTTCAAAATACACCTCACCGGACATACAATTAGGGGTGCCAATCGTTCCGGAACGGGCGGTTCCGGTTCTAGTTTGGAACCGGTTCCCAAATGGTTTCGGTTTTATCAATTTTTAACCTGAACCTTTTGTTTATCTCTTGATAATTTTTGATTTTTCTAAAATGGTTTATCAACTTCAGTTACAAAAAAAAAAAAGACTTGGACTTAATATTCAATTAAGTTTTGTATTTAATATTAATAATAATATTAAATATCTATATATATACTATTAGAATTTAGAGAAATCAAAGTTCACGTAGTTTGCTTACAACATTTGGTTTAAAACGTGTCTCATTAAGTTACGAATATAAAACATCATAATAAACATTTAACATTTCTTCTAGCATATTTTTACCAAAAAAAAATAAAAAAAAATGTTGGTTTTAACCTTTAAATCGATGGTTTTAATCGACGGTTAAAACCATCGGTTCCACAGTATTTGAGACCAAGGATCTGGAACTAGAACTGAAACCGGTATATACGGTTTCAGTTTAAGTTTTGGAACCGTTGACCGGTCGGGACCAGCCTATACGGTTTCGGTTTCGGTCTTGGAACCATTGACCGGTGAATGATTCACGGAATCGTGACCACGGTTCTAATTTTGGTTTCATTTGACTACCCCAATATACGGTACGCGGTCTCACTTATTAGATAAGCATTTGTTAGTTCTTAAATTTTCTGAAGGGTACCTTTCTAAATACACCTCACCGGACATTACGGTACTTGGTTTCACTTATTATAGGAAACATTTTTAGTAAAATTCAGAAGGGTACCTCTCCAAATACACCTCGTTGGACATACGGTATGTGGTCTCACTTATTAGAGGTGAGGTCAAGTTTCAAACGGTCAAACCTCACCCCTACAACTCCATTTGTAATGGTTTGAATTTTCAAAAAAATAAAAATAAAAATCACCCTCCTTTTTAGAATAATATATTTACTTGATACACTCTCAATTTATCGTTTCCCAGACTTTTAGCACGATCATACCCGAAATAGCACATATGTGGAAGGAATTGCATTAAGCTTTGCCTTGCGGACAACAATTGGTTCTCCAAATTCCAAGTGGAATGCAATAACAAGGTTCTAGTTGATGAAATTCACAGGAAATAAATTACAGAAATATATACGGTGGCTTATTGCTAGAACACATTCGTATCCTAGCAGAACAAGCGCACCACCAAGATGTTAAGTTTGTACCTCGAATGGCTAATAATGTCTGGCCAAATTCATAGTGGATAAGGAAAATGAGTTTATTTGGTTAGAAAAAACGGAAATTTTTTTAAGTACTCAGGGTACTCTTTTCTACCAAATTTGACCATATTGCCCCTCATTTAATTTGGGGGTTTTTATAATTTTGAAACTGAAGTAATTATTAGTGGCCTTGAAAATCGTATAACTCCCCTCCCCTTGGAAATCGTATACACCCCTCATGTACATATACATACAAAATACAATACACTCCCTCACAACCAAAATATTTTATAAACAAAACAAAAGAAAACAAAATCAAAACAAGAAGACCTATATCGTGCACTATATCGTGATGGACGCCGCCGCCGAGACCAACGCCACTGCCGCCGAGACCACCACTGCTCTCTCCTCCTCCGATGTCGAACATGATAGGGTTTTGTTTCTCATTTTTAGTTGAATGTGGAAATAATTGCAAGAGTGATGGGATTTTATTGAAAATGATTGTTAATGAGTATTTATGTTGGGTTTTTTACATTTTATTTGATAATGAGGCATGAAATGGTGTTTAGTTGAAGTTGGGTGTTTCAAGTTTATTTTTTTGGATTGGGTGTCGAAAATCAGGTCGCAAAGTTTATGTTTACCCGATATAGTGTAGAAGACGAAGAGGCACGATTAGCACGATATAGGCACAATATTAGCACGATATGGCACGATATCGTGCATATTGTGGCACGATTATGGTTTATAACATGCCACGTCATAAACCTATATCGTGCCAATATGTGCACGATATAAGTTATGATGTGGCACACATTCTAAAACTATATCGTGCATATAGTGGGACGATATGACATGATATATGTTTATACACGTGGCATGTTATAAACCTTAGTTGTGCCACAATATGCACGATATAGGATGTATAGTGCCACAATATGCACGGTATAGGTTATAATGTGCCATATGTTGTGCCACATATCATGTCATATCGTGCCACTATCTAGGCTGTCTTGCTGAATTGTTTTTACTTAATATCTTACTACCTTCCTTGACTTGTTTTACCAATTTGTGTTATTAAATAGCTCTTAATTCATGTTTTAGGTTGGGCCTTTGCGGAGGAGACTCTCTTATCATAGACATAGGGCTCATATTACTGGGTACGTTCGACCTAGTATAATTTAGGATATAAAACATCAGTTTCAATTGACCGATGGTGGTGTATATGAGGAGTTTAGAGACTCTATTTTTGGGCATTTCTTGGATTTTGCGTACAACGGTTTTAGTTGTAATGTTGCCCTCCATACATTGGTAACAATGGAGATACGCATGTCGGATACTCTGGAATTAGAGTGTTGGTTCCACATCGGAGAGCAGAGCATTAGATTCTCCCAGCGTGAGTTCTCTATGGTTAGTGGGATAAGGTTTGCAGGGTTCGTGTTTGACCCCACTCGTGTATATGAGCCACCCGAGACCAGTATTTATCAATGATTTTGGCCTTAGGGTAATCGTGTTCTGGGTAGTGAGCTACGCGATTTATTTACCGACGGAACCTTCCGTGAGTCACCAAATGTGCCCTAAAGATGGCGAAGGTTTTATTTGCATTTTATGTGTTGTTGTGTTTCGATAACCGATAGACCACAGTGGATCGTTGGCTATGGTTTCTTATAGAGGACACTGCACAGTGGGAGACTTTTCCTTGGGGAAAGTACTCATTTCAGATTCTGATACATTATCTTTGGAATTTGAATGATGTTTTGCCGCCTGGTCGGCATACTACTAGGACTCCGCCGTGATATCGTCCTCCTACTTATCATTTATATGGTCCCACGTATATGTTATTAGTACATATATTAATTTATTTTAATTATGGTATATGTAATTAGATTTTTTAAATATTTAATAATATCTTATTTGTCATTTATCTATGTTCTGACATATGTGGAAATTCGAGGTGATACCTCATCTGGATGATGTTTGTGCAACTCGAATATCCGAAACCCGAATGCATATGTGTTTTCTTTGGAGGTTTTAGAAGACCATGGTTGACTTAGTTAATATCTTATTTGACCCGGTATGCATTGTAACGTTGTTTACTTATTTTGTTTATTTTTAAGTTTTACATATATTTACTTACTTATTTATGAAGTATAAATCACTTTTTACAAGGGTTGGTGTCTTATGAGACATTGGATCCGAGTGAGGAGGAGCTCCACCAAATATATATAGAGCGTATCTAGGAGGATATTATTCTATTAGGTCTTCCTCGGTTCATCCCGAAAAAGAACCGGTTTTTGGGCGGTGGTGCTGGGAGGGGTACATATTCGACGACCCCTACTACCACCATTGGCAGGGGCAAGGGTAGAGTGTCGGAGACAGATGCTCCAACTACTGCTAGGGGCAGGGGTAGAATCAGGGTAGATTCAGAGGCCCACACTACTACTCCCACGATTCATAGGCCGGAGAAGCGGCATAGGATAGATGGCTCATCATCCCACCAGGCAGATGATCCTTTAGATGGCCACATAGATGATTTATCAGTTGGGCAGACAGATGATCACCCGAGCCATCATCCCAATGATCCATCAGCCTATGAGGATATATGTGATGATGAGCCACCAGTTTTAGGTAGTATGTTGGTGCTACTGAGGGGAGTTATACGGGAAGAGGTTGGTCATTTGGCAAGATTTTGAACGACTCTATATGTCACTGATACAATGATAACATCTTTGTTGTGAGGACTACCTCTACACGTCCACTTCGTAGCATCCTTCCAGTAGTGTTGGTGCATGATGGCTTCTACGACGACTGTCCACAACTTGAGCATGTGCGTTGCGAGTGGGAGCTTGTTATTGCGCTGGAGAAAGAGTGTTATGTGCAGACTGATGTTCGCCAAAAATATTTTGGATCTTACAACTGCAAGTGTACGGTGTAGTTTATAGAATAATGGCAAGCAAGGTCGTATTCCTCAAGGATTGACTACGAAACACTTAGGCTATAATAACATCGCATTCCAATTTTATTGAAGCGATCGAATATCCAGTTTTAATAAAAATCAAAAATTAAAGAAAAATAAATAAATTTGCGAACCCCACAAGTATTTTCAACAACCACTGAAGCAACCTTAGACACATAATCTCAACATGTTTCATCAATATTAAATCTAATTAAAGTTTTAAAAACCAAGTCATGTAATTCTATAGGTTCAGTTCCTAAGATAGTTTATTCCCTCTCCCGGGCAGCGCATAAACAGTAGATTAATAACAATTGTAGGTCTCCCGACTCAATACAACTATTATTAACTCCCAAAAGATCTATGAATTGAATGACTCCCAACAAACAGTTGTAGGTCTCCCGACTCGATACAGTTGTTTATGTCTGAATTCGATTTTCATCTTTGTTAGAACTCCTCTTCCGAATTCTGCACTAACAAATATGACATGCAAAATATTGGCCAGATAAAAAATCAATTAAGAATAAGCACTCGAATTCATAAAATAGAACACATGAATCAATTAAGAAAGCAATTAATCAAGATTTGACATGACTCCACAGTTTTGATTATGCCCCTAAGATCCGAAAGATTAGCCAAACATTGATAACAAATTCATTGACAAATATGAAATTAACATTATGACATCGTTAAGCACAGACAAGAGATCTAGACAAAGAAAGAAAACCCCTTCTTGTCATGATGGATTCCCCTTCCAAGTCTTCGAAGCTATTGTGCTTCCGTAGATGCGAAAGGCCTTGTGGTGTGCTTTGCGACCTAGCCCTCCTCTCTCAGAAGACCTTGGATCTTGTGTTCCTGTGTAATTTGATATGTTGTATGTGGTATGGATGTTGTTATTTTTGTGCAGCCCTTGGGTCCCTTTTATATATGCTTGGAGAGATCACTTGTAGTTGGAGTGGGAAAAGGACACCAAAATCCAAAGACAGTGCACCACACGGCCCGATCGTGTAGCCTCACACGGCCGTGTTGTTTTCACTCAGGCCAACCTCACACGCCTGTATGGGTCCCATACGGTCTGGCCATGCGGCTTGTTTCCGTCTCCTGTTTTTTCCCAACTTCATACGGACATGTCATTTTTCACACGAGTATGTCACACGGCCGTGTGGTCCCACACGGTCCGACCGTGTGACGTGTGTTTGTCCAATTTCTTCATCTTTTTGATCTTCTCTTCGCACTCGTCAATCCTATCCGGGCCTTTCAACTGATATTTCTTCGATTAAGCTCCGTTTCCAGTAAAAAGTTACAAGAATACGCAGTATCATGCCCTTCTAAGGAAACCAAGTAAAAACACGCTAAATATACATGCAAATGTATCAAATATATATCATTTTATTAAGCCACTAAATGTACGTATATTTTACACGCATTAAAATCCCCCAAACTTAAAGTATTGCTCGTCCTCGAGCAAATTAAGAAAAATAATCTCAAGAGGTAAAAAGAACACACAAGAACACTATAAGCATTTAATCTCATTTGACTTCATATTCAAGTAAACTACGCAATTCATTACCAAGAAGTCATCTTTCATAAGTTCGGCATAATTAATACTCTCTCGAGTAGTTGACATCGCGACTCACAAGTAGTAGTAGTGTATCACTCAACTCTCAAAGTGTATGGAAAGTGTTTACGCTCAAAATTAATTCAATGAAAGTAGAACTACCATAGGCTTGCAAATCGTCTAACATCTCGACCACTTTAGTGTGCACAATCTAAGAATCAAAAAGGACTTTTCATTTGGTTGTAATGTAGGCTCTTTGGTAAGGGTAGGGAAAATTTGGATTAAGTGACTTGACTTGAGCAAATAGAATTTAAGCACACAGGCTTGCAATTCACCAACCCAATTTCATCCTTGTCGAGTTTGATTTTGTCGCCATTGGAGTTGCAACGGTTCTTCCTTCTTCAATTCAAAACGTCTTTAGAAGTTCTTTAGTATACTTTGATTGTGAGATGTAAATACCTTCTTGACATTTTTTGATTTGGAGTCCAAGGAAGAAGTTGAGTTCTCCCATCATTCTCATCTAAAATTCACCTTGCATTAACTTAGAAAATTTATTGCACAAAGATCCATTAGTAGCACTAAAAATAATATCATCTACATTCATTTGAACTAAGAGACTATCTTTACCTTTTTCAAAAACAAAAAGAGTTGTATCAACTTTGCCTCTTGTAAAACCATTTTCCAAAAAAAAAAAAAAAAAAAAATAGTCTCTCATACCATGCTCGGGGTGCTTGTTTGAGACCATATGAAGCCTTTTTAAGTTTATAAACATCATTTGGTTTAGAAAAATTTTCAAACCCCGGATGTTATTTAACATAGACTTCTTTTTGAATTAAACCATTTAGAAAAGCGGGTTTAACATCCATTTGGTAAAGTTTAAAATTTTTGAAATAAGAATAAGCAAGTACAATATGAGTAGCTTCTAAATGTGCTATGGGTGCAAAAGTTTTATCATTATCAATACCTTCTTCTTGACAATATCCTTGAGCAACTAACTTGCTTTATTACGAATAATGTTGCCTTGATCGTCTAGCTTGTTCCGGAATACCCATTTTTTTCCGATGATAGTTTGTGATTGATGACAAGGCACAAGTTCCCAAACATTATTCATTTCAAATTGATTTAGCTCTTCTTGCATCTCAAGAAACCAATCTTTATCTTCAATTGCTTTCTTTGCATTTTTTTGGCTCTTTCTGAGATATAAGAGCTTTTTCGGCATATTTTCTCCTTGTCATGACTTTGTCAAATGGATCCTCAACTATAAAATCTTTAGGATGATCTTCATTGAATTTTAGTGCCATGGGAAGATCCGATGCATCACCCTTATCTTCATGCTGAACATTTAAAGTAGAAAGTTGATCATTTAGACAATTGGTTCGACTCCATCTTCTTCATCACTATCATGATTTGGTATTCTTTCAACGCCGGAGTCTTCATTGAATTTGACGTGAATATATCCTTCAACCACTAAGTTTGTCTTGTTATATACCCAGTATGCTTTGCTCTTAGTCGAGTACCCCATAAATATTTCTTCATCGGCCTTAGGATCAAGTTTGTCCAATTGATCCTTAGTGTTCAATATAAAACATTTGCAACCAAATATATTGAAGTAGCTAATATTTGGTGTTCTTCCTTTTCAAAGCTCATATGGAGTCTTGTTTTCAACTTTGGACGAAGATATATTCGATTTATAACATAGCATGCGGTGTTTACGGCTTCGTCCCAAAAATATTTTGTAATTGAAAATTCATTTAACATGGACCGACACATTTCTTGTAAAGTCCGATTTTTCCTTTCGACTGCACCATTTTGTTGAGGAATTATTGGAGCCGAAAAATTATGTGCATATCACTTGGTTTCACATAAGACTCTAAATTCACCATCAAATTCACCTCCTCGATCACTTCTCATAGATTTGATAGTATCTTCTTTTTTATTTTCTATAAATCTACACAACTTAGCAAACTCATAAGAGACATCACTTTTATTTGCAAGAAAAATAACCCAAGTATATCTAGAAAATCAATCAACTATGAGGAAAGTGTAATGTTTTCCATTAGACTAGCAGTGTCAATATCCCCATACAAATCTAGGTGAAGAAGTTGTAGAAGTTTGGTTGTGAAAATTTCATTTTTGAGCTTAAAGTTACTTTAACTAATTTATTCATTTGACAAGTTCACATAAGCCAAGATTTTCAAATTTTAATTTGGGTAGTCCTTTGACATGTTGATTTTTGTAAATATTTTGCAAATTTTTGTATCCAACATGTCCAAGTCGCCTATGCCATAAATTAGTTAAATCATTGTTGGCGATAAGACAAGAAACATTTTGACTAACCAAATCACTTGTATAAATTTTGTAAAGATTGTCTTCTCTACTAGCTTCACAAATGGTTTTACCATTTCTGAAGAATAATACATTTTTCTTTATTGAAAAGAATATCATAATCTAAATCACATAGTTGGCTAACACTTATCAAATTAAACTTAAACCCATTTACTAATAAAACATCATGGAGAGAGAAAGAATAATTACCAATGTCTCAATTACCAATGATTTTGCCCTTGCCATTTCTGAACATAATTATTCCTCATTCTTGTCACTTGATGTTGGTGAAGATATGCTCATTTACGGTCATATGACGTGAACATCAGTTGTCCACGAGCCATTTGAAATTTTCTTTGACTGTAATTGCCCCAAGTACCTACATTTAAGAAATTTTTAGGTACCCTAGAGTGTTGGGGTCCATGGGGTTTAGCATTGAGACCTTTGGGTCTCCAAAAATGACTATTATTATTTCTAATCCTACAAGTGCTAACAAGATGTCCATTTTTGCCACAGTGAAAACAAGTAATAATTTTAGGACTACTAGCACGTAAAAGTTGGGGCTTTGTTCTTTTTCTTAAAATCGGTTTGAAAAAGTTTGTAACCAAGTCCTAATTTAGATTGCTCTCTTCTTTGTGCACCAAAAATTTTTGTAACCTTATTCGTACTCAAGTTAAAATGTTGCACATCTTTTTTCCAAATTTCTATCTTTTTTGTGAGCAATTATTTTTCAGAATCAAGACTTTTAACTTTGCCAAGATTAATAGTATGAACATGATCAAGAGATTCATAAGAAGAAAATAACTTATCTTTCTCTAAATTAACTCTTTTAAATCTTTTTTCAAACTCTTGTATTTGCAAATTATATCTTTAAACTCATTTTGTAATTCATCATAATCTCCTTGAAGTTCATCAATTAAAGAAGAAGAAGAAGAGTTAGAGCGTACCTCATTGTTTTCATCATCTATGGCCATAAGTCCTTGCTCGACTTTCTCTTCATCATTAGATGTCACAAGTAGCTCGTCCCAAGTTTTGACATCCGCATTCAAGGCCTTCTTTTTTAGGAAAGAATTTTTTTCTTTTTTTGCTCCTCCTCCGCCATTTTGGGACAATCAACTATAAAGTATCATGATTTTCCGCACTTAAAGCATGAGTTGTCTCTTGCCTTTCTTGCCTTAATTTTATTGACAAATTTGGCAAATTTTTGTACGAGAGCAGTCGTTTCCTCATCATCCTCATCACTAGCATAATAAAAATTATTTAAACTAGAGGCAAAACCTTTAAGAGTAGATTTCATACCCAGTTGAGAGGTGGATAGTTTGGAGTTCTTTCATTCTTTGATGTATACCTCATAAATGAGAAGATTTCCAATAAGCTCATTAAACTTGACAGTTTCAAGATTTTGAGCTTCCGTAATAGCCGTCACTTTTTCAGACCAAGAACCGAGAAGAGCGTTCAATACTTTGGTTACCTTGTCTTCTTCGGAGATGACTTTTTCGAGTGCCAATAGAGGATTGACGATGTTGTCGAGCCTTTCCATCATTTTCGAAATTCCTTCACCTTCGAACATTATGAAGTTTTCGAAGTTTTTAACAAGCATAGTTTTTCTAGCTTGTTTAACCTTCTTTGTTCCTTCATAGATGGTTTCTAATTTTTTCCAAACTTCATGTGCCGACCTTATTGCTCTAATTCGATTATACTCGGCGACGGTAAGTGAACAATGCAAAATATTTAAAGCTTTACCGTTTAGAGAGAAAAACTTCTTGTTATTTTTATCGAACTCTGAGAAAGACTTCTTGTTATTTTTATCGAACTCTTTGAAAATTTTGGGAGCTAAAGTTCCATCCTCCAATTTCTTGGTTGGTTGAGTTATTCCTTCGATGACCGTGTATGAATATCGAACCCACAATCTTGTAAGAAGCATTCCATTTGGTCTTACAAAAATGCGTAGTTGTTGGCGTCGAATAGAGGTAGCTTGTTGGTTGAGGCGTCGGTTGTAAGATAGCTTTCATTTGTAGTCATTGAGTTTTCCTCTTTACTAGCAATGAAGAACGAGCTTGCCAAAGAGTTCGGCTCTGATACCACTTGTTAGTCTAAGTGGCTACGAAAATCTAGAGGGCGGTGAATAGATTTTTCCGGTTTTCCGATTTATTCCCTCTTTTTCGAGTAATGAAAAACTCTTCAATAATAAGATAGAAAGAAGAAGAATGAACACAATGATTTAAAGTGGTTCAACTCACCTAAAGCCTAATGCACTATCACCCGGTATGTCCGAGTGGATTTCGAAAGAAAAAAGTTTAGTAAGTGATACCAAACAATTACAACCTTTACCTTGAAGAGCACCACACTCTTCTTACAACAACTTAGAAGAGCACCAAACTCTTCTCACCACTATAAAGAGCACCAAACTCTTCAACATCTGAGAATCAACCAAGTGTGTTTTTGCCAAAAGAACACTCAACAAGTATGTCTTGTTTTAGATGATTTTACAAGTATAATCAAGATTACACTTTAAATAAAATATTACAACTCAAAAGTGCAAGTGTAATCAAGAAAGAAAGTCTAATAAGTAAGATGTGAAAGTTTAATGCTTAGGTATTCAATAAGAATATGAATAAAAGCTTTGAGAATTTTGCTGATTTTATTGTTGTGATTGTAGATTGGTGTGTTGTATTGATCCTTCAAATTCTTCAATTGTTTATAGAGGAGCTTCAAGATTTGATTTCCAACATAGGCTCCTCTAATTTGAATTTTTTCTGCAAAAGAAGGATCAAAAGATCTGAAAAATGGTTAAGAAATGATAAAGTGATTTTTGCTAATAAGTGCTTAAGCAACGGATTGAATTTGTTGTCAAAAACTTTAGCGCGACTGGTCCCTATGTTGAAATTTCGAAGCTTTGAACTGTTGGATCAAGATTTGACACATATTGGCATCTAGGGTGACCAGTCGTTGTACATGGCGACCGATTGCTGTGGATAGTGATCGTTCGCTCGAGAAATAGCGAGTTTTTCAAACAATAACTAAACTCCCAGGCACTGGTCACCCTCCCTGTTTTAGTATCTCTATTTTGTTTCTGTTTTGCAAACATTCAAGTATGGGACTACCTTTAGGGCGACCGATCGACCTCTTTACATAGAGGTGGTCCGATTTTTGTTATAAAAAAAATCAAAAAGTACTTCAAAAATTTAGTGAAAAATCATTTGAAATGCTTTGTAGTATTTGGACAACTTTTGAAAATATTATTTTGGTATAAAACTCATTTATATGAAATCATCAGAAAATAAAAATATTTTTCTATCAGGTTCTTCATGAGGAAATGAAATGTGTGAAGTGCACCAGGAATTACCCAACTTCGTCCTGTGGGGCCTATTTTTTCATCCCTATTGTAATTCAATTCATTGTCTCTATGAATATCTGGATGTATGTTAGCACCTCTTTCTTCTGGTACATTTTGGTTTCGATTTTTGAAAATACTTCTCTCCGTCTACGTCTCCACTCATAAAATTCTTCAAATTCAGCATGTTGTTAGTCATTTTCAATTTTTTTTTAGTACAATGGGGGAACTTGGGGAGGGGACACACGCACTAGTATGGTTATTCACCCTTACAACACATGTCTATTAACTTCAGCAGTAGTACCAAAATCACCAGCAATATAATTCTCACCAAAATCATATGTAGTATTATCATCACCATCATCAACAATTATCACCTTTGTTGTCTTTATCATTTTCATGGTTCTCGTCATATGCTTTCTGGAAATCTGGATCTGTATTCACCCTAATTACAACCTAAATCAGGATAATAGTCATCTTCAGTGTTTGGCCTTATACTAGGTCCCGGACAATCGATATTTGGAACATTAACTATAGGTGAGCATGGACCCAGATGATCAATATTTGGAAGATTGTTCATATGCATAGAAGATGCTCCATTAGGCCTTACTACATAACTTTATATATTGATATGTGCTACGCCATATTGTTGGAAACCAAGATGGTGCATGTAGTTGTAATTAGGCCCAATGACTGTTGAAAAATCATTCTTAGTAGCCATTAGCTGCATAAAACTTCTACCAATATCTTGTTGACTTTCAACGTTCTCAACTCGATTATACCCAGACTGACTTCCCAACACATGCGAACTTGTCGCAACCATTTTTCTTTTTAGTGTTACAAAAACAACTGGTAACTTAGTACATTCAAATGCACGTTCAATATCACGGTCATTTTTAAACTTTAACTTCCCAATTTTGTTTCCAGAAATATCTACAACAGCATGCATTACACAATCGTATATGCCCCTATTGACTTCAACAACACCATAAACCTCCTCCAATAACTCAAAATAATTCATATTGCCCGGTTCAACACATACAATTTCTTCACTATTTTTATAGTCTACCCCTTCCCAGTTACCCCCAAATCGAACAACAATATAGTGAGAGTTCATCTGTAGAAAGGATATATTGGTCAACAACAGTTTATACAGAATATAAAGTGTCACGATATGCTACGATAAATAAGGGCACGATACACAATGTTTTATATCGTGACGCGATAAAAAGTGTCACTATATACACCTTTTATGATGTGGCATGGTATGCCATGATATGAAAATGACACAATATAATGTGGCACGATACGGCACGATACACTAGTATATCGTGCCATGAATAACACAGTATGAAATCCTGTCACATTATACACATAATGCACTCACTAACATATATCGTGTCATACACTACTGTATTACTACACTGATGTATGATGTGGCACGATATAGTGGCACAATATACTAGAATGTATCATGCCATATCATGTCACGTTATACACTATATCGTGTCACTGTAAAAATAAATTTATCGTGAACATTAGTGAATGACAAGTGGAGTAGTTGATGAGTCGCCTAACCTGGTCTTTAAAGCTTCCGACTTATTCATTCCAATCCAAATTATAATATTTTGAAAGGAAAAAAAAATTAACAATTGATGGGAAAAAACAGCCACTGTGCCGGTAATGCCTCCTCTTACATAACTACGTTGAAGTATTCCAAATAAAAATGTTTCCACATTAAGAGAACATGATTAAATTTCACAGTTCCAACAACACACACAGGTCATGGAGCTTTATAATACCAGTTTGGAGTATTATACATAATCATGCGTACAAAAAAAATAACAAATCCCACTGAAAAAAAATCGAATAAAACCATTTCGAACCCAACCCGAAAAGATTATAAGAGAATGTGAATGAATACACTTTTATGGTTCATGTAATACGCAGAACCAATCCACAGACTAGCCAGTTAAATTATAGGAACGTGGTACATAAAATCTTTTCTCGTTTATTCATTTATGGGTGTAGAATTTCCTGGAAAATGAATATATTCAATGTGCAGCAAACAGCTTGAGAGTCTTCCCCTCATGTCCGGACCACGGATGAGATAATACCGTTTGTGTTGGTTGCGCAGTTGTTGCATTTTCGACTAAGTACGGGAGTATGTATTCTTTCATATCGCCATAAGAAATTTCAAGATGACCACCCGACACGTTTACAAACTTCACTTTCCCAGCTTCGTCCAATGTTTTCAGACCAATCCAATCTTCAGTATACAGGGTTGTCTGCAAGATTCATAAATGCTGTCGAAAGCATAGTTGTATATACGCGCAACAAGAGCACTAAATACTTGAATAACCAAGTTATGACAACATTAAAGAACTTGACAATTCAAACTAACATTTCGTTATTATTTGTGAATTCACAATTCCTATTTACTTGAAATCCAAGAGTGCAAGAACTGAAAATCCAGGAGGAAATATTGATCTAGACCTTGCAACACTCCAGTTCCATATTGTAATGAGTAATGTTAAAATATTTTAACTAATGATGATATATATAAAAATCAAAATATTGTTACTCTCTTAATCAAGTTTTTATATCAGGTATGCTATATAAGGATTTGGTCAAATCATATTGATAGGACAACTATTTCAATGGTTAAATATAATATCGCATATCAAGATTTTCTCGTGCGGTTGAATACAACAAAAATAATAAGTATAATTAATAGGGAAAATATAATCGCGGACTTGGAAATAGACTAAATAAAGAAATAACCATAGACAGTAACAAACCATCACAGTGCAAGGAATTTTCCGAGTGCTAGAGTTGCCCAATATCCAAGAAAATCATAGATTTGTACATGGCAACCCTAGGCATGAGTATGTGGGTGTGGCAACATATCAGAGCAAAGGAGCTTAAGAGCATTTGACAAACTTAAAAGTGGCTCATCGATTAGGCGTAAAACATTGCAGAATAATCTAAATAAGTTAATGTTTGTGTGTTTTAAACTTGTTTTCTCAGAAGATCCACAGAAAAAACTCTAAATGCAAAGCCAAATCACTAAGAAAGTGGTAGAATAAGTACAAGTGCCGAGCTTAGTCAATTATTTATACCACAATTCCATAGGGGAATTGTAATGAATTAGCTCACGCGTCAATGGTTTAGATTTAGGATATCCATATTAAAATGTTTACATATTCGTGGAAATATTCTAATTTTTATTTGATTTTTTTTCAATAAAAGTTTGTATTTTTCCAAAAGAAGATTAATTCATCATGATAAGGTTTGACATATTTTCTGTAAAAGAACTATGATGACAAAGGATAAAATGCAGGTACCTGTTGTGCAGGCAAAACAGTTTCCCAGGAACCATCTGGAAAATATCCAAACCAAGACGTCTCTTTCGGCACCAGAATGACATCCTTCTCGAACTGATAACAAGTAAACAAATAAAGCTTGAGTCATAAAAATTAAAAAAAAAATTCAAGCATTGAGAGAAAAATTTAAAAACTATAAGGGTCCATTTGGATAGAGGGATTTGAAATTCCAAGGGATTTCAAATGAATGGATTTCAAACTCCTTGGATTTGAAATCCACATTTTGTTTGGATGATGTGGATTTGTGTAGGGATTTCAAATCCATCGTAAATTTTGATAAAAAAATTTAAAAGCTCTATTCATTTTCTTAATTGACATTTAATAAATAAAAATAAAAGATATAATCTTATTATTTAATAAATAGTTATAATTTTATACATTAATAAAAATATGAAATATATAACTTTTATTATGTAAGAATATGTATGTGAGGATAGTGTGTGTCAATATGTGAGAGAAAGTATGTGTGAGTGTGTGTGTAAATGTGTGCAGTGTGTAGTGTGTGCAAAATGTGTGCAGTATGTGTAGTGTGTGCAGTGTGTGTGTGCATTGTGTATAAGTGTGTGAGTGTGTGTGTGCATTGTGTGTGTAAATATGTGTAGTGTGTGCAGTGTGTGTAAGTGTTTGTGATTCAAGTGAGCATAAATGGAAAAAAAGAATAGATTTCAGATGACTAGGTTTGGCAAGGATATAAAATCCTTTGAAAATGAACTAAAACTTAAACATGGATTTAAAATCCATTGAATTTGATTTATATGTCAAACAAGAGTGTGGATTCAGCTAAGGATTTCAAATCCTTCCTCCCAAATCCCCCCATCCAAATGTACCCTAAATGTTCCTGACTGGCCAAGGAACATAACTGGACTTTCAACTTACCTTGATGAGTACTAAGTTCTCCAAGCTAGAAAACCGCTCCTTGTACGTGGAATTCTTATATATTTCATTATTAAGCTTAGGCAGGAATCTGCAACCTTTCTTGTAGTCGTCTAAGTCCTGGTGAAAAGGAGATGATAAGAAAGATGTATAACTCAATGAGAAACACAGCTAACTTCTAACAGTACGAAGACATTGAATATTGGATTTTTTCCTCTCTAATAGTTTTAAGCTTTGAAAATGCATTAATACATTATAGTACCTTTCAACCTTGAATTGTGATGAGGAAAATATCAAAGATAAAAAAATAGTGGTATGATGGGTATAAGGGAAACACAAAAAGAAACTGCATAAATCTAATCATGAGAGGTATCTGTTAATTTGTTTGTCAAGTTACTAAGTTCTCTTCATGATACTTAATATCAATTAATTTCTTTGTCGAGTTACTAAGATCACTTCATGATACTTAACTAAAAATATAACCGGAATTTAAGTTTCAATGCGCTTCCTCTTCCTTATCTCTGTTATATGTCTTTTTTTTCGAGAGATTATCTGTTATATGTTAATTTCAAACAGAGCCTTAATATCTTCACGAAAGCCTTGCATGTAAGGTGGCATGGAGACAATAAACATAAAATGCTGTTTTTGCACCTAGCTCCTCAAGCTAATAGTTGAAGGATATAATGCTGATGACGTAGAAGATTAATCCGCAGGGCTATAGTTGTAAATGAAGCATATTACTCACCGTTGGAATTTTGATATAACAAGCAGGTGCCAAATGTTCCTGCAATGACATAAAGCTGCCAAAATTCAAATCGTGTAATGAGCACGTAATTGAAGAGAATAGTTGATTTAAGAAAATGAATTAAGAAATGGTGATATATCAATTTACATGTAGCCAACTAATTACAAAAAAAACAAGCATTACTTGAAAGGAATATATAGAGAAATAAGAATAGGTTGCAAATGCAGGAAGCAAGCAGCATATAATTTCCTTCATTTGTGTGAATGTGTGTACAATATGTATAATAACTAAATCAAACGATGTATGGAGTAAAATCAAACCTGAACATAGTCGCTGTAAACTGCCAACTCAATCAGAAAGTCCACTAGAATGCAAACCAAAGCAGACTGCAAAAGTAGGCATAATTAAACCAGACTGCCACAGCAAACCATTTCCACGAGAGATAAAGAGGTAAACTTTTTTTTTATCAATATGAGACATGGAGAAAACGCACTCTTTCTTACCATCTAAGCTGGTACTTTGTGCTTTCTAAGGAAAATCCTTAACAAACATAGATAATTACCAAAAACTACCCTTGAGGTTTGGCCTAATTACAAATAAAATAAAATAAAATAAAATAAAAAAGCTAAACAGCTAACTTTGAAAATTACAAAAACCACCGTTGAGGTTTACACTCGTCTTACATTTTTCACTGTTGCTAGTGGAGCTAACGGAAATTGCTAATGTCATCAAATTTTTTTGCAATTACATCCCTCAACTTTTCTAAATATTACAATAATCCCAACTTTTCATCTTACATTTTACATCTACATCTCTCAACTTTTCTAAATATTACAAATAGCCAGAAAAAAAGTCGGGGCTATTTGTTACAATTATAAAAGTTGAGGGGTGTAATTGTAAAATATTTGAGGACATCAACTAATTTCGTCAGGTCGACTAATGGTTGAGGCAAATTGTAAGACAAATGTAAACCTCAAGGGAGGTTTTTGTAATTTTTAAAGTTAGCTGGCTTTTTTTGTAAGTAGGCAAAACCTCAGGGGTAGATTTTGTAATTATCCCTAACAAAAAAGTTTATCTACTCACATAAAACATTAACATTTTGTGATTAATGGAATTCCCAGCATGTCATCAGTTTGTAAGTAAAATTATGTCAAGAAACCATTTGAATCTCGAGAAATCTTCCGTAGAAATAATATGACGTTGCAAAAGACTTGATGCAGCTACATGAAAAACTCACTCCGCAAAGGGGAACAGCTGCTATTCCAGCATGCGGGCCTGCCAGAGATATAAGATTTCTCACCTGTGCCGAATAGAAATATATCAGTTTATGCTGCTAAAGGTATAAACAGAGAATATAAGAATAGGATAGGACTACAAGAAAGAATGATAAATTGATGAATATGAGTTTTTTTTTTTTTTTTTTTTGTCAAATTCTTAATTTAAGTGCTCATATTGCACTTACCGGAGGTCCTCCATCACATAATTCAATGACTCCTCTGCCAACCATATTACCCTGGAAAGTACGAGATTTGTAAATGTTCGTCAAGATGAAGAAACCATATGAAGAGAATATAAAAGAATGAGAAGATTATCATACATGACATAACAAAAAATATTGAAACCTTCTGAGTGTTCGATCCTAGTCATTATTAATTTCCACTACTATAATTTTACATTTCTACTTTCCAACGGAAAAAAGAAATAGTTTTGATTGTCATGTACAGAATGTGAGGATTTCATTGTTCATGAAATTTTAATTCATACTCTTTATCATAGAGGCTAGAGCACAGAAAATAGAACTTGGTGTCCGTAAAATCGACCATGTTACTGGTATAGACGCCCACACTATTTGGCCCTCCAAGAGTGCTTTATCCTTTTGGTTTTATGATATCAGAAAAGTTTCATTATGAGTTCCAGACGGGCAAACAGGATACTTGTAGCAGTTCGGAGGTTCCCCAAGTAATGTACCATTTACTCTAAAATAGGAATTGAAGATATTTTCGTGACAAAAGAGAAATAACGTAAAATCATATTGACAGTCAATTTCCCTAAATCTTTCACATGATTGATCATCTTCATTATTGGTATTTCCACAGTCAGTAGACACTCGGCTGTCCTACAATTCTCAAGACCGTGCTCCGCAGCACACCAAAAAAGAAAAAAAAAGAAGAAATTTTGAATAAAATTAATGCTATGAGATACCTCTTTTTCTGGAATATGAATTTCATCTTGAAAGCAACCAACATGCTTTTAACTATCAATTTGAGAACCATATGCTAATATAAAGATAGCAAGTGGCGCCCACATATACAAGGCAACAAGGAAAGATTGGAAGATCCCGTATGTACTATTGTATACGAATCAAGAATACTTTTAATTTAAAAAGATCTTTCATGTACCTAAAAGCTTCATCAAAATGCATTGAAACTGTTTCACAATGCTAAAATGTATCACTGTTGAAAATTTGAAAAGAGAAGAAAGAAAACAAAGATATACGTGGTTCAGCCATTTGGCCTACAACCATGGACAAAATGCCCAAAGGGTTATAACACCTTCATTTCTCTCTTACTTTCACCATTACAATATCACTTATATATATAGGTGTAAAAGACATGTGTGAAATATATATAAAAAGAAAGAAATCATAACATAAATGTAAAGAGATCGTCCATATCAATTTACATTAAATGAGATATTATACTATCTCAATAAATCAATTCTAATTTGATTCTGTTTCATTCTAATTCTCAACAATCACCATATGCAGTCTAACATACTGTTCAATTTGAATGTCCTTTCCATCGAGGGAATACTTTTGTTTTCTCATTGCAGAAGATTCACTTTGTCTGAAAACTGATGAACTCTTAGTTCCAATTAATTTCTATATAATCTGCATTTGGATTATGGCAAATATCACCCTATCGTGGTATGTAAACTAGAATTTATTCTCTTAGTGATTTACCAACTCTCCTATTTTCTGCAGTTAGTAGATGGGCATTCTCTGAATCTGCATATGTAAGTTACCCTTGTGTCATTCTAAAAAGTGAGATTTTTTTTATTTTTTTCAAATCATAGCATTGCATGCATCCCCATGCATATGATTGATGAGTTTTTTAATTGCTAAATTTTCGTACACATCGTAAGAGATTCCTCCATCTACACCAAAAAGTGTAGTACGTAGGCCATTGATTCCTATAAAGATGAAATAGAGTTTGCCAAATATAAAAAATTCAGTTAAATCTCTCAAATGCAAACACTTCTAAGTTGTAATCTTCGGAAGATTTTAAATAGTAAAATGCTCGTAATACCTTGACAAGCATTTTAGAAAACTACTCGGATGAAATGAAAAAAAATAAAAATAAAAATAACAAGATTCTGCATAAAGATGCAGATAAGGCTCATGATTTGGATATGAAAATATATTCTCACCTGGGAGAGTCCAATAATGTTGTAACCTTCACTGAGCTCACTCATTTTCTTCACCTGTAAGTTGAGGGATTCGTCTGAGAAACGGTTTCCACGTCAATAAAGTGCACTCTTCAGACAAAGCTATAATACCTTCTCACAAGCAATGTCTGTCTACATCATAGAACCAAAAATATGTTAAATGTTATATTTCTGTTCATAGAGATGCATAATTGACTGTTAAAATTCACGAAGAGTTGGTGAACCTGTTTTAGAAAGGGCATTGTCCAGGAATCCCAAGCACCATTTCCAATTTCACTAAAGAAAAACGTAAGAAAACAGAGAGATCAAGTAACGATCAGACTAGACACACCAAAACAAATCAATGTATCAGATTAAATTAAGTAAAATCAGGAATTTCAGATTTCTAAGCCAAAAACTCCTCTCAAGTAGACATGGAAATTTGTGTACCCAAATTGGCTACTCTATTGTCCTTATCTAGTAAATCCAACCGTTTTTGGCGAAGCTATTGAAGAAACATCAGTTGCTCAATATGTCTTAAAAGATAGTAAATTAGAATAAACATTCAGTCATAATTTTATACAGCCCATTTGCTAGAATGAAAAACCAAGTCTTTCAAACCCCCACCAATCATGTATCTACGTGTAAAGAGGTTTACATGGACTTTTTATATCCATTCCGATATAAAAGATACGGAATATATGAAGAATAAAAATAATATTTCTAGGGTGGGCTTAAATCATTACACAATTGAAGCAACAGGAGCCTACATGCAATATCCCTGTGAGCCGGACCAGTTACTCAGAAGAGTGGTGAAACGTGTTACTCCTTTGTTCCTGCAACTGTCAGATATTCCTGCAAAATTATTTCGAAAAGGAAAAACCATAACTAGTTACTCGATGAGGATTCATAAGTCGGCCTCTGGAACTGCATAATATCGTATAAGGGTCCATTTTGAATCACGAGAACTGTAACTTTTCATGGTGCCAAAATAGAAACAATGTTAACACGCGCAATACAACAACAATCAACAAAGCTAACACTAAGATTCGGCAATGATTTGAAATGATCTCAATTTATTTGTTGTACTTCAGTCCAGTACTTATTTCCATGCTATAGTGAAAAATATCATTCAAACACGAGATATAAACATCATTCAACAAATTGATTCGCCTTGCCTGTTAAACGAAAGAACAACGTTACATGTTGAAATCTAGAGCATTTTGAAGAATGGGTTTTTGAGTATACTCCATCAGGGAAACAATAAAATAAAATTATAAACAAAGATCACATCTTTATTCTTTCCAGATGGAAGTCAATTTCCTAGAAAATAAAGACAAGTAAACTGAAAATACTGAAAATCGCCAAATTGATCGAACACACCCAAACAGCTCTGAAAACAGAGCCAAAAATAGAAAGATTTTGGTGTAAAACTAACAATAATTGGTGAAATTACTAACTTCTAAAGTGGCTGCCAGAGTCATTACTGACTGTGCCAAGAACAGAACTGTATATAGTAACATAATATTTACTCGAACAACAACTAATCAATATTACCCACACGAAAAAGCAGAAAATAAGCCAAAAACATCATAGTAGCACTCATAATATAACAATATAAAAGCCAATCTAACGCAACAGATAAAATTTACCATGAAAGACGACAAAGGGAATGGAATAGGCAGTTCTTGGAACCAAAAACAATGCAACTATGAATATTATCAAGAAATACTTAAAAGATGCCATTTTTTCTGCAAAAAAACGGAGCCTGGATTAGCTGAATCTCAGTGGCCTCTTTCTATCCTAGTTCTAGACAATATTGGGATGTTTTAGTTTTGTGTGGGGAAAAATGTGGGTTGGTTTGCTTGTAGAGAATAAAAAAATAAAAAACCAACGTGCGAATATTCAAGATTTTTTGTTTACTTGTATATAATGGTAGTTGATTATTTCTAAGAAATCAATTAAAGAAAGAAAATTACTATTAACGACTCCCCGAAAAATAATGTAAACTGTTCATATTTGTGAAATATCATTTAAAATTATGTATATCTTATTTTTAAATATTTTTAAAGGTATACTTGATGTACGGTTTATTATTTATCCAAAAAATATTTTACACAAACTTTAATTTTAAAATATAAAATAAAATACTAACTTATAGAAGACGTTTTTACCTTTTTTTTTTCTTTGAGAGTAGAGTACTAAGAGTAGGGATATAATTGTCATTTAATAAAGAATATTTGACTAAAGACTAAAAAAATTGGAGGAACGTAATGCGTGACTTTATTTATTGTGGCTTTGACTTTTTTACAGTAGGTAGGGTAGGATATAAATACAAATAAATGTGACGGTGAAATCTGGATTGATGGGAATTGGGATGAGCAAAAAATGGGGGTCTTTATATTATTCGTATTGTGTTTTTCTTTTTTTTTTTCAAAAATAATTGGGAAACTACTGCACAATTGGGTCATACTCTTAAATAATGTGTTTTTGCATTTTATTATTGGTAAGGACTAATGGGCAAAATAAATGAATAAAAATAAAAATTCGAAGTGAAAATTGTGCCTGTTTTTATGTTATGATTTTAATTTTTTTCAAACATAATATGATAATAATTGGCTAAAGCGATATCACGTTATAGCTTTTAGTATGAGAAATATTTTTGGAAAAATTAATAATTTATTTAATAAAATTGTGTGAAGCAAAAAATAAAAAAAGAAAAATAAGGAGTTTGTACGTAATAAATCATTAATGAGAAGTTAAAAATCTATGCGAAAGTTATGGGTTCATTTGAGAATGGGTTTTCTACTAGGCAAACCTAATTGATTTTTTTTACATAAAAAAGAGATCCTAAAACATTTTAAATAATGACTATAAACAGAGCCATTTTTTACTGAAACATACAATTGAACAATATTGTCATTGTTAATGGCTATCATACTCTCTCTTAACAATCAGCCTATAAGAAACAACGATTATCTGTTCTTTTATCGAATATTGTTGGAGGATCGTTTCTTCGTCTTTGTTTATTTAATGCATTTATTAGTTACCAAATATTGTTAATTATTGGGCCATATATATGACGTAGACTGGCCCAAACGGCTCACTTAATATTACAATGCCCATGCGACCCATCATTGCATGTATAAAAATGTTAATTCATCTCATTTGTAAGTAAGTTCAATTAATTACTGCGAATAACATTCATGTGCTCTGGAATTATTCTCCTACAAACGCTGATTTAAACGTCGGATGAGTCTCCCTGGGACCCATAACCCTTGTTTAGTATGTTGCAGACTAGTTCCCATTCGAAGATTCTAAATTTCGAAAGAAGTTGACCGACTACTCAATCCATTGACTTTGAATAATCTGCCGGTTTTAAACATCATCAGATATACATTAATTCAGAGACTAATAAGTATTTTTTGTAATTTTTGGATAGACAAGAATGATCAATATATATGGAGGACTTGACTAAGTAACAATTGAAACTATGATTATGATAGTATTTGTCATGCAATACTTTTATGGTATTGTCGGATGCTACGTGTAGGATGATTTTATCTTTATTGTCATAATATGATATATATATATATATATTATATTAATTCAATAAAAATAATTACATGCCAAAGTTTACCGATCTAAGTACGATAGAACTAAACATGATGAGACTATTTAATCGAGAAAATAGGCATATACATAATCAACCGGAATAAAAAGACAGAGGATTTGTCCCAGCCGATGGTTTGACAAAAAGATGTGAAGTCTTTCAGTGATTACACCTTCCGCCTAAAAGATTCTATCATAGAAATTCATAATACTCTTCACAATGTACAATTTAGAGTCACACATATCTTTAGAAAGGGAAATAAAGTTGTTGATAAACTTGCTTCAGTAGGAAGTGCTTCTTCTACTTCTTGTGTTTTTCTATAATAGTACAGTTTCTACAACTTGTATAAAAGGTCTCCTTAGGATAGATCAAATAGGGATGCCTTCATTTAGATTCCATGGATAGATTACTTGTAGATATTAGATTCACGAGATTACTTGTTGATATTAGATATAAATTGACTCTGAAACATGTAATATATTTGATTATTAATATACAGGCTGGGGATCCTGCCTAATCCCCAATCCTTTGAGTGTTTTCACAAAAAAGAAAAAGATTTTCTAGATCACCCGGTTAGAATGTGAAGAAGAACAAAAATAGAAAGGCTCCACCTACTTGTTAAGACTTATTTACTCCACCCGCAAATCCAAATGGATAACATGATAAGGTGCCTATTTTTACACATCCACAATGAGATTAGAAAAGCAAAGAAGGTATCTCGAGCCTTGATATGGCCCATTAAATGCGTATCCCTAGAATTGATCTTTGCACTTGTAAACATAATGTATTTACTTCCCTACAGTTGAATGCCTATGGTCATTTGCATAATCGAGGATTTGAATGGTTAATGTTCGAAAGAAGAACCAACAAGATATGTTTTTAATCCTCCCTAACTAACAGGAGAAGCATAATGTATAATTTTTCATCCTTGTTTGATCATCATATTCAACATATGGAATTATTTTCTATATAAATGCAGAATATTAATATACCATATAAACACATTTAGGCTTCATATAGAAAATTTCAATACTTTAGTAAAAATAACGATAAAGTACTCATTTGTGTGTATCCAATAGGACGATCACACCCCATGGTTTTCATTAACACCTAGCCAACCTCAAAATCTACCCTTAACATTTAATATCTTCAAATTATCGCTAACATCTGATCAACCTCTCATAGCGTAACCAGGAAAAATAATAGGGTGAGTCGATACACAGAAGTAGGATGGATCAGATAAAAATCTAAAAAAAAAATCTTGTAAATTATAACTAAAATATTTTTAAAAAAAATCTTAGGTTCAATTTTTTTTAAATGGGCGGGGATATAGGGCTAGGTTGGCCCCCTGTATCCGTCCGTATCAACCTCTTAAACTAACGTCTAGTGAGTATCAATATTCTATACATTAATTGGGAAAATAAATGGGCGGGGAAGGGGGCTTAGGTTGACCCTCTGTATCCGTCGGTGTCAACCTCATAAACTAACGTCTAGTGAATATCAATATTCCATACATTAAATGGGAAACAAAAAATTGTTTATCTTATTCTCTATGGCAATCTATCTTATATTTCATTTGTATTTTTTTTATACTCTATCTGTAATTATCAAACAAAACTTGTGATAATTTGGAGTTTTAATGAATTCAAATAATTTGTGAAATATTGCCCAATTATGCGAAGGGCAAACTTAATTCATGCAAAAATAATCATTTCCAAAAAGAAAATTCGTAACAACCATTAAAATGAAACTGAAAATGAAAATGAAATACACAATATTATTTATAAAGATAAAAAGAAAAGTAAAATCAAATTTATCCCCAAAAAAAAAAGTTTCAAGAAATCAAAAAGGAAAATAGTTGGAACTTTGGCAAGCGTTTGACCAATTTGATTGACAACTCAGATATTATAAACACTATTTATCACGTTCACTCGCTGCAAAAAGCCACTCCCGTATAACAAACACACAGATTTTTGCTCCCGAAAACCATCACAGCCAAAACCTTTTTGCACCCCGACTAACACTTATCGTTTGACATCGTATAATTCCATCGAGGTATTATTTTTGTTTATCTTCATATGTGCTTTCATGGCCGTTTGATTGTTTTCAGAAACCCAGTTTGATTCCTCTTTTTATTTTCTTGTTGCTTACGTTAATGGGATTTGCTTTATATAGCGATGTTGAGTTTTTGAAATGGGTTTATCAAGGAGTCTTAATCGGCAAATCAAGATTGGATTTTTTCGGGTTACATTTTTCTTCTTTCTCCTGCCTTCTTTTTTTTTTTTTTTTTTGTGTTTCCTGTTTCTGTTCTTTCAGGAATTAAAGCCCTGATTGACTTGCTTATTTTTTTTTGTATTTTTTTTTTCAATTTTGATACTTCCTTTCATTTTTTGAAGCCATTTGTAGGCTGTAGCCAATTATTTTAAACTCGTGCCGACTATCGAACGGGATAATTAATTAGGGGAACGGTTAAAAATATTGATTGATCCCCTTATGTAAATTATATATATTTATATCAGAATTAATGACTGTTTCAAAATAATAGAAATAGCTAATGTAAATAAAAGTAAGAATCCATCTTTTTGTATGATATATGAAGAGCTTAAGAATTAGTAATACAATAGGAGAAAGAACAGCCTGCGTATGTATAAGAGATGACATAAAGAAAACCTGAGTATAACAAAGTGTCTGTACAAAAGTTATGATATACAAAGAGTTTAAGAGTTAGATATAATCATATAAAAACAATAGGATAGAGAAAAAGTGTGTAATATAATAGATGAGATAAAGAAAACCTGAATATAGCAAATTAAATGGGTAAAGTGGCCGAAATGGGCGGTGAAGAAGGTAGACAAGCATATGCCAGGGTCATTGTTTGTTCTGATAATCAGTTTTGTCCATTTCGTGATCCATGTTTAAAAATAAATTGGACTGGTCTTGTAGTATTTTATCGGTTTAACCAGCCCGATGAACCAGTCTGATCCAGTAAAATCATTTGATGTTAGCATTGTATATATTTATACCCTTTATTCAGCTAGGCCACACCACAAATATCCAAGTAATGTGCATTCACGTTTGTGTTTATGTGTTTGCGTGGTGCTTGGATATTGATCTGAGTTCAAGTATTAAAATTTAGGAGAAGCAGATTATGGCTTTTAATTGGCGAATGAGAAATCAAAACTGAATCCATGAGAATTTTCTGTTGGATGCCCCTGAATAAATAGAATTACACGAAAGGTGGTTTAACAATCTTTGTCGGATTTTATGTACATGGATACCAAAGCTTGAGTGCTTGGCCATGCACACGTGGTCCATATTTTTTATACTGCATGGGGTACGCACAGATTTAGTATCTTATATGCTCAAATAAATGGCAGTTCGCTTTAATTGTGGTAATATCCTTCTTTATATTTGCCATGTACACATGGCACTAGTATGTCTACTCAGTGTACACGTTGGCGCGTGAATTGTTGTATCCTGCTTCTATTAGAGGGAAGCTCATTGAAGATGTAGATATGTGCGTTACAAGATTGCTTTTCAAGCATTCAGAATAATGATTTGATTGTATATCATAAAGTTTGCTACTTGGATTACTTAAGTGGGGTTATATGGGATATAAGGCTTAGGAAGGCTGCAATCTGGTAAAGTATACGGCCTTCTGAACCATTTGATTGGTATTTGATTTATATTGATTGAATTTTGTGATAGAACTTGTGTTTTTTCGGGTGCTATCAGCTTAGACTTTTACTGTAGCCCATGCTGGGTGTGAGACATGGAAGTAATGTTTGAGAGCGTCACGTTTTTTGTCAAGTGGTTTTGTTAACTAATCTTATGTTCAATTATCTGAACTTGCTTTTATTGATATGTGAGGGTGGTGTGTATTCCGTAAGTATGACAACCTGTTAAGCTGGTTAGCTAAAAGCCAAAAATGTTCTGAGTTCATAGTTTTAACCCAAGTAGACCATGATATGTTTTGTCAGATTCCTCCTTTTTTTAATTATATTTTTGTTTCAAAGGTAATCTTGATATCTTCAAGGTTGCATTTGGATTTGAGGAGTGGATTTGGGGGAAGGATTCAAATGACCCCATGGATTTGAAATCCACCACAATCACTCAAAAAAATTGCCTAAAATGTGAAAATTAAGGATTTGAAATCCATTGTAAAATGAGCTCATCCAAACAATCTCAATGGATTTTGTTATTATGGATTTGGAATTCTTAGCTTGAAATCCATCAATCCAAATGAAGCTCAAGAGTTTTTATTATAATTTTCTTTTTCCTGGATGTCTTCAGTTTGGGATGTTATCTCTTATTGATGGCAATTGAGATGTGGAGGACATATTGTTTTTTGAACTGCAAGGGGCTGACAATTGTTTATCACCATGTGGTACTGTGACAACTAGGCATGCATTTCTAAACTCAATTTTTCTTTATCTTATTACATGGTAAGCTTATTTCTGCACTGAATCAAGCTTTAGTGCTAAGTAAATTGCGGAGTAATTTGCTTAATCTGATCAATTTTCTAAAGTCAATCATATTACCATCAGTTTTTAATATTTGTGCATTACGTTCAAATGGAATTTCATTACGCTGTATATTTTGGTTGCATGTTGTCTGGAATCTAATTGTGAGCAGTAGATTATTAACTTCATTTTACTGCAGGTGCTCTGTGTACCTTGTTTGATGCATATGCTCAAAATGAGCTGGTTTCATTGTATTGCATGATTGGTCCTGATGTTCAAGACTGATTGGAAGCTAAGATGGAGGTTTCAACCTATAAGGCGAATGGGATTTTCGCTAAAGAACTTGAAGACGAGCTCATGAAATTTACAACCAAGTGTGAGGACTATGAAGTACAGGAACACTTAATTAAGCAGACGGAGGAAGTGCAGAAGAATACTGATGCAGAGGTCAACATTACAGAATGTACAAAATCTATGGGCAATAAGCCGGTTACAGCAGAATACCAGGACACAACTGAGGGCTCAAGTTCGTTTGATGATAGCGATTACGGTGCTGAGAATGATGGTAGCGTGGACGACTCTGAAGTTTTGTCAGATTTTCGTGGCGATGCTGCATCAGCACTGGACTTTGATGGATTTGGTGAAAAGTTTAGGATGAGGTATTTATATATTCTATGCACTTATTTTTCTTCAAGTCCTTGCTTTTTGGGCCCCATGATCCGAGTTGTCAAAATTAGAGCATCTATCCTTGAGAAATTATATATGCAATGCTGGTTTAAATGTAGGGATAATTACAAAAAAAACCCTTAGTTCAGACTAATTACAAAAAAACAAGAGGTTTTTGAAAATTGCAAAACACACCCTTGGCGTTTGATTCAGTTTACATTTTTCCCCTTCATGATCAAAAAAACATTTCAAAAACCCCATGATACTTATAGAAATATTACAGTTACCCCCTTAAATTTTAGAGGCATAATCAAACCTGAGAGACTTTTTGTAATTTGGAAACATCTCTGGTTTTTTTTTTTTTGTAGTTAGCCCAAACCTCAGTTTTTTTTATAGTAATTATCCCTTAAATGTATTAAAAAACCAGTGGTTGCGATTAATGAGCTATGCAAAGCTACACACATATTTTTAGATGGTGTGTGATCTTTATCCAGGCAAGAAGCGAAAACTGATGTATTCATTTGCTAGCATAAGATAATGGAGTCGTATGATTGTGGGACCTGGCAGACATAGGTTTTAGTTTTAGGTACAAGCTAGATGGACATGTTTCAAGTAGTTTTATAAATTTTACTTCGTCTTCTTATTAAGTGCTTATTCACGCTTATCACTGGATGCCACTTCTGGTCATTAGGAAGAAAAAACTGACACCTCACTGGAGGACCTTTATTCAACCTCTTATGTGGCGCTGTAAATGGGCTGAATTGCAAATCAAGAAGTTGCAGTCCCAAGCCCAACAATATGAGAGAGAACTTGAAGCATACAATAAGCAAAAACAGAATCGATTAGAGAATTCAACGGTGATAGATGGTGTGAAATCGCTTCCATTTTCACGGGTGGTTGCTAGCAGTGACGTCCTCAAGAGGAAGAAAAGAAGAATGACTGAAGCAACAACGGATGTAGCAGCATATATGTCTCGTCATAACCTTTTTTCATATTATGGTAGAAATGTTTCTCTGTTGCTATCAAAGTTTATCTTGATTGCTTTGTGTCAGTTAAGACTTTGACATGTGGAAATTTGCAGAGAATCGGAAGTGTTTCACTGAGGGTGCCTTGATGAGTAATTTGTTGAAGAATTCAGGTAAGAAATGATATTTATGCCGATTCGTCTTTTTCCTGCCTTAATATGTGCTTGTCGAACAAATAGTAGTTCTAGTACAATGATGGTATAAAAGCTTTTGCCTTATACTTCAATCACTATGTATGAGTAGGTCCTTGGTCTCTCCATCTAATATTCTTCCTTTAAATTTTCTTTAGCTGGTCGTTAGTCACAATTAACTTCTAATTATTGTGCGATTACCATATAAATTCTTATTTGATTTTAAGATTGTGTTCTTAGGTTTTAGTGTTGAAACATGGCATGAGATCCGTATAATTTATGCTTTTAGAATAGAGATAATTACAAAAACTATCCATGGGTTTTTGGGTAATTACAAAAAAACCCAGAGAAGTTTCAAAATTACAAAAAAAAAAAAAACCCTTGAGGCTTGATTCCCATCTCTATTTCCCCCCTTCATAAGAATTTTTTTTTTCAAAAGCCCCCTTTACATTAATAGAGATATTACAGTTCACCCCTTAAAATTAAGACAAAATCAAACCTTAGGGGTAGTTTTTGTAATCTTGAAACTTCTCTGGTTTTTTTTTTTTTTTTTTTTGTAATTACCCCAAACAGGGGTAGTTTTTGTAATTATCCTTTTCGAATATCGGTCCATTTTACAATAATCTAGTTTGTAGAGAAATGATTAATGCTTTCACGTTTTTTTTTTGTTGTTGGAAAAGCTACCCAGAAAGTCAACGTTGATGATGAGTGTTGGCTTAATGATGACGTATTATCCTTTGCATCTGGAGATGGTGATAATTCTGTAGAAAACATACTTTCGAAGATTGAGTTTCTACAGTCACAAGCTAGGAAGCTGAAGAGCAGAGTTGACAGGGTAATTCATGAAAATGCTGGAAAATTTCCTTCTGATGATAACTTGAGCTTGTCTATGCCTTTTAGTGTTTCACCTGCGAAAAATGGGGACAGAATGGCTGTAGGAACTTATATTGCGTCTCAGCTTATATCAGAGTATAACATGGGCGATGTACTTCTGCCCGAAAGTGCAGTTACAAGTCATGGAGACGGTGTTGCAAACGCTGATGGAAATTCTGGTCATGCTCGTTTCGCAGATGCATACAAAAACGTGAGTTTTATTCTTATTCTTACATCATTTTTTCACCTGAATGCAATGAATCCTCACTTAATTATATGTATATGTATGTAATTTTTTTTCTGCAAAAAAATTCTTCTGAAATACAGGCAACATGCCGAGGCCTTTTATGTGGTGTGTGTGTGGCTTTTGGTGTCATGATTAAGAGCGCCTTTGAGGGGATATTTGTAAAACAAACACAAACCTCAAGGGGGTATTTGTAATTTTAAAAGATAACAGGATTTTTTTTTGTAGATAGTCATAGGCTAAACCTCAAGGCTAGTTTTGGTAATTGTCCTAATATATATGTATCTTAAAAGTTTGTGCTCATGAAATGCGTTATGGATTCAGGTAGAAGATGGAGATCTTATCGATAATCAAAGGGTTAAGGAAGAAATGAATAGTTTTGACGAAGTGATGATTCACCCAATCCCAGGGCCGTTGGCCCATGATGATCTGTTGGGTAGTACTACCCCATCAGTTCTGGCAGAACCTGATCTGCCCGCAGATGACCAACCCCCTCAAAAGATACGATCTATTGCAAAGCTTACTGCCCCTAGAAGCAAGAGAAAGAGGGGGAGAAAAAAAGCTGCTGGTCGCCGGAGTCGAAGATCCACAGGTTAGTCTCCTAAGATAAAGGCCGCGTTTGTCTTTGATGAAGATGAAGAAAGTGAATAATACTGAAGCGCAGCATGTTGCCTTTCAACCTGCAAATATGACTACATGTTTTCATGAAAAGAAATATTGATTCACATTTCCTTCTGGATTTGCTCCGTTTCTTTAATATATTTATGTCGCTTGTTGATAACGTTATGGTGAATTTATGTAAATTGAACTTGTTTTTTTTTTTTTTTTTTGGCTAATTGTTATGGTTGAACGTGATGTCGATGTCTATAAAATTGCTTAGTTCATCTGCTTGTGGCAGCTAATGGTTTGATATTTTTAATCATACTTGTTTACTAATCGTGTCGAGTTTGAGTCAAACTTCCCATGTTATGGAACGAGAAAATATGTTCCAAGTTTGATTCATTATGTTAACAAATCGAGCTCAAATGAAGTTTAAACTTATGATGCCATATTACCAAGAATCTTCCTGGATAACTTAACAGAAACAAGAGCCAATACTGTGGCTGAAGGCACAAAAATGACATCTGGGATGGCCTTTATCAACTTTAGCTGTGGCACACTCTCACCTGCTCTCTTGGCAGCCATGGCAGCCGGAGGTGTTACTATTCCAGTTATGAGGGTTGAATCATCTAACTTGCTCAGATTCACCTTCTTCTTCATGAATTCAATGAAAACTTTCTTCTTTTCCGACTCGTTGGCAGCTTTCCATTCGTTAAAACACGCCTGTCGCCAGAGTCTGAGTTAGAAGCCAATTAGGACAGTACGTGTGTAGGGGCGTAAAGGAATAGAGTAGTTACGAACATAGTACTGTTCTTTCAAGCTTGTTTGAAATTTTACCAAGCTTCAAAATTATTAATCGAGTCGGATCGAGCTCAAGTAGTTTTTGATATTTTTACACGGGTTATTTCTTTATCATCGATGGAGTCGAGCTCGAGCCGGACTTTATTTCTTATAAAAAAATGTGTTCGAGCTTGGTTCATTTTGTTAACGAACCAAGCTGAAATGATTTTTAACGATCGGTTTCGAATTGAGTATCAAGTAGTTTGGTTTGTTTTTCAAGTCATGTGTGTGTATATGCGCGTGTGCGAGAGAGAAAGATACCTGAACTTCCTTTGGGGAAGGAACATCATAATGTTTACCAGGCAATGCAGCATTGACGGTGCTGAAAAACATTCAAGGGAGGAACCAAATTATTTGGAAAAAAAAAAAAAAAACAAAACAAAAACAAGAAAGAGATAATTACAAAAACTAGCTACCTTTGAGGTTTAGTCTAATTACTAAAAATTTAGTTATCTTTCAAAATTACAAATAACACTTTGAGATATTATAAATATCCCGTTGGTTGTTGAAGTTTGTATTACTTACAAATATCGACGTCTTGAGGCGCAATTTGTAAATTAGAAAACAAATATGAAAGCGGTACTTGTGATTTGAAATATAGCTAGATTTTTTAAGTAATGAGGCTGAACCTCAGAGGTATTTTTTGTAATTATCACGACTCGAGGAGTAATGTTAGAATGTAACGGTTTTGGTTGTAACTTAGAAATCATCTTATGTAAAATAGTGAAAAAAGTTTAAAACCTGAAGATATCAAGAATTGCCATATGAAATTCCTCAAAACTTTTGATATCTTTTTCTATGAACTGTCTATGAAGTGTTCCCATCACCAAACTCAGCATCTGTGCCGTCGGCAAACCTGCCATTTTTCCAGAAAAACAAAAAACAGAAACAAAAAATGCAGAAACAATGCCAATGTTAAAAAGAAAACAAAAGACCAAATTTGATCACCATGTACAAGAACACTGATGGAGAAAAATGAGAAAAAAGGAAAAGAAAAAATTCTGACCTTTCCCCATGAAACTCATGAACATGCCCATCTTGGAAATGCTGATACCAATAAAAAGAATGCCATTTTGACATATATATTGAGAAAGAAGAGAAAAACAAAAGACATTTGGAATGGCTTGTTAGTAGAGGTGATTAGTACAAGCAAGGAATCCAAAAATGGTTCCAACAGAAACTGAAAACCATATTCCTGGCTTTGCTTCGACTTTATTGTACAGAAAAGTTGCACTATAGGCTTGCATATGACGATCTTTAGGGAGTGTTTATAAACACTTAAAAAAAGTGATTATCAGCTTTTGGCTGCAAAAAAAAAAGGTAAATAATAGTTTTTGTGTTTCAAATATTGGGAGGAGGGGGGGACACTGCGAGGGCGGGTAGTTTATGTGGGGCGGATGCCTCCTAAAGAGTAACGGAGGTGTGCGAAGGTAGGCTCAATTAGCTAAGATTCTGCTCGCGAGCGTAATGGTATAAGCCTGTCTGATTGTGAGAGATTGTGGTCGAATAGAGACGAAACTCGCTGATCAGGGAGTCCCCTGTGGAAGGGCTCTCACTCAATGGATCAAAGGTACAGCGGTGATAAGAGGATGATGACTCCTGTTTCTGATTTTGTATAATTAATCAGAATGTGAAAAACAGAGAGTGGTACTTTACATTACTGGTTCTACTGGTTTTATTTTGAAATGCGTAAAAATACTCTATTAATTTAATCAACTTCCAACTTCCACTTGAAAACTCGATTCTGGCATGTTTTCATTTCTTCTGCAATATTGAAAGCAGAAGTTTTTGCAAACACTACACTACGGCCTAAATGTCTTTCTTGCATGGCATATTTTTCATGACCTTCATCTGTATGTATAATGTATCAATGTTGTCACGTAGAAATACTAGCATATTTCCAGCTTCAATATCTTGACTCTTTGTCCACCACTGTTGCCAAAGTGCCCATCAGTCATAGTACTCCAAGATATCACATTTTTCTCCAAACAAGCCCTTTGTTTCCACATTTTGTTTCCTGAAAGTTGAATTTCCTCTATTTCTTTTCCAGATTATTTTTTTTGTTTTCCCACATTTTCCATGTGATGAAACCGTAAAAATATGGATTAAACTTTTTTACTTTGAACTCGGCCCAGGCTTATTACTTCATTATCATGAACTCAATAAATATTCGACTACTCTTATAAGATTTTCCCAAAAAAAAAAAAAATTACATTCCAAGTTGGTCCATGAATTGCTAATGAGTATACTGTTCCATTGAATTTCAACTCAACACAAACATTTGTTTGCTTATCAATTGCAATTTCAACAACTACAAAAAATGATGTAAAAACAAGAGACAAAAGAAAGCAAGTCAAAGCGCCACAGAAAATACCCCAGAAAAGATGAAAAAATAAAGAAGTGCAACATGTGAAGAGTTAAACAGTGTAATGCTGGTTTATAGCATCAATGTCTAATCCCCTTAGCTTAGCAAAAGACTCCACCTTCCCCTTCAGAGTGTGTATCTCTCTCAGCCTGCAAAATTACCAATAATAACGGATAAATGTTTTGCCTAATTACAGAAAAACCCAATATTAATCACTCAAAATTACAAGTACCTCCTGACGTAAGTTTCTATTTTATAAAGTGCACATATTGAGGGGGTTAATTGTAAAACGAATACATACCTCAAGGGGTTATTTGTAATTTTAAGAAATACTTGGAGTTTTGTGTAATTAGGCTAAACATCAGGGGTTGCATTTGTAATTATCCGAAGAAATAATGCGAATAAATAACCACCCTTTTCTCCTATCCAAAATGGCTAACCTTGTGATTTCTGCGCGTCTTTTAGCTTCTTCTGCCATGAGATTAATGTCCCTAAAATTGCTCTTTTCGAACATTTTAGGTTCAGCGGATTGAAGCCCATGCAGAGTTCGTTGCTCAGTGGCCCATGCAGCCTCACGAGCTTCCCTTCCAAAGTCTTTTTGGGTCGAGAATGCAGTCTGGGGAGGTGAAAATTCAGATTGTTATCATTTTCCATAACACAAATAGATAGTAAAATGCCAAAATTACAATGTATTTCCAGAAAAATAAATCCTCGTCTGAATCATAAAATATTTCTAGCATATTCCAAGGATAAAATAATCAAAACCATATGAATCCTTCTTGCATTGTGAAACTCAAAGTTCAAAGTACTCAATTATATGAATATTAACCAATTTGTGGTTAGAAAGACTCACTCTTTTCTCCAGCACTAGACCCCATGCTCTTCCACTGAGTGCGTATCTAACGGCAAATTTGATGGGATCAAGAAATAGGTATGTGAGGGTGTTATACAGCCAAATCACCCCTGTCCAGCCCCAACCTATACTTCTGATTCCAGCAAATTTCATGGTTACCGTGGCAGATAAAACTGTTGCAACCTGCCAAAAGATGTTCCGATTAAAGAAAAATAACTGTAATTTGGTTTAAATGCATGTTTTCCTGCACATTTCTGAAAAGAATATAGGATAAATTACAAAAACTAACCTGAGGTTTCGTCTAATTACAAAGAGAAATTAAGTTTTTATCTTTCAACGTTACAAATACACACTTAAGGTATTACAAGCACCCCCTTGAGGTTTGTGCTTGCTTCACAAGTACCCCCCTCTTGACGGTGCAGTTTGTATAATGGAAACAAATGTCAAGATGGTATTTGTAGTTTTGAAAGCTAGTTGGATTTTATTGTAATTAGACTGGACCTCAAGGGTACTTTTTGAATTAACTCAAAAATCTCGTTGGAATCACGCGTCCTCCACATGGAATACGTAAATAGTCAAATTTATACCACTGTCTACTGAGTTAGTACGCCTAGATAAAGACAAATGGATTCAATCTCTGTGTCTCTCTTTTCACAAACCACATTCTCCCGCCCGATACCCACAATTACCGTTAGCTCAACCTATGTAAAATTAGTCCACAGGTGTTCAGAACTTATTACCAGTTGTGCAATAATGAAGGCAGTCACAAGCAGAAGACCAGGACGCTCCTGGAAAGAAAATCCCCTCGATCGAGTCACGAAAATCAAGGCCTGGCTGATGGTGCTCACTTGAAGATAAACCGCAGATGCCATCATTTCGTTTAGCGGCTTGGCTTGTGAATCGTCTGACATGTTGCGCAGGTGGCTATTGAAGTTCCTTACATGGAAAGTATTCTACAGACCGGAAATGGTCAATTAATGAATGCAGAAAGAAAGAGAGAATTCAAAAGAGAATTAGACTTCAAAGATTAAAGCTTACCGGAAAAAAGTCGGTTTCATATGCAGCCCAGAAAAATATGACAGTCATTAAAGCCAAATAACCTCCAAGAACAATCCCAGTGGCGAAAATCTCACTTAGCTTCCAACTGTCTGGAATTGGAGACGGTTTGACCCTGTCTTTAGATATTGTCATAATTGTTCCTGAAAAAGTAGTTCAGACAAGTTCAAAGAACAGTGGATTTCATGAAAGGGTATGTATACTGCACGAAACTAAAATAACTAACCGTCGTTAAGGATGGCAATGACAAGAACCATGAAAGGAGGGAAGTCGAACTCCCAGAAACATGTTAGCAGCATAAATCCCAACTGCAAGTATGATTACAAGTTATATTTCAGCAAGATAAGAGAGAAAAAACATTTAGTTCTTCCAAGTGTAATATGATAGTTCATATATTCAACAGAAACTTACCACTATACGTATAGTGATAGAAACGGCATATATCTGGAGAAAAAAAAATGAAACTTTTTAGTTTCTTACTACCATTTCTCACAATAACTAAACGAAATAATATCAGTAAGGTACATCACCGTGTAATTCTTCATTCTTTGGAAAATCGCACGGCTCGTTAAGACTGCACTGATGATTACACTCAATCCAGGCTCTGTAAGAACTATATCAGAAGCACTACGTGCTGCATCAGTGGAATCAGCCACAGCAATTCCTATATCGGCTATTTTTAGGGCAGGTGCATCGTTTACACCATCACCAGTCATTCCACATATGTGCTTTTTAGCTTGTAATTTTTTCACAATCTCATATTTATGTTCTGCAGATGATGCATTAAAGATTACAATTAATTATTCTGATGTCGAATAAGGTGAGAACTTGTGTAAATACAATGATGCATACCGGGGAAGACACCGGCAAAACCATCAGCCTTCTCTATGAGTTCATCGACTGGTACAGCTGCACTGGCTTCATCTTTACTATCGCCAAGCAAAGATGAGGACGGATACATATTTGTGCCCATCCCAAGCCGTCTTCCTGTCTCCTTGGCAATAGCCAACTGATCACCTGTTTGAAGCAGTAACTTTTATTAGCTACAACTGTTTGAAGAAAATAGGTTACAGTGATTACTAACTAGCTTATCCGTTGCATATATCAGCAAGTACCTTCCTAGACATTTTGTATACATATTAATCAAATAGAAATTCATGGAGCTAAAACATGCATGATTGTTTCGTGAATAATAAGTTTTTGCCTACCTGTTATCATTTTAACACTCACGCCAAGATCAAGGGCTCTCCTAATTGTTTCAGCACTGTCATGACGAGGAGGATCAAAGAGTGGGAGAAGGCCAACAAACTCCCAGGGCCCGCCAGGACTATCTTTCGTGCCAGCAGGTACTTCCTACAAGATCCCAATGATTTATATTGTGACAGTCAAAAGAGAAATACGGATGATGCACGAACGCGTTTGTTAAAAAAATCTATTACCTGGTGTGCAACTGCAAGGGACCGGAGCCCACGTTCTGCAAATTTATCAATTATCGAATGAACCCTTCGTTCGATTTCTGATCTGTTATGCGCCAAATTAAGAATCTTGAAAGAATCATGTTAAGACTGTCAGAATTCAGACATCCTGGATTCACTGTCATAGAAATTGATAAAATTAATACTTAAAAACCTAAATATGATTACCTGCTCGGGTGCGCCTTTGCTCACCCTATGCATTTTACCAGCCTCGTCTATGTACGTTAGAGCTGTTCTCTTGTCCGTTGGATTGAATGGAAGAAAGTGCACTTCCACGATTCCAGCACGTGCCTTATGAGAAACAATAAAAAAATGTGGAGTAAATTTCTTTTGGAAATCATCCAGACGAACCGAATCATCAAGAGAACATGAGAGTAACTAAAATCTTGTACAGAAGAGAAAAATAATACCTCGTTTGGATCTGCTAGCATTGAAACAATTGCAGTGTCGATAGCATCTTGATTTTCCAACCTTGATGCTCTTGCAGCCATCAGGACTACCATGTCCTTGTCAACATCTTTGGCGAAAACCTGCTAGGACATGGTGGCATCAAATCAGACAGCACTACAAATATGATATCTTTATCTGTTTGAAATACCGCATAGTTATTACAACTTAAGAGATATCTGCATCCGTAAAATATTTTTTCTTTGATTCAAGTTAAGCAAGTTGTATTTTGTATATCAGAAATACAGCTTTCAGTGCAAGGTATTCCTCATTACATCAATAAAGTCAGAATGATGGAAAATAATAATATTTCTTATACTGAGTCGGGTTTTGTCTTTAATCTATCTCACAAACATACACTTTTAATTAAAAAAATGCAAGCTCTTGTCCAAATATTTTTGGTGCATTCATCTTCATGGGAGTAAAATCAGGAATTACCTCAATCATATTCTTGTCGACGGTAAGCTTGTTCAGAGTCAGGGTTCCTGTTTTGTCACTGCAAAGGACATCCATACCAGCCATTTCCTCAATTGCAGTCATTCTCTTTGTTATGGCACCCTGAATTATAAAATGCAAACAATCTCTTACTAATATATGCTTCTATCCGAGTTTAAGTAGGAATTATGTTTGATATATGCGCTCAAATGTAGGTTGTGCTTGTGGTCATCATACCTGCTGAGATAAGCGATGTGATCCGATTGCCATGGTAACAGAAAGAACGGTCGGCATTGCAATGGGAATTCCACCAATGAGCAATACGAGAAGATTATCAATACCAGGACGATATGGTCTCTTTTGGAGGCCATATATTACAACAATCTCAATCAACATTCCCACTGCGATCGAGCAAATGCAAAAGTTTCCTATCGAGGTTAAAACCTGGCCATAAAAAAATAAATATATTTCAGCATTTCATAAGTTACTAAGTGAACTTTAACATAGTTTGCAAAAAGATGAACCATTTAATGAATTCTTCTTTTAGAATGCATAAGTAATAAGAGAAATGAACCTTCTGGAAATGCCCCACATGGGTGGTGTTCTCGACAAGATGAGCAGCTTTACCGAAGAAAGTATGTACTCCAGTTGCTATAACAACTGCTTCGATTTCACCTTGTTTACATGTTGAACCTGAATAAACTCCAGCACCAGGATTCTTGGTTACTGGAAGTGATTCTCCGGTGAGAGCAGACTGCAAGAAAATCCAAAAGTTTAAAGCCTTAAAAAAAGTAATTGTCAGCTTTTGCCTGGAAAAAAAAGCAGTGTGTAGTGTTTTCAAATGCAACTTCTACTTTTGATTCTGCATAATTTAATCAGAATTTAAAAGCTGAGGGAGGAGTGCTTTAAGTTATTCTATTCTGCTTCTGCTTTTGACTTTTATACACAAATAATCACTTCTACAACTTATTCACCAAACACTCTCCTTTAACTTATTCAACTTTTAGCTTCTATTTGCAAACACTGCCAACTTTTGATTCTTAACTACTTTTTGCTTATGCTATGATAAACCACCTCCTCTAAAAGCATAAGTTTTTGCAAACACTCCCTAATAAGTGGTAGACTTTTTTTATCAAACAGATTCCTAAAAAGAATTAGACTTCTGACTACTATTTCAATCAAGTATGCTCTTCTTTGTACATATAATTTTTCAGTTTGTTCTTTTTTGACAATGACCTCTGTATATCTATTTCGAATAAGATGCAGAATTTTATGCAGTCTCTTAATTGATTGTCCTGTACATGAAATAATGGATTACTATTGGGCCAACTCAATTATAATGCAACCAAAACTGTAAAATAATGCTGCCAATAGAGGAATTTAGTGAATTATGGCAAAATATTCAAGTTACAGTGCATATTAAGCACCTGGTCTATCTTAAGAGGATCTCCCTCCAAAAGACGTGCGTCAGCTGGAATAATATCTCCGAGCTTGATACTAATTATATCGCCGGGAACCAAGATTGCAGCTTCTTCTTCGCTCCACTTTCCATCTCGTAGAACCTGGACATGATTCATATAGCGTCACTTGTTTCCAAAGGCTCAAATTATATAGTATTGATGAGGAGAGCTAATTAAAAAGATGAACTCTTGTAGTTAGCAAACATTTTGGAAGAACGAACCTTGGCTTTTGGAGCCAATCGGGCCATAAGAGCAGCTGCTGCATTGCCAGCATTATTCTCCTCAACAAAACTGATTGTGGAGTTGATAACAAGCAAGATAATGATACCGATGAAGTCCGGAACATCAGAGGGCTTATGCTGCAAAAATGAGACTTGTCCACTGTCAGTTTTTTTTATTTCAAATTTCTCTTTGGTAGTAATTAAATCCATTTCTAAACTGAAATTGAAACTTGGAAAAGAAAAATTCTGCAGGTTCTTAATTTTAAGTGATGCTCAACAATATCAGACAGTGTTTGTAAACACTTAAGAAAAAGTGATTGTCAGCTTTTGACCAAAAAAAAGTAATTTTTAGTGTTTTCAAATGCCAAATTCTGCTTTTGATTCTGCATAATTTAATCAGAATCTAAAAGTAGATGCTTTAGATTTCTAATTTTTCTTCTGTTTTGACTTTACACACAAATAAACACTTTTACAACTTATTCACCAACATCTTCAACTTTTAGCTTTTATTTGCAAGCACTACCAACTTTTGATTCTAAACAACTTTTTGCTTCTACTATAATAAATCACTTCATCTAGAATATTTTGCAAACACTCCCTTTGGGATGTTAGCAGAAGTTTCACCAACATAAAAAGATGAGGAATATTCTTACCCCTCCATGTGCAAGAGCAATGGCCATTATAGCTGCTGCCTCCATCACCCAAGATAAAGGATTCCACATAAATCCCAAAAACTTCAGAATTTTGCTTTCCTATGGAAATCAGAAAGGACAATAGGAATCAAGATGTGTCAATAAAAGAACAAACATGGATGAGAAACCTGTTGTCAACATATAATCTAATTACCTTTTTCTCTTCAAGTTTATTGTATCCAAATAACTCCAATCTTTTCTGAACTTCACTTGTGCTCAAACCTTCCGGTGTGCATTCAAGACATTTAAAAACTTCTTCAACGGGTATGTTCTCCTGCGTAAAGCACATACAGTCCGAGCAATAACTTAAAAAGCTGAGTTAAAAAAAACTCTCAAGTACTATAAAACATATTTTTGGGTGATATATATCCCCTCGACAAGTTCAATTTGTTGGCATACAAACAAGTAGACATAACTTTTAGAAACAATACAGATAGCTTTAAATCAGAATTATATACCATTACACGTACAAACTTACCTGAGAAAATCATTATGAACAGGAAGAGTAATGAGACTCTATCTTTTTCTTTTCCTCCTTTTGGAATAAATCTTACTCGTCAAAAATGCATTTTGTTCATTTGCTGATTAAAATACGTCTAAGAAGTTCAGGTACATACCAGATCAACTTCTTCCTTGATAACAGCATCGAGTGCTACAGACTTGTCGTCCATTTTAGGTATCCTTTGGAAAATAGTATCACCAACCAGCAAGGTTTCTGTAAAGATCCTGCATTTTCAACCAATAATTGACATGAAATCTGTAGTTCATTTCTAAAAGCCCCACTCCCCACAGTCCACAGATAGATTGCTGTCACAGCTAAAAGTAAAAATATAAATTCTTCATCTGATATACTATTAGATGTATAAGTACAATTACAAGTTTAACAGTCTAAAAATCTTTACTATCTTCTTTCCAACCCACATTTAAGAAAATATTTCTTTAAAATAGGTTCAGGCCTTATGCTACTCTTAGGCTTCATGTGGATTGATAGATGTGAAGTTAAAAACTTCTTAATCCATAGTAACAAATCTATTGAGCTTTTTTGGATACAATGGATTTCAACTCATTATGCTCCTAATTTGAGCTTTTTTTTTTTTTTGAGTCAATTAAATCTTTCCCCTAAATCCTCCCCTAAAATTCAAATCCTTCCATCCAAATGCAACCTTAAAAAATTCGAAGAATTTGTCCAACCCGCACATATTGTCATCAAATCATAAATCTCAATATTACCATTGATCCTATGTCCCAACAAAAAAAGGAAAGAAAAACAATAATACATTAAACATCACAAATCATGAAAATATTTCAATTCAATCCCACAACAAAATAAGACCAACTAAACTTTTTGAGCTTGAGTCTTACAGATATATAAGTTTAACAAACAAAAGCAATGAAATAGCCAATCAAGAAAGTGAAGTCCCCAGCAATATAACTAAGTAAATAAAAACATGTACTTGTATGCTGTACTGAAATTAGACATTCCATGCAAACAAAACATGAAAGAAACAAGATCAAGAAAATCACCTCCTCAAAATATTGAATTTTTGCCCACAGTATCACAAATTCAAGAAATGTTCAACCCCAAATTCCCACAACGGCCCCCAACACATTAGCCCAAAACTTGGGTTTTTTTGAAAATGTAACAGAGGGACAGAGTGTTCCAAGAATTGAAGTTAAAGAGCACTAAAATTATCCATTTATATGCATACAAAGGGGCATCAATCAACGTCACTTTGGATCCCACGAAGCCCTTGAGCCCTGGGAATAAATGTGCGCAGAAAAAAACACAGAAAAAAAAGTGGAAAAAGATCGATCGCGCGCACGAACACAAGAAGAAAAAATACAAAATTTTGCCATATGGAAACAAATTTTTTTCAAATTGCCGGCCATGAAAAAGGGTCATCGGCATTAGCAAGGATTGCAAGAATTCTGAAGAGGAAAAATAATTGCAAAAAAGAGACAGATAAATGAACAAGAATTTGGATTTTGGATGTTTCTTTGGCGCCATATAACGTTGGATCCAAAGACTGCAAGGTGGTACTGACGTACTGTTATTAATCTTTCACTTAATAAAAATAGTTAAAGATTTGAACTTTCTGCTTTTTTTTTTTTTTTTTTTAATTTTTAAGGAGTTTGATGTAATAATATGGTGGAATTATGATATATTTATATTATTTACCCTGTCATTTCTCAAAAATCATTGTTCTGTGGCCTGTGGGTTTTATTAATTCAATGTAATGATATATATTTAGATAATATTAAATAACATAACATAAATTTGAAGTTTATATAAAAAAAAAATTAAAGTAATGTTGTTTGTATATGCGTTATTTCTCATCATATTTTTTCCTTCTGTTGTTCAAGTAGCTAATTAAAATTGCATGAACTTTGTTTGACTCAAATAAAATTTTCTTTTGTAAAATCTCATTGCATATTTGTAAAATCCCTAGTTTAGTAAGATGGCCCCTTAAATACCAATTTGTAGTTAAAGTGGTATTGTTTATATTTATAAGGGTGTTGTAGTTAAATTAGAGTTAAAATTTCTTTTGCACAATCTCATATTTTTGTATTACATTTTTATTAAAATTTATCTCATCCCTTCCAATAATTTTCTTTATCAACAATCAATAAAAAAAAAAGGTAAGATGGCCCCTTATTATTCTTCTATTTTGGACAAGAAAGTACGTTGGTCGTTATAGGACAAGATGAGAACAGATTGCAGCTGCAAATTAATAAAGAATTAAGGAGTAATAGCAAGTACAGAGTTAGGTTAAATTGTACTTATCGCCTCCAGAAAATGACCCTAATTAATTGAAAATTCAGCTAATGACAAATTTTTCTTGTTCCGAATGACTACAAAATCGACTTGATAAACTTTTCTCCTTTTTTTTGGAGGATGGGTGGGGGTGGGGGTGGGGGTGGGGGTTCATTTATCTGCATTGTATGTTGGAAACATCAAACTGGGAAGATCAGTAATTAAAGCATCTAATGATTCATTATAGTTTTCAAGTTGAGCCGACCATAGTACTATTCGAGCTTGTTTAAATTTTTATCAAGCTTTGAAAATTGTCTTTGAGTTAGGCTTATTGAAACGCGCTCGAATGAGCTTTAGTCGAACGAATACAAATCGAACTCGGGTATCTTGATATATTTACACATATTTCACTCTTATTTAATCGAGCTTGAACCGAGTTTTACATATTATTGAACGAAAATGTTTCAAGCTTGGTTTTTACATTAACAAATTGAGCTCAAACGAGCTTTTAACAATCTATCTTCAATCTTCAATCGAGTATTGAGTAGTATGTTTATTTTTCAGCCCTATTCTTGAGACAAATGTTAATGACAAAATCGTGTATTGAGTAGTATGTTTATTTTTCAGCCCTATTCTTGAGACAAAATCGTGTATTGAGTAGTATGTTTATTTTTCAGCCCTATTCTTGAGACAAATGTTAATGACAACTGGTCAAACTCTTGAGAACTGCAACCAACCTAATAACAACTTCTTTTTATTCTTTCTTTTCATCTTTCTTTTTTTCTTTTTTTTTCTTTTTCTTTTTTCTTTTGTTTTTTTTGGGTGGGGGGTGTTCGTTTTGGCTGTTTCAGAAAATGGAAAGAAAACGTGTACAGCCAAAGTGCAACGTAAATTATGCTGCTAAATAGCAGCGCAATGGAATAAAAAAGCAGCCGTCCATAGCCCAATTCTATTTCCAGATGCCTGCAAATTCTGTATCAATTTTATTATTTACCTCATATATTTAATTCAACATTTGCTCTATCCATAATCCATTTCAAAAACTCAATCATTTGTTGCTTCCTTTTCTGTTTTATCTTTTGGGTTTTGTGTTGTGTGCATCTATAGAACCTTTTGCAATTTCTAAGGTTCAGTCCAACATAATGATTTGGCTTATTGCCTCAATATTGGAAATCCCAATATTTATAGCTGGGACAATTACACATACTACCCTTGATATTTAGTGTAATTACAAAAAGACCCGATTATCTTTCAATAACAAATATCCCTTAATATATGTTTCTATTATACAAACTGTTCCTACTGACTCTGAGGTGGAAAATTTGTAATACAACCACAATCATCAAAGGGTATTAGTAATACCTTAAGGGGGGAGCATGCAATTTTAAAAGATATCCGGATCTTTCTGTAACTAGACTAAAAAACATCAGGATAGTTTTTGTAATTATCCTTTTATAGTTTTATGCAACACTAATTTAAGGCTGCATGCACCATTGTAAAATGCTACAGGTGTGATGCGACAAACAATGGCTATGCATCTCATCATGCTCGGTGAAGCATCAAAAAACATCCAACATGCAATTCGTTTATACCATGCTATACAACAAGACCAAGCTACCCGTATAACTTCCGTCATGAGACGACATCAAGCACCACATCAGTTCCACTTAGCATTGATATTATTGTAATTAACTGACATCAAGAATGTCAATAATTTCGAAATGCATCTGCAGATCAGGAAGTTTACCAGGAAAGTATAATCTCTCGCGGAAATGTAGTTTCCCCATATTCTTACGAGCAGCTCCCTTGAGAAGACGAAGTAGGGCGTCCTTTTCCTTACGAATCCAAATTCGCCTCTCGTCACACCATTGTCTAGGCGTTCCATGAAAAAGAAACCTAATGCCGAAAGCTCTTTGAGTGATGCGTTCAGAAATTCTGTCGATCACATCTTTTTCGGTGAGATAAGCTCCTTCAGCGTTTAATCCCACGTCCACATAATGAATTTCAGCTATGCTGTTAAAGAGGCGTTCTTTTGAGGTAGGTATAATCCGGTCATCTATGATAGAAACTCCACCTTCGTTCACCATGTTCTTATTTGCTTGTGCTGGGATTTCAGTGGATTGGATTTCTGAGAAGGCAAACTCGGTTATGAGCTGGTTGAGTAAAATACCACCTTTACTAAATCCAAGAAGTGCTGTTTTTGGTTTGCACGAAAATGATGAAGAAGGTTCGGCCTGGTATGGCTCTTTCTGTTTTCCCAAAATGACATTTGATGCCTGCAACAGCAGCAAATGCCAAAAAGTAGTAATAGGAGTGGAATTAATAATAAATGACAATAAAGATCTATACATAAATAAATAGAAGTACAGCACAGAGCAAGATTAGGGTACATCTACATTGTTAGATACATGATGAATCACAGGAAAAAAGATGATCAGGACTACTTATCATACTCGACCAGAGGCACAGAAGTGAATCAATCTACAAAATGATGCTTTAGACAGACGAGAGAATTTACAAAGCTTGTTGGTGATATTGTTTCACATGGCTGGATAGATGACAGAATAGCCACAGACCTGATGAAAAATCTAACTGTGACTAGTTCTATGATAAACATTGATGAGACTTTGGTTGATCAAACGTGAAGGGTATACTGCAGTAACTAAAAAGCATGAAATTTCTACGTCAACTTCTATACCCAGTATTTAGCAAGAAAAATCACCTCAGTCTCGCGAGGTCATCAATCATTTAAAAATCAAATACAGTCTTATCTCATGCTCCATAGAATGTCTCAGGGATATCAACGCGAGAAGAAGACGAAACTATTTAGTCTGATTTGGAGTTGAAACTTTTCCATTTTATGCAACACAATTTTGCAGCTAGATATAGCTTAATTTAATGTTCTTCCTCCTTGCTTCCACAGTTACCACCAACAAGAACTCAAATGTTCCCATAATTTTGAACATCATTTATAAGTTGAATGGCATGCCATTACCTAACCCCAAGGAAATGGATCTCAAACACTTCCCAAGAAGAATTTCCAATTCAAGCAATCAGATATGTGATTTTATTACTTCTGAAAATTAGGAAGGAGTTGTGACAAGATTAAAATATATAATCTGCAGGGGGCATCTGAAAAAGAAAATTGTGCAAGTGTTACCTCAGCAAGAAACTTTGACAAGAGCAGAACCAGGGATGTAGAAGCTGGGAACCCAGTTGCATCGTAAGATTTTGGCTCTCCATCCTCATTTACAGATGGGATAAAATCCTTATAAACAGCAAATGGTCCATTGAAAATGGGAGCTTCCACAACAAAAGCATTAATAGATCCCCCAAATTTTGTAACTAAAATTTCAGCAATCGTTTGAGGATCAGATAATCTCTCAATCACTGGGTTTTCCGTCCCTTCTACTCGATCTCCACTAAAGAATATAGCATTTCCAGAAGGTACCTATCTCACGTAAAATATACAAAATCTTTGAGGTATCCCTTGATACAAGTCTGAGAATAAAGCATAATTGCTTCATAATCTGTTGGCTTTTTGAAGCTATGCAAGGAAAGGATGTAACTAATAACACTTACTGCAAGGTTTCTGGCAGAAGAAGAGAGGCCAAGGGATGCGGCAACTCTGTAGAAACTGCTACTATTCGGATATAACTGAATTTTCAAAATCCCACTCCAACGATCCATGGTTTATTGAAAGATGTAGTTTAAAGGTTAAACTCAATCAGCTCTCAACTACAAACCGTAACATATATAACCATTTAAATAACCTTAACAGCAATACAATGCGCCAATTAGTAGGCTCCTATGTTTATCCACTTCCCTGCAGCAAAAACACCCAAACCTGAAATCCTGAATTTTCATTCAGTAAGGTATTATGGTATAGATGCTAAATGCATATGCAAGTTTTAGTCTGTAACTATTCAAAGACATATTTCCACCATCCACTCTTTAGAAGTCATTAATGTCACGAGTATGAAGGTTGTTTAGATTATGTTTCCAATCATCTATCCTGCTTGAGTCCCCCACTCAAATATGTCAAAATCATAAAAGAAAATTATACTAGCATATTTTGTAAGTTAAAAGAATATTCCTTAATGTGGTTCTTCACTTTTATTCTGCGAAATCAGCATTCTTGTAATGAAGCTACTCCTTACCTTTAACTATAGGAATCTTCCTCTATCTTTTGTTCAATGGAAAAAGGGGCAAATAAAAATTGAGTATGAATAAGGCTGAAGGTCCTCAATTGCTTCAAGCAATTAAAAAAGATACCACTTTGGCTCTATTGCTGGAAAAAATCTCTATTGATTAACATTCCCAACAAAACTATTTTTTTCTCCCACATTTTTTCCACCGCTTTTTAAGCTAGAGTTCATCCCAATTTACTTTTCAGTCTCAAATACAAAGAATACTAGGATGTATGCTGCATGACAATGGGGAGTGAAATTACGATTTCTGAACTAAAATCAATAACTTAAACTAGAGAATTATTTCAAGCTACAACTTCAGTGCCCAAATATCTTAAAACTGAACAAAGCATAGGTGTAATTTTAGATGGCTGAATTTTTTTTTAGCAAACTAACTACTAGCGTACGATAGTCAAGGCAAGATTAATTGGCCCGATTAGTACATTGGAACTCCGACACTCGTCTCCCAAGATAGTAACAATATAAATCTCAATAGTAACGAAACCAACAAAATAATTGTACTCTCTTATATAATTGGAAAGACAGAAAAGAAGTACATGGATGAGAACATACAAAATCTCCAAACGGGGGTAGGGGGTGGGGAGCTGTTAATAATTGTTGAAAAGTTATTAAGTAATGGATACGATTGTTGGAAAGGTGAAGGTAACTGCACAGATAGTGTATTCATTTAGTGTAGTCTGCAACTAAGACTGAACACGCACATCTTTCAATACTAAGCAACTGACTGGTGCCATGTGTTGCATGCTAAGCAATACCACTTGTAACATTTTGTTAGAGGAAATAAATTAAAAATTTTAAACGTAAAACTGAATTTATTTTGTATAAAAAGATATTTAGTGTAGAGGCTATACAAACCCAAAACCAAGCCCGTGCAGAAGTTGGGTCGGCCACCCGAGTGTGGAGTTTGTCCAAAGCTTCTAGAATGTAGGCCTCACCTTTGAAAGACTATTGATATCCCTTGGGTGTGACACCCAAGTATCACACTTAAACTATATGATGTGGCTAAAGTCTTTCTAAGTTTAAATGTGGGATGGATGACTTCTTCTATCATTCCACCAATGGCGGAACCAGGAAAAAAACTGGGATAGGCACCGGAAAGTGGGGTGGGTCTAGGGTTGTAAACGAACCGAGCTCGAACGAATTGAGGGTTGTTCGTGTTCGTTCGTTTATTTTAAAAGGTTGTTCGTGTTCGTTTGTTTAATAATCGAACATGTTCACGAACGTTCACGAATGGTTCACGAACATGCTCATTAATTGTTCATGAACAACTATATGAACATGTGTATAAAAAAGTTAGATAGACCTTGTTCATGAACACTCAACTCAAAATAAATGAACATTATGATGATTGGAAATGTAAAGAGGTTGTAATATTAAACTAAATAAGTTTATTTTTCATAATAAAGTAATGAATATTAAGCAGTAAATGTATAATTAATAATTAAAGAATGAATAATAAACAAACATCAGACTGACATTAAATGAACATGTTCGTGAACAATTTATGAACACAAACGAACAAATTTTCTTGTTCGTTTATGTTCATTAAGATTAAAAACGAACATAAACGAACGCTAACCGAGCTCGTTCACGAGCTGTTGGTCGAAAGCTCTGTAAACGAACATCCCTAGGTGGGTCGGATAGAAAACCGAAAGAAAAATCATATAAATTTTAACTAAAATATTTTTTTACAAAAAAACATTAGTATTTTTTTTAAAAAAAAAGCCCAGGTTGCCCCCCTGCCTCCGCCACTGATCATTCCCAGTTCATTAATTTTACACTAACTTTATTTTTCATTCACCCAAAATTACGATAAGCCAAAGAATTCCTAATCCACTATTGATAAAATTTTGATCAAAACCAAAATTTAAAATCAATTCCAACAGCATTGCCCACAAACCAATTCCCATTTCATGCATAAGCTTAAGAAGAAATAATGATTAAAACTCAGCTTAGAACATGCTATAGTGATCGAAACAAAGTTCAAATACTAGCATCAACTGATTCCAGGCAAAAATATGGAGTGTATTAATCAATCCCACTACAAAACTCTGCCACTCAATTCATTAAAACTCCCTCAAAAGGCAAAATACAAACAAGACCCAAATAATGTAACCGAGACATTCTAACAAACAGCTGGTGACATTAAAGAAGAACAGTGGAATGTTCAAGAATTCAAATAAGTAATATAACAATTTATGCCAAATAAATCGCTTGATAATGCTAACCTCAGAACCTCAATATGCCTGGTTGCTAACCGAGAGCGAGCGAGAGAGGGGGTGGGAGGGTTTTCTGTACTCTAGCGCGCAAAGAGAATGAGTCGGGTCGATAAGATCCGATTGTTAGGTATCGGAGCAAGTCGTGGGGGCTATTTCGAAATTTAATTTTTCTTTCTTTGTGCACAAATTTAATACATTTTCTCTATTTAAACAGATTTAAAGAATTCGTTATATCATATTCAGTCTAATATGTACAAAAGTTTAACTTGCCGCACAGATTTCTTAATAATTTCTATTTTAGCCCCATTCAACTACAGATCTTCTTTGAAGATCCTCCTATATATTGTAATGATAATAATAATAATAATATCATTGAAATCAAAATAATAATAATAATAATAATAATATCATTTTTTTTAATAATTTATTTATGCATTATTATATGTGTTTATATAGTAATTTGTAACATGAATATATATGCATGGTTTCTCCCAAAAACGTCATCTCCTCGCCGATCACCTTCCAAGACGAAGTCTTCCGCGAAACCTACACAAGGGGGGCCGGAGGGGGGCTCCGGCGTACCCTCTCCGATGCTTAAGTTAGTGCCTTGGAAAGGAAGTAAAGGCTTAGAGAGAGAAAAGCAATGTAACAGTAAAGAAAAATGAGATTAGGTTAGAATGAACCTGGGCTTGGGCCTTTTATACCTTAGCTAGGATTAGGGTTTCCATAAAATCCGGGATTCCGTTACGATTTGGTGTCAGAGTCATCATTAGATTAGGATCGGATCTCATAAAAACCCTAATTTTACGCCCGTAAGACCATAGCTCCGACCTGTTTCAGGACACGTCGGTCCTTCGTATTGTGCGAAGCCCCCTTACATTTCCAAAGCATCCTCAGTACCTCATACATCTCTTGGGCTCGAGCTGATCTCTTCCTCCGACGTCTGGTTAGACTACAATGGGTCAACAACAGATCGGCTTAACCATGCAGAGCTTTAACATGTCGGCTTGACACAACAGACCTTACACAGGTCAGCCTCATAACGGCCCTGCAACCACGTACTTGGGCCTTAACAGGTCCGCCCGAATATGATAAGCCTTCCACCTATTTATGGGCTTCGTAGGTCGGCCCAAGACAATCCCTAGATCAATCCCAAACCGCGGGACTCCACAGATCGGCCCAAGATTTAATACTTAACAGATCAGCCCGACATTATGGGCCTTGCTGGATCGGTCTGGGGCCGTAGGCCTGGTCAGGTCGGCCCAACATCAAATCATCATCCCATCGGCCCAATGTCACGGACCTGTCAGGTCGGCCCAGACCGTATTTCGCCCTTATCAATTCCTCCCCCCAACTATGGATTGGTCTCCGCCTAAACCATAGTTGCTGGCAGGCCGAGCTGACCTATTTTTAGGGTTCACACTTTTCACATTTCCGCCGGCTCTTGGCTTTCAAAATTCCTGCCGCCCTTTGGCCTCTCGAGTACCTGACACACGTATGTGATTGATGAGACGTCTTTTCAAATTTCTGACGCTTCGTAAACTGTAAAATGTCTCCTTGAAAATCGAGACACCCCTTTGTCTTCTATTTCCCCTTATAAAAACCATTCTTCTCCTTCATTTACCACTTTCCTCATTTCAAGATTTTTAGAGCACCTTCTCCAAGCAGACCACCTTTTTCTCCGGCGGAATCCTTCAAGCTCCGGCAAGTTTCGAAGATTTAGGCTCCAGCCCACTTTTCCCTCTATCTCCATTCAGTAAGTAATCCCCCTTCTCTTCAATTTTTTCATTTTCTTTGTTATGGCATCTTCTTCTTCCCCTTCGACGCCATCGGACCCGGTCGTTGCCGATTTAGAACGGTGGGCCATAACAACGGGTTCTGCTCCTCCACCACTTTCTCTCACCGGAGTCCGTCCATCGGACCCTGATGCTACCGAATCCGATTCGATTCGGGTCGGGTCGATGCGATAGAATCGATCTCCGAGCTCGGGTCCCGCTCTCTGTATATCCTCACGATTTTAAGGAGATCACCCTATCGGCCTCCAATCTTCAAACCATTAAAAGAAAGCCCAAATTCCTTCTACTTTCGGACTCTCTCTCGCTGCAAAGCAGCTCGGCCGACCGACCTAACCGACCTCCCCCCAATGCCCTAGCCTTCTTTGCAGGTCAGATAGAGGGCGGCCTCAGATTTCCCATCCATCCATTCATGGCTGGGGTGTCCGAGTTCTCTCGGGTACCCCTTAACCAACTAGCTCCGAACTCCTTCCGTATCCTGGCCGGATTCATCATTTTGACTAAGTACTTAGAGATAGAGCCCACTCTGGAACTATTTTTCGCCCTATTCCAAATAAAGAGCGCGACCACTAAGGGTCTTTTCTACATCACCTCCCGAGGTGATGCTCAATTTTTAAGCAAGTATCCTTCCTCCAACAAATTCTGGAAGGATAAATATTTCTTCATTTCTTCCCCCCGAGCTTGGGGGTTTCCTATTGCTTGGACTTGGACCCTTCCTCTCCAACGCAAACACAACCCCAGAGATCGGTCTCCCGATCTCCAAGCTCAAATAGATAAACTTACCTTGGTCAAGTATGCCCTTTCTCGCCTCATAACCCCATCACTCTTGTACTACTTCGAGCTGAGCCCCATCGTGGCCCCCTTGCCCTGTGACATTGGTAATTGTCATTTTTGTAAATAATCTATTTTACTCTTACGCATTAGCTAATCTTTCTTCTTTGTGCATATATGTTTATGGCACAGATGGTGGCCGAGCTGGACGACGAGGAGCAACCAATTGCTCTTGGCTCACTCCCCTTCATCCCAGCTGCGCGCCGCCTCGGGCTCGGAGGTCAACCTCCCCTACTCCGTCGACGACACGGTTCTTTGTAGTGATGGTGACCTCACCGGTCCAGGGCTCAACCTGGTATCCGACCTCCTCTTCCCAAGAGGTCGGGTGCCGGCACTAACACGGGGGCTGCCAAGAGGGCGAAGACCATCACTCCTCTCACTGCTGCTCTCTCTCTCACGCACTCCTATTCATACATCCAACCAGACCTTTTTCACAGGCAATTCCATCCTGAAGAACAATGATGGAACTTTTGCCATTCAGTACGTCTAAGGCAACTACCCGAACCCTGACCGAACTGCCTTGGAGAAGGTCAGTGATGCTGAGCTGGTGAGCTCCTTCTGCTTGAACCACTCGAAAGCTGAGGCACAACTAGTCGCACTGATCTCCCAAGTTCGAGTCGGTTTTGCTGATCCCTCCAATATTGCCGAGCTCAATAATTCTAAGAAGGAGTGCATTCGGCTGAAAGCTCGGGAGACTAAACTCCTGGAGGAGAACCGCCGATATAAGGATATCGAGGAGGTCAATAAGGCTACCGTGGCATCTCTGGAGGCCAAGATAAAGGCTTTGGAGACTGATAATGCCGGTCTCAAGACCGGTGAGTGATCTCCAAATCCATTTGCCTTGTTAATGCCGATCAAGCCCGAGCTGAGGGCATTGAAGCTGGTCGCCAAAGTTTCCTCACCTCCCCCGAAGGCTCTTCAATAGTTCAGGCTATTCGGGAGAGGGTGAAGCAAGCCTTTCTGAGCTCCAGGGAATTTATCAAAGTTCTTTCAGATACGCCATGGAGTACTACGGCTTTGCTTTTGACGGTGAGCTTGACTCGAGGGAACGCGTATCACTACCGAGCCCTTCGATCGCCGAGGTCCCAGGAAGGTCTTTCCCGACCCCAAGGGTTTCGTGTTCTCTGAAGAGGCGGAGCATCTTAATCTTGCTCCTGTGGAGGTGTTCATAGAATCCCTATCTGCTCCATTCATCCTCCACCCTGCCTCCAGCTCGGGAGGTCTTTCTCAGGTCCCCGGAGGTCAGCCAACCCCTCAGCTTCCCGCAGGCCCTTCTAAAGTTCAGGAAATCCCGAATGATGATCCTGATCTCGCTCTCATAGATGATGTGACCATCTCCATGGACGACCTGAACACCGAAAATTTTCCTCCTACTACTTAGGAGTTCAGTTCTACTTTTGTAGTTTTTCATTATGCACTTGTAATTATTTTGAATGATCAATGAAGTTTCTTCGCACTTTCGTTTTCTCGATCTCTTGTCTAATGTTTACTTTCATCATAGTTCGGTCTTGTAGAGTACAGCTCGGGCTGTATTTAGTTATTATTATTATTATTATTATTATTATTATTATTATTACAAAAAAGATTGGCCCATTGTGCTCCCCGTGGCCTCAAGTATTTGGAGACTAGCTCGAGCTGAGCTCCAAATACTTGTCTTCTTTCAAAGGAAGCTGGCTCGAGCCGAGCTCCTCGCATGGCCTCGTATCCCCAAGTATTTGGAGACTAGCTCGAGCTGAGCTCCAAATACTTGTCTTCTTTCAAAGGAAGCTGGCTCGAGCCGAGCTCCTCGCATGGCCTCGTGGCCCCAAGTATTTGGAGACTAGCTCGAGCTGAGCTCCAAATACTTGTCAATTCTTCAAAGGAAGCTGGCTCGAGTCGAGCTCCTCGCATGGCCTCGTGGCCCCAAGTATTTGGAGACTAGCTCGAGCTGAGCTTCAAATACTTGTCAATTTCTTCAAAGGAAGCTGGCTCGAGCCGAACTCCTCGCATGGCCTCGGGGCCCCAAGTATTTGGAGACTAGCTCGAGCTGAGCTCCAAATACTTGTCACTTTTTATCATTTCCATTTTCCGAACACACAATTTTAGGGCAGCAGATCATTTCATTCAAAACGAGTAAATTGATTACATCAGATATTCCTCTACTCTAGGAGTGATATTTCTTCAAATTGCAACTGTTCCAAGTCCTGGGGTGTTTTCGACCCCCGAGCTCTTCCAGTTCGTACGCACCTCCTGCCAGCACCTTCACTACCCGAAGTGGTCCTTCCCAATTCGCATCTAGTTTCCCTTTATCCTTCCTCGTGTCCGTTCCATTTGCAAAAATGACATTTCCCTTTTCTCATTTATAACATCCAACGCCTCTCGTATCAGCCTCTCATTAGCATTCTCATCAAAATTCTGAACTCGATGCGTTTCCATCCCGATCTCTGCCGGTATCACAACATCCATACCATACACCAAGCTAAACGGAGCCTCGCCAGTTGCCTCCTTCGGATTAGTTCGATAAGCCCACAACACCGAGCTGAGCTCTCGAACCCACGCTCTTCATGCCTTCTCCAGCCGAGCTTTCAATCCTTGGACAAGAATTCTGTTGGTCACTTCCACCTGCCCATTGGCCTGTGGATGGGCCACCGATGTGAAGTTTTGCTTGATCTTCAATTCCTCACCAAGCTCAATTTACGCCCCATGAACTGTGTTCCATTATCTGATATCAAGATCTGAGGCGATCCATACTGACACACTATGTTTTGCCAAATAAATTTCATCATTGCATCCTCATTTATCTTAGCAAGAGGCTCTGCCTCCACCCATTTGCTAAAATAGTCGATTGCCACAATCAAGAATTTCCTCTGACCTGAAGCCGGAGGAAAAGGACCAACAATATCAATTCCCCACTTTGCAAAAGGACATGCCGAACTCATAGCCATGAGCTCCTCCGCCGGTCGATGTACCAAAGGTGCATGGATCTGACATTTCTCACATGCTCTCACCAACTTTTCTGCCTCCCCCTTCAGGTAAGGCCAAAAATACCCCGCTCTAAGGACTTTCTTCATCAAAATCCTTGCTCCCATGTGATTCCCGCAACAACCTTCATGCATCTCTCTCAGCACATATGTACCCTCTTCTCCACCCAAACACCTCAGCAAAGGCATAGAGAAGCCTCTCTTATATAACTTGTCCCCGATAATGCAAAAACGTGTCGCCGAATTTTTGGTGAGGCCGCTTCACGCCTTTCCTGTTGGTAAGACCCTTCTTTTAAATAAGCTATGATAGCCGACCTCCAATCCTCTTTCTCCTCAATCTCTCCGGCCTCCAACCCCAGCACAGTTTCCTTTGCCATCAAAAGAGTGATTTGTTTAGCTTGATTTTCAAGCGGCGGCCGCCATCTTTGCTAGAAAATCCGCCCGACCATTCTCTTCCCTCGGGACTGACATAGCTTGATCTCTTTCACTTTCCCCTTTAAAGCTCGGTATGCTTCAACATACCTCTTCATCCTCTCTTCCCTAATCTCGAATTCTCCCATAACTTGCTTATGGACGAGTGAGAATCCATGTAAACAACCATCCTAATGACCCCCATCTCGATGGCCATTTGCATCCCCTCGATGAATGCTTCATACTCCACCTCATTATTAGATAGCTTGAATTCCAACCTCACAAAGACAAAATCATTTTCGATCCCCCGTGGGCTGATCAAGACAATACCAAGACACCACATCCCGAGCCTACTCTCTTGAACCATCCACATAAATCACCCAAGTTCCTTCTGCGCTATCATCCCTTATTGATTCTTGAACGAAGTCTGCCAAAGCTTGAGCTTTAATGGCCGATCTGTTCTCAAATTCAATATCATACTCACTCAGCTCAATAGCCCACTTCACTAGCCTCCCTGCTACCTCGGGCTTACTCATCACATTCATCAACGGAAGATTAGTTCGGACGATTACCTTACGCGAAAGGAAATACGGCCGAAGTCTCCTCGCAGTCACCACCAAGGCCAAACCTGCCTTCTCGATCTCCGCATACCGCATGATAAGGGTCTTTTTATGCATGTTTTATGTGTATATTTAAGTATGATTTGAGTTATTTTATTGTTAGTTTCATAAATTTTTGATTGTACATGGTTCTCATTACTCGAGCAACGACTTTTATTGGTGTAGATTGATGTAATTTCAAGTTTTGAAAGTGAATTTTGGCACTGGTTTCATGTCAAACAAACTTTTTGGCCTTGCAAAAACCTTAAAAGGGCAAACTCCTCCCAAGCTAAATAAACCGTCATTTCGGGGCTGTGTTTTTAGGACAAACACGGGCAGGCGCACCTCTTTGGCATCCCGAGACGTGCCATCTTTTAAAAGTCCGAGAAACCTTCTCGGGTTGACCTCTATTCTATTCCTTCTCCATCACCATGTAACCCGGGAAACTTTCCCGACCTCACCCCAAAGGCACACGGGCGGTTTTCGTCATTCTATGCTTTTTCAAGGTGAAACGTTTGAAATTATGGAGACTTTCCTTTGTGATTTTGACAACCTTTGAGCAACTTTTGACCAACATATCATCCACGTACACCTCCATTTTGATGCTCCCCAAACATCTTATTATTCAACCTCAATTGTCATGTGGACACAATGATTCAATCCCAACTCAACAATGAATGTGCACACAATGATTCAACCAACAACCGGAAGGTGAAGCATTTGTTAGCATTATTGATGTGTTCTTTCACAAAGATGGTGATATATAAAAACCAAGAGTTTGAGTTGGAAGGAGAGAATTCATGTAGTATTCATTGATAGAAAGATTCATTGTATATCTAAGTTTCAAAGCAAAATCATTGAGAGGATAAAAGATAGTAATTGGAAGTTGAAAGCAACGATTCAAATCCCTAAAGCTCAACATCATTGCAATCAACCATTTTTGGAAGTCTTGTATTGGTCTTGAATAAGAGCTAAGTACACCATGTTCTTTTTATTCATATCTTCTTGTGTCAACAACCTTTTGCAAATTATAGTGTAGCTAAATTCATTTTCTTTTGTTTAATGAACTTATATGATGGATTGACATTAAGCTTATGTTGCAATGTTTTTAATAAAATCTTCATGTTTTGTGTGAAACACATTATATTATGCTTTATTCATTCAAATTGGTATATCGCAATATTGATTTGAGTTTATTTTTCATCCTGGGAAATCGACCATCATTATTCATTGGTTGAAATAGAACCTCATATAACCTAATCAACTTGTCTTTGTTTCTATCATCATCAAAAGACTCCTCATAAATCTTCCGAATACGGATTTCAAACATACAATTTTCTAGAATTACAAATCGTTATAATCCTTGTCTTGGGGGTTTTAACTAGAAAGATTTTCAAATGGTTAATCAACTTGAGATTGGAAAGCATTTTATTCGTCTACCCGATATGAGGGTTTATAGGAGGGAATTTCTATCATCAACTGAAAAAATGATATTTTCTAGTTTTACGATTTTTACCCAAAGAAAGGGTAAATAATATGGTTGTATTTGGATCTTGTTAAATCACAAAAACATTCGTTGGATCCACATTCAAACACATTTCTAGGTCCATGATTTCTTAATACAATCATTTTATTTGATATTTTGTAAGTTGCAATTATTTCCAAAAATTCTCCGCCGCACATCATTTTCATTAAACAAACAAAATCGAAAATTATTAGATTAAATAACAAAGAGCATAATTATTGGTACGATACCTTGCAATCCTCAGGTGGGAATGACACTCGGTACTCAACAATCTATACTCCAACTTCAAATGCTCTTGCACTTGCCTAAGGTTTTAAATAATTCTTGAGCCATCAAGTTTTCGCCTCGAATCTCCTTCCGACGGCCCTCCAACAATCATTCCGGATACGACCTTTATTTTTGTTAATTTAAGCTTTTTTTTTTATTTTACCATTATCTTTCTTTTTATCTATCTTTCTTAACTCTTGGTTTTTTTCTCCTTTTGTCGATGTACACAAATTCCCCGAGATGATGCTTGGATGAGCCGCTCGATTTCATCCCTCGTGTGTGCGACACATTGTGTGCCCATACTCATTGTGAAATCTACAAAATTCCTTACATTTCGCCGAAGAGGATGCCTCTGCGTGCGCCTTTGGCCACCTGGTGGATGCCTCTCATGTATGATTACAAGCACCCATCCGAGGGCACGGCGTATATTTCTCAAACCTCGGCCTACTTCCTCAATTGCCTCGGGCGCTTCTTCTCGAGGTCCCTTGTTTGAAATCTCCTCATGTCATTCAAATGGTGCAACAATTTGTTCATTTTTCTCGCCTCTTCCGGTTAATATATTTCTCCGCAAATTTCCTTGAAATTTGTGATCTTCAAAATAAATGGAGCTCTATTACTAATGCCATTGATTCAAAGAATTCCCATTTCCTTCGGGCCCCGGCTAGGGCATTAGCTAAATACGGATTTGGCCGACGGCACCTCCAACTTCGGAACGGTAATCATGAATATAAAAAGTCCTCCCATTCTCTCTGTTTTGAAATATTTTGGTACTTACAAAGCTTCGTCGAACGATTGAGGAATGAAATCTCTTCATTCAGTCATCAAAATTTCGAATGGAGCCTGGAGCAAGTAAACCATTCTGGGAGAGAGATTCAAAGTGGTAGGAAAAATCTACACATCACATCATGGCCCCTGAATTTGGATGCAAGTCCAAACGTTTCAAGCGACAAAGATGGTCCCACGGACGAGGTACAAATCATATTCAAAGCTCAAAGCTCGGAATGATTGAATAATAAAACACCCATCACCTCACCCCAGAAAGGAGATCTCACCCAAGGGATGGCCATGAATGGCTAGCACTGGCAACCCTCCTCCGAATAAACCTCATGATGGAGGTCATCCATCCGTCCGGCCAATGCGGTCCTCGGTGGTTACGATGCTCCGCCTTGATGAATGCACCTCTTTCCGCCACCATTGCCGATCTAAGCGACCTCTCCACCGACGTTTTATCTGCGGGTGGACCACGGAGGGGAACCGGAGGGGAAACCACAGAGGAGGAGGAGGACAATACCACCGGTGGGACCACGGGCGGAGCGTTGGGGAAGCATCTCCAAATCAGCGTCTTTCCACCGTTTGTTCCACATACGGCCTAGTGATGAAACCACCCAATTTCAAAGAACATTGGGCCCAAGTCTATACTCCCCCACATAGGCCTAATCCCTCAATCTCCTAATCCTCTGCCGCCGCACACGCCTCCACCGGGGGTGAGTGGAGATGGAGGTCGAACATCTCTAAGCGTGATTACGCTTGGAAGATCTTATAACAAAGTTTGTGCAATCGGATTATCTTCCAAGTTTCTCCTAACATCTTTAAGCTAAAACTCGATCTCATCTATCACGTCCAAGAAATTTCCCAAAGAGGGCCACGCCACTTGGTTTTCCAAAAATGTCCTTCTCGCCGATCACCTTCCAAGGAAGACGAAGTAACTCCGCGAAAGCTGCAAAGGGGGCCGGGGGGAGCATGTAAAAGCAATCACCATCAATGTTCCATATGATCATAAGTAAAGGCTTAGGAGAGAAAATCAATGTAACAGTAAAAAAATGAGATTAGGTTAGAATGAAGATTCCTGGGCTTGAGCCTTTTATACCTTAGCTAGGATTAGGGATAGAAGGGAGGACAAATTTGGTGTCGAGTCATCATTAGATTAGGATCGGATCTCATAAAAACCCTAATTTTCGCCCTAAGACCATCAAAGCATGTTAGGGATCTTAATGACATCATTCCTAGTGAAAATAAGCCCCTAACAACATTTCAAAGCATCAATTGAATGATAAATGTCCTTCATACATTTAATTGGGCTTTATTATCCCTTCAATTGATCCGGCACGCCTGGTTGGGAGCTAGTATCAACGTGATGTCAACAACAAGCATATGGGATTAACCATGCGAGCTTTAGGATGGACATTCACTTAGACCTTACATAGGTCGATTAAACCGCAACCATTACTTGGGCCTTAACAGTAGTCCGAATATGATAAAGCCTTCCACCTATTTTTGTTATTCTTGATATGCCCAAGACAATGATAGATCAATCCCAAATGGCCTCAGATCGGCCCAAGGTTTAATCTTACAGATCGGCCCGACATTATGGGCCTTGTTGGATCGATCCGGGGCCGTAGGCCTGGTCAGGTCGGCCCAACATCAAATCATCATCCCATCGGAAAATGTCACTTTGAGAGTGGGGGATGAACAAGTATTTCGCCCTTATCAATGCAGCTGATGTGGCTATGAAGGATTTACATCATCTTCTAAGAGAGGAATAAAAGTATTCAAATAAATATATATAAACTGTACTTCATTGAAGTCCAAAAATTTGCGGCGACATTGTTTTTATACTTCAATATTTACTCTAATTATTTTCTTCTTAGAGCGTGGCTTTATTTTATTAAAGTGGATTTCGTTTTTCAAAATTTAATTCTCAGCGAACTAATCAATGTGCTAGAACTTTCAAAATTTAAGGAGGTCAATAGAGAATATGTTGAATATGTAATTGAATGGTGTAATTAAAATGTTCAGAATGAATATTTATTTATAGAATTTTGGGTGTTTCTTCAGACTGGGTGCGATTCTTGGTCTGAATCTATCTAGATTGTGTCAGAACGTGCTGTTTGATTACAACCACGATCCATTGGTTCTGATCGCGTCCATTCAATGGTATACAACCCTTAGCGTGCACTCTCATACACTAGATAGTCTAGTCATTTGGCGACCAATCAACAACTAGTGAACAGGTACATCCAGTTAGCATCCTTCCACTCACCACATGGCGTCATTCAGACGATTCTACCTAGTCACTGCCACGCAAGCTGCTCTGCCACATCATCGAGCCCTCTCCGAACCCTGGTTAGGCTCCTCAAAGAAGTGCAAAGTACGCCTCTAAAGCGCTCAATGCGACGTGCGAAGTCTCGAACGATGTTCTACACTATCATTAGTGCAGCTTAAGCTAGCTCAAAGATAGTTAAAATCACCATAGGGTGTACCATAAGAAGTTCCGCATGATCACTCCTTACTATTGGTGAAACTATATATATGGAAGTCAAGCCTTGTTCATTGTTTCCAGTATGAGATGTGAATCTACACATTCTCACTCTTTCATATTTCCATATAAAATGCATTTAAATGGCTTACATTAAGTATTACATTTTCATTTACCCGAAAATTGGTTTTGAGAAAAAATTAAATAGTAATCGATTTATTCTACTCACAACGTAGATTATGATTATTTAAGTTATTTCATTTTACATAAATGAAATCCACTTAAATAATTGGTCAAAGTTGGGTCAAAACTCATTTCTTTTAAAATCAACAATAATAACATAAAAATAAATAAAAACCCATTTTCATGGAATTTGAAATATAGAATTGGATTTTTTTTTTAAAAAGTATATATTTCAATTTCTAATAGTTTTATAAGGAAAAACAAATTTACGTCGACATTAATTTTTTTTTTTTAACTATCATCTAAAACAACGTATTGGAGCTATGTTTATGGACATGGTTTATGGCCGTTGAAACTTAATAATTAGTTTACAAAAAAGGTGTGAAAGAAGAATTTGTCAAGGGTTTATGCATGAATAATGGAATAAATTGTAGAGAAAGTGGTGTCAAGAAAAACAAAATATAATTTTTACAACTTATATAAAAGTAGTAATCCCGGCTCAATAGAACAAATACGAATTGTGTAAACACAATAAAATCCATATTCTGCGTGAATTTTTCAAAAAAGAACGCGCGATTAATCGTCTCAATATTTAAAAAATTAGCAGTATTCAATATTCACAAGAAGATGAAAAAAAAACACATTTAATTTATGCAGAGTTTGATATTGTAGAATTTACTAAACGTAAAATCATGAAGTATACAAATAACACAAAATCAATATAAAATTTGAACACAAAAAGTAAACTAAAAGTGTAAACTAAAACACACACGAATAACATACACACACGAATAACATACACAAAAAAAAAAAAAAAAACACACACGAATAACATACACAAATAACATCTGAACGCAAAAATTATAAAGTCCAACATAAAATCAAGTACCACACTTTTGACAAAAGTAATTGCATATTATTAGTTGCCACCACGTGTGCATCTACCAATTACCATCTACAAATTTGTTTAACAACTAAATATTCGTTTTCTATAGCCTAATAAAACAAATCTTATTTTAGTTAATTAAATACATGATTGAAGTCCATATATTGTTGAGATTTGATACAAATGATGCGGTTTTTGTCTCCACTTAAGTTAATCTTAGTAATTAATTGATTCAATGAAATTGACTAGACATCGATTACAATCTAGGTGGAGAATATTACGCTAATACATATTTGGCTTATCCAAATTTAAATAAAATAACTCAAATACCCTCAATAACAGTTAAAAAAAAAAAAAAAAAAACTGAAAAAGCCACTTAAATCTGGACCACTAAAAAAAGGATCTCAACGATTAGAGTTTGTCATCATGTACTCACTCCAAATAGGTGGACTTCTCCAAATCATATATATATATATATATATATGTATATTAATTAGTTCAATAGGGAAAACTTGGGGAGTGGATACACACACTCGTATGAGATCAATCTTGTGCTCCAGTGGTTGAGACTTGTGTTGTAAGGGTGAATGATCCGGGTTCGATCCCATACGAGTGTGTGTGTCCCCTCCCCAAGTTTCTCCTATTGAACTAAAATATATATATATATATATATATAAGAATTAGTTCAAATGAGACATTTTTTTGGGGTGAGACAGTATGGACTAATTCTAATCTATGATTTGAATTTTTATGCGGTTGTGATTGTTTCAGTATTTTAAGTTTTTCTTTTCTTTTTTTTAATTCAATTAAAGTTATAGTGGTAATTGTATAAAAGAACAATGTTTTTTGGAGTGGTTTGACTTTTTGTAACTGCATTTTATGGGGTGGGATTGTAAATGTCTTATTTAATGCGCGTGATTTTAGGAGTAGTTTTTTCTAAGTTTATTCCGTTTTCTCGGGATCCATCATAGTTAGTGTTCTTTTGCTGAAATAGCTATTAGATAATGCATGCTTAGTTGTTTTTTGCTGCATTATTTTTTATGACACTTATTGCACAGTTGAGTATAATGTACTTCATATGTAGTTTTTACATACTGCATAGATAATTTCTAGTTCTAGACAATGCATGGTTAGTTGATTTTTGCTGCATAGCTTGTGACATTTTGCATAATTGGGCACAATATACTGCACAGTTAGTTTTTTACACTGCATAGATATCTTCTAGACAATGCAGGATTAGTTGATTTTTGCTGCATTGTTTATGACCTTTGAATAATTAGGTATAATGTACGACATATTTATTAGTCCAAGTGGCTACGATAATCTAGAAGGAGGTGAATAGATTATGGCGTTTTTTCAAATTCCGCCCTCTTTTTCGAGTAACAAGCAAATATAAAAATTGTAAATACGGAAAATAAACAACACACGTTGATTTAAAGAGTTTCACCCCACCTAGGGACTACGTGCTCTACCACCCCAGTATATCCAGGATGGGTTTCGAAAAAAAAAAGAAATATTATTAATAATTACCAAAATTATTTACAACAAGAGTTTTGACAAAGAGTTTGCTTGTATGTGTTTGCTTGTATGTTGTGTTGTATCTTGTTGCTTGAATGCTTCCTCTTTTTATAGGAGAGGTTTTGTATTGATTTACAGACATAGGCTCCTTCTTAGAGAGTGAATTCTACATAACAATGCAATTAAAATCAAGATTATAGCTGTTAGAAATCAACCCCCTAAAATAAGAAAAAGTTGTCTGTAAACCCAACGGATAGTTTGCTGTCAAAAACCTATAGCGACCGGTCGAATAGAAACAAGGGGTTTGAAGATTTTCACACGAAAAGACACAGGGGGACCGGTCACCATGGGGTTGGACCGGTCGACCCCTGTGTGGACCTGTTGTCATGCCCCAAAAACATAAACCAGGAAGTTCTGTAATTCAGAACAAGAATCAGGCACCGATCGCCCTAAGATCGACCGATTTTTTTTCCATCCCATTTTCTGTTTTAAAACTCAACTCATACACAGGTTGCCCTATAGGCGACCGATCCAACACGAGACAGAAGTGTTGTCCAATTTTTGTCGAAAATAAACTTCAAGAAATACTCTGAAAAATTAGTAAAAACATTTTATATCAATCGGGAGTATTTGGACAACATTTAGAAACATTGTTTTGGTGTAAAAATACGGTTAAACAAAATCATCAAAATCATGATAAAAATATTTATCTAACAATATTGAGGTTTTCTTACAATGCATAGATAACTTCTAGATAATGCAAAGTTAGTTGGATTTTTTGTTGCATAGTTTTTAACTATGCACTTCCAATAGTTATAGGCATCGTTTAATAATAAGTATTTATACATTATCGTCTTCGTGATAATTACAATTTGAAGAGTTTGTTGTTAATGACTTGTTCGAGATATCCATCGGTATCTAATCCATCAATGTTGGCTAATGGATTAATCTCTACCACTCCCATTAAATAATCGATGACTGAGATTAGAATGAATAAAATTAGATTAAATATTTAATTTAATCACAAAAAGGTAACAACACTATAATATCAAAACAAAATGTAACCTCCTTACCATGAAATATGAGTAGATAAAAATGGAATAAATCAAACAATATCAATCGTGTTCCATACATATATCAATCCCAACAAAATCGTCATCATTCCCTCAATCAAATCTCTCTCTCTCTCTGTCTCTCTCTCTCTCTCTCATAGTTCCATCATAATTATTGTGACTCTAATGCATATTTAAAATAAATATACTGTATAGTTAGTTGTTGCTTAACACGTGCATGGTTATACTGCATATCCATTTTATTTGGTGCATAGAAAGTAATGCAATAATATTAAGTTAATTGTTGTTTGATGCATATATAGTTATGAGGCAACACATAGTTAGTTGTTGTTTGATGCATATATAATTATGAGATAATTCGTAGTTAGGTATTGTTTGATACATAATTATTTATTGTTTGATGCATATATAAATACAATATAATGCATAGTTAGTTATTGATGATGCTAAATTACATATTTATAATACATATATTACTTATATTGTGGAAACTTACTGCATAATTATGTTCAGTTTGGTGCATATGTAAAGAGAATGTTGCATATTTAGAATCAAGATGATGCACATGTAAAATAAACTTAGTAGTGGGAGTTCTTATATCAGATATATAATCCCTTAAATCATGGAAGTGAACAATCACATTTCCAAAAAAAACTGTCAAATAATGAAAGTTTTAAAATACCCTTACAGAAGGGAAATAAATAATTATATAATTAAAAATTCAAAATAATTTTATCCATTGATTTTGACAAATAAATGGTTAGAATTGGTCCATACTGTCCCCCTCAAAGTTAGATTTATGCCTAAATAGAACGAGAATTGTAGGAATATCAATCGTTCATGTTGCAACTAGACGTAAATAGTGAAGTCTAAAAACAAGGACAAACATTTTGTGACATGTGTTGTACTTCAATCTTCTTTCTAAATAACAAATATTATTTTATTAGAAAGTAATTAGTCATCATCATCATTATCAACTACACCTTATCCTACTACGTGGGATCGGTGGCTTAAAGTTTATAGTATCAATTAATTGTCTAAAATTAGTTAACATTATAAATTCGCACAAAAAGTAAAGTGACAAAGTTTACACTAGATGCCCGTCCTGACGCAACCTTCATACGAATGAGAAATGAGTTGAAATTCTAAGGTTGCGATTGGATGTGAGATTATTTTCATTTCGTTTTGCCAGAGAAATTTTTTCAAATCAACATGTGATTTATGAAATTTTTTAAAAAATACACTATTTACTTACTTTTAATTTTTCTCATACCAATCATATCTACACATGCATTTTTTCACAAATAACTAATCATTATTACACATCTTCCCACAAATTACACTATTCACTTACTCATTGTTCTAAAAATTCCCCTAGCTCCGATTAGTCCCCGCCTAGGCGCTAGACCCCCTTGTCCGCCTAAATTATTTTTCCGATTAGGCCCCGCCTAACCCCTCCGAGGTTCTCGCCTAACCCCGTCCAGGCTCTGACACTAGGTCCCCTTGTCCGCCTAAGTTATTTTTCTGATTAGGCCCCGTCTAACCCCGCCGAGGTCCCGCCTAACCTCGCCAAGGCTCCGCCTAGACGTCAGGCCCAGTCTACCACTTGACCAGTGTCTAGCGCTTTTTAGAACACTACACTTACTCACACATTTCTAACTATCAATCATTATTTTACTATTTCTATATCAAATCAACTTTCATAATTATTTTTTCATCTCATATCCAATCACCCTATCAAATTTCATATTTTTTCTTCCAAAATCATTTTTACCACTATTTTATAGCAAAAAGGAAAATTTCAAAGCATATCCAAGCGCACCCTAAAACCATAATCATCATATGTTTTTCCCTTGCATGGAAAATATCATGAAACGGTGATGAGTTAGGATAGTTGCTCTAATGATCATGTCCCATTACATGATTGATATTGTAAAATCAACATGCACATCATGGAACATACATGACGAAATTAGAAAGTAATTAGTACTCTAACTTAATATTGTATTTATGTTCTTATGACCTATCTATTTGAAATAGACTTATATGAGTAGAGTTGATGATAGGTTGGGTTGGGTCAGCTCGGCCCAGCCCGAGCTCAGCGGACTAAGTCATAAAATTAGATCGGGCTAGGCCCAAGGACAAATTTTTTGGGTCACATTTCTTGTGGCCAACCCAACACATTTAGTTTGGTCGGGCCGTTTATGCTCGTCGGGCTTGGGATTGTTTGGGCCAGCCAAAGTAGGCACAGTCCTTTTCGAGCATATAAAAATGAAGCACAACTCGATCCTATATGTGGGCTGACTAGGTCATGTGAGCCAATTTTGCCAGCTCTGTATATAATCGAAAGATTTTTTTTTAGTACATGTCTCGATAGGAGAAGAGTGATGATGAGAGTCAAATCCAAGACCTCTTGTTTGGGTTCGAAAGTTTTTACCACTCAACCACTACTCAATTTTTTTTATAGAAAGATTTTGATTGGAGACTATTGATTAATTTTTCCATTTTCCTAATTCCAAGTCACCTCTGAATGTAACCCAAGATTTAAATGGTTTAAATAACGACTTTAATTTGAGCGTGTCACTTTTAATTTGAGTAGTTTTCATTTATATACCTGAATGGCTGTTTTTTTTTTAAGTGGTGCAATAGGTAAGGAAACACATACAAAACATCAAATTAAATTGAATTAATTGTTCTAAAAGCACAAATTTCTACCACCACTGTCGATTGAACTGGATGGTTGAATTATATATACACATATATATGTTTATACACGTAGATATAATATTGACAAATGAAAAACGTTTACTAAAAAAATTGAAGAAAAGCAATGTCCTGAGTAATATAATCCAACATGTGGGACCAGGGAATCTACACGGAAATAACTAAAATTCATATAAAAACATCAATTTTCGAGTAATTTATTAATTAGGGCACGTTCCATGGATTCTATATACATATATTTTCCCATTATATATGTACCATTGTACCTTGTTGTCTCTAGGTACTACATATAAAAGGGACTAAACCCTCTAAACAATTTTCATCTCAACTAAAAAAAGCAAAACAAAAACAAAAAATCATTGAGATCTCAACAAATTTTGGTTAATATTTTCAGAAAATGCATTCAGAAACAATCCCAAATTCTGATATTACCCTCCTTCATTCAATACAAAGTTATCTCCTAAATGATTCCGATTTCCCAGATGATCATCATTTCTGCAACCCAAATTACCCTATTAGTTCAAGCTTAAATATTAGCACCTCATCATTTTGGGCACAAAACTGTGGAGAACCAGCTGCGCCGGAGCGTGCTGTCCACGCGCCGCTAGAGTGGAGGCGGTACCGCGGCGTGAGGCGGCGGCCCTGGGGGAAGTTCGCGGCTGAGATTAGGGATCCTGTCAAGAAAGGCTCCAGGCTTTGGCTCGGGACGTACGAGACGCCTGAGGACGCGGCATTGGCTTATGATGAAGCGGCTTATAAGTTGCGCGGCTCACGAGCCAGGCTTAATTTTCCTCACCTTATCGGCTCATCCGGTGCGCCGTGCAAGCCGGTCAGGGTGACTAAGCGGCGCCGGCCATTGGAGCCAGCTGTTTCCTCGTCTTCATTGTTTATAATGACTCGTGACCATCCAAAGAAGAGCAAAATTGAACTTTAGGCCAAAAAAGAAAATTGGAAAAATTATATACATGTTTAAAGCATATTAGAATGGAAAAAAAAAGGTTTGGGCAGTGTTTAATTTTGTTTCATTTATTTTGAGATGATGTACTTTTAGAAGTGGAATTGGCCACACGTGTATGAGAATGAAAATGTGTTTGAATGATTTCTTGGAAAAACGATGTGATGTATTTTTTAAGACATTTCAGATTAATATAGAGATTAAACTGTTTTGTTGTGAAAAATATTTTCCTGTTTTCTTAATATTGTTTTATTGTAGCGAGTGAGAATATGATACCAAATATGAATATTCAAATATTGTACTAATGAATAAGGGATAATTACAAAAAGTACCCCTGGGGTTTGACCTAATTACAAAAAAACTCAGCTAACTTTAAAACTTACAAGAAGTACCCCTGAGGTTTGAAATATATTTCAAAATCTCCCTTCATATTTGTAAAATATTGCAGATTACCCCTTAATTTTAACACTAAATCAAACCTCAGGGGTATGTTTTGTAAGTTTTAAAGTTAGCTGGGTTTTTTTGTAATTAGGTCAAACTTCAGGGGTACTTTTTGTAATTATCCCAATGAATAATTGAGACTTTGTAAGAATGGAAATATTAGTACATTTGTGTATATTTTCATTAATGGCTGCTAAATTAAACATCAATTATTCTGCGTACTAGTAGTACATTTGGAACAATTGTTAAGGGCATTAATGGGTCAAAGTTCGATGTCAGCCATCTTTGATCTTCTTTATATAGTCGGTGCATGAGATATTGAGATCATGTAAAAATATTTACGATACAATGGGATTGAATTGCTTATGATATAGAAGGGAATCACATTGAATTGGCAGAAGTAGAACGCGTTCTACTTTTTTTATTGCCTACGCTCTCGGGAGCTTCAACCTTATACTTTTTCGTATAGTGGTAAGATGTTTTTGTAAAACTTAGTCATGTGTTTGAGTTGGATTTTCACCTAATCTCTCCCTGTCCAAGATTTGTACTAAAAAAATATGCTTATGATACAAAAAAGAAATGGAAAAACAATATTGCTATCAATTTTGAATACTGCCCCAGAGAAAGGGAAAAGATCGAAAAGAGAAATTCCCTCATATACCATATATCTTTCTAAGAAAAAAGACATCATTTTATGCTCCCTGCTTTTTTTCTCCGGAAATTTTTACGCTCGTGCCATTTTTAATTTGTAAATTTGTACTCCTTTTTTGATTTTTTTTTGTTAATGTATTGTTTTCTATGTTATTTCTTTTGTTTAGTACTTGTTTCTATATTGTTTCTTGTTTTGCATGTTTTTGTGTGTGATTTTTGTGCGATTTCTATTTTTCTTGTGTGTGGTTGTGCGTATTTTGTGTCTTACATCCCGATTTATAGTGTCGTGTGTTATGTAGGGTATTTTTGTCATTTTCGTAGGTTTTTGTAAAAAGAAGTCTTGAAAACGGGCTAAAGCGAGTATCACGACCGGACGACGAGTGGGACGGAAGCATGAGTGTGCGCGCCACGCTAGGAAAGGTAGCGCGCATCGTCAAGACTTGACGAGAATGTGCTAGGAGGCACACAAGGCGCGCCCGTGCGCAAGGAAGGCCGCATCAGCCTAATGCGCGGCGCGCAAGGGGACAATGCGCGACGCGCACGGGCGCGCACCGTTGGAAAATTCCAAATTTTTTTATTCGTTTTTCCTTCTCCTTTTTGGATTCTTCCACCTTGTATAGGGGTTTTAGGCTTATAAATAGCACTTGAGGGATCCATAATTTCGTACACTTCACTATTTAGCATTTTTAAACATTAATTTTTGTTATTTTTCTCTTTCATTCATCATTGAGATTGCTTGGGTTTTTCCCCTTGAAGTTACTTTTGCGGCTTAATCAAAGCGTAATTTTTCTTCATCTCCTTTGTCTAATTTCAATTATTGGGTGATTATTATTGTTGCACGATAATGTTTATGATTACTTTCTTTCCTTCAATTGTGATTATGACCCCATCCCCAAGCATGAACTAATTTCCTTGTTCTAAGATTATGATGATTTTATTCAAGCAAACAATCATGAGTATTGACTAATTGATTTGCTTTCCTGAATGAATTGCTTTATTTGATAATTGATTGTCTGGTCAACTTTTGATTATTTTGAGGGAATAATTGAGATCGAGAGAAGACATTATTCATGGACTAAATTTATTTAGGGGGTTAGATATGAATCAAAGATCTATTTTCTAACTTGGCTTAATAAAATAGCAAATTATGTTGGGATAGCCCTAATTTGTGAATACGTGAGTTATCAGGTCTAGGTCTTATGTTTACATGTTTGTTATATTTGTTAACTGCATGATCAATTAGTTGATATTCTACTTGCATGTTTGATGAGATGATTCTGAAATCCTAAACTTTAATCCATATTTTTTTCTCCAAGTTTAATCGTGTTTAGTTTGATTTTGTCTTCTTACTTGTTTTCCTTTAGTTATTAAAATCACAAAATTGGTTAGAGTGTTTAGGTTTAATTTTATGTCAATTGTGTGCATAATAATTATTTGCCGGCTAAGTCTTCCTTGAGAGACGACTTGTGGTCAACTTGCTAGCCTATGATTGATCTCGTTCTCTTGCGAGGATGCTAGATTTATTTTAGGTGTTTAGTGGTCGAACATTTCTTTTTCTATATTGCTTATGTATTGTTTCGATATTTCAATGCATATCTTACCTATTTATTACGTTATTTATGTTCATGTGTTATTTTTTATATTGTTTATGTTGTTTCTAGGTTAGTTTTATATAGTTTTCAACATTGTTATGTCATTTTTTATTATTGTTTCCATGTTATTTTCGATGTTTTAATGTAGATTTTACTTATTTTTACACTCTTTTTATTCTTTTATCATTTTCTATATCGTTTCTAGGTTGTTTCAATATAGTTTGTAATGTCATTATATTATTTCTTGGTTGTTTTCATGTTATTTTTTTATGTTTTTAATGCAATGGATCAAAAATTATTTTTTTGTTGTTTCTATTCATGTGCCGTTTCTATGTTGTTTAACGCGTTTTGTTTTATGTAATGTTTATGTGTTTCTTGGTTTTTTTATAGTATTTCGAGTATAAAATTATTTATTTAATGGTGGCAGAAATTGCATTTTGCTGGAATTTTATTAAGTGGAATATATTTGAAACATGTTCAAAACAACTGTGAAACAACATCGTCAAAAAGTTCGTGCGCGCATAAGCATGTCCCAAAAAATGGGAGCATAAAAAAATTAATTTCCCTGAAATGTTATATCTTTGTGTCTGTATACCAAAAATAAAAACTCTAGAATTTATCGGCTCACAACCCCAGGGATTGTGGCCGAGGGGTTGCAATTGCAGCCCTAAGGTCTCAGGTTCGATTCCTGACTAACGCGGAGTACCATCCCTGGAAAGGATGAATATCCCATAGTCCGAAGAAAGTGTGAGGTTTGTGCCTCCGACTATGTGGGAATACTCTGGGTCGACAAAAAAAAAAGAAATTATCAGTCACTTTTAATTTTACATATACTAGTGATGGGTATGACCCAAATTTACGAAGCTCCGCCACCCAATTATTAAATAGTAGAGCCCAAAGTAGACCCATAGAGGATTAACTGCAAAACTGGTCTTGTAACTATAGGGGACTAGCCATTTTGGTTATGTAAATATTTGGGTAGTAATTTTATTCCCGTGAGATTTTAATTTTGTGTAATTTGATCATAAGTTCTAGTTTGTGCAATTTTGGTCTTATAGTTCTAATTGTGCAATTTTATTTAACGGGGTGTTTCAATATTTCATTTGTTCTCGCAATACGCTTGTCGTTTAACCAAAATACCCATGATCCTTAAATACCACAGGAAATTAGGAAATTGCTATTTTGACTTGAGGATAAAATTGTCAAGGAACTGAAACTAACACATCAAGAAGTTACATGACTAAATTTGACAAGCTCTAAACATTACAAGACTAAAATTGCAACTAGGTCAACCCATAGACCTTAAAGTCCTAGATAATAACCTGTACGAAACCTCTAAAATACCCTTTCACTCATTCAAATGAGGTATGTGATTCACATTTTGAAGTAATCTTTACCTCCGAAATTTGGACCCTGGCCACATCTGTGTCACAGTAATAATTGGGGGAAACAAAAAAGAAAATATTAACTACACTCATAGTATGGCCACTAAATGTAAGTTTTAGGAGAATTATAACTCACTAGTTGTAAGGAGTCTTGAAATGATGTTTTGCGACAGTAATGTGTGCGTGTGCCAAGAAGAACATCTTTGAGTTTGAATTTCCCAACTTTTTTATGCAAAAAACAATTTCACCTGTCAAAATAATGGAACTCATGGGGCATGGTTTGCAAACCATTACATTAAACCGAGGGTTTATTGTAATGTGCACTCGAAGGAAAGAATAAAGTGAAACACTTCTTAATTCTTATATGAATTCAATGTCTATTTCAAATTACTATTAAAAGTAGAAAACATTCTTGAATTGATGAAGAGCAAAACCGACCAATGGAAATCAGTTATGAGCTTACTGATTAATTGGAAACTCCTATTTCTTACCGTGTTTCATCTTGTATTTCAATGTACAAAGTGAAAGCTAATGTAAAAATTATACACGTCAAAGAAAATGTAATTATTATATACATGACATTCATCTGGTGTGTAGACTAAACAACATAAGCGACAGAAGATCCTGGCAAGCTTAACAAACATGGAAATTAAAGTAAAACTGTCAAGCTGATAAAACAGTTTCAATCTCTCATCATCACCTTAGCTATTTACGGCAAGCTCCAACAACATCTGATCACACAAAAGACAATCAGCCAAAACAGCAAAACAGCTGCTCACAACACAGCTTATTCACAAAAACAAACTCCCTGCCTATAAATACCCCACATCCTATATGACACAAATGCAAAGCAACAAAATTGCAAAAACATATTAACACATAGAATTCATCTCATTAGTCCAAATACACAAAACAAACAGAAAAAGGATGAAGGGTGGTGTTGTAGCTGTGATTGCCATTGTTGCCATCTTCTCATTGGTTGTCCAGCCAGGACATGCCGTTACTTGTGGCCAGGTGGACGCTGCTTTAGTTCCGTGCATCAATTACCTCACTGGACATGAAGCTAATCCATCTCCCCCGTGCTGTGCTGGGGTCAAAGCTGTGAAAGGGATGGCCCAAACAACGGCCGACAAGAGGGCTTGCTGTGGTTGTGTCAAGGCCGCCGCCAACCGCTATGCAGACTTGAAGGACGCCGCCGCCCAGAGCCTCCCCACAAAGTGTGGCGTTCAACTGGATATCCCTGTTTCCCGCACCGTCGACTGCGACAAGTGAGTATTCTCACCAAGGAAACTTTTATTTGGGTTAAATAGAAAAAAGAACCATTGAAAAAATTCAGCTACCTTTTAAAATTACAAATGTCCCCTCGATATTTGTTTTTATTTTACAAATTATATCACCGATGGAGCATTTGTTAAGTAAATACGAATCTCAACAGTCCATATGTAATACCTTAATAGGGTATTTGTAACTTTAAAATATAATTGATTTTTTTGTAATTAGACTAGAGCTTTGGGGTAATTTTGTAATTTACCCAAATATTTATTTGTTGGTGTTGTGTTTTTGGTTGGCAGGATCAACTAAGATTTGGTGGTACAAATGGCAGAAGAAATTTGAAGTCATAATGAAGGCGCGTTAGTAATATAGCGTTCTTGTTTGAATAAAGAGTCAGTCTAGTATTGAATAAGAAGTTCATAGTTTGAGTACCTATTTGTTATGGTGCATGATGAAATACATGAAGATTCACTTTGCGTCTTTTTTTTTTTTTTTTTTTTGTTATCAGATCCTTTCCCAGAAATGCCTTACAATTTCTATTGGCACAACAAATCCGTTTTTCATTTAACACACACAGGGTATATTGTCCAGAGTCTCCAGACATTAACCTGTTTCCTTAACGTGTTGACTACCAAAACCCGGAGGTGTTAAATTTAACTTTTAGGTACATTTGGACGGAAGGATTTGGATTTGATGAGAAGATTTGTGGGAAGGTTTTAAAATGAATTCATATAAATGAATTTGAAATAATTCATTTGAAATCCGTCACAATGACTTAAAAATAAACCAAAATAAAAACTTATTCATTTAAATTCACTGTATCCAAACAAGTTTGTCTGAGTTATTATTATGGATTTGAAATCCTTAACGTCAAATCCATCCATACATGTTCTGGTGTAATTTACTAATTTTGTCAAAACCATCCCCAACCCTTTACGCAAAATTTTATACTACATGAATATTTTATTCTTTATTTTTTATTTTACTGTAAACAAATTTTTTTATTTATACAATTATTTTATTTACTTTTATTTTAAACTTACATTTAATTATGTTACATTAATTAATTATATTACAATAATAAGCATTACAATTAATATTAGTATCGGTTTTAGTATAAAGTCTAATTATTTGTTAATTATTATTATTTATACAAAACATTAAATTTAGATTATTTCAACTTATTGCTAAATTTAATTTATACTTTGGTTACTATAAATGTCCATCCAAAATAATTACTACATACTAAATTCAAATAAGTAAAACCATATTATAAATCAATTATATTATAAAATGTAGGATACTATTGGAATTTAAATTTGAAGTACAAAGAATTGGGGCAAGAAGGGATATTTTAATACAAGGTTTAGAGTTGGGTTAAAAGGTTTTTTTTTTTTGCATATTTGGTGTAATAATGTGAGATTTGAAGTTGAGTTAGAGATGCCCTAAGTTAGTTGTATATCCTATATAAAACGGAAAATTATACTACTAATATATCTTACAACCAGAGGCAAATGAATCAACCACGAAAACATGAAAACAGAACTGACAATTTAACCATGATAAAAAAAAAAAAAAAAACCATATAAATAGAGATCCCCACCACTTTAGGGTTCAGAGACAGGAATGCAAGTGAGTAGATCTGCCAGTTGATACATTGCCAGACTTAAAAAATTGGCAGATTGCAGTGTGAAGTGAAAAATTGCAGCCCAAGAATCTGGACAGTTACTTCAAAGTTACAAATTGAGTGCCTAAAAATCTTGAACCCAAACAAAGCATTATTCATTAATTATACACTATATTCCTTTCATGTATCTATTTAACAACTAACACAACTAAAATACTAGCATCGGCATAGCAACTTATTTCAGGCCAAAAATATTGCTCATACTAATCAAAATCCGAATGCAAAACTCCAGACCCCATTTCAATAAATACCCACAAACAAAAGGATGAACAAAACCAGGTAACTCCAGACCCAATTTCAATGAATAGCCACAAGCAAAAGGATGAACATAACCAGGTATGGTCAGTCAGCCAACAAACAGCTGGTGCATTAACATATTATTAAGTGAAATCATAATTCAGAATTTAAAATAACTAAACCAACCTCCCAAGGTCGGTTCCAGCAAGCTTTCCATCATGAAGAGCAAAATCCAACAATTTTGTCGGGGTACTGTCCCCAAGGCCGGGTCGCCTCAGATCCATCAACTGGATCTCGGGCTAATTCATTAGCTTTCCACTGTCGGTCTACTTTTAGCACCAGTTATCAACAGTTTTGTTCCCAATGAGCCTGCTTAAGCTTGAGATATGGTTAGAGTTAGAAGTCATTGGAAAATCAGAATCATTTTGGAGACTTGGACTTGAATTGTTGCTTTTTTTTTTTTTTTTGGGGGGGGTTACTTATTTCAATTGGTGCACTGATCATATTTGATGTAAGGGATTTGAGATAAGAACAATGCATACTGGCCATTGATTCTGTATCTTTGGTTTTCCGCAAAATGAAAAATCCATCTAATTTTGTACGATTTTATTATGGCAAGTCTGTTAACGTAATCAAATTTTTATTCAGGATCACATTAGCAGTTTAAAACCCAAAAATAAATTTTGCAATTATACAAAAAACATATATTTTCTAACCCGCAAAGTATATGGTTCATCGCTGAGATGCTATCCAATAACATGATATGTAAAGCATCTCAACTTCATGGAAAATAACATATATTTTCTTATAAATAGAGCTAAACAAACAGGAACCAAATGGATTGGTTTTCCGCCCACATGAAAGTCTGAAACCCCAACCAGCAAAAAGCAAACACAGTAATATAAATGCATGACATGTTTAAAAAATTCTAAGTCAAGCAGAATAGCATAGACAAAAAAAAATTGCCCAGAAAACTACTGTATTGCTGCTGAAACTATTTAAAACAGAACTAGCTTACCTAATTGAATATCAGAAATAGCCATGAAGTAAGTCCTCAAAATTCAATACGCTTATACATAATATTCTTCCAGTTTTAACCCACTTGAAAAAAAAACAAAAATAAAGAAGGCCTTAAAACATTAAATTAAAACCAGGCCAGAGATTTAGTCGACTTCCTCCATCTTGCTGCCCTCAGCATCAGCATCAGCTTCCTCCAATGGTGGCATGTCAACATCAGCCTCAACAGCATCATCATCAATGCTCAGACCAAGTTTCAACATCCTGTGAATCCTATTGCCAAAGGTGTTGGGCTCATCAAGGCTAAACCCAGAGGTGAGCAGAGCAGTCTCGAATAACAACATAACCAAATCCTTAACAGATTTGTCATTCTTGTCAGCATCAGCCCTCTTCCTCAGCTCCTCCATAATAGGATTCTCGGGATTAATCTCCATTGTCTTCTTGCTGGACATGTACCCGGCCATGCTCGAATCTCTCAAAGCTTGAGCCTTCATAATCCTTTCCATGTTAGCCGTCCATCCATATTCTCCAGTCACCAAACAGCAAGGCGAGTCGACCACACGGTCGGAGACAATCACTTTCTCAACCTTGTCACCAAGGACATCCTTAATCACCTTGCACAGACCCTCGAACTTTTCTTTCAACTCTTCCTTCTTTTTCTTTTCATCCTCGCTCTCCTCGAGCTTGAGACCTTCCTTGGTAGCAGATACAAGCTTTTTCCCCTCAAATTCCTTCAACTGACCAACAGCATACTCATCAATAGCATCAACCATGAAGAGAACTTCATATCCCTTCTTCTTCAGTCTCTCGAGGAAGGGAGAGTTCTCAACAGCCTTCTTGCTCTCACCAGTGATGTAGTAAATGTCATTCTGGCCTTCTTTCATCCTGGTCACATAGTCCTTCAAGCTGGTCATCTCATCACCACTCTTGGTGGAGTGGTATCTAAGCAATTCAGCAATCTTGGTCTTGTTCTGAGAATCCTCATGAATACCGAGCTTGAGGTTCTTTGAGAAAGCCTCGTAGAATTTGTTGTAGTCCTCTTTGTTCTCAGCTATCTCAAAGAACATTTCTATGCACTTCTTCACCAAATTCTTGCGGATGACCTTCAAGATCTTGTTCTGCTGTAACATCTCACGAGAGATGTTGAGGGGCAAATCCTCTGAGTCCACAATACCCTTAACAAAGCCCAGATACTCGGGAATCAACTCCTCACAGTTGTCCATGATAAAGACACGGCGGACATAGAGCTTAATGTTGTTTGGCTTCTTCCTGGTGTCAAAGAGATCAAAAGGTGCCCTCTTGGGAACAAATAGAATAGCTTTGAACTCGAGCTGTCCCTCAACTGAAAAGTGCTTCACAGATAAGTGCTCCTCCCAGTCATTAGTAAGGCTTTTGTAGAAGGCAGAATATTCCTCCTTCGTGATTTCCTCAGGCTTCCTCATCCATATAGGCTTCTGCTTGTTCACCAAGTTCCATTCATGAGACACTTCCTGGATCTTCTTCTTTTTCTTCTCAGCTTTCTCCTTCTCTTCATCCACTTCCTCAACCTTTCCTTCCTCATCTTTCTTGTCCTCCTCATCCTCATCGTCAGAGATTTCTTTCTCTGTGGTCTTCTCAACCCAAAGAGAGATTGGGTAGCTAATGAATTCAGAGTGCTTCTTAACCAAATCCTTCAGCCTACGCTCCTCAAGGTACTCAAGCTGGTCCTCTTTAAGGTGGAGAGTGATCTTAGTACCCCTGCCAAGGTTTTCACCAGATGTATCTCTGGTCACAGTGAATGAACCACCAGCCTGGGATTCCCAGACATACTGCTCATCATCATTATGCTTGGTTGTGACAATGACCTTCTCAGCGACCAAGTAAGCAGAGTAGAAACCAACACCAAACTGCCCAATCATGCTCACATCTGCACCAGCAGCTAGGGCTTCCATGAATTCCTTGGTTCCAGACCTGGCAATTGTACCAAGATTGTTCACCAAATCTGAAATCAAACCAAAACATGTGATGAAGTTAGTTTATGACAGCCTGAGAATCAAACACAAAGCTATAATAAGAAATTAATATAACCACATATACTGACTAACCAGCCTTGGTCATACCAATACCACTGTCAATAATAGACAGAGTGTTATTGGTCTTGTCAGGGATAATATGGATGAATAGTTCTGGTTGAGCATCAAGCTTGCTCTTGTCAGTCAAGCTTTCAAAACGGATCTTGTCCAGAGCCTGAATGCGTCATCACAGTCAGTAAAACAATTTGCAGTATTACTCAACAGAACAGCACTTAAACAAAATCACAACAGTGCATGACACTTCATGGACGAATTCCCACAAACATCATTCACAGAATGTATAGACATATTCACTCTAGTGCAACAGTACTAAGTCCATACTTGAGCGTAATGTTACTAACAGAGACAAACAGAACAATTGTGCACTTATACAACTGATTATAGTAATGGAATGAAAAAGTCAAATTATTCAAACTAAGTTTCACGATACACATAATCTGGTTTCAACTGAAATATAGGGCTATGTTTATGCCTAAATCATTATTTGAATCTCTTTTGTTCCCTCATTCATCAATTTAGCAAAACACACTATATAAACTACTACTAAAGCACTGGTATCACATTATATGCAAAAAAACTGCTTAGTTAACAAATCAAAGCACGCAATACTAAAATTAACAAATTATTAAGTAAAGATCAAGCCAAGAATTTAATGAATACTTGCATCCAAAAGCAGCTTAACACAGATACACTTCACATAACACAGTTTCATGGAGATGATACACATAACCGTACTATGCTTATCAAACAAATCATACAATCAGAGAACAAGCCAATAGCAGTCGGATCTATATAAATCAGAAGCAAACTATAGAAAAAAAGGATACTTACATCAGAGGAGTTACTAATTAGCTCACGAAGAAAGATCTCCTTGTTGCTGTAGAAAGTGTTGATGATCAAACTCAAAAGCTGGTTGATCTCGGCCTGGAAGGCAAACGTCTCTTGTTCCGCCATATCCGCAACCTTCTACTCTTCAGTAAACTCTCTCTGCAAATTTGAAGAGGTGAAGAGCTAGGGTTTTGGGGTTTTTCAGGAAGAAATCTAAAAGGTCAGGGAGTAAAGTCGCCGTAAGGGAGAGTTTATATAGCTGTATGGTTTAGGGTTTCTAGATCCTTCTAAGGTTTCATTTTCCGATTTTCATTTTATTGGAGAATCATGTAATTAACGTTTACCCTTTACGCATTTTATTTAATTGAATTTGTTCTACACTTTGTTTGGTGGGGAGAAACGTAAGGCTAGGGAAAGGAATATATGGTTATGATATATTCAAATTCAAACTCAGTTTAATTAATGGACTTATATATTTAATAATCATGTTTAAATTTGTTTAATAAGATTCAGAAAATTGCTAGAATTTTTTAACAAATATATTTCTGGTAGATAATATCATGTATATATGAATAAAATAAATTTAAGAAAAACCGGTGCAAAGTCAATTTAAAAATAAAGAATCAACATTGCCTTGAACTTTTTTGGAATAAGATAAATTGGTCCGAACGAGGCAATTACGCAACATACTTATTTAAGTTTGAACTCGCATCATTATCATTCGTACCAATTCAATTTAGTGGACATTGGAACAAATGGCCAGAAGAAGAGAAGAATGTGATTGCCTATGGATTTTTTTTCCAAAAAATAGGTCATTTCGAGATTATTTTTTCATAAACATTAATTTTTTTTAAGCTTTTCTTAAATTCATCATCATAATACTCACTTTTCATTCAAATACTTATATATGAATATTTTTTCACCAAAAATACATGTCATACAAAAGTGGATGGGATCTTCTACTCCAAGATGGTGTTTTATCTCATATTCCACCGCACAGGTGATTGCCACGTGTATAGAAGTCACTATATTAATTTTGGAGCATAAATCACGCCTAAATTGTGGGGTTTTAATATGGTAACTTCTATACACGTGGCAATCATCCGTACGGTGGAATAGGAGATGAAACACCATCTTGGAATAGAAGATCCCATCCGATACAAAAGTGTATTTATTATACTTTTTATTTCCATTTATATATTATTTCATAAACAAATATCCACATATTATTAAGTTTATAAAAATGAAATGACATTATTCATTGCACATTCGTCTGCACTCAACTACATTCTCAAAACACGTTTATTTTCTTTAAACAAAAATTTTCCACTATTCTATCTGAAATAACGTATTTGACAAGCAAATACACTTGCAATTTTTTTAACACAAAACTCTGTTGGTTTCTAACGGTCTTTTCCGTTAGATGCATCCAACCCGACCCGGCAGGTTTTTCGTAATTTCATTCATGCGGTGGCATGTTTGTAATATTTCGGGAGGGCGGTCATCCGAAAAGTATTAGTAGTTCCTCGAAAAAAGTATAAGTAGTTCCCTGGAGAGTTTTTTAGTAGTTCTCCTGAATATAATTAACTTTTCTCACAAAAGTATTAGCAGTCCCTCAAAAAATAAAAAAAGTATTAGTAGTAGCGATGAAATGTATTAGTAATCTGCTTGAACAGTTTTTTCAATAATCCTTTTCATTCAAAATTATTCTATTAAAAGAAATGTGATCAATAGACAAATATCATTAGTTATTAATAAATTTAACACCATTTTTTATATAATGTTATAATAATACTTTCGATTATGATGAAAATATAATCACATATAGGAGCATTGTCACCATGTATGAGTTTTGTGTTATAGATTGTGATTGTTTGTTTTCAATCAAATAAGCAACAAATTCCAAATAAGTGATTGATAGTACGATAGTGGATAACATATAACATTTCCAGTGAGTAAATTCGCAGTTGGTAAATTGAAAAAAAATAGGGAAGATGAAAATTATTCAATGAAATGTAAAAATAAATCCAGTATGAGAACTCATTAAAATCAATTCCAATTTCAAATGAGATTCCACCAATCCAATTCTAAGTTTTACGTTGATTAAACTTAAATATTTTTTGTTATCTAATCCAATATTGGTGACATGCATGTGTAGCTACATAACTAAATAATAACTATAGATAGTTTAGATCATAGATGCAACCAAGCTTATGAAGGGTACGAATAGCAATTTACACCCCCTAAACAAATAAAGTAGTTGACATAAAAAGAAAAAAAAAATAAAACGATTTAATTTAAATATGATAAAATTTTTGCTTACATGTATTACAATTTATTCATTTATCGCGATATTACATGTCCATTTTAATTCAATAGATACTTTCGGTGATGTGAAAAAGTAAAATAAAATCTTATTGTCCTTGTTGTAAATAATCTATATTTTATATAGAATAACTACGATACGTATATTTATATGTATATGATGATATTATAAGTTAGAATATGCAAATTAAGCAAATAATAAAGATAGCAACAATTATGTTTGTAATGAAAACCATGTGTCTTGCTCATTTCATTTTCCACATATTTATAACAAGATTTTACTATTACACCTGTGAATGTTTGTTCAACTTGTGAACTTTTCATTATTCATCTTGTGACTATTAGTGCTTAAAGTCTATTTTAGGACAAAAATGTCACAACACTCCCCATTGGATGTAATATTATCGTAGTCGGATATGTATGTCTCGTTAAAATCATCGAGTTTAGGAAAACCGTGGGAAAAAATCGGACATAAGGAAAAATAGTACATTCTCAAATCCGGACTCTAGTGCATAAGATGACTCGTTAAAAACTTTGAAGTGACCCAATTCGATAAAAGGGAAAACGAGTACAACGCACAATATATTTGCTTCCCCTGAAATGAAGAATATCAGCTGCATAATTGATCTATCAATCTTGCTTTGCATTAACTCTTCTCATACCGATGCCGTAAACTAATTTCTCAAATATAGATGTCGGCAAGGATTTTGTAAACAAATCTGCAAGTTTGTGACATTAGGGAATCTGCTAAATATCTACCTCTCCATTTTTCTGAGTTCATATGTGTGAAAAAACTTTGGTGAAATATGATTGGTTCTATCACCTTTTATATAACCACCTCTTGTGCTATACATGATGCAATATACTCATAAATAATAGTGGGAGTGTCTATATATTGGCTTTAGTGGACAAGCATTTCATATAAAAGTCATAACTGATCTTAACCAAACACAACCACACACTTTACTAACTTCATGAAGAGCAATTATCTCAAAGTGATTGGAAGAAGTAGCTACTAATGTTTGTTTGGTAGATTGCCATGATATAGTTGTACTATTATAGAAAAATAAATAACCAGTTCGTGATCGAGCTTTGCCTTGATCAAATCTATATCCAGCATCAGTGATAAGTGTAAAATATACGGTGCATTTAGGGGCTTATTTTGGTACATATTTGATACATTTGCATGTATCTTTAATATATTTTAGTTGAATTCCTTTGTTGGGCGTGATACTACATATTCTTGTATATTGTTTTTACAGGAAACGTGGCTTTTATGAGAAGATATTAGTAGTGTACATCCCAAGGGGTGTGGTTTAAGGTTTAGAAAGGGGGGTTGAATAAACCTTACCAACTTTTTACTTTTTAGTCTTTTTAAAATATTTCAACAGAGTTGAATCAAATCAACTAAGTCCTTGGGGGCGACTAGTCAATTTTACTTCAAATAGAGTTACCTACTCAATAGACTCGACTGAGCTGTTGATAGTATAACTGAGTTGCGTCAGCTAACACTTAACTTTTTAGATGATTTGGTTTTATACAGAGGAAGACTTAACACTCTTGTTAATTTTAAGCACATTTAACACTTATTTTTAGTAATGTTATTATCAGTTGGGTTGGCAATTTAACTTAACAACAAGTATAAATGTATGCGAGAAAGTAAAGTACTAAAAGTAAATAACACAAGTAAATTTTATAGGGGTTCGATGATGAGGTAATTCCTCTAATCCAGTCTTCTCCAACTCTTGGAGGAATCTACTAAGTAACAGATCAGGTTACAAAGTAGTTCTTCAGTCTAGAGACAGCCTTGATCACACAGTTGGCTTCTCATGCGACTCAGCTTCTTCACATGACAACTGTCTTGCTACTTCTGTAAGTCCAACCGGCTACGATAATCTAGAAAGGGGTGAATAGATTATCTCCATTTTCTCGGTTATGCCCTCTTTTTCGAATCAAACAAGCCAAGACAAGTATGAAGGTGTGGGAAGTAAATAACACGCGTTGATTTATAGAGGTTCAACCCACCTAGGGCCTAATCCTCTACCACCCCAGTATCTCCGGGATGGATTTCAAAAAGAAAAAAGATTTTTATAATTACCACAATTAATACAACATCACCTTACAACACCTCTTTGGAGATTACCACAATCTCTCTTGAAGATTACCACAATCTTCAACGGCACCTTGTGAAGATTACCACAATTTTCAACCTTGAAGAACACCAAATTCTTCAACACCTCAAAGAGCACAAAACTCTTCAATAAGAAGATTACCACAATCTTCTTGCACCTAACACCTAGATCACCCAAGTGTGTTCTTACTATAAGAACACTCACAAGGATATCTTGTGTTGAATGATGACCACAAATTCTAGATTACAACTCGATAATGAATAATACAATTTTAAGTGCAAGTGTAATCAAGAATCAAGCCTAGACCTCAAGATGTGAAAGTGTAAGACCTTAGGCTATTACAACAATGAAATAACAAGTATTTGCTTGAGTGTATCTTGTTGTGTTGTATATTAATTGGTTGTCTTGTTGCTCCAAAACTTCCTCTATTAATAGGAGATGATTGATCATGGATAGGCTCCTCTTGGGGATTGAAAATCTACAGAAAAATATAATTAAAATCAAGAATATAGCTGTTAGAAATTAATCCCACAATTTAAGGAAAATCTGTCTACTGTCAACAGTTAGAATTTGCTGTCAAAATGGTAGGGTGACCAGTCGCACTGAAATAGACGTTTGAAAATTTTGCACTGAAAATACAGAGGGCGACCGATCCACATAGGGTTCGACCGGTCGACCCTATGTTGGACCGGTTGGGCTCGAAACAAAATCAATACAGGAAGCAGCCCATCCTTCCGACACCGGTTGACCTGTGGTCGACCGGTCGACAACACCGGTTGACCTCTTGCAAAATTCTTCCGTCACTTTTTCTGTTTCAAAACACAACTCAGACACAGGTTGCCCTATAGGGCGACGGGTCCAACACGAGACAAAAGTGTTGTCCAATTTTTATCGAAAATAAACTTCAAGAAATACTCCGAAAAATTAGTAAAAATATTTTAAATCGATCGGGAGTATTTGGACAACATTTTGAAACATTGTTTTGGTGTAAAAACACTTTAAAACAAAATCATGATAAAAATATTTATCAAACAATCTCCCCCTTTTTGATGATTACAAACCAAAATAATTTTAAGAAATTTTAAGAGGTCAATTTTGAAAGCAAAAACGAATTTTCCGGTAAAAGATAACTAGCCGTTTGAAGCAACAAATTTTCAAACAAAATAGCCACAAGGAAGGGAGTAAAGATTTTCAAAATATTCTTGCAAAAGCTTCCCCTATCAACTTGCACATCAAGATAAGTAAAGAAACAACCATATAAAAGCTAAAAGCTCAGCTTTTATAATGTAACCAAAAAAATCACGAGCTTAGAAGCTCCTCATGTCAAAGACAACCATTAAACAAGTATTACAAGTCCAAGATATATCCAATGGACTAGTTTATATCCATAGCTTTTGGCGTTAAAGAGCCATAGCTTATAGCTTCTTTCGTGAGCTTATTTTAGCTTCTTTGAGCTAATGAGCTTATAACCTGTTTCTCCCCCTTTGGAATCATCAAAAAGAATGTTAGCACGATAAAAACACCAAATTATCATATCAAAGTGCGCAATTTTAATCGATTTATCGAGTATTTTGAACATTGAAGCTTAAATCCCAAATAAAAGGGGAAAACTTGATCATTTGATTTGCAAAAGCTCATTTGAATGATAAACCATGATCTCTATAAAATTGCAAGACTTTTCAAATTGAGAGAATCATGTAGGTAATGAATTTTTCTTTAAAACATTTTATCGAACACTTGGCGGGCGTCAAATAATAAAGAAGATGTATATAGCCCTTATAAAAACAACCAACCCAATTTTTTTTTCATCACCAAATACAGCATTTAACATCATCAAATGTATCACCCAAAATACGAATTTCAACAAAATATCAAGATATGGGCACATTCTCAAGGGTTCAACCCAATTGAGATCAATCAATTCAACTAAGCAAAATAAGAAAGGCATTACAAATGCCACCAAACAAAAATTAAAGAAGCACTTTTACCATCAATTACTTCATCAATAACCAACCTAAACATCAAACAATGTCATTATGCACAAATAAGAGTATTTTTACCATCAAATACCCCATCAATACCATAGTCAACATGAATCATAAGCAATCACTTGCTACTAGCACTCTTGCTAGTTCTTTCCCTTAGAAAAACAAACAACCAAATATCATTAGCAAAATAAGAGAAGTATAGTCAAGATAGTACATTACATCTTTTAAAGAAAAGACATGAAAATAAAGCAAGATAGAATAATAAGGCGTCACTCTTCATCGGAAGAGAAGCAAGCGGTGGGGAGAAGGTCTTTGATGAACTTCTTCAACTTTCCAACCGACTTCTTTAACTTAGAATTTTCTTGGCTTAAGGCCTCATACTGAGCATCATGGTAGAGCCTTTGTTCATCGAGTTGGGCTTGAAAAAATTCCTGAGAAGTTTGGGCACCGGTATTACCCTCCGGATTGCCTTGTCCTTCACCCGAAGCCAATCTTTCGGCTTCCTCATCATCAAAGATTTCATTAGAATTTTGGGATGATGAACCTTGGTGTCTCCCTCTTGCCGTCTTTGTAGGGCGAATATGCATACTTTTACGCATTCGGACAATTTGCAGAATATTATCGATATCAAAATCATCTTGAATAATCTCTGAATTAAATTCCGATGACGGTAAACCCGAATGCAAGAGAAGTTTGCAAATCCAATTCCCCATAGCAAACTTCTTGTTCCCCTGCATGATAGACTCAATGACGCATTGAATTAAAATTGCACCAAAATTGAGCAATTCTCTTTTTGCGATTTTGTATGTCAAGAAGAAATCCATATTGCTCGGCAATTTCACAGATTTTCCACAAATGCAATAAGCTACAATTGTAGAAATAATGCGAAGCTCAAGAGTCATAGACAACAACGTATAATTCGGCCACACACCCAAATAAGTCTTAATTTCTTCCAACGAGACACCAAACACTTCATCATTCCAATGAGCGCAACCAAAGTAGTCACATCCTCCTTCCCGAATGTGCAACAACCGACATATATCATTGGAAGTCCACCTAAAGTCACGATCTTTAACAAATAAATTCATAGCCACTGGCTTTCTTTGATCGACATATTCAATCCATAAATTCGCGTAAAAATGTAATATCACACTATCATCATACAAAGCAACTGGATGTTCCCATAAATACATCCATCCTTGATGCTCAAAAAATTCCTTAATAGTAGGATATTCTCCCAAAAAAGTGCCAAACCGACATATCTTAGTTCGACCAATCGATTTATTGCTCAAGTCCAAATTATCATAATAATACTCTGCATATTTATTGACAAAATTAAACACATTTGCGGGACGGGGAGCTTGAGAAATAAGAGATTTCTCACTCTTGGCCCAACGGGCATTGTTGAGAGAGATAGTGCTGCGGAGCTCGACAATTTGGGCCCGCGTAAGTTGGGGATTTTGATTCTCTTTGTGTTCTTAAGCCACATTCCTTTGGGTAGCTCTAATTTCGCGTTGTTCAGCCTCTTCTTGGCGATTATTCGAAGTTCCCTCTTCGGCTCTTCTATGCTTGGATTTTGGATTACGACCGGTAGAATCTCTTGGAGGAGTCATAGATGTGAAATACTTGAAAAATAGAAGAGATTAGCACAAACAATTGGAAGATTTGGTGAAGAAATGAGATTTCTAGAGAAAAGGGGCAAAAATCGTTGCACAAGGGTTTGAAGAAGAAGATGTTCTATTTTGAGAAATGAAGGACAAACGGGTTTTAAAAAGCAAAAATCCTTCAGTACCGACCGATCGGGGTGTGCTCGACTCGGCCAATCGCTATACTGCATGAACTGGTCGACCCCTTTTTGACCGTCCCCGAATGTAATTTTACAAAGTATTCCAAAATTTTATTTTTCACCCCAAAAGTTTTAAAAACATGTAATAATGCAAACATAAACTATATCTAATATGTACAAGCCAAGAAATTTAGGAGACTCGGATAAAACGAGATTTTGAATAGTGCCTTTTAAAAAAATCGAAAAATCCATTTAATGGCACTTAAGAAATATACTTTGAAATAGTTTGAAAGATAAGCACATAATTATAGAGAATATCGAGCTCCAAGTAAAAGTAATACGAGTGAACGTACCTCAATAGTTTATGCATCTCTTGATGAATTGTTGAAAGATAACCATATATGTCCTACACAATTCTTAGAAAGAGTTTTTGCACAACGCATAATGATACAAGTGTAGGCTAAATCAAAGAGATGTTACAAGTATGCTTCATAATAAAACACATTAGACTTAGTAAATGCACAAGAGTGTTAAAAACATCATACAAGGTCTCCTTTTTAAAAAAAGATTGAAAACTCATTTTTACAATCAAGGCACAAATAAAAACATGCATAATGACAAAATAAAATACATATTTAAATAGGGAGATATACGGTTTACCAATTTCGCCATTTTCACGGGTTGTGTCTTTCCCTTTGTTGGTAGTATCTTCCTCTTGAGAAGTCACTTTGTTGATAATGGCTTCTCCAATTACTCCATTTCCAAGGATTGTGTCCTTCCCATTGTTGATAATGTCTTTTTCTTGGAAATTCATTGTGATGTTGTCTTCTTCTTTGAACAAATGAAAAAGTCATTTGATGGCTTCTTGGCGGTATGAATTTTCTTTGATTGTTATTCCGCCGGGTACTTAATATGACATTGTTTTATGGTACCCTCAAGTGTTGGGTCCTTCGGGATTAGCTTTGAGAGTTTTAGGTCTCCAATAATAATTAAAGCTACTTCTAGCCTGACAAGTATTTACCGTATGACCCTTTTTACCACAATAGAAACATATAATAGTTTTAGAAGTATAATGACCAACATGCTTAAAGACTTGATTTTTTTTCATTTGATTAACAACATTAGGATTATGATCAAGTCCTAGTTTCAAATTATCACAACTATGAACATCAACAATTTTGGTCATTTTATCGGTACTCAAGTTGAATTTTAATAAACCCTTTTTCATGCAATAAATATTCTCAACAAGAGTACTATTTTCTTTTTCAAGATTTCTAACCTTATCAAGTGTGGTGGTGTGAGCACATGAAAGAGATTCATAGGAGGTAAATAAACTATCCTTATCATTTTTCAAAACATTGAATTCCTTTTTCAAATTTTTGTATTTAACAAGTAAGCTTTGGAATTCATTTTGAAGCTCATCAAAATCATTTTGCAATTCACTATAATCATCCTGTAATTCATTATTAAAAGAAGTAGAGGGTTTAGAGCGTACCTCGTTTTCTTCTTTGATGCCCATAAGACATTGTTCGACTTCTTCATCATCGGAAGTTGTAAGAAGCTCATCCCATGTTGTTGGATTATCCAATTGAGAAGTAGATGCTTTTGAATAGCTCCTTTCATTTGCATATACTTCATAGATAACTTCTAACTTTTTCCATACTTCGTATACCGATCGAATTCCTAGAATGTGATCATATTCCGAAGAGGTTAGTGAACAATACATAATATTAAGAGCTTTACCGTTTAAGGAGATGATTTTCTTCTCTTCATCATTGAGCTCCTTGAGGACTTTGGAGGTGTGAGGTGTGTCTTTCATCGGGATGGATTCTACATTAATGACCTTGTTCCAAATATCGAACCCGCAACTTTATAAATGACATTCCATTCTTTCTTTCCAAAAAGCATAATTTTTGGAGTCGAATAGTGGTGGCTTGTTGGTGGAGGCGCCGGTAAGGTATACTTCATTCGTAGCCAATGATCGTTCTTCTATACTCGTGATGTGGAACGAGCTTGCCAAAGAGTTTGGCTTTGATACCACTTGTAAGTTCAAGCGGCTACGATAATCTAGAGAGGGGGTGAATAGATTATCTCCATTTCTCGATTATGCCCTCTTTTTCGAATCAAACAAGCCAAGACTAGTATGAAGGTGCGGGAAGTAAATAACACGCCTCGATTTATAGAGGTTCAACCCACCTAGGGCCTAATCCTCTACCACCCCAGTATCTCCGGGATGGATTTCAAAAAGAAAAAAGATTTTAATAATTACCACAATTAATACAACATCACCTTACAACACCTCTTTGGAGATTACCACAATCTCTCTTGAGTATTACCACAATCTTCAATGACACCTTGTGAAGATTACCACAATCTTCAACCTTGAAGAACACCAAATTCTTCAACACCTCAAAGAGCACAAAACTCTTCAATAAGAAGATTACCACAATCTTCTTGCATCTAACACCTAGATCACCCAAGTGTGTTCTTACCACAAGAACACTCATAAGGATATCTTGTGTTGAATGATGACCACAAATTCTAGATTACAACTCAATAATGAATAATACAATTTTAAGTGCAAGTGTAATCAAGAATCAAGCCTAGACCTCAAGATGTTAAAGTGTAAGACCTTAGGCTATTACAACAAGAATATTGAAAATGAAATAACAAGTATTTGCTTGAGTGTATCTTATTGTGTTGTATATCAATTGGTTGTCTTGTTGCTCCAAAACTTCCTCTATTTATAGGAGATGATTGATAATGGATAGGCTCCTCTTGGGGATTGAAAATCTACAGAAATATACAATTAAAATCAAGAATATAGCTGTTAGAAATCAATCCCATAATTTAAGAAAAATCTATCTGTTGTCAACGGCAAGAATTTGCTGTCAAAACGGTAGAGCGATCGGTCGCACTGAAATAAACATTTGAAAATTTTACACTGAAAATACATACGGCGACCAGTCCATATAGGGTTCGACCGGTCAACCCTATGTTGGACCGATTGGGCTCGAAACAAAATCAATACAAAAAACAACCCATCCTTCAGAAACCGGTCGACCTATGGCCGACCGGTCGACAACACCGATCAACCTCCAGGTCGACCGGTCGACCTCTTGCAAAATTCTTCCATCTCTTTTTCTGTTTCAAAACACAACTCAGACACGGGTTGCCCTATAGGGCGACCGGTCCAACACGAGACAGAAGTGTTGTCCAATTTTTATCGAAAATAAACTTCAAGAAATACTCCAAAAAATTAGTAAAAATATTTTAAATTGATCGGGAGTATTTAGACAACATTTTGAAACATTGTTTTGGTGTAAAAATACTTTAAAACAAAATCATCATAAAAACATTTATCAAACAACTTCAACTCTATTCAAACCATTGGAATTGATCACACAGCCTTCCAACGAGCTTGAAACTTCTGGTTCGATCTTGAACCTCACTACAACTCCTTCAAACTTGGAGAGTAGACCCCTTTTTGTTCTTAAAACGTTTTCTCTTCAACTGGTTGAAGTATTCTTTCCTTCACAGCGTGTGTTGGATCGAGTTCCTTCGAGTTTTAGGCTTCAGGAATTTCTTGATAAGCTTGAGAATGCTTGCAGGTTTTGCTTGCTTGTAAGATCAGTTACTTTTTCTCACCAAACAATTCCTCCCTCTCGTCTCTCTTCCTCCCTCAGCCTCACTTTGTTCTTTTTTTTAAACCTAACTCTCCAGCTCTCCTTCTAGTCTCTATCTCTCTCTCGGTCTCACTCTTACTCACCCCCACATACTTCTACTCTAGCTATAGTGGTGGGAGGCAGTGGGTTCGGGTATATTTCGATGAGTTTTTTTTCTTCATATTTTTTAGTTTCAGGCTTTTTGGGTTTTGGGTCGTCGATTTTTGACAAGGGCTTGTGGTTTCTTTTCGACGGTTTTTTGACAGGGATGTGCGGGACAACGACTCGATTGGGCAGTGGGATTTGGATATTTGAGGGCATTTCTGGAGAGTCGCTGGTGAAATCTGCGGCTGATTTTGGGTGATGATGGTAGAGTTTTGACAAAAATTTAAGAAGATTATAGAATTTACCTTGATGAGAGTTGCAGAGAAAGAAAAAAATAAGAGAAGAATGTTTGTGAAATTTTAGACCGAGAATTGAGAATGAGAGTTTAATTGAGTTTGTTGAGGTCTTTAGTGTGATGAGAGATCGTGGGTTTTTGGGAGGGAGTGGGAGAGTGCATTTTGGAAACGTGGGTTATGAGGTTATCTGATATAAGCCATTATCAGTTAACAAAAAGATTTGATTTTATCTGATATAGTCTATTAAGATAAAGATAAGTACACTTGAAAATTTGAAATTTGAATTAAAGATTTTTCTGCAGATTTTCATCTTCTAAAAGTTGGATATGGGCTTTTTAAAAGAAAATAAAAAAGTTTATAAATGGGCCTGCCAATATTATTAAGACTGGGCTTGATAATGACAAAGACTGGAACTCTATACTGGTCAAAATTAAAATCCTAAAGGTCCAATATACTAAAACCAAAAATTTTGGGGTATCACATTGGAAGTTAGATTTATAACAAGATACTATCAATTGAGAATTAAAGAGGAGAACATACCAAAGTCAGCTTTTCAGACTAGGTATGATCATTATGAATTCGTGGTGATGTCTTTTGGTTTGACGAACGCCCCTGCAGCTTTCATGGATCTAATTCATCGAGTATTTTGTTGTTATCTGGATCAATTTGTTGTCATTTTCGTTGATGATATACTAGTGTATTTTAAGTCAGAAATGGAGCACGAGAATCATTGCGAATAGTATTGGAAAAATTGCGACAACACAAGTTGTATGCCAAACTTAGTAAGTGTGAATTTTGGCTGAGTGAAGTTGCATTTTTGGGACATATAGTTTCTGGCTATGGCATCGCAATGGACCCATCAAATGTACATACTATTATTGAATGGAAAAGGCCGAAAACTATAACGGAGATCAGGGGTTTCTTGGGTATTGCAGGATATCACCGCAAATTTATTAAGGATTTCTCTAAAATAGCAAGACGCACTAACAAGATTGACTCAAAATCAAATAAAGTTTGAGTGGGACGATAAATGTGAGTCAAATTTTCAAGAATTGAATATGCGACTTACCATAACACCTATATTAGCTCTTCCGAAAGAATTGAAAAAATTTGTGGTTTATTGTGATGCATCAAATGAGGGACTTGGTGCAGTTTTAATGCAAAATGGCAAAATAATTTCTTATGCCTCTAGAAAGCTTAAACCATATGAAGTAAGTTATCCTATTCATGATCTAGATCTAGAAATTTGTAGTATTCACTGCGAGAAGAAGTGGTGGCATTGTTTGTATGGAGCAGAGTTTACTGTTTTTACTGACCATAAGAGTCTCAAATATCTCTTTTCACAAAAGGATTTAAATTTGAGACAAAGAAGGTGGATGAAATTGATTGAAGACTATAATTTTGAAGTTCAGTGCCACCCAGGCAAATCGAATGTAGTAGTAGATGCCTTGACAGAAACGTGAGAGTTGTCAATTTAATGTTTAGAGAATGGAAATCACTAGAAGAATTGTGTTATTGGAATCCAAAGAAAGTCGGAACTCAACTTCTATGTGATAATTTGATAGTGAAAGTGGATCTACTAATTGCAATTCGAGCGTCACAAGAGAATGATCGAAAGTTCAGAGAGCTGAAAGAAAAGATACTACAAGGAGCAAAACCTGATTTTAATTAATATAAAAAATGATGGAATCATGAGATTTAGGAATCGGATTTGTGTATCAAATGTCAAAGAGTTGAAAAATAGAATATTAGTAGAAGCTCATCGCTCAAAGTGCACTATTCACCCATGAGGCAAGAAAAAATACCACGATTTGAAAATATATTTTTGGTGGGTGAATATGAAGAATCATGTAGCGGAGTATATGGCTAGATGTTTAACTTATCAACGAGTGAAATCTGAACATCAAAGACCTTCCGTTTTACTTCAATCTTTAGCAATTCCTGAATGGAAATGGGAGATGATTACCATGGATTTTTCTACAGATCTGCCCAAAACTCAGAGTGGGCATGATGTTATTTGGGTTATTGTAGGTCCCAAGGGGTGTGCGTAAGGTTTAGAAGAGGGGGGGGGTTGAATAAACCTTACCAACTTTTCGATTTTAGTCCTTTTAAAATAATACAGAGTTAATTTCACAGCTAAGTCCTTGAGGGACATCTAAGTTAGTTAACCTGCAGAGTTAGCCACTCAACAAACTTGATTGAGCTGTTGATAGAATAACTCAGCTGTTTAGTCTAAACCTTAACTTGGCTGTAATGAGATTTCAGCGGAAGACTTAACACCCTTGAATTTTGTTTAAGTTTGTTTTAACACCTTGTTTTAGCACTATGTAAATTATCAGTTGGATAACAAATTATCAACAGATATAAAATGATATGCAGAAATAAAATGCTGAAATGTAAATGACACAATAATTTTTATAGAGGTTCGAAGATGGGGTAATTCTTCTACTCCTCTCTTCTCCAACTCCTGGAGGAATCCACTAAGTATTGATCGAGTACAAAGTGGTTATCAATCCAGATACAAGTCTTGATCACACAGTTGACTTGATCCTTTGGGACTCGATCTAGAGATGCGCTTGGTCACACGGTGGCTTCTCGTCCGACTCAGGCTTCTTCTTCTTCACAGGGCAGTGGCTTTGCTTTACTTCTTACTCACTTGCTCAAGCTTCTTGGATTTGATCACGAAGCCCTCCAATAACTTGAGACCGGTTCGACCTTGAACCTTTCTACAATCCTCCTTAGAATGTAGACCTTTTGATTCTTCAAAAGTTTCCTCTTCAACAGATTTGAAGTTGTCTTTCCTTCACAAACTTGGTGTTGGATCGATTTCCTTCAAATTTAGGCTTGAGGATTTGCTTGAATAACTTGAGAATATATTGCAAAGTTCTGATTCGAATAATTGCTTGATAGTTCGTGGTTCAAGTAACTTTCTCTCAATGAGATTCCTCAGCCTTTTATAGTGAACTTTCAAAAATCTGCCCGTTGAAGAGATATGTTGATTTTCAAAAGTCACTTGTGTTCGTTGGCTTGTCTTGTTGCGTCTTTGATGTTGACATTTCCACGTATTAAATGAATGTTCACTTTTCGAGTCCGACACGAGTTGCGAGTGCTTCCCATTGGTTTATTCCTTTTGCACGCTTCGGGATCGAACACTTTCGGACATGGCAACATGGAAGTATTACTTATTTAAGTAAGCTTCTTGACTTACGTGCAACGGATTCTTTCGATTGTCTTGACTTGACTGTAGTTCTTCTAACTTCCTCAGGTGACTTCGAGTTAGCTTCCAATCAATGGATGACTCATCCGTCACTTCAACTTGAGACTTGGATTCTTGAGTTGACTTGACCGACACTTCACACAAGTGATCCCGGTGATACTCCTTGATCGAGTTCTTGATTTTTCCTCCTTGCCATACTCAAATTTGTTTCACGCAGTAGTCTTCATTTCGATCTCAAGTTGACTTCTTGTATATCCAGGCATAGCTGACTTGACTCAGCTCGTACAACCCTATCTATTACAATGCAAATTACAAGGAAAATGGGGTGCCAACTTTCTAGTCTAAGTTTTACATGGCATTCACCAAAATCTAAACAATAAATTTCCCAACAATTTCCCCCTTTTTGATGATGCCAAAACTTAAAATATACATACAAAATGTAAGCATCAAAGATATATACAGACAATGTAGTAACAGAGAATGTATGCGTAGAATCAATCTTTTTATTGATCATAACATTCTTGTCCTTTACACATCTGTTTACAATGTGTATCATAACAACACAGCTGTTTACAATGTGTATCATAGCAAACATAGCAGACTATATCTACGCAAATATAGAAATTACACAATTTTTATTCATCGTATAGAAGACTTACATACATATGTATTTACAACAGTAAAATACATGAAGGGGTGGACAACAACATTTCATCGCCTTCGCTGCTTCCTTCTTTCTTCTTCAGCTCTATCGTCCTCTGCTCTCTTTCTTTTCTTTTCATCTTCAACTGCCTTCTTTTTCTCGTATGCTCTCTTTGCAGCATCGTCTCTTCTCTTTCTTTCTTCCCTTTCTTCCCACAGATGAGTTTGTCTTCTATTTTCTTCTTCGATTCTCTTAACATACTCAACATTTTTCCTCTCCACTTCCAGATTTGCTATGGCATCATATCCATCCCAATAGATCCCTCATTTCTTTCCTGGATCTATGTATTCAATGTTTTTGGGTAGAGGTCTAGGTCCAAACCTCTTCCTCATCGCTTCTTCCTCTTCCCCGGGTGTATATTGTACGGAGCCTTCCTTTTGTCGGTGACTTTGGCCGCTTTGTAGTCTCTTGCCGCTCATCGCCTTCTTCGCACAACTTAAGGCCTTTTTCCCAAAGATAAGTCCCAGTGCTTGGGCCATGGACATGTTTTTGAAGTATCCTTCTGATTCAAGCGTTTTGAATTCATCAACTGATCTGGGCTCATTTCCGACGTCTGAAATGGCATCTGTGTCTTTTCCTGCTGGAATGCCTCCGTATTGTTTCAATATATCCATCACACGGGCATCCATTTTTCCTTTGACCTCCTTCATCCCTGCTTCTACGATTTTTCTCTTCTCGAGACATAGGTACATACTTGAGTGTTGGGCGACTGGAGTTCTTTGGAAGTTTGTTGATTATGTCAGCTGTGAGTCTGTGACAAGGCCTTGTTGAGGGGTTTCAGCAAACATTAGAGTCATATCTTTTGGACCTTCCCCCTCAACTGCTTTTCCCTTTTTTTTCTTCTGTTCTTCAACTGTTTTCTTCTTTTTCTCAACAATTGTATCCTTTTCTTTCTCATCCGCCGACCCTTTCAACATCTTCATGTATTCCTCTTCCTCCTTTTTGGCATCATCAAAGGAGAGAGGAACCCCTGGGAACATGCGAGCTAGCATGAAATCTAGGCGGCTGATAGCTGAGTTTTGCTTGGAGTCCGCTACGAGTATGTTGATTTAAATTCGAGCGGGTGGCTTTGGATTTGGCTGCCACCAGCTTCATTTCAGCCATGAAAAGGCTGAATTTGTTATTCATATTTTCCTCTACGCGCAAAAGTTCTTTCCTGTGAAATTCTCGTAGCAGTTCCATTTCAGTGTTGTGGGAGGCATGCATTCTGTCAATATTTTCTTGCATTCTCCTCTTCATGTCAGCATTATCAGCGCTCCAGATCAACATTTTGTTGTACAATGCCTTAAAATATCTGACTTGTTCTAGTCGCATTGTACGCTGCTGTTGACACCATTCCCTGATTCTAACCACTATTCCGCACAGATCGCCCGTAAGATTGGCATCCCTGTTGTCCAGCCGCATATCCAATGTGGCTTGGTGCCGTTCTACCTTCTCAATCTCTGCAAAGATTGTCTTGAATACCGATCGTGCCAATTTTGTCACCTCGGTCTCGGTCACCGGCCAAGCAACATCAAAATCAAAGTCTCTTTGGGAAGATAGTATCGTGGGAATAATCGGGTCGGCTTCCGACGTTGAAGCGTCCGCTCTCGAAGTTTGTTTCTTCATCAAGTTCAGGCATCTCAATAGAGAAAAGGAAAATTTCTTCAAATGCATCATCACGGACATATGGTATAGATTCCTCCGTTACTCGTGCCTGTGATGTGCCCGGTTGAGTAGAGTCTGCTGCAGCTTTGGGAGCCTGTGCAGATGACTCGGTTCATTTGGGCCGTGGTGAGTGGTTTGGCCGGTGACCGAGCCTCAACTGTCTTAATGCCTTCTTCGGCCTCGAAGAGATTCTCGCTAAATGAATTTTTGTTCCTCACCGCACCATCGGCGTCATCGAGGATGATGAGTCTTGAAGGCTTGGCTCATCATCAAAATTGAATGTTTGACGAGTAGCCTTGAGGTCTGGCTTGCTCGTACTTGGTAGAGCGTCCTCAGTTGAGTCTTTTTGTTGTGCAGTTGGGGTAGACTCAGCTTCATCTGCAGATCCCATGAAGGTTGTATCAGATCGTCCGGGAGTCATGAAGAGCAGCGATTTCCTCCTCCGAATCAGCAATTATGGTATGAGGAATGCTCTTATCTCTTTGATTTTTACCTAGGGAAGTCTCAACCTCCCTTAGGCCTTCATTACCTCCTGCAGTTGAGACTGCAGCGGGGCCTTGTACAATCCCTTCGACAGACACATCTGTCTTAGGGTCTTTCTAGCGATGGCATCCACAGAGTCTCAACTCCGTGGATTGCACTTTCGATGCCAGTGTTAACTCCGGGGTAGATCCATCATGTGCCTCGACCGCATCACAAAGCGTCCTCGGCTGCAGAGCGATTTGGCACTTCAATTTGAGACAGTCTTAATCGTCCGAGCTTTGTCAGTGACAACTTACTGTGTTTCCTTTTCTTGTTCCTTCTCCACTTCGCCTCCTAGATTCATGGTGGAGTCATCTGCAACATCCTCCGACCTAGTTGCAGTGGAGGGAGTTTCCCCCTCAGCTGGCGCACCAGCTGAGTGACTTAAGTTGGGGTCACTCTGCTCCAGACTCCCGGTTTTGTCAAATAAGTGTTCGGCCGTGGGGCGGTGGTAAGACACCTTCAACAGGGGTTGGCTCGACTTGGGTCCCCAAGTTCCCAGTTTCATCGCCAATTCCCTTAGATCCGTCTTCTGAGTGAACTTGGGAAGTGGTTGCAGCAATAACAGTGGCAATCTCTTTGCACCACTCCCAACGGATCAATTTCAGTTGTGATTTGGAATACTTTCTTGGTCCTTCCATCGCTTCTTTCTCATGCATCGGTGTGGATTCCGCATGGCTTGCCTTTGCATGTCCAACTTTTCTTGCAAAGAATAGGGTCCATGTCCTCATCACATGCCTCGAGAGTATGTCAAGATGAGGATGAGTATGGTGGTTCCGATTAGAGGACAAATCTTGGCTTTCTCACGAGCCTCTACTTCCTCAAATTTTGCTCTAGCATGTTCGTTTTCCTTCCGAATTTGCGTAAAAGATATTAATACAATTATCCTCATCCAGGGCTTGCAAAGATCAGTATCAACTTCAAGAAACCTGAAGAGTCCCTCTTCCTCATCAATAAACTCGGGTGTTCAAACCGCACCCTAGAGTGACTAGACCTTCCATTTCCCCATGCTCTTAGACGATTTTGGATGTCGTGGTACAATGGAGAGCACATGATTACATCATCATCTTCATCCTCTCCCTGTTGCACTTTCTTTTCAGGAATGGAGGGTAGCAAACTCTGCTGCCTTTCACCTCGGCAGCGTCTCGCGGTGGAGATACGATCCTATCGATAGGGGATTCGCTGGCTCGATTGCTTCTTGTTCCTCAATTTGGGTCTTCAACTTGCCTCATTGACGCCTTGATAGATTTGGCGGTTTCATCAAGCACTTCTCGGGAGAATGTACCTCTTCCGATCTCGGTGATTTGCTCCGGTGAGTTGCGAGACTCGGCCCATATTCTCAAGCTCGAGAGAGCTTGGTGAGTCTTCTCCTTTCTCTTAGTTTTCACCGGAGGAATGTCCGGTTCTACTTCCTCCGGTTCGAAGGTAAAGGCCTTTGAGTTGCCTTAGAGGCACCGCTTTCTCGTCTTGGCGGTCCTCTTCTTCTTCATTCCCGGGAGAAGGTATTAAGGATTCCTTCTCCACCGCGGCGCAGGGGGAGACACGGCTGCAGGGGCGGGTGACTTACTGCAGGGCAGTGCGGCTTTCTTCTTTCTTCTTTGGGAAGCCTTCTTCTTTCATTTTGCATGGGCGACTTTCTTCTTCGGAGGGAGGCAACATTTGTTTCCTCGTGGTCGGTGATTCCCCTCATTGGTGTCCGCCCGCTTGGCGTATGCTCTCTTCTAGGCTCCAGACAAGTTGGCCCAAAACATCTTCTTATTAACATGAAATGATTTTCCATGTCGAAGGGGAACACCCTTCACCTCCATCAAGTGGCCAATGACTAGGCCATAGCCCGGATGATCCTCCAAAGGATCCATCCTCTTTGAAAGACTTGTTGCCAATGTTCGCAAAGTCTGCTTTGTAGATGAATTCAGCCCGATTAATCTTCTTCTCTTCCATGATTGCGGCCATGACGATCGGTTTGGTTTTGGATAGTCGATTGAAGCTTCCAAACTTTATGTCCACACATTTTACGATATCCATTAACTTGTGATAATCGTCCCAGAGCTTTCTTGTCAATTGTGTATACCACTTTCGTAGCACATTCTCGTCCGCCACTTCCTTCCATGCGGCCAAATTTACATCACCTCAAATATCTCGGCAGACACCTTCCGACGGCAAAGAAACAATGCTCCGCTAGATCTTCAAAGTGATTGTAAGATCCTTTCCGTGAACAGAGGATTTGATGCCTTCGTCATGAACTTCACCTTCACGTAGAAGAACTCGTGCTACTTCTTCAACATATGTCATCTCGAAACTCCATCATGAGAAAGGGTTTGATCCAGTTTCTCGATTTTATCAAGAATCTTCTTCACAAGGGTTTCATCGAACCTGTTTAATCATCCCTTCAAATCCATTGTTGAATCGGTGTGGATTTGCTTGCTAGCTTAGTGAAATCATAGGTTGATGCTATTTTTATGAATTTTTACCGATCGAAACTTGACGAACTTGCTTTGAAGACGGTAGGGTTTTGAGAGAAGTTGCTTGCTTTCTTGCTTTGGAGAGATGAACAGTTTTTGAAGTGAGAGAGAGAAAACTAAACGATTGAGTATATAAGGGGTATGAAAGGACATGTTTTCGGTTTTTGAAATATTGATCAAGATCAACGGCTTAGATTTAGCACGTCTCATTTGCATTTAATTGCTCGCATTTAATGCGGTAGCATTTATATCCAATCATATGCTTATTGTGCGACTTTTATTTGCATCGCCATTATTACGTTGACGTCATCCTTAAAAACATTCCCGCTCATTAAAAATGACTGCGTTTTTGTCACTTAGCTCATAAATGACTCAGCTTACTCCTTAACTGACTCAACTCTTCTTCTCTTTATTCATATAGTGACTTCACCGCCACTAACTCGATCAACCGACTTTTCCGACACGGTACTGGTGGTTCACTTCACTTGGTGATTCAAGGAATCGCTCAATTTTCATCTTTTCAAGTTTCATCTCTTTTCCTTGAGTCTTTTGAGTGTCAACTCAGCTCAATTAACCCTAGCTCATGCTTGAGTTTTTCAAATCTTGATTCACATAATGGCTTTGTGAATATGTCAGCTAACTGTTTATCAGTTGAGATGTATTCCAAAGTGATGTCATTCTTTTCAACATGATCTCTTATGAAATGATATCTAACATCAATGTGCTTTGTTCTTGAATGCAACACAGGATTCTGAGTGATTGCAATAGCACTTGTGTTATCACACATAATTGGAATCTCTTTTTCTTCAATTTCATAATCTCTGTTGTTGTCTCATCCATAAGACTTGGGCACTTGATTTTGCTGCGACTATGTACTCTGCTTTATTTTGTGGATGTGGCTATTGAATTTTGCTTCTTGCTAAACCAGGAAACTAGTCGGTTTCAAGCATTTGACATGTACGAAGTACTCTTTCTGTCAACTCTACATCCAAAGATAAGTCGAGTCGAATAACCAATAAGCTTGAATCCACCTTCCTTTGGATACCATAAGCCAACTTCCTGGCATCCCTTCAAATATCTTAGGATTCTCTTAGCTGCAGTCATGTGACTTTCCTTTGGAGCAGATTGGAATCTTGCACATACACCTACTGCAAAGGTGATATCTGGCCTTCTTGCTGTTAAATAGAGCAGTGATCCAATGAGTGCTCTGTATCTTGTTTGATCTATAGCTTTACCATATGCATCCATGTCCATCTTGACTGATGTATTCATTGGTATTTTCATAGAAGACTTCTCTTCCATACCAAATTTCTCCATTAAATCTCTGGTGTACTTTGTTTGACTTATAAAGATTCCATCCTTCAGCTGTTTAACTTGGAGTCCTAAGAAGAATGTCAACTCTCCCATCATGCTCATTTCAAATTTGCCTTGCATGAGGTTTGAGAATTTATCACACAGCTCTTTATTTGTGGATCCAAAAATGATGTCATCCACATATTTGAACAAGCAGTATACTCTCCCCATCTTGAATTCTGAAGAGTGTTCTGTCCACTTTGCCTTTGGTGAATCCATTATTTGTCAAAAATTGAGATAATGTATCATACCATGCTCTAGGTGCTTATTTCAATCCATATAGAGCTTTCTTGAGCTTGTACACCTTTTCTCCAATGGTCTTCTGCTCAAAACCTGGAGGTTGCTCAACAAAGACTTCTTCTTCCAACAATCCATTTAAGAAAGCACTTTTCACATCCATTTGATATACAATGAAGTTTTTGTGTGCAGCATAGGCAAGAAACATCCTTATTGATTCTAATCTTGCAACATGAGCAAATGTTTCATCAAAATCTATTCCCTCTTCTTGGCAATACCCTTTGGCTACCAATCTTGCTTTGTTTCTTACCACATAACCTTCTTCATTCATCTTGTTTCTGAAAACCCATTTTGTGCCAATAATATTTTGATGGGTTGGTCTTTGCACTAATTCCCATACTTTGTTCCTTTCAAATTAATTCAGCTCTTCCTGCATGGCTTGAATCCAATGTGTGTCATCCAAAGCTTGTGACACATCTTTTGGATCTATCTGGGAAATAAAACAAGTGAACATTACTTCTTGTTGAGCTCTGGATCTGGTTCTTATACCATCTCTCACATTTCCAATTACTAACTCTGGTGGATGGTCTCTCAGCCATCTCACATCAGGTTGAAGTAAATCGGTGGGTTTAGTCGTCTTGTAGCCGTGTTGTCTTGAGCAGACTCTTTCATCATCATTTAGTGCAGAGTCTCCGGTTGTCTTTGAGACTCAAATTTTGTCTCATCTTCATCTTGATTGATTTCTCCAGCTTCAGCTTCAACATAGGGACTCTTTTGCATAATTGGCTTATTCAGCTTATCAGCTAACTCTTCAATGTCTTCTTCATTTACATCAGGTTCATCAAAAACCACATGGATAGACTCTTCTGTGATTATAGTCCTCTTGTTCAGCACTCTGTAGGCTTTGCTTTGTTTGAGTATCCCAAAAAGATACCTTCATCACTTTAGCATCAAAAGCCTTTAGATTATCCTTGCCATTGTTGTGGATGAAACATTTACATCCAAATATTCTAAAATACCCAACATTTGGCTTTCTCCCTGTCCATATTTCATAGGGAGTCTTTGTCAGCTGTCTATTAATCATGCATCTATTTTGTGTATAGCATGCAGTGTTGATGGCTTCAGTCCAAAATCTTTTAAGCAGCCCAGCTTCAGCTAACACGGTCCTTGCAGCTTCCTTGAGAGTTCTATTTCTTCTTTCTACTACTCCATTCTCATGCGATCCCATGTCATGAGATAATTCATGAGCAATACCATTTTCAACACAATACTGAGTTATTATCCCATTGACAAACTCAGTTCTTCTATCAGATCTTATCTTTATAATGGTTTGACTCTTCTCATTTTGAACTCTTCTCATCAGTTGAGGTAACTTCTGCAAAGTTTCCTTCTTTTTACACATGAAGATTGTCCATGTATATCTTGAATAATCATCCACCACTACTAAAGAGTATTTCTTTTCACTTATGCTAGCTGGCTCAACTGGACCAAATAAATCCATATGCAACAGATGCAATATCCTTGTTGAAGATGGAATAGACTTCTCTTTGAATGATGATTTGATCTGCTTTCCCATCTGGCATGCATCACATATACTTTCGTTCTTGTACACTGAGTCTGGTAGTCCTTCCACAAGATGACTCCTTGCAAGCTTGTTAATTGTCTTGAAATTCAGATGACTCAGCTTCTTGTGCCACAGCCAACTTGATTCGGCTGTACCCTTTGCTAACAGACAAGTACTTGGTGTGGTAGTTGACCAGTCTACCACATACATGTTCTTTTGTCTGGATCATTGTAACACTATTTCATTTGATTCAGTGTCTTTAATTTGGCACATTCCCATATTGAATCCAACATTATAGCCCTTGTCACAGAGTTGGCTAATGCTTAACAAGTTGAAGTTGAGGCCTTCAACATATGCAACATCTGTGATTTCTAATCTATTTTTCTTTATGGATCCAGTGCCTCTTATTTCCCCTGGAGCTTCATTTCCTCCAAATATGACTATTGTGCCTCTAATCTCCTTGAATTTTGACAGATTTTTCTTGTTTCCTGTCATGTGTCTGGAACAACCACTATCCATGTACCAGGTTCCTTGGTACCCATGCTTGTCTGGGTCCTGAGAGGTTAGTGCTGTAAGATGATCCAACCAACCTATATCCAAATGACTTGACTCTAAGAGGTTGTCATCTATCTGTGCCATAATCATAACCCACTTTGGCAAATTGCTTGGGTGCTTTAGGTTCATACAGCTGTCTCTTTTGTCTGTATGTGTGTGTGTGTGTGTGTTTTAGCAATTGCATTCTTTGGGTAGTTGTGATATTTCTGAGTGTAGTGCCTGGGTGCAAATGTGTGCTGATTATAGCTCTTTTGCCTTTGGAATGACCTTTGCTGATTCCTAGGCCTTTGCCTTTTGGGCTTATATTCCATAGGTCTTTGCTGATATTTCACATTGTTCCAATCAGCTTGGCTTGGGTAGTTTCTACTATTCCCATCATATGTGTTTCTTTGATAGAACTTAGGGGTTTCGGTAGCTAGCTTCTTCTTTATAGAGTACTTTGTATTTGGAGTTTTGAGGAACTCTCTTTGGATTTCTTCTCACATTTGCCCTCTCAAAGATACTCACCGGGTCGTTTTTATTTTCCTTTATATCCAAGGCCAGTTTGTTTGTGATTGTGTGTTGGAGTGAATGTGGGTGCATCATTTGGTGTCTTGGATTTTTGAGATGCTTCATTACTTGAAGATCCTTTTTCCAAAATCACTCTGGGAGTTTGACTGTGTACAAAGGAATTGAATCATATGCCAGTTTTATCTTTACATTTTTTTGGCTCATAATAAGGTCATCCAATGATTTAGATGCTTTTGTAAATGAGGCAATCACATTTTTGAGATCATTTTCCCTCTTTTCTATAGCAACTATCTCTGCTATTAGTTTTGCATTCTCAGCCTTCAGTTCTTTGTTCTCATCAGCTATGTGACTTAGAGTACTCAGCTCCTTAGTCGACCTATGAGTTTTGGCTTTTTAGATTTGGTTGTTTTCCTCGTTTAATAGTGTGTGTGAGGATTTAATGTGCTCAAAGTCTTTCATCATTTTGCCTAATGAATCATAAAGATCAGTGGGTGATGAAGTGTGTGTGTCACAATCACTATCACTAGAATCTGAGTGAGATGAGTTAGAATGTACCTCATCTTCTTGGTCAGGTTGATCTTGTTCTTTAGCCATTAGACAGATCATTGCTTCTTCTTGAGAATCACTTGATGAGTAAACTTCACCACTCTCGAGTCCGAGCTGCTTCTTTTGACTTCATTTGTCTCAGCGATCTCGTGACCAACATGGCCTTTTTCTTTTCATGTCTTCTTTCTCTGAAGACTCTTCTTTCTTTTTCATTCCTGTATTTATTGACTACAAGATATGGATAGTCAATGGCAAAGTGTCCTGGTTGTCTACAGTTCCAACTCTTTGATCAGCTCTTTCCGTTCTTGGATTATCAGCTCTCTGATATTCAACCTTTTGATGCTCAGCTCTCTTGGGAGGCCTATCTTCCATTGACTTGGAGGGAGCTGAATGTCTCCTGGAGGATTCACCCTTGTTTCTTTTATAGTTCTTATTGAAGAACTTGTTGAATCTTTTAACCATCAAGGCAATTTCCTCCTGGTCAATGGCTTCCTTGACCTCAGCTCTCTTCCCATCCTTGACTATAAGTGCAACTGTTTTGGGTACAATTGTCTCCTCTTGATCTTTTCTTCTTAGCTCAAACTCGTAGGCTTTGAGGTCTGAGAATAGCTCATGGTTGGATGTTGTTGTGAGGTTCATTGAATGTCTCAGGGCCATGACCTTCATTTCCCATTCAGCTGGGAAGCTTCTCAGAATCTTCATACACATTTCTTTTCGTGTATATTCTTTCCAAGTGCGGATAATTCATTTGTGATCTCGGTGAATCGAGCATCCGGTGATCAAGTTTCACTGCAAGCATTTTAAAATTTTCAAATTTTTGTACAAAGAATGAGACAATTTGTTTTCTTTAATTTGCTCGAGATCCTTCACAAATTAAAGTTAATTTATCCTGCATTTGTTTTGCGGTTTGACAAGATTTGACTTTATTGAACATTTCTTTGTCAAGGTTTTGTAAAGTAGGTCCTTGGCCACATTGTCCAAGTTGTATCTTCTTCGTCCTCGTTTGTCCATTGGTCCTTGGTTTCTCAACCAGGGTGGTCTTGCTTTCAGCAGACTTCCTCTCCTTGGTGGTCGCTCTCTCGTAAAAAGCGTGTTCACTTTCGGTATTTGCGGTGGCCCATCCTCTATCACTATCCATATTTCATCATGTAAAGCGAGATAGATGAGCATACGAATTTTCAGTCATCAAATTCCTCAATAGTGAACATAAGAATACGTGTCAAATTTTCTTCCATGATAATAACTTTCTTTGAATAAAAATAGCTTTTGAAAGAGCAAGTGTTAAAAACTTCTTTGAAAGATTGGAGATCTAGTTTAGTAACCAGTGCGGAAGGCTCAAGGAACCAACCGCTCTGATACCACTTGTAGGTCCCAAGGGGTGTGAGTAAGGTTTAGAAGGGGGTTGAATAAACCTTACTAACTTTTCGATTTTAGACCTTTTAAAATATTACAGTGTTAAATACACAGCTAAGTCCTTGGGGGACAGCTAAGTTAGTTAACCAGCAGAGTTAGCCACTCAACAGACTCGATTGAGGTGTTGATACAATAACTCAGCTGTTTAGTCTAAACCTTAACTTGGCTGTGATGAGATTTTCAGCAGAATACTTAACACCCTTTAATTTGATTTAATTTGTTTTAAACACTTGATTTTAGCACTTAGTTACTTATCAGTTGGATAACAAATTATCAGCAGATATAAAGTGATATGCAGAAATAAAATGCTAAAATGTAAATGACACAATAATTTTTATAGAGGTTCGACGATGGGGTAATTCTTCTACTCCTCTCTTCTCCAACTCTTGGAGGAATCCACTAAGTAATGATCAGAGTACAAAGTGGTTATCAGTCCAGATACAAGTCTTGATCACACAACTGATTTGCTCCTTTGGGACTCAGTCTGGAGATGCCTTGGTCACATAGATGGCTTCTTGTCCGACTCAGCTACTTCATAGGGTGGCTGCCTTGCTACTTCAGCTTATTTTCTCAAGCTTCTTGGATTTGATCACGAAGCCCTCCAATAACTTGAGATTGGTTCGACCTTGAACCTTCCTACAATCCTCCTTGGAAAGTAGACCCCTTTTGATTCTTCAAAAGAATCCTCTTTAACAGTTTGAAGTTGTCTTTCCTTCACAGCTTGGTGTTGGATCGATTTCCTTCGAGATTTAGTCTTGAGGATTTTGTTTGAATAATTTGAGAATATTTTGCAGGTTACAGTATAAATGATGTTTGTTATCTCAGGTATGCAAGGTTACCCCTTCTCAAATTGATTCCTCAGCCTTTTATAGTGAATTTTCAAAAATCTGCCCATTGAAGAGATAGGCTAATTTTCAAAAATCACTTGTGTTCGTTGGCTTGTCTTGTTGCAGTCCTTGATGTTGACATTTCCTCGTATTAAATGAATGTTCAGCTTTTCAGAATCTAACACGAGGTGTAGTGCTTCCCATTGGTCTATTCCTTTTGCACGCTTCTGGGACTGACCACTTTAAGACATGGCAGCATGGAAGTATTACTTATTTAAGTAAACTCCTTGACTTCTGTGCAACGGATTCTTTTCAGTCGTCTTGACTTGATTGCAGTCCTTTATTCCCAGGTGACTTTGAGTTGGCTTCCAATCAATGGATGACTCATATGTCACTTCAACTTGAGACTTGGCTTCTTGAGTTGACTTGATTGACTTTTCATACAACTGTGTCTCAGCTGACACTCCTTCAGTCGAGTTCTTGATCTTCTCTGTTGGCCATACTCAGTTGTTTCTCAGAGGAGTCTTCATTCCAGTCTTCAGTTGACTTTTTGTATTCCCAGGCATAGCTGACTTGACTCAGCTCATACAACCCTATCTATTACAATACAAATTACAAGGAAAATGGGGTGCCAACTTTCTAGTCTAAGTTTCACATGTCATTCATCAAAATCTAAACAATAAATTTCCCAACAACGGGTACAGTCAAAAGCTGCACAGTAAGCATATGATTGGATATAAATGCTGCCGCGTTAAATGCGAGAAATTAAATGCAATATGACGTGCTAAATCTGAGCCGTTGATCTTGATCAAATTTCAAAATCCAACCCGTCCTCTCATAACCCTTATATACAGTTTTTCAATCCTCTATCTCACTCTTTCAAAAACTGTTCATCTTCCCAAAGCAAAAAAAAGCAAGCTTTTCTCTCGAAAACCCTACAAGTTCTCAAGTCCGTTTACAAAGTTTCGTTCAGTAAGACTCACTAAAAATGGCACCAGCACATGACTTCACTAAGCTCACAAAGCAAATCCACATCGGATCAACTGTAGATTTTGAGGGGATGATAAAACAGGGTTTCGATGAAACCCTTGTGAAGAAGATTGCGGATAAAATCGAGAAATCTGGACTGAAACCCTTTCTCACGATGGAGTATCAAATGACATACGTTGAAGAAGTTGCCCAGTTCTATGTTAACGCCGAGTGCGGGGCAGAAGGGATTAAGTCCTCCGTCCACCGCAAGGACATATCAATCATCTTTGCTAAGGACCTTAGAGCATCATTTCTGCCGGCGAGAAGGCATGCCGGAGATATATGAAGCCGATGTCAACTTGGCCGCTTTGCATGGAAGGAAGTGGCCAAACCCGAGTCTTATTTTGCAAAAGTGGTCTACACGGTGACAAGAAGCTCTTTGAAGGGCGATTATCATAAATCGATGGATATTGTCGCAAAAGCGTAGACATGAAGTTTGGCGGCTTCAATCAATCACCGTCCAAAACCAAGGTCGATCGTCATGGTGCGATCATGGAAGAAAAAGAAAATCAATTGGGCTGAATTCATTTTACGCAGACTATGCGAGCGTTGGCAACAAATCCATCAAGGAGGACGGATCCTTTGGAGGATCACTTGGGTATGGCCTAGTCATTGTCCATTTGATGGAGGTGAATGGTGTTCCCCTTCGACATGGAAAGTCATTCCATGTCAACAAGAAAATGTTAGGGCCAATCTTTCGGGAGCCCAGAAGAGAGACTATGCCAAAAGGGCTGATACCAGTGAGGGGGAATCGGTTGACCCCGTTGACATAACTGCTTCCTCTCCTCTAAACAAGAGAGCTGCCCCTGCAGCTGCAAAGAAGAAAGCTGCTCCTGCAACAAAGAAGAAAAGACGCACTTTGCCCCCTGGTAGTGTCTCCCTGCCCCCTGCGGCGCGATGGAGAAGAAACCCTTAATACCTTCTCCGGGGAATTAAGAAGAAGAGGACTGCCAAGGTGAGAAGGGCAGCTGCCTCTAAGGCAACTCCGAAGGCCTTTACCTTCGAAGAACCAGAGAAAGTAGAACCAAACATTCCTCTGGTGAAAACTAAGATAAGTAGAAGACTCATCAAGCTCTCAGAGCTTGAGAAGACAGCTGAGTTTGCCACTCAGCTAGAGAAAATCTATGAGACTGCTGAAGAAGTGCAGTCTCCAGAAGTTGTTGATGAAACAGCCAAGTCTGCTGAGGACGGTCAGCAGAGGCAAATAGAAGACCCAGTTGTGGATTGAACAGCTTAGGAGAAAGAAGCAGCGGAGACAGCAGAATCCCCTACTGAAAGAGTTGTGTCTCCACCTGCCCCAGATGCTGCTGAAGGTGGAGAGCGGCATAATATGCTACCTTCCATTCCTGAAAAGGAAGGACAAGAACAAGATGAGGATGATGATGTCATCATATACTCACCCGTATATCCAAACATCCAGCTCCGTCTACGCGAATGGAGGACATGGAAGCTAAGCAACTCTAGGGTGCAGTTCGAACACCTGAGTTTATAGAGGAGGAAGAGGAGTTAATGCAATTCCTAGGGATTACCACTGCACGACAGGCTCTTGATGAGGAGAATTGCATGGACATCCTCCGTATCATAAAGGCGGATGAGAAAGACAAAGCTGAAGAGCAAGCCCGTGCACAGGAGAAAGCCAGCATTTGTCCTCTCACTGGAACCAGCGACCATACTCATCCTCACATTGACATGCTTTCGGAAAGTAATGAAGACATGGATCCTGTTGCTGCAAAGGAGAAGTTGGATATGCAGCAAGCCATGCGGGAATCCAAATTGATGCATGAGCAACAGCTGAGGGAAGGACCTGGAGAGTCTTCTAAATCTCAGCTGGAGATTGATCCGTTGGGAGTGGTACAACAGATTGCCACAGTTATTGCTGCAACCACATCTCCAGTTCACTCATAGGACGGATCCAAGGGAATTGGCGATGACACTAGGAACTTGGGCACCCAAGTTGAGCCAACCCCTAATGAAAGTGTCTTACCACATGCTCCCACGGCTGAGCACTCAATGGAAGCAGCCGGGAGTCAGGAGCAGAGTGACCCCACTATCAGTCACTCAGCTGGTGCGCCAGCTGAGGGGGAAACTCACTCCACTGCAGCTAGGTCGGAGGATGCTGCAGATGACTCCACAATGAAGGAAGAAGGCGAAGTGGAAAAAGAAAAGGAAATAGAACAACAGCAAGTTGACACTGACGAAGCTCGAACAGTTAAGTCTATCTCGGTGAAGTGCCTAAATCGCTTTGCGGTGAGGACGCTGTGATGCAGTCTAGGCACAGGTTGGAAATGCCCCGGGAGTTAACACTCTGGGCAATGAAAGTGCAATCCAAGGAGTTGAGACTCCTGTGGATGCCACTATAGAAGACCCTAAGACAGCTACGTCTGTCGAAGAGAATGTAGAAGGCCTTTCTGCAGTCGAGACTGCTAAAGGTATTGAAGGCCCAAGGGAGGTTGAGACTTCCCTGGGTAAAGAGAAAGAAATGCAGAACATCACTCCTATTCACATTGAAGATTCTAAGAAGGAGATTAGTGCCCTTCATGATTCCCAAGACAACCCTGTTATATCATTTCTGGGATCTGAAGATGAAGCTGAGTCCACCCCTGTTGCACATCACAAGGACTCAGCTGAGGATGTTCCAGTGGAAATGAGTCAGCCATATGATAAGGCTGCTCGTCAGTAATTTACCTTTGATGATGAGCCAAGCCCTCAAGTCTCATCATCTTCCGATGATGCTACTGATACGGCCGAGGAACCGCAAACTTAAAAGAAAAACCATTTGAGACCGAAGAAGCTGTTAAGATAGTGAGGCTCGGCCAGTGGGCAACACCATCAAAGGCCCGGTGAATCACGATCAATCGCGCGAGGCTTCCACACATTGCATCGTAATGACCTCTCATACGATTTCATATGCACGAGACGATGCATTTGAAGCAGTCTTCCCATTTTCAATCGAGCTACTGCACTAGGGGAAAAAGCGTAAAAGAACAGGAGAAGAATACTGCTTGACGAGAAGAACCCATCATCACTACCGACTCCATTGTGCAGTGAGGTCGATTTCGACGTTGAATGGCCGCTTGGTGAATCGGGAGTATTGTGGTGAAATCCGTGAAGTCTTCAAGAAAATTTGTGGAGAGATTAAGAGGATCAAACGGCATCAGGCCTCATTAGACATGCGGCTGGACAATCGAGATGCTACACTCACAACCGACTTGAGAGGGGTAGTAATAAGAATCAGGGAGTGGTGTCAGCAGGAGACTACAATGCATCTCGAACAAGTTCGTTACTTCAAGGCACTCTACAAAGAATGCTTGTTTGGAGCGCTTGACAATCTTGACATGAAGCGAGAGAATGCAGGAGTACATTGAGAGGTTGCATGCCTCTCACAAAACCGAAATGGGAGCTGCTGCTGCAGGAGTTTGAGAAGAAAGAAATTTTGCAACTTGAGGAGACTATGAATGCCAAATTCAGCATCCTCATGGCTGAAATGAAACAGGTGGCAGCAGAGTCGAAGGCTACTCATTCTGAACTTCGTACAGCCTATGCCGCAGCAGACTCCAAGCGGAATTCCGCTTTAAACCGACTTGATTTCATGCTCGCAGGCATGTTTCCAGGGGTTCCTCTCTCCTTTGATGATGCCAAAAAGGGAGAAGAGGAATGCCTGAAGATGTTGAAGGAGACAGTTGTTGAGAAGCAGAAAGAGGCAGCTGATGAAAAGAGGAAGGAAAAGGGAAAAGCTGTTGAGGGGGAAAGGCCAAAGGATGTGACATTAATGCTTGCACAAACCCCTCAACAAGGTCATGTCACAGCTAGCATAATCAACAAACTTCCGGTGACTCTGCCGCTCCAACACTCTGCTGTGCCTATGTCTGAGAAAAGAAAAATTGTGGAAGCAGGGATGAAGGAGGTTGAAAGGAAGACGAATGCCCGTGTACTAGAAGTGTTAAAATAGTTTGGTGGCATTCCGGCAGGAAAGGACCAAGATGCCATTCCAGATGAAGGAAACGAGCTAAGATCGGTTGAAGAATTTCAAACTCTTGAATCCGAAGGCTATTTCAAGGACATGCCATTAGCCCAAGCCTGGGATCTATACTGGGAGAAGGGTCTGAAGTTATGTGAAGAAGCTGACAGACAACAGACTATCAGCAGCCATTCAGCTGGTAAACAGAAGACTCCCGTGCAGTATACACCCAGAGGAAAAGGAAGAAGTGGTGGAGGAAGAGGTTTTTGACCTAGACCTTTGCCCAAAAATATTGAATATGTAGATCCGGGCAAGAAAGAAAGGATCTACTGGGCTGGGTATGATGCTGTAGCCAATCTGGAAGTGGAAAGGAAAAATGTTGAATATGTGAAGAGGATCGAAGAGGAAAACAAAAGGCAAGATCAGCTGTGGCAAGAAAGACAAGAAATAAAAAGAAAAGATGAAGCTGCAAAGAGAGCTTACGAAAACAAGAAAGCAGCTGAAGAGGAAAAGAAAATAAAGAGAGCTGACAAAGACATAGCTGAAGAAGAAAGAAGGAGACAGCGAAGGCGATGAAGTGTTGCTGCTAACCCTTTCATGTATTTTACTTTTGTAAATAGATATGCATGTAAGTCTTCTGTACATTTAATGAAAAATCTGTAATTTGCGTAGATATAAGTATGCTCTGATAATTCTGATACACCCTGTAAACAACTGTGTAAAGGACAAGAATGCTATGATCAATAAAAAGATTGATTCTACGCATACATTCTTTGTTACTGCATTGCATGTATGTATCTATGATGTTTACATGTTTAATATTTTTTAAGTTTTGGCATCATCAAAAAGGGGGAAATTGTTAGCAAATTTATTTTATAGATTTTGATGAATGCCATGTAAAACTTAGACTAGAAAGTTGGCACCACATTTTCCTTGTAATTCTTATTGTAATAGATAGGGCTGAATAAGCTGAGTCAAGTCAGCTATGCCTAAAAATACAAGAAGTCAACTGAATTCAGTGTGAAGTGAAGACTCGATTGAGCAGTGAGTATGGCCAAGAGAGAAGATCAAGGACTCATTTGAAAAGAGTATCGGTGTGAGGCATTTGTGAGAAGAGTCGATTAAGTCAACCCAAGAAGCCAATTCAAGTTGAAGTGACAGATGAGTCTTTCAATCATTGGAGCGACTCAAGTCATCTGGGAAAAGCGGTGCAAAGAGGAGTTAAGCAAAAGAATCCAACACAATTTGTGAAGGAAAGACAACTTCAAACTATTGAAGAGGAAACTTTTGAAGAATCAAAAGGGTCTACTTTCCAAGGAGGATTGTAGGAAGGTTCAAGGTCGAACCAATCTCAAGTTATTGGAGGGCTTCGTGATCAAATCCAAGAAGCTTGAGAAAGTAAGCTGAAGTAGCAAGGCAGCCGCCCTGTGAAGAAGTTGAGTCGAATGAGAAGCCAGTTGTGTGATCAAGTCATCTCCAAACTGAGTCCCAAAGGACCAAGTCAGCTGTGTGATCAAGACTTGTATCTTGACTGATAACCACTTTGTGAATTGATCATTACTTAGTGGATTCCTCCAGGAGTTGGAGAAGAGAGGAGTAGAAGAATTACCCCATCTTTGAACCTCTATAAAAATTATTGTCATTTGCATTTCAGCATTTTATTTCTGCATACTCACATCATATCTGCTGATAATTTGCTATCCAACTAATAAGGAACTAAGTGCTAAAATCAAGTGTTTAAAACAAAGTTAAATCAAATTCAAGGGTGTTAAGTCTTAATTTGAAAAATTCATCACGGCCCAAGTTAAGGTTTAGACTAAGCATTTGAGTTATTCTATCAACGACTCTATCGAGTCTGTTGAGTGGCTAACTCTGCTGATTAACTAACTTAGTTGTCCCTCAAGGACTTAGCTGTGTATTAAACTCTGTAACTTATTTAAAAGGACTAAATCGAAAAGTTGGTAAGGTTTATTCAACCCCCCCTTCTAAACCTTACTCACACCCCTTGGGACCTACACTAGACCGTTTGACAAACAGTTTGCACTGTTCAACTTCAATCAACATGGAAGATGATCTACAAGTTATCCGACTCCTTCAGCAACTGCTCAACACAGCCTTGGTTCGTTTCCTACTCCAGGCATATAAGATAATTCTCAAAAGGTATAAATTAATACAACATTATGAACACATGTTAAAGCAAAAAACCTCTTTTTATTAAGAACTTGAAGAAATATTTATTACATCAGTAATCTCCTTTTGGAAGGAGAATAGCTATTTAGCCTCTCATTAATGAGGCTTGCACTCGAAAATACATAAACTTAAAAACTAAAACACTCAGCTAGTACAAATTTCACTTAGAATTTATTATAAGAAAATTAAGAGAAATGTTTGATGTTCTCAGCTTCCTTCAACTCCTGCTATTTATAGAGTTAAGTCCAGATTTTAAAGGCGGACTTCAAATCTGGTTGATATGTAAGATATCACTGCTTATGTCATACTCCTAGATTATTGTCTCGCCAGTTGTCTTCCTTTTCTTTCTGCATAACTCAGCCCATGTGATAGCTGTCGGGGAATATTCAAAAACTTAGTTTGTGTGGTCCTCGAGGATAACGCGTCTTGTGAGCTAGGCCATTATCCTTTCTAGCTGAACGGTCTTGTCGGTCAGGTTTGGGCCGGAATCCTTTCCCAAACTCGGGTTCTTTCTGTTCAGGGCATGCCTAACAGATTCGATCGATCCAATGGCCAACATGCACCATGTTACAGAATTTTCGGTGAGTTTCTTTACTAATTGGAATCTTGTTCTCCCAAAGAATTCTTCTCTTTGTCTCGAAAAGTTCCTCTGCAAATGTTGTTGTTGATCCTGTCATTGAATTCAGAAGGAAATATCCATTGGCTGAATTCTGAAAGAACTTGAATGGATACTTGACTATGTTCATTTCAGTTAGATAAACCCAAAGTCCCCATGCTCGTCTTGTAGAAGCTTCGTCTTTGGAAATTACTCCTACTAATAATGGTACTTCTTCCGATGAAGCTGCCTTAATATATTTTAAAGCATTTCCATCCGGTCTTCTAAGCTTGATGAAATGAAAAGCTTCATTAAAGCTTTTCTTTGCTGGTTCTGGAGCTGCACTAATGTAATACAGTTCCAAAATATTTTCTCTAGCCAAATGTAAATTATTGGCCCAAGTCTCGTAAACTGTTTCCCCAATCTATTTCGGTAACTTTGAAATTTCTGGGCATCCTGGTGATACAGTATTGAAGCTAAAGCTCCAAAAATATACCATTCTTGTTTTTCATTTGGATGACTTCCTTGTTTCATCCAAACTCTTGGGTATTTGCCTAAGATATCAACCATTGTTTTTCTGGGTTAATACCTCTTCGTGTAATCAATTTCTCCCATTGTCGTTGATAAACCTCCATTGGAGAAATCTTGATCTCATCAGTTTGAACCTTAGATTTGCTTGTCAGTGGCCTAAGATTCAACTTCCCCTCTTTAACCCCAGAGGTGCTGGGTTGACTTGAAGACTCGGGTTCTGACACCGGAGCTTCAACATTCATTACAGTTTGTACACTGGCATGCTCCTTTCTGCATCGTATGAGATGCGGTCTGGAGGAGAGGCCCTTGCAGTGCTAAGAACAATTGTCCTTGAGCAAACTGGCATGCTCGTATTTGACTTGAAATGGATTTTTGTTCAGCCTGTTGAAGTTGTCCATCAAATTCTGCATTGAGACATAGCATCCCAAAATCTCGTTCTAGACTCTCCAGGTTTTCCCTGAGATGTCTTACTCGTATAAGGACCTCGTCAGCAATGCGTCCTTCCACCTCATGTCAAACAATCTGCAAGAACATTTTCATGAGATTTTATAATGACAATATCATAATCATAATATTGACATTCAGCTTGCGATCTAAGTAATCTAGTCTTTTCTGGTTTTGATTCAATTTTGTTTTCCAGAAGAGCCTTGACACTTGAATTATCAATTTTTAAAGTAAACTTTTTAGCCATAAAAATAGAGGCCATTTTTTGAAAGCCTTCTCATTGCAAAGAATTCTTTTCGTTTATATGCCATTGATTTGCTTCACTATATGTAAATAGACCATTGCAATATTTGCATGGTACTTCGCAGTTTGGTGTAGCTTTTGTAAGCACTGTTGCCCACCAATAATCACTGGCATCTGTATATTAGATCGAGCTGCGATCTTCCATAAGGTGTATTATATAAATTTGGCCTTCGGGAATGTTGTTGAGTTCCTGTAACAATAGGATTCTCCTTGCATTGAAATCTCCAATGTGAGGCATTCTTTCATCCCCATGATTTGAACCCAAACTTTATGCAACGTTGGGATTTACTGGTGGTGGTGGAGGTGGTCTTCCATGTTGGTCAAGTGTAACCAAAGTTAATCCATCTCATTTGTTCATCTTTAAATCTACAATTCCTAATCTCGCGAAGGATTCTGCAAGGTCATGTAAATCTATAAGATTTATCTTCTCCATATCCATCACCTTTAGTTTGTGATGATAGCGATAAGTTTTTCATCATCTGTCATTTTCGTACAACTTCGGTTGGTTTTCCATATCCATCACCTTGATGATAGCGTTAAGTTTTTCATCATCTGTCATTTTCGTACAACTTCGGTTGGTTTCCCATTTTGGTGTAAATAGGGTACTGTTCTGAAATTAATACATTTTTTTTCCTCCGAATGAATTTGGTTTGTCCTCCAGATTCATGACTCATTTTTTAATATCCTGAAGGATTTGAAGAGTCTCCTCCTACTATTTCACCATCGTCTCCATTTGGTTTTGGATCTGATGAACTTGTGTTGGTAGATGATTATGGTGGTTACCATAATTCTACACCGTCTTCTGGACCTCTCTAAGATCTTTTGAGAACTTAGATGTGTCTGGAAGTATCTTATTCCATTCTGGTACTCCATCAGGAATCATGATTTTGATGGACATTTTCATGTACTGCTTCCTGATGATTCATCAGATCAATATATAATATCTGATTTACCGTAAGGAAACTCAGATAATATGTTGCTTGTCTTTCGCAGTGTCTCAATGTTTCCCTATCAGCTCCTGCGATTTCCTTTTCAACATATTGATTATTCCAATATGTTATCTTGTCTTGGTGTTCTTGTGTATACATCATCAAAATTTTACGATATCTCCTGTTAGGTATACATCTTGGACAATTGTCCAGATTTATAGCTTAGGTAGTAAAGTGCAACAACTTTAAAGTTTAAAGGGTAAACTGAAAACCAACTTTCATGAAAATAGGGCTAAATCTGGAATTTAAGGCAAAGTGTAAAATTTTGCAAAGTTGGGGTGGTAAAGTGTAACGTTTCAAAAAGTTTGGGGGGTTAATATTTTTATCCCTTGTTCATATCATTCATGTAGACTTTTCCAAAATCGGGAGATGAATCTTGGGTCTCTATCTGAAACAATATCCATCGGTACTAACATGAAGTCTAACAATTTCTTTGTTATAAATCTGACCTAACTTATTTTCCTGATAGGTAAGAAGTGCGCTGATTTCGTTAATCTATCCACTATAACTGTTGGGAAATTTATTATTTAGATTTTGATGAATGCCATGTAAAACTTAGACTAGAAAGTTGGCACCCTATTTTCCTTGTAATTTGCATTGTAATAGATAAAGTTGTATGAGCTGAGTCAAGTCAGCTATGTCTGGATATACAAGAAGTCAACTGGAGACTGAAATGAAGACTCCGCTGTGAAACAACTGAGTATGGCAAGGAGGAAAAGTCAAGAACTCGACTGAAGGAGTATCAACTGGGATACAACTGTGTGAAGTGTCAGTCAAGTCAACTCAAGAAGCCAAGTCTCAAGTTGAAGTGACAGATGTGTCATCCATTGATTGGAAGCTAACTCGAAGTCACCTGGGGAAGTTAGAAGAACTACAGTCAAGTCAAGACAACTGAAAAGAATCCGTTGCACAGAAGTCAAGAAGCTTACTTAAATAAGTAATACTTCCATGCTGCCATGTCTGAAAGTGTTGATCCCGAGGAAGCGTGCAAAAGGAATAAACCAATGGGAAGCATCGCACCTCGTGTCGACTACGAAAAAGTCGAACATTCACTTAATACGAGGAAATTTCAACATCAAAGACTGCAACAAAACAAGCCAACGAACACAAGTGACTTTTGAAAATCAACCTATCTCTTCAATGGGCAGATTTTTGAAAGTTCACTATAAAAGGCTGAGGAATCTCATTGAGAGAAAGTTACCTGAACCACGAACTATCAAGTAATTATTCGAATCAGAACTCGCAATATATTCTCAAGTTATTCAAGCGAATCCTCAAGCCTAAATTTGAAGGAAATCGATCCAACACCAAGTTGTGAAGGAAAGACAACTTCAAATGTTGAAGAGGAAACTTTTGACGAATCAAAAGGGGTCTACGTTCCAAGGAGGATTGTAGAAAGATTCAAGGTCGAACCAGTCTCAAGTTATTGGAGGGCTTCGTGATCAAATCCAAGAAGCTTGAGCAAGTGAGTGAAGTAGCAAAGGGTACACGCCCTGTGAAGAAGCCGAGTGGGACGAGAAGCATTTGTGTGACCAAGGCATCTCTAGACCGAGTCCCAAAGGATCAAGTCATTTTGTGTGATCAAAACTTGTATCTGGATTGATAACCACTTTGTACTCTGATCAATACTTAGTGGATTCCTCCAGGAGTTGGAGAAGAGAGGAGTAGAAGAATTACCCCATCTTCGAACCTCTATAAAAATTATTGTGTCATTTATATTTCAAAGCATTTTATTTCTCGCATATCATTTTATATCTCACGATAATTTGCTATCCAACCGATAATTTACATAGTGCTAAAACCAAGTGTTAAAACAAACTTAAACAAAATTCAAGGGTGTTAAGTCTTCCGCTGAAAATCTCATTACATCCAAGTTAAGGTTTAGACTAAACAAAGTGAGTTATTTTATCAACTCAATCGAAGTCAGTCTGTTGAGTGGCTAACTCATTTGGTTAACTAACTTAGCCATCCCTCAAGACTTAATTTGTGAAATTAACTCGTATTATTTTAAAAGGACTAAAATCGAAAAGTTGGTAAGGTTTATTCAACCCCTTCTAAACCTTACTCACACCCCTTGGGACCTAAAAGTGGTATCAGAGTGGTTGGTTCATTGAGCCTTCCACACTGGTTACTGAACTAGATCTCCAATCTTTCAAAGAAATATTTAACACTTGTTCTATCAAAAGCCATTTTTTAAGCAAAGCAAAGTTATTATCATGGAAGCAAATTTGACACGCATTCCCATGTTCACTATTGAGGAATTTGATGACTGGAAAATTCGTATGCAGGCTCATCTATCTGCTTTACATGATGAAATATGGCTAGTGATAGAGGATGGGCCACTGCAAATATTGAAAGTGAACACAACTGCAATGAGAGCTGCTGCATCAGAAGGAGAGAAAGCTGCGGTCGAAGCAAGACCAACCCTAGTTGAAAAATCAAGGACTGAATGGACCAATGATGACAGAAAGAGATATAACTTGGATAATGTGGCCAAGGATATTATCTACAAGACTCTGGACAAAGAAATGTTCAATAAAGTTAAATCATGCAAAACAACAAAAGAAATCTGGGATAAACCACGGTTGCAAAAATCACTAGGCGCTAGTCGGGCGCCTACGAACAACACTATTTTTTTATTATTTTTTTTTATTTTTGGCCGATTTTTCCCGTCTAGACCGCCTAGGCGGGCGCCTAGGCCCTATTTTTTGGCCGCCTAGGAGAGCGCCTAGCTCCGAGTTGGTGCCGCCTAGGCCGCCTAGCCCGCCTAGGTGGGCGCCTAGCCCAATTTTTGGCCAAAACGATTTTTTCGGGCGATTTGGACAAAATCGGATCGGCCTAGGGGCGCCTAGCGCCTAGGCCGATTTTTACAACACTGGGATAAACTAACTTTAATTTGCGAAGGATCAGAGTAAATTAAAGAAAACAAATTATCTGTTGTTGTTCAAAAATTTGAAAACATTAAAATGCTTGCAGGTGAGACAATGGATCAGCTGAATGCTAGATTCACTGTAATTACAAATGAGCTCTCAGCACTTGGAAAGGAATACACACAAAAGGAAATGTGTATGAAGATACTAAGGAGCCTCGGTGAGTGGAAAATGAAAACCATGGCTCTAAGGCACTCAAAGGACCTATCAAAAACATCCAATCATGAATTATTCTCAGACCTTAAAGCTTATGAATTTGAGCTGATAAGAAAAGATCAAGAGGAGACAGGTGTACCCAAAACAGCTGCACTTATAGTCAAGGATGGGAAGAGAGCTGAGACCAAGGAAATCATCGACCAGGAGGAGATTGCTCGATGGTTAAAAGATTCAACAAGTTCTTCAACAAGAACTACAAAAGAAATAAAGGTGAATCCTCCGAAGACATTCACTCCATCCAAGTCAAGGGAAGATAGGCCACCAAAGAGAGCCGAGTATCAAAAGGTCGAATATCAAAGAGCCGACAACACAAGAAATGAGAGAGTCGACCAAAAAGTTGAAAACCCGTGTTGGAATTCACAACCAGGACATTTTGCTATTGTCGCCCATATCCCGTAGTCAATAAATACAGGAATGAAGAAGAAAGAAAAGTCTTGAGAGAAAGAAGACAAGAAAAAAAAAGGCTATGTTGGTGCAGAGAGATCACGAGACAGCCTAAGTCAAAGAAGATACTCGAGAGTAGTGAAGCCGACTACTCAAGTGATTCGAAGAAGAAGCAATGATCGATGCGATGGCTAAAGAACAAGATCAAACAGACCAAGAAGATGAGGTACACTCTAACTCATCTCACTCATATTCTAGTGATAGTGATTGTGACACACACACACTTCATCACCCACTCTGATCTTTATGATTCATTAGGCAAAATGATTAAAGACTTTGAGCACATTAATGTTTGATAAATGATTTTATCATGATTTTGATGATTTTGTTTTTATACCAAAACAATGTTTTTAAAGGTTGTCCAAATACTCCTAAATGATTTAAAATGGTTTTAATATTTTAGGAGTATTTCTACAAGTTTATTTTCGATATAAATTGGACAACACTTTTGATGATTTTGTGTTAATGTGTTTTTACACCAAAACAATGGTTCTAAAATATTGTCCTAATACTCCCGATCGGTCTAAAATATTTTTACTATTTTTTGGAGTATTTCTTGAAGTTTATTTTCAATATAAAATTGGACAATTCTTTTGTTTTGAGGCCAACTCGGTCGCCTCCATAGGGCATCCTGCACTGAAAATTGTGAAAAGCAGTGAATAAGCTATTTCTTTGAAAAAAGCTGGTTCAAGTTGACCGGTCAACAGGGTGGTAGATCGGTGTGTGGTCGACCGGTCGACCAAGTGGGCGGCCGGTGCGGTCGACCGGTCGGCCGGCCGGCGGTGACCGTACACTGGGAGCATTTTTCAAAGAGTAACTTTCGGACTCGTTTTTGGTTGCCCATTCGGCCATTTGGACATAGGGTCGGCCGGTCGGACCCCGTCGACCGTGGCCGCCTGTGTAAATGTGTTTTCTCACTTTCAAACGTCTATTTTTTGCGCAGATGACGGTCGCCAAGTTTGACAAAGACAAAATTCTAACCGTTGTGCAAACAGACAACTTTTCCCTAAATTGTGGGATTGATTTCTAATGACTCTTTTCTTCAATTGTCTTGCAATTTTTACAGTAATTCATGTCCCCAAGAGGAGCCTATCATGTACAAGACATCTTCTATAAATAGAGGAAGAATTGAAGCAACACAACTAGAGAGAAAACTACAACACAACAAGATACACTCAAGAATACACTTGTTCTTACATTGTCTTATTTCTTGTTGTAATTTGCCTAGCTATTCACTTTCACATTCTTGAGGTCTAGGCTATTCTTGATTACACTTGCACTCTATTGTATTATTAATTATCGAGTTGTAATCTTGAATTTGTGGTCGTCATTCAAACACAAGATATCCTTGTGAGTGTTCTTGTGGTAAGAACACACTTGGGTGAACTAGGTGTTAGGTGTAAAGAAGATTGTGGTAATCTTCTTGTTGAGGTGTTGAAGAGTGTGGTGCTCTTCAAGGGTGAAGATTGTGGTAATCTTCACAAGGTGCCATTTGAAGATTGTGGTAATCTTCAAGTGAGATTGTGGTAATCTCAAAGGTGGTGTTGAAGAAGAGTGTGGTGCTCTTCAAGGTGTTGGTGTAAGATTTTGTTGTAATAATTTTGGTAATTATTAATAAAATCTTTTTCTCTTTCAAATCCATCCCGGATATCTTTGGGGTGGTAGAGGATTAGGCCCTAGGTGGGTTGAACCTCTTTAAATCGACGTGTGTTGTTTACATTCCGCACCTTTGTTATTATCCTTGAGCATTCGGTTGGAAAAAGAGGGCAAAATCGAAAAGATGGAGATAATCTATTCACCCCCTCTAGATTATCGTAGCGCTTGGACTTACAAGTGGTATCAAAGCCAAACTCTTTGGCAAGCTCGTTTCACATCGCGAGTGAAGAGAAACGATCGCGGCTACGAACGAAGCTCATCTATCCGGCACCTCCACCACCAAGCCACCACTATTTGATTCCAAGAATTTTAATTTTTGGAAAGAAAGAATGGAATGCTATCTACAAGGTTGCGGGTTCGACATTTGGAACACCGCCATTAATGGAGAATCCGACGAAAGATACACCATACACCTCAAAAGGCTTCAAAAAGCTCAATGATGAAGAAAAGAAAATCATCTCCTTAAACGGTAAGGCTTTAAATATTTTGTATTGTTCATTTACTAATTTAGAATATAAACATATTGTAGGAATAAAGTCGGCACATGAAGTATGGCAAAAATTAGAAGCCATCTATGGAGTATTTGCAAATGAAAGGAGTCAAACAAAAGCATCTACTTCTCAAGATCATACAAGCTCAAATCTAAGGAATAAGCCTCCTACAACTTCCAATTATGAAGAAGTTGAATATTGTTTTATGGGCATCAATGAAGAAAATGAGGTATGTCTTAAACCTCTACTTCCTATGATATTGTCATTCAAAATGATTATAGTGATTTACAAAATGATTATGATGAACTTCAAAATGAATTCCAAAGCTTACTTGTTAGATACAAAAATTTGAAAAAGGAATTCAATATTTTGAAAAATGATAAGGATAGTTTATTTACTTCTTATGAATCACTATCATGTGCTCACACCACCACACTTGACAAGGTTAGAAACCTTGAAAAAGAAAATAGTACTCTTGTTGAGAATATTGATTGCATGAAAAAGGATTTATTAAAATCCAACTTGAGTACCAATAAAATGTCCAATATTGTTGATATTCACAATTGTGATAAAGGACTTGATCATAAGCCTAATGTTGTTAATCATATGAAAAAGGATCAAGTCACTATGCATATTGATCATTATGCTCCTAGAATTATTACATGCTTTTATTGTGGTAAAAAGGGTCATACGGTAAATACTTGTCGGGCTAGAAATAGCTCTAATTATTGTTGGAGACCTAAAAGTCTCAAGACTAATCCTAGAGGACCCAAGCACTTGAGGGTACCACAAAATAATGTTTTATTAGGTACCCGGCGTGAATAATGATCAAAGAAAATTCATATCGCCAAGAAGGCATCAAATGACCGTTTCATTTGATCAAAGAAGGAGAAACTATTTTCGACAAAGCAAATTTCCAAGAAGAGGATATACTCAAAAATGGGAAGAATACAATCCTTGGAAATGGCTAAGACATCATCAACAAGATGATTTTCAAAGAGGAAGAGACCATCAACAATGGGAGGGTAACAAACCTTGGAAATGGAGTAATCAAAGAAGTCATCATCAACAAAATGACTTCTCGGGGAAGATATCATCAACAATGGGAACGACACAACCCATGGAAATGGCGTAATTGGTAACCCGTATCTCCCATTCGAATATGCATTTTATTTGTCTATTATGCATGTTTTTATTTGTGTCTTATTTGCAAATGAGTTTTCATATATTTATTTTAAAATTAAGGTCTTCAATATATATTTGTGGTTTTAAAATATTTTGAAAAGAAGACCTTATATGATGTTTTTAAAAAAACCTTGTGCATTTTTAGACTCAAGTGGTTTATCATATCTTATGGATTTTTATGGCATGAGCTTACTTGTGATATCTATTAGCCTACACTTTTATCATAATGATTTGTTCTAGATTTATTTTAAGAATTGTGTAGGATTTACATATTTTCACAAATGGCCATTTTGTCAAGAAAGGCATAAATTATCGAGGTACGTTTACTTGTGTTACTTTTACTCTTATAGACTCGATATATGTATTGCCATATGCCTATGTGCTTGTTTTTCATAGTATCTCATACAAGTGCCATTAAGAGGATTTTTAGATTTTTTGAAAGGCACTATTCGATATTTGATTGCACATATTTGCTTTGTCAACTTTTGTTCAAATACTTTTAAATGAGGTCTCAATTATATGATATCGGATTTTCAAATTTCAAAGAGACTTTTTATAGCTTTCTTAAGCTTATTTGAACTTGCATGATTTATTAGACTCTTGATGATATTCTAAATGCATAGTATGTGTTCCTTGCTTCATGGTCTATATATATAGTGTCTACTTTACTATGCTCTTATGCAAGATATTTTGTGATTGATGATTGAGGCATGTTTTTACACTTGGGCTATTTTTCTCTTGATTATATAAGAGATGCCGTTAATGAGTTTGTTGAGTTGTGTAGAAAAGGAAATACTCCAAATATTTGGATGTAAATGTTCTATTATGAACACCTTAGATCATTTGGATGCCCAATAGTGATGAAGAAGACAAATTCCTAAATTGATGCTTCAAGATGAAGATTGGTTTTTAGAATTACAAGAGGAGCTAAAAAGGAAATGATACTTGGAAGTTGATGCCATGTCTTTCATCACAAACGATTATAAATGCAAAAAGGGTATTAGGAACAAACTCGATGACCAAGGCAACATTGGTCGAACTAAGGCAAGGTTAGTAGCTTGAAGGTATTTTCAAGAAGAAGATAATTGATTTTGATGTAACATTTGCACTCAAAGCACATTTAGTAGCTATTTACATTTTACTTGCCCATTCTTGTCTTAAGAAAATTTCAAGCTTTACCAAATGGATGTTGAATCCAATTTTCTAAATGGTTTTATTCAAGCGAGTAAGTCTATCGGGGTTTAAAATTGTTTTTTTCTAGGCCAAATGTTTTTTTTTTTTTTAAAAAGGCCTTCTACGGTTGATAGACTTAGCTATTTTTGCTAAATTATTTTACAAGAGGTAAAGTTGATACTACTCTCTTTATTTTTGAAAAAGGGCAAGATTATTTACTTGTGCATATTTATGAGAATATTTTTGGTACTACTAATGAATATTTGTGCAAGATATTTTTCCAAGTTGATGCAAGATGTACTTGAAATGAGCATGATGGGGAGCTCAATTTATTGCTTGGACTTCAAATTATTCAATGCCAAGAAGATGGTTATATTGAACTCTTGAAGGAGTTAGGCATTGAAGAAAGAAGAAATATCTCAACCTCTATGACTAAAGATTGACAAAGGTTGAGAGAGGCATGTCGGTCGACAAACAAATTCGAGGTATGTTTTCTTGTATTATTCCTATAGACTCGACATTCCATATGCCTTATGTCTATATGCTCGACTTCAAAAACTATCCCAACGAATCTCATTAAAAGTGCCATTAAAAGAAATTTTCAAATATTTGAAAGGCACTTCTTCGTATGACTTGTTTTATCCAAAGCTTTAAAACGTTCTTATTTTTTCAGGATAACAAGTTCGGTATCTATTATACGGTTATTCATATTCAAAATTTGGTTCGTCATAATCGAACTAAACATATTGAGTTTCGATATATTTTTTAAGGGATTGTGATTTTTTAACAAAAACTTGAGATGTGTTTAATTCCGTCTCAAGGATAACTCGCGGACTTTTTGATCATTAACCGCCGAGTATTTTACCTCATTTCGAGCTTGATTATGACATAATGTATATTGAATGAGGTCTACGTTTGTATTTTGCACGTTTTTAAAACTTAGGGGCGAAAAATCGGTTTTTTTGTTGAAAATTCGGATTTTGGAAAAATTGACAGACAGTGGGCTGAAAGGGTTGAGGGCAACCGGTCGCCCTCAACGTCGACCGGTCGCCCTCAACCTCGACCGGTCGCCCTAGGCTATAATTTGGATTAAAATGGTTCTGTCTTCAGCATTCGTCCCTTTGACACATTTTGGCCATTTTTCGTCCCCTTTGCAAATTTCACACACAATTCACTTCAAATGAGTTTTGATGCATGAATTATATATTTTGGGGATTATCTAGCTCGACTATCATCATCATTGCTCGTCTTTACCGATTGATTGGTAAGAATTTCACTATCTTTAGCTCAATTGGGTTGAACCCTTGAGTTTGTGGCTTATATGTATTTTTCATGATGTGATTCATATATGTTTGTGATGAGCTTATTGATTGTTGATGAATGATATTTGTTAAATTGTATTTGGTGATGAAAAACTTGGCTTGATTTCATTTACAAGGGCTATATATAACTTTTTCTATTTTTGACGCCCGCCAAGTGTTCGATAAAACGTTTCAATGAAAAATTCATCACATACATGACTCTCTCGATTTCAAAAGTTTCATATATTTATAGAGATCATGTTTTTGCAAATTAAATGATTTTTCATAAGCTTCTACAAGTCGTATGATTCGACTTTTCTATTCGGTTTAAAAGCTTCAATGTTCAAATGGCTCGATACATCGGTTTACTTGCGCACTTTGATAAGAATATATGATGTATTTATCGTGCTAACATTCTTTTTGATGATTCCAAAGGGGGAGAAACAGGTTATAAGCTCATTAGCTCATAAAAGCTAAGATAAGCTTAACGAAAAGAAGCTATAAGCTATGGCTTCATAAAGCCATAAGTTGTGGATCATATTTAGTCCACTTGGTGCATTATGGTTATGTATGAATCATGGTCCATTGGTTGTAGTATGGACTTATATACGGTTCTAATGATGTATCCTTGACAGGGGGAGCTTTTAAGTTTTTGATACTTAAGCTCAATATCGAAAAGCTAATATTTTAGCTTATGTTTAAGTTGCTTCTATATAACTCTTGTTGTGCATGTTGATAGGGGGAGCATTTGCTATATGTGTTTGAATATCTCTACTCCCATCATTGTGATTATATTGCGTGGAATGTTGTCGCTCATAACGGAAAGTTCCTTTTTACCGGTAAAAATGTTTTGTTTTCAAAATCGACCTCGTTAAAATTGTTTTGGTTTGTAATCATCAAAAAGGGGGAGATTGTTTGATAAATGATTTTATCATGATTTTGATGATTTTGTTTTTATACCAAAACAATGTTTTTAAAGGTTGTCCAAATACTCCTAAATGATTTAAAATGGTTTTAATATTTTCCGGAGTATTTCTACAAGTTTATTTTCGATATAAATTGGACAACACTTTTGATGATTTTGTGTTAATGTGTTTTTACACCAAAACAATGGTTCTAAAATATTGTCCTAATACTCCCGATCGGTCTAAAATATTTTTACTATTTTTTGGAGTATTTCTTGAAGTTTATTTTCAATATAAAATTGGACAATACTTTTGTTTTTACCAAGTGGGCGACCGGTGCGGTCGACCGGTCGACCGGCGGGTGACCGGTACCTGGGAGCATTTTCTGAAATAGAACTTTCTGGACTCGTTTTTGGTTCGTTCGGCCATTTGGACATAAGGGTCGACCGGTCGGACCCCGTCGACCGGCCGCTGTGTAAATGTGTTTTCTCACTTTCAAACGTCTATTTGTGCGCGACCGTCGCTCGAAGTTTGACAAAGCAAAATTTAACCGTTGTCAGCAGTGACAGCTTTTCCCTAAATTGTGGGATTGATTTCTAACACTCTTTTCTTCAATTGTCTTGCAATTTTTACGAAATTCATGTCCCCAAGAGGAGCCTATCATGTACAAGACATCTTCTATAAATAGAGGAAGAATTGAAGCAACACAACAAGAGAGAAAACTACAACACAACAAGATACACTCAAGAATACACTTGTTCTTACATTGTCTTATTTCTTGTTGTAATTTGCCTAGCTATTCACTTTCACATTCTTGAGGTCTAGGCTATTCTTGATTACACTTGCACTCTATTGTATTATCAATTATCGAGTTGTAATCTTGAATTTGTGGTTGTCATTCAAACACAAGATATCCTTGTGAGTGTTCTTGTGGTAAGAACACACTTGGGTGAACTAGGTGTTAGGTGTAAGAAGATTGTGGTAATCTTCTTGTTGAGGTGTTGAAGAGTGTGGTGCTCTTCAAGGGTGAAGATTGTGGTAATCTTCACAAGGTGCCATTTGAAGATTGTGGTAATCTTCAAGTGAGATTGTGGTAATCTCAAAGGTGGTGTTGAAGAAGAGTGTGGTGCTCTTCAAGGTGTTGGTGTAAGATTTTGTTGTAATAATTTTGGTAATTATTAATAAAATCTTTTTCTCTTTTCGAAATCCATCCCGGATATACTGGGGTGGCAGAGGATTAGGCCCTAGGTGGGTTGAACCTCTTTAAATCGACGTGTGTTGTTTACATTCCGCACCTTTGTTATTATCCTTGAGCATTCGGTTGGAAAAAGAGGGCGAAATCGAAAAGATGGAGATAATCTATTCACCCCCCCTCTAGATTATCGTAGCCGCTTGGACTTACAATTAAGTCCTCACACACACTATTAAATGAGGAAAACAGCCAACTCAAAAGCCAAAACTCACAGCTGACTAAGGAGCTGAGTACTCTAAGTCACATAGCTGATGAGAATAAAGACCTGAAGGCTGAGAATGCTAAACTAATAGCAGAGATAGTTGCTATAGAAAAGAGAGAAAATGATCTCAAAAATGTGATTGCCTCATTCACTAAGGCATCTAAATCATTGGATGACCTTATTATGAGCCAAAAAGAGTGTGGAGACAAGACAGGCATAGGATTCAACTCCTTTGTGCACAGTCAAACTCCCAGAGTGATCTTGGAAAAAGGATCTTCAAGTAATGAAGCATCTCAAAAACCCAAGACACCAAATATTGCACCCACATTCACTTCAAAACACAATCACAAACAAACTGGCCTTGGATATAAAGGAAAAGGAAAATAGCGATTGAGTATCTTTGAGAGGACAAAGTGAGAAGAAATCCAAAGAGAGTACCTCAAAGCAAACTCCAAACAGGAAGTACTCTGTGTAGAAGAAACAGAGCTACCAGAATCCCCAGAAGTTTTATCAAAGGAACACAAATGATGGGAATGGTAGAAACTACCCAAGCCAAGCTGATTGGAATAATGTGAAATATCAGCAAAGACCTATGGAATATATGCCAAAATGGCAAAGGCCTTGAACTCAACAAAGGTCATTCCAAAGACAAAAGAGTTATCATCAGCACACATATGCACCCAAGCACTACACTCAAAAATATCACAATTACCCAAAGAAGGCAATTGCTAAAACACACACACAGGCATACAGACAAAAGAGACAGATGTATGAACCTAAAGCCCCCAGGCAATTTGCCAAAGTAAATTATGATTATGGCACAGATAGATGGCAACCTCTTAAAGTCAGATCATTTGGCTATAGGTTGGTTGGATCATCTACAAAGACTAACCCCTCGGGACCCAGGCAAGTATGGGTACCTAAAAAGCGATTTCCTTGATTGCGGGTTCAGGGAACAACTGAGTGCCAAGGAACCTGGTACATGGATAGTGGCTATTCCAGACACATGACAGGGAACAAGAAAAATCTATCAAAATTCAAGGAGATTAGAGGTGCAAAAGTCATATTTGGAGGAAATGAAGCTCGGGGAAATAAGAGGCCTTTGGATCCATCAAGAAAAATGGATTAGAAATCACAGATCTTTGCATATGTTGAAGGCCTCAACTTCAACTTTGTTAAGCATCACCATTCTGCGACAAGGGATACAATGTTGGATTGATATGGGAGTGTGCCAAATCAAAGACATGAATCAAATGAAGTAGTGTTGCAAGGATCAGGACAAAAGAATATGTATGTGGTAGATTGGTCATTGCCACACCAAGCACTTGTCTGCTAGCAAAGAGTACAACCGAATCAAGTTGGCGTGGGCATAAGAAGTGAATCACCCGAATTTCAAGACAATTAACAAGTTTGCAAGGAGTAATCTTGTAGAAGCACCGCCGGACTCGGTGTACAAGAAGGAAAGTGTTTGTGATGCATGCGGATGGGAAAGCAAATCAAATCATCAACCAAAGAGAAGCCCATCCATCTTCAACAAGGATATTGCATACATTTGCATATGGACTTATTTGGTCGATTTGTGCGGCCAAAGATAAGTGGAAAGAAATACACTCTAGTAGTGGTGGATGATTATTCAAGATATACATGGACAATCTTCATGTGCAAAAAAAGGAAATTTTGCGAAGTTACCTCAACTGATGAAAAGTGTTCAAAATGAGAAGAGTCAAACCATTATAAAGATAAGATCGATAGATGAACTGAATTTGTCAATGGAATAATAACTCGATTGTGTTGAAAATGGTATTGCTCATGAATTATCTCGACAAGGACTCCACGTGAGAATGGAGTAAGCGAGAAAGAAGAAAAGGAGAACTCTCAAGGAAGCTGCAAGAACCATGTTAGTCAAGAAAATTTGGATTGCGAAAAAGATTTTGGGCTGAAGCCATCAATACTGCATGCTATACTCAAAATAGATGCATGATCAATAGACAGCTGACAAAAACTCCCTATGAAATATGGACAGGGAGAAAGCCGAATGTTGGGTATTTTAGAATATTTGGATGTAAATGCTTCATTCACAACAATGGAAAAGACAATCTAAAGGCTTTTGATGCGAAAGCTGATGAAGGTATCTTCTTGGGATACTCGGCTGAAAGCAAAGCCTACAGAGTGCTGAACAAGAGGACTATGGTCACAGAAGAGTCTATCCATGTGGTTTTTGGTGAACCAAATGTAAATGGAGAAGATATTGAAGAGTTAGCTGATAAGTTGAATCAACCAACTATGCAGAAGAGTCCTTATGTTGAAGCTGAAGCTGGAGCAATCAACCAAGATGAAGACGAGATAGCTGAATCTCAAAGACAGCTGGAAAATCTGCAGCTAAATGATGTTGAGAGAGCTGCTCAAGACAACACAACTGCAAGACGACTGAACCCAGCTGATTTACTCAACCCGATGTGAGATGGCTAAGAGACCATCCACCAGAGCTAGTTATTGGAAATGTAAGAGATGGTGTAAGAACCAGATCCAGAGCTCAACAAGAAGCAATGTTCACTTGTTTTATTTCCCAAATAGAGCCAAAAGATGTGTCCCAAGCACTGGATGACACACATTAGATTCAAGCGATGCAAGAAGAGCTGAATCAGTTTGAAAGGAACAAGATTTGGGAAATGGTGCAAAGACCAACCCATCAAAATGTTATTGGCACAAAATGGGTTTTCAGAAACAAGATGAATGAGGAAGGTTCTGTGGTAAGAAACAAAGCAAGATTGGTAGCCTAAGGTTATTGCCAAGAAGAAGGAATAGATTTTGATGAAACATTTGCTCCTGTTGCAAGATTAGAAGCAATAAGGATGTTTCTTGCCTATGCTGCTCACAAGAACTTCATTGCATATCAAATGGATGTGAAAAGTGCATTCTTAAATGGATTATTGGAAGAAGAAGTCTATGTTGAGCAACCTCCAGGTTTTGAGCAGAAGACTCTTGGAGATAAGGTGTACAAGCTCAAGAAAGGTCTATATGGATTGAAACAGGCACCTAGAGCATGGTATGATACATTATCTCAATTTCTGACAGATAATGGATTCACCAAAGGCAAAGTGGACAGAACACTCTTCAGAATTCAAGATGGAGAGAGTATACTGCTTGTTTAAATATATGTGTATGACATTATTTTTGGATCCACAAACAAAAAGCTGAGTGATAAATTCTCAAACCTCATGCAAGGCAAATTTGAGATGAGCATGATGGGAGAGCTGACATTCTTCTTAGGACTTCAAGTTAAACAGCTGAAGGATGGAACCTTCATAAGTCAAACAAAGTACACCAGGGATTTAATGAAGAAATTTGGTATGGAAGAAAAGTCTTCTCGTGAAAATACCAATGAATACATCGGTCAAGATGGATATGGATGCGGATGGTAAGCACGTGGATCAAACCGATCTGAGCACTCATTGGATCGCTTGCTATCTAACAAACAAGTAGGCGGACATCACCTTTGCAGTAGGTGTATGTGCAAGATTTCAATTTGCACCAAAGGAGAGCCATATGACTGCAGCTAAGAAAATCCTAAAATATTTGAAGGGATGCCAGGAAGTCGGCTTATGGTATCCAAAGGAAGGTGGATTCAAGCTAATTGGCTACTCAGACTCTAACTATGCTAGATGTAGAGTTGACAGGAAAAGTACTTCAGGTACATGTGAAATGCTTGGAAACAGATTGGTTTCCTAGTTTAGCAAGAAGCAAAACTCAATAGCCAAATCCACAGCTGAAGCAGAGTACATAGTTACGGTCAGCTATTGTGCCCAAGTCTTATGGATGAGACAACAACTGAGAGATTATGAAATTGAAGAAAAAGAGATTCCAATTATGTGTGATAACACAAGTGCTATTGCAATCACTCAGAATCATGTGTTGCATTCAAGAACACAACACATTGATGTCAGATATCATTTCATAAGAGATCATGTTGAAAAGAAAGACATCACTTTGGAGTATATCTCAACTGACAAACAGTTAGCTGACATATTCACCAAACCCCTATGTGAATCAAGATTTGAAGAGCTTAAGCATGAGCTAGGGTTAATTGAGCTGAGTTGACACTCAGAAGACTCAATGAGAAGAGATGAAACATAAAAAGATGATACAGAGCAGTTCTCATGAATCATCCAAGTGAATCAGCCGTATCGGAAAGTCAGCTGTATCGAGTTAGCTGACAGAAGAGTCACTATACGAATAGAGAGAAGAAGAGTTGAGTCATTTAAGAAGTAAGCCGAGTCATTTATGAGCTAAGTGACAAAAACGCAATCATTTTTACTGAGCGGGAATGTTTTTTAAGGATGACATCAGCATAATAATGACGGGAAATGATCAAAAGTCGCATAAAGAAGCATATGATTGGATATAAATGTTGCCGCATTAAATGCGAGAAATTAAATGCAATGTGACGTGCTAAATCTGAGCCGTTGATCTTGATCAAAATTTCAAAAACCAAAAATACGTCCTTTTCTCAAGTCGATTTACCAGATCTCATTCGGTAAAACTCACTAAAAATGGCACCAGCACATGATTTCGCTAAGCTCGCAAAGCAAATCCACACCTGATCAACTGTGGATTTTGAGGGGATGATAAAACAGGGTTCTGATGAACCCCTTGTGAAGAAGATAGCGGATAAGATTGAGAAATTCGGACTGAAACCATTCCTCACGATGGAATATCAAATGACGTACGTTGAGGAGGTCGCCCAGTTTTACATTAATGTCGAAGTGCAGGACGAAGGGATTAAGTCCTCCGTCCACCGCAAGGACATTCTAATCACATCAAAGGACCTTGTGGAGCACTGTCTATTGCCGTTGGAGGGCATGCCGGAAATATATGAAGTTGACGTCAACTTGGCTGCTGCATGGAAGGAAATAGCCAAACTCGAATGTCTTTGCAAAAGTTGTCTCACGGTGAGAAGAAAGCTTTGAAGGACGAGTATCATAAACTAATGGATATCGTCGAGAAGAGTGTAGACATGAAGTTTGACAGCTTCAATTAGCTGTCCGAAACTAAGTTGATCGTCATAGCTGCGATCATGGAAGAGAAGAATATCAATTGGGCTGAATTCATTTACAACAGACTTTGCCAGAATATTGGCAATAAGTCTTTCAAGGAGGATTGAACCTTTGGAGGATCACTTGGCTATGGCCTAGTCATTGGCCATCTGATGGAGGTGAAGGGTGTTCCCCTTCGACATGGAAAGCCATTCCATGTCAACAAGAAGATGTTCCGTGTCAATCTATCAGGAGCCCAGAAGAGAGCCTATGCCAAAAGGGTGACACGGTGGGGAATCGGTGACCCCGTTGACACAATCGCTTCCTCCTCCTCCTAAAAAAGAGAGCGCCCTGCGGTACCAAAGCAAAGAAAAGCGCTCCTGACAAAGAAAAAGAAAAGACGCACCTTTGCCCCTGCGCAGCCGTGTCTCCCGCCCCGCAGCCGCGGTGGAGAAGTAACCCTTAATACCTTCTCCAGAATTAAGAAGAAGAGATCGCCAAGGCGAGAAGGGCAAAATTGTCTCTAAGGCAACTCAAGGCCTTTACCTTCGAGGAACCGGAGGAAGTAGAACCAGATATTCCTCTGGTGAAAACTAAGAGAAGGAGAAGAATCACCAAGCTTTCAAAGCTTGAGAAGACAGTTGAATCTGCCACTCAGCTTGAGAAAATCACTGAGACTGCTGAAGAAGTGCAGTCTCCAAAAGTTCTTGATAAAACCGCCAAATCTCTTTGAAGGTGATCGCCAGAGAGGCCCTCGTAAGACGCACTTGTTGTGGATAGAACAGGATGAGGAACATGAAGCGAGCAGAGACAATGAGAATCCCCCTCGACAGACTATGTCTCCACCGCCACGAATCTTCTTGAAGGTGAAGAGCAGCAGAATTTGCTACCTTCTATTTCTGAGAAGGAAAGCCAACAAGAGGAGAATGATGATGATGACATACTTATGTACTCTCCCTTGTACCCAGACATCCAGAGCCGTCTGCGAGAGTGGAGGAAATGGAAGCTGAGTCACTCTAGGGCATAGTTTGAACATCCAGATTTTGTTGAGGAAGAAGAGGAACTCTTCAGGTTCCTTGAAGTTGATACCGTGCTGCAAGCCCTGGATGAGGATAACTACATTAATATGTTGCAAATTCGCAAGGAACAAGAAAAGGCTAGAGCAGCTGAGGAAGCAGAGGCTCGTGAGAAAGCCCGCATTTGTCCTCTCACTGGAACCAACGACCACACTCATCATCACATTGACATGCTCTTGGATAGTGATGAAGACATGGATCCTGTTGCTGCGACGGAGGAGTTGGAAATGCAGCATGCCATGCGGGAATCCAGGTTGATGCATGAGCAACAGCTGATGGAAGGACCAGGAGAGTCTTCCAAATCTCAGCTAGAAATCGATCCATTGGGAGTAGTACAGCAGATCACCACAGTCATTGCTGCAACCACATCCCCAGTTCATTCAGAGGACGGATCCAAGGGCAGTGGCAATGAGAATGGGAATTTGGGCACCCAAGTTGAGCCAACCCCTGTTGAAGGTGTCTTACCACCTGCCCCCACGGCTGAACACTCAACGGAAACAGCCGGGAGTCTGGAGCAGAGTGACCCCACCATTAGTCACTCAGCTGGTGCGCTGGCTGAGGGGGAAACTCACTCCACTGCAGCTAGGTCGGAGGAAGCTGCAGATGACTCCACAATGAAGAAAAGAGGCGAAGTGGAGAAAGAGAAAGAAAAAGAACAACGACAAGTTGTCACTGACGAAGCTCGGACAGTTGAGTCTGTCCCAGGTAAAGTGCCAACAACTTTGCAGGCTGAGGACACTACTGATGCAGTCGAGGCACATGATGGACAATGAAAGTGCAATCCAAGGAGTTGAGACTCCTGTGGATGCCACCGCAGAAGACCCTAAGACAACTGCGTCTGTCGAAGGGAATGTACAAGGCCTTGCTGCAGATGAGACTGCAGGAGGTAATGAAGGCCCAAGGGAGGTTGAGACTTCCCTGGGTAAGAATCAAGATGAAAAGAGCATTCCTCAAGTCATCGTTGCTGACTCAGAAGAGAAAATCAATGCTCTTCACGATTCCCAAGATAATCCTGACACGACATTCTTGGGATCTGAAGACGAAGTTGAGTCCACTCCTGCTGCAAAGGACTCGGCTGAGGATGTTTTACCAAGTACGAGCAAGCCAGAATTCAAGGCTGCTCGACAAACTTTCAATTTTGATGATGAACCAAATCATTAGGCTTCATCATCTTCCGATGACGCTGATGGTGCAGCTGAGGACACGCAAATTCATTTTGCGAAACCCATCGAGGCCAAAGAAGTCTGTTAAGACGGCTAAGGCTCGGTCGGCCAACCTCTCCAAGGCCCCAATTTGAGACCGAGTCATTTGTGCAGGCTCCCAAAGCTGTAGCAGGGTCGACTCAACCAGGCACATCACAGGTACGCACAACTGTAGAATCAATTCCTTATGTACGTGATGACGCCTTCGAAGAAACCTTTCCTTTCCAGATTGAGCTGCCCGACCTTGAAGAAGAAACAACTCATGAGCAGAAACGCTTCCACAGACCTGATCCCGTCATTCCCACCGACTCCATTGTCCCACTAGAATATTATTTCGATGTTGCTTGGCCGCCAGCTGAAATCGAGGTGACAGTTGAGGTACGTGAGGTATTCAAGACAATTCTTGGTGAGATTGAGAAAACTGAATGGCACCAGGCCTCATTGGATATGCGGCTGGACAATAGGGATGCCAATCTTACAACAGACTTAAGAGGGATTATGGTGCAGATCAGAGAATGGTGTCAACAGCATAGTGCAATACGATATGAACAAGTTCGATATTTCAAGGCATTGTACAACAAAATGCTGGTCTGGAGCGCTGATAATGCTGATATGAAGAGAAGGATGCAAGATAATATTAATAGAATGCATGCCTCCCATACTATTGAGATGGAACTGCTGCGAGAATTTCAAAGAAAAGAACTTCTGCGCGTAGAAGAAAGTATGAATGCCAAGTTCAGCCTTCTTATGGCTGAGATGAAACTGGTGGCAGCCGAATCCAAAGCCACCCGCTCAGAATTTCGAACAACATACTCCGCAGCAGACTCCAAGCAGGACTCAGCCATCAGCCGATTAGACTTCATGCTCGCAGGGATGTTTCCAGGGGTTCCTCTTTCCTTTGATGATGCCAAAAAGGGGGAAGAGGAATACCTGAAGATGCTGAAGGGGACAGTTGATCAGAAGAGGAAGGAGACAATTGTCGAGAAGGAGAAGGGAAAAGTTGTTGAGGGGGAAGGGTCAAAGGATGTGACCCTAATGTTTGCTGAAACTCCTCAACAAGGCCATGTCACAGCAAGCATAATCAGCAAACTTCTGGTGACTCTGTCGCTCCAACACTCGGCTGTGCCTATGTTTGAGAAAAGAAAAATTGTAGAAGCTGAGATGGAGAAGTTCGACAAGAGAACTGATGTCCGTGTGGAAGAAATATTGAAACAATTCGGAGGCATTCCAGCAGGAAGAGACACCGATGCTATTCCAGATGATGAACAAGAGCCAAGGTCAGTTGAAGAATTCAAAACGCTCGAGTTCGAAGGATACTTCAAAAACATGTCCATAGCCCAAGCCTGGGACTTGTATTGGGAGAAAGGTCTGAAGCTGTGTGAAGAAGCTGACAGGCAGCAGACTACTAGCAGCCACTCAGCTGGTAAGAAGAAGACTCCAGTACAATATACGCCCAGAGGAGGAGGAAGAAGTGGCGGAGGTAGAGGCTTTAAACCTAGACCTCTACCCAAAAATATTGAATATATAGATCCAGGCAAGAAGGGAAGGATCTATTGGGCTGGGTACGATGAAGTAGCCAATCTGGAAGTGAAGAGGAAGAATGCTGAATATGTAAAGAGGATTGAAGAGGAAAACAAAAGGCAAGATCAGCTGTGGCAAGAAAGACAAGAAAGAAAAAGAAGAGATGAAGCTGCGAAGAGAGCTTACGAGAAGAAGAAAGCAGCTGAAGAGGAAAAGAAAAGAAAGAGAGCTGACGAAGACAGAGAAAGAAGAAAGAAGGAGGTTTTCCAGACATTTAATGCGTGGAAGGCGATGAAGTGTTATTATAACCCTTCATGCATTTTACTTGTGTAAATACATATGTATGTAAGTCTTCTGTACATTTAATGAAAAATCTGCATTGTCTGTATGTATCTTTGCTATTTATATATTGTTTGTATGTATTTAAGTTTTGACATCATCAAAAAGGGGGAAATTGTTGGGAAATTTATTGTTTAGATTTTGATGAATGCCATGTAAAACTTAGACTAGAAAGTTGGCACCCCATTTTCCTTGTAATTTGTATTGTAATAGATAGGGGTAATGAGAGTGAGTCAAGTCACTATGCTCGGGAATACAATCAAGATGGAATGAAGACTCGCCGAGGAACAGTGAGTATGGCCAAGAGAGAAGATCAAGGACTCGACTAAAGGAATGTCAGCTGAGATACAACTGTATGAAAAGTCAATCAAGTCAACTCAAGAAGCCAAGTCTCAAGTTAAAGTGACATATGAGTCATCCATTGATTGGAAGCTAACTCAAAGTCACCTGGGGAATAAAGGACTACAGTCAAGTCAAGATGACTGAAAAGAATCCATTGCACATAAGTCAAGGAGTTTACTTAAATAAGTAATACTTCCATGCTACCATGTCTTAAAGTGGTCAGTCCCAGAAGCGTGCAAAAGGAATAGACCAATGGGAAGATCGCACTTGTGTCGATTCTCAAAAGTTGAACATTCATTTAATACGAGAAAATGTCAACATCAAGGACTGCAACAAGACAAGCCAACGAACACAAGTGATTTTTGAAAATTAGCCTATCTCTTCAACGGGCAGATTTTTGAAAATTCACTATAAAAGGCTGAGGCATCAATTTGAGAAGGGGTAACCTTGATTACCTTGCATACCTGAGATAACAAGCATCATTTATACTGTAACCTGCAAAATATTCTCAAAATATTCAAGCAAAATCCTCAAGCCTAAATCTCGAAGGAAATTGATCCAACACTAAGCTGTGAAAGAAAGACAACTTCAAACTGTTGAAGAGGAAACTTTTGAAGAAGCAAAAGGGGTCTACTTTCCAAGGAGGATTGTAGAAGGGTTCAAGGTCGAACCAATCTCAAGTTATCGGAGGGCTTCGTGATCAAATCCAAGAAGCTTGAGAAAGTAAGCTGAAGTAGCAAGGAAGCCGCCCTGTGAAGTAGCTGAGTCGGACGAGAAGCCAACTGTGTGACCAAGGCATCTCCAGACTGAGTCCCAAAGGAGCAAGTCAGCTGTGTGATCAAGACTTGTATCTGGACTGATAACCACTTTGTACTCTGATCATTACTTAGTGGATTCCTCCAGGAGTTGGAGAAGAGAGGAGTAGAAGAATTACCCCATCTTCGAACCTCTATAAAAATATTGTGTCATTTACATTTTAACATTTTATTTCTGCATATCACTTTATATCTGCTGATAATTTGCTATCCAACTGATAAGTAACTAATTGCTAAAATCAAGTGTTTAAAACAAATTAAATCAAATTAAAGGATGTTAAGTCTTCCGCTGAAAATCTCATCATAGTCAAGTTAAGGTTTAGACTAAATAACTGAGTTATTCTATCAACAAACTCAATCGAAAGTGCATTGAGTGGCTAACTCTATTTGGTTAACTAACTTAGTTGTCCCCCGAGGACTTAGCTGTGTATTTAGCTCTGTAATATTTTAAAAGGTCTAAAATCGAAAAGTTAGTAAGGTTTATTCAACCCCCCCTTCTAAACCTTACTCACACCCCTTGGGACCTACACCCGTCATTATTACACTGACGTCATCCTTAAAAATATTCCCGCTCATTAAAAACGACTGCGTTTTTGTCACTTAGCTCATAAATGACTCAGCTTACTCCACAAATGACTCAACTCTCCTTCTTTTCGTTTAGTGACTCAGCTGTCAGCTAACTCGATACAGCTGACTTTCCGATATGGCTGATTTACTTGGCTGATTCATGGGACTTGTTCTATTTTCATCTTTTCACTTTCCATCTTTTCTCATTGAGTCTTCTCAGTGTCAACTCAGCTCAATTAACCCTAGCTCATGCTTAAGCTCTTCAAATCTTGATTCACATAGGGGTTTGGTGAATATGTCAGCTAACTGTTTATCAGTTGAGATGTATTTCAAGATGATGTCTTTCTTTTCAACATGATCTCTTATAAAATGATATCTGACATCAATGTGCTTTGTTCTTGAGTGCAACACAGGATTCTGAGTAATTGCAATAGCACTTGTATTATCACACATAATTGGAATCTTTTTTTCTTCAATTTCATAATCTCTTAGTTGTTGTCTCATCCATAAGACTTGGGCACAACAACTGCCCGCAACTATGTACTCTGCTTCGGCTGTGGATGTGGCTATTGAGTTTTGCTTCTTGCTAAACCAGGTAACCAATCTGTTTCCAAGCATTTGACAAGTTCCTAGTACTCTTCCTGTCAACTCTACATCCAGCATAGTCAGAGTCTGAGTAACCAATAAGCTTGAATCCACCTTTCTTTGGATACCATAAGCCAACTTCTTGGCATCCCTTCAAATATCTTAGGATTCTCTTAGCTACAGTCATATGACTTTCTTTTGGCGCAGATTGGAATCTTGCACATATACCTACTGCAAAGGTGATGTCTGGCCTGCTTGCTGTTAAATAGAACAGTGATCCAATAAGTGCTATGTATCTTGTTTGATCCACAGGCTTGCCATCTGCATCCATGTCCATCTTGACTAATGTGTTCATTGGTATTTTCACAGAAGACTTCTCCTCCATACCAAATTTCTTCATTAAATCTCTGGTGTACTTTGTTTGACTTATGGAGGTTCCATCCTTCAGCTGTTTAACTTGAAGTCCTAAAAAGAATGTCAGCTCTCCCATCATGCTCATTTCAAATTTTCCTTGCATGAGGTTTGAGAACTTATCACACAGCTCTTTGTTTGTGGATCCAAAAATGATATCGTCCACATATATTTGAACAAGCAGTATACTCTCCCCATCTTGAATTCTGAAGAGTGTTCTGTCCACTTTGCCTTTAGTGAATCCATTGTCAGTTAGAAATTGAGACAATGTGTCATATCATGCTCTAGGTGCTTGTTTCAGTCCATATAGAGCTTTCTTGAGCTTGTACACCTTATCTCCAATGGTCTTCTGCTCAAAGCCTGGAGGTTGCTCAACATAGACTTCTTCTTCCAACAATCCATTTAAAAATGCACTTTTCACATCCATTTGATATACAATGAAGTTTTTGTGTGCATCATAGGCAAGAAACATCCTTATTGCTTCTAATCTTGCAACAGGAGCAAATGTTTCATCAAAATATATTCCCTGTTCTTGGCAATACCCTTTGGCTACCAATCTTGCTTTGTTTCTTACCACATATCCTTCTTCATTCATCTTGTTTCTGAAAACCCATTTTGTGCCAATAACATTTTGATGGGTTGGTCTTTGCACCAATTCCCATACCTTGTTCCTTTCAAACTGATTCAACTCTTCTTGGGACACATCTTTTGGCTCTATTTGGGAAATAAAACAAGTGAACATTGCTTCTTGTTGAGCTCTGGATCTGGTTCTTACACCATCTCTCACATCTCCAATGACTAGGTCTGCTGGATGGTCTCTCAGCCATCTGACATCAGGTTGAAGCAAATCAACTGGGTTCAGCTGTCTCGCAGCTGTGTTGTCTTGAGCAGCTCTTTCATCATCATTTAGCTGCAAATTTTCCAGCTGTCTTTGAGATTCAACTATCTCATCTTCATCTTGGTTGATTTCTCTTGCTTCAGCCTCTACATAGGGACTTTTCTGCATAGTTGATTGATTCAGCTTATCAGCTAACTCTTCAATGTCTTCTCCATTCACATTAGGTTCATCAAAAACCACATGAATAGATTCTTCTGTGACCATAGTCCTCTTGTTCAACACTCTATAGGCTTTACTTTCAGCTGAGTATCCCAAAAAGATACCTTCATCAGCTTTAGCATCAAAAGCCTTTAGATTGTCTTTGCCATTGTTGTGGATGAAGCATTTACATCCAAATATTCTAAAGTACCCAACATTTGGCTTTCTCCCTGTCCATATTTCATAGGGAGTCTTTGTCAGTTGTCTATTAATCATGCATCTATTTTGAGTATAACATGCAGTGTTTATGGCTTCAGCCCAAAATCTTTTAAAGATACCCAACTTCACTAACATGGTCCTTGAAGCTTCCTTGAGAGTTCTGTTCCTTCTTTCTCGCTACTCCATTCTCTTTGTGGAGTCCTTGCTGCAGATAACTCATGAGCAATGCCATTTTCTACACAATACTGAGTTATTATCCCATTGACAAACTCAGTTCCTCTATCGGACCTTATCTTTATAATGGTTTGACTCTTCTCATTTTGAACTCTTCTCATCAGATGGGGTAACTTCTGCAAGGTTTCTTTCTTTTTGCACATAAAGATTGTCCATGTATATCTTGAATAATCATCCACCACCACTAAAGTGTATTTCTTTCTACTTATGCTAGCTGGCTCAACTGGACCAAATAAATCCATATGCAACAGATGCAATATTCTTGTTGAAGATGAACTTGACTTCTCTTTGAATGATGATTTAATTTGCTTTCCCATCTGGCATGCATCACAAACACTTTCCTTCTTGTACACTGAGTCTGGCAGTCCTTCTACAAGATGACTCCTTGCAAGCTTGTTGATTGTCTTGAAGTTCAGATGATTCAGCTTCTTGTGCCACAACCAACTTGATTCGGCTGTACTCTTTGCTAACATACAAGTACTTGGTGTGGCAGTCGACCAATCTACCACATACATGTTCTTCTGTCTGGATCCTTGCAGCACTATTTCATTTGATTCAGTGTCTTTAATTTGGCACACTCCCATATTGAATCCAACATTATAGCCATTGTCACAGAGTTGGTTGATGCTTAACAAGTTGAAGTTGAGGCCTTCAACATATGCAACATCCGTGATTTCTAATCCATTTTTCTTGATGGATCCGGCCTCTTATTCCCCTGGAGCTTCAATTCCTCCAAATATGGCTTTTACGCCTCTAATTTCCTTGAATTTTGACTGATTTTTCTTGTTTCTGTCATGTCCGGGAATGCGACCACTATCCATGTACCAGGTTCCTTGGCTTTTCATTGTTCCTTGAACCCGCAATCAAGGAAATTAGTTTTTAGGTACCTATGCTTGTCCGGGTCCTGCGGGGTTAGTGCTGTAAGATAATCCAACCAACCTATAGCCAAATGACTTGACTCTAAGAGGTTGCCATCTATATGTGCCATAATCATAACTCACTTTGGCAAATTGCTTGGGGGCTTTAGGTTCATACAGTTGTCTCTTTTGTCTGTATGCCTCTGTGTGTATTTTAGCAATTGCCTTCTTTGGGTAGTTGTGATATTTTTGAGTGTAGTGCCTGGGTGCATATGTGTGCTGATGATAGCTCTTTTGCCTTTGGAATGACCTTTGCTGAGTTCTAGGCCTTTTCCATTTGGGCTTATATTCCATAGGTCTTTGCTGATATTTCACATTATTCCAATCAGCTTGGCTTGGGTAGTTTCTACCATTCCCATCATGTGTGTTTTTTTGATAAAACTTCTGGGATTTTTGGTAGCTCTGTTTGTTCTTTACAGAGTACTTCCTATTTGGAGTTTGTTGAGGAACTCTCTTTGGATTTCTTCTCGCTTTTCCTCTCAAAGATACTCAATCGGTCGTTTTCCTTTTTCTTTATATTCAAGGCCAGTTTGTTTGTGATTGTGCTTTGGAGTGAATGTGGGTGCAACATCTGGTGTCTTAGATTTTTGAGATGCTTCATTACTTGAAGATCCTTTTTCCAAAATCACTCTGGGAGTTTGACTGTGCACAAAGGAGTTGAATCCTATGCCTGTCTTATCTCCACACTCTTTTTGGCTCAAAATGAGGTCATCCAATGATTTAGATGCCTTTGTAAATGATGCAATCACATTTTTGAGATCATTTTCCCTCTTTTCTATAGCAGCTATCTCTGCTATTAGTTTAGCATTCTCATCTTTCAGCTTTTTGTTCTCATCAGCTATGTGACTTAAAGTACTCAGCTCCTTAGTCAGCTATGAGTTTTGGCTTTTGAGCTGGCTGTTTTCCTCGTTTAATAGTGTGTGTGAGGATTTAATGTGCTCAAAGTCTTTCATCATTTTGCCTAATGAATCATAAAGATCAGTGGGTGATGATGTGTGTGTGTCACAATCACTATCACTAGAATCTGAGTGAGATGAGTTAGAGAGTACATCATCTTCTTGGTCAGGTTGATCTTGTTCTTTAACCATTAGACAGATCATTGCTTCTTCTTCAGAATCACTTGAGTAGTCAGCTTCACTACTTTTTGAGTCTGATGCTTCTTTAGACTTAGCTGTCTCAGCAGTCTCTGCATCCAACATAGCCCTTTTCTTTTCTTGTCTTCTTTCTCTGAAGACTTTTCTTTCTTCTTCATTTCTGTATTTATTGACTACTGGATATGGACAGTCAATAGCAAAGTGTCCTGGTTGTCTACAGTTCCAACACAAGTTCTCAGCTCTTTGATCAGCTCTTTCCGTTCTTGGATTATCAGCTCTCTAATATTCAACCTTTTGATGCTCAGCTCTCTTGGGTGGCCTATCTTCCCTTGACTTGGAGGGAGTTGAATGTCTCCTGGAGGTTTCACCCTTGTTTCTTTTATAGTTCTTGTTGAAGAACGTGTTGAATATTTTAACCATCAAGGAAATTTCCTCCTAGTCAATGGCTTCCTTGATCTCAGCTCTCTTCCCATCCTTGACTATAAGTGCAGCTGTTTTGGGTACAACTGTCTCTTCTTGATCTTTTCTTCTTAGCTCAAATTCATAGGCTTTAGGTCTGAGAATAGCTCATGATTGGATGTTGTGAGGTTCATTGAATGTCTCAGGGCCATGACCTTCATTTCCCATTCAGCTGGGAGGCTTCTCAGAATCTTCATACACATTTCTTTCTTGGTATATTCTTTCCCAATTGCTGATAGTTCATTTGTAATTTCAGTGAATCGAGCATCCAGTTGATCCAAGATTTCACCTGCAAGCATTTTAAAATTTTCAAATTTTTGTACAACAACGGACAATTTGTTTTCTTTAATTTGCTCAGATCCTTCACAAATTAAAGTTAATTTATCCCAGATTTGTTTTGCAGTTTGACACGATTTGACTTTGTTGAACATTTCTTTGTCCAAGGTTTTGTAAAGTATGTCCTTGGCCACATTGTCCAAGTTGTATCTTTTTATGTCCTCGTTTGTCCATTCGGTCCTTGGTTTCTCAACCGTATCGGGTCTTGGTTCAAGAACATCTTCTTCTCCTTCACCTGGGCCGCTCTCTCTCCGTCTTGTTTGTGTTCACTTTCAGTATTTTCAGTGGCCCATCCTCTATCACTATCCACATTTCATCATTTAAAGCAGATAGATGAGCCTGCATACAAATTTTCCAGTCATCAAATTCCTCAATAGTGAACATAGGAATGTGTGTCAAATTTGCTTCCATGATAATAACTTTGCTGAATAAAAAATAGCTTTTGAAAGAGCAAGTGTTAAAGATTTCTTTGAAAGATTGGAGATCTAGTTCAGTAACCAGTGCGGAAGGCTCAATGAACCAACCGCTCTGATACCACTTGTAGGTCCCAAGGGGTGTGAGTAAGGTTTAGAAGTGGGGGTTGAATAAACCTTACCAACTTTTCGATTTAGTCCTTTTAAATAAGTTACAGAGTTTAATACACAGCTAAGTCCTTGAGGGACAACTAAGTTGGTTAATCAGCAGAGTTAGCCACTCAACAGACTCAATAGAGCTGTTGATAGAATAACTCAGTTTTTTAGTCTAAACCTTAACTTGGTTGTGATGAATTTTTCAGCGGAAGACTTAACACCCTTGAATTTGATTTAACATTGTTTTAAACACTTGATTTTAGCACTTAGTTACTTATCAGTAGGATAGCAAATTATCAGCAGATATGAAGTGAGTATGCAGAAATAAAATGATGAAATGTAAATGACACAATAATTTTTATAGAGGTTCGAAGATGGGGTAATTCTTCTACTCCTCTCTTCTCCAACTCCTGGAGGAATCCACTAAGTAATGATCAATTCACAAAGTGGTTATCAGTCCAGATACAAGTCTTGATCACACAGCTGACTTGCTCCTTTGGGACTCACCGAGTTGCCTTGATCACACACCAGTGGCTTCTCGTCCGACTCAGCTTCTTCACAGTGCGGCTGTCTTGCTACTTCAGCTTACTTTCTCAAGCTTTTTGGATTTGATCACGAAGCCCTGCAATAACTTGTGATTGGTTCAACCTTGAATCTTCCTACAATCCTCCTTGGAAATTAGACCCCTTTTGATTCTTCAAAAGTTTCCTCTTCAACAGTTTGAAGTTGTCTTTCCTTCATAACTTGGTGTTGGATTGATTTCCTTCGAGATTTAGGCTTGAGGATTTTGCTTGAATAACTTGAGATTATTTTGCAGGTTACAATGTTAATATTGCTTTCTTGTTCGTGGTTCAGGTATTCAAGGTAACCTTTTCTCAAAGTGATTCATCAGCCTTTTATAGTGAACTTTCAAAAATCTGCCCGTTGAAGAGATAGTTGATTTTCAAAAGTCACTTATGTTCGTTGGCTTGTCTTTTCTTGGTCTTCAATCTTGAGATGTAGACCTTTCCTCGTATTAAATGAATGTCCAGCTTTTCAGGTTCTGACACGAGGTGCAGTGCTTCCCATTGGTTTATTCCTTTTGCACACTTATGGGACTAAGCACTTTAAGACATGGCAACATTGAAGTATTACTCATTTAAGTAATGTTCTTGACTTTTGTGCAACGGATTCTTTTCAGTTAACTCCTATTTGCAAATGCTTTTCCCAGTGTGACTTGAGTCTGCTCCAATGATTGAAAGACTCATCTGTCACTTCAACTTGACTTGGCTTCTTGGGTTGACTTAACTGACTCTTCTCACAGTTGTCTCACAGCCGATACTCTTTCAGTCGAGTCCTTGATCTTCTCTCTTGGCCATACTCAGTTGTTCCTCAATGGAGTCTTCACTTCACATCTTCAGTTGACTTCTTGTATTTTTAGGCATAGCTGACTTGACTCAGCTTATTCAGCCCTATCTATTACAATAAGAATTACAAGGAAAATGGGGTGCCAAATTTCTAGTCTAAGTTTTACATGGCATTCATCAAAATCTATAAAATAAATTTCCTAACATCTAGGGGAAGTAATCTTCCGACTGGTGGTGTTGCGAGCCATCTCACTCGGTGTTGTTTCGGTCAAAGAAATGTATGAATTTTAGGGGATACTTTAATTTTACAGAAGCATGTTGGGTCTGATATGATCGTAATGGACTATATCCAATTTTAAATCTAAAAATCCAGTTTGATTATGATGACCTGATATATTCAGGAACAAGCTGTTTTAGAGTTATATTAATATTTATTAAATTATGTGATGATTTTATAAATTTTGGGGGTTAAATGCAACAATTTGGAGCTTAAATTGGTAACTAAAACTATTAAAATAAATTGATAAAACTATAGGGGCAAAAATGTCCATGTATGGTAAAGTGTAAAATTCACATAGTAACAGGGGGTAAAGTGTAACGAAAAATAGTTTGGTGGGCAAAGTGTAAAATTGGGCATAGTTCGACGGGTTAAATGTTTTTATCCCTTTTTTTCAAGAAACCTAAGAAAGGTTCTTCTATTATTTTTCATTTTTTTTAAAAAGGGAAGAAGAAATGAGATGTCTTAAATGAGGGGGTGGGGTGGGGGTGAGGGTGTGATTCAAACCCGAGTCTGCTCACCCGATAATATACTCTTTAATTAACCATACGGGCTACATTTGAATTCCAAGGTTCTTCGAGGGTTTTTAATGGAATATTGTATATGGGGGTAAAAATTACACAATTGTAGTATAAATGGGGTTTTTTAAAAATTTAAACTTAGTCGTTGATGCTATCAACGACTAAAGCTTAGTCGTTGATAGCAACAACGACCAAAGTTCAATTTTTTTTAAAATTTTATTCCAGTCGTTATTAGTAAAAACGACTGGAAAAAACCTTTTTTTTTAAAAAAAACTGCCTACCTAGTCGTTAATATGATTAACGACTAGAGAATCAGAATTTTAATCCGTGAATTCTCTAGTAGTTAATCAAAATAACGATTACCAACAAAAATTGAAAAAAATGTTATATTTACAAGTAAATTTTATTATCTGTTAACAATAATCGTGAATGAAAAACACATCAGTATTTTATGTCTTGACAATTCACATTAATATAAAGGCGAAATCTAAATATCGAGACAATACACAATAATATGATGATACAATATGTCGTGATACAATATTTGTCTTGACACAATAAAAATCCTAATACCTATGCCCCTCAGTGCCACATCTAGGATGTTGTATCTGACGTCTACTTCTACGTCTAGTTGCATCTACATGGTCATTTGCTTGAACAGACTGTGTATATCATCATCATGTGTGGTACTGGCGCTGCTAACCGGGCAAAATGCAGCAGGCGACGTATGAAATTCAGGGCGCCCAACTCTGGATTGATCAAAACCTGAGAAATGATGGGACGGCATGCCAGTATCGGACTGTAGAAGTGATGTATATGATGTCCACGATGGTCCAGTAACTGGAGGCGTGAAAAAATACGAGTCTGTCTGTGAATATTGGGGAACATAATAATCTCTACCATACCCATGAGATGGACCAGCCATATCTGAAAATAAGATCAAAATATCATGACACCTGAAACATATATCTATAAATGTACGTGAATTAGTATTAATATTCATATCATGATGCATCTGAGGTGTAGATCTCGAAGGACCAGCCATGTGTACATCAGGGGGTGCAAATGTGGTGGGCATGTACTGAGTGGTCGTTGTGGTATCTTCAGTAGGGGCATCCTGTCCAGTATGTGATGTTATGTTTTGAGACGAGCGAATATGTTTCTCCATTTCATAACTGATATCCATAACAACTCTCCGCAGATGTGGCCATTACTCTGAATCGTCATTTGCACCAAGCCTCAATCGTCTCATCCAGTTACTCTGAAAGTAAATATAATTTTGTATAAGTAATTTTGAATGTCATAATTAGATGCAGATATTATATATATATATAAATAATCTTACAATGACATCGTGAGTTGTAATATCTGATGGTTGGTATCCCGTCTCCATCTCAAGATGTGATGGAGTAATGCGTAGTTGTGTAATGCGACGATACCACTCCATGTATCCATCCTCTGTACTACTACCACCATAGATCTGGTAGCCATGGATTCTTGAAGTAGCTCTGTTATGCCAATAAGTTGCCCAACCATCATGGAAATTCAACCATGCCACTCCACTTCTCCCCCTACGAGTTACGCTATGTAACATCTCATGTGAATGTGAGACCTCCTCTGGTATACCCTGTCGTATACCAAACTGACGGGTCACTCGATTAGGATGATGTATCTCCACTATGGCATATATAATAAGTGGGCACTGGCTCATCCAATTAGCTGTGAGATATCTTTCACCAAGAATAGATGTATCGGGCGAGTTTAGGTCATATGGTTCCCAAGTCCACTGCCAAAAAAAGGAATTTACATTAATATTAATTTAAACACTTATTATAGAAATAATTTAAACACTTACTTGTACCTCTGTTAACCGATCAAACATCTCCCTATATATCCGTACTGAGTGGCTAGCAGTATGAGTAAAGTTATAATGTTGTACCCATCTGAAATAAATTAAATAAATGAATAAGTGACATGCATCATTGTGAACATGTAGATATAATAAAAATGCAAAAAACAACACGTAATACCTAGCACCGTATGACGACAGAGGCAACTTAAGCTCATTATCAATAGTCATAACACCCATATTTATCATAGATCGTACTGGCTGGGGCACGATACTTGAAATGCGAGACCAAGCCCAAATCTGCAGCAATCAACATCTTGTGTTTGTACTTTGAGTACAAATGAGTCCCGTCCACACTAATGACTTTGCGACAATACTTGAATCCCTCAATGTAAGGCTTGAATGCCCAAAAAACATAACCCAACATATGAATTCCTTGATGATCCGATCGCTTATGAAACCACTCAACCATTTGCCCCCGGATTGTACTTTTGTAATGCCTCCATATACTTAGGCAAAAACTGGACTGAACTTTTCCAAGTTCTGTACACATTTTCACGAGCACGCCGCAAACTATGCCACGCCTTATGATATGAAATGTCGTAGCCATATTTATCTTTGACCGTCTGTTGGACATATTTGATGTCATACGCTGGATCAGTCTCGGCCATACCCATTAGATCATCAACAATCCTATTTTTACACAAGTTCCTAAGATCCTTACGTACAGAATTCATAAGACAACTGTGAGGAGGCCCCAACTTTGTGATTTCTCATACAGACAATCTTTTGACAAGACTAGACCGCAACCACCAATTGCATTGTTCAGATGACAAACTTGCTAATACGGATGGCAATGGGGCGGGTTCAAACCCGGACCCGCATCAAACCCGCCCCGAACGGGGCGGGCCTAAATCCGGTAAAGCGGGTCCAAGTTTGATTTTTTTTGGACCCGGTCGGGTCCGGGGCGGGTAACAGGTCCAGCTAGACCTGCCCCCGTATATATACCTTATTTATTTTTATTAATAATTAGTCTCTACCTTCAGATCTTCTTTCTCTATTTCCGCAAGCCTTGCTCTCGTCCTCACCGAAGATTCCACTCACTGCCATGGTTAATCTGAATAACAGTTATTCAAAAGTTTATATTTTTAAGTTTTATGTTGTGATAACTTAAATGTCATTGCTTGGTATTTTAACAACTTGAAAGAGTGGGCTTTTAGTTCTTGTTAATTAAATCTAAAGGTGGTTTGATTTTTTTATTGAATTAAATCTCACGCACATTCATATCAATATTTTGTTGGGGTTTTCCATTGTTGATTAATGTTACTTGATTCATTGATTGTTGTGATTGATTTTTAGCAGCAGATAGCATGAAACTGAAAGGCAGAGTTTTGGCTAGCTGGCGGGTCTGGCGGGTTCAACCCGCCGGGTCCCAGGGTCAATGCGGGGCGGGACAGGTCCCGGGTTTAGGCAAACCCAACCCAGACCCGCTCTGTTGCCATCTCTACTTGCTAATATAATTCTTTCCTAATTTTGTTTGCATACAACTTTCCACACAGTTGGAGTACTCTCAACAACTCGATACTCACGTTTTGCGTGGCGGACTGGAAAATCTTTAACAACAGATTGAACATGGTTTTTATCTTTGAAAACCATACCTCTTTTCAACACATCTTTATCTGCGTCATAGTACAATGCCGGATGAGGAACGTCAACTGAATCAATGTTAAATTCCTCGAAAGATAAATTAAAAAAAGGTATGTCTCTATATGGTGCACAGACTGAATCCACGACATGTTGCGATTTCTTGCCACCTCCAATAGGTTGTGAGTCAGGTGTAGAAGTATCACCAATTGCATCTTCATCATCATCTGTGTCATTTTCATCGTTTGTCCCATTTTCACTCGGTTCAGAAGGTGAAATTTCATGATTCCCGTGATCATCGAGGTTAGATTCAGGCAATAATCTATCAATATTGGGCTGATCAGATTCATAAGGTCGTGTGTTCAAATCATTAACAACAATATTATTAGTTCTTTGAATCGTAACAGGAGCTTCAAGTGTGCTGTCTCCCATAATGTAAGATGCGTATTGATAATATTAATTTTCTAAAGGGATATCAGACACGACATTATGATGCACTTCTTCCGTCTCGACAAAGATATCTACAGTTCTATTTCCGGCCTCCGGGTCAAAGAAAAACCACAAGTCTCGGTTGGTATTAATTGCAATGACTCATAACATGTTGTTATCATAGTATTTACCGGATAGTTTTAACAAATAACGATTTCTATCCAAACCCAGAATATCATGTAGTATAGATATCAAATTGTCCAAATATGCCGTTCGAGAAATTCTCGTGGCTCCAATAGCAGGGCGACTATATCCTACTTGATAGACATTTTCCATTAATATTTGGCCCCCGTAATGAACAATCACTCCAATTATATCTGAATTTGACATATCTTCTTCACAAACACAAATATAGCCCTAAATTAGCAAAATATACTAAATCAATTATTATAAGAAACATGCAAAATTTAACAAAAATTACATGAACATAATTATAACAAACATGCAAAAATTACATGAACAATTATAAAATAGCATACAACTAACATTTAATAATTTCATGCAAAAATTTAAAATTTCATGTTATTAAAAAAAATACAAAATTGGTTTTTACAAAAAAATTATACGAAAAATTTACCTTTAAAAAATAATATCGGGACACCGCTGCCGGGACGATAGTACTGTCGGGATGCCGCTGCCGGAATGCCCCTGCCGAGAGGCCACTGCCGGGAGGTGTTTGAGACCAAAAAAAATAATTTAAGAACAAAAGAGGCAGAGAGCCGAGAGGGAGAGCAAGAAAAGGAGAGTGATTTTGTTGTAATTGGCAAGGCAATAGTCTGCTTGCTGGTTTTATAACCAGAAAATTCAAGCCAAAAATTTTTTATTTTTTTTTAAAAGGGCTGCAGTCGTTACTGCAGGTAACGACTGCTTTAAAAAAAGTTGTTCCCGTGTCGGTCGGGATTTGACCACCCGACTGACCATTTTTTGAAATTTAGGCGATTCTCCAGTCGTTGTTATCATCAACGACTGGAATTTTTTTAAAAAAAAAAATATTTTTATTCTCCAGTCGTTATCTGTGGCAACGACTGGAATGATTTTTTTTTAAAAAAAAATTATGACATGGTCGTTGTTCGCGTTAACGACTAAGTTTTAGTCGTTGATTGCAACAACGACCAACCTTAAAAAATTAAAAGACCCCGAATTCACTATATTTTTGTAATAGTTTCCCTTAACTGTAATATTTTGTCAAAAAAGCCGTTCTTCGATTATTGATTATTTTTTTATTGGTTATTAAAGTTATAGTTAGTGTGATTAAATAAATGCTACTATAGGTAGCTTCAAACCAATTCAATTGTGACAGCCTAATGCAAATTGACTAATTTTATTATATTAAATAAAATGTAATAGAGTAATCGTTATATTCAAGGCAAAATAAGTACATAACCTACTTAAAATAAATCAAATAAAGCACAAACTCCGAAGAGTCACATACATGTAATCAAATACCAAATATCAAGTTTATGATTTCCAACAACGAAATAATAATAATAATTAGAAAAAATATTTGATGGATTTTTGCCAGTTTGATAGTATTTCCAGTTTTTGCACCCAAACAGATAACCGTCCCCTAGTTTAATTATTCAATCCATTTTTTTTTCTTGAAACGTTGGCTTTAACAATTGCCAAATTGCCATAGTGCCGCCGTTATACAAGTTATAGCTGGGTTACATTAACTCCATAACCACTTATTATCACTAGAGGCTCTTTTTTCTTTTTTTTTTTTGGGAGGAACACTAGAGGCTCATTTATTACATGTATTTGTGCTTTTATCCACAAGGGTGTGAGTTGTGACAAGGTTTTTGTAGATTATTTTTCGACATGATCTGTTCAGGATCCAGGAAAGAGATTTAGGCACAATGGGCTTCATTTTTGGGCTTCCATCCAATGGGCATTATTGAGTAATAATTGATATGATTGAGCTATATTAGGCTGTAATTATGTGATTGATATGATTGACGCTATATTAGATTATAATTGATATGATTGACCATAAATTAGGTTGTAATTATCCTCTTACCATCTATACGGTTTCTTAACCACCAAGCTATTAGATTATATATAGTCTTGTATTGTATTGTAAAATTTACATCAATCAAAACACAAGTCCTTTATATTTTATCTCTATGTCTTTTTTATATTTCGACATCTCTATGTCTTCTTCATATTTCAACATGGTATCAGAGCTACCATATCCTGGTAGCCTGTGCCATTGTCGTCGTCATCATCATCATTAATTATCACCAATATCTTTCAAATCAGTTTGTCTCTTGGAATTCACACTCTAGATTAAAGTTTCGGAAATACAATGGAGCGAGGGGATGTTTCACAACCAATTTCTTTTCTGTTGGATGGATCAAACTATGTTCCATGGGCTCAAGCAATGACTAGCTTTCTAAAAGGTCGAAAATTATGGAGAATTGTCATTGGTAGCCTCATGGAGCCAAAGCAACAGAAAGATGAAGCAGAGGATAAGTTTATTGAACGACTTGAAGATTGGGATAGTAAAAATCATCAGATTATTACTTGGTTCTGGAACACCTCAGTTACCTCTATCAACCTTCAGTATGGACGTTTTGATATAGCAAAAGAGGTTTGGGATTTTCTAGCAAAGCGGTATTCCGCTGCCGATGGGGCTCATCACTACCAATTAGCCACTACTCTTCACTACATGCGTCAAGAAGCTGGACAACCTATTAACAACTTTCTGTCTCAAATCCATACTATTTGGGACCAACTAATGAATTTCTTAACCTACTTGGGAGTGTAATGCGGAGATCTTTGAAAAGTTTGAAAATCGAGAGACCGTGAGTCGCCTTGTCCAGTTTCTCATAAAGACTTCATGATGATTTCGAACCTGTTCGTGCTTCCTTGCTTCATCGATGTTCGTTCCCTACACTGGACCAAGTTGTTCAAGAGCTTATCTCAGAAGAAACTCAGCTTCATTCTCGTAGATCTCGGTCTTCTGATATAGCTCTTGCTACCCCCACTAATGCACCAAAGAAAGATCCATCAAAGCAGGAATGCAAATATTGTCATCAGCTTGGTCATTTAATTTTGAATTGCCCTACTCGACCCTGTCCTTTTTGCAAGAAAGTCGGCACTAATCATTACCCGAATGAGTGTTTCCGCAACCCAAACAGATCTTCTCAAGGAAATGGACCCAAAGGTGGTTCTTTCAAGGCTCCACATTCATCTCGTTCAGTTGCTGCCACTATTACTCCACTAGAGGAACCTTCAATTCATCACGATCCACCTTCATCGGCCATATCCGTCAATGACCTCCAGGATATACTCAAACAGGTTTTAGCTGGTCATTCATCTTCTACTACTCTTTCAGCTTCCTCTGGTAAGCCCTCCTGGTACTTCGATTCTGCTTGTTCCAATCATATGACTTTTGATACTCATTGTCTCACCAACAAAATAGCTAATCCTTCTATTCCTTCTATTTATACTGCTGATGGTGCTTCCATGCCTGTGAGTCACATAGGATCTGTCTCCACATCCCATACTTCTATTCCTGATACCTATCTTGTCCCTAAACTCACTCTTAACCTTATTTCTGTTGGTCAATTATGTGATCTTGGTCTCACCGTCATTTTTTCTATGTTTGGTTGTCGTGTGCAGGACCCTCAGACGGGACAGGTTCTTGGGATAGGCCGTAAAGTCGGAAGATTGTTCGAGCTTGTTCACCTTCGTCTTCCACCCCACATTCGCACTGTTGCATCTGCCACTACTTCACCATCTTCTTCGTCTCTTCAGTTGTGGCATTCTAGATTAGGTCATGCCTCTATTGGCAAACTCAAACATTTGGCCTCTAATGGCTTCTTAGGACAAATTTCTTTAGATAATTTTGATTGTTTATCTTGTCAACTTGGCAAACAACCTTCTTTACCATTTAATAATAGTGTTTCCTTATCTTCTGCATGTTTTGATTTAGTCCATTCTGATATTTGGGGGCCTTCTCCTACACCTACAATGGGGGGGTCTAGATATTTTGTGATCTTTGTGGATGACTACTCTCGGTTCACTTGGATCCATCTTATGCATCATAAGTTTGAGTTACCTCGTATTTATTCTGAATTCACTGCTATGGTTTACACTCAATTCTCCCATCGTATCAAGATTCTACGTGCAGATAATGTCATGGAATATAAAGAATCTACCATTCTCGCGCTCTTTCGAGAACATGGAACTATTTCACACTGATCATGTCCATACACCTCTCAACAAAATGGGCGGGTTGAGCGAAAACATAGACACATTCTTGATATTACACGCACTTTCCTTATATCTGCTTCTTGTCCTGAGCGCTTCTGGGGAGAAGCTGCTCTCACTGCTGTCTACACCATCAATCGTGTTTCATCACCTACTATACAGAACCATACACCTTACGAATGCCTCTATGGCCGTCCACCAGTCTATGATCATCTTCGTGTCTTTGGGTGTAGTTGTTTTGTCTTACTCCCCCCACATGAGCGTACTAAACTAGAGCCTCGCTCACGTTTGTGTTGTTTTCTGGGTTATGGTATAGAACATAAGGGTTTTCGTTGTTGGGATCCTATCTCTAAACGTCTTCGTATCTCCCGACATGTGATTTTTTGGGAAAATAAAATGTTTGCCTCCATGTCGTCATTTTCTCTCCTCATGCACCTTCTATCCCATATTTCATAGATTCTTCTCTTCCATTATTTCTCGATGATGACAGGTGGCATAGGTCCGCATGTGTACAAATGTTGGTACAAGTGAACAATCCCCGCCCGACGCGGTTCATCATGAGGTGCCTGTTCATTCCGATGTGTCCACGCTCGAAATCGACATCGACCCTTCTCTTCGCGTTCTACTAGAGTCGTCCGTTCCTCCTCACTTACTTGATTATCATTGTTTCTCTTCTATTCTCTCATTGCATGAGCCTCAAACCTACCGTGAGGCCGGACCACCCACTATGGCGTAAGCTACGGGCCGATGAATCGAGGCCTTGGAAGATAAACACACTTGGGATTTGGTTGATCTTCCTCCGGGAAAGAATGTTTTAAGTTGCAAATGGGTATATAAGATCAAAACTCATGTTGATGGCTCGGAACGGTACAAGGCTCGATTGGTGGCCAAAGGGTTTACTCAAGAGTATGGTATTGACTATGAGGAGACATTTGCTCCGATGAGCTCGCCTCACTGCACGAACACTTATTGATGTAGGTTGTGCGACAATGGAAATTATTTCAGATGGATGTTAAGAATGCATCCTTAATGGGGATCTCACAGAAGAAGTTTTTATGAAGCCTCCTCCAGGGTACCATCACCCACCCCATAAGGTGTGTCAGCTTCGTCGTGCTCTCTATGGTCTCAAATAGGCCCCACGCGCTTGGTTCTCTAAGTTCAGCTCTGTAATAAAGGATTTTGGTTTTGCATCCAGTGATTATGACTCTGCCCTCTTTATTCGCCAATCTGGGTCTGGTGTAATTCTCTTACTGTTATATGTCGACGATATGATCATTACTGGGGATGATTTGTCAGGCATTTCAGATCTAAAGATGTTTCTCAATCAACAGTTTGAGATGAAGGATCTTGGCAAGCTCAGTTATTTGAAGTTTCATCTTCATCTGATGGTTATTATCTTTCTCAAGCCAAGTATTCTTCTGATCTTCTTGCTCGTGCAGCGCTAACAGATAGTAAAACTGCAACTACTCCTCTAGATCCGAATGTTCGTCTCACTCCTATGGATGGGACACCGCTCGAGGATGCCTCTTTGTATCGTCAGTTGGTTGGTAGTCTTATCTATCTCACAGTAACTCGACCTGATATTGCATATGCAGTTCACGTGGTCGCCAATTTATGATCGCTCCCATACTTCACACTATGCCGCAGCTAGCGTATCGATCATTCGTTATGTAAAAGGCACTCTATTCCATGGTCTCTTTTTCTCCACCAATTCTTCGTTGGACCTTCGTGGCTATTCTGATGCCGATTGGGTAGGTGATCCGACAGATCGCCGCTCTGTCACAGGGTAGTGCTTTCTGCTTGGTGACTCTCTTCTTTCTTGGCGAAGCAAGAAGCAGACGGTCGTTGCTCGCTCGAGTACTGAAGCAGAGTATCGTGCTCTTGCGGATGCTACTCAAGAGGTTATTTCGCTTCGTTGGCTTCACCGATATGGGTGTTTCTCAACCTCAAGGAACTATCCTTCATTGTGATAATCAGAGTGCAATTCAGATTGCCCATAATGATGTTTTTCATGAGCGCACCCGTCATATTGAGTGTGATTGTCATTTCATTCGCCAACATGTTGTCCAAGGCACTACGAAACTTCAGTACACACCTTCTGCTGCTCAGCTTGCGGATCTCTTCACCAAAGCTCATCCTCCTAGTCGCCTTCAAGATTTGATCTCCAACCTCAAGCTTTTGTCTTTCACACCACCTTGAGTTTGAGGAGGGGTATTGAGTAATAATTGATATGATTGAGCTATATTAGGCTGTAATTATGTGATTGATATGATTGACGCTATATTAGGTTATAATTGATATGATTGACCATAGATTAGGTTGTAATTATCCTCTTACCATCTATACGGTTTCTTAGCCACCAAGCTATTAGATTATATATAGTCTTGTATGGTATTGTAAAATTTACATCAATCAAAACACAAGTCCTTTATATTTTATCTCTATGTATTCTTTATATTTCGACATCTCTATGTCTTCTTCATATTTCAACAGGCATGATGCATGACAAATGATATCAAAGATTATTTGGCCCGGGAGATCCGACAGTGGGATCGATCCTAGACTGTGATACATTATGTGAGTGATATCCTGAATGGTTTACAAATAGGTACAATGGACTCATCTAACAACTTCATCAACTATTTTTGCAAAGCGACAACAAATGTGAAATAGTTGCTAGTGAATCCATTGTGCATGGGGTCTCGCTTTTGAGCCCCCACCTCGTGAGCCTAGGGCGTGACACCGTACCTCTAAGAAAATGAAGTTAAAGAATTTCTTAGACAGAGAAAAAAAGTACTGCCTCCCCTAGCTTTATTTTATTTATTTATTTAATATTTAAAAAAGAGTCAAGTACCTGACGAGTGACGATCCATCAGGTAGGATATATTACCGGACATTTTATTTTTTTTTTAAAATTGGCTAAGTTCTTCATGGAAAATATAGGTTATTAAACGAGAGGGCTAAAATACCGTTTTAACACCTAAAATTGTATAAACACTATCCAACTCTCAATTTGATCATATGTTTTTTTTTTTGGAACATAATTTGATCATAAGTTACTCAAAACTCACTTTAAGTTTTGACAGAAAGAGGGTTTTACACTGGATTTTTTAATAAACACGTGTGTTTTTTCAATGTTGTTTTAGTACATGGAGTTTTTTTTTATAATTATAATATAAAATAGGGGATGCTTATTAATGTTACCCTTGTTGAAACAAAAAATTAATAAACAACGATTTTTTCCTGTCAGAATGGTGTAAACTCAGAACAAAAACCCATCTAACAAGAATGAATGTTAAAGCATAAAACTTTATTCAGATTTTGTGGCACATCATATTCATACACAACAATCGTGCAAAAAATTCACAAAGATTCATGCACTATTCCAAACCTTCTCACAGAAGCTGGAGAAATGCAATTAGCCCTTGTACCTTGTAATCTAAAGAAAGCCAACTTCTAATAAATGTTAAAGTTCAAGAAATAACATCGAAAATTAAATTCATTTCAAGAAAAACTGTCAAGGTGATAAGATCTGTTTCATTTTTCTCATCATCTTTGCTATTTCAGGCAAAGTTTCCTGACATCTGATGCCACAAAAGAGAAGCCGCCAAAATACCAAAACAAATGCTGAGAACACAGCTTATTTCACAAAAACAGACTCCCTGCCCTATAAATACCCCCATAATGTAACACAGATGCCAAGCAAGAAAGCAGCAAAAACATACTCCCAGTTAGTCCAATACAAAAACAAATAAAAAAAATAAAATGAAGGGTGGTGTTGTAGCAGTGATTGCCATTATTGCCATCTTCTCATTGGTTGTCCAGCCAGGACATGCCGTTACTTGCGGCCAGGTGGATGCTGCTTTAGTTCCGTGCATCAATTACCTCACTGGACATGAAGCTAGCCCATCTCCACCGTGTTGTGCTGGGGTCAAAGCTGTGAAAGGGATGGCCCAAACTACGGCCGACAAGAGGGCTTGCTGTGGTTGTGTTAAGGCCGCTGCCAACCGCTATGCAGACTTGAAGGACGCCGCCGCGCAGAGTCTTCCAACCAAATGTGGTGTCCAAATGGATGTCCCTATCTCCCGCAGTGTCGACTGTGACAAGTGAGTATCATATATATATATATATATATATATTATTTTTAAAAATTTAACTTCATTATCAGTTATTTTATTCATTTCAAAGATTTTTAATACAATAAAAATAGGATTCAGAAAAGCTTATGCTAATTGTTGGTTTTGTGCTTTCTGTTGCAGGATCAACTAAAGATGGTACCAAGAGTGTCAGAAGAAAATGAAGTCAAGATGATATGTTACAGATATCAGTATCTTGTTTTGAATAATATGCCTAGCTAGAACAATAAGTGCATGGTTTGACAAACTACTTTTGTCATGGTGCATTGGTGCTTAATGAAATATATAAAGATTATTCTTGCTTCTTGTTTCAATTTCCCTGTTAACTACAAAATGCCACGACATTATTGTCTTTTCACCCAGTTTTAAACCAATAGTATCATAACAAGCAACCAGATAAATAGGGAGCCACTCTCACAAGAAATGCAGGAGAGTAACACAAAACAAAATACTAGCAGCATGTAAGTCTTTTTTTTTTTTTTTCCTTTCCAAATCAGTAAATTGTTCGGAAACCAGTAAAAAGAAAAGCAGCATTCTTACATGAAAACATTATTAATAACAGATACAAACACTGAAGGCATTTTGATGCAACAACCTCAAAGTTGCCACCAATCAAAAATTCAAAATCTAAAACAGATTAGTAGAAGAAAACAGAATTTCACAGCAACACAGCCAATCTAGCCTCTAAAAGCATAAACAAGCAGCACACTAGCCAATATAACAGAGCAACATACCTTCGGAAGCACAATCTGTATATGCCAGCAAATATTCAGTCTAAGGACTCCGCTTCAAATATAAGTCCAGCATCCAAGAAGATAATGCACTTTAAAAAGCCTACACAAATAAATTCCATTTACCAAATTATAATACAAACTAGCTCCATTATCATGTCAAAAAACAAATATTTTAAATCTATGGGTCATGTTGCAGTTGTGTTCACAATTTCAAGAAAGTGTTTGGACAAGACCAAGGCAGCAAAAATATAATGAAATCACGTAAAGCCATGAATTGATGTACTTCCGTTCCCAATGAGTTCAACAAAATGAAAGAAGGGATGTCTCAAGTCTCAACCTTGATTTTTTCTGCGAGAAACAAGTAGGAACAAGTTGACTTTTCCATACTGAATAAATAGAGCTTAAGAAACTCCATACTGATGTACTCTACCAAACTTATACCCAATCCTCTTGGTAATCCAACAGGACAAGGTTCTCTGATATTGGAACAATGGGACATAATATAGATGCAGGCAAGATTCTGCTATCCTTGTATTGCAAGTTTTCAAACTTAAAAAATAGAGTATGATTACCTCTTTCGAGTTCAATATCACCATTTTTTCATTCCTATTATCGGATACTTATTAATTTTTACCCCTTTCATTAAAGATTTCATAAACAACCATTATCTCCTGTCAAAATGCTGTAAACTCAGAACATGAAAGATATAAAACAAGAACACATAAAACTATACCCAGATTTTGTTGCAAATCATATTCATATACAACAATCGTGCCAAATGTCAAAAAGAATCATGCACTATTTTAAAACCTTCTCACAGAAACTGGAGAAAGGCATTTGCAAACTTGCACCCTGTGATCTAATGAAAACCAACTTCTAATAAAGAGGAAATTATACTAAACCCCCCGAACTATGAATGTTTTTGCACTTTACCATATGAACTAAATTTTTGTACACTATCATACAAACTACACAAGTTTTGCACCTTGTCATGTAGCAGTCATGATCGGTGGAATATTCCGTGCCGTGCCTTCCATGAGGGCAAATCATCTTTGCCTCAAATCTAAACGAGAGTTGTTATACTTTGTCATCTAAACTTTGTTAAGAATTTCACTTTGCCATGTGAACTTTGCGAATTTCACTTTGCCATATCAGTTTTTAACAAAATAAAAAATGTATATGTTAAGACACTTAATCTTTTTTAATACCTAAAAATAAGTTTAAACCACATAGTAATAAGTTTAAACCATACGTTTGCATATATTTTACAATATTTTAAATGTAAAAAATAATCAAATTCATTACAATTATAGTACTCTTTATCTTTTTGAAGTTTTTGCATGAATTTTATACAAAGAACTGTAAATGCATCCAATTGTTAAGGATGCTCACGGTTTAGTAAACCGGGCAAACCGAGCAAACCGAACTAAAATCGAAAATTCGGCACGTATTGGATTTACTTTTATATTATTATGTTTATATTTTCATACATTATTTATCTTTACAATATTATGTATTGTTTACTTACTAAAACCAAAGAAATACAACAACAACAACAACAAACTAAGCCTTAATCCCACTACGTGGGGTCGGCTATACGGATCATATCGCGCCATCGTTTACGGTCATAAGCCATATTTTTCGTTTATTTAGGTATAACATGTCATGTTTAATAGCTTCTTTCCAAGTCTTTTTAGCCTACCTCTCCTCTTTTGATTTGTGTGAGTGATTCTCTACCTTCTAAACGTCGCACAGTGCATCTAAAGGTCTCCTATAAACATGTCCAAACCATCTTAATCGTGTTTCTCTAATTTTCTCGCCTATTGGTGCTACTCCCACTTTGTTTCTAATGTGTTCATTTCTTATTCTATCTAATCTAGTGTGTCCGCACATCCATCTTAGCATTCTCATCTCTCGCTACCCTCATTTTTTGTTCGTGTTCATATTTAGTCGCCCAACATTCTCGCTCCATAAAGCATCGGGCCTTATGGCCGTTTTATAAAATTTTCCTTTCAATTTTAATGGTATTTTACGGTCACAAAGGATAGAAGATGCACTCCTCCATTTATTCCAACCCGCCCGGATCCATGTGTGACATCTTTATTGATTTCTCCGTTCTCTTCAATTATAGATCCTAAGTATTTAAAACTCTTTGTTATACTCACTTCATGTCGATCAATTTTAACCTTCGTCTCATTGTTCTCGTTGTTTTTACTAAAGTGGCATTCCATGTATTCTGCATTTTTAGCCCTACTTATAGAAAAACCTTTTGATCTAAAGTGCTTCTCTCCAAACTTCCATTTTGCATTTACTCCTTCCCTTGTTTCATCAATTAAAACTATATCGTCCGCAAATAACATACATTCAGGGATGGATTTTTGTAAGTGTTTAGTGATTTCATCAATTATTAGGATAAAAAGGCGGGCTTAGAGCGGATCCTCGATGCAAACCTATAGTGTTTGGGAATTCACTAGATATTCCTGTTGGTGTCCCCGATACATGTTGTTATACCATCATACATATCTTTTATGGCATCTATGTAGCTATTTTTATTCCTCTTTTTTCCAATACGCGCCACATTATATCACGGTTGACTTATCGTATGCCTTTTCAAGATCAATAAAACCATATGTAAATCTTGTTTTCTCTCATTATATTGTTCACATAATCGTCTAATTAAGTGTATAGCTTCAATTGTGGATCTTCCTGGCATGAAGCCAAATTGATTATCTAATATACTAGTTTCATTTCTTATTCTCGCTTCTATAACTCTTTCCCATAGTTTCATTGTATGACTTATTAATTTAATTCCCCGTAATTTGCACAATTTTGTATATCCTCTTTGTTTTTATATATAGGTATCAATATACTTTTTCTCCATTCATCGGCATTTTCTTAGTTTTTAGAATAACATTAAATAATTTAGTAAGCCATGATATTCCAACTCCACCTAAACATTTCCACGCTCAATTGGTATATCATCTGGCCAACCGCTTTGCCGTTTTCATTTTGTTTAGTGCTTTTTTTGTTTCATGAAGTTGAATTCTACGATAAAAGGTACGGTTTCTATTCGATTCAGATTGCCTAGTTCCCTAATGTGACTTCATTCCTCTTCGGTTCATTAAAAAGATTATTGAAATACCTCCTCCATCGATCTTTTATGTCCTCGTCTTTCACTAAAATGTTTTCATTCTCATCTTTTATGCATTTAATTTGGGTTAGATCTCTTGTTTGTTTTTCTCTAAATTTTGCTATTTTATATATATATATCTTTCTCTCCTTCTTTAGTATCTAGTTTCTTATAAAAATCTTCATACGCTGTTTTTTTGCTTCATATATTGCTTCTTCTTACTTCTTTTTGGCGTCTTTATATCTTTTAAGGTTTTCTTCGTTTTACAGGGAATACAATACTTTGTAACTAGTTCGTTTTTCCTTTACCTTTTCTAGATTTCTTGATTCCACCACCATGACTCTTTATTCCATTTATTACCATTCGACACCCCTAATGTTTCTTTTGCGATCTTTTTCATTTGAGTAGTTACATAGTTCCATGTTTCATCGGCTTTGTCTTCCACTTTCCAATCAATGGTTTCTACTAGAGATTTGACAAAACTATCTCTTTTTCTATATTCTTTAAGTTCCACCACTTAATTCTCGTGTATGTTAATTTTCTTTCTCTTTAAGTGTATGTTAATAAGTTTGATATCCAAAACTAGTAGTCATGTTGGGTGATGAGGCTTTCTCCAGGTATTACTTTGCAATTTTTGCATATTTTTTCGCTCGCTTTTTCCCTGGTTAGAAAGTAGTCAATTTGTGATTTGTTAGGACCACTTTTAAATGTGATTAAATGTTCGTCTCCTTTTTAAAGAAGGTATTACCTATAATAAAATCATAAGCAAATCGCAAAGCCTAGATGGTTCTACCTCATTGTTACGCGAGCTAAAGCCATATCCTCCATGGACCCTTTCATAATCTTCATTATCCTTCCCAACATGTCCATTTAAGTCTCCACCTATGATGACTTTTTCATTTTGAGGATTGATTGCATTAGAGTTTCTAAATCTTCCCAAAATTTAAATTTAGAAAGATCATCTAATCCTACTGAGGTGCATATACACTAACAATATTTATAAGTTCGATTTACCTACTACAATTTTAAGGGATATGATTCTATCTCCTTTTCTAGTTACTCCTACTACTTGATCTATGAAGAGAGGATCTACAATGATACCCACCCCATTCCTAGTTCTATCCTTTCCACTATACCAAAGCTTATAACCCTGTAGTATCTAGTGTCTTTTAACCCTTCTCGCCTACCCATTTAGTCTCTTGAATACACATAATATCTATGTTTCGTCTTTTCATAATATCTACGAGCTCTATAGTTTTACTCACAAAGTACCTATGTTCCACCGCCAATTCTATACTTTCTAATTTTCTTATTATCATTTGTATTCCTCTTATTAGTGTGTGAGGGCTCTTGTGTATTTTTCACTACACCCAAGCCCTTATGGAGGTGTAGCGGTCTTGCCAAGACACCGCGATCGGACCTGGGCGCACTCCTTACGGGGAGCATCCTGGCACTTTATCACGATGCCTTATATGATCCATACCATAAGGAAATGACAAGAGTTTTACGCCGGGCCGCCGACCTAACGCAACCCTCCTCCTTTATCCAGGGCTTGGGATCGCAACATATAGACGGGTTGCCCTGTCTATATGCAGGCGGAGTTTAAAACCAAAGAAATAATAAATAAATTTTTTAATTATGATTAATATTTATTTCTCTATTATTTTATTAATATTTGCAACATTTCTATTTACCATATTACTAAACCGTAATACCGGAAAAATTTCGGTAATACTGAAACCGAACCAATTATTTTGGTCGATTTACCAAAATTTCGATTCGGTTATGGTTTTTGTTCGCTCACCAAACACTTATAGAATTTAAGTGCCACTCGCAAAAGTACGAAATCAAGGTGGTGTCGTAAATCGACCAAAGCCGTCTAACAAGAAAATCTTAACCGGAAGTGTAATTATGTAAATTCATGAAAAACGGAAATAATTCCGAAACACTATAATCAAATTTTAAATATACAATTAAGAATTGAACTAAGAATTAAAATTAGTTATCCAAAGCAATAACACGTAGAAAACTGAGATGGAATCAATATCAAAGATGTCAAAAACCCTCAAATAACTTCAACTATGTCTAAACCACCCTAAAATTAATCAATGTCAAAGATTTCTAACCCACCTAAACACTAAACCGTAAATTACTTCATTGATAATATATTTTAGTGAGGTAATACTAATTAAATTTATTTTTTATGAATAAGAAATTGGAAAAAAAAGATAAATACATGTATATACATATATATTTTAAAAAAATTGATATGACAATGAAATTGCGGAAATTTCAGATGGTAAAGTGAAATTTTTAACAAAGTTCAAATAACAAAGTGTAACAATTTTTGTTTAGATTTTAGCAAAGATGGTTTTGCCCTCGCGTGGAGGGCATGTGCTGGAATATTCGGTGAATATTCCACTGGCGGTGGCCATTATATAGGAAAGGGCATAATTTGTGAAGTTTGTATGGTAAAGTGTACAAAATATGAGAACATATGGTAAAGTGCAAAAACAAACATAGTTTGGAGGGTTTAGAGTTGTTTCAATTATTTCAAGGAAAACTGTCAAGTGATAAGAACTGTTTCAATTTCTCATCATCTTTGCTATTTCAAGTGATAAGAAAAACTGTCAAGGTGATAAAAACAAATTTCCATGAGATTTTATGCCAAAAAAGAGAAGAAGCCAAAATACCAAAACAGATCCTGAGAACACTGCTTATTTCACAAAAACAGACTCCTTGTCCTATAAATACTCCAATCCTATAACACAAATGCCAAGCAAGAAAAACATATTAATACAAATTAAATTCATCTCAATCAGCTTCACATTAGTCCAAATACACAAAACAAACTTACAGAAAATGAAGGGCGGTGTTGTAGCAGTGATTGCCATTTTTGCCATCTTCTCATTGGTTGTCCAGCCGGGACAGGCCGTTACTTGTGGCCAGGTGGATGCTGCTTTAGTTCCATGCATCAGTTACCTCACCGGACATGACGCTAGCCCATCTCCCCCGTGCTGTGCTGGGGTTAAAGCTGTGAAAGGGATGGCCCAAACAACGGCCGACAAGAGGGCTTGCTGTGGTTGTGTCAAGGCCGCCGCCAATCGCTATGCAGACTTGAAGGATGCCGCAGCCCAGAGTCTTCCGACCAAGTGTGGTGTCCAAATGGATGTCCCTATCTCCCGCAGTGTCGACTGTGACAAGTGAGTTTCGTGTTTTCTTTTTCGTTTTTTTTTTTTAAATATTTAACTTCATTATCATTTTTTTAATACAATAAAAAAAGGATTTGGAAAAGGTTATGCTAATTGTTGGTTGATGGTCTTGTGCTTTCTGTTGCAGGATCAACTAAGATGGTACCAAGAATGTATGAAGAAAATGAAGAGTCATGATGATATGCTACAGATATCAGTATCTTGTTTGAATAATATATCTAGCTAAAACAATAAGTACATGGTTTGACAAACTATTTTTGTCATGGTGCTTAATGAAATATATGATGATTGTTCTTGTTTTCACTATTTTCTGTTAACAACAATACACAATTTCAGAGCAACAGAGAGAATCTAGCCTCTAAAAGAATACACCAGCAGCACAATAGCCAATATAGGAAAGCAACATACCTTCAGAAACACAATCTGTAAATGCCAGTAAATCAACTATAAGAAGATTGCATAACTGTGTTTGATAAAAAGGTCATTCTAATCAGCCAAATATTCTGTCATAAGGACTTCACTTCAAAGATAAGCCCAGCATCCAAAAATATCATGCACTCGATTAAGCCTGCACAAATATATCCCATTTACCAAATTATAATACAAACAAGCCCCAATATTAAGTCAAAAAACAAACCTTTTAAATCTATGGCTCATGTTGCAGTTGTAACGAAAGAGTTTGGACAGGACCAAGGCAGAACAAAGGATGTCTAGAATCAAATAACACAAAGCCAACAATTCATGTACTTCCATTACCTATGAGTTCACCAGAATGAACGATGGACCTGTCTGAGGGACAAACAAGAACAAGTTAACTTTTCCATACTGAATAAAGTAGAGCTTAAGAAACTTTCCACCAATGTACTCTACTAAAACCATATTCATTCCTCTCTTATTGATCCATCCAGCAGGACAAAGTTTCTCTGATATTGCAGCAATATGACATATCGACGAAGTAAGATTCTCCTATCCTTATATTGCAAGTTCTCAAAATTAAAGAAAATATAGTATGATCACCTAGAATCCTCTGAAGACATATCTGAACCAATCACCTGGACAGTTAAAAACCTTCCAAACTAATGGTACTCATAACTATGGGGCACATTTATCTCTTGAAATGATTTCTTGTAGACATTTTATCAAACAACTAATCTTCTCCTCTTATTAACCATTGCTACCAATGAATGTACTACCAAATTATGTGCAATACCCTACATTTGATCCTGTTCCATGCATCCATTCTTAATGAGTAATCGGGCCGTAATCCTTCACAATACACGAGCTTTAAGACCCTATATTTATTACACACCCCAAAATAGCCAAACTCGAAAACAAATGGAGTCTCTCGAGAACTACAAATCTCAGCATCACAAAAAGTTGGTGGGACGATTTAGAGACTCCCAATTCATAGGAATGATCAGCGACCATACGGAAATACTTGAACTTCAAATATTATCCCCTCACATGCTCCTGCTTCTTGATACCAATGAGTTATTATCAGTTTGATTGAAATGTACACTGAGAAAAAAGAAGTCCCCTAACAACATATGAACATAATAGGTAATAACATTCTTGACGAGTACGCTTCAAAATTAATACTATATGAAGAGCTTGCTCATCTCCATCGCCCAACAGTTTTTGCCAGTAAACTGCAAAATTCTCTCACTTCGTTCAGTCATCTGGAAATCCCAAAACTCACCAATGTTTACAACATTGATGCAGAGCAGATATCCATTGAGGAACAGGCCAAAAAAAAGCTCACCTTCGATTGAGGAAACCCACATGGGACATATTACAATTGGAGAGAAGTAGAAATGGTTTGGGCTAATTGGACCAACTGTTCTAGCCCAACTCATTATTGTTCAGAAACAAGCTTCTAATGTATTAGGGCCTACAAATAGTTGGAGACGCAATTGGCCCACAAATGAACTAGCTCAACTCAATCATGATTCATGATTCATGACCTAGTTCACCTAAAAGTTGGGGAAATAGACACAAATACCCACATTTTTTAAGTTAATGTTAGCTTTTTACGTTTTCCGGTATAATTTTATCTAAATTTACGCTCCCGCCCTTTTTTTTACACAACAATACTTTCCAGCAAAAATTCCCGGACATTTTTACGCTTTGTTTCAACATTATTTCAAACATGTTTCAAACATGTTTCTGTGTTTCAACATTGTTCCTAACATGTTTCTTTTAATAAAAATAGGTAAAAATTGTATTTAAACATCAAAAACTTCATTGAAACAACAAAGAAACATCGGAACAACATTAAAAAGGGTATGTATGGAAACAACCCAGAAACAACGTAAAAAATATTTAAAACAACACATGAATAAAAAGAGCTTAAAAATAGGTAAAAATTGTATTTACACATTGAACACTATATGAAAACAACAAAAAATATTATTAGAACAACATCAAAAATATTATAGAACAACACCGAAATAATAAAAACAATGTACAAAATAATATATGAATAAAAAACAACATAAAAAATAGGTTAAAGTTGTTTTGAAACATCGAAATAACAAAGAAACAACATAGAAACAACAAAGAAACAGATTTAAACAACATCAAAACAACTTATATAACATATAAAACAATGCAGGAACAAAAAAAACGAAAAAAAATCAAAAAAATCAAAAAATAGCAAGGAGCGTAAAAAAAAGTTAGGTACAAAAGCGAAAACAATAGGTACAAGAGTAATTGGAGCGTATTGTATGGTAAGAATACAAAAGTCAACGAATTATTCCATGTAATTTTCCCTAAAATTTGTTGTCTGCATTCTCCAAGGTTAAACAAGACACTAGTACAAGTCTACAAGACCATATATATATATATATATATAAGAATGGGATCTCGTGTGACAGTCTCTTACTGTGTGGCATTGTGGATTGATCTCATACATCCACACCTTTTATTCAATGGTCCACATTGCTATTAAAAATAACTGATTTATCAATTAATTAATAGGTGAAAATGGCATAATATTAACTAGCAAAATGCCATAAATCACGCCCCTACAATCAAGGGATTGATTAATATCACGTTTCCTTAACTGAATTGTGCACCATTTTAATAGCTGAACTGTACACCATTTAATAACTGACTGTACACCATTTTATATCTAGCAGTGCATCATTGCATAACTAATTGTACATCATCTGAAGGAACTATAAAGATAAAATGGCGTAACCATCTTCCCATTTAATAATTGAACTGTGCACCATTTTATATCTAACAGTGTATCATTATATAACTAATTGTACATCATCTAAAAGAACTATATAGATAAAATGGTGTAACCACCTTCCCATAATGATGCCCTACTATCATGGATGTGATAAAGATCACGCTTCCATAACTGAATTATGCACCATTTTAATAGCTGAACTGTACACCATTTAATAACTGACCGTACACCATTTTATCTCTAACAGTGCATCATTAATTGTGTAACTAATTGTACGTCATCTAAAGGAATTACAAAGATAAAATGGTGTAATCATCTTCCCATTTAATAACTGACTGTACATCATTTTATATCTAACAGTGCACCATATTATAACTAATTGTACATCATCTAAAAAATTTATAAAGACAAAATGGTTTAACCACCTTTCCATAATGACGCCCAACAATCATGGATGTGATAAAGATCACGTTTCCATAACTGAATTATGCACCACATAACTGAATTATGCACCATTTTAATAGCTGAACTGTTCACCATTTAATAACTGACTGTGCACCATTTTATATCTAACAGTGCATTATTGTATAACTAATTGTACATCATTGTGAGTAAACCGCAAGTGAATGAAAAGCGGGAACAATCATAAAATCAAATCCCATAAAAATAGATGGGGTGAACAATTACCAAAAGTAACTGCTTTATTTTACAAATAAAATATCAATTATGCCCTTAATTGGGCAAAAACTAAATAAATAAAAAAATCGAAAAAAAAACTGAACCTTTGGATTTGTTGAACTAATGGATTAGATTAATCCACACTGCCACACGGTAAGTCCCCCTGCCACATTTGATGCTAACCTATATATATATATATATATATATATATATATATATATATGAATTGGATCAAATGAGACCACATTCCATAGGTAAGACAGTGTGCACTAATCCTATCCACAAATTTGAAATTTTAGATGGTTGAGATTTACCCAATTTAATGGCCTTTTTTAATTTATTTTAAATCAGTAAAGGGTAATATTGTAATTGTATAATTAGACAGTTTCATTCCGTTTGGTAACTATTCCTAATCGATTTTTATCCCCCCAAAATTACTCGTCAGTTTGCATTTTGAATTTCTTCAGTTTCGCGGTCGTGGGCAGTGGTTTTTCAGGTCGTGGCTAGTGATTTTTGCAGTTTCTTCGAAGCTTGAGAAATCATGAGTATAAGTTGCTGAGCGAATTGTTATTTGTTGAGCGAGACCAGTCATCTTCATCTCTGAAACCGGGTAAGTATCTTTTTCCAATTTTTTCGACTTCAATTGTGAAACTCTAGGGTTTTTTTAAATTTTTAATTGCGTGTTGTTGTATTTTGGGGAGAATGCGATTGCGAGTTGAAATCGTTATCTAGGGTTTAGTTTGTGTCTTTCATATATTTTTCGGTGATGGTGGTTAAGCTTTTGTAAATGAAGGTTCTAGTTTTTTTCTAGTCGAATAAGACAGAGTATGGTTTGTATGTTTGATGTATACATTTTTGTATAGGTAAATGCATACTTATATGTTTTTCGATGTATTACTTATTTGTGTTTTATTACGTGAGTAGTTAATTTTTGATGATGTATATATGGTTCTGTATACTTGTTTTGATGTATTCTTATATGTGTTTTGATGTATACTTATATGTGTTTTGTTGTATATTTATACATGTTTTGTTGTATAATTAGTTAGTTATTGACGTATGTATATATGGTTCTGTATACGTGTTTTGATGTATTCTTATATGTGTGTTGCTGTATATTTATGTGTATTTTGTTGTATATTTATATATGTTTTGCTGTATAATTAGTTAATTCATGATGTATGTATTTATGGTTTAGTGAAAATTTAGCATATGTTTGTTGTACACTTATTTGTGTTTTACTGTATATTTAGTGAAAATCTAGCATATGTTTGTTGTATACTTATTTTTGTGTCTTTGTGATATGATATGATTGTTGTATTTGTAAGCATGGTTAAAATATGTAGAAAAGGTGATCATCACACTGAGGGCGACGTTGGCGAGGGTAGTGGGCAGGCGCAGGTGTCCTATGTAAAGAGGGCCAGGATCGGGGGGAATGTGAAGGATTCATTCCCAAATTTATCGACGCGATCAACAATATCACTTTTTGTTGAATCAATGAAGGCATTGAATCCACAATAGAAGAGATCAGTGGTGGAGATGGGGTTTGGGACGTTGTTGGAAGTTAAGATTGACAAATTCCCATCCCGGCTAATGTATTGGTTAGTGGATAGTTTCAACCCCGCGAGTTGTGAACTGACTTTAAACAATGGAAGGTCACTCCATTGTGGTTACAAGGATATTGAAAGGGTTCTTGGGTTTCCTAATGGGAATATACCTATTGTCAAGAAGATGAAGTCGGATACGTGTGAGTTGTATTATCAGTGGCGCGATTTTTTTCGAGGTTGGTGCAAGTGGTGTGTACAAAATAAAGGTTGAGAATGTCTGGCAGAGAATGAAGGCTGAGTCTGACGGGGGTGCGTGGTTTAAGAGACATTTCATTGCGTTGGTGTAATATTGTATTATTGGCAACATTCAGTCTGGGTACGTCAACCCGTTGATTATTAAGAGCCTGGAAGATGTGGGGAATATCAAGAATTTAAATTGGTGCGAGTATACTTTGGATACGTTGGTTGCGAATAAAATTAAATGGGATGCTACGAAAAAGTTGGAGTTTAATGGCCCTTTGTTATTTTTGATTGTAAGTTTTTGATTTGGGTTTTTTTCATATTATTTTTGAATTACTGTTTTGTATTTTGCTAATCAATTTTTTTTTGTCAGGGTCTTTACATGGACAGAGTCGTGGTTTGTAATCGCCATGTTCCTAGAAGATTACCTAGTGTACTGACATTGACTACCGAGCTAGCGTCGGAGAGGTGTAGGACAAAGATGGGGCTTGGTGGATTTTGGTAGGGTTTTGTGGTGGACCCATTGGGTGAGGGCCTGTCTAAGGTTCATGAGGGCCCGTCGGATGTTCGGGAGGACCTGTTGGAGGTCCCTGGTGCGGCTGGTGGCGTTGAGGCAATGGATGTACATGAGGCTTCATTGCGGGTGGTGGTGACATGCAAGTATTTTCCTTTTTTAAACCATGTTTTTCTTTTAGTTATATTTGATAAGATAATAGTGTATATATAGTGTTATTTTTATGTATTATTGGTGTTTTGTTTTTGATGTTCATACATAGGTGGGATTCTATGGATGTTTATTTGCATCATCAGTTTTTAATGTTTACTTATTAGGATTTAGGTGTATAGTTAACATATTAATACTGTATGGATAGTGATATAGTTTTTTAGATTTACCATAACTGTATACTTAAGGTACATTTAATGTTTACTTAATAGTAAAATATTGTATACATAGTGATATAGTTTTGTAGATTTAATATAACTGTATGTTTTTTTACAGGGTTATGTTGGCAAGGTATTGGATAAATTGTCCAGGGTGGCATCCGATGTTGTGGATATTATATCCATGGTTAAGGATGCTCCAAGGGTGATCACAGCTGACTCGGGCTTTGCCAGAATTGAGGCGGTGGCGAGGAACCTGATTTGTGAAAAAGGAGCGAAGGGCTCAAATGATCAGGGTGATGTTGGTGAGACTCAAAGCGATGATGCATTTTGGAACATTCCTGAAAACATATTGGCATTGGAGAAGGTTGAGAATGCAGTTTTACAGAGGGAGCAATTCAATAAATGTTTTGATGATGCACCTAGCTTTAGTATGGGATTTACATAAGATTTTCCCGATCCGATTTGGGGTCCTATTTTAGAGACGACACGGCATTACCAGGAGGAAAATGTTGAGGGTGATAAAGAAAAGGGATGTGATGGTGATGACAGTTTGAATATAAGTCCTTTTTTTATATGTTTTGTGTACTTGTTCATGACGATTGTTAACTTCATTTTTTGTTGTTTTAGGTTGGTGAAACTGTGGTCAGGGAGGCCGTTGCTGAGGCTGGGGTTGGTGGCACGGTTATGGGGGAAGATGAGATTGATGATTCAACTGCAATCCCGGAGGGTGGAGAAAAAGTAACCAATGAAGCTGATGTGACGGGCATTTCTGAAGGTGGAGACAAAGTAAGGAATGAAGTCGGTACTTCAAGGGGCATGGTAGAAGTAAAGTTTGTGCGAGGAAAAGTCAGAGCAAGCCTTGCAAGACTGAAGTTTTGACATCCCCATTTAAGCGTAGACATATCGATGTTGCCGAGAAATTGAACAAAAATCACAACATGATAGCGAAATGAATTTTTAAGAATTCGGATGAGGATAAGTATATATATTTTGGTTTTTGTTTCTTTTATATAGTATAATTTTCTTATATAGTTAGATATAATTTACTGTGTAATAATATATTTAATTGATTTGTCTCAATTAGTTGTTGATTTGTTAAGTATTGTTATTTTGGTCAGACTGGACTGTTCTCCAAGTATTTACTTGCTCGAGGATGCTACCAATCGTCGTGGGTCGTTGAAAATTATGTTGTGGCTAGGGTTGCAATGCCTTGGAGAAATGAGGCGAACAAGATTGACTGTGGTGTGTTTGCAATATGGCACATGGAAACGTATATGGGGGGATGGACGTGAAACTGGGATACGGGTCTTGAGAATGAAAATACGGCGTTGCTTAATAAGTTGAGGACGCTCTACTGCGCCGCTATTGTTGAAGATGATATCAATGAAGGTAAAGAGACGGTGCTGGTGGAGGCTATGCATTTTGTTTATATTAGATGAAGTATTTTAGTAGTTATTTTGACTCTGTTAGCTTTTGGAGGTTTGATGGCAAATTGTATATAGTATTTTAGCTTGAAAACAATGTATGTTTATATTAAGTTTATTGTATATTTAGTTAGTGCAACTGATTTCGTGTTAAATATGTAGTATTATAATGTTTTATACATAGATTATATATGTTAATTATACAATACTTTTATAATAAATATACAATATATTATTGTAAAATATGCTACATGTATTTGCTAAGTGAGCAGTATTATCATCATGAGCAGCATATTCATATAATATTTACACTATAACAAAGCTAAATATACATCATAAACACGTTAAATATGTTGTATTAAATATACAACATAAACACGTTAAGTATACAACTTTAGCACATTAAGTGCACAACATAAACACTATAAATACACAACATAAACATGTAAAATATGCAGTGTTATAAAGTATTTTCATCAATCCACTGAATCATTGCAAAGTGTCTAAATTGTTTAACAAAAAATTGAAAAGTCCAGATTATTATGATGGAGTAACAGTCTGTTGGGGGCAGGTCCTGCTATTATGTATCGTGACCTCACCGCATGTTCCACAACGTCTCTTGAGTTTGGTACTTGCTTTGACAGCCTTCTTCTTTTGACTCTGTAATCGACTCTTTAACTGGCTCCCACTCCTTTTATTCATTGCTTGTTTTAGCAGTAATACTGTGATATCTACATTGGATGTGGATCCGCAATATGTCTCAAGCACCTTTTTCTTGCTGATATGTGAATTTTGTTGTTCGTTGTCTAGTAACATCCTGTCCTTTTGTTCAGAGATTAAACCTGAAAATTCCTTTAATTTGTCTATGTTCCCCTGCGCCATTCCTATGCAGCAATGGAAATCCGACCAAAGTTTGTTAATAGTTGCATTTTCTTCTTCTCCACCAGTAAATTAGTATAGACGTCCATTATTATGATCGGCCACGAATGAGGCTATTTTTGTCCATCTTGTAAGTAGGTGTTTCTCGGGAATCACTGATAAATCTTTGAAGACTACAAACATATGCTGGCAAATTATACTATGTTGTTCAAACATTTTGCACGTACATGTTTCCTCCTTTTCACCAATATTGTAGCCAATAATGAATGTTTGTTTTGTGGCGTCCCTTATCGTGTACGAGCAGTTATTGCTGGTTTCGTTTATTCCAACTCTTGGCGATCATAACATGTCACGCAATTTCTTTGCTAATCTCTGAATATATTGTTCGCGTATACACGATTGCATCATGTTGTTCAATATGCAAATGTGTCTTGCATTCGAAGACATAGCTTTCAGACTCATTGTTGAGCTTCTCCGTTGCGTGTCGTTGGGCTTCCATTACACTATCAAAGTGGATAAAGAATTCCACCAAATTCACTTGAGGATTAATGAAACCTCCAAACCAACTATTTGCACTTTCAGATCTTGATGTTGTCCTAAGTAATCCGCCCATCGGAACATCTATGAAATACGCAGAAATCAATCTGTTTCTGATTTCATACATTTTTAAAACCATGGATGCGATGTTAGGTGAAAGTTGATCATAATTTCTTTCTATTTTGTCTCAAATTCATCTGGTTTAATCTCTTGACTCCAAACTATTGAAGTAAGCCTATTCATGAACGTATCATCCTTCAGCAATACAGTTCCGACCTTTGAGCTGACCTTCTCTATGATATGCCACATACATAAATGATGTTTTGATTTTTTAAAAACCGCTTTGAACGTGTTTTTCATTGCAGGGTCTTCGTCGGTCACGATGTAATATGGTTCTTTCCCATTGTATCATGTTTTCTCCTTCAATATCAATCCAGCTGCAAAGGTAACACATCTCCGGTGGTTGTCGACCCATGTGAATGGTGCGAACATCATCTTATTACTGGTGAAAGCATACAGTGGTTAGTCATTAATAATACAATAAAGTTATAATAAATATACAATGAATATATTCTAAATATACTCTACTATAATCATGTCATTCATTGTAATGTCCATGAAAATATGTAGTGGTTAGCAATTAATAATATAGTAAAATTAAACTAAATATACAATGAATATATTCTAATATACAATATAGTCACTAATTTTACGCAACAAAAAATGGAAAACACTTTGAATTGTACGCACCTATTAGTATTGTACGTAGCATCGAAAGAGATGACATCACCAAAGAAACCGTAATTTCGTATCGCTGATTCGTCTGCCCAGAATAATCTTGTTAATTGTTCGTTTTCGTCCACAACATAATTGAATGCTAGTTTAGGAAACACTTCATTCTTCTTTAGGAAGTTGTCGACAATCATCTGTGCATCAGCACCAGATATATACACTTTCAAATCCCTCTTAAAATTCTTGAAATCTATTTGAAGTGCACCAACCTTGGAGTGCCCCCCAACCATCTGTGTATATAGCTGATGAATCTTTGCAAACCTGATATTTGCTCTAGAACAGTCCATGATGAACTTTTGGTGTCCAAATTTTAGATTTTTGTTAACCTTGAGGAATTTCCGATATGATTCAGATGCCAATAGATGGGTGTGGCGCTCTTCGAAATGTTTGATCACATATGCGATGCGATTAGTGTACTCAAATATACAACGTGCGTTGCAACCATTTCTCTTGGATACCCTTTTACGTGTTTCCTTATTTCAGCTGTCGTTGCTGTCTTCTGTGTCGATATGCTGGACAGAGTTACTAGGATTTTTAAACCCTTCTCTGTTGCACACAATATATGTCTAAATTTTCTGGATGTACTCCTACGGATGTCAAATCCGTTGCATAAGCCATATTTCTTATAGAACTTAATCCCATTTTCCAACGACGTAAAATGCTTTTCTACGCGTGACACCTTGTCTTCATCAATTTTAGGTATCCAATATTTTGTAGCTCCAGGGAAGATGACTAGCCTCTTCTTGAAATCAGTATATATGGTGCCTGTTTGATAAAACATTGAATTAACACTAACAATACAGTGTAATTACTATAAGTATACATCATATGGAATATAAATACACATTAACAGTGTACAAGCAGGTTGTTTGATAAAGCATTGAATTAATACATATAATATAGTGTAATTGCTATAAGTATACATCATATGGAATATGAATACACATTAAAAGTATACAAGCATCAAACCAACATTAAACATTGAAGTAACACTACTAACAAACCATCGAATGATAAGTATACATCGAACAAAGGATAAATATACATTGAAACAAAGTTAAATATATAAAATTATATTTTTACCACTTATGAATTCAAAAACCGATAGTATAACATGTATACAGTGATTGAATACTATATCAGCAGCAAAATATAACTATCTATACATGAAAATAATTTATTTCATCAATAGATTTTACATTGTAGTACTAATTCGAAGAAACTCATAAACATATGGAGTTTTCAACAAATTTGTAGAAATATAACAAGAAATCGATAATTACACACTAATCTATACACATACATGCATTGTTTTCATGTGTATATTCAAACTACACATCTACCGTATGTTTTTTTTATCTGATTGTATAGTAATATTTATGGAGAAATTCATACCAGGATTATATTCAATTTCTATGTATTCACCATTGGTTTTGCTAGAAGAAGGTTCTCCCATCACAGAAGATTGTTGCTCGCTATGATTTGAGCTCATGTTTGTGTTTTATTACGCGATCTATGCCTCAATTTCAATCCGTTGAGAGCCTAATGTACAGATTTCGATGTGAATTTGCAGAATTTTTGATGTTGTTTTGATAGGAAAGGGGCGAAGAGGATGATACACTTTTTTGGGGAAGGAGATGGTGTGATCAACATGAAGATATCTCCTCCCATAACTAACGCCATATAACAAGGTCCCCACATGTTTATTTTGACAATTATACCCTTATTTTGCTTTAACTAAATGGTTAATATAATATTAACCTATATTTATTTTAGCCATTGATATAGATAAGGGAGGGTTGAGATGAGTCCACATTGTCTCACTATAATATGTGGTCTCATTGAATCCTCAAATATATATATATATGTATATATATATATATGTATATATATATATGTATATATATATATATATGTATATATATATATGTAAATACAAAGTTTGGTCAAGTAACATAAAGTGGTGATAAATGTTAAGCTATATCATATATTTATATGTTTGATGTGTAAAATCAATTAATTAGTCCACGATAACATGAAGGTGTTTCTATGAACACAAAAATTCTTATCAGACCATCTAATGGGTCTTTTTCGTTAGACGCATCCAACCCGATCCAGGTTTTTTTGTAATTTCATGCACGAAGTGGCATGTTTGTAATATTCTGGGACATTGCATCCGAAAATTATTAGTAGTTCCTCGAAAAAATATTAGTAGTTCCCTGGAGAGTATTTTAGTAGTTCTCCAGAATATATTAATTTTTTCTCCCGAAAAGTATTAGCAGTCCCTCAAAAACGTATTAGTAGTAACGATGAAATGTATTAGTAATCTGCTTGAACAGTTTTTTCAGTAATCCTCTTGAAAAATATTTATTTTTTCCATCAAGAGTATTAGTATCCCTACTAAAACGTATTAGTAGTCTTATTTAAAAGTATTATGTTTTTTCGATTAAATGTATTTTAGTATTCACCTTGAAAAGTAATATTTTTCCTCATAAAAAGTATTAGTAGTTCCCCATAAAAGTATTATTTCTTCCCTAAAAAAGTATAAGTAGTCATCCTGAAAAATATTTGGTAGCACCCCTAAAAATATTAGTATTCCCTCCGAAAAGTATTAGTAATCCTCCTAAAATGTATTAGCAACTCTCCTAAAATGTATTAGCACCACCACAACCATGTTGACCTGTGTCTGGAACTGTTTAAGAAATTTTGGAATATTGTAATTTGAAGATCGAGGTTTATTGAGATCTTTGGCGAGCTCAACATAATTTTGGACCAGATATTTTCATTAAATATTTTGGAGAAAAAAAGAGGCGAAATTAAAATTTTTGAGTTTATCTGTTTATATTAATGAGAAGAATGTGACTAAATTGCAATGATTGCAATGGAATTGTAGGGGTAGTAAAATGTTTTCTTGGATGCATTATTGGTGGATTTGATGTGGAAATTGCATGAATGAATTCTTTTGGTTTATCATCATCTGGTATATCGTTGTTTCTTATTTAGGGCAAAGGTTGACTAGATAACATGTTATGGTTGGAGGAGGAGAAAATATGAGCGGAACGGAGAAGAAAATGTTTGCTTTTCTTTGATGATTTTGTTTTTCTTTTCTAGATACGGGTTAGATGTTGGGACCCATCTGACAGGAGACTTACTCTTCTATGAATAATATTACAATACGAAAATATAACAACAAATTTATGATGAACAATAATTAAGGATACATAGTTTAAGTAATTCGGCTCAATTGCGAAACCTACAATGATAGGCAAAATAAAATTGCTAGTGCGGAAATAAAGTTATATAAATTCCGATATATTCTCATTCAAATCCTCTCAACACAAGCTAGACTCTCAAAATAAAATGAGGGAGTTTCTTGTAAGACCGTCTTACGAATCTTTATCCGTAAGACGAATCCTCACACTCTCTCTCCTCCCTCACACACTCTGTCTCCTCTCTCTTCTCACCGCCAACAAACACTCTCTCTCCTCCCTCCTCTCACCGCCAACAATATTCTCTCTCCTCCTTCTTTTTATTTTTATTTTTATTTTTTCGTATTTTTCTCTCTTCCCTTAATTTTCTTTTTTCCTCATGTTTTCTCACTTCTTATTTTTTTCTTTTCTTCATTCTCCAATTTATTTAAAAAAACTTGATACTTTATTTTAAAAAGTAGATACTTTAACTCATAAAAGTGTTACCTTAACTCTGTTATATTTATTTTTCTTTCTTTAGTCTAATATATTCTTAATATGTGTTGTATTAAAACACATGATACATTATTTCAATAAATGGATACTTTTGCTTATAAAAGTGGTACTTTAACTACATCATAATTATTTTTTATTTTTCCTCTTTCTTTTGTTATTAGTTTGTAACTGTATTAAGAAATCTGATACTTTATCTCAAAAAATAGATAGTTTAACTCATAAAAGTGTTACTTTAACTCTGTTATATATATATATATATATATATATTATTGTAATATATTCATAATTTGTGACTATATTAAAAAAATATGTTACTTTATCTCGAGTAACCTTCTACACGGTGCCATTTGGAACGATGCTCTTATCCCTACTATCTCCATATTCCTTTGGCGCCTCCTTCGTAATCGTCTTCTGTGGATATCGCTTCAGGCACGTGGCACTTCCTTGCCTCACGCTTTGGTGTTGCTTGAATAATCCACACTCTTCTCCTCAGTCGAATCTATCCCTCACCTCTTTTTGATGAATGATACTTGCTCACCCGTGTGGAATCACTTTCTTCCTTGGTTTGACACTACACTTCCACACACCATCGATATGATATTGTTCCTCTCATTCGGGAGGAACCGCACACACGGATCACACACGAGGCACTTGAGTTTCTTGGTTCCCCGCTTGATTTTATGGTTTATGCGGACGGAAAGGAATAGTGTCAAGCATCGACAAATTCCTTTCTTGGCATCTCACATTATTTGGCGGTGGAGCGGTATCTCCGGATCCTTGTTTTGGTCGGCCCGAGCCCATCGATTGGTCCGGATGTTTCCCTACCGTTGGCTTTTTGCGGGAGTGCTCCACCACAGTTCCACGCAGCCGAGGATGGTGATTTGGCGAGCTCCTCGGCCCCTCGCGAGATCAAGCCGAACACGGATGGTTCTTTTGATCCAGGCACATTGATTCTTTGGCGGAGGGGTTTGATACGGATCATTTGGGCGGAGACTTATGTTGGCGTTTCTGATTCCTTCCGGGCGTGTGTCAGCTTTCATGCCGAGCTACTAGCGCTTGAGATGGGATTGCGGCATGCCCGACGGTTCTCACTTGATTTGGATCGAGTTGGACGCAGCGGCGGTGGTCACCACGATCACTCGGTGGCCTTGGCTCTTGGCAGTTCAAGATACCCCGATTCGCATTCGGAACATGCCGAGGACCTTCGACTCGATTTCCCACATACACAGAGAGGGAATCGACCAACAGATCACCTAGCGGAGTTGGGAGTCGCCGCCCTTGGCGATCACTTTGTTGATGAGGGCACGGCCTCTCACCACCTCCTAGCGCTCATTCGGATGGACCGGTTGGGATACCCGAGCTTGATTTTCATAGATCATTGGTTCTCATTGTATTTTTAGATTCTCATTATGATAGTCTTTCTAGATATCTTAGTGATAGGTTATTTGTTCTTTGATTTTCTCCCGCCTTGACGGGCATGACATTGTATGACATTTTGTTTATTTGATATACAGGTAGGGGATCACGCCTCAATCCCCCACCCCCCGGGGTGTTATTTTGCTTTAAAAAAAAAAAAAAAAACTCTATCATGTTTATTATTCATCTTTCTTTGTATTGAATTATAATATGTGACTATATTAAAAAACGTGATACTTTATTTCAAAAAATAGATACTTTTATCTTAAAACATGACACTTTGTCTCAAAAAATATATATTTTTACTCATAAAGGTGTTACTTAAACTCTGATATATTTTTCCTTCACTGTAATCATAACTTGTGACTGTATTAAAAATATGATATTTTATCTAAAAAAACCGATACTTTTGCTCATAAAACTGTTACTTTGACCGAGGGAAAAAAAAAGAAAAAAAAAGGAGCAAGTGGCTTTGACCCGCGGACCTGGTCAACAGGACCTGCGGGTCAATAGGGTCCGTCTTACAGATTTAGACCCGTAAGACGGTCCTATATGAGTTTTTGCCAAATAAAATTATGTTATCATCCAACTCTGCGTGCTTGCAATATTCTCAATATAAATATAACCAAATCGGATCAAAAAATCCTTTCTTTTTACACTTAAAATCATGCAAAATTATTAATTTCGTCGACTTATAACTTTAATTTGAATACAATACATCTTTACCAATATCAACCTCTACCAAGTACCAACCATTATTCTGTCACAATAAATGATAAGAACTAAAATAGTCCGACCTCAATGACTGAACTAATTAAGTGTGGTTGATTGACTGGTATTTTGCATGTATTTTGGGCTTAATATTGGCTAGAATGTGGGAATATGCATGCATTATACAAGTAAATTGGGTAGTATTCTTGTTTTGTGGAATTGGATTACGCTTTGCTCGTTTTGTAGGAATTTATCTATATTTGTGGCATAGTGGCAACAATTCGAGCATTGCAACCGCCAATACTTGACACAAGTGACGAAGTTTGGAGTCGAGTCGAGAAGAAGTTGACGAACCGGGCAAGAAACGAAAAAAAGAGTCTATGGGCGTATTGTTCCCGGTGAGCACGGGGCGGGGCGTGCCCCTCTAAAGCACGACCCGTGCTCGACCCAAGCAAGGTTACCCGAGGTGCGGTTTAGGGCACGGCGGCCCGTGCCATATTGGCACGCCCTGTGCCCTCCTCTCAAGAAAGACTACAAAAGGTTTGGCACCCAAAGACGGGTCAAGGCGTGCCAAAGGGCACTGGCCGTCCGTCTTTGCGGGAAAAACAGAGTTTGTCAAATTTCAACTAGGTTTTGACCAACAAAGTACAAATAGACCGGGGGCGGCCACGAACGAGGACACGCTGATTTTTACCCTAGAAACCAGAGAAAAATAGCAGTTTTCCATCGGAAACTTCGAGAGATTGATCAAGACCGCAACCACACCTTCGAGGATTGAAGATAGATCGAGAGATCGTCGTCATCCCCGAGTCACTCATTCCATCGTATCGTTATTTCAATTAGTTAGATTTTGATTATGAATAATTTGTTTATGAATTGTTTATCTTCAATGTCTGGCTAAAACACTTGTGATTCCTGGGTTTAGGAGTAGATTAATAAACACTTTTATGTGATGATTAAGGATAATTGAAGTTAATGTTTTCTTTCTCTATTCAAGTACTTTGCTTTAATTCTTGTTTTATCAAAAGGCCTTTGATCTAAACTTGTTTGATGTATTGATTCATAATTCTAACTAATGAGTTTCAATACTAGATCTTGAGTACTTGACACAAATAGATTGCATGATTGAGAAGTCTGTGAATATTTGTGAGATCTTTTAATCTTTTGAACTTTTGGGAGTTGGATATCTCATGTTGAGTAGAGATGCTAACATAGATATTCCAATCAACGCTTTTACATACATCTCGAGAGAGAGGGTAAATTACTTTGGTGATTGGTCTATAGAGAAGAATACGTTTAACCTTGGTTTGCTTAACCTGAGCATAAAAGTGGGATATTAATTGAAACCATAACCCAGGAATCCATCCATTCATACTTGATCTTTTAATTACTCTTTACTTTGTTATTTTAGGATTAATTTCTGCTTTAGTAGTAATAAAACCAAACCTTCAAATTTTGATAGTTTAGATAAAAATAGGACTATTATAATCCAATATTTAGTACATTAATTTATTAATCCCTGTGGATTCGACCTTGCAAACCCTATTCTATAAACTGATCCGTACACTTGCGGTGAAGCTATAAAAATAGGCGAACAAGTTTTGCGCGTTTTTGGGATTAATTAAATTTTTAGTACTAATATTGCGATAAATAGAACTATTCTTAACTGGACATTTTTTTTCTTTTTATTTGTTGGTTAATTCTACTCCTGTGGTATTTGATTTGTTTCTTTGAGTTGGTTCGGGTAGTGCACGAACATCCGCTCTGATGGAGGAAGCCAATTATTACAATAACTGGAATTTCTACAATTACTGGAATAATCCTACTCCTACGTCTATTATACGGAGGCAAAGCCATCTATGGAGGACGCCCTCACCGCATTTATGAATGAAACAAGGAACAGGTTCAACAAACATGAGGCTAAATTTCGACAAAATAGTACAATTGGCTAACACTGGGCACACAATTGGAAAATCTTGGAACCCGTGATTAGCAATTAGCCACGATCGTTGGTGGACAACATCAAGATTGCGTTTCCGAGCAACATCAAGTCAACACGAAGGAACAATGTAGTGCCATTCATCTAAGGAGTGGTACCGAACACGAGGAGCCGGAGATCCTGGAAAAGCAAGAAAATTCGGAACCAAACACGGATCGTGTGTGTTTATGCACTTTCAACCCGTGTGTGGTACCGAAAAGGAGCAAAAACAGGATAAGGAGCAGATTTAACCGTGCGTGTACGCTCGGCGGCCAGCGTGCGAGATGCCATAATAAAACTATTCCAAAATGAGACGAGCTCGGACTATGCGACGCACACCGGACAACACGCGCGTAACTCAAATCAAAAAGTTCCAACACCAGGACTCCAATCCTTGCTTGGAAATCCCAAGTATGCAATATTAGGTGCAAACAATGCAAATTTGGCACTTGACCGTGACCCAAAGCGGTTAATATATGCATTCAAAGGAGGCACAAATTCATGAGCGTTACAGGCGTCAAGCTCTAGACGTTAAATGAAGCGCTTGTTGGGAGGCAACCCAACGGTTTTTCGTTTTATTTCTTCCCATGTTTCTTAATTTGTTTCTTTTCCCTTTTCTAAGATAGGATTTATTTGCTTCCATAGGTTAGGATTTTTTTTGGGTTTTTCCTTGTTAAAAAAAAAAAAATCGAACACAAGGTTCGGACTCCAGCACGGGCAACCCGTGCCATATGGACACGCCCGTGCCCTTTCCAGCATTCAGGACTCCAAAGTTCGGGCCCTAAGACGGGCCACCCGTGCCGTTTGGCACGGCCCGTGCTCTTAAGGGTTTTTGGGAGCAATCTTTCGGCCCCACAAAGACGGGCAACCCGCCGAATGAGCACGCCCGTGCTCCTTAAGGCGGTTTTTTGGGAGCAATCTTTGGCCCACAAGACGGGCAACTCGGCGAATGAGCACGCCGTGCTCTTTAAGGGTTTTTTGGGAGCGATCTTTCGGCCCACAGCACGGGCGACCCATGCCGAATGAGCACGCCCGTGCTCATGCCTGGGAAGGCTTAAAACCGACGGGCAGGGGTCTACTTTCTTCACAAAATTTCCCCCTCTTCACGCACGGACAAGCAAGAAAAAGCTCCCCCTCCAAAATTTTTTCGAAAATTCACTCTAGATATCATCACTACTCACCTCCCACATTACTCTAAACACAAATTACCCGTTTGAATTTGCTTGGAAGCAAGGATTTGGGGTAGATAGCACCTAGGGTTTCCACAATCCAACCCTCTTCTAATTCTCGAAAATTAAGGTATGAATTGAAAATTTTATGTCAAATTGCTTGAGGATTATGAACTAGGGTTGATATATGATGCTTGTGTGATACTTTAGCCATATTTTTAATTGAAATTTTCTATGAGGCTTTTTATCGAACACTTGGTGGGTTGTTGAATTGTGATGAATTTAGTTGATTGCTTGATGGATTATACTTGTGTTAGATTGTTTAGGAGGTTAGGGGCTAGGATTCTCGGCAATTATATTGCTATGTGAATTGAACACTTGATTATAATCGAGTTGTTGATGATGAGCTCCTATACTTCTAGTGAAATTGTTGTATTGATTCATTGTTTGTTTTTACTTGGCAAGTATGGATTCTCACGATTGTTTTGCCAGGTACTAAATTGAAACATGGCTGAACCACGACCAAACCGAGGAAGACGAGGTTGGGGAGCTACGCCGCCGAGCGCCACCACACCGGGCGCCCCGAAGCTTACGGGCTCACTATTGATGAAAACGAAATACTGGATAAATGGAACCGGCTCATCCATCGTTCATTCGCACCTACACGCTATACCGACGACGAATGTACCCGAGCTCTCGGGATACACGAGGAGGTATGGCAAATGTTTGATCGAGTTGGATGGACCGCATTTATGCAGGGCGGTGTGGCCAACCTACAAGACACTCACACTAGAGTTCTTAAGCACTGTTCATGTCACGGCAACACGACCACGGAGTGAGCCTCGGGAAATCCAGTTCAAGTTGGGCAACGAATGGAGAACCGTCACTATTGCCGAACTTAATCAAATTTTTGGGGTACCATCGGACGCCCCATACCGAACGGCTGCAAATTACGACTCGCGTGCTTTCTGGCGATTGTTGACTGAAACTCCCGACACAGGGCTCATGCAATACGCAACACGCACCTCCAAGGCTTCCTCACTCCGCAACCCCATATTCCGTTACATTCAAAAAGTAACGGCCCATTCTGTGTTCGCCCGGTACAACAATGGGGGTATGCAAGCGAGAGAGCTATACCTACTTTGGTGTATGCTCAATCGCACCCTTATAACATGGCGGCATACTTTGTGGAACACGCCGTCTACGTACAACAACAACATGAAGCGGGAAAATACTAATTGGGGGAATGATAACCCCAATCGCACAACATTTTGGGGTTGACATAAGCCGCATGGAACCATTAGCGGGCAGCCGAAGCATTAACATGAGCGCCCTTCTCACCATGAAGATTATCAATAATGAGGAGAATATCCTCTGTTTTCAACAAAAAGTCGGGTCTTCGTTTTCCTTCCTAACCCGCACTCACAAGAAGAATTGATAACCAAATCAATCAAGCCAGACTCGGGAGCATATCGAGTCATGCGGGGTTTGGCGGCGCGAAAGAGGCGAAGGATAGCCGGGTTGCCCGATGAAGAAGACTTGGCCATGGAGGCACGAGTATGATAGACAGGAGAGGGGGTTTGAGCAAGACTTCCAACAGTGGGAAGCTTCGATCGGAGCGGCCCACAGGGACACTGATATTCCAGAGCTCTCCAAGGCGAGGAACGTGGGGGCAAGTATGATCACGGCGGGTTCGTGCATTTGAGGAAAGCTTGCGCCAAAGATAGAGTGATTTCGTGCTTACCAAGAAGTCCAAGATCAAAGGTACCATATGCGAGCTTGTGGAACCAAGCACACGAGCGGTGGAGTCGGAGATATTGCGGCGATTACGAATCGAGAATGGCATATCTCCCAGGGCCACTACCCGCCGCCACCCCCACAAGTAATCCAGTCCTATCCACACTTTTCTTTGAAATTCTACCTTCTCTTTTATGCGCTATAATTTCATTCAAGTTTGGGGGGAGAGGTAGTAATTTTATTGATGGGTGTGGCGTTTGCATTCATTTAGTTGCATGTAGAGCATATCATATAGGGTGCAGTGCATTAGATGTTTGATTTTTTTTTATGTTTTAGCATGTTTATCGCTTTAGCACGTTTATTGTTTTCCTAGTAGTTAGGGAGTGAGTTGACCGCTATTGTGTGTTTGTGTGTTTTGATTGAGGTCTTGATCTTGGGAGCATTTGTGGATTAGTTCATGTTGTTTTGAATTGGATGTTGAGTGTGAGTTGATCGGGTTGAGAATAATTAATATGGAGCATGTGCTTATTGGGATCATGGTTAAAATGCTTTGAATTATGCACTTACAAGCCTGTGAGCTTTTGAGCCTTTACTGCTTTCATCATATGCAGTCTTGTTTGCTTGAGTGTGTCATTCATGTTGATTTGAATTCTAGAACTTGCTCTGGTATCTCCGTCAAGGTCACATGTTGTATGCATTCATGAAAATGATTTTAGGCCATTTTTGTTAAGCCTTTCAAGCCTTTTTGCCTACCTTATGATATTTGATTTTTCCTAGTTAGCCAACTTGAGCCTATTGTCTGATTTTTTGATAGCCACATTTCAAGCCTTAGAACTTAAATTGATATATCTGTTATCCTAAACTTAAGCGTATAGCATTGAGTAAAGGATAGAATAAATGATTGAATGAAGGGATATCGAGAAGTTAGAAACTAGTTTGTATGATAGGTGATTGGGAATAAAAGAAGAAAAGGAGAAAAATGGAGGATACTCACAAAACAGTCGAAAAAAAAATTAAAAAAAAAAAGCGACTGAAAAAGTGAGTCGGCATGTACTAGAATTAGGCTGGAAATTGTGATGTAAGGCGAAAGAGATTGATGTGTATGAAAAATAAAGGAGAAATAGAGAGGTGATAATATATAAGGCGATTGGGAGTACATAATTGGTTGGTATTAGAATATCTGTTTGAAAAAAAAACGATGTGCTTACCAATCTATACGCTTGAGTTGAGTCACTTTATCCATATTTCCCTACCTTAACCAAAGAGCCTTCATTACAACCATAAACAAAGTCCTTTCTGATTTGTGAATTGCATACAAACAAGTGGCGAGAGATGTGAGACGATTTGCAAGCATATGGTAATTCTTCAACATTGATATGATTTGAGTTAATACACGTCCCTTATTATTCTAGTGAGTAGAGTATACACTTTATCCCTGAGAGGCGTGATTTGAAGTGTTTTACCATGATTTTAATAGACTTGTGCTCCGTGTTAACTATTTGAAACTTGGTTGGTTTATGCTTGATGTTTATGGATAGATGACATGAATTGTGATGCGGTGTGTTCTTGAGTTGCTCTTTCCGGTCCCCAATTGTGTTGTCTTGTTTATAAAGTGTTGACCGATCCAACTTGAGTTTAAGTTTGGGGGGGTTTGATTGACTGGTATTTTGCATGTATTTTGGGCTTAATATTGGCTAGAATGTGGGAATATGCATGCATTATACAAGTAAATTGGGTAGTATTCTTGTTTTGTGGAATTGGATTACGCTTTGCTCGTTTTGTAGGAATTTATCTATATTTGTGGCATAGTGGCAACAATTCGAGCATTGCAACCGCCAATACTTGACACAAGTGACGAAGTTTGGAGTCGAGTCGAGAAGAAGTTGATGAACCAAGGCAAGAAACGAAAAAAGAGTCTATGGGCGTATTGTTCCAGGTGAGCACGGGCGGCGTGCCCTCTGAAGACACGGCCCGTGCTCGACCCAAGCAAGGTTACGAGGTGCGGCCTAGGGGCACGGGCGGCCCGTGCCATATTGGCACGCCCGTGCCCCTCTCGAAGAAAGACTACAAAAGGTTCGGCACCCAAAGACGGGCTAGGCGTGCCAAAGGGGCACAACCGTGCCGTGTCTTGAGGAAAAACGAGTTTGTCAAATTTCAACTAGGTTTCACCCGAACAAAGTACAAATAGACCCGGGGCGGCCACGAACGAGGACACGCTGATTTTTACCCTAGAAACCAGAGAAAAGAGCAGTTTTCCATCGAAAACTTCGAGAGATTGATCAAGACCGCAACCACACCTTCGAGGATTGAAGATAGATCGAGAGATCGTCGTCATCCCCGAGTCACTCATTCCATCGTATCGTTATTTCAATTAGTTAGATTTTGATTATGAATAATTTGTCTATGAATTGTTTATCTTCAATGTCTGGCTAAAACACTTGTGATTCCCGGGTTTGGGAGTAGATTAATAAACACTTTTATGTGATGATTAAGGATAATTGAAGTTAATGTTTTCTTTCTCTATTCAAGTACTTTGCTTTAATTCTTGTTTTATCAAAAGGCCTTTGATCTAAACTTGTTTGATGTATTGATTCATAATTCTAACCGATGAGTTTCAATACTAGATCTTGAGTACTTGACACAAATAGATTGAATGATTGAGAAGTCTGTGAATATTTGTGAGATCTTTTAATCTTTTGAACTTTTGGGAGTTGGATATCTCATGTTGAGTAGAGATGCTAACATAGATATTCCAATCAACGCTTTTACATACATCTCGAGAGAGAGGGTAAATTACTTTGGTGATTGGTCTATAGAGAAGAATACGTTTAACCTTGGTTTGCTTAACCTGAGCATAAAAGTGGGATATTAATTGAAACCATAACCCAGGAATCCATCCATTCATACTTGATCTTTTAATTACTCTTTACTTTGTTATTTTAGGATTAATTTCTGCTTTAGTAGTAATAAAACCCCTTCAAATTTCGATAGTTTAGATAAAAATAGGACTATTATAATCCAATATTTAGTACATTAATTTATTAATCCCTGTGGATTCGACCTTGCAAACCCTATTCTATAAACTGATTCGTACACTTGCGGTGAAGCTATAAAAATAGGCGAACAGTGGTATGGAAAATTCATGGGTCTGTTTCACAGACGACCGACCTATTCAGAAGAGTAGAAGTGAGATCTTATGGTATAAAAGCAAGACTGAGTTAGAACAATAAAAAGATTACGAGCCGATCTCTAAGAAGAATGGAAGGCTGACTAGAACCTCGGGAGTGGGGATATAGAGTTCGGAAGTTTGATACGGGAAAAATATATGAGTTGAAAAAATGCCTTGAGATGCCAAATTATCTCGAGGTTTAAATTGCTCATTAGGCCGACCTCTATGGGAAAGCGAACTTATCTTAATGATTCCCGTAACATAATTCGATTTTTACAGACTAATAAGTAACCTTATTATCAATTAATTTATCAAACTAAAATTATTAATGATTTTTCTTAGAATAATTATTAACGAAATTAAGTTAAATACTTAGTATTGTTTTTTATTTTATTTTTATTTTTTGATATTTAATGTTAAAGTATCAAAATTTTAAAAAAAATTTGACATCAATCATAACTAATTTGAGTTTTTTTAGTACAATTGGGGATAATATGGTATGGGACACTGGCGGATCCAGGGGTGGGCCAACTTGGGCTCTGGCCCACCCCTCATTTTTTTTTATATGTAATGAGAATATTTTTTTAAAAAAAAATAGTTATAATTTGTATTATTTTTCTTGGATTTCCTATCCGGCCCACCCTATTAGAGTCTCCTGGTTCTGCAATTGGGAGAGGACACACACACTCATACGTGATTGAACCCGGGTCAACTACCTGACAACACAAGTCTGTATCACTGGTAGAGGTAGCAAAATCAAGCCCGGTCCGTGGGCCGGCCCAGCCAGCCCGAGGTTTGGGTTGGGCCATATTTTTTTAGGCACGGAAAAAGTCGGGCCTATTTGGCCCAGCCTAATGGGTCGGGCTAGCCGACTTTTTTGTACATGAAGTATATATTTGGGCTGGGTTGGGCTAGTCATTTTGGCGGCCCGACCAAACTCGGGCCGGATCGGATTTTTGCAAAAGCCCGGTGGGCTCGGGCCGGCCCATTGCAAGCTCTAATTCACTGGAGCACAAATTTGATCCCATAACTAATTTGAGTTAAAACCTCATTAACATCACGTACAGAGCTTCCATATGTTGCTGACCAGATTCCAAACTTAGCTACCACCTCGTTGTTGTCAACAAATTGAAAACTTATGACTTTTTACTAAACATGTGAAACATTTTATTTAGAAGTCCAAATTATAATTTCAGACAGCACGCTTTTTGCAAAAATTGAGGAAGTCGATCGGCTTCTTCTTCCTCTTTAACCGCGTTCAAGTCCTAGCGTAAAAAATTCTATTCAATGTGGTAAGACGTATGACTGATGTGGATGTCAACGAGACAACGACACTCATTGATTTCCCAATAGAATAATCAAAGTCCAAGAATATTAATTATTAATAACTAACACGTGTGATTATTCCAACTACTATGATTATGTTTGATAGTATATTCCGAAATGTTTCCTCAAACTGTTTATTTTCATGGTTTCCTTGAAATAGTCTATTCAATCATTATATTTTATAATATTAAAATTTGTAATTATGTATGATGCAAGTAAAAATTGGATATCAAAATAAAAATCTCTCTTTTACAACAAATTTAAGGTTTCACAAATCTAGTTATATGATTAATTCATAATTTTAGCTATAATGAATCTTCGTAACCCTCGCTCAAGAAGATGAAGGTACCAAAGGGAAAAATAAAAAATATTGCATTAAATATCAAACATATCATGTAAAGAAGACCTCAAATTTACATCTCAAAGGATCATCAATTGTCCCAATGATCGTTTAATAATGTTTAATGTCATTGCATGTACTCGAACTCGGATCTCGTCATTGCGAGTAATACTTGCGGCCACTAATTCAGGATATTAGGTTACTAAAAGTAGGACTTTTCTCCCTCGTACAAATAGAATTAGGCGGGAAAGGCTGAAAAGTATTAATCACAATTTGAGCCCATAAAAAAATCCAAATGTGAGATGCAATCATTTTGTTGTGTATCATACTTATTAGACCAATTGGTGCGGCCAGATTTATGTCACATTGATTCATATATATATATATATATATATATCTTCCTTTTAAAAATATAACTTAATTGTAACATTAAAAAATTGATATGATACCAATTGTTCAACAAAATTGACATAGTGAAAAACAAAATAAACATTACTTTCATTTTCTCTTGTATATTCTCCCAGGACACAATCTCTGACACATGATATTCACATCGGTCACCCCAAATTTAAAAATATAACTAATTAAACATAGTTAATTTATAATTCCGTTACATGTTGCACGCGGTATATAAAACTATAAAAATTGCAAAGATGTGAAATAGTTAACATATTGTTTATTCTTATGAATGCAGATTAAAATATCACTTAACAAAAATGCAATTATTCTTTCACTCGTTCGTCTTGTACATTTTGATTCTGATCACTCCAAATTGGGATTTCTGAATAAGCCCGAAACCCTCGAAAATCCGTCGAAAAGCCCACGAAATAAAAGGCCCAGCTTCAGGACGTCGTCGACATTGCTAGCTTTTGTCCGCAATCAGCCCTTCGCATACCTTTGCATATGATCTTTTTCTTTTGCCGTTCCCGGTCGCAAGATCGCATCTCGCTTTGGCTTGTGTGCATTGTTTACATTATTCTCTTCTTTGGCGCTGGATGACGCTTCTTGTCTTTGCCGATGATCATGCCGGTTGCACGTTGCTTTGCATTTGCGTCTGGCTTCTATTTCGCCGCACCATGGAGGGGTCGCACGCCTGCGACCACGAAAATGCGCGCCGCAGCCGCTTCTTGCATATTACTCGTTCGTAAATCGTTCCTTCCGTGGCAGGCGCAACAATGGGGCTCGATGGCGCTACTGGCGCGCCCTTCCCCTTCTCCCAGTCTTAATTTCGACACCTTGACTGCACAAGGGCGTGGGGGGTTTTAGCATGGCGCATTTTCGATCTTACTCAATATTTTTCCATTTTTTCACTTCTAAAATGCGATCTTCACCATCCAAACACGTTTTTCATGGGTTTTAATCAATTTCGGCACCCAAGACCTGTCCCGACTCTCAAACGACAACTAATGACACAAACTCGACTCAAACGACGCTAAAATACTCGAAAACCCCGCAAAATCCTAGTCTAGAATTCTCAATACATTAGTATAAAAACCAACTTAACAGTAACTGATGGGTTTTTTAAGCTTATGTAATGGTTGTGAAACCAAAAGGCAATAAAATGAAGAATGTTTCTGTTACTTGCTTGAGTCTTCTATTTTGTGGCATGGTAGACTAGGACACGTTAATTATGATACTTTACGTAGATTAATTAACTTGAATTATATACCAACATTCCATATTCATTCCACGCACAAGTATGAAAGTTGTGTTGAGGTAAACTTAACAAGGACATCATTTAAAAATATTGAAAGAAATAATGAACCACTTGATTTAATTCACACCGATTTATGTGATTTAAAATCAACACATGGCAACAAGTACTTCATTATTTTTATTAATGATAACATAAAGTATTGTTATGTCTATCTTCTTAAAAGTAAAGATGAAGCTATAGAGAAATTCATTCTCTATAAAAATGAAGTTGAGAATCAACTCAACAAGAAAATTAAGGTGTTAAGAAATGATCGTGGAGGTGAATATGAATCACCATTTGCTGAATTCTGTGCCCAACACAAAATTAGACACGAAACAATAGCACCTTATTCACCTCAACAGAATGGCATTGCAGAACAGAAAAATCGTACACTTAAAGAAATGATGAATGCCATGTTATTAAGTTCTGGCTTGCCTCAGAACATGTGGGGGGAAGCTGTCTTGACAGCTAATTACCTTTTAAATAAGGTACCCCGTAAGAAATTAGACAAAAGCCCTTACGAGCTATGGCATGGAAGAATAACATCCTACAAATACTTACGAGTGTGGGGGTATCTTGCTAAGGTTGTTATACCTATACCAAAGAAGGTGAAGATAGGTCCCAAAAGTATTGACTGCATATTTATAGGATATGCACATAACAGTGCTGCTTATCGGTTTCTTGTGCATGAATCTAAAGTTGAAGATATACACAAGAACACGATAATTGAATCAAGAAATGCCTCGTTATTTGAAAATGTATTTCCGTGCAGATCGAGAGAAGAAGCAAGCTCTTCTAAATGGATACATGATTCAATAGAACAAGAGCAAGGAAATAAATAAGAAGAGGTAGAATTTAGACGCAGCAAATGAGTCAGGATAGAAAAATCTTTTGGTCCAAATTTTCTAACCTACATGCTGAAAAGTGAACCTCAAAGCTATAGAGAAGCCAAAACTTCTTCTGAAGGAACATTATGGAAAGAGGCCATAAAAAGTGAAATTGATTCCATCTTGTAAAACCATACGTGGGAACTAGTGGATCTTCCTGAAGGAAGTAAACCACTACGTTATAAATGTATTTTCAAGAAGAAAAGGAAGGCAGATGGAACAATTGATAAGTACAAGGCTAGACTTATAATTAAAGGTTACAGACAAAAAGAGGGCATTGATTACTTTGATACATATTCTCCAGTTACGAGAAAAACCTCCATTAGATTAGTACTTGCAATTGCTGCATTGTGAAATCTTGAAGTACATCAAATGGATGTAAAAACTGCTTTTCTAAATGGAGATTTAGAAGAGGAGATTTACATGGAACAACCTGAAGGATTCTCTGCACCTGGGCAAGAGAACAAGTTTTGTAAACTGGTCAAGTTATTATATGGCTTATAACAGGCGCCAAAACAATGGCATGAAAAAATTGATAATGCCATGAAAGAGTGTGGATTTAAAATAAATGAGTGATAAATGTGTTTATGTTAAAGACACTGAAAATTGCTATGTCATTTTGTGTCTTTATGTAGTCGACATGCTTATCATTGGAAGTAATGATAAAATAGTTAAATCCACAAAAGATATGTTGAACTCGAGGTTTGACATGAAAGATATGGGTTTAGCTGACGTGATCCTCAAAATAAAGATTTCTAGAACTTTAAATGGACTGACACTTGATCAATCACATTATGTGGACAAAATTCTGGAAAAATTTAGTAAGGATGACACATCGTTGGCTAGAACTCCTATAAACACGAGTCAACATCTATCAAAGAATAGAGGTGGGGTTGTGTCTCAATTGGAATACTCACGATTCATAGGAAGTCGGATGTACTTAATGAGTTGTACAAGACCAAACATTGCTTATTATACAGTGAGTAAATTGAGCAGATACACGAGTAATCCAACGCATGAACACTGGAAAGGTATAGTGAGAATACTAAGGTATTTAAGATATACTCGTGATTATGGACTGCACTATACAAGATATCCTGTTGTTATTGAAGGATATAGCGATGCTAACTAGATATCTGATATTAAAGACTCTAAGTCTACAAGTGGATTTGTATTCACTTTAGGAGGTGCAACCATATCATGGAAATCTTCTAAGCAGACGGTTATAGCTAGATCCACAATGGAGTCTGAATTTATAGGTTAGATAAGAGTGGAGAAGAATATGAATGGCTCCGAAACTTCTTAGAAGATATTCCAAAGTGGCCAAAGCTTGTGCCACCAATTTGTATACATTGTGATAGTCAATCAGTGATTGGCAGGGCACAAAGCAATATGTATAATGATAAGTCTAGACACATTCGTCGTAGACACTATACCATTAGACAACTACTCTCAACTGGTGTTATCTCTATTGACTATGTGAAGTCAAAGGATAATATAGCGGATCCGTTAACCAAAGGGTTAAATCGAGAGTTAGTTGCAAAATCATCAAGAGGAATGGGACTTAAGCCTATGGAAAAATGAGTTGATACTGCGGAAACCCAACCTAGTTATTTGGAGATCCCAAGATCTAGGTTCAAAGGGACAACCTAATTGTAAAAAGACTCTAGGATCACTGTGGGGAATTTTTCCCTTGTCCATTCCTTAACAGTGAAGCCCGTGAAAAGAAGAGGATAAGCATTTGGCTTTTAATGATTCTTGTGCATCGGTAAGCTGAGTTGGGTAGTGCGGGCTACTCTTAAAGAAGAATTACCTATGTGAGAGAGAAGTGGGGCCGCTTCAAAGAGAATTGTGAGAGGCTCAATTCTTAGAACCTCTTGCAGAACCTGGCGTATGTTCAGGGCCATGAATGAACATAACAATGAGAACTGAAGTATGTTAGGAAGAATCTTGTGTGAGGTATATCATCTTTTACACAAAAGGCAGAATAGTTCAAGGACATCACATCTACTAATCAGCTAGTAAAATAAATATATTTTCACAAGGGAAGGTTCAAAGGGTAACACCTACCTATCCTATGCAGGGTTCAACTGTTGGACTTTATCACCAAATCTTAGTATCCTCAAAATTTCCTTCATGTGGGGGATTGTTGGAAAAGTTGTGAAGGAAATTGCACATTTAGGGTGCGATTTTTTTGGGAATTCGATTGTCTAACGACAAAAGTAAAAGTGGATTATTGTTCTACTCCGTGAGAACATCGAAATCGAATATTAGTTTGTCCAAAATGATATTTGGATGAAGGAGAATTAAATCTTAAAGTGGAGTATTGGAATTAATTTATAAAAAAGAAAACATGTGTTTGTCTTCTTTGAAAGGTGGGTTTGTCCCACATGGGAAAACTAAGGCATTTTAGACTAGTATATATAATGTCACCTTTTAGTAAGGTGTAAGACTATATTGCATAGAGACTCTCTCTACACGCGCGCCCACAGGGGGGGTGTAAATCATGGTCTGATTCAAGCTCCGAACCGCAGACTTGTGTACGAGCGCGACCTGCGTAGGAGTGTTGGACCAAAATCGAGCCACATAATCTAGCCTATGTATTACAGATTTTGTTTCAAAAATTCAAAATTATAATTGATGTGTAACTGCAATAGATTTAAATTCTCTGATAACTTTTCAGTTCTATAAATAGATGGAAAAACAATCTAAACACACTCTTCACTTGCATTCTAAATATTCTTTGCATATTGTTTTGTTTATCTCTTGGTCTCTTGAATTTTGGTGATAAGTTCAGGCATAACTTCAGTTCGCCGGGTAATAGGTAATCCGGTTTTTCCGTCTTATCCTGGGAAACAGACGTCCAGAATAAGGGACGAATTTGTTTTAAGGATATTGTGTTCAACACACGATTTTATTCGTATTCTGTAATTCAAACTTGCATTTCTAAAATTTTATTTATATTCAGTTTTCGATTTTCAGATTATATAAACTGTACTGGGAAATTTTTGCAACAAACTTAAAACAAATTTTATACTATGGTACAGTTTATACTCCGATAAAATTCAGGAAACTGAATACAGCAAATCCTTAAACTGTTAAATTGAATTCAGTTATCCAGTTGATTTTGTATCAAAATTTGGATTTACAAATTTCAGTTCATTACAAAAGTTTGCTTTTGGAAATTGGAAGTTGGCACTCTGTCATTGGTTTTTTAAAAAACTTTCAGTACATCTTATAAGTTTTTGTTAATTCAAATATGCAGTAGGCTTATGCCTGCATAGTTTTCGAGATTCATATTTTGATGATGATATCTTTTTATTATTCATGTATTGTTGGATAAAATCTTACTGATATCCTTTTAACCTTGAAACTTGATTGCAGTTTAATAACCTCTTAAGCAGTATATTAGTTAGTTGATATTTTCAGATTCATTCAAAGGATCTTCTTCATTTCTGTTGGCTAATATGTTGTTGACAGTGGACTAATTTTCAAGGATTGTTTAATTTGACTAAATTGGTTCAAATTTTTGTTTTGGACTAATAAATTATACCCGTGCAATTTGGAGTGGAAGGAATTTTTTTTTGGATCATTAAAATAAAGAGTTGAAAATTTTAATTTGTTCTTGCCGGATTTATTCCTATTAATCGAAGTACTAAAACTTTGATTTGTATTTCAGAAATGGCTTCTACTTTGAACTCATGAGTTCCGATTGGCGCTAATGAGACTAATGCTACGCCCAATCCAGTTGTGCCCAATCCAGTGCTTAACCCGGTTATGCCTCAGATAGTGGCTAATCCCACTGTTAATGTGCCGGTGAATCATGGTGAGAAACCGGAGAAATTCAACGGTTTGGATTTCAAACGTTGGCAACAAAAAAATTGTTTTACTTGACGACGTTGAACCTAGCAAGGTTCTTGACTGAAGATCCTCCAAAGTTGAGTGACGATGAAACATATATTCAAGCCGCTCACGCGATTGATGCTTGGAATCATGCAGATTTCCTTTGTAGGAATTACGTAATGAATGGTTTAGCAGATCCGTTGTATAATGTTTATAGCTCTAAACAAACTGCTAAAGAATTGTGAGAGTCAATAGACCACAAGTTTAAGTCAGAGGATGCGGGGGCTAAAAAATATATTGTTGGCCGATTCCAAGACTTTAAAATGGTTGATTCCAAGTCTGTAATAAGTCAAGTGCAAGAATTTCAGATAATTATACATGATATTCTTGCTGAAGGAATGGTTTTGTTTTAAACTTTCCAAGTGGCTGTAATAATTAAAAAATTGCCACCAGCTTGGAAAGATTTCAAGAACTATCTGAAGCACAAACGAAAGGAGATGAACGTTGAAGAACTGATTGTTAGGCTTCGGATTGAAGAAGATAACAAAGGTTCTATAAGGAAAATGTTCAATCATGTGGCTGCTAAAGCCAATGTTGTGGAGCATGGCGAAAGCTCCAAAGGTAAAAAGAAAACCGGGAAAACTGGTAAAGGGTTCAATAATTGGGGACCAAAAGGAGGCATTTCCAAGAATAAATTCGAAGGAAAATGCTTCAATTGTGGTGGCAAGGGTCACAAGGCTTCTAATTGTAAGAAACTAAAGAGGAACCGGGAGGCTAACATGGTTGATGATATTTCTAAGAAGGTGTCTGATTTGAATCTTGTTGTTGTGATTTTAGAGGTGAATCTAGTGGGTTCAAACCCAAACCAGTGGTGGATTGATACTGGCGCTACCAGGCATGTGTGCTCCAATAAGGAGATGTTTAGTACCTTTGAGGCTGTTGAGAATGGCGAGAAGCTGTATATGGGAAATTCTGCCACTTCTGACATCTAAGGTCAAGGGAATGTGGTTCTAAAAATGACGTCCGGAAAGGAGCTGACTCTCACGAATGTGTTATATGTGCCAGATGTCCGTAAAAACTTGGTGTCTGGATCGCTTTTAATTAAGCATAGTTTTCGTGTTGTGTTTGAGTCTAATGTTGTAAATTTACTCAAAAATGGAATGTTTGTAGGAAAAGGGTATGTAACTGATGGGATTTTTAAGCTTAGTGTAATGGTTGTGAAACCAAAAGGCAATAAAATGAAGAATGCTTCTATTTACTTGCTTGAGTCTTCCAATTTGTGGCATGGTAGACTAGGACACGTTAATTATGATACTTTGCGTAGATTAATTAACTTGAATTATATACCAACATTCCATATTGATTCCAAGCATAAGTATGAAACTTGTGTTGAGGCAAAGTAAACAAGGACATCATTTAAAAATATTGAAATAAATAATGAACCATTTGATACAATTCACACCGGTGTATGTGATATAAAATCAACACAAACACGTGGTGGCAACAAGTACTTCATTACTTTTATTGATGATAGCACAAAGTATTGTTATGTGTATCTTCTTAAAAATAAAGATGAAGCTATAGAGAAATTCATTCTCTATAAAAATGAAGTTGAGAATCAACTCAACAAGAAAATTAAGGTGTTAAGAAGTGATCATGGAGGTGAATATGAATCACCATTTGCTGAATTTTGTGCCCAACACGAAATTAGACACGTAACAATAGCACCTTATTCACCTCAACAGAATGGCATTGCATAACGGAAAAACCGTACACTTAAAGAAATGATGAATGTCATGTTATTAAGTTACGCTTGCCTCGAGAACATGTGGGGGGGAAGGCATTTGTCTTTGACAGCCTAATTACCTTTTAAATAAGGTACCCCGTAAGAAATTAGACAAAAGCCCTTACGAGCTATGGCATGGAAGAATAACATCCTACAAATACTTACGAGTGTGGGGGTATCTTGCTAAGGTTGCTATACCTACACCGAAGAAGGTGAAGGTAAGTCCCAAAACTGTTGACTGCATATTTATAGGATATGCACACATAACAGTGCTGCTTATCGGTTTCTTGTGCATGAATCTAAAGTTGAATATATACACAAGAACACGATAATTGAATCAAAAAATGCCTCGTTCTTTGAAAATGTATTTCCTTGCAGATCGAGAGAAGAAGCAAGCTCTTCTAAACGGATACATGATTAAATAGAACAAGAGCAAGGAAATAAAGAAGAAGAGGTAGAATTTTGACGCAATAAATGAGCCAGGATAGAAAAATATTTTGGTCCAGATTTTCTAACCCACATGCTGGAAAGTGAACCTCAAAGCTATAGAGAAGCTATAACTTCTTCTGAAGGACCATTATGGAAAGAGGCTATAAAAAGTGAAATTGATTCCATCTTGCAAAACCATACGTGGGAATTAGTGAATTTTCCTGATGCAAGTAAACCACTAGGTTATAAATGAATTTCCAAGAAGAAAATGAAAGCAGATGGAACAATTGATAAGTACAAGGCTAGACTTGTAATTAAAGTTTACAGACAAAAAGAGGGCATTGATTACTTTGATACATATTCTCCAGTTACGGGAATAACCTCCATTAGATTAGTACTTGCAATTGCTGTATTGTGAAATCTTGAAGTACATCAAATGGAGGTAAAAACTGCTTTTCTAAACGGAGATATAGAAGAGGAGATTTACATGGAACAACCTGAAGGATTCTCTGCACCTGGGCAAGAGAACAAGGTTTGTAAACTGGTCAAGTCATTATATGGCTTGAAACAGGCACCAAAACAATGACATGAAAAGTTTGATAATGCCATGAAAAAGTGTGGATTTAAAATAAATGAGTGTGATAAATGTGTTTATGTTAAAGACACTGAAAATGGCTATGTCATTTTGTGTCTTTATGTAGACGACATGCTTATCATTGGAAGTAATGATAAAATAGTTAAATCCACAAAAGATATGTTGAACTCGAGGTTTGATATGAAAGATATGAGTTTAGCTGGCGTGATCCTCGGAATAAAGATTTCTAGAACTTCAAATGGACTGACACTTGATCAATCACATTATGTGGACAAAATTCTAGAAAATTTAGTAAGGATGACATGTCGTTAGCTAGAACTCCTATAGACACGAGTCAACATCTATCAAAGAATAGAGGTGAGGTTGTCTCTCAATTGGAATACTCACGAGTCATAGGAAGTTTGATGTACTTAATGAGTTGTACAAGACCAAACATTGCTTATACAGTGAGTCAATTGAGCAGATACACGAGTAATCCAGCGCATGAACACTGGTAAGGTATAGTGAGAATACTAAGGTATTTAAGATACACTCGTGATTATGGACTGCACTATACAAGATATTCTGCGTTGTTATTGAAGGATACATCGATGCTAAATAGATATATGATATTAAAGACTCTAAGCCTACAAGTGGATTTGTATTCACTTTAGGAGGTGCAGCCATATCGTGGAAATCTTCTAAGCAGATAGTTATAGCTAGACACATTCGTCAGTAGACAATATACCATTATACAACTACTCTCAACTGGTGTTACCTCTATTGACTATGTGAAGTCAAAGGATAATATAGCGGATCCGTTAACCAAAGGGTTAAATCGAGAGTTAGTTGTGAAATCATCAAGAGGAATGGGACTTAAACCTATGAAAAAATGAGTTGATACAATGGAAATCCAACCTAGTTGACTGGAGATCCCAAGATCTAGGTTCAAAGGGACAACCTAATTGTAAAAAGACTCTAGGATCACTGCGGGGGATTTTTCACTTGTGCATTCCTTATGAAGCCCTTGAAAAGAAGAGTATATGCATTTGGCTTTTAATGATTCTTGTGCATCGGTAAGCTGAGCTGGGTAGTGCGGGCTACTCTTAAAGAAGAATTACCTATGTGAGAGAGAAGTGGGGCCGCTTCGAAGAGAATTGCGTGAGGCTCAATTCTTAGAACCTCTTCGAGGAACAGGCGTATGTTGATGCCATGAATGAACATAACAATGAGAACTGAAGTATGTTAGGAAGAACCCTGTGTGAGGTATATCATCTTTTACACAAAAGGCAGAACAGTTCAAGGACATCACGTATACTGATCAACTAGTAAAGTAAATATATTTTCACAAGGGAAGGTTGGAAAAGTTGTGAAGGAAATTGCACATTTGCGGTGCGATTTTCTTGGGAGTTCAATTGTCTAACGACAAAAGTAAAAGTGGATTATTGTTCTACTCCGTGAGAACATCGAAATCGAATATTTGTTTACCCAAATGATATTTGGATGAAGGAGAAATTAAATCTTAAAGTGGAATATTGGAATTAATTTATAAAGAAGAAAACATGTGTTTGTCTTATTTGAAAGATGGGTTTGTCCCACATGGGAAAACTAAAGCATTTTAGACTAGTATATATAATGCCACCTTTTAGTAAGGTGTAAGATTATATTTCATAGAGACTCTCTGTACACGCGCGCCTGCAGGGGGGTACAAATCACGGTCCGGTTCGAGCTCTGAACCACTGACTTGTGTGCGAGCGCGACCTGCGTACACGAATGTCGGACCAAAATTGAGCCACATAGTCTAGCTTATGTTTTACAGATTTTATTTTCGAAAATTTAAAATTATCTGTAACAGTTAAAATTAATTCATCAGTTTTAAATTAAAACATGTAACAGCAAAATTATAATTGCGTTGTGTAACAACAGGTATGAATTGCTGTGTAACAGCAATAGATTTAAATTCTCTGATAACTATCTCTTGGCCTCCTGAATTTTGGTGATAAGTTCAGGCATAACTTCAATTCGCCAGGTAATAGGTAATCTGGTTTTTCCCCTCTTATCCTGGGAGACAGGCGTCCAGAATAGGAGACAAATCTGTTTTAAGGATAGTGTGTTCAACACATGATTTGAGAATTTTCTGTTTATTCGTATATTGTAATTCAAACTTGTATTTCTGAAATTTTATTTATATTCAGTTTTCGATTTTCAGATTATATAAACTGTACTGGGAATTGTTTTACAACAATGATCACTAGAGAAAAGTTGATTTCATTTTCATAATTATCAATTTTTAGTGAAGACATATTGAAAATTATGTCACTTAATTTCAAATTTAGCAACCTAGAATTTTAAATATTTTTAAGACTTTTTTGAGCCAAATTGATTATAAATTTCAAATGAATTTTAGATATAATTTGTGAGTTTTTAGTAATTACAAGACTTAATTGTAATTTTAAATGCACACATGACTGTTTTTACCACCTCTTAGTTACGGAATCAAATTTGTAAATTTTATCATTTTATGATACGTACAAATACAAAAATAGAAATATCAAATTAGAATAAAGCTAGCTTCAGCGCTTCTGAAAATATGCCAAAAACCATGACCAAATATGTAATTATGGCTAGGGAAAATTTTTTAACTACCCATTTTGGATAAGGGAACCTCTTTTCTACCCACTTTTTTAAACATACTACTTATTTACCCACAATGACCGAAATGCCCTTAATTTAAAAAGTACTCAGATTTTGAAAACATTCAAATATACCTTTTCGATTTAACTTTCACAATTTAATATATAACGATGATAAGGGTTATATAACGTGATAAGGGTTTTATAATGTGTTAACCCTTATCAAGATATATAACCTTATAACGTGATAAAAGTTATATAACGTGATAAGAGTTTTATAACGTGTTAACCCTTATAAAGATATATAACCCTTATAACGTGATAAAGATTATATAACGTGATAAGGGTTTTATAACGTGATAAGGGTTTTATAACGTGTTAACTATTATCAAGATATATAACCCTTATAACGTGATAAGAGTTTTATAACGTGATAAGGGTTTTATAACGTGTTAACCCTTATCACGATATGTATAACGTGATAAGGGTTATATAACGTGATAAATATTATATAACGTGATAAGGGTTTTATAACGTGTTAACCCTTATCAAGATATATAACCCTTATAACGTGATAAGGGTTATATAACGTGATAAGAGTTTTATAACGCGATAAGGGTTTTAGAACGTGTTAACCCTTATCACGATATATATAACGTGATAAGGGTTATATAACGTGATAAGAGTTTTATAACGTGTTAACCCTTATAAAGATATATAACCCTTATAACGTGATAAATGTTATATAACGTGATAAGGGTTTTATAACGTGATAAGAGTTTTATAACGTGTTAACTATTATCAAGATATATAACCCTTATAACATGATAAGGGTTATATAACGTGATAAGAGTTTTATAATGCGATAAGGGTTTTATAACGTGTTAACCCTTATCACGATATGTATAACGTGATAAGGGTTATATAACGTGATAAATGTTATATAACGTGATAAGGGTTTTATAACGTATTAACCCTTATCAAGATATATAACCCTTATAACGTGATAAGGGTTATATAACGTGATAAGGGTTTTATAACGTGTTAACCCTTATCAAGATATATAACCCTTATAACGTGATAAGGGTTATATAACGTGATAAGGGTTTTATAACGTGTTAACCCTTATCAAGATATATAACCCTTATAACGTGATAAAGGTTATATAACATGATAAGGATTATATAACGTGATAAGGGTTTTATAACGTGTTAACCATTATCAAGATATACCTTATAACGTGATAAAGGTTATATAACGTGATATACTATACCACGTTATATAAAATAATTTTATAATGTGTTATACTATAACACGTTATATTATAACGTGTTATAGTAATAAACACGATAATTAGTTTAAAAAAAGAATCAAAGCTTTTTAAAATCAAAAAATTATAAAATATTAAATATGAAAATTTAAAAAAACTATACACCTTTTTTTTTCAAAACATTTGCCATTTATTTAAAATCTTAAAATTATAAAATAATAAAACTCAAAATTATTTTTACAAAATTGTTTTTTTATACTAAACGATTTTATAAAAATCTGAATTTATTTTAATTAAACTACAAATTGTGTTAAAAAATAAGAATCGAAAGTAAAGAAAAATGTATTTTATGTAAGATAGAAATATGACCCCACCTACTTTTTACTTTCCCACCCACTTCTTACTTTTGTATTCAAGTGTCAAGGGTATTTGGGTAAAAAAACCATAAAAGTTGGTAGAAAAGATGATATTTTATCATGGTGGCTAAAAAAGAGGTTGACCTATCCAATGTGGGTATTTTATACCATATTCTCTTATGGCTAACCCATTCCGCTGCGAATGAGTCCATCAACCTAATGTAAGGTTATCTCAAAAAAAAAAAAAAGCCTAATGCAAGGTAAACCAACAATTAATCAACCATTACGTCATACATTTTTCATAATTAATATAAATTTTTTTATATATAATTATATTAAATCTCACAATCTTCCTCCCCCCTCAAGAAAAAACTTAAAAACACCTATTTAATAAATATCTCGCCCCCAATTTTTTTTTTCTGGCTTCGTCCTTGAATTCACAGATCATACAACTAAAGGTAAATTACACATGTTGTCGGATATGTACGTGGATTGTGTATAAGTTGTACTGCATGCATTCGAGTTTAACTGACAATGACTGAAGGGGATGGGACTATCTGCACCCATGATATAGGAAAAATATTAGTTAAGAGAAAGTTTGGAGATATATATAAAAAAAAGTAACGCATATATTGATATACATTCTAACGGATGGGGTCATATATCTATTCTAAATTAAAATGTGTTTCATCTTCTAGTCTCTATATACGGATTTTTGCCATGTGTATAAAAACTATATTAAAACCTCACAATTTAAGTTTGATTTATATGCTTTAAAATTAATATGATAGATTATACACGTGACAATTATCCGTGTGGTGGATATTATAAGAACATAAGATCCCACCCGACATTTTAAGCCCATAATAAAATGTTTCGAATGCTCATCACAAATTGCTATTTTTAGAGATCTTTCCCTACATAGTTGATGGCATGCAAAATAACAAGTAGCCAAAACAGCAAAACAAACTAGTACTGGAGAAATGCTTACTTCACCAAAAAACAGAGTCCAAACCCCTATAAATACTGCGATCATATATAAAGACCCCACACCAACCTAAAAGAACGTACAAGAATTAAATCAAAGTTTGTTTCACAGTTAATAATCAAAGTTTGGGTAACTAATTAAGTAGAATAATGTTTGTTTCTGATTTTTGATTGATGGCAGGATCAACTGAGAGATAAGAATGGGAGCTTAAGAGATAGAAAAAGTCATGCATGCATGAGGGGCTTAATTCAGATGTTTCACGTTATTATTTTTAATATTTTAATAAATTATACATGTTGAATAATGAAAAGCGTGGTTGGGAGCTAGCAACTTGTAATAGAGGAAATTTGATCGAGCTTCTTAATTACATATTCTACGATCTGCAGGCTATTATAATTAATTAATCGATAGTTATTATTCCTATGCGTACGTATGCCTATATGCCAAGTTTCCTTTTTTCCCCCCTCTCTGGTAACCCGTAACCTTAGGTGCCAACTCAATAATTTTCCCTACAAAATTGAAAATCAAATTCCCTAATTTTTCGTCCATGTCAAGGCTTGTCAGCACAATTCATGAGTCTCAGCAATTTCCGCAAAATGAAATTTTAGGTGAAAATGCACAAATGTCTAAAAGGATTCAGTGCTTGTTTGGGAGCACCTAGTGCTGGCAGTGGGCGGGGCCGTCCATGGGCCAGTGCATAAAATCGGGCCGGTTGGGCCGGGCCAAGTTCACATCGGGCCTTTATTTTCCTAGCCCAGCCCAGCCCTATCACGGGCCATCGGGCCAAATAAGCCCAAATTAAAATATTTTAAAAAATAAAAAAAAAAACTAAATGGTGGCATAAAACATTCAAATTGCATTGTATGTAGTTTTTCTTTCGCCAAATTCTGACAATCTCAAAGTTTCTGACAAGTAAAGTAATCCCAAGTGATTTTTTTCCCTATTCTTAATTTGAACTAATTTTTAGGCCAGGTCTTGTATGGAACAGGGAGCATTAGAGTCTTATTGATTTATAAAAGACGTTATAATAAAATAAAACAAAGGGATAATTACCAAAGCACTATATTGTGCTCTGATGGTCATGGCACCATATTCCTCAAAGCACTGTAGTGCTCTGTATAGCAGTATATGCCATAGTTTTTATTAATTTTTTTTTTATAAAAAACAATCGGGCCTGGCCACCCCAACAAAATCGGGTTTTTTTGGCCTGAGCCCATTCGGCCCAACGGGCCTATCGGGCCGGGCTTTTTAGGCCCGGAACGGGCTTTCTAGGCCCAGATTTTTTCGGGCCTAAGAAAAAGAAGCCCAACCCATCCCTATTATCGGGTAGGTCGGGTCAGTCCATCGGGCCAGGCTTTTTTTGCCAGCTCTAGGAGCACCTATGCAAGAGTCCATTTAGATATATATGAACTTTTTAATAAGTGATTTTTCAAAAATTCTCAAGTTCCAACTTTTCTAAAATGGACTTTTTGGAGGAGTGACTTATCCAAAATCAGTCAATTTTAAATTAACCACCAAACAAAATATTTTTTTAATCCTCTAAGTGGAGCCTCTTAGAGATTTGATCCTTTTTTTCTCAATTTGTTCTATAAAGGGATAAAATTCGGACTTTTAGTCCTGTTACTTGCTATCATAAGTAAATGTTACATGTTAGTGGATTTTCTGTAATTCAAACTTTAAATAAATTTTAAAAAATAATAGAATATTATTCATTGTAAAAAAATGAGTTTTAGTTTTATACTTTTAAATTTTTATTTAAATTGTGAATTTCATATTTTATAATTAAAAAATCTATTTCCTTCAAATATTTTACCAAAAATATGTTTTACTAAAACTATTTAGAAATAATTTTTTTTCTATTTTATTTTCTGGTTTAAGTTACTATTGATTTTAAAAATACAAAAAATTATAAAAATCACATTATTTATTGGAAATATATTCAATTCAACTACAACTAAAATAAAAATAGTTTTACAATATAATTTCATAATTTATAAATATAGAAACTATATTTAAAAAGAAGAAAAATACTATTAAAATATTTTATATTTCTAACTAAAAGTATAATTAAAATGTAAATATATAAATATTAACAAATTATCCACCTTTTCAAAGAGTTTAAATGTTTATTCAAACTTCAATAAAAATATTAACATAAATGTTATTTCAATTTCTATTTCTTTATATTTTTCTTTTATTTTTAATCAAATATTATATATATAAACATATACTTTAATAGAACATATGTGACATACATATATATAACATATATATATATACTAGAATAACGCCAGTGTGTTACACGGGATTTGTTCAAAAAATAAAATTTTAGTGTCTCAAATTTGTTTGTGATAGTTAGAAGAAATCGGAAATACTAATTATAAAAACTAAAAAGGAAATTCAAAACTTAGAAAAGTATCATACAAATAATTCATTTCAAATTTTGAAAAACTTCTTTGGAAACTACATTAGTGGTTCTATTACCAACTGTACCATCTCCAAGGCAAGCTCAAAATTGTGGATGACTTAATCTTTGTCTCATAAAAGTCACTGATACATTAAATATAACAAAGACGCAATCATATAGGCTTCCTCCGTCGTCCTTCTCTCATACACGACTTGTCATACAAACTTAAGATCGTCTGATTCTAATTCTAATTAAGAAATAAAAAAAGAGCGATTCAAAATCGATAAGGAAATGTTCATTACTGGGACATTAAAAAAAATAAGTTCCATACTTTTTCTTCTCCTCACACTTGAATTGCAAATGAGTTTACCATAGCCGCTCACATCGTACCTTTAGACGTTTTTTATTTCTGGGATTACGTTCAAATATTAATAAAAATATATATTTGAAAAAGACATAAAATATGAAAATACAAAATAATGGGCATTTTCCGGATTCTCTCTACCTTTCTTTTCGTACATATTAATGAAAATTTAACATCATAATACAAACACTATCCACCTATTAAAACACAACTTTTGTGGTATGACTAATTAATTAATCATCCTTTTATATATGGAAATACAAATTACTCAAAATTGTCCAACTATTAAAACACAGCTTTTGTGGTATGACTAATTAAATAATTATTCTTTTATATATGAAAATATAAATTACGACCAATTAATTTTGTGCATATCACCTTTTTTTATCCTAAATTATGTGAGTAGCAAACAAAAATTTAGTTTTATTTATTTAACCTAAGATCATGTTGTATATTGATTAGGCATCAGACAGAAGTTTGAAATTTGAATTTTTTTAAAATTGGTAACTACTCGATAATTTTAATTTCCATATATAAAAGGATAAGTTTTTTTGAGAATATAATTAATTAGACATACCACAAAAGCTATGTTTTAATAGGTGGACAATTTTTGTATTATGACGTTTTTTTTCTTTTTTGAGAGAATACTATGATATTGAATTTTCATTAATATTTGTACGAAAAGTAATTAAGGTGGTGAGAATCCGGAAAATGCTTATTATTTTATATTTTGATATTTTATATCCCTTTCCAATTTGTCAATCTTTCTAAGTTAGTTGTCAATCATAAAATTGGTATTTAATTAGTCAACTTGAGTTATGGAAGCAAATCAATGTATAATTAGAAGCCAAAAAATCAAAGTAAGTGATCTAATTGATAGTTGATAGTTATATATGGAAAATCAATTTATCCAAAAAAAATCCAATTTACAATTGGAAGAATAAAGTATTGGCACAGTTTGTCACGTGGTTAAATGTAAAGTTGACACGTGGATTTGAAAGATTAAGGTGTTGACACATGGACCAAATTGCTGAGGTAAGGACATGTGACAGTTTGTTTTTTCTTTTAGTATATAGGGTTGATATATATATATATATATATATATATATATTGGGAGTGAACGACGAGGCCCCGCGACACTGATGGTGGCTTCAAAATTTAAATAAAAATTTAAAAGTATAAAAATAAAATTTATTTTTTCATCATGAATAATATTCTATTATTTTTTAAAATTTATTTAAAGTTTGAATTAAAGTAAAAATTTATACTTTTTCAAATATTAAATTTTTTATTCATATATATAATAGATTTTTGTTATATTTTTTAAATATTATATGTTAATTTTTTATTAAATTTAGCCAATAGAAGAAGAATAAATTTATTTGACCAAGTTAAAACTCATTTTTTTTAATCATGAAGTATATTCTATTATTTTTTAAAATTTATTTAAGGTTTGAATTAAAGAAAATCTACCGGCATGTAACATTTACCTGTTATAGCAGCTAACGGGACTAAAAGTCCGAATTTCATCCATTTAAAGGATTGAATTCAAAGTCAAGAAAAAAAGGACCAAATATCAGAGAGACTCCACTTAGAGGACTGAAAAAATAATTTTGCCTTAACCACCAAGCATCTATTTAGGGATGACAATGAGTAGAATTCTATATCGGCCATTTATTATATTCATTCTCACCTCATGCTCATCCGCATCGGGTATTTAATTTTCAAGCTTATTCCCATACCCATCGGAGGATCGGTATCCATACCCTTCCCATACCCTATTACCACATACACTTGTATTTTCCAAATTTGAGTTATTTCAATGAAGCTACGGATATTGACTAAATTCTTAAGAGAACAATAAGAAAAAAAATAAAGATAAGAATTAGCGAACTAATATTTTTGGAAAAATAACAAAATATAAGAAAAGACAAAGCACGTGAGTTAGTGGATTTTGGTTAAGATTCGGGAAAAAAACTTTTTTTAAAATTATAAATAAATATATATGTATATATATTATATAATATTATTTAATCGGGTATCGGGTTGGGTATGGGTAGGATGTACCTAGACCCACTTCCATATCCAAATCCAAAAATTCCCATACTCATATACCCATGTATTTAATCAGGTACAAAAATAACTCCATACCTTCCTCCGTAAGGGTCGGGTATCGGATCCCACATCGGGCTTGGAGGAAATTTTGATTATATATCAAATAAGGTCTTTTGACCTGGTCACTTATCAAGATTGACCTTTGACTTCAACCTTTTGTAAACTTCCATATATACCCTCCAGTTCTCCTTTTGAAAATGAATGTTCTTTCATTTCATTTCGAACTCAACAATTCCCCCCAATTCTCCAATTCAAAAAGTCTCTCTCTCTCTCTCTCTCTCTCTCTCTCTCTCTCTCTCTCCCTCTCTCTCCCTCTCTCTATGGTATATTTTTTCTCCTCTTCTCCAATTTTTTTTTCTGTGTCTCTAAGTGTGTGTGTGTGTGTATGTATGTTTTTGCGCGTGTGTGTGTTGGTTTGTATGTGTATGTTCTCTCTTTGTGTACGTGTGTGTTTTCCGCGTGTGTGTTTTCCGCGTGTGTGTATTTTTAGGTGTGTTTAATGTGAATTTTTTGTTTTTGTATGTGTTTGCTGTTGAAACTACATGCATGATAAGGTAGTTCGAACTACTAGGAGGATAGTTCTAAACGACCATGGGTAGTTCATGGTCGTTTAGAACTACTGGCTGGAGGGTAGTTCTAAAATGGATAGTTTAAACTACTAGGAGGGTCATTCGAACTACTGGCCATAATAGTTTCGAAACAACCATGGGTAGTTCGAACTACCAAACATGGTCGTTGGAAACTAATCATAGGGCTAGTAGTTCGAACGACCCGACCCGATAGTTTAAACTACTGGGTCCGATTGTTCAAAGTAGTTCGAACGATATGGGTATTTTAGGTATTTCATTAATAAAGATGACATAAAAGTTCTTTTTGAATAAGTAAATACCGAACATGGTCGTTGGAAACTACTAGGACCAGTAGTTCGAACGATCCGACCCGATAGTTTAAACTACTGGGTCCGATCGTTCAAAGTAGTTCAAATGATATGGGTATTCTAGGTATTTACATAATAAAGATGACATAAAAAGTTTTTTTGAATAAGTAAAGCCTCAAATGTATTTGAGTCCTTTGAAAAAGCCATTCATGAAAATTTCCCGAGGAATTGCCATCCCTACATCTATTATTATGGAAATGCACTTTTGGATCCAAAAATCCATTTGAAAAGTACTCCCAAATAAGCATGTGAATCTCTATTTTGGTCAACTTACAAAACATACTTTACAATTTTCCCTTAAAATAAAATATCAAAATATTTATATAATAAATTTTAAATAATAAAAAATTAAATGAGTCAGGTCTAGATCTGAATTTGAAAAACTCACTCATTCAAGTTTGGAAAACTCATATCCAAACTCAAACTCATTTACACTATTAAAATATGCCCCAAAATGAGACAATTCGAGACAAACTTGAATTTCATTCGAAAGTCGAACCCATTACCATTCCTACTTATATTCCGGACAAAGTACATTTCACAACCAGTACCAAGTCATCTAGTACTATCACCTACTATTAAAGATTTCAAATTTAACCCCACCCCCACCCATAGTGGCTATGGCATGTGAAGATTAGAATTTAGAAGTGTAGCCGGAACATTGTAAAAAAAAAAGGTGAGCACCTCTTGTGCTCATTATAATAATATATTTTTGTCTTAATTATTAAAAAAAAATTAAAGTTTTATATGAAATAATATTTTTTAATATATATACTATTAAAATCAGATTAACCAAAAGACAAATTGGATTCGACTCGCACCGTTTCTGGAGATCAGTGCAAATTCACATTCTAAATTCATAATAAGTATTACTAACAAAGTTTGTTGAAAGTACCAATTATTAAATTTTTTGGTATTTTAATCTTCAAGGTGACATCGGACACACACACACACGTACGTATACATATATATAAGCTAGACTACAATACAAATAATATTAGCGACAAAATATTTTAGATATATAGCAATACGTATTAAAGTTGTCCTTAATATATGTATTTAGTGGCAAAAAAATAGTTTTCCAGAATAATAATTTCACAAATTGAATATCTACAGAATTACGTTGAAACTATCATTGTACATAATTAATTGGTGATAAATTAACAACTAGTAATATATAAACAGATATATTTAATCACAAAGTCATTGTTAAATTTTTTTGTTATTACTGTACATCCGTCACTAATTATTTCGAATAGTGACAGTTGTCACCATTAAAATTATAAAAAACACATTCGTATAGCTCAAGTAGTATCACATATCCTTTAATTAGAAGCGTGTTTACCAGGTTGGAACCCTAAGCCTTTTAGTGTTTTTGAGATTTATCTCATCTCTTCCAGCCATTCCTCCGAACTTATTAAAAAAAAGTTAGTAACACAATCTTTTATATTTATCAATAAACACATATAATTAATGACAATTTCGACATTTTCACCTGAAATCTTGTAACTAATATTCTTTACTTGTAGTGCTACTTCCTGGAAAGAAAATCAACTTTTATTTCTGACACCACAATTTTCAGAAATATTGAAGCTTGCCTGGTTTCTTCCTTTAAAGTCACGTTTATTGTTATTACTTATTAGCCATATACTATAACTGATCGATCCTGCAGGTATAATATTTAACAAATCTCTCTCTCTTTTTTTTTTATCATTGGATGTCGCACAGGGCATAAAATAATTGATTTTTGCTGACACCATGTTAGTTGTTATCATTGCTAAACAAATATATATATATATATTACTATAGTACTACTGGTAACGGTATGAAAATATTCAACGTGACTAAAATTATATTAAAATAATATTATAATATATATATATATATATATATCTCCATTCCCCAACTTCAAAAAGTGAGAACGTTCACAGAAATCACTTGCAATTATTCAGGAATAGTTCAATCTTCTCTCTATATATAGACGGATTCAAACATTAATTCACAAGCTATTGAACTTCTATCTTATTAATTAACCTAGTTCTCTTCTTTCCCAATATATACTTCGAAGCATTAATGGAAGCGCAAAATGTATCAGAATTTGATATAAATTTCCTTCAATCGATACAAAATTATCTTCTAAGTGACTCCGATTTCCTACTAGACTTTCCGTGCGATGCAACCATAGCTAATTACGACGATGAATATACGACGTCCCAAATGGTGGAGGAGTTATTAATGTGTAATACAAATGATGCTGGAGGGGCAGAGGAACCGCCGCCGCAGGGTGTCCCGGCGCTGGTGGTGGAGTGGAAGCGGTACAGAGGGGTGAGGCGGCGGCCGTGGGGGAAGTTTGCGGCGGAGATAAGAGATCCGGACAAGAAAGGGTCCAGAATGTGGCTTGGAACATATGAGACGCCGGAGGAGGCGGCTTTGGCTTATGACCGAGCCGCTTTTAAGCTGCGCGGCTCACGGGCTAGGGTTAATTTCCCGCACCTTGTTGGGTCGGCTATTCCGGAGCCGACCCGGGTCACTAAGCGGAGCCATATTTTACTGGATCCGCCGACATTGTTTTCACCAGCTTCATTGACACAAATAAATGTCCCTAAAAAGAAAATGAAAACAGCTGCGGCTAATTAAAGTTTGAAAAATGAGTATTTGAGGCTTTTTTCTTTACAAAAATTTAATTAATTCTTTTTTTCAGTACCATTGGTGAAAAGTAGGGGGGGAAATACACGGACTCAACTCTCAATCATGATCGTGTTACTTATTAGATATCAAATCTTTTCGTTCAGGATCTTTTATTTCGAGTTTATATTGTTGGAAAAGTGAAGGAAATTGCATATTTGAGGTGTGATTTTCTTGAGAATTCGATTGTCTAATGACAAAAGTAAAAGTGTATTCTTGTTCTACTATGTGAGAACATTAAAATTGAATAATATTTGTTTGTCCAAAATGGTGTTTGGATGAAGTAGAAATTAAATCTTAAAGTGGAGCATTTGAATTAATTTAAAACAAGAAAACATATGTGTTTGTCCAACAATCTAAACTACACTCTCTATTAGAGCTGTCAATTTCGGCCCGGCGGGCCGGCTCGATAAAAGCATTGGACTGGGCTCTAGTATTCTAGGCCCGAAAAATACCGGACCTCAAAAGCCCGACCCAATTGGCCCGAAAAACCGGGCCGACCGAATTATTCAGTGTATTTTTATGTTATGGGCCGGGCTTGAGCTCTAAAATTAGAGGCCTAGTTACTGTTTGGCCCGGCCCAGCCCGGCCCAATTTCTTGTTTTTGCCCGATGGGCCGGTCCGACCCGACCCGTTTGACAACATATTGTTCTAAAACTTCTCTTGACCTCTTGCATTTTGGTGATAATTTCCAAGCGTAAATTTAGACGCCGAATAGAAAGATAATCCAGTTTTCGATTTATCAGCTGCTAATTGTAATTTACAATTCTGTTAATTTTTCGGATTATATAAATTGTGCTGCATATTTTTGCTAACATATATTTCATCTTACCAGCCATCTACCTCAATGTATTGTATAAAATATTGAATAATGTACCTTGAAAAAAAATTATTTTCTTTTTGGGAGGAAAATATCAATCACAACACAAATCTTTAGTTTTTTTTAGCCCATCCCAATTGGGTTACATGCTTCAAGTTATATACATTCACTTAGTTTGACCTCTCCGACAAAAGGAAACGGATCTTGCATTGATTCAATATATTTAAATCACACATTTGTAATTAAATTAGGTATAATGTTTTGTAGTGATTTAGTATGTACCAAAAGTAAACGCGCGGACACACCAATAGACAAATTTCGAAGACAGAAATTTATATAAGATCGTCTAACGGATCGTTTTTCATATGGGACGGATCGTGCCCGCCCCGACCCACCTGCCCAGCTATATTTGGGTTTCTTTTCCGCTGCTCTTTTCTCCTCTTCCCAATATGACTGCTCTGGCCTTGGAGCATATTTTTACAAAAAAAAAAAAAATACGCATTAAAAGGTAACCTTCGCCGCTAAATCAATCTACTATGAGACTGCTTATGCATCTGTTGTAAAAATCCTCGCCTAGACCCGATTAATTCACGTCTAGGCGCTAGACCTCCTTTGTCCGCCTACGATTTTTTTTCCGTCCAGGTCCCGCCTAACCCTGTCTAGGCTTCGCCTAGGCGCTAGGCCCCAATCTGCCACCTAGCGAGTGCCTAGCTCTTTTTACAACATTGGGCCTTATGCACGCTCGCCATAACTACGCCGAACCAATTAAAAATTCTTAGGCATGATGGTGACCCTCTTGGCTTGGATAGCACACAAATTGGTGTCTTCAAGAGACCCACAATTAGCCGCCTCAGTCCTGAAGAGCAAGCACATATGATTTTGGAACCTCAAGTCGGTCTTGAAATCCTGTGCGATTTCACGAACAGCGACGATGTAAGTTTGTGGATTAGCATTTCTATGCTCTTCTCGTTTTTCGGATTTCACTTGTTATAATCAATTACTAATTATAAATCTTGAATTAAAGTGGAAAAACTCAAGTAAGAGAGTGGTGAGGTGTCGCTTCTTCAATGACAATAAAAATTAAACTAGACGTTTTAAAATGAAACCTTTCTTTTTCTTTCTGTTTTTTTTTTTTTTAATCTCTGTTGTAGTTTGGGTTTGATTCGGAGATGTGTTTTTAATTATACGATATATGTTGTTGAAGTAAAGATATTTCAAAAGTTTTTGATAAAAGAATCACATTTAACTTAAATGTATTGTATGTTGAACTGAAAAGTATTATTCTGAAACCCCAAAAAACATCTCTCGAACTCCGGCACTCCGATCGCCTTCTTCAACCCGCATTGGCTCCCCGAACACGCCAATCTCCGGGAAGAATTTCCTAGCTAGTTATGCGTAGACGAACGAGTTCGATCCACAGACGATGAATGGTATTTTCCAGCGGGAGACTATTTGCATGATGGCTAGCGAAACAGAAGACTGGAAATCGGAGGGGGTGAACTCAGGATGCGACTCCGACTCGCCGAGTAGATGGTGGGGGACGTTTTTCCGTTTTGTTAAGGGATTTTATTGGTGGTGATGTCGATCTGGAGCAGTTACCAAATGAGAATGAAATTGCTAATAATAAAATTACCATCTTACCTTTTATTGATTTAAAAAATATAAAAAAAATCATTAAATTGGATAAATCTCAACCATCTAAAATTCAAAATTTGTGGATATGATTAGTCCACACTGTTTCACTCTAATAATGTGGTCTCATTTGATTCAATTGATATATATATATATAGGATATATATATATATATAGGATTTGGTTCAAATGGGACAACCCCCCTTATATGAGACGGTAGGGATTTATCCCAACCATTGGATTGATATTTTGGATGGCTAAGACCATTCCCTTTATTTTAGGATGGGTTTTAACTGATTCAATTAAAAAAGGCCAAAGTGGTAATTTTCGAAATATTAAGCAAGGGGCGTTTAGTAATTTTGTAAAAGGTAATTGATTTCTTCCTTTAATAATTCGCGCTATTTTTGGGGAATTTCAAACATCGTATCTATGTGTGTTCTCTCTCTGATATACTCGTCTCTTCACATTTTCTCAAACACTCCCGTTCCTTTCAAACTCACATTTTCTCTCACTTTCAAACCCTTTCAAACACTCCGTTTTTTTTCAATCACCGTCAACAACTCCCGTCCGCCCTCACTCCACTTTTTTCCGTCGTCAACAACAATCGCCCGCCTCAATCACTCCAGCGACCGACGGCCTCGAGCATCCACGTTTTGGTCGTCTCTCTCCGGGCCGGCTCAACCGCGGCCGTCCGAAGTGGAGGAAAGTCCTCTCTTTTCAACCGCGACGCACCACCCCCGGCCCTTCTCCTCCTCCTTTCGACCGTCGGTAAGTTTGGTACTTAATGTTTAATATATTGTATTTGTAATTTTTACCTAAATGTTGAAAATGTTGTTAGAATCAGTGTGTGTAGTTTCTAGGGTTCTATTTTTTTTGTTTTTTTGGGGGAAATTGTGAAAATGTTAATTTTGAAATGAATTTTTGGTTTAAATTCTAGTATTTTCATTTTTGGGACTGTGTTTTCAATTTATAGGGTTTTTGTGAACTATTGCTATGCCATAATGTCTGTTTGGGATGAGTATTTTTTTTTTTGTTATTCTTTTACTTGAATGTTTACAGCATGTTCTTGTGGTGTAATTCATCTTGCTGTTGTAAACCTTCGTTTTCACTGGAAGCTCCTATTGGGAATCAATCGTATTTAATATGATAATTTGAACACCCTGTCTATTGGGAATCAATCGTTTTATGTGCATTTAGGCAATTTGTAGCTCTAGATGATTTTGTGCATTTATGTTCAAGTTTTTATAGTTTATAGCTTTAATGATTCATTAGAAATGCCTGTTTGTTTGTGAAGGGGTGTCAGAATCCGTGTTATGATAAATTATCTAGTTAGAAACATGCTCATAAATGCAATTAATACATTTTAGTGTAATTTTAAGTACATTTTAGTATTTTTTTATACAATTATGTTGTTTTGGCTTAGTTGTTGGGATTGTGTTTCAATTTCTAGGGTTTTTTTATCTCAGGTTTTGTTCATCGTGCTTCTTTGTTAGTCTATTGAACCTTATGGGCAGTTTTTGTAAATGATAATCTGCTGTATTCTTAGTTATTTTTTAGTGGTTAATTAATACATTTGTAATGTATAAGTAATACATTTTTGCAAAGATGTGTGTCTTGTGTAACTGCACTTTGTTTGTGCAAATTTATAAATATGATCAGAAATCTGAGATATTATTATAATGTAATCTTAAGTACATTTTAGTGTTTTATTTATACAATTAGACTGTTTTTTGGTGCAGTGCATTTTTGCTGTTGTAGAACACTTTAATGCATAGATTGTCCTTGCATTTATGTTGAATTGGAATAATGATTATTTCTTTTGTCTTCTTAATTGTAGGTGCTAATTTGTGAGTATGGCGAGAGGACAACAAAAACACAAGTTAATATTGGTGGTACTAGTAGTGGAAATTTGGGAAGCTAATGCTCACCAAAGAAAAGGAAAAGGGGCGATCAGGTTGTGAAGAAGAGTGTTAAGGATATGTTACCCATTTTGACTACTAGGACCCAAGGTTTTGGTTGAAGCTATGGCCTCCTTTACGGATGAACAAAAACATGTTGTTGTTGAGATGGGGTTTGAGAGCTTATTTATGTTGAGAATTTCGAGTTTAAGGCGTCTAATCTATTGGCCGATCGAGAATTTCAATCCCATGAGTAGTGAATGGTGTTGGCAAATGGGAAGTATCTTCATATTGACTGGAAGGACGTTCGAGGGTGTTGGGGTTCCCTAACGGTCCATTGGCAATTGATAAGAAGTCAAGTGCCGAGAGTTCTCAATTGTATGAAGAATGGCCATCTTTATTTGGCAGAGAACACTACAGAATGACACCTACTGAAGTTTGTGGTAAAATGGCGGGTTGTGTGGATGGAGGGGTATGGTTTAGGAGATATTTTACCGTTTTAGTTGATCAAATTATTATTGGAGCTATGCAGGGTGGGTATATTAATCCATTGATTTTGAATTGTTTGGAGGACGTTAGTAACATTAGGAAGTTTAACTGGTGTCATTACACGTTGAAAACGCTCATTGAGAAGAGGATAAATTGGGGGTCATCGATTAAGAAGACTGAGTTCAATGGTCCTTTGTTGTTTCTCACGGTAATTTTTTTTTGGCTTTTGTGTTGAGTGTGTTAGTTTTATAATTTTAATTTTTTTTAATATCCCATTCTTTTTGAAGGTGCTTTACATGGACAGAGTCATGGTTGGCGCTCGGGACATGCCAAGAGGAATTCCAAGTTTTTTGGGTTGGAGCACCGATAAAATAAAGGAGCGCAATTCGTTTGAGTTAAACAATGAGGGATATGGATTTGGTTTTGTTGATGGCCCTTATGATGGTGAGAGAAGTTCCGGTTGTAATGATGCCATGATGGATGCTCCAGCTGATAAACATGACAATATCCAAGGTTCCAATATGCTTGATGGCGGTGTTCAGGTATTGGTCTAGTTTTGTTTATTTATGTTATTTTGTAAAATTATGTTTACATTAGGGATGAGGTTTGAATTCTTCATGTATTGTGCATGTTACTAAATTAATCTGTTAGTTGGTTGTGCTAGTTAGTGTGATACTTTTTTGCGTAGTCATTGTTATCTACATTTCATTGCTATGGGAAAAACTTGAAACACCACGAGGTTGGGGCTTATTACAAATTTTCGTGTATTTTTGAAAGGTGTTTCTTGTTTACGATATCACAAATACATGTGTATTTAGAGCAGTTCACTGTATAATTAATTATTGTTTAGTGTGCTACTTAGTGTGATAGTTCTACTTAGATAATAAATATTTCTGAAGATACTAATTACATACCTAGTTAATAAATATTTACAAAGATACTAATTTACATGTGTTTTTAGAGCAGTTCATTGTATTCTCAATAAATTGTTTTAATTGAATTCATGTTTCTTGCAATTGTTTACGTTTATGAAGTGATATGTAAACTAATTGTAATCTTACATGTAAATTTTTCTTTTGGTTTTTTTTAGATTGACATCACGGATTTGGCGCCCAAGTTGTCTTGTATTGCCACGGATGTCGTGGATATTATTTCCATATTACGAATGCAGGATGATGTGTCTTCCGATTGATTTTTGGGAGGATGAGGGACGCCGCCAGGAACTTGATTTTTAGTGGCAAGCGGGGATGTGCAACGTCACGGATGGCGTGGGTGACGGTAGTGCGGTAGCGCAGCATAAGCGAAGCTTTCGGAATAATCCACGAGAACATTGCTATATCGAGAAAATAGAAAGTTCGTGTTGAGGAGGAACGAGTTTACGAAGACGTTAACGGTCCAAGCTTGATGATTGGGTTAACACAAGTTGGTGTTATGGAAGGGTGGGATTCCGTAATGGAAACTTCAAGACAATATTCGAATGTTTTTTTGAGGCACCGTTGGAACAAGAGACGGTACCAGGCGATAAGCCCTCTCCGTGAGTTTGTGTTATTTTATTATTAATGTTGTAACTTGTTTTAAGCGTATTAATGTTTTAGTTTGTACTAGTATATCTTTGTATTAATGTTTATTTTTTTTGTGTAGTTGTTTATTTTTTCTTTGTATGCTTATGATTTCCATATTATAATATCTTTTTTTTTTTTTAATTTAAAGGATGATCAAGATAGGAATGATCGGTGGTGGGCATGCTAAAGAGGGAAACATACATGAGAATGAAGCGTCGGCCGATGTAAATGTTGGGAAGGAGGTTGGTAAGGCGCATCGAAAATCGCCAAAAGAAGTCAAGAAAAGTTCATTGTGGGCGCTCCGGTGTTGGTTTGTGTACTAGTTCACATGAGATAGATCCGAGTTTGGATCCCGATGAAATGCAAAGCAAATGGTGGCTAAATGGATGTTTGAGAAAACAGAGAGCATTAGTAAATTAACTTTTTCATTTTTTTCCTAAGTTTTACATTTGGTGACATTCATTTTTAACAATAAACTCATGTATATTTTATGACTTGTGTTAGGGAGGAGTTGGTATACAAAGTTGGTGATAGATCGCTATGGAGGAAAGAGATGGAGTCACTAAGGCATGGAGAGTATGTATCTCAGTAGATGTGGTTTAAGTGTGGTCGATGATTTTAAATGCGCGAGAGTTTGAGAAGCGAAAGTGCACCCACAAGATTTTTTGCTACGGCCTACTCAATGTAAGATATTATTTTATTCATTTGTAAGATTCATTGTTGTATTTGGGGTTTAATAAATATTTTTGGCGGTTTTTGTAGACGTATAGTATCGTGGTCCCCAAGTATAGCTTGATGATAAGTCTGCGTTGGCAATTTTCTCTACAAGCTTTGATCTTTGAAGTGGGTGTTGAGACCATCGCAAAATTACAAAAAATTGAGTTGGTTAGTTTAATTGTACGTGCACTAACATCATTTTTGTGGTTGATTTATTCATTGGTATTTTTTTGTGCGTTTTTTTCTTCTCTATATGTAAGAGTGAGCACTTATTTGTCATCGTGTTTGATATAAAGAGGAGAAATGTCACATTTTAGACAACTTCTGTTGGCGGTACATCTTGCGATAAATACGAGAAAACCCCGAGGATTTGGTTAGTAGATTTTCTTAGTAGCTTTTCTCAACTATGCAAAATTAATGTATAAAGTTCCACATATTTTGGTAAGTCCATGTAAAATGCATTATTTATCAGATCGTTAGTGCAATTTCAATGTATACACAACACATTATTTCGCAATGCTCGACATTCTTGGAGGCTTCCTAGTGTGGGAATTTTTGGAAGTAATAAGTTCTGTTAAGTTCAATGAAATAATTGCAAAAATGTTTTTGAAACTTGGAAGATTTTTTTTTTATTAGTATTAATTTGGAGTGTGCCACAAGCTACTTTTCTTTTTAAGTACATATCATTGGAGATTTTTCAACTTTTTACGGGTCAGTATGGTTTCCATTGCAAATTCATCTGTGACGCATATTGTAGTATTATTTGTGTATTTAGTGCAATTTAATGTATACATGATATATATTTTTACTCAATGTTTCTTGTTCACTTGGTGTTTTTTTACTGTATATATAGTGCAAATCCACTGTACAGTTAATGAAGTATTTACTGCTTTACACCCATGTGTTGTTTATTGTTGATTTAATGCTATGTTTACTTGTATTTGTTTCTAGATGCGGGTTTTTTCATTATATCTTTCTTCGAGGGGTTGTGATCAGATGTCATGGGCCGTCAAAAATGCTAAATTGAGTAGGTTGTCTATGCCGTGGAGGGACTCAGTGAACAAAGTTGATTGTGAGATTTTTGCAATGCGCCACATGGAGACATACATGGGCGGAGGCGCAAGAGGTTGGGACTGCGGGCTAAAAAAGGGTGGTGGGAATCTAATATCTAACCTTCCCATTAAGTATTGCTACTTGATTATTAGCCAAGAGAACAATGAGCAAAGAGAAAAGATTCTGATGGAGGCAAGGAAGTTCTGGATGGGGAAGGATGTTATGTGATTTTATCAGCCTTTTTAGGATGAACGTGTATTAACTCTATGTTACTATTTTATTTTGGCGGTTCTCTTTGTTGGATTATTTATTTCCTTAGCTTTTCGTGTCGAATTATCTTTGTGAATGCTACAATGGTCTAGTTAGGTGATTTTGCTGTTGGTTGTTTTTTTATGGTCTAACTGAATATCATTTTTGTTGGAATTGTTTAATTAATGCAGTTTAATTAATTGTTACGTGTTGTGTGTGTGGTTTAATGTTTGTTAATTTATGCCCATGATAGTCGAATGCTGTATAATTAGTATTAGAATGCTGTACAATTAGTGTATTTTTCTTTGTAAATCAAAAGCGAATATCATTTTGGTGTATAATTAGTATTAGAATCTTTGTGTAATTAGTGTATTTTGATTTGTAATTCTAAAATGAATATCATTTTGGTGTATAATTAGTATTAGATTGCTATATAATTAGTGTATTTTTACTGTATAATTAGCATCAGAATGTTATATAATTAGTATTTTTACTGTAGATTTAGTGTATTTTCACGATGTACATTGGTGATTTGGTTCAATATTGTTTCAGTGTATAATTGTCATATTTCATTGTACTATATATACATGTTTACTGTGTATTTAATGCGATTAATTCAGACTGACAAAAATTTGAATAAAAAAAAATTTGTAATGAGTAGGTGATAACATACTAACCAAACAGTAAAAGGTACTAACGAAACATTATTGTTGATGCAAAGAAACATTGAAAACATAGTAAAACTTGATGCAAGTCTTTGTTGATTGAAAATGGTTAATATCTAATTAGGTTTTTGAACGTTTGGGGCATGTTCTACTGTTATGGGTTGTGACTTCGCCACATATACCACATCGTCTCTTCAATTTTGTGCTTGCTTTGATAGCTTTCTCCCTTTGACTTTGTATACAACTTTTTTCACGCTACGCCACTACCTTTGTTTTTTGCTTGTTGTGGTGGCAATACATTGATATCCTTTCCTGATGTTGTCCCACAATAGGTTTCAATAACTGCTTGCTTGCCAACTACGGACCTTTCATTCTCTTGTTCGAGTAGTAGTTTCTGCTTTTCTTCTGATAGTAAGCGTGACAAAGATGACAATTTCTCTATATCACCTTGGGCGAGCCCAAGACAACTATGGAAATCTGACCAAAGCTTGTTGAGAGTTACACATGCTGTGTTGCCTCCATTGAATTGGTACACATCACCGTTCCTTGGAAAGGATGAATTGTTGCATTTTTCAACCAACGCCTTGTTAGATATTTGGATGGAATCTCTTGTTCTCCCTTTAGCAATAACAGTATATGGCGACAAAGTAGTCCGCTTCGTTCAAACATTTTGCAACTGCACTTCGACATTGACTCATTCTTGTAACAAATGACATCATATACCCTACCAGTTTTGTCTCTTATTTTGTAAGAACACGTGTCTGTATTATCAATCACACCAACCACTGTGCAACTGAAACACGATTCTTCAATTTCTTTCTTTGACTTTCCGAGAACACCGAATGTGTGTACACCGCGATCTTTGCATGTTTCTCAATCAGAATGGTGTTTTGCATTTGGGATTTAACGTTTCACATTTGTTGCCTAATTTATCGGATTCGTGGCGTTGTGAGTCCATGGCACTTTCAAAGTGCATAAAAAATTCCACCAAACTTTCCTGAGGGTTTGTGAAATTGCCAAACCAACTATTTGTACTTTCAGATCTTGACGTTGTCCTTATTAGACCTCCCATTGGCACGTCCCTAAAATATGCTGGTATCCATTTTTTGTCTAAGATCGAACATTGTATTAAACCATGGAAGCGAAGTTAACTCATACTCAAGCATTACATCATGCCATTTTGTCTCGAACTCTGTTGGCTCATCGTAATCATCCCATACAACAGAATTTAGTTTCGGCCTGAAACTACTATCCTTGAGCAATGGTGGACTGACTTTGGTGTTTACCTTCTCCATGATGTGCCACATACATAGACGATGATTGGTACTTCGGAAAACAGCTTGTATTGCATTCTTCATTGCGGGGTCTTGGTCAGTAAATATAGCTTGGTTCTTTACCCATTGCTTCTAAGAAATTCTTGAATAGCCATAATATGTATGACGCTTCATCTTCCTTTATTATCAACCCAGCTCCAAACTTTACACAACACTTATGATTATCTATTCCCGTAAAAGGTGCAAACACCATCTTGTACCTGCCATTTTGCATAAATAATTTCAATTCAATAGACAATGAAATAAATATGTAGTACGTTTAATATCACCTACCAATACAGTAATATTAAAATGAACTAACAATATTATTTTGGAAGGATTAATAGGTCTTTCTGTTTTTGTATAAATGCAATTCAAGACACAGTGGAATAAAAAATAGCCTACAGCGAAATTTTGAAATTTACACAGTGCAATGCTCGTATCCAGATAGTAATGTCAAATTAAATAAACACCACCTGTTCGTATTATTACAGTTAATATCACCTACAAGTACAAAGATAATATTAAAATGAATGAACAATATTTTTATGGTTTCATTAATAGGTCTTTGTATTTTTTAATAAATGCAATTTTAAAACGGTGGAATAAAAATATCCTACACAAATAAATTTTGTTATGTACACAGTAAAATGCTCGTATCCAGACAGTAATGTCAAATCAAATAAACAGCACCTGTTTGTATTGTACGTAGCATCAAACATAACGACGTCACCAAATACGCCATAATTCTGCACTGACGTCTGGTCTGCCCAAAATAGCCGGGTTAGTTGATCATTCTCATCGACATCATAATTGAATGTCATTCCTGGACTTATTTCTTTTTTCCTCAAGTTCTTATCTATTACCAATCACAAGATCCGCACCACATATGTAGGCCTGCAAGTCTTTCCTAAAGTTTTTGAAGTCTATTTGAAGTGCTCCGACATTGGAGTATCCTCCCACCATCTCTTTAAACACCCTGAGGGTTTTAGCAGTACCAACATTTGCCATTGTGCAATTCAAGATGAACTGTTGGTGCCCAAAATTAAGACTCCTGTTCACCTTCATAAATTGTCTGTATGGTTCGATCTCGAGAATGAGTATGCCGCTCTTCAAAGTATTTTATCTTGTAGGAATTTGGTGTTGCGTATTGAAATATACACCTTGCATTGCACCCCACACGACTTGACGACCTTGTACGTGATGTTGAACTCCTATGCGGATCATCTTCTTCATCGGAACCAATTGGAGGTGAAACCTTACTATTTTTGAACCCTTCTCGGTTGCATACTATATATTGGACATGAATGTCCTTATTTCTGAACCTTCTCGTTGTACTTGTTCAAATGTCGAATCCACTATACGAGCCATAGTCCCTATAGAATTGTACGCCTTTCTGTAATGATGGAAATTCCATTCCTATGCATGGTATTTTGTCTTGTTCAACTATTGGGATCCAATACTTTGTTAAACCAGGCGAAATCTCTAGTCTTTCTCTAGTGTATCCTGCATTGTCTAAATCAATAAGCAATTAATTAGTTTTCTGAAGCAAAATACCTATACATAAGGAATATCAGTTTATTGATGTAGACAGTAAACGGTACAGTAAAATATAGTAAATTGTATACGAATATACAGTAAACGGTACACTAACATACAACATAATAGGCGGTTGTAACATTGGTTAAAAGTATCATAGTAGAGCAATCTATTTTTCGTAGTATCACGGGACGTGTGCTATGGTTTTAGAAAACATTTTAATAATCACAGTTACATACACCCCATTACATATAAATACACAGTAAATTGTATTTTAAAGATTTCATTAATGTACGTATACAGTAAACACACATTAAACGTACATTAAAATACAACTACACATACAGTGTTTGGCTAATAAATTTCGTTCAAAGCATCTTGGAATGTGTTCGAGTTTTTGCAAGCAAACATATATGCAATACAATATATACAACAAATCAGTTCTAAATAAACACTGATGTCATACTATTTATACTGTTAAATATCAAAGTAATGTTGTTTCTCATGTTTCTTCGTACACAAACAACAGAAGGATGGAGGGGCAATATTTTTCCTGGAATTACAATTACATAAAATTTTAAAAAATTAACAGTGTATAGAGATAAATATACATTCACCTTGTTGTACGTCGGAATCGTTAATATTGTCTTCCATCGCCGCCACCAATTTTGTTTTCTTCTTTTATGGGGTATGCACAGCACTCTCTATGATTTTTTGCAGTCGTCTGTTGTTAATTTGCAGTTGTCTATGGTTATGTTGCAGTAGTCGGAAGAAGACAGACGTTTTTTTCGGGAGGGATCTTGTTGAAGAAGACACGTTTTTTTGGGTGGGGATATTCGTTGTGATTTGGAAAGATTGTGAATCCATTTCTTCCCCTTATCTATTCCTATAAATTAGGAACGGTTCCACTACATTTCTCAAATTGTCTATTGTGCCCTTTGTTGGAATTGGTTTTTTAATTTGGGTTTTGACCCGATTTTGACCAATTATTTAAGTGGGGTCATTTATTCAAAGTATGAAATAAATGAGATAAACGTCATCTACGCCGCGGGTAGATGAGTTTAGCATTTTGAATTTCTCAAAACCAATATCGGGTGAATTAGAAATAAATGCATAAAGTTGGCCACTTAAAATGCTTTTATATATGGAATATAAAAGGGTGGGAATATGGAAAGCCATATCCCACATAGGAAACATATTAAATGTTTGACTAGTTAATAAAGAGCTTCACCACTAAGAAGGAGTAATCAAGTGGAACTCCTTATGGTACACCCTAGTGGACCAAGTCAATTTTGACTAGCCTTTGGCTAGCTCAAAAGGCACCGGGACGGTCATGAGCACCGCCCGAGCCGAGCAGATCCCGAGCGGAGCCGGGCCCGCGCACGCCGCACATAGTCGCATTGGCTGAGGCGCACTTTGCACTTCGCGCACGACGCATCGTCGCGAGGAGCTTTGAGGAGCCTTAAAGTTTTGGAAAATCGAACCAGGGTTGATCCAGTGGCTCGGTGACGTGGGCAGGCGGACTGGGTGGCGATGATTTGGCGAGTAATCGCACGAGTGGCGACACGTGGCATCGATCGATGCGTCTGTTCGCTAACAAGGCACCGTGACTGGACGCGTCTGTCCAGTGTGCAGAGATGTATGCCAAAGGGTGTGTTCCTTCAGACAGATGCGATCAGGACCATCAGATCGCGCAATTTGTTAACACTGGCGCGATCTCGACGGCCAAGATCGATCCGAACCAGGGGTTGCACTTGATCGAAGAGGCACCAGGAGCTCTATATAAACCAAATTTTAATCATTTTCGCATAAGAAAAATTCGAAATTCACATAGCATCAACATAAAAAAGTCTTGAGAGTTCAAAAACACTAAAAGTTCGAAGTGTCTTGTGATTTGTAGTGTTGCTATCACAAGACGTAAGTCGTTGTATCTTGGGAGGCGATTGCGCCGTTAACACCGTGAGCGGGGCAATTTCGTCTTAAAGACAAAGAGTCCAACTCTTGCCTCGACTTTTGTTTACTCGCTTTCGATTTTTGTGGGCCATTCGGTATACACCATCGCTTTTTCCAACAGATTTAAGACGAAATTTTCGTGTATATCAAATGGCTTCGACGTCTTGATTTCTAGCACAAAGACTAAAGACCGGAGAGAAACCCGAGAAGTTTGGGGGTTCAGACTTCAAAAGATGGCAACAGAAAATGTTGTTCTATCTTACGATTCAACCTTGCTCGTTTCTTACTACGGAGGATGCCCCAACCTGTGGGAGAAGAGGAGACTAATAAAGAGAAGAGAATGGCGTTCGATGCTTGGAGTCAAAGCGACTTCCTGTGCCGGAACTACATTCTCAACGGACTGGACAACACATTGTACAATGTGTATTGTTCGGTAAAGACTGCTAAAGAGCTGTGGAGCTCTTTAGAGAAGAAGTATAAAACGGAAGATGCTGGCACAAAGAAATTTGTTGTCGGCAAATTCCTTGAGTTCAAGATGGTTGACACCAAAACGGTGATCAGCCAGGTTCAATAGATCCAGTTAATTCTGCATGATATAATTGCAGAAGGTATGGTGGTGAGTGAATCCTTTCAAGTAGCTTCTATAATCGAGAAGCTACCGCCTCTGTGGAAGGATTTTAAAAATTACCTGAAGCATAAGCGGAAGGAGATGGGGCTTGAAAACTTAATTCTCAGATTGCGAATTGAAGAAGACAATCGCAAGTCTGAGATTAAGTCTGGCAAGCTTCCTATGGAGGCAAAGGCAAACTTGGTGGAGCCCAATGCTAGGAAGAAGAGAAAGCACCGGCGAATAATGGGGAAGGCTAAAAAGTTCAAAGGAATGCTTCAATCTGTGGAAAGCCGAATCACAAGGCTAAAGATTGTCGTCTTCCTAAAAAGGCCAATCGTAACAGGTGCATGTGACCGAGGACAAATCAGTACCAATTGATATGTCCGATCTTGATCTCTCGGCTGTTGTGTATGAAGGCAACAAGTGCTATATGGTGGAGAACCCGAGAGAATGGTGGGTGGACACAGGTGCTACACGCCACATATGCTCCGACAAAGACATGTTCTCAACGTATACTCCTATCAACGGAAGGAAGCTATACATGGGGAATCATGCAACGTCTGAAATTGTCGGTCTCGGCAAGGTGGTCTTCAAGATGACCTCGGCAAGGAGGCGACCCTCGTTGATGTCCTTCATGTTCCAGACATTCGGAAGAACTTAGTGTCAGGATCGTTGTTGGTTAAGGCAGGGTTTAGATTAGTATTTGAGGCTCAAAAGTTTGTACTTATGAAAAATGGACAGTTCATAGGGAAGGGGTACTTAGATAATGGACTGTTCAAGATGAATGTAATGAATGTACTCCGAAACTTTGAAAGCAATAAAATTAATGCTTCTTCTTATTTGCTTGAGTGTTCAAATTTATGGCATGTTAGATTAGGACATGTGAATTTTAACACTTTGAAAAGGTTAGTAAACTTGGAATTACTACCTAACTTTAAAATAGATTCACATCACAAGTGTGAAATCGTGTTGAGGCAAAAATGGCCAAAACACCATTCCACTCGGTGGAAAGAGAAGCAGAACCTCTAGAGTTAATTCACAAAGTGATATATGTGATTTAAAGTTTGTGCAAACTAGAGGTGGGAAAAGTATTTTATTACTTTTATCGATGATTGCACAAAAATCTTTTGTTATGTATATCTTTTAAGAAGTAAAGATGAGGCCTTAGAAGCTTTTAAAAGCTATAAGAATGAGGTTGAAAATCAACTAAGCAAACGAATTAAGATAATTCAAGTGATAGAGGTGGAGAATATGGAGCTCCTTTTGATGAATTTTGCTTAGATTCGGTATTATTCATCAAACGATGACTCCTTATTCACCACAATCAAACGGTGTTCTTTGAACGCAAAAACCGAACTCTAAAAGAGATGATGAATGCTTTGTTGATAAATTTTGGTTTACCTCGAGAATTTGTGGGGGAAGCAATTCTCTCGGCTAACCACATTCTTAACAAAATACCACACAAAAATAAAGATAAAACTCATGAGTTATGGAAAGGTCGAAAACCTTCCTACAAATACGAAGGTGTGGGGGTGCTTGGCTAAAGTAGAAATACCTAAGCCAAAACAAGTAAAGATAGGGCCTAAAACAATCGATTGCATTTTCATTGGATATGCAAATAACTTGATGAGTGCATATCGATTTTTAGTGCACAAATCAACAATTCCAAATGTACAAGAAGGTACAATTATTGAGTTAAGGAATGCTGTATTTTTTGAAGACGTGTTTCCTTGTCAAGAAAGGAAAGAAGCTAGTTCTAGCAAAAGAACACGTGATACTGCCGATGGTGATCATCAAAGTGATGAAGAACCAAGACGATATAAAAGGCCAAAACAACTAAGTCTTTTGGTCCAGATTTTCTAACTTATGTGTTAGAAAATGAACCAAGGACAATTGGTGAAGCATTGTCCATTCCAGAAGCTCCATTCTGGAAAGAAGCTATTAATAGTGAGATAGATTCCATTATGCAAAATCATACTTGGGAGTTGGTAGATCTCCCACCAGGAAATAAGCCTTTAGGATGCAAGTGGATCCTTAAAAGGAAATATAAAGATGATGGAAGTATTGATAAGTACAAGGCCATGTTAGTAGCTAAGGGATTTAAACAAAGAGAAGGCATTGATTTCTTTGATACGTATTCACCTGTGACAAGAATCACATCTATTAGAGTTCTCATTGCTATTGCAGCATTGCATAACCTTGAGATACACCAAATGGATGTGAAAATGGCTTTTCTAAATGGTGAATTAGAAGAGGAAATCTACATGGAACAACCCGAAGGGTTTGTTGCTCCTGGACAGGAGAAGAAGGTGTGCAAACTCGTTAAGTCATTGTATGGCCTTAAGCAAGCTTCGAAACAATGGCACGAGAAATTTGACAGAACTATGCTGTCAAATGGTTTCAAAATTAACGAGTGTGATAAATGTGTTTACATTAAAGACACACCTAATGCTTATGTAATTGTCTGTCTGTATGTTGACGACATGTTAATTATGGGTAGTAATCATGATATAATCATGAATACTAAGAAAATGTTAATCAAACATTTTGATATGAAAGATGTGGGTATAAAGATGTTATTCGGGAATTAAGATTTCTAAAACATCCGATGGACTTGTTTTATCACAAATCTCATTATATTGAGACAAGATTTAAAGTTCAATGCTTATGACAGTCCTCCTAAAAACACTGTTGATTTAAGCTTACACTTAGCTAAAAATCAAGGTGAGCTCAGTATCTCAACTAGAATATTCTCGGATCATTGGCGCGCCTAATGTATGTAACAAATCGCACACGTCCGGATATTGCCTACGCAGATTAACAAACCGAGTAGATTTACGAGTAATCCCGGAAATGACCATTGGAAAGCATTGATAAGGGTTCTTAGATATCTAAGACTTACCATGAATTATGGATTACATTACTCGAGATATCAGTGTATTAGAAGGATACAAAGTGATGATGCTAATTGGATATCCGACTCAAAAAGACTTCAAGTCCACTAGTGGTTATGTTTTTACCATTGGTGGTGGAGCGGTGTCATGGAAATCCTCTAAACAAACTTGTATAGCTCGATCCACGATGGAATCGAGTTTATAGCATTCGATAAAGTCGGTGAAGAAGCGAGAATGGCTTCGCAACTTTTTAGAGGATATTCTTGTCGGGCCTAAGCGCCGGGTCGCAATCATGATACATTGTGATAGTCATCGGCTATAGGAAGGGCTCAAAATAGTATGTACAATGGTAAGTCTCGACATATACGTCGAAGACATAACACCGTCGTGATTGATCTCAAATGGGGTGATTACAATCGATTACGTGAAATCGAAAGAAAACCTAGCGGATCCGTTAACTAAAGGTTTGAATAGAGATCAAGTATACTGCTTATCGAAAGGAATGAGCTTAAAATCCACAAAATAAGAGTGTTCATAACGGTAACCCAACCTTGTGAATTGGAGATCCCAAGACCTTGGTTCAATGGGACAACCAAGTTATGAATATTCGATAAACACTTGAGCATATTGGCTCATTCCCTGTCCAAGTGAAGAAACTCTTTGAATGTGGTGAGGTTAAGTTATAAACTTTTAATGATTCCTATACTTTAAAGAAGTGGAGTATGGCAGATACTCTTAATAGGAGATCACCTATATAAGTGTGAAGACGGGCCGCTTCAACGAAACACTTATGAATCCAAGATGGTGTCCAGGGCCAAAATGGACACAACCGTGAGAACCAAATGGTGTTAGGAAAGATATTGTGTGGATCTTTGTTGTTTTGGTTTACATAAACAAATTTGAACAGATTCAAGACATCGCGTCATTTTGTGCAGCTTAGTAAACTCCGATAGTATTCCACTAAGGAAGGTTCAAAGCCACAAGCTACCTCTCCTGATGCAATAGCTTTCCGTTTGAACTCTCTTAGTGTCAGCATTCTCATTTATTTTCATTCATGTGGGGGATTGTTGGAATTGGTTTTTTAATTTGGGTTTTGACCCGATTTTAACCAATTATTTAAGTGGGGTCATTTATTCAAAGTATGAAATAAATGAGATAAACGTCATCTACGCTGCTGGTAGATGAGTTTAGCATTTTGAATTTCTCAAAACCAATATCGGGTGAATGAGAAATAAATGCATAAAGTTGGCCACTTAAAATGCTTTTTATATATGGAATATAAAAGGGTGGGAATATGGAAAGCCATATCCCACATAGGAAACATATTAAATGTTTGACTAGTTAATAAAGAGCTTCACCACTAATAAGGAGTAATCAAGTGGAACTCCTTATGGTACACCCTAGTGGACAAGTCAATTTTGACTAGCCTTTGGCTAGCTCAAAAGCACCGGGACGGTCGCGAGCACCGTCGAGCCGGAGCCGAGCCGGTCCGGGCCCCGCGACGCCGCACATAGTCGCATTGGCGCTTTGAGGCGCACTTTGCACTTCGCACGCACGCATCGTCGTGAGGAGCCTTAAAGTTTTGGAAAATCGAACTAGGGTTCAGTCGGTGGCTCGGTGACGTGGCGGGCGGCTCGGGTGGCGATGATTTGAGAATCGCATTTGCAGTGGCGACACGTGGCGCCGATCGATGCGTCTGCTCGCTAACAAGGCACCGTGATCGACGCGTCCCGTCCGGTGTGCGTGCAGGTGTATGCCAAAGGGGTGTGTTCCTTCAGACAGATCGTATCAGACCATCAGATCGCGTGTTAACCACAGGCGCGATCGACGGCCAAGATCGATCAACCGGGGGTTGCACCCATCAAGAGGCACCAGGAGCTCTATATAAACCAGCCCCCTTTAATCATTTCTCGCATAAGAAAAATTCGAAATTCACATAAGATCAAAGATAAAAAGTCTTGAGAGTTCAAAAACACTAAAAGTTCGAAATGTCTTGTGATTTGTAGTGTTGCTATCACAAGACGTAAGTCGTTGTATCTTGGGAGGCGATTGCCGATTTCCGTTAACACCGTGAGCGGGGCAATTTCGTCTTAAAGACAAAGAGTCAAACTCTTGCCTCGACTTTCTCATTTACTCCGCTTTCGATTTTTCGGGCCATTCGGTATACACCATCAGTTTTTCCAACACCCTTATTGCCTATATTTAATAATTGTTAAATTAATATTAGCCATTAAATCTGAACCATTAATTATAATATTTTCAAAGGCTTGGATAAATCCCTACCGTCTCATATAAGGGGGTGTCCCATTTGAACCCTCCTATATATATATATATATATATATATATATATATATATATATATTATGCACGTACGGTTTTAAGTATTTTAATATAATTATCATTATTTATGAACACACACACATATGTACTCTACCAACAATGTATTAATTATTTGTGCTCCTAAATTTGCTGAGTTTGTGGATGGTGGGTGTAATCTTTATTGAAAAATTAAGTTAAAAGGTACCTGAATTGGAACAAATATTAGCATGATTTTTAAGTTGGAAATTATGAAATATTTATACCTATAAAGTCTCAGTCAAAAATAATCCAACCACCAAGAGTATTATGTTAAATCTATTCCTCAACAAGAATGCAATATTTTTAATTTTATGTTCCATTGTATGCATGGTTAATTAACATTTCAGAGTCTCATTTGCTTATTTTGACATTCATCTAATATTTGATTTACCAAACTCATACGGGAGAATTTCATAATAAGGTCCCAATTTAAGAAAATCCATCACTATAAGATCTAAAATTTCAGCTTTCCCAAATCAAGACCCAATTTTTTTTTTCTCAAATTGGGCCCTCCCTAAAATTTTGGGTTCTCACTTCAAGATCCAAAATTTCAACATTCTCAAATCAAGACCCAATTTTTATTTTTTTTTTATCAAATCGGGCCCTCCCCTAAATAACCCGTCCTCACTCTAGGTTTTAGAATTTAACAAAAAGAGAAATATTAGTGTAATCTATCACGTCATTCACAAAAAATATTTTTCTTTCTCTTTTCGCTTTTTTCGCTTATTCTTTTTTTTCTACTTCATACTAATCTTCAATTTTGTTTAACGTGCAGATACCGAGATTTGCACATCTAAATGTATGTAACAAGATGAAAAAAAAAATAATTGTTATAATATTTGTCAGTTACTAAAAACAATAAGATATCCAAATTATGAATGAAAAAGTAGTAAAATATTTCTTGGTTATTAAAAAAATAAGATAGGAAAATATGATTGAATTTTAGAGTTTAAAACATGTATCGATTATGAAAAAAAGGATGAGCGAAAAAATGAAAGAGAAAGAAAAATATTTTTTTGTGGCTGGCGTGATAGATTACATTATCATTTCACTTTTTATTAAATTTTAAAACCTGAAGTGAGAACCGAAAATTTTGGGGGAGGGCCCCATTTGACAAAAAAATAAAAATCGGGTCTTAATTTGAGAAGATTGAAATTTTGGGTCTTGAAGTGAGAACCCAAAATTTGATAGAGGACCTAACTTGAGAGAAAAATAAAAATTGGATCTTGATTTGAGAAGGTTGAAATTTTGGGTCTTGAAGTGATAGATTTCCTTAAATTTGGACCCTATTATGAAATTATCCCCATACATATAGGCTAATTCTGTAACTGTTTCTAAAATCGTTTTTTTACTTCCTTACGTGTAAACTATATATATATATATATATATGATATGGATCAAATAGGTCCTCCTACTTGGGGTGAGTCCATGGGGACACATCCTAACCATAGATCAACAATTTTGGGTGGTCCAGATTTTTAGGGCTTTTTTATGTTTATTTTTTTGTTTCAGCAATTAAAAAGGGTAGGGTGGTAATTTGGCACTTTAGAATCAATTATTAAGATTTCATTCCCTCGTTCACGCGATTTCACCCACTTTTCACGCACACTCTCTATCCAGCGTTTCAGTTTCAAAAAAATTTCTCTGTTGCTTATGTAGTATAAGATTGTTGCTTATGACTTGCTTATGCAGTTAATGTATCTGTGATGCATGTGTAGTGTATATTCGTTGCTTATGTAGTATAGACTTATTGCTTATGTAGTATGAGTTTGTTGCTTATGACTTGCTTATGTAGTTAATGTATTTGTGGTGCATATGTAGTGTATATTCGTTGCTTATGTAGTATAGACTTGTTGCTTATGTAGTATGAGTTTGTTGCTTATGACTTGATTATGTAGTTAATGCAATTGTGGTGCATACATAGTGTATATTCGTTGCTTGTGTAGTATAGGCTTGTTGCTTATGTAATATGGGGTTGTTGCTTATGACTTGCTTATGTAGTTAATGCAATTGTGGTGCATACATAGTGTATATTCGTTGCTTGTGTAGTATAGGCTTGTTGCTTATGTAATATGGGGTTGTTGCTTATGACTTGCTTATGTAGTTAATGTATTCGTGGTGCATACATAGTATATATTCGTTGCTTATGTAGTATAGACTTATTGCTTATGTAGTATGAATTTCTTGCTCATGACTTGCTTATGTAGTTAATATATCTAAAAGACCGACACATCTATACAAGCAACAAATTACATCTTCATAAGCAACATTCGAATCAGAGCAAGTTTTAGCAACTATGGCGAATTGTTTGCAACTTTTTTTCACCTGTAATGCGTTGAAGAAAAAAAGATGAAGAATTTCTCACAAAAGAGTGCATTGAAGAAGGAGGAGGATTGTTACGTGATTTTGTTTTGAGATTTGGAAGGATTGCGTGAATCCCATGAATACGTAAATCCCATGAATATTGCTTTGAGAGGATGACTAATTTACCCTCGTGTTTAATTAACTAGCTTGTAATTTGTAATTTTGCCTCTTAAATCGCAAATTTCTTGAAAAAATTAGATATATGGCTAGGATTGGTCCCTATGGACTTACCTTATGAAGTGGTCTCATATAACCCTCTCCCTATATATATATATATATATATATATATATATATATATATATATGGGCAGTATGTATGGGCGAAGGTATGTATGGGCAGGGGTATTTTGGTCATTTTCACTTTTTAATTTAAATAAATAAAAAATGGAAACATAGAAAAAAGTGTCTTCAATTATATATCTTGCATTCTTCTTTTCTGCTTTCATTTGTAAATCTTGAAATATATGAATCATTTTGCCGATTTTTTAAAAAAATTGTACATTTTTTATGCTCCGCCATAAAGTTTAACTTGAATTTTTGCATTATAATATTGTGTATCTATTTGTCTCTTTTGGTATATTGATGTAATTGTATTTTGTTGTTTATTTTTTAATATTAAGATGTGATTGAATTAACACAATTACTTAATTAAAATTTCTACTTATTTTAAATTTGATGTATTATTTTTAATTTTTATATGTGCTAATGGACAAATTGTCCATTTATGTTTTGTAAAAATTAAAAATTATCATATTTTTTGAAAAAATATATTTTAGCCGTTTTGACATGGTCATACCCTTCTTGTATTCTCTGATGAGGTACTTGGTTATATTTCATAAAATTGATGTGGTACGTTTTTTGGTATCAGGTTATGGATTGGTCACTAGAAAGGAAAAAAATGTAAAGTGAAAATTTGAACTAAAAAATGGTTAAGAAAACATAATTAAAACAATTTTTATTATGGAGAAGTAACCAAAAATCCATCGAACTCTTTTTATATTATTATTAGTTGGGTTCCCTACCCGAAATTTTTGACTTGGTCATTGTGTGTATGCACTTATTAACCACATTTATCCCCTTGGTCAAACTTTATAATTTATCCTCCAAACACATTGTTATGTAACACATCATGAATCCCTACAAAAGGAAATTTGATTCTGATTACTCCCAAAATTTACCTCTTCCCGCCTCACCTTTCCAGACGAAAACCACCACGAAACCTGCACAAAGGGGGGCCGTAGGGGGGCTCCGGCGTACCCTCTCCGATGCTTAAGTCAGTATTGTGATAAGGAAGCAAAGAGTAGAGAGAGAAAAAAGCAATGTAACAGTAAAAAATGGGATTAGGTTAGAATAAACCTGGGCTTGGGCCTTTTATACCTTAGCTCGGATTAGGGTTTCCGTAAAATCCGGGATTCCGTTACGATTTGGTGTCAGAGTCATCATTAGATTAGGATCGGATCTCATTAAAAACCCTAATTTTACGCCTGTAATACCAGAGCTCCGATCTCTCAAAACACGTCTACTTTGTGTTGATGCGCAGAACCCTTTAAATCTTACGAGGCATCCTCGCCTCATACATCTCATAAAGCCGAATCGACCTCTTCTTCTCAAGTCATGTTCAACTTTAGCACGTCCACAACAGTCGGCTCAACATGCGGCCGACTCTACACAGTCGGCTTAACACAACAACTTGAACTCAAGCTCGACGGGTTGGCCCGAGTTGGCGGTGCCCTATACCAATCTCTTGTAAGTTCTCCACGGATCGGCCCATTATTTAACGCTTAACAAACAATCCTAAGGCTATGGGCCTTACCATTTCGGTCCAATGCCCGATATCACCAGGTCGGCCAAACACTCCTGGACCTATCAGGTCGGCCCAATGTCCTGGGCCTATCAGGTCGGCCCATACCATCCTTTGCCCTTATCAGATTCCAAACATAGTGGAAGAATATAATATATATTTATGTAATATATGTTATATTTGTAAATTAATTATATATTTTCTTAATATTAACTACTTCTTTTTCGATAGGAATGTAAATTCTTGCATCAGAAAAATGCAACATTTAACACTACTAACAGCTGGAAATAAATTGGTCAACTGTGATTAAGAAAAGACACAATTTTCAGAATTATTGACGAAACAGCCTTGGCTTCTTCCTTTATATATATCACGTGTATATTTGACCTGTTGTGGATTGATATTCTATTCAATATTTAATTCGAGAAATCTAACGACGTGTTATCATTGCTCATATTTTACTGAATCCAACATTATTAATTATTTAGCCACGTATGATTCACTATTCCATTTGTATCATTGCTTGTCCCAGTGGCAGTGGGCCGGGCCGGGCCAGCCCAGCCCGAACCCGTCGGGCTTTGCCAAATTTCGGGCTGGGTCGGGCTGGTCTGAAAAAAGTCGGGCTAGCACGGCCCGTCGGGCCATCGGGGCGGGCCAAATAGGCCCGCCCTTTTTCGGGCCTAACTTTTGCAACCCACCCCAATCCAAACCTAAGTCGGTCAAGCCAAGACGCGGCCGGGCGGATTTTGCCACCTCTACAGAATGCATAAATTAATTGATCTTTTCAGAAAGTAATATGTACAAATATATTTTTTGAGATAATTAATATATGTATATATATATATTGTACTATGTAAACATTCAACGTGATTAAAATAAAGTTAAACAGTATTCAAGAAATGAACTTACAGAGAAGTCACTACTACAAAATAGAGCTTTTACATCAGGGGATTACATCGGTTCATCAATGAACCGATGTAAATAAACACCCGGTGGCATAATTGTTAATTAAACAAGAACTTTACATCGGTTATTTTATAGAACCGATGTAACACTCCTATAGAAAATAGATTTACATCAGAGTTTACATCGGTTATTAACGAACCGATGTAAGAAAAAAATCCGGTGGCATATTTGTAAATTTTGAGAGAATCCTACCTCGTTATTTGACTTATTTCCCAAACTTTTCTTAACCCTCTTATTCTCTCTCTGTCTCTCTCTTCTCCTTCAGCCGCACGTCGTCCATATCCGCTCAAATTTGCCTCCAACCTCCACGTTCGTGTATCCTCTCTCTAAAGTAATAATCGCCGACATACTCACTCTAACTTCAATCGCCAACTCATTGTCACCTACGTCCACACCTCAGAATCAAACTTCGAAACCCTAATTAACTCCATGGTTTCAAATCACGGCAAGCTTGACATCCTCTTCAGCAACGCTGGGTTCCTCGGCGACCAATCGAAGCACAAGAACGTCCTCGATTTCAACGCCGAGGACTTTAACCAGATCATGAGGTCAACGCTGGGCGGGTGCGGGGATGAAGCACGCCTGATTCGTATAAAAAAATTAGGAAAGTCGTTCACCTATACAAACACCAATGGACTCCTCAAGCCATCGTACGCGACTTTGTTTTCTTTTTTTGACGAGAAAGGAAAAAAAGGTTAGGAAATTCCTCTTTTCATGTGTTTGTTGGGAACCGCATTTCTTCTTTTTTCCTAGGTTTCTTACTTAATTGTCCATAGACGCCATGCTTTTCTACGATTTTGATTTATTGAGATTATTGTTTTCTTTTTAAATTTATGTGAATGTATGTTCAATTTGATAAAGAAATATATTTGAATATTGTTAGGGTTTAAAAGATTATTGAAGGGATTCTATGGATTTAACCGTTCCAATCATTTCTACGCCGAAATAGAATGTAGATCCCCTTTCCTCAGTGGCCGATTTCACCAGGTTTTTCAGCATTCCCTTTCCATTTTTTCCTAGTTTGAGTATGATATGATTTTTTAGTTTTAGTTCTTATTGAAATTGTTTGTGTATGAAATGAGTCCGCATCTGGAGTTGCTAAATTAAAGGAGTTTTCCATGGAAATTTTTAGGTATTGAGGATTTTGTTCAAGTTATTCTTTTCTAAATTTCTAGTGTTTAAGAAATTCACATTTAATTGACCTTTTTTATGAATAGTTGCTATCATATGAGTTTTTGTTTCTAGAAAAGTGAGATGGAAATAAAAGTGAATTGTTGTATTGTTATTTTGGTGTTTAGGTTAAACGAAATAGGTTTCTCTTATCTTACATATGAACATGATTGGTCTATACCAATGAAGAATCAAGGCCAACATACATAACTTTGAGTCGGGGTGTGTTTCTGTGACTCCTTATTTTTTTTTTATCTTTTAATGTTTAAGTTGGAATGGTGTGTGATACATCGCTATTGGTAACCAATCGAATCTCTTATGAGATATTTTGTTTTCATTTAAAAAAATTCCTGCATATCTTCAAGTTTTGGCTTCTACCTTTCCCATCATTGAAGCCATATTTTGATAACTAATGGCTATGAAGTTCAAGAACTTTAAAATTGATAACTAATTGAACAATTTAATATTTGTGCAATACATGGATGAATTCATTTGTTTTTCTCAGTTTGTGCCTTACCAACATTTCGAATTTCTTTCGGGTTTTCATTATTGAATCGAGTGCTAAGAGTGATATGGATGATTTCACTTTGCCAATTATACTGCCAGTACCTGTTGTTGAGCACTAGGATTGTTAGCAGCCATAGTAATTTGTTTTCCTGTGTTTCTGCATCATTTTTATATGCAGGATAATTACAAAAACTACTTTTGAGATTTTGCCTTGTTACAAAAAATCAAATTATTTTTCAAAACTACAAATACCCCCTGAACGTATTACTGATACCACTTGAGGTTTGTATTTTCTTAACGAATGTTCTCTATTGATTGTGCAATTTGTAAAATAAAAACAAATAGTAAGGGAATATTTGCAATTTTGAAAGATAAATAAGATATTTTGTAATTAGAAGGAAACTTCAAAGATACTTTTTGTACTTAGTCCATTTTTATATATTTAGCTGCCCCATTGGATGACCCTATCAGCACCGAGATCATAATAAAAAGAAAAAAAAATTATAATCTCTTAGAACATATTCTGGAACATATGTTTAGAATTTCTCTGTTTTTCAGCTTGTACCCTCTGAACAGAACTTTTCAGGTGTTTGTGGTCCTTGATGAAGAAAAAAGTGATTTTGGGTTATATTCTTTTAATTAATGCTAACCAGTTGGTCTTGTTCAAGTCTTAATGATACACAGATATTGTCAAAGAAGGACTTCCAGACATATATGCAAACTCATGAGGTGTTACAGTGAGTTACTTTGAGTGGGTTCAGGTACCTAGCTACTAGCTAGACACAATTAATAAAAACCTGTAATTTCTCTCAAACCTATAATATAGAAACTGAGAATTAATTGTAATTTGCAGAACATACAAGGATTCATGTGGAACGTGGAGAAAGTGAACACAAAGCTGAAAACATACATGAGAAAGGGTTTTAAAGATGTAAAAGAGATGTGCAAGGCCATAAGTGTGATCTCAGAATGGGAGCATTCAGCTTGGGTGTTACATACTAGGTAATGAACTTAATTTTCCAAGTTGTTGTAATTTTGTCTGATGCATGGTAATGCGAGGTGACATCTTTTGTAAAGATATTATACTTAGTACCTTTAGGGTTGTACTGGTTTTTAAGATTAACAAGGGGTTGAGTAAATCTTTGAACTGCCCTAAGATATACGTTTAAACCTACAATTGATTTACCGAAATGGGGTCGTTTCAGAAGCACGATGGGCCCAAATTGTAAGGAACTTTTCTGATCCTGAATGGAAGAGATTGTCCAACGAAAATTGACCACTCTACTGAGGCGGTGAAGTGGAATATGTCTCATCCTTCACACGCATTATAGTTAGGCCAATTTCTTTCCGAACCAGCTCAATGGTTTCACTTTTTACTGGATCGCCTGATGCATCGGTCACGTAAAAAATGTTTACAGCTTTCATGCCTCTTGTTGCCACCTTAGCTCGGGTAACCAATAGACCATTTTTCTCTAAATATGCGAGTTACATCAGAGAGAAGACCAACCCTATCATCGGTACATTGCTGCATTATAGCCAGTTGATTCCATCCCATTTTGTTTTAACAAGTTGGGAGTACTGGTTGGAAGGGAGGGGATAAATTTCAAAAAAACTGAAAGATATTGGGTTTGAACCCCGGTCAATACTCTTACAAAGAGTGAGCGATACCACTTGAGCGACAAGCTCGTGGTGATCTGGTTATGTTTTTCAAACAATATATTTTGCATTATCAAAAGTATTATGCATAAAATTTGCATTTATTTTCATATCAGAATTCAGAAGGCGGTTGAACCCAATAATGGTTAAATCCCTATATGAAATAATTCATTTCCAAATCTATCATATAGATAAATTCCCCAACCCATTCTAATGCCCAAAAAATTAGGCAACATGTTTTGCAAATACTATCAACCCATTCTAAGCAACAATGCAAATAGTAAGTAAGATAGATATTCTGAATCCCCATATATAATAACAACAACAATATGTAATATTTACAATAACCTTCAATAAATTGAAAAGCAACACACCATAAAATTACAGCCTAAATATAAGCTTTACATCTTTTGTAAAGATACTATACTTACTACCTTTAAGGCTAAAATGGTTTTAAGATTATCAAGGGGTTGAATAAATCTTTGAACTGCTCTAACTTATATGTTTAAGCCTACCGTTAATTTACCAAAATGGGGTTGTTTTAGAAGCACGATTTTCTAAGGCCCAAATTATAAAAGAACTTTTCTGATCTTGAACGGAAGAGACTGCCCAAGGAGAATCGACCACTCTGCTGAGGCGGTGAAGTGGAGTATGTCTCATCCTTCACGCGCAGTATAGTTAGGCCTATTTCTTTCCGAACCGCCTCAATGGTATCACTTTTGACCGGATCACCTGATGCATCGGTCACGTAAAAAATGTTCACAGCTTGTGTGCCTCTTGTTGCCACCTCAGCCCAGGTAACCGATAGACCATTTTCTCTAAATATGCGAGTAACATCAGAGAGAAGACCAACCCTATCATCACTACATAATTCTAGCCTTATTCCCTGCATTGATAATACAATACAATCATGTAAAATCAAATTTCGAAGAGAACAAACCAAAATTAATATGGTTTTATTTTTAATGTTAGGTACCTCAGATGATCTTCTCTTAATTGCTGATTCTAAGCAATGAATTACACGTTGTCTCTCTGCTTCTAAGTTGATCGGGCGCCCATCCATATGCCTTATGTAATATTCCTAACAAAGCAAACACATACAACAAAACGTAAAAGTTTTATTCAGTAGGATGATCGATAATAACATATTCACAATTCTAAATAATCAAGTGCATGCATTTAAAAATTAAGTTATGCTAAATTAACCTGTTCAGCCTGTGGTCCTTCAGCAACAATGGTACCATGAAATATCACGTATTTCATATTTGTAATCGTACACACTGTATCGAATATAAGCTTAGGTCGGTCGGGACAACTCACGTTCACCACAGTGTATCCCTTTTCTATGCAATTTTCAACAGTCACCAAAGGTTTGGTGCGTTCATTTGTCGTGTTATCCCCATTTTGATTGTCGTAATCACGATCAGCGTACATAATTTGATGCAACCTTCTCTGTGTATGAGTCAAGCCGACAGAGACAGTAGTGTTGGCGCTTCGCCATTCTCTATTGCCTTTTAGGACATAGAGAAGAAGTTGTTTGATATTAGCAAGCCGATCGGGATCGACTATTGGTGATATGTTTGCTTCATCGGTGATGTAAACGACTGAAGCCATTCTTGAGTTATGAGTCCATACCTCTCCACCAACTACATTACACTTAAGATCGGTAAGAACAGCGAAAACCTCTGAGAGCAATCCTGGTCTGTCTCTTCCCAATAACTCTATGGTAGTATGATTTGCAGCAAATTGCAAATCGACGGATCTCTCCATCGATTGGAATCTTGGTCCCAGGGACTACACTTAATTTTACAATGAGAGTTATGAGATGATTTGAAATAAGCATTAAAAAAATTAACAGATGCAATGACATGGACTTGCATTATGTTATTCATGCTTCATTTCACGTTACATGCGATTTTATTATCAATTTATTTTTTATTGTTGGATATCTCATTTTTCTTGTTTTCTTGTGTATCATAAAAATTAACGACCTAAGAAAAATTCATTTCAGTTGTAGAAAAAAACAAAATGTCGCCACGATTAAAGGGGCCGACTGACGTGTGACTTGGCCACCAGACGACATAGGTGACAACATACGTAGTTTTGAACCAAGACTTTTCTACCTAAAAAGCAACAAAATCTTATTGATACTTAAAATAAAATGTGAATTTAAAGACTAAAAGTGTTTCGGCGTTTAATAATTCTCAAATAATTAGGCCAAAAAATCAAGTTATTTTGTACATTGATGATTTAATTAAAAATGAGTGATTCTTTATATAGATGAATAAAAACACACACAAAAAAGAGTGATTTAATACATTGTTGCATAAGTATATACCTGTTGAATTCGCTCGGCAATCTCATCCTCATAGACCTTATTTCCACATTCGTCCGTAACATGAAAAACTGCATTTGACAATAATAATTAAGAGAAATGCATGTAATATAAAATGAATTCATCAAATTTTCAATCAGAAAAAATGGAAAAAAAAGTTTTAAAGCTCACCATCCATAAACCAATGCCCATCTGAAGAAATGTAAGCCCTTCTGATTATCAGATTCACGTCATTAAGAACTTGTACAACTTCCAACAGGCTTCCCCTCTTATTTGCACTGTCAACCTGCAAATTCCCGAGGGAAAATACAAAAACATTCCAATTAACCAAAAGTTATCGGATCAAATAGTGATACTTTAATACAATGATTTCTTGATTCTATTAAATTCAACATCAGCAAAGGCAATCAACATTCAAGAAACATAGATACCTTAATCAAAGTAGCATTCTTGTGAGATTCATTGTCAATTATAACCCTACAAAAGTCCAAAATCAAAAACAATAATTCAAGAATTAAACTCTTGTTAACATTTTTTCAAAACATGAACATTTTCTTCAGAAATATTACATTTTTTTAACATGCACGCATAGACACAAACATAATTGGCCAATTCAAATAAAACATAATTCATTCACAATTCACATCATAAACATGGAAAAGAAAAGGAAAAAGAAAAATGAAGAATTAAAGACAAAATACTGGTGGGTTCATCTCGATAAGCTTGTCAAACTCATCATGAACTCTGACTGATGAATAACAGAAATCCATTTATCAAAACTAAAGAAAAAATATTTTTAACTGATGACACAAAACCTGAGTAGAATTCAAAGAACTCTAGTAGAGTTCCTCTTTTTTCGTTTGTATGCTTTGTTTCTTTGACAAAATTTCAGGTGTGTTTGTTCTCCGATAATGTATTTGCTCAATTTCGAGGAGAAATGGATGTGAGTCAGTGTTGAGGGTGTGTTGGTTAAAATAGGATAGTGGACACTTTTTTACACATTGAATTCACACTTCATCACATATATACACACTCAGATTATGTATATTTTCATATATTCATATAATAATATGTATATGCATATGACACAATCGAAATCAGAAATAGAGAAGCTCATATGAGTCATAGGGGACTAGTCAACACTAGTTTGTCTATAGTCATGTAGACCCCACCTGGTCAACCACTTTTCTTTCTTGTTTTCTTTTTTTTTTCCTTTCCAAATTTTCCTTATTTCTTATTTATTTATTTATTTATTTATTTATGAAGGGTTTATTTCCTAATAACATATAAAGTAATTTAATTGAGATGAAACATAAATAGATACATTTATGCTTGTTCAAATTGTTTAGCTTTAATTTTGAGTTTAAATAGTTGGTTAGATTTTGGCCATACATGGAAAGATTAGTCGGACAGTAAGGTGCATGATGTGATGTATATGAACTGTTTATAAAAGAGTTAGTAAGTATGTCTGACCTTAGCTGGGACACGCTAAATGAATTTAAAACTGATTCATTTGGTAGGTTTTGGCCTTAAACGAAATGAGGAGTAGGAAAATATTGAATTCTTTAGGTATGGATAAATTGATTTGAAAAGTATATTTCGTCAAAAAAAAAGATTTGAAAAGTATTTACCATTTGTGAAGTATAGATGAACTAATTTAGAAAGTATTTACTGATGATGAGGTGTAGATGAATTGATGTGATGAAGTATGCATTTAATTGAAGTGTCACGTGTTTTTGCTTGATAAGGTAAGCATGAATCAATGTGAAACGTGTTTCTTTGTATGATGAAGTATAGACGACCACGTGTTTAATGCTTGATAGGATACAGGTAATTCGATGTGAAATATTTTTATAACTATTTAATGAAGCATAAATGAATTCGAGTGTCATGTATTTATAGCTTGATGGGGTACAGATCGATGTGAAATGTCTTTACAGTTTAATGAAAAATATATGAATTGAAATGACACATGTTTACTACTTAATGAGGTAAAAATGAATCTATTTGGCATGTGTTTATGATAAGGTATATGTAAATTAACATGAGGAAACATTTATTATTCGACATGCACAAATGAACCACATAAAATACGTTTACTATTTGTGAAGTATAGATAAATAGACATCCTACATGATCACAATTCGATGACACATATGAATTGACATGAAACATATTTATCATTGATAAGATACAAATGGATAAATATGATACATGTATACTACTTGGGAAGACTAATGTTTTTAAATCGGTATCGGCCAATCGGACCGGTTAAATTGAGAACCGCCATGACATAGAATCAGTTCTATAACTAAAATGGATGGCAAGAAAACCATTATGATCAGTAAAAATTGGTGTAATCTAGTCGACCCAGTGACGCTTTGACCCAATTTAACTAATTTGTATTTCAATTAACAAAATTATAAAAAAGTAAAAGACGTAAACCCTTCCAACGTACAAGAATAACTAGATAGAGAACTAAACTAAACCCTACATGGTTACTTTCTTTTTTTATTTCGATTTTGCTTATGCGTTAAATTAATAGGTACATTTATGCTCATACAAATTGAGATGAGAAAGTATTTACTAATGACTAGTTATAGATGAACCGATGTGAAGCATTTTTACTGCTTGATGAAGTATAGATGAATCAAAGTGTCTCGTGTTTCTGTTTGATGGGGTACGCGATGTGATGAAATATAGATGAAATGAAGGGTCACATGTTTAGTGTTTGATAAGTATAGATGGATTAGAGTGTCACTTGTTTACTGCTTGATAAGGTACAGGTAAATCGATGTTGAATGTTTTTATAACTATTTAATAAAGTATAGATGAATCGAAGTGTCACGTATTTATAGCTTGATGGGTTAAAGATCGATATGAAACGTATTTGTTGCTTGGTGAAGTATATATGAACCAAGTTTCACAAGTTTACTGCTTAATGAGGTACAAATTAATAAATTTGAAGCGAATTTATGATGAGGTATAGGTGAATTAACGTGAAGACATGTATATTATTCGATGAGGTACGACCAAATAACATAAAACACATTTACTATTTGAGATGTACAAATAAATCAATGTGTTGTGTGTTTACACTTTGATGGAACATATGAATTGACGTGAAATATAATTATTATTCATAAAATATAGATGGGTCAATATAAAACGTGTATACTATCTGGTAAGACAAGAACTAATGTTCATTATTTATAAAGTACACATAAATTGAAGTGAAAGGATTTACTAAAGTAAATAAAAATTGATTTGGCACATCTTTTTGGGAAAATTGACCATGAAGTTAAAAATAAAATATATATGTTGCTTAATTAAAAAAATACAATTGGTCATATGTTTAAATTATAACATATTCCACGTTAGCTATTAAACTAAATTTACCTCACTAATATTGAAGAAAATATGTCTTTTTTTCTTAATCAGACTTATTTTGAACCAGTGTAGTATGTGTTTCAACATATAGACTTTGGTCAAAATAGAATAGTAAATCAAATCACTTGTAGATCTTAACTTATTCAAAAGTTCAAGAGGTCAACATTCTAAAATGTCTTCCTTATTAGAAGCCATCATGTAAATCTAGCATGAGATTAAGATAATCTAATTGTAATAAGAACAAAATCTTGCACTTTATTTCTTTAAATTATGTTATAGGTGTTTTGGTTCATATACATTTCGACAATACAAACATATGCTAATTTGTTTTGTAATTAATAAAATCTCTTACTAAGTAGATTAGTAAAATATATTCTTCATTCTGAGCCACATTACATGCATCTAGACTAAGAATTTAACAATTTAATTCATTATTATGAGATTTCATATATTATTTATGAACAATCAAATTTACTAGCTTGTATTTAATAAATCTCCTACTTATTCACAATTTTAATTATGATAACGGATTTCTTCTCTATTAAAAGTCAAATTATCCTATACTTGTCGAAGAGTTTGATAATTTCATTTGCCATTATGAGATTATAGAGGAATATTATACTTGAATATTTTCATTTCACCCCCCTTAGTTATGAGTATGACTCGCAAAATTCAAACTTCATTAATGCCACCTCCCTGACAAAAAGAACAGAAGAAACAGTGATGTGAAATGTGGTTGCACATTACTGAAAAAAGGCATGGCTTTTATTTGTATGTTTGTTTGTTTGGCCATTTTCAAGTGTCATTCTCATTGATTATTTTTTTTTCTTTCTTATTACAAATTCTAGTAGGGGAGGGAGCTAAGTGGGAATTGAAATCAGACACATGTATGAGTTTTACAAATGTCTTACCACTAGGCTACCAAACGATTCCATATTTACTGATTATTCTTTACTCTAATTTCCTAACACCTTAAACTTGGTACTTAATAAGGTATAAATTAATTCAATCAAAACAAACAGTTAATAGATGTATTCATGCTTTCTCAAATTGTATATCTTTAAGTGTAAAATTTAATTACATATCTAGATTTTGATCGTAAATAGAATGATGAAATGGGTAACATGGTACATGTTGTGATGTCAATGATATTTCACAAAACGTTTTAGTAAATATATTCAAGTTTAATTGGGACATACAAAATGAATATAAAAAATTAATTCTTAATCACTAGCCATCTTCTCTTTCTTCATCTTTTTTTCTCCTTTTCAATCCTCATTCTCCGATGGAGGATAGGGGAAGTGATTATCAATATTTTTAGTCCCTCTTCATGGAAGTTTCTCTATCTTCCACCATGGAAGGTTTTCAGTTATTTTAAGTGAAATAAGTATATCCCCAAGGTGGAGTACTCTTTTGTTCAGTAAAATAAATTTGTCATCATAGGTGTGTTTTTGTTCATAAATTCTCATATTATATATTACCTGACGAGTAGTGACATAAGCGAGATCAATTTTATTAATATGTGTTATGCTAATGTCTCGTTGCAGTTTTCTAATTCTACAAATCAGTTAGATCTATTAATATTTTTTTACATATATATTGATTAATGATATTATAGGCCTTGCAACTAATTCTCATTTGATATTATTCTTAGTTGTAAGATTCTTAGTTGATGAAGTATATATCAATTGAAGTATCATGTGTTTACTGCTTGATGAGGTCCAGGTGAACCGACCTTGAACATGTTTATGATGAGTTACAAGTAAATTGACATGAACACATGTTCTTCATTCAATAAGGTATGCATAAATCCACATGTAACACATTTATGAAATATAGATAAATCGACCTACTACGTATTTAGTATTTGATGAGGCACAAACAAATCAATGTGAAACATATTGACTATTTGTGTGTATGCCACCTAATAAGACATGAACCCACCCAAATATATTCATTATTTGATAAAATACACATCAGTTAACATAAAATGAAATTGAGTAAATATGAATCTATTTGATGGGTTTTTTGGTAAAATTTGTCCATATAGATATTAAAAGTAGGGATAAAAATAGTTTGCCCCCTGAAGTAAACCACTTTTTACAGATTGCCCTTTGAACATTAAAACTTACACTTCACCCCCTGAACTTTGGAAAAAAATTTGCATTTTGCCAAAAAGTCTGGAAAATAGCCAAAAAAATCTAGATTTACCCCTATGGATATAATAGCTTGTTTTTAGTTTTTCCTCTAAACTTTAAAGTTGTTGCGTTTTACCTCCTAACATATAAAAAACATTACTTCTTTTATATTTACTCCTACTGGGTCTTGTGATCATTTAAATTGGTATCAAAGCCTAGGTATATTAAAAACTTATAGTTAAATTTATTATATTTATGTAAATGTAATTAAAAATAGTTGAGGAGAATTTTCTCCAAGAAAATAGATCTGGACAATTTCCACGATATGTACCTTACAGGAGATATTGTCAAATTTTGACGATGTATGCAAAAGAATACCAGGATAACATAACATATTGGAACAATCAATATGTTAAAAACGAACTCGCAGGAGCCGATAGGGAAACCTTAAGATTAATCAATAGTGATGGAAATGGAAAAGATTAATCTTTAAGATCTACACGACCTTGCAGAATCCTTCTCATGATTAAGAATTGTAGATTTAAAGATGAACACAGGTGATAGATCTACAGTTTTGGTTACTCGTGACCAAAATCCAAGACCACCACCACATCCACAAGGTAATCCCAATGTAGCATAAAGTTTCGGTTCACACTATGGAAATGAATACCACATGCTGGAGATTTCACCATAAGAGGAAATCTTATAATTATACAAGGAACCAGACAACATTCTAAAAGGCCAAATTTGTATAATACGCCTTATGAAAAATCACATCTCGATCCAATACATCCATATTGATTGATGCTAAATCTGGATATCCTAGATTTTAAAAATCGAGAAGTCCTTATTGATGATTGGGCATATGCCATGAGAATAGCGGCATGAAGACTTGATCTCGAAAATGAATGGTTCATTCTACTTCTTGAAATGAGCCTTGAAGGATATATAAAGATCGCATGGGATATGACTAGATCAGAAATGAGAAGCAGTATCATAGTTGGAGAGTCATTGAAAGGAATCATCGAAAATATGGCAAAATAATTTAAAATCCATTTTATCGGCACAGGCTATTTCGAGGGATTGGAAGAAGAGAAATAGAAAAGATACAAACAAGCCCTCTACTGCCTGGAGTTACATGATATTTGTCATATTGACGAATACATCAATTATTCACCGAGTACCGATGGAAGTCCAAAGTGGAAGATAAAAAACTTCACAATTATACTTTGCGAAGATACCAAGTCCCTGGAGAGAAATATTTATCAGGGAATACAAAGCTGCAGATGACTTAGACACGGTGACCAGAAGAATGCCATTCCTGAAGGCTAAGTTATCAGAATGGTGCCATCAAGCAGAACTTTACAGAAGTTATAAAAGATTGAGAGGAATAAATAAAATGGTTCAACTATGTTGCGAATATGATGAGATTCCAACAGTTATGGGAGGTCAACCATGGAGACATAAGAAAAAGAAACAAAGAATTCATCCATACAGCTGTGGAAGCAACAACAAAAGGAGTAGGTCTTCATGGAGACCTAGAAGGTTTTGGTCAAAACAAAAGGCCAAAAGTTATAAATTAAGGCAAAGACCAATACCAAGCAGGAGTAGAGCCTCTTCATCAGGTTCTAATCAAAACAGTACTAGCCGGACCCCGGGAAGAAGAACTTTCAGACAAACTCATACCGGAGCTAATGAAAGTTTCAAAGATTGTAATTGTTGTACGTGCGAAGCAAGAGAGCATATCTCAACGGATTGCCCAGAAAAAAAAAAAAATAAGGAGTCGAGTTCGAAGCTACAAAGAGAATTCAAAATGTTTTTCTACTATCAAGATCTTATACATGTGTATCAATTTGAGGATCTACCCTCGGATGAAAGTATCTATGAAGAAGAAGTTTATTCTCGACGATGGAAGTGAATGTAGTTGAGTAATCAAATCAAGAGAATATGTCTAGATTTCTCTCTCATAATATGGTTTCTCATAAGGCTCTTATGAGATTTACGAAAGAAGATCCAAAGCTTCAGATATACGATGGATTTACAATCATAGCTATGGAAAAAGCTTTGGACAAGATTGGATATCGAAATAGAAAATACTAAATTATCCACAGAGTTAATACCGGAGAATTTGCCAATCCAATGAGTTCACTAGTAACCTGGTCGAGATGCAATTGGTCCCTCAACGAGAAATTCAGGAGATCGAAATTAGAGTTAAGAGAAAGGTTGCAAATACACTCTCATGGATTCACATTGGAGCCATAAGGGTTATTATCAAGGCAACATTCAAAGAAGAAATTGATTCGCCATTCAATTTTGCCATTTATGATAAGTGAATCTCACACCTCAAGGATCCATGCCTTGGAGCAGTTACAGGGAACTTATATGAAGGAAAATTGGCATTTAATATCTATCCCAGAATTGCATATAATTTGGGAGATTGAGATTTCAATAGAGTCCTGACCTTTCATCAAGATTTCAAAAGAGAAACAAATATCAAGAAGTTAATATAAATAAGATAAATTTCAAAAAAGAATTGTGTAATTCTCCCAAAAACCTGATGAGAAAAATACATGATTCATCTATGATAATGGGTCGAGGGACCAACTAGCACACACATTCTTAGGAGGCCTGGTGAAAGAGAATTGAGTCCACTGTTTAATTAATATGGAAATATATAAGATTTCCCATCCCGCAACATAAACAAAAAAAGCACATAGTTATTATAAAATGTTTCCATATGTATGTGTATGTTAACCTTTTCGGTAGTAGACCATGGTATGGACACTTGGTGGCATCACATTCCATGTAGCCGGGAAACTACATGCGTCTTAGGTTGTGTCCATATAATTTGAAATTAAACCCTTTTGTCTCTGCTCTTATAATCCATCTCTTTGTCATCAATTATACCTCATGACCCAAGCATTTTAATTGCCTCTTGATGAGTTTTCCCCCTTTTTTACTTTTTTATTTTAAATTTCTATAAGAAACTTTAAAAACTCAAAATAAGAAAAAATTGATTCGATGGGTTTATCCATAAAAATGGTTTTTGGGCTAATCGCAGGCATCGACCACCGGTTTCTCGATTTAACCAGCAGGCTGATCCGATCCTTTTTTTTAACAAGTTGGGAGTACTAGTTAGAGGGGAGAGGATAAATTTAAAATAATAAAGATATTGAGTTTGAACCCCGGTCAAGACCCTTACAAAGGGTGATCGGTACCACTTGAGCTACAAGCTCATGGTGATCTGGTTTATTTTTAAAACAATGGATTTTGCATTATCAAAAATATTATGCATGAAATTTGCACTTATTTTCAGACCAAAATTCAGAAGGTGGTTGAACGCAGTATTCGTTACATCCCTATATGCAATAATTCATCTACAAACCCATCATATAGATAAATTCCCCAACTTTGTTCTAATTCCCAAAAAATTAGGCAAAATGTTTTGTAAATATTATCGCCCCATTCTAAGCAACAATGCAAACAATAAGGATGATAGACATTCTGAACCCCCATATATAAAAACAACAACAATATGTAGTATTTACAATGACATTCAATAAATTGAAAAGCAACACACCATAAAATTACAATCTAAATATAAGCTTTACATGTTTTGTAAAGATACTATACTTATTACCTTTAGGGCTAAACTGGTTTTTAAGATTAACAAGGGATTGAGTAAATCGTTGAACTGCCCTAAGTTATAAGTTTAAGCCTACAATTAATTTACCGAAATGGGGCCGTTTTAGGAGCACGATTTTATGAAGCCCAAATTGTAAGGAACTTTTCTGATCCTAAATGGAAGAGACTGCCTAACGAGAATCGACCATTCTGCTGAGGTGGTGAAGTGGAGTATGTCTCATCCTTCACGCGCAATATAGTTAGGCCTATTTCTTTCCGAATCGCCTCAATGGTTTCACTTTTGATGGATCACCTGATGCATCGGTCACGTAAAAAGTGTTTATAGCTTGTGTGCCTCTTGTTGCCACCTCGGCCCGAGTAACCAATAGACCATTTTCTCTAAATACGCGAGTTACATCAGAGAGAAGACCTACTCTATCATCGCTACATAATTCAAGCCTTATTCCCTACATTGATAACATAACACAATCATGTAAAATCAAATTTCGAGGAGAACAAACCAAAATTAACGTGGATATATTTTTAATGTTAGGTACCTCAGATGATCTCCTCTTAATTGCTGCTTCCAAGCAATGAATTACACGTTGTCTCTCTGCTTCTACATTAATCGGGCGCCCATCCTTATGCCTTATATAATATTCCTAACAAAGTAAACACATACGACAAAATGTAACAGTGTTATTCAGTAGGGTGATCGATAATAATATAATCACAATCCAAAATAATCAAGTGCATGCATTTAAAAATTAAGTTGTGGTAAATTAACCTGTTCACCTCCCGGTCCTCAAAGAACAATGGTACCATGAAATATCACGTCATCGCATATCTCAGATCGTACACACAGACGTAACGAAGCTTAGGCCTGTCGGGATGACTCACGTTCACCACGATGTGTATCCCTTTTCTACGCAATTTTCAATAGTCACCAAAGGTTTGGTGCGTTCATTTGTCGTGGCTATTCTATTTTGATTGTCGTAATCACGATCAAAGATACATAATTTGATGCAACCTTCTCTCGTGTATGAGTCGAGCCGAAAGAGATAGCAAAAGATTGGCGCTTATCCATTCTCTGTTGCCTTTTAGGACATAGAGAAGAAGTTGTTTTATAGTAGCAAGTCGATCGGGATTGTCTATTGGCAACTGTTTGCTTCATCGGTAATGTAAACGATCAAGCCATTCTTAAGTTATGAGTCCATACTTCTGCACCAACTACATTACACTTAAGATCGGTAAGAACGGCAAAAACCTCCGAAAGCAATCCAGGTCTGTCTCTTCCCAATAACTCTATGGTAGTATGATTTGCAGCAGATTGCAGATCGACAGATCTCTCCATCGACTGGAATCTTGGTCCTAGGGACTACAATGTAATTTCACAATGAGACTGTGAAGATACGATTTGAAATAAGCATTACAAAAATTAACAGAAAAAAGAATCAAGCGAAAGAGCAATTTTCTTGCATTATTTATATGCTACATTGATGATATGACAAGGACTTGCATTATAGCTACTCATTCTTCACGCACACGCTATTTATTTATCAATTTATTTTTTTATTGTTGGATATCTCATTTTCCTTGTTTTCTTGTGTATCATAGAAATTAACGACGTAAGAAAAATCCATTTCAATCGGTAGAAAAAACCAAAATGTCACCACGATTAAAGGGACCGACTGACGTATGACTTGGCCACCCGATGACATAGGTGACAGCAGACGTAGTATTAAACCATGACTTTTCTACCTAAAAAGCAACAGAATCTTCTTGATACTTAACATAAAATGTGAATTTAAAGACTAAAAGTGTTTCGCGTTTAATAATTAGCAGAAAAATTAAGTTATTCTATACATTGATGATTTAATTAAAACAAAAGTGATTCTTTACATAGATGAACAAAAACACACACACCACACACGAAAAAGAGTGATTCTATACATTGTTGCATAAGTATATACCTGTTGAATTCGCTCGGCAATCTCATCCTCATAGACCTTATTTCCACATTCGTCTGTAACATGAAAAACTACATTTGACAATAAAAATTAAGAGAAATGCATGTAGTATCGAATGATTTCATCAGATTTTCAATCCAAAAAAGGGGGAAAGCCTTAAAGCTCACCATCCATAAACCATTGCCCATCTGAAGAAATGTAAGCCCTTCTGATTATCAGATTCACATCATTAAGAACTTGTACAACTTCCAACAAGCTTCCCCTCTTATTTGCACTGTCAACCCGCAAATTCAGGGAAAAATATAAAAACATTCCGATTAACATAAAATTATCGGATCAAAAAGTGATATTTTTATACAATGATTTCTTGATTCAATCAAATTCAACATCAGCAAATTTAACCAACGTTCAAGAAACATACATACCTTAATCAAAGTAGCATTCTTGTGAGATTCATTGTCAATTATAACCCTACAAAAGTCCCAAATCAAGAACAATAATTCAAGAATTAAACTTTTGCTAACATTTATTCAAAACATTAACATTTTCTTCAGAAATATTACATTTTTTAACATGCACGCTTAGACACGAACGTAATTGGCCAATTCAAATAAAATAGAATTCATTCACAATTCACAGCATAAACATGGAAAAGAAAAAGAAAAATAAAAATGAAGAATTAAAGACAAAATACCTTGGTGGGTACAGTCTATTGATAAGCTTCTCAAACTCATCATGAACTCTGACTGATGAATAACAGAAATCCATTTATCAAAACTAAAGAAAATATATTTTGAACTGATGGCACAAAGACAGAGTAGAATTCAAAGAAAAACTCTAGTAGAGTTCCTCTATTTCCGTTTGTATGCTTTGTTTCTTTGACAAAATTTCAGGTATGTTTATTTCTCAGAGACTCAATTCTAAGGAGAAAAAGGATGTGAGTTACTGTTGATGATACGTTGGTTAAAATAGGACAGTGGGCTCGTGAGCTGTAACCAAGAGATTTTGGAGGGACTCTTTTTTATACATTGAATTCACACCTCATCACATATACACACACTCAAATTATGTATATTTTCATATATTCATATAATATTATGTATATGCATATAACACAATCCAAATCAGCAATAGAGAAGCTCATATGAGTCATGGGGGACTGGCCAACACGAGTTTTTATCTCATATGAGTCATGTAGACCCCACCTGGTCTACCACTTTCTTTCTTATTTTTATTTTGTTTCTTTTTTTTCCTTTCCTTAATTTTCTTTATCTCTTTTTTATTTATTTATTTATTTATGGAGGATTTATAGCCTAATAACATATAAAGTAATTTAATTGAGATAAAAAAAATAAATAGGTACATTTATGCTTCTTCAAATTGTTTAGCTTTAATTTTGAGTTTACATAGTTGGTTAGATTTTGTCCGTACATGGAAAGATTAGTCGGATAGTAAGGTGCATGATGTGGTGTATATGAATTGTTTGTAAAATAGTTAGTAAGTATGACCGAGCTTAGCTGGGATGCGCTAAATGAATTTAAAACTGATTCGTTTGGTAGGTTTTGGCCTTAAATGGAATGAAGAGTAGGAAAATATTGAATTCTTTAGGTATGGATAAATCGATTTGAAAAGTATTTAACATTTAGTGAAGTATAGATGAACTAATTTAGAAAGTATTTACTTATGATGAGGTGTAGATGCATAAATGTAATGAAGTACAGACGAAATGAAGTGTCACGTATTTACTGCTTGATAAGGTATACATGAATCAATGTGAAACGTGTTTACTATATGATGAAGCATAGACGACCACGTGTTTAATGCTTGATAGGGTACAGATAATTCAGTGTGAAGTATTTTTATAACTATTTAATGATGCATAAATCAATTGGAGTGTCACGTATTTATAGCTTGATGGGGTACAGATCGACATGCAATGTCTCTATAGTTTGATGAAAAATATATGAATTGAAGTGGCACGTGTTTACTGCTTAATGAGGTACAAATGAATCTATTTGGCACGTGTTTATGATAAGGTATAGGTAAATTAACATGAGGACACCCTTATTATTCGACATGCACAAATGAACCATATAAAATATGTTTACATTTGTGAAGTATAGGTAAATAGACATCTTACGTGATTACAATTCGGTGACACATATGAATTAACATGAAACATATTTATCATTGATAAGATACAGACAGATAAACATGATAATTGTATACTACTTGGGAAGACTAATGTTTTCAAATCTGGACGAGCCAATCAAATTGGTTCAATTAAGAACCGGCCATGACATCGACTCAGTTTTATAACTTAAACGGATGGCAAGAAACCCATTATGATCTGTAAAATGGTGAAAATTAGTCAACCTGGTGACCCTTTGACCCAATTTAAATAATTTGTTTTCAATTAACAATAAAACAAAAAAGTAAAAGACGTAAACCCTTCCAACGTACAAGAATAACTAGAAATATAATTAAAATAAACCCTCCATAGTTACTTTCTTTTTTGATTTCGATTTTGCTTATGCGTTAAATTAATAGGTACATTTATGCTCGTTCAAATTGAGATAAAGAAAGTATTTACTAATGACTAGTTATAGATGAACCGATGTGAACCATTTTTTCTTGCTTGATGAAGTATAGATGAATCAAAGTGTCACGTGTTTTTGTTTGATGGGAACATATGAAGGCGATGTGATGAAATATAGATGAATTGAAGGGTCACATGTTAGTTTCTTGATGAGGTACATATGAATAGATGTGTAACAGGTTTACTCTTTGATAAGTATAGATGGACTAGAGTGTCACTTGTTTACTGCTTGATAAGGTACAGGTAAATCGATGTGAAATATTTTAATAACTATTTAATAAAGTATAGATGTATCGAAGTGTCACGTATTTATAGTTTGATGTGGTGCAGATCGATATGAAACATATTTGTTGCTTGATGAAGTATATATGTACCAAGTTTCACGAGTTTACTACTTAATCAGGTACAAATTAATCAATTGGAAGCGAATTTATGATGAGGTATAAGTGAATTAACGTGAAGACAAGTATATTATTCGATGAGGTACGACTCAATAACATAAAACATGTTTACTATTTGAGAAGTATAAATAAAGCAATGTTCTATGTGTTTACACTTTGATGGAACATATGAATTGACGTGAAATACAATTATTATTCATGAAATATAGATGGAACAATATGAAACGTGTATACTACTTGGTAAGACAAGAAATAATTTCATTATTTGATAAAGAACAAATAAATTGAAGTAAAAGGATTTACTAAAGTAAATATGAATTGATGTGGCACATCTTTTTTGGAAAATTGTCCATATAGAAATTAAAAATAAAATATATATGTTGCTTAATTAAAAAAACCAAATTGGTCATATGTTTAAATTATAACATATTCCACGTTAGCTATTAAACTAAATTTACCCCACTAATATTGAAGAAAATATGTCTTGTTTTCTTAATCAGACTTATTTTGAACCAGTGTAATATGTGCTTCAAAACATAGACTTTGGTCAAAATAGAATAGTAAATCAAATCACTTGTAGATCTTGACTTATTCAAAAGTTCAAGAGGTTAACATTCTAAAATGTCTTCCTTATTACAAGCCATCATGTAAATCTAGCCTGAGATTAAGATAATCTGATTGTAATAAGAACAAAATCTTGCACTTTATTTCTTTAACTAATGTTATAGATGTTTCGGTTCATGTACATTTCGATAATAGAAACATATGTCAATTTGTTTTGTAATTAATGAAATCTCTTACTAAGTAGCTTAGTAAAATATATTCTTTATTTTGAGTCACATTAGATACATCTAGACTAAGATTTTAAAAATTCAATTCATTATTATGAGATTTCATACATTATTTATGAACAATCAAATTTACTAGCTTGTAATTAATAAAAATCTTACTTATTCAAAATTTTTAGTATGGTAACAAATATCTTCTCTATTAAAAGTCAAATTATCATACACCTTTCGAAAAGTTTGATAATTCCATTTGTCATTATGAGTTTATAGAAGAATATTATACTTGAAATAATAATATTTTCATTTCACCCTCCGTAGTTATGAGTGTGACTCACAAAATTCAAACTTCATTAATGCCACCTCCCTAACAAAAAGAAAAGGAGAAACAGTGATATGAAATGTAGTTGCACATTACATAAAATAGGCATGACTATTATTTGTATGTTTGTTTGTTTGCCCATTTTCAAGTGACATACTCACTGATTTTTTTCTTTCTTATTACAATTTCTAGTAGGGGAGGGAGCTAAGTGGAAATTGAAACCAGACACATGATGAGTTTTACAAATATCTTACCACCAGGCTACCAAACGATTCCATACTTACTGATTATTCTTGACTATAATTTCCAAACACTTTAAACTTGGTACTTAATAAGGTATAAATTAATTCAATCAAAACAAACAGTTAAGAGATGTATTCATGCTTTCTCAAATTGTATATTTTTAAGTGTAAAACTAAATTATATATCTAGATTTTGATCATAAATAGAATGATGAAATGGATAACATGGTGCATGTTGTGATGCAAATGATATTTTGCAAAAAGTTTTAGTAAAAATATTCAAGTTTAATTGGGACATACAAAATGAATATAAAAAATTAATTCTTAATCACTAGTCATCTTCTCTTTTTTCATCTTTTTTTCTCCTTTTCAATCCTCATTCTCCCATAGAGGATAGGGAAAGTGATTATCAATATTTTTTGTCCCACTTTATGGGAGTTTCTCTATCTTCCACCATGGAAAGTTTTAGTTTTTCTAAGTGAAATAAGTATGTCCCCAAGGTGAAGTACTTTTTTGTTCAATAAAATAAATTTGTCATCATAGGTGTGTTTTTGTTCATAAAATCTCATTTTAGAGATTACCTGACGATTAGTGACATAAGCGATATTAATTTCATTAGTATGTATTATGCTAATGTCTCGTTGCGATTTTCTAATTCTACAAATCAATTAGATCTATTAATATTTTTTGTTACATTTGTATGGATTAATGATATTATAGGTCTTACAACTAATTCTCACTCGATATTATTCTTAGTTGTAAGTTTCTTCTAATGAACTCATTTTGATTTCCCAAAAAAAAAAGTTATTTCCTTTGTCTAAATCTTGGTTTTAAACAATCATATGAGTAAGAAAATACGGAATTCATTATATATGGATAAATTGATTTGAAAAATTACCTTTTCGTGAGGTGTAGATATCGAACTAGTTTATTAAGTAGCTACTCTTGAAAAGGTATGTGAATCAATGTGAACGTTTTAACTGTTTGATGAAGTATAGATAAATCAAGTGTCACATAGTTTTTGCTTGAGGATGTACTCATGAATTGATATGAAGTTCTTATTGTTTGATGAAGTATTAATGAAATTAAGTGTCACATATTCAATGCTTGAAGTACATATGAATCGATGTGAAACATTTATATTGTTTGATGAAGTATATATGAATCAAATTGTAACGTGTTTACTGTTTGGTGATGTACATATAAATCAACTTGAAACGCTTTTTTCTTGTTTGATGAAGTACAGATTAATTGAAGTATCATGTGTTTACTGTTTTATGAGGTCCAGATGAACCGACCTTAAACATGTTTATGATGAGTTACAAGTAAACTGACATGAACACACGTTCTTCATTGAATAAGGTATGCATAAATCGACATGTAACACGTTTATGAAATATAGATGTATCGATCTGCTACATATTTAGTATTTGATGAGGCACAAATGAATCATTGTGAAACATATTGAATATTTGATAAGGTATAGATTAATCAACACGAAATATGTATGCCACCTAATAAGACATGAACCCACCCAAAGTATGTTCATTATTTGATAAAATAAACATTAGTTAGCATAAAATGAAATTGAGTAAAAATTAATCTATTTGATGCGATTTTGAGGAAAATTTGTCCATATCGAAATTAAAAGTAGGGATAAAAACAGTTTGCCCCCTTAACTAAACCACTTTTTACAGATTGCCCTCTGAACTTTGAAACTTATACTTTACCCCCGAACATTGTAAAAATTTGCACTTTGCCAAAAAGTCCGGAAAATAGCCAAACAATTCGAGATTTACCCCTATGGATATAATAGTTTGTTTTCGTTTGCCTCCGAACTTTAAAGTTGTTGCACTTTACCTCCTAATTTATAGAAATCATCACTTCTTTCATATTTACTCCTACTGGGTCTTGTGATCCTTGAAATTGGTATTAGAGCCAGGTTTATTAAGAACTTTTAGTTAAATTTATAATATTTATGTAATTAAAAATTGGTGAGGAGAATTTTCTCCAAGTAAATGGATTTGGACAATTGTCCAAGATGTATACCTTATAAAGAGATATCGTCAAATTTTGACGATGTATGCACAAGAACACCAGGATAAGATAACATATTGGAACAATCAATATATTCAAAAGGAACTCGTAGGAGCCGATAAGAAAACTGAGACAAAGATTACGATAGACAAGCAGGTACTATCCGAGTTGCCTTATGGTAAATCGATATTATATGTAGATCCGATGAATCATCGAGAAAAGAAGCCCATCAAAATCATGATTCCCGATGGAATACGAGAATGGAACAAGATACTTCCGGCACATCTAAATTCTCCCATGATCTTAAAGATCTCCAGAAGACGGTGCAGAATTATGGCAACCGCTATAATCATCTACCAACACAATTTCATCATATCCAAAAATAGATGGAGACGATGGTAAAATATCGAATGAGACTCTTGAAATCCTTCCTAATATTCGAAACAAGTCAAGAACTGGAGGACCGAAAACCGATGAAAGTCCAAGGTCGAAGAAAAGAAGCTTCGCAATTATTCTTTGGGAAGATACTAAGTCCCTGGAGAGAAATTCTTATCAGGGAATACAAAGTTGCAGATGACCTAGACACGGTGGCCAGAAGAATGTCATTCATGAAGGCCAAGCTATCATAATGGTGTCATCAAGCAGCACTTTACAGAAATTATAAAAGATTGAGAGAAATAAATAAAATAGTTCCTCTATATTGCGAAGATGATGACATTCCAATAGTTGTGGGAGTTCAACCACGGAGGCATAAGAAAAAAAATAAAGAAGCCATCCATGCAGTCGTGGAAGCGGCAGCAAAGGAGTAGATGTTCATGGAGACCTAGAAGGTTTTGGTCAAAACAAAAGGCCGTGGTTATAAATCGGGACAAAGATCAAAGACTAAGCAGAGTATAGCCTCTTCATCGGGTTCTAATCAAAGATCACCAGTAGGACCAGGGAAGAAGAACTTTAGGACAAGTTCATATCAGAGCTAATGAAAGTTTCAAAGATTGTAATTGATGGACATGTGGAGCAAGAGGGCATATCTCAACGTATTGCCCAGAAATCAAAGAGAAGGAGTTAGACAGTTCGAAGCTACACCAGAATTTGAAGAAGTTGTTTACTATCGAGATCTTATACAGGTGTATCAATTTGATGACCTACCCTTATATGAAAGCATCTATAAAGAAGAAATTTATTATGACAATGGACGTGAATCTCGTTCAGAATTAGAATGAAGAAAAAACTCTTCAACAAACGGTCAGAGAGGATATGTCCGGATTTCTCACTCATACTACGATTTCTTATAAAGATCTTATGAAATTATGAAAGAAGATCCAAAGCTTCAGATATATGACAGATTTACAATCGGAGCTATGAAAAAGGCTTTGGATAAGATTGGGTTTCGAAATAGAAAACATCAAATTATCCACAGAGTTACTACCGGAGAAATTGCCATTCCGATGGAGTTCATTGACAACCTGATCGAGATGCAATTTGTCCCCCACCGAGAAGTTCAGGAGATCAAAAGTAGAGTTAAGAGAGAAGTTGCAAATATACTCTCATGGATTCACATTGGAGCCGTAAGGGTTATTATCAAGGCAACATTCAAAGAAGAAAATGATTCACCACTCAATTTTGCCATTTGTTATAAGCGAATCTCAAACCTCAAGGATTCATGCCTTGGAGCAGTTATAGGGAACTTATATACAGGAAAATTGGCATTTAATGTCTATCCCAGAATTGCATATAATTTGGGAGATTGAGATTTCAACATAGTTCTGACCCTTCATTGTGATTTTAAAAGAATAGATTTGATGAAAGAAGGGAACAGACCCTACTCGATTACATATAATATTTCCTATGCTCTCTCGAATACACATCATTCAGAAGTATTCTTGGGAAAGGAATTTATTGAAGTTCCAAGAATCTTTGAGGACTTCGCAAGGGTAGTTCTACCAGAACTTATCAAATCCCTAACAATAAAGGAGATCGACATGAAGATTCAAGACCAACCAGTCTTCAACAAAAGTAGAAGCCTCATGATTGAGCTAAAAATGATATTTTTCCAACAAGACAGAATTGTCAGTAGCAGTTGTTGGGAATAAAAGAGACCAAGTACAGTTCAGCGAATCCCAGATGTATTCAAAACTCAGGGAGAACTGAAATGTCCAGAAGGATGGAGAGAAGTTGAAGTAATAAATGACATCACTCAAGAGGATAACATATTTCCTTGTGATGTTCTATATTAACTCCAACAACCTCTAGTTGGAAGGTATCAAGGAAGCCTAAAAATGGGTGAAATTGAGCTGATTATTACAGTAATAGCAGGAAAAATCCCACAGGAATTAATACTGGAAATTAAATTTCTTGAGGATCATAAACCTTGGGAAAGATTACAGGACAAAATGGAGTTCACAGTGCGAACAAAAGATACGTAATCGAGATGACCACTAGCCCATTCTCCATATACGTTTTTATTGGAATGATATATGTCGAATATAAGGCCGAGTATTTCACGCCTATATTGATTCAGTGTTGGACTATGTACTTTTGCAAAGTCGGAGGTTTTCCTAAAAAAAATCGATGAAGATTTACCATCTATTGCGGAAGGATTTCTCTAAGAGGATTCTTATCCTTAATCGAGGACTTAAACAAAGAAATTATGATCGAAGGAGCGTGAGTACTCCATGGTACAAAGTAAAAATTCCACTAATCTGTTTTCATGATACATGAGCAGATGTTATGTTAGGAAATAATTCCTACAAACATTCAAGAGATTTACACAAGAAAATGAGACAAGAAGGCTTATTTTCACAACACTATGTGATTATAAGATTATTGTCCAAAGACTGCGGAATGCATTTTACCGAAAAATGGCTATCAATTTTCACAGCAAGCGTGGTGATGAAGCCAAAATTCAGAATTCAAAAATGGCGGATTGAAGAAAATTTGGTGAAGCATTATTATCTTTTTGACAATATGATTGGACATAGAAAGATACTAAACGATGGGATAATAACTTGTTTTCATTCAGAATACAAGGAAAAGAACGAGTACCTCCAGAGGCTATTGCAAGATTGATGATGAGCCTAATGGAGAATCCAAAAGGCGATGTTATCATAGAAGAATACATATCACTCGAGGATGTCAAGAAAAAAATTCAAAGGAATTACAATGAAAATCCTTTGGCATGGTGGGATAAAAACGAGCTCAAAGCTTCCTTAAAACTCAAGCAAAAAAAATACGAGTTCGTGAGATTCAAACCAATCCTTATGAACCAAGAAAATTGTGCGGATATGCGAAAGATACTTAAGAACATCTTGACCTTAAGTTGATTTCACCAGGAGTTTCTCCATACAGAAGTCCGAAATTCTTATTCAGAAATCATGGAGAAATCAAAAGAGGAAAGGCAAGACTTATTAACTACGAAGGAATTAATAACATTCTGGAGTTCGACGAATATCATATCCCAAGCAGAGAACATTTGATTAACTGCATCAAAGGTGCTAAGATATTCTCAAAGTTTGATTGCAAATCTAGATTCTACCATATTAAGATGGAGGAGGAGAGCAAGAAGTTTACAGCTTTCTCCACACCACAAAGACATTATATTTGGAATGTGATACCTATGGGTTTGGCCTACACACCCCATATATATCAAAGAATGATGGATAATCTCTTCAATAATTATTTTATTTTCATGTTCATATATATCAATGATATTCTTATCGCATCAATGAACATGAAGGAGCATCTCAAATATTTGGAAATCTTTTTAGATGTTTGTCCTAAAGAAGGATTAGTGCTTTCAGAAAAGAAGATAGTAATTGCTATAAGACAGATTGAATTCCTTGGAATTGAAATCAATGAATCTGGAATCATCCTAGAAATCCATATTGTGGAAAAGATATAAGGATTTCCAGATATGCTCAAAGACAAGAAACAACTTCAAAGTTTTCTCGGAGTTGTTAATTTTTCTGGAATGTTTATCAACAATCTGGCACATTATAGGAAGGTTTTTAGCCCATTACTCAAAAAAGATGCTATACTCAAATGGGAGGATGGATATCAAGAAGGGATAAAACAACTTAAGGAAGTTTGCAAAAGCTTCCAAAACTTGCAATTCCACAAGATGAAGATGAGTTGGTTCTATATACATGTCGTGATTATTGGTGGCGCCAGATTCTTACAAAAGCCACACCAAACGGATAAGTACCATGCGAGATATTACCGAGGTCTATTTACGTAGTGAAGCAAATCGATGGCATGTCAATGAGAAAGAATTATTTGCAAATGAAGGCTTTCAAAAATGACCTTTATTTTTACTAGCTAAAAAGTTTACTTTAAAAATTGATAATTCAAGTGTCAAGGCTTTTCTAAAAAAAATAAAATTGAATGTAAACAAGAAAAGGCTAGATTAATTAGATGGCAAGCTAAATGCCAATATTATGATTATGATATTATCATTATAAGATCTCATGAAAATGTTCTTGTAGATTTTCTAACAAGAGATGGAGGGAATTGAAGCTGATTCCATCCTCACAGTATCAAGACACCTCGGCGATCATCTTGAGATGCTTCTCCGAGAAATTGATACTCTGGCCATCAATGATGATTTGGCCGGAAGGTTACAATAGAATGATCGGGATAAAGTAACCGATTGCATATGAGCTTGTGTTCGATCTCATTCTCAATTAAGATTGGCATTTCAAGGGCACTTCTCCGCCGCTAATAAGCAAAATGAGCGTTTAGAGCGCGGGCTCCCAATCCATAGCAGAGGATTTAAGTACATCATCCACAGTCCTAAGTCGGGCGTAAATGTTGGCCCAAGGAAAAAATGATACCCTGGAGTCAAATCCCGAGTCATCATGTCAACCCAAACAGTCAGGGGTAAAGGACGAAAAGATCTATCTTGGCCTTTGGTGATAATTCTAAGGTTGATACTAATGAGATTAAAGTTTCTTCTTCTTGGCGGGAATACCAAACAAATTAGGACAAACTTTTTACAAAACAAGGGATACATCAATTACTTAACAAAGATTGACATTTCTCGAAAATATCCAAGGGTATGGATGTTACCAAACTCAATCGACATGAGGTCAAGCGGTGATATGAATTTGGAGCATTGGCTTCAATCTATACTACCTTCTCTTCTTTCCTTAAATAAAATTATACCCAAGTGGATCTAGGAAGAAGTTTACGAGTTTTGGTCCAACAATGAAAGCACTGAAACGCGGGCGGTACCTTGGAACTATATTTCATTAGTGCAGCTCCAGAATCCATCAGAAAAGGTAATCATGAAGCCTTTCACTATATTAGGCTTTGCAGACCAGATAAGCTTTCAAAACTATCAATGAGCAAGTCAGAAAAAATTACCCTAGTTACGTCTTTCGCTGAAGATCAAATTTCAACAAGACGGGCATGGGATTTAGGGTCTGTCTTGCAGAGATGGATAAAGTCAAGTTTTCGTTCAAATTCTATCAGAATTTGGTGAACGGATCATTCATGTTAAATACCATGACAGGAAAAATAACAAGATTTGCAGAAGACTTATTCGAGAAAAAAAAGTCTTTCTTGGAAAAACAAGTTGTCGGGGAGTAAAGAAACTCGTCAGAAATACTATAATATAGCTCATATTGGTCATTAGGAAAATCGTGTTTGCCCAGAATGCCCAAATCAAAAGGAGCCAGAATTGGGCAAAGGATTCTGACCAAAGATTGATCGGAGATGTCCCGGAGACTGAGAAGGAAAGTCACAAAAATTGCCAAAGTATCCAATAATTTGGGGACCACCAAGAAACTAGATTCCCTGACATACTTGGTGGAGACATGTGACTCCATATACGCAGAGACCCATTTGTAAAAAGACAAAAGGGGAGGCTGAATAAGTGATATAAGATTCCTTCCAATCCACTAGAAGACAAAGGAAAACAGGTCAGCAGACTTTGGAGCGCTATTAATATACTTTGGATACTAGACAAGAAGGGGTCCCGAGCCATGTGAAGCTGATAAAGTATCCACTACTCTCTTTAAAGTGTGAGCAATAATTCAAGGAGATAGAGGCGTCGATTAACTCTATATAAACAAGGATTTCGAGAGTATGTCGTAGGCATCGAACAACATCAAAAGTCTTCAAAAATAAAAATTTCCTTTGTAATAAAATAGTTGAGTTTTTTTTTAATTTTTGAGTGTTTTAAGTTTTCTATTAATGTGTGAGTTAGTGCAAGCCTCATATGAGAGGCTAAACAAGTATTCTCCTCCCAAAAGGAGATTCATCGATGTAATAATTTTTTCTTTAAGTTTTTAATAAAAATAAGGTTTTGCTTCAACATGTGTTCAAAATGTCTGATTCATTTATTTCTTTGAGGAATTATATTATACGCCTAGAGTAGGATTCGAACCTAGGTTGTGCTGAGTAGTTGCTGAAGGAGTTGGATAACTTGTAGAACATCTTCACTGATTGGTTGAAGTTGGATGATTGTGATCATCTATCAAACAAACTAGGGGCAGTAATTTTCCAACTAGTGGTGTTACGAATCATCTCACCCAGTGTTGTTTCAGTAAAAGAAAGGTATGAAATTTAAGGGATATTTTAATTTTACAGAAGCATCTTGGGCCTGATATGGTCGTAATGAATTATATCTAATTTTAAATCAAAAGACCTAGTTTGGTTCCCAGGCCTTGATAAATCCGGGAACAAGCTATGTTGGAGTTCAATTTATATTTATTTGATTATGTGATAGTTTTATATATAGTGTACTTGTATCAGATTTTCTACATTACTTGCATTAGAAATACTAATTTTGCATTTTTTTAATTCTTTTAATAAACTTCTTAAACAAAATTCGAGTTCTTTTACATAGACAACAATGAAGCTTTTCAAGCTTGCAAACTTTTGAACCACGAGCTTGTAGCTCAAGTTGTATCATTCACCTTTATAAGGGTATTGACCAGGGTTCGAACCCTGTATCATTAAGTTTATTTAAAATTTATCCCCTCCCCTCCAACCACTACTCCCAACTTATTAAAAAAAGCTTGCAAACTTTGGCACTGTTCGGGCTACCTCACTTCTATAAATCTGTTGGGCAATGTATGTACAATTAGTCTATATAGATTACCTCATTCTTTTCTCATTGAAATAAGTCACTGCGAGACACCCCTGGGTTCTTAAAGTCAAAAGGTCGCATGTGCAGGTGTTCAAACTCTCACCTCTGCAACATTTCGTCAAACATGACGCACAAGACTTATGTAGTGTAGTTATCTGGCTGACGTGACTGGTGTGATGCTATTGCACCTAGCCCAAGCATTTCCCCCTTTATTTAAAAAAAAAAATCACTGTTAGGTATACCTTTAAACAAAAACAAGTTAATTTAATTTGATGGCTAAAAGTTTGTTTTTCTTTAAAAGAATTGGTAAGTATCATTTCAATTATTTTCTTCTCTCTTTTCTAAATGGGACAATTACAGATATTATTCCATCAGAAATATCAATTATCAACAACTAATTCACAGAGCAACAATCCATAATATTGTTGGAAATTGGTTTTATAAAACCCGGTTTTGACTTAATTTTGACCAATTATTCAAGTGGGATCATTTATTAATTATGGATAATAAATGATATAATCGTAATAATGACGTAGGTAGATGAATATAGTATTTTGAGTTTCTCAAAATCAATTTTGGGTTAATAAGAAATTAATGCATAAAATTAACCACTTAAATGTCTTTTATATATGGAATATAAAATGGTGGGAATATGGAAAGTTATATCACAGAAAGCACATTAAATGTTTGACTAGTTTATATAGATAGAGTTTCACCACTAATAAGAAGTAATCATGCGGAACTCCTTATAGTATACCCTAGTAGACTAAGTCAATTTTGACTAGTCTTTGGCTAGCTCAAATAGCACCAAGGTCCGCACCGTCCAAGCCCGAGTTGGACCCGGACCCACACACTGGACGCATTTGTTCAGTGTGCAGAGGTGCGTGCAGAAGAGAAACGATCATCCTGTTATGAAAAGGCATCCAGATTTCTATATAAACAGACCCCATGATGTTCATTTTTATCCTTAAATCGCATTCAAAGATATCTTTGAATCGTTAGCACTTATGTACGTGGCAATTTTGTCTTGCGGATAGAGAATATAATTCTCGCCGACTTAAATATCTCTGTCCATTTTTTTGAGAAAACAAAACACTGCAAACAACAAATATCAACAATTATCAACTACAGATCGAACTACTATAAAAATAGACAAAGAGCCATACTATTGATGGGATTCGAATCACAAACCACATAATTTCGAGGTCTCAAACTTGTCGCTTGATAGGGCTATTAAAATTTGGAAGATTTCACCTATTCAGTGCGATGGTAACCATTGCCATTTTGGGTCGTTAAAATCGGTGGCGGGATGATGTTTGTCTTGGGCATTGGGATCACACTTTTCAAGATAGAATTCGGTTGACAACATACATTCTTTGGTAGCTCTGGAAGACAAGGAACTCGTGGGTGTTCGAGAACAAAACCACGTCCGAGTTGGAGACGGTTTCCCTAGCTTGGAAGGAGTGGATTGAGTTTGAGACTACTTTATAAATTATACGGTTTGGGAGGGGTTCCTTTAGGGATTCTATGATCCAGTTGAGGTTATCCTTTTCTCTCTTTTTTTGTCACTTTCCTTGGTGTTTTTTGAGTTCCATATGACCTGTTTGTCCATGCCATGATTGTATATGTTAATTTGTGAATGGGCCCTGAGTCGATGGTTTTTTCTTTTGATCTGCGTGTGGATTCTTCCCAGCAAGGATGTGTCTCCTTGTTTGGGCAATTGGCAAATGTGCCACGTTTGTACAGTTTTTCCTGAGTTTATATAAAGTTCCTTTCGTTGTTAAAAAAAAAAACTTACCGGCTTGATTGGTCCATATATATAATTGAAAAAAGTAATTCAAAATTTTAATTTAACTCATAAATGCTGCTTATAAAAAAAATTCAAGGGAAAAAAACTTAACACATTGTCTCTAATAATCTTTTTCTAGAATAGAATAGATATAACATGGGGAATTTTCTCAACAGAGCACATAATATTTTGTAGGGCTTTTGACACAATTGTCCTACTTTTCCAAGAGATTTTTGGAAAAATTTACGCTCCCGTCCTTTTTTATACAAAGTTACGCTCCGGCTAAAATTTTCGGATTTTTTTACGTTGTTTCAAGATTGTTTCGAACATGTTTCAAACATGTTTCTTTCAATAAAATTTCAGTGTAAAAATAAATTTTTCCCTGTTAAATAATCTATTTTATACTCGAAGTCATATATAAAATATAGAAATATACACATAAAACAACACATATTAAAACCAAACAAATTAAAAACACTATAGAAACAACATGAATAAAAAAACACAATTCAATTTTTAATCTAATGCATGAAAACATGAAAAACATGGAACAATCAAGAATCAATATAGAAACAAACCAAAACAATAAAGAAAACACCATATGAGCAAAGAGATTTAAAAATAGGTAAAAATTATATTCTAACATAAAAAAAACTACATGGAATCAACAAAGAAACATCATAACAACATTAAAAGGGTATGGAAACAACCCATAAATAACATAAAAAATATTAAAAACACCACATGAATGAAAAAAAAAACTTAAAAATAGGTAAAAACTGTATTTACACATTGAAAACTACATGGAAACAACAAAAATTATTAGAACAATATTAAAAATATTATAGAACAACACAGGAACATTAGAAACAATGTACAAAATAATACATGAACAAAAAACAACATAAAAAATAAGTAAGAGTTGTTTTGAAACATCGAAACAATAAAGAAACAACATAGAAGCAACAAAGAAACAAATTTAAACAACATTGAAATAACATATATAACATATAAAGTAATACATGACAAAAAAGACGACAAAACGTAAATATAATCAAAAAATATGCATGAGCGTAAAAAAGGAAAAAAAAATAAGTATAAAAGGAGAAAAATAGGTAGAAAATTGATAGGAACTTATTGTTTGGTATGTTTACCGGAAATAGGAACATATATAACATATAAAGTAATACATGACAAAAAAGACGACAAAACGTAAATATAATCAAAAAATATGCGGGAGCGTAAAAAAGGAAAAAAAAAATAAGTATAAAAGGAGAAAAATAGGTAGAAAATTGATAGGAACTTATTGTTTGGTATGTTTACCGGAAATAGGATATTTTATGTAATTTCCCTATTTTGTAGTTGCCCTTTTGTTGATGACAGTATTGGGCCTCATTCTGAGTCCTCTACATGAGTGAAGTGGACAGGTTCGAGTTTTTAAGTCGGGTCCTATACTACACTACGAGGCTCTAATTAGTTAGTTTGCTCCAAAATTTATTATTTGATTTCATGGACATGAATCTGGGTTGTAATACAATAAAGTTGTTAAATGAGTTGTGAGTGTTAGATATTTTCATAATTTTTTTATTTATCACTCTGACACAAATGTTTTGTTGACCTCGGAATGTTTATCGCTTCGAAACGAGGATCAAGTTATGTCTCTTCAGATGAGTCGAAGAGTTAAGTATCTTCGGAGGAGTCTTACAACAAGATTATATTTTGAGACCACTTTAAACATTTGAAATATACAACAAGATTATTAGTTATTTCATTTTCAAGTAAAAAGTCACATTTTGAATCAAACAAACTTCATTGTATTCTAAGAGAGACTTTTGAAGAACACCGGCGTGACATCGCAATTGATCTGGAAGAGGAGAAACATCTCTTAAAAGATGATGATTTTTCATGCCTTGTCTTCCCATACAAATTTCAACAGGGAGTTGATTGAGGTCAACTTCTCCAATGCTTAAATCAGCTATAAAGTTCAAAGTGTTTTGTTTTTTTCCTTAAAAATGTTATGTTTATATAATAGAAATATCATATTTCCTTTTGCTTTTTTGTTTTCTTTAGATTATATTTTGTTAGACCAATATAAAACCAAACTCTTTATGCAGGGGTTATTTGCAATCATTAATAAAAACGGGGATCTCAGTTTCTAACTGGGAAAAAATATAGTTTTTATTATTAGTAAATATCAGATTCTGCTTTGACTTAATCTAAATCTAAAAGCAGAGGAATGAGTGATTTAGATTTCAGATTTTGCTTTTTTTTTTTTTTTAACAAATGATGAAGCACTTTAGCATTTTTATTTACCAAAATATCTCAGTTAAATTAATTCAACTTTTAGATTCTATTTCCAAACACTACAAACTTATAATTATCTAGCTTATGGTACAATAAATCACTTATTCTAAAAACATAAGTTTTTGTGAACACTCTCGTAGTCTCAGATATTCCCATTCAAATGAATTTACATCTGAATTGTGAAGACGAAGCATCAAATCATGCAAGGAACAATGGGCGTCACACAGAGAACTGTCAGTAGATAAGAACGGTTCAGACCCTCATCATCTTTGCTATTTTAAGCCGACAAAAAATGACATTTGAGTGCAAAAAGAAGCCAAAAGCGCATAACAGCTGCAGAAAATGTTCATTTTCACAAAACAAATTAATAGAATCCAAATTCTATAAATACCCTCCCCCCCCACCCACCCTTCTGGTATTCTAAAACCTACACTAGACACACACACCCACACACAAAATAAACTATTATCAACCAAGTCCACATTAGCCCAAAAAATACCAAGAAAACAAAAATGAAGAGTGGTTTAATAGCAGTGATCACCATTCTTGCCATCTTCTCATTGGTTGTTCGGCCAGGACAGGCTGTCACCTGCGGCCAGGTGGACGCTGCCTTGGTTTCATGCATCAGTTACCTCACCGGACACGGTGGAGACACCCCATCCCCACCGTGTTGTGCTGGGGTGAAAGCCGTGAAAGGTATGGCGCAAACCACGGCCGACAAGAGGACTTGCTGCAGCTGCGTTAAGGCTGCCGCCAACCGCTACGCCGACTTGAAAGACGCCGCCGCCCAGAGCCTCCCCACAAAGTGTGGCGTTCAACTAGATATTCCTGTTTCCCGCACCGTCGACTGTGACAAGTGAGTATGAAGATGTACTTTTTTTTACCTTTTGGGTGTATAAAGGAGTTGGATTTGTCAGTTTTGACTTTTTTTAATTGGATTTTGGTTACAGGATCAATTAAGACCTGGAACGGGAACGAAGCACGAGCTGGTTAAGTAATTATATGTTTGGATGAACCAAGTTCTAAATAAATAGGGGAAAAAGAAATAAGAGTTCTTGAGCAGTGGTTTAAGAACCTGATTTGAATTAGTGAAGCTTCATCAAGCTTTATTGTGTAATTTTCTGCTGCTCAATAATTGATTTCCTCGTTTAAACATTTCCCTCTCAGCTGATAAATATTTACGACTTGCTTATGTTTTTTTACCATCAGTCATCACCCAGTGGCCCATCAAAACTCGCAAAATCTCTTTTGAATCAGAAACTACGCCAATGTATTTACCAAATGAATTTTCGAAAAGATCCTCAACTCTTCTTCGCTTCCAGGGAGAATGAATATGAATCAGATTCAGAATCAGATAGAACACGCTGTGGTATGAACAGTAATAAATTCAAGCAGTTAGAAAAAATTTACCTCCTCTATTGAGCAAATATGACCCAAATAAAAACTTGTTGATTAATCACAAATATAGCCTTCAGATTCAATCAAATTACGGAAAAACTCAAACCACCTATCAGAATTACAAGTATTCTTTTGACATTTATTTGTATTTTAAAATTTTCACCCTCAAGAGAAGGGTATTTGCTAAGTAAATACAAACTTCAATGGAGTGTTTGTAATACCATGAGGAGGAATCTGTAATTTTGAAAGATAACTGAAGGGGGATAATTTTTGTACTTTACCCTGAATTTCTTCTTCTACTCCCCAGCAAGATCCAAATTCATCTAATAAACAGCCCATCCAAACTTTCGTAAAAATAGATATGAAAAGGAATCAGGTCAGGGAACTTGGCAATTGGCACTCACTAAGGAATTCCAATAATGTTTTTACTTTACATGCCAAAAGAGTATGAGCAAGCATAACACAATACCTCACTGTTAATCCAACATAATTACAACAAACACAAGAAAGCGAAGGAAAAGCAGAGTCTGAATGTAAACAAATAATGGATATGAAGACATCATACATACATTCATTCACACATCAGCTGTTTCCACACAATGACAAAAGGGTGCATGAAAACTATTTCCCGTAAGTTCATTAAAAATGTCGAAGGAAAAATCACCAATATTAGTTTCAGCCACATCACTAAACTAGATCTGCTTCTCATCAAATCAAAAAAGAAATTACTGGGGCAATATGAGCTAATCCTGTCAATTTTTCGAGTCTAAATTTGGTCAACATGTCCAATGCAGAGGGATCACCCCAGAACAGCCATTTTGTGTGTTACAATGCCATGAATCCAAAAAATGGCAAAGTTACCTACCCAATTCACCCTAGGAAGTAGCATCTCCTCTTAACCATTCCTCCTCAACCTATGGGATGTCGTCTCCTGCACATTATTCAAGTCAGAAAAGGCAAAGCATCAGAAATCGATTGGATCTTGACAGTAGAAATACTTCCCTGAATACTGCAAGAGATTCACTCTCAAAGATTATAGTTGTCAAAATTACTGGCCATAGAGATTAAAGCTGTCGAGATTACAGACCTTATGACTCAATCCCACCTTTTTTTTCCCGTATCAATGAATAAAGAACATGCCATTTGATAGACCTGATAGTGGCATTGAACAGTGGGGAAAAAATGGTCGATAATGCACATTTAAAGGGAAGGAAATACGTATGGTTCAAATTTCAATGGACCTGACAGTGTAGATATCCTTTTCATGCTAAGAAGGCGCAAGAGAAGGGAAAAACAAACAGTAGACCATGCAAGTACCACATTATACACATCGAATTTTAACAGCAGAATCCGAAAGTGGAATTCAAATGCTACCTCTTCGGCGGCTACGATCTTCCTCAAAGTCCATCACTCCACCATGTTCAGAAAAGACGTCCTCATGCCCTCGGAACTCAACGTCAGCCTGCTTACAATTTGTAACTTCTGCCACAACGTAAGACACATCGACCAACATACCCACAATATGTATGCTTGTTCTTGTGACAGAAAACAAAAGGTTCCACGCAATAAAGTCACACATAAAGGTGGGCCATAGAACCAGCTGATATCACATATGAATTCAAAATCACCTTAATAAAATAAAGAGATAACTACAAAAACAACCCTCGAGATTTGGGGTAATTACGAAAACCCCAGAGAAGTTTCAAATTACAAGAACTACCCCCCTAAGGTTTGTGGGTTAACTGTAATATTTCTATAAATGATTGGGGAGTTTTTGAAAAAGAAATTCTTATGAAGGGAAAATAAAGAAGATGGAATCAAACCTCAAGGATTTTTTTGTAATTTAAAAATTTCTCTGGGTTTTTTGTATTTACTCCAAAACTTCATGGGTAGCTTTTGAATTATCCCTAAAATAAACCATTCACATTTGAAGTCTTACAGAAACATCCAAATATTTGGTCTATCAACGAATTTAGTGGAACTGAAAACTGAAAAGAGGCAGAAGATAGTGGACTCAACTGAAAAACTTTAAAATTGAAAAGATCCATGATATAAGGTCGCTAAATTTCTGTAATCTTATTGGGGAGTTCCAGCTAAGTTAGCATTCAAGTTAGTCCAGAGAGAATATAACACCCTCCCGTGGCATAGTTACTGAGACTCACATAGGCATTCAAAGTTTGTTGTATTCCTTATCTAGGAGCATACCAGAATATGCAACGAAATGACTGACAGCATGAACAAGTGCAATGACAACAAAACCAAAACATTGAAATAAGAATACTGATGGTTTACTCTAACTGACCTTCAAAGATAGTGTTTTCTTTACTTCTTCCACCCTTTCATCTAATTCCTTTCTGTGCTTCTTGTCTACCTCACTCATGGTATCTGCCCATTTTATCTTCTCTTGAATCGAGACAAGAAGACTTTCTGATGTAGATAGCCTATGAAATTTCAAAACCAAATACACAATTTAGATACTGGATGTATTGCCAAACAGACGAGGAGAAATGGAAGGGAAAACAAAAATCAATAAGCAACAGAAACATATTAGACTCAATGTTGTTCATCATAGTTATAATAATGTGTGATCACACAAGGACCTCAAATAGCTTCTGCCAAGTCAAAGTTCATACAAGCAAATTGTAGCCCATTGGAAATCATACTTCTTCATAGCTTAGATAACTTCAGACCAACTTCAGGACAAAAGTTCAATACCCAAAAGTGAATGAAATCATTGCAGAGCAGAACACAGCAAAAGATGAGAGCAAAGAGGAAACTGTGTGTCATGAGTGATGATAACGGCAAGTCTGACGTGAATCAAAGCCAGGGGCATCTCTTTGAATCATTCTACAGACTTTAAAGAAGCTATTGAATCTGAATTATAACAAATTTATGACACTTTTTGTCGGTACTACTCTTTTGGTTGTATGTCTTTTCAATGTTTCGTAACATAGGGAAGGACCTCCATAGAAAGAAAATATTAGATAATATTCCTAGATATTAAGAAACTCAAATCACCAGGCCACTTGAAATGTTAATGAACTAGTAAACTAAAAATCAACATGATTCAACTCTGTTAGGCAAGAGATATTTACCAATTTGCTAGCGTTTGAATCATACTACCCAATTGTCCAGGTCTAAGATCCCTCCCTGCTGCAAATTGCACCTAAAAGGTCACTGGCAATTAGATAAGCTACAAATTACAAGTCAGATAAGCAGCAAAATAACCAGAAGATTAAACTTGTCAAAATATTAAAGCAATACCTCAAAGCATCTTCGCAACTGATCCAGCTTTCCTCTGACTATCCCCTGTTCATAACGTCAGCAACAAAATAGAGCATTTATCTTCAGAATTTCTTCAGTTTAATTGTTTAAGTGTCTCCATCAACTTTAAACTGAATACTATAGGCTATTCATTAATAAGAATATAGAAATTGCAGAAAGGAAAAAAGGAAAATTTGCAAAACGAAAAATAGTCACTACAGGCCCACCCATGCAAAGCTATTTTGTCATATTGCATTAAGAATTGACATTAGGTGTTGCATTGGGTAGGAACAAAAAGCAGAAACATACCACATACATGCAGTCATTAATGAGAAAATCCTCCAACTCGCGGACATTTGTAACATCCAACTCCTGCATCAATGTATCATATGGCAATACCTGCGCAGAGGCCAAGAAAATGCATAAGAGATCCACGATTCTGCGGAGAAACTGAAAACAACCTCCAATAAACTCATAGCCAACAACAATTTGATTGAGAGAAATAATAATAAACTTTTGAAAAGCAAATCAAAGATTAACCATAGAAAAAGTAAATTAGAACAGGGATATTGATAGATTCCACACAAAATTTCACTTTCATCCTAAATATTTACACTTGAAACACTGAAGTAGGCGAGTGAGAAGGAAAAGTTGTACATATATACAACATTTAGGACAAGAACTAAAATTGCAAGCCTTGTTGATACTAACAACCAAGAAGACGAGCCAAAGAATAGGACCAGGATAACAGCTGAGCTCCAATATGAAGTAGAAGTTTCAGTTTGTAACTTATATATCCATCTTGGTCCTTCCAAATGTAACCATAAAAACATATTCTAGTTAATTTAATGGAGAAAAAATAATCACCTTCTAAAAACAATGGGTAAGTTGGAACGGGAAACAAAATATCCATCACTTGTTTAATACACACTTACACACACAGAGGTACACGGAAAGCTACCTTGTTTGCCTCAGCCAGAGTAAGCAGAGTCAGCTGCTTCAATTTGAGGACTTGATCAGGAACCAATTGTGGAAGACGACTAGCAACACCTGTATCACAACATGAATAATAAAATTAATTCAAATGTCAAACATAAGTCCTTGGAAAGACTACACATCTTGTCAAAGGGGCACTCAACATTATATCCTATATGCACCACATAACCAAATACTTGTTACAATCTGGATAACCGATTCGCAAGCTTTTAATTGATGGCTCTCCTACTTTTAAAACAACTATGGGCATGGTGACATGGTCACATGAGTTCCACATGGAAAATAGACATCTTACATGGGACAGTGTACTGAGATCAATTTACCGTGCAGGCCTATACTAAGAAAGGCAGATTTCGTATTTCATTTCTAACTTGAATCCACCTCCAAATAATTACTTTCCAACTAATATACATTATTGCATTCTCCCCTAGAAATGTCAACAGTCAGAGTGGCTCCCCTGAAAAGCACAAAGCCACTTCCTCAGTCCTAGTTTCCTATATAATGTTGAAGTGAACTCCCAAATTCCTTCCATGACCAGGAAATATTTGAGTAACTTCAAGTCAGCCTCCAAAACATCTTCCATATGTCCTGCATATTTACCTAAACAAAGAACCGCACAGAGACTACCTCCAGTCCAATGATGAATTTCAATGTTACCTGATGTGATCTATCTACAATTCAAGCTATACGTGGCTAATTCGGTTATTTACAATTACAAATCAAAAGAATACTGACACAAAATACAAGAATAACCCTACATTGACCAATTCTTATAATAAACTTTCTCAAGAAGGAATGGTTCATTGGAGCCTAAGTATAGGTTATCACATAGAAAAAGAAATTTAAATTAACAAAGGTAATTGAGAAATGACGAAAAGAATTTATAACCTCAAGAAAAACAACATAAGACACTAATAAAGTATATTATCATAATATATATGTCGCACGTATTTGAATGAAATCCGTGACAAGCTCGCCAATAATTGAAAACAACGTTTGCATATTATGAAATAAGATATAGTTATATTGCAGTTATACATGACAAAACAAAATTCTTCACAAATGGTGATCCACCAACAATAATCTAGATAGAGCGAGAAGAAAAGATGTGATCACACCGAAATCGAGAATAACTACAGGAATAAGAGCTTCATGGTTTGAACAAAAATCAAGAAAAATTTAAAAAGATCAAGAAGTGACAAAGATAATGACAAACTTGAAAAAAAAAAAGAAAAGAAAAGTCACTGAAATTACTTAATTTAGTTTGATGTTGTTTCTGAAAGCATAAAGCTTGTGATCAACATAGAAATCCATTTTGTTGGAGTTTTCTGGATTACGTTATCAAATTAAGAGGTCTGACCATGTAGACTTAGTTCATTTGCTCACTCTGCAAGCTGTTATTTATGAAATTTGCTTCAAGTCTCGTGATGCATTATAGAACTCTTCTGTCTAGAAGATGGAGTTTACTGGCATTCAGGATCTATCAAGTTAATGATAGTAATAAATTTTTTGATATGTCTTCTTCATAGTAACATAGCACTGACCACGGCATTGCTTATGCGTGATGGGCACTTAATGATTTCTATTTTTGCATATTTACTTGCAACTTCTTTGAAAGACTTTATTAGCTAATCTGCTCTGTCTATTTTAGGGATCACAATTTATGAGTTCACCTGTCATGTGTACTGAAAGATATTGTCCCCTTAACGGGGTGAAAACTGTTCAGATTAAACCTGCATATCTTACAGGCAGTTACAGACTGACTACAGGTGGGAACCACGAAAAACAAATTCCATTTCCTGTGTTTTTCAGGCATAAGAACAAGCAAGCATTATAAAAATAAGAGTCTGGGCACATAAGGGATTTTGGCCATTCTATTAAACTGGTTATCCAATAACTGATGAAACAAAAGGATATTGAACCTCTAATTGAAACAAATTACAATAACACAAACAACAAAAGACAAATAAATAAGCAAATCTGAATCTAAAAAAAAGGGGGATAACCATGAGAAAATGATAATTGAAAAGACTGAAAGCTTACTCTTATATTCACTCCATGTACCATGTGCAAACATGCGAAGCAAATCAAGGAAGACACTATTCTCAGTTCCTTCAAGCTGCAAACAGGTCCATACATTAAGACAATGGAAATAAGATCCTCGAAAAAATTTAATGACAAGTATTCAAGGTATACCACTTCAAAAATAAGCATAAAAGAGAGAAAAAAAATTCAATTTAACCACTAAGAATTTTTTTGGAATTTGGATATCAACTAATAGACCTCGTGAATTTTAATAGGTAAAAATTTATTCATATATCAGTTAAAGTTTCATGTTTTCATTCCTTTAAATGTTATTCTCCTTCAAGACATTTTTCCATTCATTCTAAGTATAATATGACACAAGATCTCTATTACAGCAGACCAAGGTTGGTGTCTTCACCGGGAGCCCCGATACCCATAACCATTAAAGTCACAAGATGAGGTCAAATACAGTACAACTGAAGAAGAAAACAGTTGTTCGTCGATCACAGTTAAGTATATGACTCAGACATATCAGAGATATGAAACTTTAAATAGAAACAAAAAGACTGCAAGCATGCTAAGGTACACTAACGAATCCACACTCATCTGTTGCATGAATCGCAAATCCTGACAAAGATCTCAAGCAATAAAGAGATCCCTCATAAATACTACAAAATATTTATCAAACATTGTCCACAAATCAAGAGGGATTGGCTACATTATCTTCCAACAGATGCCCATTTGCAAGAGCTATCCATGGTAACCATTTTAATTTCATTCATTCTCCAATTGACTATATAATAGCTACTGTTTAAATTAAAACTCATAACTGTCAGCGTAGGTTACTGCTTTCCAAGCTTCATCAGTAAAACATAATATTCAAAAGCTAATAATCCCAGCACATGACCTTATGAGCGTGCTTCTTCTCATTACATTGCTTTCGTAAGTGTTCTCCTAAAAGAGAAATTTGTGAAGAGTTTACTTAGAACTTCGGATCAAATTCCATGTCTCAAACCTCATACAATGAAAAATCCGCCTAAAATTAGATCACATCTCCTTCTAATTACAGCCTACTGCAACCATGCAGCTTATATAACCCATGAGCCAGTTAGAAAATGTTACATTAGTAGTAGCCACTTTCATATCCTCACCTACAAACTACAAAAAATGACAATTTTCTCCATCTAGTGTTCCAACTCAATCTCATCATTCTCATTCAACATGAAATCCATATTCATACCAATGTAAGGTGTACCCCAATTAAATCAGACGAGAATTCCCAAAGTAAATGAGAAGCATATTGGTGTAAAATTTCAAAACCACATGCCAAAAGTAAATAAAGTAACAAAACATTCTCGTTTCCAAGTTAATTCACAAATTAAACAAAAACTATCAGAAGTCAGTTGATCGAATAATATAATTTAACGGGCATTCCAAAAGCATTACTGTCGAAACCCTCCAAACCCACTAATACAACACAATTAATTCTTCGCTATCGAAAGAAAGTCCAAAAATAAGAAATTAGTACTACAGGAACACGTATAGTATATATACCTCGAGGACGTTAGAAACGGAGAGAATCTCGGAGAAAGCAAAGAGGGAAGGATGCGAAGTCGCCTCAACGACGACGTTTGATAGCGCCGAGCCCTTGAGATTCGACGCCTGCTTCACAAAGTAGTCTATATGCTCGGCTTGCTTTTGCTCAATGTCCATGTTTAAGTTTCCAGAATTCTACTGATCCACCAAAAAAAAAATTTAAACTACAGAGAATTGAGTGTATTAATCGCTTTCCTATATAAAGATGTCGATGTGTATGTATATATTCAAAAAAGAGCTTAGAAAATCTAGGGTTTTAACGATCGCGCTTAGGGTTTAGGAATTTCCAGAAGGATACATTTTTCATATTTCTAGTCCCTTACTTGGGAAAATGGAAAGAAATAATATCAAACTTCGGTTTTTGGTAGTAGCTTTTAGTGGTGCGTCAACATTTATATAGGTGGTGCTGCCGTGTGCTAATGTGAGCCGAAGGTTTCTTCCTCAACGGGATTTGTTTCTCGGGTAAAACACTATTATAGCATTGTTTGGAAATTCATTTGAAATTGATTTTAGGTATAGAAATCTATTTGGGAAAAAAAATTATGCATTTGGTGGTTATTTACTTATTTATAAATGAACTTATTACTTTTCCAAATGTCCATTTTGGAGAAGTATTAATTTATGACATTGAATTTCTTTTACTGTACTTCCGCATGATGGACATTAAAATCAAGGCATTGTCAAGAAAATATGGGGTCAAAGGCAAGATCTTATAAGGGCCTAAGCAATATGATGCAAAATCTCTTATTAAAGTTTTAAACTAAAGATGTTTTAATATACTATTTTCAAAAAACGGAAATATTTGATCTTTAATAAAAATGATATTAATTTTGGAAAACTTTTTGCAGCAGAATCAATCGTCACGTGTATGGGTAATAATATTCTATGTGTGATATATGTATTCGGAAAAGAAACTAACCTTTTTTTATATAGTACTCTCTATCTTCATTCTTTTGATACTCTTAATATAATCAAATAAAATAACAATTAAATTAATATATTAAAAAGATGGAAAGATAAAATCTGAGAAAATCGTGTGTCTTTTCTCTTCCGTGGCTAGTGATAAAAAATTTATTATGTAAAATTTTGAATAGATAATAGAGATGCTACCAATAACATTGTAGCGATGATGTCAAGAAGAAGAACTGAATAGATTATTTATGATAAAATTATGCTCTTAGATTTATATAAAATCCAATTGAACGCATACACGCTAATTAAACACCGACTAGTTCTTATCTTTTAGGCATTTATTTATCCAATAAATAAGAATTGCAATGTTACATTTTTTTCATTCACAAAGTAATTAAAGAAACTAATCATCTTCTATTTTCTAGGCACTTAATTTCTCCACTATTACACTTTGCAATCTTTAAATCTCATTACTCAAAGAAACAAAAAAAAAGAAGAAGAAGAATCTTTAAATCTCATTAATTATGCACACAATGTTCAAATTTTGGAAACAAAAATAATTTTATTCTATATATATTACGTATGAAATTAGGGGCCTCAAAAATTCAAAATAATTGGGAGCCTGAGGCCAATGCCTCCACTGTAGCCACGGCCCTGTAGACAGGGTCAGCCCTGACCTTTCGGGGGCCCATGGCGAAAAGGAAAAAAAGGGCCTTTGTAGAGGTATAAAAATAAGAATATCACATACAATAGCAGAGTCAGGAAAAACATAGGAGTGAACCGATACACAAAAATAGGGTGGACCAAATAAAAAACCTAAAAAAAATCGTATAAATCCTAACTAAAATATTTTCTTAAACAAAATTCTTAGTATAAATTTAAAAAAAAAAAAATTGGGGGGGGACGAGACCTAGGTTGGCCCCCTCCTCCCTCCACCATTGATTACACATACATTTTTTTATTTTTCATCATCCAAAGTATTGAAACTTAAAAGAGTGCACCGGTGACAAACATACAAAAAAAGATCAAATAGTTTATTTAAAAACTTTGATCTTCTAGCATTTTGAGAAGCAAAATAATCAGTAAGGTCCTCAAAATCAATTTTTTCTAATATCTCATTTATGTATATGGGACATAGTTGAACGCAAATTATGACTTTATCAATTTTAGTTTTGGAAAACTTTTTTATGTTGAGAGATCTGTTATTGCAGTCTAGTTGTATGAGAGAAAAAAAAATAGAAGATAATTCTAGAAATTGAGAATATATTGGATGATCTTCTACTTTTTTTTAAAAATTTGGAAATTATTTTTTTTTCAATTGACTATTATATGGGCCTCAATCTAAGTGATTTTTATGGCCCAACCAATATTTTTTTACAAAATTAAAAAATATAATATATTATATATACTTATATGTATGTATATATACGTATAACAAATATGGGGCCCCCAAAAATTGGGGGCCCTCCCACCCCGTCCCCCTCAAGACTGGCCCTGCCTGTAGAGACATATATGTATTTCAGTCAAACAAATGAGATATTGTACTCCACATCAAATTTAATGATTATTACACATCAAATTTAAATATGGAGTGGTGAAAATTTGGCTAATTTAAGAGATTATTGTACTCCACAAAATTACATTTGTGGGTGTTTGTGGGACTTGTTACTTAAAACAAGCGCTCATTGCCTCTAAGGTACCTGCCAACAAGAATAGCCCCTACATCAAATCAGATATACGAATCAATTCGAATATTTGTATTCAAAATTCCAATATATTCAATATTTGGCTATTTATAAATTATATATTTGGAATAAGAGATATTTTATTAGACTATTCTAGGGAATATGAAACTACAACTAACATTTATTTAAATTCTTTAGAGAATAAAAGTTGTAGAGAACTTTGGAGTATTATATATTTTGTTAGAGTATTCTAGTGAATGAAATGCATCTATTAGATAAAATAAATTCTAGTCATTGATTAAAGAGTTGTCTTAATATAAATAAGGGCTAGTCATTTTGTAATGGAGTTTATATTATCCCATACGTCTATTTCTTCACGACTTTTGAAAGAGACAAGTTTTAAAATATGTCGTCCACAAAACGGACAGATATGTCTGGAACTTCATTGGTTTTCGTCATGTTGAAGAGTTGATTAAAGACAAAAAAAAAATGGAATCTGATTCTTGAGCAAAAGTATGTCGTGGCACAGTTGGCTTAGAATTCCTTCGTGTTTGAAAATATGATCATCTGCAACTCTCAAGTTTTCGAAAATACAATAACAAAACAGTTCAATGAGGAAAAATAAGAGGCTCGGCATACGTTTTTCTATGTCTGCCACATCGGTGACATGTGGATCCACGCTTTGCTCCTTTTTACGTTTTGTACTTAAGCTATTCCATATTCTGTAATCGAGAATCCCGTGATGATAAGGGCCAAAAAAGAGTATTTTTGGATCATAAACGTTTTCCCACCCACCATTTCGTAAATGACTATCGACTCTAAAGATAGAGGGCTTTGAGGGTGTAAGGTAAACAAATAATTTTTTAAAGGGCTTTGAGGGCGTCAAAAGCAAGCAAGCAAGCTTATCTTGGATATGAATTATGACAATATCAAATGATTTTCTTATAGGGCATGAGGCAAAATCTTAGAAAGAGAGATTTATTTATCTTTCTTATTTTTAGATGCAAAATCACTTGTTAAAGTTTTATACTATAGATGCTCTAATATACTATTTTAAAAAGCGAACATAGTTGATCTGTAATTAAAAAATATTTAGTAGAAATGTGGAATCAATCGTCACATTTATGGGTAATAATATTATATATGTAATATATGTATTTGGAAAAGAAACTAACTCTTTTATGTAGCTTAGTACCTCAATTAGAGTATACTCTCTATGTTCATTCTTTTAATACTCTTAATATAATCAAATAAAATAAAAATTAAATTAATATATTAAAAAGGTGGAAAGATAAAACTTGAGAAAATCATGTATTTTTTCTCTTCCGTGGTTAGTGATTAAAAATTTATTATGTAAAGTTTTGAATAGATAATAGAGATGCTACCAATAACATTATAGCGATGTTGCCAAGAAGGAACTGGATAGATTATTTATGATGAAACTATGCTCCTAGATTTATATAAAATCCAATTGAACATATACTCGCTAATCAAACACCGACTAATTCTTATTTTTAGGCCTTTATTTATCCAATAAATAAGAATTGCAATGTTACATATTCATTCACAAAGCAATTAAAGAAACTAATCATCTTATATTTTCTAGGCATTAATTTCTCCACTATTACACTTTGTAATCTTTAAATCTCATTACTCAAAAAAGCAAAAACAAAAATCTTTAAATCTCATTAATTATGCACACAATATTCAAATTTTGGAAACAAAAATAATTTTATTCTCTCTCTCTCTCTCTCTCTCTCTATATATATATATATATATATATGAAATTAGGGGCCTCAAAATAATTGGGGCATGAGGCAATTGCCTCCATTGCAGCCACGACCCTGATTAAAATCTATTTTCGCCAAAACTCATAAGAATTTTTTTCCGGTAAAGTCTATATTAAAAATTAATTTCCTAGAAGGACTTTTGCCTCCAAAATTATGAGTCTATTGATAATTTGTTGCATGTTTGTAGCACTTCTGAAATAAAAGTGCCTTTGTGGAATGGACTTTTTAACAAGGACTTTTTAAAAAAATACTTATGTTTAATATAAAGTGTTTGGTAAAAGTACATTTTTAAAACTCATTTTGTAAAAGTGGTGGGAAAAAATCCAAAAGTCAAAAATTTGTACAAAGTCAAAATGGACTTCTAGATAAGTAATTGGGCTTATGACAGAAATACCCACCTTTTTTAAGTCAATGTCAGCTTTTTACGCTTCCCGATGCAATTTTACCTAAATTCACGCTTTCAGGTGCAATTTTACCTAAATTTACACTCCCCGCTCTTTTTTTACACAACAATGCGCTCCAGCAAAAATTCCCGGAAAATTTTACGTTTTGTTTCAACATTGTTTCAAATATGTTTCAAACATGTTTCTGTGTTTCAACATTGTTTCAAATATGTTTCTAACATGTTTCAAACATGTCTTTGTGTTTCGACATTGTTTCTAACATGTTTCTTTTAATAAAAATAGGTAACAAAAATTGTATTTAAACATCGAAAACTTTATTGTAACAACAAAGAAATATCAGAACAACATTAAAAAGGGTATGAAAACAACCCAGAAACAACGTAAAAAATATTTAAAACACAAAATGAATAAAAAGAGTTTAAAAATAGGTAAAAATTGTATTTACACATTGAATACTACATGAAAACAACAAAAACAATTATTAGAACAACATTAAAAATATTATAAAACAACACCGAAACAATAGAAACAATATACAAAATAATATATGAATAAAAAACAGCATAAAAAATAGGTTAAAGTTATTTTGAAACATCGAAACAACAAAGAAACAACATAGAAACAACATAGAAACAATAAAAAAACAAATTTAAACAACCTCGATACAACTTATATAACATATAAAACAATGTAGGAACAAAATAAAATGAAAAAAAATAAAAACAAAATCAAAAATAGCAAGGAGCGTAAACAAAAAAAATTTAGGTACAAAAGTAAAAAATTAGGCACAAGAGTAATTGGAGCGTATTCAGTATTGTGTGGTAATTGTACAAAAATCAGTGTATTCTGTGTAATTTTCCCTAAGTAATTTTTCCAAAAAGTCCATTTAAAAGTAACTACCAAACATACTGCATTTTTACAAATGGACTTCTAGACCTAAAAGTCCATTTGAATTGAGTTTTCAAATAAATATAACATTTAATACCATATAAATTTGTCTTAATACCCATAATTATAAAAAAAACAAAAAAAAATCGATTTCCCCTGTCACGCCCCAAACGGAACGCGACGACGATCCACAACTTAAATACAATAACCAAACAGTCTAGACAAATATCAACAAGAACCTAATGAAACAGAGTCTAAATTACATAATCCACAGTCCACAGTCCATAATCCAAATTACATACCCGAAAAATCAACCAATATAACAACTTAAAGTCAAAAGGTCCTACGCCCTTCAGTTACAAACCGGAATGGAAAGGAATACAAGAGTCCAACAACAACACAAGAAAAGAGTCCAACAACAACAAGAAGAAGTAGTAAATCCAACAAGCGGAGTACAAGCTCAATCCGTGGTCGGTTCAGCATCTTCAACGAAGTCCTCATCTAAGGTTAGAAAATAGGTGGGGATGAGACAGAAATCTCAGTGGATGGGGTGATCGTGTGCAAGTGTGGCGATATATAGGGGTGTTCGTTCGGTCAAACCGAACCGAACCGAACCGAAATTTCGGTTAACCGAAAATTCGGTTGATCGAAATACAAAACCGAAAACCGAACCGTAATAATTGGTTGGTTCGGTTAAAAACCGAATTTTTCGGTTTTTTTATTTGGTTTTTCGGTCAAACCGAAATTTAATAAAAAAACAAAAATATTTTTTTTTCCCAGTTCAATTATTCAGTTTACGAGTATGAAAGTTTCCTGGTCCTACCCTCAAACGAATTAATACTCAATTTTCTTGGAAAACTAGTACTTTCAATCATTTACAATTGCAAAACGTAGTGGCATAGCCTTTCAACACAAATTATTCAATCATTTATATGTAGAAAAAAATTCCTCCCAATTTCAACTAAGTACACTTCATCACTTTCTATGAAAACAAGATGTTAAACTGCAATTTTAAATTAACATTATTCAATAGAACATAAATTCTTGAAATAACAAACTAAATCGCACATTTTAAATTAATATTACTAAATAGAACATAAAATTAATATTTTAAATTTAGTTGATATATAATTATATATAATGAAATTAAAAAAAAATTAGTTCGGTTTCGGTTCGGTTCGGGTTAAGCTAAGAACCATAAAACCGAACCAACCTAAAACCGAATTTCTTGAAAATGAAAATGAAAAACCGAACCGAAATTTTCGGTTCGGTTTTCGGTCGAACCGAATTTTCGGTTTCGGTTTGGTTCGGCCGGTTAACCGAATTGTGAACACCCCTAGCGATATATAGTTAATGTGAGAAAACAGTTATATGAAAACGCGTGAGTATGATGAATGAATTCACACACAGTTCGCAAGCGTCGTGATAGATATATTTAAATAATATACTTATACAGTTCGGGAAAGCAGTTCATGGTCACACATGCACTATGTGATTCAGTCAAGACAGGTGGGATTGCGTACGGAAATGTAACACCAATCCCATGCAAGGCAATTAATGGTTGCGTACGGATTTGTAGCGCCAACCAATGCAAAACAAGTAACGGTTACGTACGGATTTGTAGCACCAACCAAACGGATCCGATAACTCCGAAATCGTGTGGATCAGACAGCGATTCCTTCGTTCTTCCTTGTAACTCCCCAGACAGGATGGTCTAAGACCGGTCACCTTATCGCTCCATAGGCAAAGACAAAATCCATGATGAGCTTGCAAGGCTGGATCTGTCATAATCATGATTATACCTCAAGTACTATGACCCGCTTCCTTGGACAAACTTCGTCCCTCGGTTGTCAGTTGCCCATCCCCGACGATCCATTCCGATCGTGAGCTCGACACACCAAGTTGACTCAGCAGAAAGTAAATACAACACTGCATACCAACCAGCAATGAGTATTATTGATTCAGGGAAGCAATTTAGGAAAATTTTTGAAATAACGCGAGGGCAATTTTGGCGTTGGTGGAGTTTTTGGATGAAGATGATTATCAAAAGGATAAGCAACCTTCGATATCTTGAAAGATTAGGTGGAACATAACTCCCGTTATAGATTCAAATCGCAAGGTGAGGAAGTCGCTCCGCGATTGGGTATTAATCGGTCAAATTGATCCGATAAGTCAAGGGTTTTTGGGAAAATAAAATACTTTAATTAAATCTCCAAGTCAGAGGTTCTAGGGCTATTTTAGTAAAAGAGAAAATAATTTGAGTTAGGTCCTTTATAAAAGAGAAATTGTAATTTACCCCCGTTTTGTAAAAACCAACACTTTTGGGGTTAAAAATTGAATAAAATAAATATCCCGACCTTGAAAAATTATGAGGTCAGTTCCTAAATTCTCTAAATTGTCTAGAGATTCAGGTTTTTTAAAGTTTTGAGGTTGAGTTTTTATAAAATTCTCCCATTGGCCCCAAATTTGTAAAAATTGCCAATTTGGACCTTAAGTTTAAAATAATCGGAACTTACAAACCGGAAGGGCTTTTAATGTGATTCCAGTTGGAAAATGTCACTAAGGTTAGTGGGATATTGGGACAAAAGCAGTTTTTAAAAGAAATAAGTGTAGGTCCTTTAACGTTTGAAAATATCATTTTTATCCCATTTTGAAATAATTGTCTTTAAGGCTTTTAGGGGTCCAATTGACATGAAAGTTGAACCTTGGGTCCAAAATATAATTAGGTTATAGTTAAGTTAGTATTTCCAGGTGGATGGGCTGCATAATTCCCGAAAATTTCATTTGGGTCCTCAAGTTTAGTATTTTACACATTAGTCCCTCAATTTTAGTAAAATTGCTTTCCAAGCCCTAACCACTTGGATTTTTGGAATACTTTTAAAATATGTAATTACCAGTACCTTAAGAGTAAAATTTTCAAATTTTAAAGTTTAGGTCTGGTGCAGTTTTAAAAATTGCAAAGTAGCCCTTAAACTTTCAAAATTTTACAATCTAGTCCTTGGGCTTTTAAAGGTTGATTTTATTTATCTTAAAACTCTTAAAAATTTATTAAAATGTCCAAAAGTCATTTTGAAACCTGAGTACAGTCCCAAAATTCGAAATTTGCAGAGGGGTCCTTTAACTTTCATTTTCATACAATTTAGTCCACCAACTTTCCATTTTTATATTTTTAAGTCCAAAATTGAAATTTAATCAATTATGCTCGACTTGTCCAGGTTATAAGTCATCCAAAACATGAATTTTAAAGATCATACACATGCATGTCCAATACATACAAGAATTCATCAAATAAAACATTAAATTGCACATGCATGCACCTAAAATTCAATAAATAGTAATTTTGAGCAACTCTTGAGAATTTTCATGACTTGATACATAAAATTGACATGCAATACATAGATTATATATATCTCAAGGCTCATGATCAAATTTTCTATATGCATTTTAATAAAAACACCTAATAGTTGGAAAATATTTTTCCACCCACCTTAAAATTGGAAATTGTGAAATAAAAGGATAAATTTCACAATTTTTGGATGAGGCTTCTTAGGTCAGCCCCTAAGTCAAGAAATATCAAAAATTTGAAGTTAGAAAAATGAGACAAAAATTAAGGAGAAAAAGAAAATGAGAAGGACTACACTTTACCTTGTGTAGTAGGTGATTGGAGACTAGTTGAAGCTTAAAAATTGGAAATTTTGGTTCAACTCCAAAATCACCTAAGGTCAGCCCCTATTTCTCAAAAATGAAGAAGGGGTGTCAAATTTGAAAAAAATAATAGGGAGAAGAAGATAAATACACTAGAGTCCATTATCTTACCTTATAGTCTAAATCTTCAAAATTTCCTTCAAGTCTTGAAATCTTCTTCAAGGTGATGTCAAGCTCTAGTCTTCAAAGTCTTCTAAATGTACCTCCAAAATCCAAAATTAAACTTAAGAGGTGAAAGGAGGTAGCTGAAGGATATCAAGATGAATTGGAGAACAACATTTCTTACCTTGTAGTAGTAGGGTGGTTCGAATTTTGTGAAGAATAAGGAGGAAAAATCTTGAAAATTTTCTAGGTGTTGAAGAAGAAAGTAAGAAGTAGGGAGTTTAGAGAGAAGGAGGAGGATTTTGTGTAGGAGATGAATGTGTTGGTGAAAATGAACAAATTTTGTTCATTTCCTTGTATGTGGACGTCCACATAGGTTGAGAGGGAGGGGATTTTTTGTTTAAATTGTGTCTTACATTTTGCCTCATGCATGGGGGACATTTTGAAGGTCAAAGGTATGGGCATGAGAATGTTTGAATGGAATGTTGGAAGACTTCCAACAGGTTGGCAAAAATAATATTAAAGAAGTAATGTAAGAGATGATGTGTATAATGTTTGAATTAATGGTATAATTATACACAAGATGACTAATATAAGGTGTAGGTGTACAAGAGTTGGATGATATTTCTACTCCAAAAAATCCCATATTGGCCGTCCACTATAAGTGCATATTGGTAATTCCATATATTTTTTTTTGTCCCAATTTTGATGATAATAGATGAAATATATCAATCTCCAAAATAATTAGTGATTTCCTTGATCACTTATAAGTCTCATGATCACTTAATCTAAATCAAAATCTTAATTCTATAAGGTAAAAGTCTCTAAAATAAATAGTCTCTTAAAATTCTAAGGTGACTAATAAATACAAAAATAGTAATAATGATCAACCAAGTGATCATAAATGCAAAATATAATTAATAAAGATCATGATCACAAGTAAATAAATAAAATGAAATAAAATACAAAATATATATATTATTAATATTTACCCGTCCAAGTGACGCGGTAAAATAGTCGATCAATTACATAAACGACAATAAGAATCAATTATGAGCTCGGAAAAATCAGGACTTCACATCCCCCCTTCTATTTTACAATTTTATTCTTTCATCCCAACCCCGGAACACTTCTATTTGGGTTAATTCGATGCTACTCAATTGGTTAGCACCCAACTCATTTGTGATTTTTGCATGTGTCTAATTATGACATAATATGTGTATTTTTTTAAAATAAAAAATAGACACATGTCCAAATCACAATGGAGTTGAGTATTACCCAATTGCGTAGCATTTATTCACCATATATTTGATATACAGTTTGCTAAAATTTGACTTGCCACCTTTATCAAGTGATGGTTTTGGTAGATTGCTTTAAATGTAGTGTTTTTCACTTAAACATTTTAAATTTCTTCCTGGATCGGATTTGTTTCTTTATAGAAACTAGTAATCGCCCCGTGTATATTTTTTTGAATGTTTTTTTATTTTATTTTAATATTATTGTTAATTTTATAATAAAAATACCTATTAACATGAGATGTTATTTATTACTTTATTTTTAAGAGTAATGTGCAAATAAGACAAAAAATATTAAAAAAAATTCTATCAAATTTATATTTTAAAATATAAACTTAAATGTCAACTTGTGTATATTTATCTCAATCTATGGTTATCTCTATATTACTATTGAATCTATCCCTCTATGTCTCACACACATTATATCTCTCTATAAATAATTTGATTGTCATTTCATATTAAACGTGTATTGTTGCAAAACTAAATACTTCACATTGTCAATCAGATATTTTCTTAATGAAAATGTATTAATAAATCTATCAAGTTTATATAAAAGTATTAATGAAGGAATGTAATTTACAAATTATGAAAAACTTCCTTATATACATCATTCATAATTATACTGCTATGTTTATTTCCATAATCACAAATCAATATTTATAAACTCTTACTATTGGTTAATCTAGATATAATAATGTACAATTGACCATTGTTGAATATTGATTTTTCAAAAAAAAAGGTCACATATGAAACAATCAATGAAATATTTGATTAGTCACTCTAGAAATTGTCCTTGACTTTTGTTTATTGTCATGACATATGATATAATTAAATGAAATATTTGTCGTTGATAGAACTGGAAAGGCAACCTCAGATCGGATAGAGTCACTATCATTCAAGAAATTAATATATGTTTACCTTTATTGCTTTCTAAAAGAATTCGTTGCCTCAAAAACATAACCACCAAGCTTTATACCAACCCACCTAGTAAGTGTCATTCCACAAACCAAGTGAATGATATATGTTTCTCAACAACATTAATGGAGTTTTAACTTTCAACTTTAAGCACTCTCGAAAACCTTATTGTATTCTATTAATTCAGTGTATGCACATCGTACAATACATAAAGATTTGAATCTTATTTGTGCGCACTTTCAGAGCTCAAATATATTTTACCTTTCCATAAAGTCATATATTTGTTTACAGAATCAACCACATTAAGTTTTGGTGTAAGGATAGTTCAATCCTACAAATAAGTTGAGCAAGTTATTTCGACAGTTTCTATAGTATTGATTAAAAACATATTTTATTCCTGTCAATTCGATTAGTTTTATCAATGTAATTAGATATTTACAATTAAATAATTATATAGAATTTATTATATAGCGATTTGTGATGGTATGATTGGTTGATAGTATAATTAATAATTAGCAAATATTGAGTTAAAAATCGATAGCCATACAAATAGATTAGTATATATTTGATGATATGATTGATTGAAATATGTTTCAAATTGTTGAATAAATTGATTGCTATAAAACCCAATTATATATTACCGTCATATTATTTCAATCAATAAAAAAATATTGTATATAAATGGATACCATCAAATGTATTTACTTTGAATTATATAATCAATCCTATATATATCGTCAAATTTGATTAAAAGCATGAGTAGATACCATCTGTGTAAAATATAAATATGTATTGTCAATTGTTTTATCAAAGCTCAATATTCAAATCATTTCAACCAATAATTGGTTATATCTATAGGATCGATTAAATACAATAATAAATATCCATTGTATCTTGTTCAAGAAATTCTTACCGCAAGCGTATGGTGTCAAATTTTAGTATAGATTAAAGAGTAGGGCTATCGTCTCCACATGAATTGATATCAAATGTTAAACCAAGTACTGTAATTATAATAGCTTAATTTTATCTAGATAATGGAAAAGAGATAGATTGAGTAAACTAAAAAATAAAACTAAAATTATGCTAACAAATTATCAAACACTTAATAGATACTAGACTGCTGCCTTTAGGTGACTTGAGTCTGCTCTAATCATAGGATTTACTCAACTGTCACTCCAACTAACAGACTTGGATCTTTAAGTTGACTTGACTGATACTTCACACAGCTGTTCCTCAGCTGACACTCCTTCAGTCGAGTCCTTGACTTCCTTCTTGACTATCCTCAGCTGACACACAGTAGAGTTTTCATTCCAGTCCGCAGTTGACGCCTTGTAATTAATCCTTGACATAGCTGTCTTAACTCAGCTCTTCCAATCCTATCTATTACAATACATATTACAAAGAAAATGGAGTGCCAACTTCCTAGCTTTAGTTTTACATGGTAATTGATTTGTGATAGTCGTCCTTGATCAACGACTTCCTGGCTGTGTAAATAGCCTTTGAAGCAGACTCTGGCTTGGCAATCTCCTTCCATGCCGCAGCCAGGTTCACATTCTTTTCAGCAATATCCTTCATCCCTTCTTAAGGAAGGTGGCAATGAGCAGCTAAGTCCGCAACAATAATTTTGATGTCTTTGTTGTGAATGGACGATCTTATTTCTCCATCGTGAACCTCAGCATTCACGTAGAACATAGCAACTTCCTCAAGGTATGTGTGTGAGAATTCCATAGTGAGAAATCCTTGAGACTAGATTTCTCTAACTTCGCAAAGAATCTTCCTCGGGCTAGGGCCTTGTGTACTCCTTGTTTCACCAAACCTCAAAGTCCATCAGAACCAAAGTGGATCTTCTCAACCATCTTAACAAAATCATAATTAGGTGCCATTTCTTAAAGATGATCGGTGAAAAATCTGTATGACGGACACTGTAAGAACTAAGCTTTCACTTTGGTTGCAGAGAAAAGCTTGAACTTGCTTGAGAGAGAAGAGTGTGTTGTGAGGAGAGAAAAAATTGGATTTTGGTATATAAAGGACATGAGAGGATGATTTTTGGAATTTGAAAAGATTGATTAAGATCAACGGTTGAGATTAAAAGCTTGAAACTGCATTAATTTTCCCGCATTAAATGCAGTAGCATTTATATCCAATCATAGGCTAAATGTGTACAGGCTTTATTCTGACACCATAATTACGCTGACGTAATGCCCAAAAACATTCCCGCTCACAGAAAATGACTGCATTTGTCACTTAGCTCATAAATAACTCATCTATGTTCCAAATGTGACATAACTCTGTTTCTCTCTTCACATGATGATTAATCAGCTGTCAACTAACTCGATACATCTGATTTCCCATCTTGGCAGTTTTATTTGGCTGGTAATAGAACTTTGGTTTTTTTTTATCTCTCTTATTGACTCTGATGATTGAGTCTTCCGAGTCTCCTAACTCAGCTCAATCAAACCTAATTCATTCTTAAGCTCTTCAAATCTTGATTCACATAATGGCTTAGTGAATATGTCAGCTAACTGCTTATCAGTTGAGATGTATTCCAAAGTGATGTCTTTCTTTTCAACATGATCTCTTATAAAATGATATATGATATCAATGTGCTTTGTTTTTGAATGCAATACTGGATTTTGTGTAATTGCAATAGCACTTGTGCTATCACACATAATTGGAATCTCTTTTTCTTATATATCATAGTCTTTCAGTTGTTGCCTCATCCATAGAATTTGGGCACAACAGCTGCCTGCAGCTATGTACTCTGCTTCAGCTGTGGATGTAGCTATTGAGTTTTGTTTCTTGCTGAACTACGAAATCAATATATTTCCAAGCATTTGACAAGTACCTGATGTACTTTTTTTGTCCACTCTACATCCAACATAGTCTGAGTCTGAGTAGCCAACTAGCTTAAATGCTTCTTCCTTTAGATACCATAAGCCAACTTCTTGGCATCCCTTCGAATACCTTAGGATTCTCTTTCGTTGCAGTCATATGACTCTCTTTTGGTGCACATTGAAATCTAGCATATACACCTACAACAAAGGTGATGTTTGGCCTACTTGCTGTTAAATAGAGCAATGATCCAATGAGACCTCTATATCTGGTTTGATCAACAGCTTTGCCATTTGCATCCATATCCATTTTGACTGATGTATGCATGTGAATCTTTACTGATGACTTTGCTTGCATACCGTATTTCTTCATCAAATCTCTGGTATATTTGGTTTGACTTATGAAGGTTCCATCCTTCAATTGCTTGACTTGAAAACCTAGGAAGAAAGTAAGCTCTCCCATCATGCTCATTCCAAACTTTCCTTGCATAAGGTTTGAAAACTTGTCACACAGCTCCTTATTTGTGGATCCAAATATTATGTCATACTCTTCCCATCTTGAATTCTAAAGATTGATGTAAGGTCCCAAGGGGTGTGATGTAAGGTTTAGAAGGGGAAATTTGAATAAGCCTTACCAATTTTTCACTTTTTAATCCTTTTAAAATATTTTGAGTTGACTCAAATCTAAGTCCTTGAGGACAACTAGGTTGGCTTACTTGAAGAAAGTTACCCACTCAATAGACTCGATCGAGCCGTTGATAGTATAACTTAGCCGCCTTAACTAACACTTAACTTTTAGTTGATTTGGTTTTATACAAAGCGGAAGACTTAACACCTTGTTAATTTTAAACACGTTTTTAACACTTGTTTTTAGCAATGTTATTATCAGTTGGATTGGCAATTTTACTTAACAACAAATATTAATGTATGCAAGAAAGTAAAATGATGTAAGTAAATGACACAAGTAAATTTTATGGTGGTTCGAGGATGGGGTAATTCCTCTAATCCACTCTTCTCCAACTCCTGGAGGAATCCACTAAGTAACATATCAGGTTACAAAGTAGTTTTTCAGTCTCGAGACAACCTTGATCACACAGCTGGCTTCTCTTGCAACTCAGCTTCTTCACAAGACAGTTGTCTTGCTACTTCAGCTCCCTTCAAACCCTTGGAATTGATCACACAGCCTTCCAACGAGCTTGAAACGGGTTCGACCTTGAACCTTACTAGAGCTCCTTCAAATTTGGAGAGTAGACCCCTTTTGTTCTTAAACATTTTCCTCTTCAACTCTGGTTGAAGTATTCTTTCCTTCACAGAGTGTATTGGATTGAGTTCCTTGAGTGTTTTGTGCTTGAGGAATTTCTTGATAAGCTTGAGAGAATATTTGCAGTATTGCTTGCTTTGATTGCTTAGAATGTTTGATCTCTCATGTGTCATTTGTACTTCTCTCTCTTGCTTCCTCAGCCTTTTATAGTGATCATTTGAAAATTTGCCCGTTGAAGAGATAGGCTATTTTCAAATGACACTTTCTTATTCGTTGGCTTGTCTTTTCTTGACCTGCAACTTGTGATGTTGACCTTCCTCGTATTAAATGACTCTCGACTTTTCAGGACTGACATAAGCTCTAGTGCTTCCCATTGGTTTATTCTTTTTACACGTTTCTGGGACAAACACTTTAAGATAAGGCAGCTTGGACTTATTACTATATCAGGTAGTATCATTGACTTCCGTTCAACGGATTAATGTCAGTCGACTTGACTTGGACAAGTTGCGCTTTACCCCTTTGACTCGAGTCCGCTCCATCCTTTTAGGAAAGACTCAACTATCGCTCAATCGGTAGACTTGGCTCTTTCTCGACTTGATTGTTGCTCCTTCAATCTTTACACATCATGCTCTCGTTGGATCTCCCTTCGAGTCTTTGCCTTTCATCTGATCGCACTCGGTGACACACACTGGCCTTCGCTTTAGTGTTCAGTTGACTTCTTGCATTCTTCAACATAGCTGACTGAAGTCAGCTCATGTAGTTCTATCTATTACAAAATAGTAATACAAGAAAAATGGGGTGCCAACTTCCTATTCTAAGTTTTACATGGTATCATCAAAATCTAATAATAAATTTCCTAACACGATGCTTTCTTGAGCTTGTAGACTTTATCTCCAATAGTTTTTTCCGCAAAACCTGGAGGTTGCTCAACATAGACTTCTTTTTCCAAAAGTCAATTCAAAAATGCACTTCTCACATCTATTTGATACACAATGAAGTTCTTGTGAGCAGCATAAGCAAGAAACATCCTAATTGCTTCCAATCTAGCAACATGAGCAAAGGTTTCATCAAAATCTATACCTTACTCTTAGCAATACCCTTTCGCCACCAATCTTGCTTTGTTCCTTGCAATAGATCATTCCTCATTCATCTTGTTTCTAAATACCCACTTAGTACCAATAACATTTTGGTGGGTAGTCCTTTGAACCGATTCTCAAACTTTGTTCCTTTCAAACTCGATTGACTCTTCCTACATAGCTTTGAATCCAATGTGTATCATCCAATGCTAGAGATACATCTTTGGGTTCTATCTGGGAAATAAAACAAGTAAACATGGCTTCATGTTGAGCTATGGATCTGGTTCTTACTCCATCTCTGACATTTCCAATAATTATCTCAGGTGGGTGGTCTCTAAGCCATCTCCCATCTGGTTGGAGTAAGTCTCTTTGGATTGGTAGTCTGCCTGACTAAGTTATCTTGAACACGACTTCTTAATCATCATTCAAGTGGACCTTCCAAATTGCCTCTCGAGATTCAGCTATCTCATCTTCATCAGGGTTGAGTGCTCTTACATTAGCTTCAGCATAGGGACTCTTCTCCATAGTTGGTTGATTCTTCTTCTCAGCAAACTCATCTATGTCTTCTCCATTCACATTAGGTTCATCAAAGACCATGTGGATAGACTCTTCTGTGACCATAGTCCATTTGTTCAGCAATCTATAAGCTTTACTTTCAGCTGAGTATCCCAAAAAAATACCTTCATCAGCTTTAGCATCAAAAGCTTTAGTTTGTCCTTGCCATTATTATGGATGAAGCTTTTGCATCCAAATATCTTAAAGTATCCAACATTTGGCTTTCTCACTGTCCAAATTTCATAGGGAGTTTTGGGCAATCGCCTGTTAATCATACACCTATTCTGAGTGTAACAAGCAGTGTTGATGGCTTCAGCCCAAAATCTCTTTGGTAATCCAGCTTCAGCTAACATTGACCTTGCATCTTCCTTGAGAGTTTTGTTCGTTCTTTCAGCTACTCCATTCTACTGTGGAGTTCTTGCAGCTGATAACTCATGAGCAATACCATTTCTACACAATACTGAGTTATTATTCCATTGACAAGCTCAGTTTCCCTGTCAGACCTTATCTTAATAATGATTTGACTCTTCTCCTTTTGAACTCTTCTCATCAGCTGAGATAATTTCTGCAATGTTTCTTTCTTTTTACACATGAAATTGGTCCATGTATATTTTGAATAATCATCTACCACCACTAAGGTGTATTTCTTTCCACTAATGCTAGCTGGTTCAATAGGACCAAATAAGTCCATGTGCAATATATGCAATATCCCTATTGAAGAAGGACTTCGCTTGTCCTTGAAGAATGATTTGATTTGCTTTCCCATCCGACACGCAAAGACAAATGTTTTTCTTTCTTGTACACTCGAGTCGAGGAAATCCTTCCACAAGATGACTCCTTGTAAAGCTTGTTGATTGTCTTGAAGTTGGTGTGACGAACTTCTTATGCCACAACCAACTACTTGGTGTAGCAGTTGACCAATCCACTACATACATATTTTTCTGCCTTGTTCCCTGAAGCACAATTTCATTTGATTCAACATTCTTGATTTGGCAAACTCCATGTCGAATCCCACATTGTAGCCTTTGTCACGAGTTGGCGATGCTTAGTAGATTGAAGTTGAGGCCTTCAACATATGCAACATATGTGATCTCCAATCTATTTTTCTTTATGGATCATGTGCCTTTAATTTCCCGGAGCTTTATTTCCTCCAAATATGACTTTTGCACCTTTGATTCCTTGAACTTTGTGATTTCTCTTGTTTCTGTCATATGTCCGGAACGACCACTATCCATGTACCAGGTTCCTGGCACTCAGTTGTTCCTTTAACCGCAATCAAGAAAATTAGTTTTTAGGTACCCATACTTGCCTGGGTCTGAGGGGTTAGTGCTATAAGATGTTCCAACCAACCTATAGCGAGATGATCGACTCAAGAGGTTGCCATCTATCAGTTCCATAATCATAATGCACATTAGCAAATTGCTTGGTGGTTTTAGGATCATACAACTATCTCTTTTGTTCGTATGCTGTGTGTTTGTTTGAGCATTTGCATTCTTGGGGTAATAGTGGAAATTCTGTGCTTGTTGGATTTTGTGTCGTGGTGCATATGTGTGCTGATAATAGCTCTTTTGCCTTGGGAATGACCTATGATGAGTTTGAGGTCTTTGCCACTTTGGCTTGTATCCCATAGATTTTGGCTGATATCTCACTTGGTTATTCCAATCAGCTTGGCTTGGATAGTTTCTACCATTCCCATCATAAGATTTTATTTGCTGAAATATCTGGGGCTTTTGGTAGTTTTGTTTAGCTTTCACAGAGTATTTTCTATTTGGAGTCTTTGATGGACCTTCTCGAATTTCGTTTTCACCGCCTCGCTAGCATACTCAACTGGCTTCTTGCCTTTTCCCTTATATCCAAGGCCAGTATGGTTGTGATTGTGTTTTTGATCGGGTGTTGGTGCAACATATGTTGTTTTGGATTTTTTAATTTCTTTATTGCTTGAGGATCCTTTTTCCATAATCACCCTTGGAACTTGGGCATGCACAGGGGAGTTGAATCATATGCTTGTCTTGTCCCCACTTTCTTTTTCAGTCATTATAAGTTCATCCAATGATTTGGATGCCTTAGTGAATGAAGCAATCACATCTTTAAGATCATTTTCCCTCTTTTCTGTAGCAACTAATTCTGCTTGGATCTTGGCAACTTAGGCCTTCAGCTTTGTGTTCTCATCAGCTATGTGACTAATATTACTCAGCTCTTTAGTCAACTGTGAGTATTGACATTTAAGCTGGCTATTTTCCTCATTTAATAGTGTGTGTGAGGTTTTGATGTGCTCAAAATCTTTCATCATTATGCCAATCGAATCATAAAGATCTGTAGGTGATGAAGTGTTTGTGTCACAATCACTATCACTAGAATCTGAATTAGATGAGTTAGAATGTACCTCATTTTCTTGATCTTTTGGATCATGTTCTTTGGCCATGAGGAAAATCATAGCCTCTTCCTCTGTATCACTTGAGTAATCTGCTTCACTACTATCTAAGTCTGTTGGTTCATTGCACTTGGTTGTCTCAGTAGTCTCAGCAGCCAACATGGCTTTCTTCTTTTCTTATCTTCTTTCTCTGAAGACCCTTCTATCATCTTTATTTCTGTACTTGTTGACTGGTGGATAAAGACAGTCAACAGCAAAATGTCCTGGTTGTCTGCGGTTCAACACAGTTCTCGACTCTCGCAACTCGGCTCTATCGGTCGTCGATTATCAGCTCTCTGATATTCATTTCTTTGATGTTCAGCTCTCTTGGGTGGCCTCCCTTACTTTGGAGGGTGTTGAGGGTCTTCTAGAGGATTCACCCTTTTTCCTTTTATAGTTCTTGTTGAAGAACTTATTGAACCTTTTTTTACCATCAGAGCAATTTCCTCCTGGTCAATTGTCTCCTTTGCCTCAGATTTCTTCCCTTCACTGTCCATAAGTGCATCTGTCTTGGGCACAACTTTCTCTTCTTGTTCCTTTCTTCTCAGCTCAAACTCATATGTTTTGAGATCAGAGAATAGCTCATGGTTGGATGTTTTGGATAGGTCCATGGAATGTCTCAGGACCATGACCTTCATTTCCCACTCAACTGGGAGAGACCTTAGAATCTTCATACCAATGTTTTAAAAACCGGATCGGTGATCAAATCGGTCTTGTTGTCGGTTAGAGGTTCAATCGGTCGGATCGGTTCAACCAGTTTACTGTAGCTAGTTTGTTGAAAAATGAAGATAAATTAATCCATGAATATAATTAACATATAACAACAATAAATGCAAAGTAAAGTTGTATAAAATAAAATATCATTAAATGAAAAGTAAAGTAAAATTAAATGCACCCATTATAATTTAAAAAGCCCACTATTAGATACAACACACATATCCACGCACGCACACATACTCATACTAACACAACCCCACTCACACAACCCCACTTTCACACATAGTCACAAATGACAAAACCACACCCACAGACTCAGATACACTTACAGGATAAACACAAACCCACTTTTACACACTCATATATAATTGTATATATATATATATATCTTATATGCATACAAGAGGGATAGATAGAGAGTGTCAAGAATCAGAATCAGAGAATGAAAAATCAGGTGAGTTGAACAACATCGCTTTGGGAGTTTCAGATGATCAGATTTGTTGTTGCCTTGTTGGAGAGCGGTGGTGATAAATCATGGAATGGCGAATGACTTTCTGGATTTTAATTTCATTGTGGCACTCTCTCATTTGCCTTGTCAAACCGGTCAGACTTCTTAACCGTCTGGTTTCTGGTTTTACACCGGTTTTTGACCAATTTGACCGATTATTAACGGTTAAATCGTGAATCTGGTTTTATGGGGGTTTTCGGACCGGACCAGTGTCCGATTCCCGGTTGAACCGATTGAACTTGTTGAACTGGTCGGTCCGGTCCAGTTATTAAAACACTGCTTCATATACATCTCTTTCTGTGTGTACTCTTTTCCAAGATCTAAAAGCTCATTGGTGATTTCTGTAAATCTGGCATCCAGCTGATCCAGACTTTCACCTGCAATCATTTTAAAATTTTCAAATTTTTGAACTGCAATAGTTAATTTGTTTTCATAGATTTGATCAGATCCTTCACAAATCAAAGTAAGTTTTTCCCAAATTTCTTTGGTTGTTGCAAGATTTGACTTTATTAAACATAGCCTTATCCAAGGTTTTATAAAGAATGTCATTGGCAACATTGTCAAGATTATATCTCTTTCAATCTTTGTTGGTCCATTCACCACAAGGCTTTTCAACCATAGCAGGTATGGGCTCTGCTGCAACATCCTCTCCTTTAGCAGGAGGTACTCTTCTTACAACAGATTGACCTTTAGAATTTGCAGTGGCCCATGCTCAATCACTAGCCACATCTTATCGTGCATAGTTGATATATGAGCCTGCATACGAATTTTCGAGTCATCAAACTCTTCCATATTAAACATAGGAATGCGAGTTCAATTTGCTTCCATGATAATAACTTTGCTTTTAAAATAAAAGCTTTAAAAACTCAAGTGTTGATTCTTTTGAAAAGACTGGGATCTAGTTGAGTAACCAGTGTGAAGACTCAATGAACCAACCGCTCTGATACCACTTGTAGGTCCTAAGGGTTGAGTAGTAAGGTTTATAAGGGGGGTTGAATAAACCTTACCATATTTTCGATTTAGTCCTTTTAAATATTTTCAGAGTTAACATAAATCAGCTTAGTCCTTAAGGGACATCTAGGTTGGCTTACTCAGCAAAGTTACCCACTCAATAGACTCGACCGAGCTGTTGATAGCATAACTCAGCTGGTATCAGCTAACACTTAAGTTAACAGTTGATTTGGTTTTTGTTGAGCGGAAGATTTTTCACCCTTGATGTTTTAAACTTATTTTACAACACTTGTTTGAGCAATGGTTATTATCAGTTGAGTTTAGCAATTATAACTTATCAGCAGATATAAAAGATATGCAATAAATTAAAGTGATGTAAGTAAATAAGACTCAAGCAATTTTTATAGTGGTTCGAGGATGGGGTAATTGCTCTAATCCACTCTTCTCCAACTCCTGGAGGAATCCACTAAGTAACAAGATCTTAGTTACAAAGTAGTCAACAGTCCGAGTCAGCCTTGATCACACAGCCTGCTCCTACTGGGACTCAGCTTCTTCACAAAACAACTGTCTTGCTACTTCAGCTCCTTCGAATTCTTGGAATTAACCACACAACCTTCTAACGAGCCCAAAACTTCTGGTTCGAACTTGAACCTTACTACTTCTCCTTCAACTTTGGAGAGTAGACCCCTATGTGTTCTTCAAACAAATTTCCTCTTCAACTGATGAAGTAATCTTTCCTTACTGAATGTGTTGGATTGAGTTCCTTTGATTTTAGGCTTGAGGTTATCTTTAAAAGCTTGAGAGTATTTGCAGGTTTTCGCTTGCTTGAATGCTTGACAGTCTTATCAAAATCATAATTGGTAACCTTCTCTCACTTGCCTCTTCAGCCTTATATAGTGCATATTCAAAAATTTGTCCGTTGAAGAGATAAGCAATTTTCAAATACCACTTCTTGGTCGTTGGGTAGTCTTTTCTTGATCTGGAGCTTGTGATGGTGACATTTCATCGTTTTAATGAAATGTGCAACTTTTGAGGTTCTGACACATGCTCAGTGTTTCCCATTAGTTCATTCTTTTTCCACGCTTCTGGGATGAGCACTTTTAGACATGGTAGTATGGACGTATTACTATAATAAATAATGTCTTTGACTTTTGTGCAATGGATTTATCACAGTCGACTTGACTTGACAACTGTTTTACCCCTTTGACTTGAGGCAGCTCCAACCTTTTTAGGAACGACTTAACTGTCTGGCAGCTGACAGACTTAGCTTTCTTTTGACTTGACTGTCACTTCCATAATCTTCACTCAGTTGTCTCACAGCAGGATCTCCTCTTCGATCTTCAATCGAGTCTTGTAATATTCAACTTAGCTGACTCCAACTCAGCTCATACAACCCTATCTATTACAAGTTGAATTGCATAGAAAATGGGGTGCCAACTTCCTATTCTAAGTTTTATATGGTATCATCAAAATCTAAACATAAATTTTCCTAATAATATTGAAGATGTTCTGGAAGTTTCTTTAATTCTAAAGTTCCTTTCGGAGCATTTTCAATATTTTCGTTTTCCAATTCTTCTTTTGGATTATCTTTTTCAACTTGTTTTGCATCAAGAGAAAGAACATACTCAAGTAAATCGATGTCATTAATTAATTAATCATCACATTTCATTATTGATTGAGTCAAACAATATTCCAACGGATCTCTTGATTTTGTTCAGTAATATCCGTTTGAGCATTTTGTTCTATCAAATCAATAAAATGACATGTTTGAGGTTCTTCTTGAAATTTCATTGCTTTGTATATATTAAAAAAAACCTCATCATCATTTACCCGTGACGTTAACTCACCTCGTTGCACATCAATTAAAGCTCGTCCAATTGCTAGAAAAGGTCTCCCAAGAATTAAAGGAATTTTTTGGTCTTCTTCCATATCCAATACTACAAAATCTACCGGAAATATGAATTTATCTACCTTTATCAAAACATCCTCAATCACTTATCTTGGGTAAGTGAGTGGTCTGTCAGCTAATTGTAAACTAATGGTAGATGGTTTCACCTCTCCAAGGCCAAGCTTCCTGAAAATAGACAAATGCACCAGATTAATGCTAGCACCCAAATCATAAAGAGCTTTATTAAATAAAGAATCACCAATAGTGCAAGGGATAGTGAAACTCCTCAGATCTTTTAACTTCTGTGGTAATTTTCTTTGCAAAATGGCGTTGCACTCTGCCGTGAGTTTGACTGTTTCATATGCCTCCAGTTTTCTTTTTCTGGACATCATATCCTTCATGAATTTTGCATAATTTGGCATTTGTTCAAGCGCATCGGCAAAAGGGATATTGATGTGAATTTTCTTGAAAATCTCCCGAATTTTGGAAAATTGAAGCCTTGTTTGTTTATGTTTCCAAGAGTCTATTTTCATTTTCCAACTATTCATAAAAGTGGAATCATGTTTGTCTATAAAATTTCCAATGGAAATCATCATTTTCATTTTCTATTTTCACATAAAACAGCATCTCAAATCTATAATTTCTATTCTCAAACCTATACACTACCCTATATCACTCATCAATCACTATTCTCATATTTTAACCCAATTATACATGGGGGACCCACCACTATCAACTTTATCTACTTAAAATATTACTACTTTTAAATTATATATCTATCTAATAGGACCCACCATCTACAATCTTACAAATATAATATTATATATTCAAATTAAAATATTAAAAGTGGACCCTACCACTATCAACTTTTCAATTATTATATACATAAAATAATATTTCAAAACTACTAAACCAAACACAATCTCATTTCCAACCCTACATAAAACACATTTCAATTTATTCATCCAAACATAATTCTAATTTCCACACGAAAACCAATAAATTCCCAAAATTCTATTTCCAACTCCAGAAACTGGAAATGGACCATGGAAACATAAACAAACAGGCCCTGAGAATCCAACTTTTTGTTCTGAAATCTCTATGGAAAAGGAAGAGAATTCGGTAATTTAAGATCAGAATTTGAAATTGGTGTTACCTCAGGTTTCTCAATTTCTGATTCTTTGTCAATGTTCACTTCTTTGTGAAGAATTTCAAAATTTGCTTTTGTCTCATTGGTGGCATGTGGCATTTCCGGACCATCATATTCTATCCCACTTCTCAGTTTTATGACTTTGCAATGCTCACGTGGGTTTACCTCGGTGTTGCATGGAAAACTTTTTTTCTTTTGTTGCGAGCTAATAGCCGTAACCAATTGCCCCATTTGTGTTCCTAAGGATTTGAGGTAAGTTTCAATTGTTGTTACTTTTAAATCCAAACTATCCATATGAGCATCGCTTCGGTTGGGTTTCCCCAATAAATATGCCAAGTAATTCTTCCAAGGCTGGATTTTTCTCCCCAACTTGTGTGCTTGTGCTTACTTGATTTTGGAATCCCGGGGGTGGTTGCAACACATTTCGGGTATTGCTATAAGAAATTTTTTCGTGATTTCCAAGACCATGATGATAATGAGTTGGCAATTGATTATCTCGATTGTTAAAATTTCTATTGTTTAGGTAATTTGCTTGTTCATTAGCATCTTGTCTTACCCCTTCGAGACTGGCCACCGTTGCTTTGTCTGTTGGTTGTGTTTTGCCTACTGAATATAATATAGCTAAGTCAAAGTTGAGATTTGAGCAGATAGAGCCGACATGGTATCTAGCTCGAACACACCTGTAGGTTTTCTTTGTATAGATCATTCAGAAGGCCATTGATAGCTATTTGTAGCCATCTCTTCTAGTAAAGCAAGAGCTTCAGTGAGAGTTTTGCTCATTAATCAACCTACTGCAGCAACATCAATAATTGTACGAGTTTGCCCATTCATTCCGTTGTAAATGTGAAGCCCCGATTTTTCCGAAGTTATTAGTTGAACCTTATTGTTGTTTATACTTTTGATCGACTATTTTACCGCGTCATTTTGACGGGTAATTATTAATAATATATACATTTTGTATTTTATTTCATTTTATTTAATTACTTGTGATCATGATCATCATTAATTCTATTCCTCATTTATAATCACTTGATTGATCATTATTACTATTTTTGTATTTATTAGTCACCTTAGAATTTTAAGAGACTATTTATTTTGGAGACTTTTACCTTATAGAATTAAGATTTTGATTTAGATTAAGTGATCATGAGACTTACTAGTGATCAAGGAAATCACTAATTATTTTGGAGAATGATATATTTCATCTATTATCATCAAATTTGGGACAAAAGAAAAATGGAATTACCATTTTACCCTCATAGTGGACGACCATGGTGGTATTTTTGAGATAAAAATATCATCCAACTCTTGTACACCTACACCATATATTAGTCATCTTGTGTATAATTATATCATTAATTCAAACATTATACACATCATCTTATACACCAATTATTTATTACTATTTTCCCCAACTTATTCCCACTTAACCAACATTCTTCTCAATATTCCCCAACACCATTCAAGCCCATACCTTGACTTGCATTTTGTCTCCATGCAAGAGACAAATTACAAGACACAATTTGAACAAAATCCTCTCCCTCTCTCTCTATGAAGTGGACGGCCATATGACCTAATTTTGTTAAAATTTCATCTCAAAATTTCACCAACACATTTGATCTTCCAAACCAATTCTCCTCCTTCTCTCTAAAAACTCCCAACTTCTCTCTATTCTTTCTTTCACTTTCTTCTTCCATACTTAGAAAAATTTCAACATTTTCCTCCCTATTCTTCATAAAAATCGAAACCATCATCATACAAGGTAAGAAATTTTAGCTTCAATCCATTTTTGGATATCACATTGTTCATCTCTTCCACCTTCTTAACTTAAGTTTGAATTTGGTTTTGGAGGTACATTTAGAAGACTTTGAAGGTTAGAGCTTGACAACATTTTGAAGAAGGACCTCAAGCTGAAGAAGAATATAGTAGAGAAAATTTGACTACAAGGTAAGAATTGTGTACTAGACCCCTTCTTCCCTACTCTTCCTATTTTTTTTCAAATTTTAACACCCCTTTTTAATTTTTGAGAAATAGGGGCTGACCTTAGGAGATTTTGGAGTTGAGCCAAAATTTCCAATTTTTGAGCTTCAACTAGTCTCCAAACATCTACTACACAAGGTAAAGTGTAGTCCTTTTCATTTCCTTATTTCCTTCTTTTTCTCCTTAATTTTCTCTCATTTTTCTAACTCCAAATTTTGATATTTTCTTGACTTAGGGGCTGACCTAAGAAGCCTCATCCAAAAATTTTGAAATTATCCTTTTATTTCACAATTTCCAAAATTAAGGTGGGTGGAAAATTATTTTTCCAACTTTTAGGTGTTTTGATTAAATGCATGTAGAAAATTTAATCACGAGCCTTGATATATATATAATTATGTATTGCATGTCAATTTTATATATCAAATCATGAAAATTCTCAAGAGCTGCTCAAAATTACTATTTATTGAATTTTAGGTGCATGCATGTACACTTTAATGCTTTAATTGATGAATTCTTGTATGTATTGGCCATGCATGTATATGATCTTTAAAATCTATGTTTTGGATGCCTTATAACCTGGAAAAGTCGAGCATAATTGATTAAATTTCAATTTTGGACTTAAAATTGCAAAAATGGAAAGTTGGTGGACTAAATTGCAAGAAAATAAAAGTTAAAGGACCCCTCTGCAAATTTCGAATTTTGGGACTGTACTCAGGTTCAAAAATGACCTTTGGACATTTTAATAAAGTTTTAAGAGTTTTAAGTTAAATAAAATCAACCTTTAAAAGCCCAAGGACTAGATTGTAAAATTTTGAAAGTTTAAGGGCTACTTTGTAATTTTTAAAACTGTACCAGACCTAAACTTTATAAATTGAAATTTTTAATTTTAAGTTACTGGGAATGACACATTTTAAAAGTATTCCAAAAATCCAAGTGGTTAGGGCTTGGAAAATAATTTTACTAAAATTGAGGGACTAATGTGAAAAATATTAAACTTGAGGACCCAAATGAAATTTCCAGGACTTATGCAGCCCATGCACCTGTAAATACTAACTTAACTATAAATTAATTATATTTTGGACCCAAGGTTCAAATTTCATAACAATTGGACCTCTAAAAGCCTTATAGGCAATTATTTTAAAATGGGACAAAAATGATATTTTCAAAAGTTGAAGGACCTACACATATTGCTTTTAAAAACTGATTTTGTCCCAATATCCTACTAACCTTAGTGACATTTTCCAACTGGAACCACCTTAAAATCCCTTCCGGTTTGTGAGTTCCGAATTTTTAAAAACTTAAGGCCCGAATTGGCAATTTTTACAAATTTGGGGCCAATGTGAGATTTTTACAAAAATTCGACCTCAAAACTTTAAAAACCCTGAATCTCTGGACAATTTGGAGAATTTAGGAACTGACCTCATAATTTTTCAAGGTCGGGATATTTAATTATTCAATTTTTAACCCCAAAAGTGTTAGTTTTTACAAAACGGGGCTAAATTACAATTTTCCTTTTATAAAGGACCTCACTCAAATTATTTTCTCTTTTACTAAAATCGCCCTGGACTCTCTGACTTGGAGATTTAATTTAAGTATTTTACGTTTCCAAAAACCTCTGACTTATCAGATCAATTTGACCGATTAATACCCGATCGCGGAGCGACTTCATCGCCTTGCGAATTGAATCTATAACGGGACTTAGGTCCCACCCAATTTTCAAGATATCGAAGGTTGCTTGTCCTTCCGATAATCATCTTCATCCAAAAACTCCACCAACGCCATAATTGCCACTCGCGTTTTTCAAAAATTTCTCCTAAACTGCTTCCCTGAATCAATAATACTCGACTGCCTGGTTGACTGCCTGTAATTGTAATTACTTTCCGCTCGAGTCAACTTGGTGTGTCGAGCTCACAGTCGGAATGGATACGTCGGAGATGGAACCGGGCAGCTCGGCTGCTATTCCACTCTTCCGGCTCCATCGTCCTAATCCCGCAACTGAGGGACGGAGTTTGTCCAAGGGAAGCGGGTCGTAGTACTGAGGTATAATCATGATTATGACAGATCCGAGCCTCGCCAGCTCTACTGGGATTTTGTCTTTGCCTACGGAGCGATAAGGTGCTGGTCTTGGACCATACTGACTGGGGAGTTACAAGGAAGAACGAAGGAATCGCTGTCTGATCCACACGATTCTGGAGTATTCGTCCCGTTTTGGTTGGCGTTACATTTCCGTACGCAACCGCTACCTGTTTTGCATTGGTTGGCGCTACAAATCCGTACGCAACCATTATTTGCCTTGCATAGGATTGGCGTTACATTTCCGTACGCAATCCTACCTGTCTTGACTGAATCACATAAAATACTGTGTGACCATGAACTGTTTTCTTGAACTGTATAAGTATATTATTTAAATATTTTATCACGACGCTTGTGAACCGTGTGTGAATTCATGCATCATACTCATGCGTTTTCATATAATTGTTTTCTCACATTAACTATATTGCGCCACACTCGCACACGATCACCCCATCCACTGAGATTTTTGTCTCATTCCCCACCTGTTTTCTAACCTTAGATGAGGATTTCGTTGGAGATCCGAACCGGCTCGGATTGAGACCTTGTACTACGCTTGTTGGATTTATCGCTTCTTGTTGTTGATTAGACTCTTTTCTTATTAGGTTGTTGTCGGACTTTTGTATTCTAATCAATTCGGGTTTGTAATTGAGGGGCGTATAACCCTTTGACTTTAAGTTACTACTTTGTTGAAATTCGGGTTGTAATTTGGATGATAGAATGTAGACTTTAAGTGGTAACTTGTATCCATTATTTATTTATTTCACGCTATTTAGACTGTCTTATTAGGTTCTCATTGATATTGTCTGGACTGTTGGTTCATTTGTATTTAAGTTGTGGATCGTTCGTCGCGTCCCGTTTGGGGCGTGACAGTAAAAATATTGAATCTGTTGTCAATTAGCATACCCATGTTGTGGGCATCTTCGAAGTAAATCTTTGAATCGTTCCCATGCTTCGCACAAAGGTTCAAAGTCTATCTGTTGAAATTGGGCTATTTCACTTTTTATTGGAGTGTCTTACTTGGTGGAATTTTTTTTGCCATAAATGTTTGAGTAAGATCATTCACAATTTACAATGCTTCCCGGGGAAAAAAATTGTAGCCATTTTCTTTCCTTGTGCCGAAGTGAAAATGGAAATAGCCTCAATCAGATTGCTTCATCTGAGACACCATTCATTTTTATGGTGTCACAAATTTCCAAGATTGTGGCCAAGTGAGCATTTGGATCATCTGTTGCACTCCCCCCAAACTGACTTTGTTGAACCATACTTATGAGAGTTGGTTTCAATTTAAAATTATTCACATTAATAGGTTGGCATTGAATACCCAAATAATTTTGATTTATGTTATGTTGGAAGTAGTCCCGAATAGCTTGTTATTGTCCATTTTGTTGGTGGACCATTATTGTTATATTTATCATTGTGTCCATCCATTGCGGGTGCCTTAATTCGTTGGTATGCTCGGAGCTCTCTTAATGTCCTTTCGATTTCTGGATAAAAGGGATTAAATTAGTGCTTTGAGATCGTAGCATCGAATGAACTATGATAACAATAACTAAAAATTGAAAGAATAATAAAATAAATCTAGATTAAAATTCAGACTATGTGGTTACAATATTAGCGCAAATGACATTAATTCATTTCCCCGCAACGGCGCCAAAAACTTGTTCGTGAAAATATTACCGCAAGTGTACGATGTCAAGTTTTAATATAGTGATAAAAACCAGGTTGCCGTATCCACAGGGAATGATAATTAACTAAGCACTAAGTACTATAATTAAAATAACTTAATATTATCTAGAAAATCGAATAATGAGTTTGGGTGTTTTCTTAAAATAAGTAAATAGCAAAAACACAATTTAACAAAAAGTTTGATCGAAAAATGCAATAATAAATATATTCTAGAGGAATAATTCACTTAATCTTATCTTATATTTATCAACTTAATTTATCAATTATTCAGTAGTAATTTATAAATCACGAATTCCAGATAATAATTAATTATATCTCTAATTAGTAATTAAGTATAAAGATTTAAATTTGGATTTCAATATCTCTATAAAAATCACAAAAGTAGATTTTATAAAGATCAGTGAATTCATAAGCAAGATTTCAGAGAATTCATAAATTTCTCAATTATTTGAAATTCTAAGTTATACTACTTTTAGGCCAGTTATACAATTTATTCTCTCAAATTGTAATTGTATCAACCAAATAATCCAAATTATTGATCAAGTAATTTAGAAGTAATTAAAACAAACAGTATAAATAAATCAACTACTAAAACATGATAAATAAAAGCATCAAAATATAAGATTTGATTAAGTTACATCATCCTCTAGAAATGGAAATTTAGCTCATGATGATATCCATAGAATTAAACAACAACAAATAACTAAACATGCTCTACAATTTACAAGCAAGAATTAAAAGAAAGGGTTAAAAAAATCTTGTTTGCATCCCGTTGGAAGATTTCTCAAGCTTCCAGTGGTAAGCTCCTGCTCCGTGCTACCCTTCCTATCAACTCCTGATGAGCAAATATGCAGAACTGTATAAACTGAAGGAAATAAACTGATAACTTGTATTATGGAATAAGAGGTATCCTTCAATCGTCTGAAGTGAAGGCTATTTATAGCAGAATATTTCATTCATTTGGTAGGTATTTGATGTCAAACAAATGGGTCTTCCTACTGTCCATTATGAAATGTCTTCCACTGATCTTCTTTTGATGTGTATATTGTTGTCGTCTCCTTCTTCTTTCGGCGATAGTGCTTCTCGCTCGTTAATTAATCTGTTCGTGTTTTTTCGCCGTGTAAAGTCGAATTATTATTGAAAGCTATTTTACCGGTACCGCGATAGGTATCGAATGTATCGCGATCGAAAGTAGGTGAAATCGGGATTAAAACGCGGCACAGACAATTGCACCGCGGTACACAGTAAAAACTGCGGTACAAGCCTAACATACTTTTTTTTTCATTGTTGATTGGTGTACCGCGAGACACCAACTTGTGTACCGCGTTACATAAGGCTTTGTACCGCGGTACACAAACTTCAAGTTTGTTTATTTTTTTCGTGTTTCTTTTTCTTTTCTTTTTTTTTATTTTTCTTTCTATTCTTTTCCGTTCTTTCACCACTATGATCTGTCTTTCGCTTATTTCTTGATTTCTTGGTACCTTGATACCTATTACAACTCGATATACAATTTCAACAATAATCTGGACTCAATCTACTTAAAAATAATACAATTTTTAAGTTTTAGGATACCTATTTTATTGGTAAAATTCCAATTTAACAATAATATAGTAGTTAAGAATAATTAACTAAACTAATTATAGAAAATAATAATATACATGATATAAATTAGAATGACTTAGTTGAAAAAAGAAAAAAAAGAGAAAATAAGATACAAAGTTTTGAGCAAATCCATCTGAAAATTCTCATAACATGGATATATTTTTGAGATGTCTAAATTGATTGTGCTTTGATTTGGTAAATTTGCAAAAGAATTAATTGATTTTTTGGGATAAATCAATAGGAAAATTTTATGCTTTGATATAATTAACACTAATTGACAGAACAAATTATAGAAAAAGTCTAATATATGATAAAAGTTAAAAAAATAGATTGAATTCACAATAACTATTCCTATGATATAACAATAATTACAGAATTAATTATATAAAAAATTAAAAATTTGGTTTAGTTAACAATAATTAATGGAAACAATTATTAAAAAATAGCATAAGATATAAATTAGGATCACTCAATTATAAATAAATAAAGAAACTAAAAGAAAAGAGATAGAATAAGATACCAATTTTTGGACAAATCAATCCGAAAATTGTCCTGACCAATACATGTATTGGAGACTTGGAGCTATCTAAATATGATAGTATTTTGCTTTGGTAAGTTAATGACAAGTTTTTTAGAACGAAATTTATTGAGGAATTGTTTTATCGCTCATAATTGTAACAATTTAGGGCTAGGATTTTGCGTTGTTTTTGGGTGTTTTAGAGTCGTTCGAGTCCTTTTTATTTCATTAGGTGTCGTTAGGGAGTTGATACATGTTATGGTAGCCGAAGGACGATGAACAATGATGAAAAATGTGTTTGGGAGGAAGAAGTCGCACTTGAGAAAGAGAAAACGCAATAAAACGCTAAAAGTGCAGGAGCGAATAGAGGGATGCAGCGCTAGGAGCGATGCATCGCTCCAAATAGAGTGATGCAACGCGCCCTTTCAAATTTGGGCAGTGAGCACAATTTTGTGCGCTGTAGAGCCTGTTTAGGCGCGATGTAGCGCGCGACGTCTGGCTAGACTTGGAAACTTGTTATTTTTAGGGTTTTGGATGGATATTTGGGTATAAATACATCAAGGGGACGTACGAAAAAAGGGGTTGGACATTATTTTGAGCACAACACAAGGCAAGAAACATAGAGCTAGGGTTCGGGACGATAATTGAAGGCATCTCTCATCTGGACGCGGAGATAATTTATTCTCTTCTCTTTTCAATTCCTTATTTGTTTTCTTTGTCTACCTTTGAGATGCATAATTACTTTTTCATGAGTTTTATTACATCCATTATGAGATAAACCTATTTTTCTAGGGGATTGATATAACTTACGTTTGAACCTATGTTTTGATTTTCAGTTTATGAGATTCACATGTTATCTAATCTATTTGTGCTATTTGTATTGAATGCATCTGGATTATCTGATCAATAATTTAGATTGTTTGGCGTTTGACACTCGAGAGAGGTGATTGAACGCTTGGCCATAGAGTAGCATAATTTAGGGTTTCATAGAATCGAGAGGTTTATAAATTCTTCAAAGTCCGCGATAGAATATTCATCGAGCACATTAAGGTTTAATTTATGATTTTTATAGAGATATCGAAATCAAGATTGAAACATAGAATCACTTGGCACTCGAGAGAGGAAGTGATAAATGATAGGAATGTTGGTCTTATAGATTAATAACATGTGATTAATAAGTTGGATTGATAACATAGGGGATAACTAGGTGAATCAACCCTCTAGAATTCATATCTATTAAGCGTTTGATAATTTGTCTTAACGAATTTGTTAGCATAATATTAGTTTTATTTTTTAGTTTACTCAAAATCTATCTCTTTTCCAGTATCTAGATAGAATTAAGCTATTATAATTATAGTACTTAGTTTAAAAATTTGATATCAATCCTTGTGGAGATGATAACCCTACTCTTTAATCTATACTAAAACTTGGCTTCGTACGCTTGCAGTAATAAGAATTTCTAGAACACGTTTCTGGTGTCATTGCCAGAGATTGTTTTATCCTATTTTACGCTAATACTATTACTAAGTAGTTTTAATCCTAATCTATATTACGCTAGACAATATTAGTTCGTTTTTGTCATTGAGTTGTCTGTTTATGCAAAATCCTAAAGATATTAATTTTCTTCCTTTTGATCCAGAGATTGAAAGGACACTACGAGCAATCAGAGCAACAAAGCGAGCAGAGAATCAAGCAATGGCATTTATTGAGGAAAATGAGAAAAATGGGAACCTGGTTCTGATTGTGCTACCACACCGAGGCACGCGAAAGGGCAATCGGGATTATTTTTGGTCGACTATGAACCAAAAATTATTTCAGAATTGTGCGCAAGCCTATAAATGCAAATAATTTCGAACTAAAGTTGGGCCTCATAAGCATGGTTGTGAGAATCGGTTTTGGGAGTTCAACGGATGATCCGAATACCCATCTGGCTACACTCTTAGAGATATGCGACACATCAAGATGAATGGTTTGTCTGATGACGCTATTAGGTTGAGGATTTTCCCGTTCTCACTCGAGATAAAGCTAGACAGTGGTTGCAGACGTTCGTACCTCGGAGTATCACTAGTTGGGATGATCTGACGCAAATGTTTTTTGGCAAAATTCTTTCCTCCCAGTAAAATACTCCAGCTGAAGAGTGAAATAGCTCAATTCCAACAAATTGATTTTGAGCCATTATACGAATCTTGGGAGCGATTTAAAGATTATTGCGGAGATGCCCACAACATGGTCATGCAGACTGGCAGAGGGTTCAGTATTTTTACAACAGGCTAAATGGGCACACGAGGATGATATTAGATGTTGCAGTAGGAGGTACATTGATGGCTAAAACTCCATCTGAGGCATCACTTCTACTTCAAGAAATGGCCACAAACAGTTATCAATGGCCCTCCAAAAGGTCAGCACCCAAGAAAGTTGTCGGTGTTCTTGAGCTAGATACAATGTCAACTTTAACAGCTCAAATCTCGAGCATGACTAAGCAATTAGCGATCATGAATTCTGGTGGAACACTGCAACAAGCTGAGATCCCACCCGCAGCTTTTCATGTTGCCGCCACTCACGAGGTCGAGCAAGTCAATTATGTGAATAACCGCGATTTTAATAATAGAGGTAATTCATTATCGACTCACTATCACATGGGACTTCGGAATCATGAGAATTTCTCTTATAGAAACAATAAGAATGTATTGAACCCATCTCCGGGTTATCCCAACCCATCCAGTTCCAATGCACCCGGAGGTGAAATGAAGCAGTCACCAGAAGAGATACTCAGCTCATTTATAGGAGAGACTAGGAATTGGTTGAACATAAATGATGCACGGATTGATAATCTAGGTACAAAGATGAATATGATGGTGACACATCATTAGGGATGGCAAAATCCCCGCGGGGAACCATCCCCGTTGGTACCCGAATAAATTGGGGCGAGGAATCCCCGATTAATTCGGGAACGGGAGTGGGGATGGGGATTCCCCGCTTTTCTGAAACCGGGGATGGTATTTATATCCCTGTCCCCGTCCTCGCCCCCGATTAGATGAAACGAGGATTTCCCGTCTGTTGGGAAATTAATTTTTAGATTTTGATGAATGCTATGTAAAACTTAGAATAGAAAGTTGGCACCCCATTTTTTCGTTGTAAATTGCATTGTAATAGATAGGGCTTGGGGTCGAATTTGAGTCAAGTCACTATGCCCGAACATGCAAGAAGACAACTAGAGACTAGAAGGAAGACTCCGCCGCAAGGCAAATTGAGTGTGGCAAGGAAGAGAAGACATGAACTCGATCAAGGTGCGGTGAGATACAAACAGTGAAGTATCGTCAAGTCAACTCAAGACAACCAAGTCTCAAGTTGAAATGACAAGAGTCATCCAATGATTGAAGCGGACTCAAGTCAATCGGGAAGTTAAGAAAATGCGGTCAAGACCAGGATAATCGAAAAAGAGATCCGTTGACGTAAGTCAAGAGAATTACTTAAACAAGTAATACCTCCATATCGCTTTCTTGAAGTGCTCGACCCGAGAAGCGTGCAAAAGGAATAAACCAATGGGAAGCATCGCACTGTGTGTCGAACTCAAAAGCTTAAGAATCATTCATACGAGGAAGTGGCAATTCCAAGGACTGCAACAAGACAAGCCAACGACCACAAGTGTCTTTTAAAAATAAGCCAATCTCGTCAACGGGCAAATTTTTAAAAGATCACTATAAAAGGCTGAGGAATCACTCGAGAGAAGGTTACCTGAACCACGAACATTCAAGCTAACACTTGAATCAGAACCAAAAATATTCTCAAGTCATTCAAATTCAATCCTCAAGCCTACATTATGAAGGAAATCAATCCAACACTCACTGTGAAGGAAAGACACCTTCTATCAGTTGAAGAGGAAACATTTGAAGAATCAAGGGGTCTACATTCCACGAAGGATTGTAGGAAGGTTCAAGGTCGAACCAGTCTCAAGTTTTTGGAGGGCTTCGTGATCAAATCCAAGAAGCTTGAGCAAGTGGGCTGTAGTAGCAAGGCATCCGCCTGTGAAGAAGCCGAGTCGCACGAGAAGCCAACTGTGTGACCAAGGCATCTCAGATCGAGTCCCAAAGGATCAAGTCACCGTGTGTGATCAAGACTTGTATCTAGATCGTTAACCACTCGTATATTGATCAATACTTAGTGGATTCCTCTAGGAGTTGGAGAAGAGAGGAGTAGAAGAATTACCCCATCTTCAAACCTCTATAAAAACTTATTGTGTCATTTACATTTCAGTACTTTAATTTCTGCATATTACTTTTATATCTGCTGATAAATTTTCTATCCAATTGATAATCAACCAAGTGCGAAAACCATATATTAAAACAAACTTAACCACATTCAAGGGTGTTAAGTCTTCCGCTGAAAACATATCACATCGAGTTAAGTCTTTAGTCAAAACAAGTGAGTTATTCTATCAACAGCTCGGTCGAGTCTCGTTGAGTGACTAACTCTGGCGATTAACTAACTTAGCTGTCCATCAAGGACTCACTTTGTGAAGTATTAACTCAACATTTTAAAAAGGACTAAATCGAAAAGTTGGTAAGGTTTATTCAACCCCCCTTCTAAACCTTACACTCACACCCCTTGGGACCTACAAGTGGTATCAGAGCGGTTGGTTCATTGAGCCTTCCGCACTGGTTACTGAACTAGATCTCCAAATTTTTCATAGCTTGTTTTAGTACTTAATCTTGCAAAACTTTTTATTCAGAAAGTTATTATCATGGAAGCAAATTTGACACGCATCCCTATGTTCACAATTGAAGAATTTGATGATTGGAAAATTCGTATGAAGGCTCATCTATCAGCATTACACGATGAGATGTGGATAGTGATAGAAGATGGGCCACTCCAAATCTTAAAAGTGAACACAATCGCAAGAAGAGTCATTGCGTTGAAGGAGATGAGGATCTTTGCTCCCTGCACGGCGATGGTTGAAAAACCAAGAGTGAATGGACAAATGATGACAGGAAAAGATATAACTCGGACAATGTGGCCAAGGACATTCTTTACAAAACTTTGGACAAAGCCATGTTCAACAAAGTCAAATCATGCAAAACGACAAAAGAAATATGGGACAAGCTAACCTTGATTTGCGAAGGCTCAGAGCAAATCAAAGAAAATAAACTATCTGATGTTGTACAAAAATTTGAAAACTTTAAGATGCTTGCAGGAGAAACCTTGGATCAGTTGGATGCTCGGTTCACAGAAATTACCAATGAACTATCTGCACTTGAAAAAGAATATACACAGAAGGAAATGTGTATGAAGATTCTAAGAAGTCTCCCAACTGAGTGGGATATTAAAGTCATGGCCATGAGACATTCCATGGACCTATCGAAGACATCCAACCATGAGCTATTCTCAAATCTCAAAGCCTACGAATTTGAGCTGAGAAGAAAAGACCAAGAGGAAATAGCTGTGCCCAAAACAACTGCTCTAATTGTTAAGGATGGCAAGAGAACTGAGGTCAAAGAAGTCATTGACCAAGAGGAAATTGCACTGATGGTTAAAAGGTTTAACAAATTCTTCAATAAGAAGTACAAAAGAAGCAAAGGTGAATCCTCCAGAAGACACTCAGCTCCCTCCAAGTCAAGGGAAGAAAGAACACCCAAGAGAGCAGAGCATCAAAAATTGAATATCAAAGAGCAGACAATCCAAGGATGGAAAGAACTGATCAAAAAGTTGAAAATCTATCCGAACCGCAGCAACCCGGTCACTATGCCATTGAATGCCCATATCCTCGTAGTCAACAAATACAGAATGCAGAGGAAAGAAAAGTCTTGAGGGGAAAGAAGACAGAAAAGAGAAAGGCAATGTTGGCCGCAGAGACTATCGATCTGATCAAGTCAAAAGACACAAAGCAGACTTAGAGAGTAGTGAAGGCGACTACTCAAGTGACTCGAAGAAGAAGCCTTGATCCGTCTAATGGCTAAAGAACAAAACCAACCCGACCAAGAAGATAAGGTACACTCTAACTCATCACACTCGATACTAGTGATAGTGATTGTGACACACACACTTCATCACCCACTGATCTTTATGATTCATTAGGCAAAATGATGAAAGATTTTGAACACATTAAATCCTCACACACACTACTAAATGAGGAAAACAGCCTACTTAAGAGTTAAAACTCACGGTGACTAAGGAGCCGAGTACTCTAAGTCAAATAGCCGATGAGAATAAAAGTCTAAAGGCTAAAAATGCTAAGTTAATAAAGCAGAGATAATCGCTTCTGAGAAAAGAGAGAGAATTACCTCAAAATGTGATAACCTCATTCACTAAGGCATCCAAATCATTGGATGATCTTATTATGAGTCAAAGAGAATGTGGAGACAAGACAGCTTAGATTTAATTCTCTATGCTATGTCAAGTTCCAAAAGTGATTTTGGAAAAGGGATCTTCAAGCAATGAAGTATCTCTAATATCCAAAACTCCAAATGATGCACACACATTTATTCCAAAACACAATCACAAGCAAACGGCCTTGGTTATAAAAGAAATGGAACTTGACGATTGAGTATACCGAGAGGACAGGGCAGTGAGAAGAAATCGGTGAGTTCCTCAAAGAAACTCGAACGGGAGATACTCTGTAAAGAAGAAACAGAGCTACCAAAAGTCCCAGAAATTCTATAAAAGAAACACATATATGATGGGAATGGTAGAAAATACCCAAGCCAAGATGATTGGAATAATGTGAACTATCAGCAAAGACCTATGGAATATAAGCCTAAGTGGCAAAGGCCTAGAACACATCAAAGGCCATTCCAAAGGCATAAGAGCTTTCATCAGCACACATATGCACCTAGGCACTACACTCAGAGATATCACAACTACCCAAAGAAGGCAATTGCTAAAACACATACACAGGCATACAGACAAAAGAGACAACTGTATGAACCTAGAACCCCCAAGCAATTTGCCAAAATTAATTATGATTATGGCACTGATAGATGGCAACCCCTTAGAGTCAAATCATTTGGCTATAGGTTGGTTGGATCATCTTACAATACTAACCCCTCAGGACCTAGGCAAATATGGGTACCTAAAACCTAATTTCCTTGATTGTAGGTTCAAGGAGCGGTGAGTGCCAAGGAACCTGGTACATGGATGGATGGTCATTCCGGACACACATGACAGGAAACAAGAAAAATTTATCAAAATTCAAGGATGTTAGAGGTGCAAAAGTCATATTTGGAGGAAATGAAGCTCCAGGAGAAATAAGAGGCATTGGACCCATCAAGAAAAATGGATTAGAAATTACAGATGTTGCATATGTTGAAGGCCTGAACTTCAACTTGCTAAGCATAAGTCAACTCTGTGACAAAGGCTACAATGTTGGATTCAATATGGGTGTATGCCAAATCAAGGATGCTAAAACTAATGAAATAGTGTTACAAGGATGCGACATAAAAGAACAAGTATGTGGTAGATTGGTCAACTGCAACACCAAGCACTTGTCTGCTAGCAAAGAGCACATCTGAATCAAGTTGGCTATGGCACAAGAAGCTGAGTCACCTGAATTTTAAAACTATTAACAAACTTGCAAGAAGTAATCTTGTGGAATGACTTCCAAACTCAGTATACAAGAAGGAAAGTATATGTGATGCATGTCAGAAGGGAAAACAGATCAAATCATCATTCAAAGAAAAACATGTCCATCTTCAACAAGAATATTGCACCGCTACATATGGATCTATTTGGTCCAGTTGAACCAACCAAAGACATAAGTGGGAAGAAATACACCTTGGTGGTAGTAGATGACTACTCAAGATATACATTGACAATATTCATGTGTAAGACGAAAGAAACTCTGTAAAACTACCACGGTGATGAAGAGAATACAAAATGAGAAGAGTCAAACCATTATCAAAATAAGATCCAGAGGAACCGAGTTTGTCAATGGTATAATAACTCGATTGTATTGAAAATGGTATTAGTCATGAATTATCCGCAACAAGGACTCCACAATGAATGAAGTGAATGAATAGAACTCTCAAAGAAGCGAAAGAAAGACCATGTTAGTCAAGCAGGTCGCTAAAAGATTTTGGGTCAAGCAATAAACACAAAGATGCTATACTCAAAATAGATGCATAATAAATGACGGTGACAAAGACTTCCTATGAGATTTGGACAGGAGAAAGCCAAATGTTGCATATTTGAGAATATTTGGATGCAAATGCTTCATCCATAACAATGGCAAAGATAATTTAAAGGCTTTTGATGCTAAAGTCGATGATGAAGGTATCTTCTTAGGATACTCGGTGAAAGCAAAGCCTACAGAGTGCTCAACAAGAGGACAATGGTTACGAAGAATCCATCCATGTGGTGTTTGATGAACCCAACGTAAATGGAGAAGACATTGAAGAGTCACCGATAAGTCAATCAACCAACCATGCGAAGAGTCCCTATGTTGAATTTGAAGTCGGAATTATAAATCCGGATGAAGATGAGATAGCCGAGTCTCAAAGAGAATTTGGAAAATCTGCACTAAATTATGATGAGAGAGCTGATCAAATGACACACGGTACCGCAAGACGATCAATCCGGCTAACTTACTCCAACCCGATGTAAGATGGCCGAGAGACCATCCACCACAACTAATCATTGGAGATGTAAGAGAACGTGTGAAAACTAGATCCAGAACTCAACAAGAAGCAATGTTTACTTGCTTCATGTCACAAATAGAGCCAAAAGATGTGTCACAAGCATTGGATGGCACACATTGGATTCAAGCCATGCAAGAAGAGCTAAATTAGTTTGAGAGGAATAAAGTGTGGGAATTGGTTCAAAGACCTACCCATCAAAATGTTATTGGCACTAAATGGGTGTTCAGAAACAAGATGAATGAGGAAGGTTCTGTGGTGAGGAACAAAGCAAGATTGGTAGCCAAAGGGTATTGCCAAGAAGAAGAAATAGATTTTGATGAAACTTTTGCTCCTGTGGCAATATTGGAAGCAATAAGAATGTTTCTTGCCTATGCAGCTCACAAGAACTTTATTGTATATCAAATGGATGTAAAGAGTGCATTCCTTAATGGGTTATTAGAAGAAGAAGTATATGTTGAACAACCTCCAGGATTTGAGCAGAAGACTCTTGGAAATAAGGTATACAAACTCAAAAAGTCTTTATATGGATTGAAACAGGCACCCAGAGCATGGTATGATACATTATCACAATTCCTGACTGAGAACGGATTCACAAAAGGCAAAGTGGATAGAACACTCTTCAGAATTCAAGATGGGAAGAGTAACGCTTGTTCAAATATATGTGGATGACATCATCTTTGGATCCACAAACAAAGAGCTGTGTGATAAATTCTCAAATCTCATGCAAAGTAAATTCGAAATGAGCATGATGGGAGAGCTGACATTCTTCCTTGGACTCCAAGTAAAACAACTGAAGGATGGAACCTTCATAAGTCAGACAAAATACACAAGAGATTTAATGAAGAAATTTGGTATGGAAGAGAAGTCTTCTGTGAAAATACCAATGAATACATCATCAAAATGGATATGGATGCAGATGGCAAGCTCCTGTAGATCAAACAAGATACTGAGCACTTATGGATCATTGCTCTATCTCACAAAGCAAGCAGGCCGGACATCACCTTTGCTTTGTAGGTGTATGTGCAAGATTTCAATCTACCCCAAAAGAAAGCCACATGACCGCATGCCAAGAGAATCTTGAGATATTTGAAAGGAAGCCAAGAAGTTGGCTTATGGTATCCAAAGGAAGGTGGATTCAAGCTAATTGGCTATTCGGACTCGACTATCTTTGGTTGTAGAGTTGACAGGAAGAGTACCTCAGGCACATGTCAAATGCTTGGAAATAGGCTAATTTCCTGGTTTAGCAAGAAGCAAAATTCAATAGCTACCTCCACAGCTGAAGCAGAATACATAGCTGCGGGCAGCTGTTGTGCCCAAGTCTTATGGATGAGACAGCAGCTGAGAGACTATGAGGTTGAGGAAAAGGAAATTCCAATTATGTGTGATAACACAAGTGCAATTGCAATCACTCAAAATCCTGTGTTGCATTCAAGAACAAAGCACATTGATGTCAGATATCACTTCATAAGAGATCATGTTGAAAAGAAGGACATCACCTTGGAATATATCTCAACTGATAAGCAATTAGCTGACATATTCACAAAACCATTATGTGAATCAAGATTTGAAGAACTCAAACGTGAATTGGGGTTAATTGAGCTGAGTTGACACTCAGAAGACTCAAAGAAAAGAGATGAAACACGAAAAGCTGAAAAAGAGCTAAACTCTTAAATCAGCTAAGTGAATCAGCCATATCGGAGAATTAGCTGCATCGAGTTAGCTGACAACTGAGTATTTATGTGCAAAGAGAGAAGAGTTAAATCAGCTAAGGAATAAGCTGAGTCATTTATGAGCAAAGTGACAAAAACGCAGTCGTTTTTACGAAGCGGGAATGTTTTTAAGAATGACATCTGCATAATTATGACGTGTACAGTCAAAGCTGCACACAAAGCTTATGATTGGATATAAATGTTGCCGCAATAAATACAAGAGATTAAAGGTTAATCGGCGTGCAAAATCTAAGCCGTTGATTTTGATCAAAATTTCAAAAACCACCCGCACGTCCTTTCATGACCCATACTTAAACCATTTCGTCCGATTTTCTCTCACTTTATCAAAACTGTTCATCTCTCTCAAAGGAAAAAGAAAGAAATTTTCTCTCAAAACCCTACAAATCCTCAAGTTCATTTTCTAAGTTTCGTTCGGTAAAACATCTAGAAATGGCATCTACTCATGATTTCGTCAAGCTGGGAAAGCAAATCTACACTGGGTCTACTGTGGATTTCGATGACATGCTTAAACAGGGGTCCGACGACACCCTTGTGAAGAAGATAACACAAAAGCTGGAAAAATCTGGATTAAAAACATTTTTGACGATGGAGTTTCCAATTACCTACGTGGAAGAGGTCGCAGTTCACGTGAACGCCGAAGTTCACGATGAGGGCATCAAGTCCTCTGTTCATGGAAAAGAGTTCACCATTACGCCATGATCCGAGAACATCGCTTGTTGCCGGCGGAAGGAGTGCCGGAGATTTATGAGCCGATGTGATGTTGACTGGCTGCTGCTTGGAAGGAAGTAGCCAAGTCCGACTATGCTGCGAAAGTGGTCTATACAACTAATAAGAAGCTGCTCAAAGAGGACTACCACAAATTGCTGGACATCGTTGCCAAATGCATAGACATCAAATTTGGAAGCTTTGACCAGCTGTCCAAAGCTAAGTTGATCGTGATGGCCGCGATCATTGAAGAAAAGAAGGTGAACTGGCCGAGTTTGTATACATCGACTCTGCCAGAATATTGGGAATAAATCCTTCAAGGAGGATGGTACATTTGGAGGTTCCCTGGGATACGGCCTGGTGATTGGCCGAATGATGGAAGTAAAAGAAGTCCCTCTTCGACATGGAAAGACGTTCCATGTAAACAAGAGGATGTTTCGATCAAACCTCTCCGGTGCACAGAAGAGAGCTTACGCTAAGAGGGCTGATACAAGTGAGGGGGAATCAGTTGACCCTGAAGATACAACTGTCTCATCTCCTCCGAAGAAGAAGGTTGCTCCTGCAGCTGCCAAGAAGACTGCTGCCCCTGCAGCCGAGTCACCTGCCCCCGCAGCCGTGTCTCCTGCCCCTGCAGCTGCAGTGGAGAAAGAACCGTTAATCCCTTCTCCAGTGATCAAAAAGAAGAGGACTGCCACAACAAGGAAGGCAGCTACCTCTAAGACAATTGCGAAGGCATTTACCTTCAACGAACCGGAAGAAGTGGAACCAGACGTCCCTCTGGTGAAAACAAAAAGAAGAGAAGAATTTCCAAGCTCTCTGAGCTTGAGAAGACAACTGAGTCTGCCACTCAGCTGGAAAAGATACCCGAGACTGCTGGAGAAGTAGAGTCTCTGGAAGTTATTGATGAAACAGCCAAGTCTCTGGGCTGAGGCCGATCAACAGAGGCAACTCAAGACCCAAATCAGAGATGCAAGTGAGGAACAAGGAATGGCCGAGACAACCGAATCACCTATTGATGTGGTTGTGTCTCCGCCTGTAACAGAGGCTACCGAGGATGTCGAAAAAGAAAGTCTGCTACCCTTAATCCCCGGGAAACAAGGGCCAGCAAGAGAATGATGAAGACGACATAATCATGTACTCTCCATTGTATCCGGACATCCAAAATCGTCTGCTCATGAGAGTGGAGAAAATGGAAGTTCGAGCCTATCCAGAGTGCGGTTTGAAAGACCGAGTTCATTGCTCAAGAAGAAGAACTCTTGAAGGTTTCTTGAGGTTGACACAAAGGTGCAAGCCCTCGACGAGATAATTGTATCAATATACTTGTAGATTCGGAAAGAAAACAAATGGGCTAGAGCGGTGAGACGCAGAAGCACGTGAGAAGGCAAAGATCCGCCTCTCACCGGCACCACCGATCATACACATCCTCACCTTGACGCCCTATCGTAAAGTGAAGAGGATCTCGACCCTATTGCTACCACGTAAGAGTTGCAATGCAGCAAGCAATGCAAGAATCCGTAATCCTACATGAGCGAAGGATGATGGAGGGACCAGAGAGTCCTCCAAATCACACGGAGATTGATCCTATGGGAATGGTGCAAAGATATTGCCACCGTTGTCGCCACCACTTCCCCACTCATTCGGAGGAAGGTGTTAAGGGAAATGGTGATGAAACGGGATTGTGGGGACCCCAACGAGCCAACCCCTAATGAAGGTATCTTACCACCGCCCCAACGGCCGAATACTCAATGGGAACACCGGGAGTCCGGAGACGAGTGACCCCATTCCAAGTCACTCACCGGTGTGCCACCGAGGGGGAAACTCCTCCACCGCAGCAAGAAGGTCGGAGGATCGAATCGACTCCACAACGAATCTCGAAGGCGAAGTGGAGAAGGAACATCAATCGAATACACAACAAGTTATCATCGACAAGGCTCGCATAGATTAAGACTGTCTCACTGAAGTGCCAACCGCTCTCGAGGCGTAGCCAATGACGCCGATGATGTCGAGGCACAGAAGAAAGCGCCCGGGAGTTAACACTATGGGCAATGAAAGTGCAATTCATGGAGTTGAGACTCCGGTGGATGCCACCTCGAGAAGACCCCAAGACAACCGACACCGTCGGGGGATCGTCCAAGGCCTCGCCGCAGCTTGAGACCGCATGAGGTAATGAAGGCCAACGGAGGTTGAGACTTCCTCGGGGTAAAGAAACCAAGCACATTAACATCCCTCCCGCTATCATCGACCCATCTCGAACAGAGATAAGTGCTCTTCACGATTCCGTGATAATCCTCGATGTAGCCTTTCTAGATCCGAAGGTGAAGATGAAGTCGAGTCAACCCCTATTGCCGATCCAAAAGACTCGGTGAGGATGTTCTTCCAACCACGAGCAAGTCCGACCTTAAGACTACTCACCAAACATTTAACTTTGATGATGAGCCACCCATGGAAATCTCATCATCGTCCGATGACGCTCGATATGGTCGAGACCACCAACTCATGTGGAAAAACCAGTTGAGACCGAAGAAGTTGTTAAGACAGCTGAGGCTTAGCAAGTCGGGTCAACTTCACAATAGACCATAGTCAAACAGTCAATCGCGCAGCTCCCAAGCTACAAGCAGGATCGACTCCACCGGAGACTTCACGAGCACAAGTTGTCATTGAGCGATTCGGTTGCCCGTGATGATCCTTTTGTAGAATCATTTCCTTATCTCCCGGAGGTACCGACCTCCCCGAAGAATCAACTAGGGATCAAGAGCGCTTCCATAAACTCCGATCCTGTTATTCCCACGTACACCATTGTTCCAAAGCAGACTATGACTTTGACGTCGCTTGGCCACCACCGAGACAAGTAAGAATGGTGAGGTTTGGGAAGTTTTCAAAGCCATATTTGCAGAGATTGAAAAGATGGAGAGGCACCAGTGCCTCTCTAGACATGAGGTCGGATAATGATATGCAAACCTTATCGCCGATCCGCGAGGCATAATTGTCGATCCGGGAATGGTGGCAACAACAAGCAGACAATGCGCGTGGAACAAGCTCGATATTTCAGACATTGTTCAACAAGTTGCTAGTCCGCGGGCCGAGAATGCGATGCAAAGACAATAATGCAAGAGCACATCGAACAAATGCATGAATCTCACACACGTAGATACAAATGCGTGAATATAATAAGAAAGAGCTCCCCGCAGAGAGGAGAACATGGATCGAAAGTTCAGCCTTCTCATGGCTGAGATGAAGTTGGTAGCAGTTGAATCCAATGCCACCCGCTTTGAATTCGTTCATAGATACCGCAATGATTCGGCGTAACTCGCCTATCAACCGCTTAGACTTCATGCTTGCTAGCTTGTTTCAGGGTTCCTCTCTCCTTTGATGATGCCAAAAAGGGGAAGAGGAATACCAAAAGGTGTCAAGGAAGGGAGTCGAAAAGGAGGACGTAGCATGTGAAGGGAAATACAAAGTGAGGAAGTGAGAAGAGAGAAAAAAAGGAAAATCTGTTGAGGGGGAAGGTTCGAAAGATGTGACCTTGATGATCCCCCCAACAAGGTCTTGTCACAGCTGATATCATTAGCAAACTCCCAGTGACTCTGCCACTCCAACACTCTGCAGTACCTATGGCTAAAAAGAGAAAGTTGAAGCAGGATGAAGGAAGTGGAAGGAAAGATGGATGCCGAGTTATGAACATTCTCGAAACAACATGAAGGCATTCCAATGCACAGAGACACCTATGCCATTTCGAGATGCCGGGAACCGAGCCAAGATCTGTTGATGAATTCAAGATGCTTGAATCAAGGTTACTTCGCAAATATGTCCATGGCTCAAGCCTGGGATTTGTACTGGGAAAAAGGTCTCAAACTATGTAAAGAAGTCGACAGCAGCAGCAGACCATCGGCAAATCTGTTGGTCACTCGCTAGTCACTCATTGGGAAAAATAAGTGCCCCAAGACAATACACGCCAGAGGGAGGAAGAAGAAGCGATGGTGGAGGAAGAGGCTTGCACCAGATCTCTACCCAAAAACATTGAGTACATAGATCCAGTGCAAGAAACGAGGGATCTATTCTGGATTTGATGAAGTAGCCAACCCGCAAGTGGCTAAGAACAATGCCGAGTGTGTGAAGAGAATTGAAGAGGAAAATAAAAGACAAACTCAGCTATGGGAGGAAAGACAAGAAAGACAGAGAAGAGATGAAGTCGCCGTAAAGGCGTATGAGAAAAAGAAGGCGGTCAAGATGAGAAAAAGAGAAAAAGGTCGAAGATGACAGAGTCAAGAAGATGAAAGAAGGAGGCAAAACAAGGAGATGAAGTGTTGCCGCCCACCCTTCATGTATTTTACTATGTAAGTCTTCTCGTACATCGAATAAAATCGTTCAATTTCTATACTTGTGTAGATATAGAACAACATAGTTACTTTTAAATTCTGTTTATGCTCGATACACTATGTAAACAAATGTAAAGAACAAGAATGTTATGATCAATAAAAGATTGATTCTATGCATACATTCCGTGATTCCGCATTGTCATGACGTATCTTTCTTTGTTATACTTTATTGTATAAATGTTTTAAGTTTTGGCATCATCAAAAAGGGGAAATTGTTGGGAAATTAATTTTTAGATTTTGATGAATGCCATGTAAAACTTAGAATAGAAAGTTGGCACCCCATTTTTCTCGTTGTAAATTGCATTGTAATAGATAGGGCTGGTCGAGCCGAGTCAAGTCACTATGCCCCGAACATGCAAGAAGACAACTAGAGACTAGAAGGAAGACTCCACGCAAGGCAAATTTGAGTGTGGCAAGGAAGAGAAGACAAGAACTCGATCAAGGTGCAAATGAGAGATACGGTGAGTGAAGTATCACCAAGTCAACTCAAGACACCCAAATCTCAAGTTGAAATGACGGAAGAATCATCCAATGATTGGAAGTCGACTCAAGTCAATCGGGGAAGTTAAGAAAATGCGGTCAAGACGAGATAATCGAAAGAGATCCATTGCACGTAAGTCAAGAGAATTACTTAAACAAGTAATACCTCCATCTTGTCTTTCTTGAAGTGCTTAGTCCTTAAGCGTGCAAAAGGAATAAACAAATGGGAAACACGCACTGCCGTGTCGAACTCAAAAGTCAAGAATCATTCATACGAGGAAGTGGCAATTCCAAGGATCGCAACAAGACAAGCCAACGACCACAAGTGTCTTTTAAAAATAAGCCTATCTCTTCAACGGGCAAATTTTTAAAAGATCACTATAAAAGGCTGAGAAATCACTCTGAGACAAGGTTACCTGAACCACGAACATTCAAGCTAACATTTGAACTGTAACCAAAAATATTCTCAAGAAGTCATTCAAATTCAATCCTCAAGCCTACATTACGAAAGAAATCAATCCAACACTCACATGTGAAGGAAAGACAACTTCTATCAGTTGAAGAGGAAACATTTGAAGAATCAAGGGGTCTACATTCCACGAAGGATTGTAGGAAGGTTGAAGGTCGAACCAGTCTCAAGTTTTTGGAGGGCTTCATGATCAAATCCAAGAAGCTTGAGCAAGTGGGTCAGTAGTAGCAAGCGCAAACGCCTGCCTGTGAAGAAGTCGAGTCGCACGAGAAGCCATTTGTGTGACCAAGGCATCTCCAGCATCGAGTCCCAAAGGATCAAGTCACTGTGTGATCAAGACTTGTATCCTGGACCGTTAACCACTCTATATATTGATCAATACTTAGTGGATTCCTCCAGGAGTTGGAGAAGAGAGGAGTAGAAGAATTACCCCATCTTCGAACCTCTATAAAAACTTATTGTGTCATTTACATTTCAAGATTTTTAATTTCTCGTGATATTACTTTTATATCTCACGATAAATTTGCTATCTAATTGATAATCAACCAAGTGCTAAAACCATATATTAAAACAAACTTAACCAAATTCAAGGGTTTTAAGTCTTCCAATAAAACATATCACAATCGAGTTAAGTTTTAGTCAAAAAAATTGAGTTATTCTATCAACGGCTCACCGAGTCGTTGAGTGACTAACTCGCCGATTAACTAACTTAGCTGTCCATCAAGGACTCATTGTGAAGTATTAACTCTGAACATTTTAAAAAGGACTAAATCGAAAAGTTGGTAAGGTTTATTCAACCCCCCCTTCTAAACCTTACACTCACACCCCTTGGGACCTACACCGTCTCCGTCCCCATTCACCGAAATATTTATATATATTAATTATGTTTATGTATTATTAGATTGTAAAATTAAACCCTAAAAATTATGTGTTTTATGGTGTAATGATTTTTTATTTTTAAAAATACAAGACTTTACATTTTAAAAATTATTGTATTTAACTCGATTTGTTAAAGTATTTTATATTGTGGAGTTATTATATTATTAGTTAGTGATTCATGATATTTTATCTATTTTAATTATTAACTATTTTAAGTAAAAAAAAATTATTAATAAATACAAAATGGGGATTCCCCATCCCCGTACCAGATGCCCAAAACAGGGAATGGTACGGGGATGATATTTGAAATAGGATTCGGGAACGGGGATAGTATGTCCCATACCAGCCCCGTCCCCACCCATTGCCATCCCTACGTATCTTAGGTCAATCGAGGCACAAATGGGTTAGTTGGAAATAGTAGTAAATTCATTGCAGCAGAGAGGGAAGTTTCTGAGTGATACAAAGGTTAATCCGAGAGAGCACTGCAGTGTAATATATGTGAAGAATGAGTCGGTAATTCAGCATGCACCCGAATAGTTGCCCATTTATGCGAAGGGAGTGGAATCAAAGAAAATGAATTTGGAGGAGTTTGAGACTGTCTATCTGACTGAGAAATGCAGTGCGATAGTGCAGAGTAAGTTACCTCATAAAATGAAGGAGCTGGGGAGTTTTACTATCCCTTGTACTATTGAGGAGTTTTCTTTGAAAAACCACTTTGTGATTTTGGTTCCAACACGAATCTTATATCCCTATCTGATGTTACGAAGCTTGGGCTTGGGGAGGTGAAACCATCCAATATCATGTTGCAATTTGCAGATTGATTCATCACGTATCCTTGGGGAATTATTGAAGATGTGTTAGTGAGAATTGGCAAATTTGTTTTCCCTATGGATTTTGTAGTGTTGGATGTGAAGGAGGACCAAAATATACTTATAATCTCTGGTTGGCCATTTTTAACTACAACAAAAGCATTGATTGATGTAGAAACGGGGGAACTGACTCGGCGGGTTAATAAGAAGGAAGTCGTGTCCATCTTCTATCCAACCAAGAGGCTTAAATTTGAATCCAATGATGGTCATCGGATGAATGGGCATCGAGCTGAATATATTGGTGGTTGGGAAGTATCTAAGGAAAACGTGGACAACGTTCCCATTGAAAGCTCCAACTTGATGATAAGTTGACGAAGTCCGGCTAAAGACTTTAAACTTAGCGCTTCTTGGGAGGCAACTCAAGCCCTTTTATTGCTTTCGTAGAGGTAAAATAGTTTAGTTGTTTTTGTTTTAATTGCATTTTAGTAGTAATTTTTGCATTTTTTTATGATTAGCGTGTTGCATCATACCCCAACCCATCTTGTTATTGCATGAGCACGAAGCATTGTGACAGAAAATCGGGCAAACGATGCCCCCTCATCCCCTGCTTCAATGTGCAATAGTTTTTTCATCTGCAGCTTGACAAAGCTGCAGCGCTGTCCTGGGGGCACCACAGTGCGTCCCATTAAAATTGAACAGATGCAACACTTTGGAGCGCTGCAGCACTCGACCGTCCCAGGCATTATTTCAGTGCACTAGAGCCCCATTTTTAAAAAAAAACAACAAACACTCCCCTTGGCATAGTGAGCTACGAAAAAAAACACTCCCCCCATCAAAACTCACACAACTCCCACTCCATCTTCACAAGGAAGCATTCTCACACCACACATATCATGTTCATCTTCTCCACTCATCATTTGGTAAGTTTGCTTCCTCTCAAAACCCTCCTCATGGTTTTCACCCTAGTTCTCTCTTTGGTTTTGTGGTTTGTGGTGGTTTGGGTAAATTATTGTTGATTGTTGGATTGTGGATTGAATGTTCATGCTAGATTAGGTTTTGGTGTTGAATTTTGGGATTAAATTGAATTATCCATTGCATTTACCATATCCTCCCTAATTCATGCATAAAAGGTGTTTGATCAAATGCCCCAATGACATTTTCACATTGTTGAGTGCCAACTTGCATTTATATGCTTGTCTACTCCACATGACGCTAATTCTTCCACTTTGGTGCATTTTGTACATACTTTGATTATCGATTTCTCACTTGTAACCGAATTATGTGGTTCCACGAGTTTTGTTGTCTTGTTTATCTTTCTAGGTTACAAAGATGTGAAACCAAAATGGGCACGGGCCAAGGCAAAGGGAAAGAAAAAGCCACTACCTCGGAGGAATACAACACCCAATGGGTTTGTACACAAGGAAGCACAAGTGCGCTTATACGAGACGCTTCATACATGTAATATTACCACATGATTCTGATGAGGAGCCTTAGCTCCTCGGCTACCAGGAAAGTCATTTTCTCACCTCTCCATTGAGGACAATATCGTTATAAGTTTTGGGGGTGTAATCTATTTTTTTATTCATTGAGTCGAGTCTTGAGTAATAAAAACGAAAAAAAGAGTCTGGAGTCGAGTTGAGTCATTTGTGCAACTATAAAACCACATGACTAAGTGAATTTGTTGAATATGAGTTGAACGGTCACAAGGGTATGTTTTTTAGCTGCGATCTACTTTTCTTCCCATTTATTTCATATATATGCTTAACTCTGTTGATTTATTTGGAGACGATTTATGCGGTTGAGTGTTTACTGAATGATCCCACCTGATTCTAGAACTTGTCTGAACATTAGTCGAGGCGAAATCCTAGGTGAAGTAACATTAAAGAAGTGATTTAGGCCATCTTTAAACAGCTAGAGCCAAAAATACCTACCTTTATATTATATATTTTCCCTAGTGTCCCCATTTGAGCCTTATAAACCCGTTTCTTTGGCAGCCAATCTAATACCCAGAGCCTACATGTGAAAATCCCAATTACTCCTCACTCATACACACGAGTTATAGAAAAATATTGAAGGTTGATGATGGTATGATGAACAGGATATATGTTTAATTGCGTGAAGTTGCCCGAGAAGTGAAAATATTAAACCCCATGTATAAAGTATACAAAAGATTAAGTTTGGGGGATTCGAATATATATATATATATATATATATAATCAGCGGGACTAAAGGTTCATGAAGTGAGAACAAGGGCAATGTCAGAAAATGAAGGTTGGATATTAACAAGTGATTCAAAAGAGTTAATAATTGTGTATTTGGGTGATTCGATCCACATAATCCCATATTTTCCAACCTTACCCTAAACCCACATTACAAGCTTTTAAAGTCCTATTGATCCTTATGTTACATTAGCCTACATTAGTGGAGACTAATGTGAAAGACAAACCTATGGAGTCCGGTAAGCATCGCACCTTTATATTCAGAAAGTGGATCATCTTGAAAACACTTGATTGCGTGAATTTGTCCGGATAATGAAAATAGAGTTGGCATGAACATTCCACATTCATGATCACATTTTTAAAAAGCACGATTGATTGATAGTGAAACAAATTTTGAGACGAATGAGCTTGGTTGTAAAGTTTTACAGTTGGTCTGTTCGAGTCAGTTGTTGATATTTTTGTTTCCTTCGTGTCTTTTGTTTTTCAAGAGTCAGTAAAAATCGCTTGAGGACAAGCAAAAGTCTAAGTTTGGGGGTATTGGTTTTATACCAATAAATTGAGTATTCTAAACTAGGATTTTGCGTTGTTTTTTTGATGTTTTAGAGTCGATTGAGTCTTTTTTATTTCATTAGGTGTCGTTAGAGAGTTGATATAGGTTATGGTAGCCAAAGGACGATGAAAAATGATGAAAAACATGTTTGGGAGGAAGAAGTCGCACTTGGGAAAGAGAAAACGCAATAAAACGTTGAAAGTGCAGGAGCGATGTAGCGCTCCAAATAGAGGGATGCAGCGCTAGGAGCAATGTAGCGCTCCAAATAGAGCGGTGTAGCGCGCCCCTTTAAATTTGGGTAATGAGCATAGTTTTGTGCGCTGCAGCGCGCGATGTTCGGCCAGACTTGGAAAGTTATTATTTTTAGGGTTTTGGATGAATTTTCGGGTATAAATACACCAATGGAACGTACAAAAAAGGGGTTGGACATTATTTTGAGCACAATGCAAGGCAAGAAACACGAAGCTAGGGTTCGGGGCGACAATTGAAGGCATCTCTCATCTGGACGTGGAGATAATTCATTCTCTTCTCTTTTCAATTCCTTCTTTGTTTTCTTTGTCTACCTTTGAGATGTATAATTACTTTTTCATGTGTTTTTGTACATCCATTATGAGCTAAACCTATTTTTCTGGGGGATTGATGTAACTTACGTTTGAACCTTGTTTTGACTTTCAATTTATGAGATTCGCATGTTATCTAATCTATTTGTGCTATTTGAATTGAATGCATCTGGATTATCTGATCAATAATTTAGATTGTTTGGTGTGTTTGATTTGACACTCGAGAGAGGTGATTGGACGACGCTTGGCCATATAGTAGCATAACTTAGGGTTTCATAGAACCAAGAGGTTTATGAATTTTTCGAAGTCCGCGATAGAATATTCATCGAGCACATTAGGGTTTAATTTGTGATTTTTATAGAGATATCGAAATCATAATTAAAACCTAGAATCACTTGGCGCTCGAGAGAGGAAGTGATAAACAATAGGAATATTGGGCTTATAGATTAATAACGTGTGATTAATAAACTAGGTGAATCAACTGTTTGATACATGTTTTTATCTTAATTTTGATGATTTTATTTTGTCACCAAAACAATGTTTTAAAGGTTGTCCGAATACTCCTAAATGATTTAAAATGGTTTTAATATTTTTCGGAGTATTTCCTCAAGTTTATAATAATGGACAACACTTTTAATGATTTTATGTCAATGGGCTTTTACTCCTAAACAAGATTTCTAAATGTTGTCTAAATACTCCCGATTGGTTTAAAATGTTTTTACTAAATTTTCGGAGTATTTCTTGAGTTTTATTTTCGACAAAAATTGGACAACATTTTTGTCTCTTGTCGACTGGGTCGTCTCTATAGGGCAACCCGCACTCAAGATGATTTTGAAACGAAAATGAGACGGAAGGAAAACCGCAGTCGACCGTACTGCATGTTTCGTTTTGAAACAGAACAAATCTTCTTCGATTTTTCATTAAGGTGGACCGATTGAGACAGGGTCGACCATTGGTCAAGCCTATGTCGACCGGTCGCCTTGTTGAAATTTTCAAAGTGTTCTTAATTCTCTTATTTTAAATGCACGGTCGCCTGTGTATCGACAAAGAAAAATATGACCGTTTGACAGACACATTTCCTTAAATTGTGGGATTGATTTCTAACAGCTATATTCTTGATTTTAATTGTATTTTTCTGTAGATTTTCAATCCCCAAGAGGAGCCTATGCTTGATCAATCATCTCCTATAAGTAGAAGAAGTTTTGGAGCAACCTAAAACAACAATTGAGACACAACACAACAAGATACACTTCAAGCAAATACTTGGTCTTTCATTGTTATTATTCTTGTTATAAATTTGCCTAGCTTATCACTTTCACATCCTTGAGGTCTAGGCTATTCTTGATTACACCTTGCACTCAAATTGTATTATTCATTATTGAGTTGTAATCTTGATTTTTGGTTATCATTCAAACACAAGATATCCTTGTGAGTGTTCTTGTGGTAAGAACACACTTGGATGATCTAGGTGATAGGTGCAAGAAGATTGTGGTGATCTTCTTATTGAGGTGTTGAAGAATTTGGTATTCTTCAAGGTTGAAGATTGTGGTAATCTTCACAAGGTGCCGTTGGAGATTGTGGTAATCTTCAAAAAGAGATTGTGGTAATCTCAAAGGTGGTGTTGAAGAAGAGTGTGGTGCTCTTCAAGGTGTTGTAAGTTGAATTTGTATTAATTTTGGTAATTAATAAAATTCTTTTTCTTTTTGAAATCCATCCCGGATATACTGGGGTGGTAGAGGATTAGGCCCTAGGTGGGTTGAACCTCTTTAAATCGACGTGTGTTGTTTACATTCCGCACCTTTATTATTGTGTTTGAGCATTCGGTTATAAAAAGAGGGTGAAATCGAAAAGATGGAGATAATCTATTCACCCCCCCTCTAGATTATCGTAGCCGCTTGGACTTACAAGTGGTATCAAAGCCAAACTCTTTGGCAAGCTCATTTCACATCGCGAGTGAAGAGAAACGATCGTCGGCTACGAACGAAGCTCATCTTTCCGGCACCTCCACCACCAAGCCACCACTATTTGATTCCAAAAATTTTAATTTTTGGAAAGAAAGAATGGAATGCTATCTACAAGGTTGCGGGTTTGACATTTGGAACACCGTCATTAATGGAGAATCCATTCCGACGAAAGATACACCACACACCTCAAAAGGCTTCAAAAAGCTCAATGATGAAGAGAAGAAAATCATCTCCTTAAACGGTAAAGCTCTCAATATTTTGTATTGTTCATTTACTAATTTGGAATATGAACATATTGTAGGAATAAAATCGGCACATGAAGTATGGCAAAAATTAGAAGCCATCTATGGAGTAGTTGCAAATGAAAGGAGTCAAACAAAAGCATCTACTTCTCAAAGGGATACAAGTTCAAATCTAAGGAACAAGCCTCTTACAACTTCCAATTATGAAGAAGTTGAATATTGTTTTATGGGCATCAATGAAGAAAACGAGGTATGTCTTAAACCCTCTACTTCCTATGATATTGTCATTCAAAATGATTATAGTGACTTGCAAAATGATTATGATGAACTTCAAAATGAATTCCAAAGCTTACTTGTTAAATACAAAAATTTGAAAAAGGAATTCAATATTTTGAAAAATGATAAGGATAGTCTATTTACTTCCTATGAATCACTATCATGTGCTCACACCACCACACTTGACAAGGTCAGAAACCTTGAAAAAGAAAATAGTACTCTTGTTGAGGATATAAATTGCTTGAAAAATGATTTATCTAAATCCAACTTGAGTACCGATAAAATGACCAAGATTGTTGATTGTTCGAAACTAGAACTTGATCATAAGCCTAAGGATGTCAATCGCATGAAAAAGAATCAAGTCTCTAAGCATGTTGGTCATTATGCTCCTATTATTACATGTTTCTATTGCGGTAAAAAGGGTCATACGGCTAATTTTTGTCGAGCTAGAAATAGCTCTAATTATCATTGGAGACCTAAAAGTCTCAAGACTAATCCCAAAGGACCCAAACACATGAGGGTACCACAAAATAATGTCATATTAGGTACCCGCGAAATAATGATCAAGAAAATTCATACCGCAAGAAGACATCAAATGACCGTTTCATTTGATCAAAGAAGGAGAAACTATTCTCAACAAAGCCAATTTCCAAGAAGAGGATATAATCAAAATTGGGAAAAACATAATCCTTGGAAATGGCAAAGACATCATCAACAAGATGATTTTCAAAGAAGAAGAGACTATCAACAAAGGGAAGGTAACAAACCTTGGAAGTGGAGTAATCAAAGAAGTCATCATCAACAAAGTGACTTCTCAATGGGAAGATATCATCAACAATGGGAAAGACACAACCCATGGAAACGGCGTAATTGGTAAACCGTATCTCTCCATTTATATATGCATTTTATCTTAATTATATGCATGTTTTTATTTATGTCTTAATTGCAAAATAAGTTTTCATGCAATTATTTTTTAATTTAGGTCTTTAATATATTTGTGAGTTTCAAAATATTTTTAAAAGAAGACCTTGCATGATTTTCTAAAACTCTTGTGCATTTAATTAGACTTATGTGGCTTATTATCTCTTATGAAATCTTATAGCATAAGCTCTTTTTGATATCTCCTATTACTTGCCTACACTTGTATTTTTTGTGAAAACTTTGTCTAAGAATTGTGTAGGATATGTATCTCATATTCATTGGCCATTTCGTCATCAAGTTTCTTAAACTATCGAGGTATGTTGACTCGTATTTTTCCTAGAACTTGATATTATGCTCATGCACATATCTTTCAAGATATTTCATTTTAACCCCTTAAGTGCCCCTAAATGATTTTGCAAATATTCTCTTTAAAAAGGCACTACTTGTTAAGTCTCGATTTTCTCGAATATATGTTTTCCCGAAACCCGTATTTGTTGGACTTAATCCAAAACTATCTTTTTGCAAAGTTTTAAAACTTTTGGGGTGAAAAATCGTATTTTGGAAAATTCTGGAAAAGAAAAATTGCACAGGGGCGACCGGTCGCACCCCACCTCGACCGGTCGCCCAGAGCAATTTCTTAGTTTAAAAACGTTCTGCCTTCATTTCTTTACAGACGCAGAAAATCTTTTAAACCCTACAACTGCGAATTTCCCCCCTTTCTTCTCTATCTTCAATTCTTCATCAATCCTTGTAATCTTTCTTGCTAATTCACTTCTTTTTGCAAGAACTTCACATATATGGCACCTCCAAGAAATTCTACCAAACGTAATCCTCAAAAGAGGAGAAGGAGGCAAAGGGGAGAATCTTCTTCCAATCCCCAACAAGATGATATTCTACAATGAGACTATCAAAATCGGCTTACGGAAGAGGAGATTGTCGAATTAAGAGCCGGGGTTTCAAAATCGAGCATTCATTGGGACTCTAGTAAGTTATCACTCCTCTACGAGCCTCCCTCTAGAGCTAATAGATTTCGTTTTTTAAATAAACTTGCGGAGGAACATTATGAGAATATTGGATTGAATGATAAGAAAATTGCGTGCACTCGTATGGTTTGTTTTCAAGCATTTCATGATGAATTTCCGGATATTAGAGCTTATTTTGAAATTCAAGGATGGGTTTCATTTTGGGATAATCCGTGTTTGCATTATGATGACGAGCTTATAAAACTTTTTTATGCAAATATGTGGATTGTTGATGCTACGGTAGATAATCCGTTGGAACTTCACACCTTTGTTAATGGTAGGCATTTTCATGGACATTGGCGATATTTGTAATCACTTTAACGTGCCAAATGATGGAGTGGTCAATGTGGATTGCGCTCATTGGGATGATAACATTTTAGGTGTTTCACTAGATGATGTGAAAACCTTTTTAGGAGTATATCCCGAAGTGACATACTCGGCAATGCCGCCAAATTATCGAATTATATCTATCATTTGCTCCTATTGTGTTTGTGGAAAGGAAGTAAAACTTCCAAGTAATCTCGAACTCTTTCTCACCTATAACATTGTTCGAGGAGAAAGAGTAAATTACGGGGCAATCTTTGTGTATTGCTTGTTGGAATCTAGAAAGCTTACCAAGAAAAAATATACCTTGGGAAATTTGATTTGCCGACTTTTATATTTATCGGGATACCCGGAAAATGAAATGAATACCGAAATTTGTCACAATGATTTTGATAATGCCAACATTCTACAAATGGTAGGAATGCGACGACATTTACCACGGGTTCCTACCAAAGCCGCTAGGGGACGTGCCCGACATCAATAACAACCTCGGGATGATTTCTTTAATGACAATGAGGTTAAAAATATTGGTAGAGGTGAGTTTGACGAATAAAGAAATGATGAAGAGGAAAATGAAGAAGAAAATGTGGGAAATGAACAAGAAATTAGGGAGGAAGAAAATGAGGAAGGAGATGAAGACGAGTTGGATGTTGAAGATCAAAATCTCAAAGAGAGAATGGCCAAAGTGGAAAGAGAAACATTTAGAGATGTGGCCTCTCTTAGAAAAGATCTCCGGGTTGTGAAAAAGGAAAATTCTAGTTTGAAAAAGTCAATTGGCAAATTGAAGAAATTCATCAAGGACCTCATTCCCGGAACTTGCTTCTCTTCGGACGAAGATTGATGTCCCTCCCTTCCTTTACTTTCTAGCATTTTCATTAATGTTGCTTTGTACTTTTATGAACTTTTGTAAAACTCTCTTGTACTAATGAAATTTGCTTGTCTTATTGAAAGGGTGAAAATTACAAGTTGATAATGACTTGTTGATGATCATGGTATTGGTGGAGTATTTGATGGTAAAAATACTCTAATTTAGCATATTGTTTGAAAATTGGTATGAAGTACTTGATGATAAAAGTGCTTCTTTTAATGCTTTGATAATTATGCTTAGTTGGATATGTTGGGACTTTTGATATATCATACATGTATTGTTTAAGGCATGACTTGTATTATTTGATGAATGCTCTAATTTTTGGCATTTGTAATGCCTTGATCCTTCTTAGCTTATATTATCTCAATTGGGTTGAACCCTTGAGAACCTCTTTGTTGAGTCTCCTATTTGATAAACAATTGTTGCATATGTTGCATATGATCTTATTGTGCTTTGGAGTGAGGTTGATTGATGAAGGTAAAAACTTTTTGGCTTGAAACTTTTACAAGGACTATATACAACCTCTTTTATTTTTCACGCACACAAGGTGTTCGATGAAATGTCGCAATGAAATTTTCTACTTCTACATGATTTTCTTGCTTCAAAATGACTTAAAATCTTTTTGAAATCATGTTTTTAGCTAACTAATGAGCTTATGTATCTCTTATGTTACAACTCTCCCATTTTCCTTGGACTTTAAGTATAAATTGCTCGATGGTTGATAAACCGTCTCGTTTGCGCACTTTGATATATTTGTATGATATTTTTATCATCCTAACATTCTTTTTGATGATTCCAAAGGGGGAGAAACAGGATATTGGCTCATTAGCTCAAAGAAGCTAATAAAAGCTTGTCATAAAAGCTATAAGCTATGGCTCATAAAAGCCATAAGTTGTGATTTGTTTTTAGTCCAATTGTTGCTTGATGGACTTATATAATTGTTTAATGATGTTTTGTGACAGGGGGAGCTTATAAGCTCTTGAACAAATTGTAAAAGCTAAAGCTTTTAGCTTATGGAAAATTGCTTTTACATTATTCTTGATATGCTTGTTGATAGGGGGAGCTTGTGCTTATTATTGAATATATTTACTCCCTACTTGGTTGTTTTAATATTTTTGGAAATTTTGGTTGCTTCCAAACGGTCAAATATTTTTACCGGAAAATCATTTCTAAAATTGTTCTCCCAATTTGTGTAAAAATTGTTTTGGTTTGTAATCATCAAAAAGGGGGAGATTGTTTGATACATGTTTTTATCTTAATTTTGATGATTTTATTTTGTCACCAAAACAATGTTTTTAAAGGTTGTCCAAATACTCCTAAATGATTTAAAATGGTTTTAATATTTTCCGGAGTATTTCCTCAAGTTTATAATAATGGACAACACTTTTAATGATTTTATGTCAATGGGCTTTTACTCCTAAACAAGATTTCTAAATGTTGTCTAAATACACCCGATTGGTTTAAAATATTTTTACTAAATATTCGGAGTATTTCTTGAGTTTTATTTTCGACAAAAATTGGACAACATTTTTGTCTCTTGGTCGACCGGTCGCCCTATAGGGCAGCCCATACCTGAAGATGATTTTTGAAACAGAAAATGAGACGGAAAGAAAACCAGGCAGGTCGACCGGTCACCCTGGGCGTCGACCGGTCGCTCTGGCGTCGACGGCCGCCAGGGGTCGACTGCACCTGCATGTTTCGTTTTGAAACAGAACAAATCTTCTTCGATTTTTCATTAAGGTGGACGGTTGAGACAGGGGTCGACAGTCAAGCCTATGTCGACCTGGTCGCCTGTTGAAATTTTCAAAGTGTTCTTAATTCTCTTATTTAAATGCGACGGTCGCCTTGTATTGACAAAGACAAAAATATGACCGTTTTGTGAGACACATTTTCTTAAATTGTGGGATTGATTTCTAACAGCTATATTCTTGATTTTAATTGTATTTTTCTGTAGATTTTCAATCCCCAAGAGGAGCCTATGCTTGATCAATCATCTCCTATAAGTAGAGGAAGTTTTGGAGCAACCTAAAACAACAATTGAGACACAACACAACAAGATACACTTCAAGCAAATATTTGGTCTTTCATTGTTATTATTCTTGTTGTAAATTTGCCTAGCTTATCACTTTCACATCCTTGAGGTCTAGGCTATTCTTGATTACACCTTGCACTCAAATTGTATTATTCATTATTGAGTTGTAATCTTGATTTTTGGTTATCATTCAAACACAAGATATCCTTGTGAGTGTTCTTGTGGTAAGAACACACTTGGATGATCTAGGTGATAGGTGCAAGAAGATTGTGGTGATCTTCTTATTGAGGTGTTGAAGAATTTGGTATTCTTCAAGGTTGAAGATTGTGGTAATCTTCACAAGGTGCCGTTGGAGATTGTGGTAATCTTCAAAAAGAGATTGTGGTAATCTCAAAGGTGGTGTTGAAGAAGAGTGTGGTGCTCTTCAAGGTGTTGTAAGTTGAATTTGTATTAATTTTGGTAATTAATAAAATTCTTTTTCTTTTTGAAATCCATCCCGGATATACTGGGGTGGTAGAGGATTAGGCCCTAGGTGGGTTGAACCTCTTTAAATCGACGTGTGTTGTTTACATTCCGCACATTTATTATTGTGTTTGAGCATTCGGTTATAAAAAGAGGACGAAATCGAAAAGATGGAGATAATCTATTCACCCCCCCTCTAGATTATCGTAGCCGCTTGGACTTACATCAACCCCCTAGAATTCATATATTTTAGCCATTTAAAGTTGAGTGTTATGCAAAATGTACACATATAATATCTTTCTTTAATTATCTAAATAAATAAATACATCAAAATAGAAAAAAAGAGATGAATTTACAACAAAGTGAATAGAAAAGATAAATAAATAAAATAATTAATTTTATTTTATTCAAAATAAATAGCAGGAAAAAATACATTTTCTAAACTTCACTATTGGTTGAAAATATTCATATAATAATAAACTTATCATCTATCATACACCCTAAATTGTGAGATAATATTTTTTTGGTTGGAGTAAATAATACATTTTTTAGTATGGGAAGATGGGAATTTGTGACTATTAAAAATTTCAAAGCATCCTATGTTTTTTTCCATAAAACATAATTAGTTTTTAAGATAAGTTAAATAAATTTTTTTTCTAAAATTTTGAATAATTATTATTTTATTTCTAAGATTTATTCATTAATTTTGGTGTATGTTTCCTGTAATAACGGATATAAGATTTAACATGATTTAGATTCAATTATCAGTTTATTTTATTCGTGTATACTTTTGATAAAAAACAACTCGACCATTATGATAATGTAAAGTTAAATTTGCAAAACAAATATATTAGAAGTATCTACTCTAAAATTTAAAAATAAAATAAACTTGGTTAAGAGTTATGTGTTTAAAATTAATGAAATGAGATTTTAAATTTCAAGGTGAGTGGATGAGATATGAGTAATATTTGTTTAATTTTGATTATTCATAACTGTATATTTATAATTTCTTTACCTTTTTTAAGGATTGACATATTTCTATTGTAAAATTAAATAAATAAAAAATAAAAGAGAAATAATTTTACAGAAAAAATTATGTTCTCAAACTTAACTGAATGTAATTATAAATTATGTTTTCATATGGAGGTATAGAGAGCAGGAAAAAAAAAATTTAATTTTGATTATATTTTTCTTGGCATAGTAAAATTTTAATTAATTGGATGAAAAGTCTAACAAGTTTGGATAAAAAAAACTAAGTTATTTTATTGTAACAAAGTATTTAATTTTTAAATTATAAATAAGAATTAATATGACTTTTAATAATCTTATTCTATTTTACATATCAAGAATTTTAGATTGAAACTATTGTTCTTATTTATCTCTTCTATTTTATGGTAGTTTTTTTTATTTATTACTTATATAGAGGTGTATTGGTTAAAAAAAACTACATCAATAAACGGACTTTGATTTACAAAAATAAAAATTAATATAATAAATTAAAATAAATTTAAATAAAATACAGTTAAAATTGATATGCATATATATATATATATATATATATATATATATATATATGAATTGGTTCAAATGAGACCAATCCCTTTAGGTTAGTCCATAAGAACACTTATGGACTCTTGATTTAAAATTTTGGATGGTGTAGATCATTTTAGTTAATTTAGGCATATAAGGGTATAATTGTACTTTTATATTTAATTAGTTATGTTAATTGGACGGTTATTAGCTATTTTTAAGGAAACATAATCCTACCTTTTTAGTTACCCGATTTTTAGGGAGGAAAAATCATCAACTTCAAGCGTTTTTTCAAAATTGATACTTCTTTCCGCCATATTTGTGAACAGTCGTTTTATTGTATACTTAGTTCAGTGGACTTGTATACTTAGTCATGTTTTATTGTATATTTAGTTCAGTGGATTTGTATACTTGGTTTAGTGGAATCGTATTCTTAGTTTTATAAGTAGTTTAGTGAATTTGTATACTTAGTTATGTGGATTTGTATACTTAGTTATATAAGTAATTCAGTGTAATTGTATGCTTAGTTAAATGTTTTTGTATACTTAGTATTATTTCAATGTATAGTTAGTTCAATGTAATTGTATACTTAGTTAAATGTTTCTGTATACTTAGTAAAGTTTTAATGTACATGTAGTTTAGTGTAATTGTATACTTAGTTAATTGTTTATGTATACTTAGTAATGTTTTAATGTATAGTTAGTTTTGTGTAATTGTATATTTTTCATTGATTGTTGCACAATTTTGTTGCCATATTTGAATAATTTCCATGTTCGAATGGGAAGGGAGAGGAAGGAAAGGTGAATCGCTTGATTATTGGGGACGTGATCAATACAAAATCACGTCCCTAATTTTTAGGAAGCGGTTACTATATTTAATTTCCTGGATTCCTATTTTATCCCTTCTGTTGTATACTTACTTATGAAATGTTGTATATATTGTAATATATCTTGGCCATTGATTTACTATTTGGATGGTGTAGACTTAGTCCTATGGACTAACCTAGGAGGGTGGTCTCACAGGATCCCCTCCCTATATATATATATATATATATATATATTATTGTAAGAATGGTAGAAGAAATAATGAAGAAAAATCACTTACGTATGTACATTTTAACATTATGACAACACTTATTTTTGCTTAAAACTTACATACACCCTTAATAAATTATAGAAGTTTAGGTAAAAAGATATGTATTATATTATTCAGGTAGTGGAATAATCTAACTTAACAAAAAAAATGTAATATGACATGAAAACAAGAATCAAACTCTGAAAATTTTAAGGAACTATATATATATATATATAGGGAGGGGATCATGTGAGACCACCCCCCTAGGTAAGTCCATAAGACCAAATCCACACCATTAAAAACATAAATCAACGGCCATGATCTAAATGAATCTATACAACTTTACATAAGAAACTATACATAGGAGGGGGTAAAATAGTAATCTGTCGAAATAAAATTGGTAACCGAATGCTAAAAATTAGGGACGTGATCTTGAATTGATCACGTCCCATAATCAGTGGAAATCCATCCGCGTCAACCCTTCTTCTTCACCACGACATTCTCTACCACCATTGACATCAAACTCTTAAACCTCGAAAATTATACAATATACATTTGCAGACGGGAAAAAACATACAATATATTTCGTTAATTGTCGAGGTTGTCATCAATTAGAGCAAAGGGATTGTACAATGGCAGAAGATCTTCCCTCCAACGCGATTGGTTAATGTTTCCAAGGTAATTTCTTACGATATACTTGCAAAAAAAATTAGGAGGAATCGCTGAAACAACACTGAACGCATTATCGAACCAATTGTATGTTTTTGTTGGTAATTTGTATGTTTAACATACAACAGATGTATATTTAGTGTACAAACATTGTATACATATTTTACAGTTTTTCAAATTTTGGAATTGTCTGTGCATTGTATATTTCTTGTTAGTTTGTATATGTAGTGAACAATGTTAGTATATTTAGTATATAAATCTTGTGTTTGAATATTTATTTCTTAAATATTTACAACTAGTTTGGAGATTGCATATATGTTGTCAACTGTTTTACGTGTATATTTAACATATTTAACTTGTATACATAGTCATGAGTGTTGTATATTTATAATATAAACTTGTATGTATTGTTATATTAGTTTCCCTAAATCCATTTAGTTAGATTGGATATAAATTCCTCTCAAAAAAAAAATTTTGTATGGTGGTGTATATGAACGTAGTTACTAATAATAATAATATGTATGTATGTGTTGCATATTGTATAAATAATAAATCCATTTTGTTTTTATAATGCTCTGTCTTGTTTAATGAAAAACATCACAGAACCAACAAACGATTTCAATGGACGTCAGCGGCTCGAAATCTCACCAGGCTTAACTAAATATTGGATACCAGAGGTAGAACAAGAAAAGATACCACGAGTGGGCATGTATTTCGCTACATTGGAAACCGGTATAAAATTTTACAAAGAGTATGGAACAATTAGCGGATTTGACATCAGAAGGAGCACGACAAAGCGGTTCAAGAACGAAGTAATTCGTCTGCATTATGTTCTTTGCAATAGAGAAGGCTTCAGACACAAAAAACAACATACCAATTGTATGTTTTTGTTGGTGATTTGTATGTTTAGTATACATATCTTGTATATTCAGTGTACAAACATTGTATACATAGTTTACATTTTTTCATATTGGGAATTGTCTATATATTGTATATTTCTTGTTAGTTTGTATATGTAGTGTAGAATGCTAGTATATTTAGTATATAGGTCTTGTATTTGTAGATTTATTTCTTGAATTATTTACAACTAGTCTGGAGATTGCATATTTGTTCGCAACTGTTTTGCGTGTTTATCTATCATATTTAACTTGTATACAATAGTCATAAGTGTTGTATATTTATAATATAAACTTGCATGTATTTTTATATTAGTTTCCCTAATTCCAGTTTGTTCAAATGAATATAAATTCGTCATTATTTAATTATATGGTGGTGTATATGAAGGTAATTACTAAAAATAATAATGTGTATGAATATGGTTGTATACTGTATACATAATACATCCATTTGGTTTTTATAATGCCCTGTCTTCTTTGATGTCAAAAATTGCAGAACCAGCAAACAATCTCAATGAACGTCAACGGCTCGAAATCTCGCCGGGCTCAACTAAATATTGGATACCAGAGGTAGAACAAGAAAAGATTCCACGAGGGGGCATGCATTTCGCTACATTGGAAACCGGTGTAAAATTTTACAAAGAGTATGGAGCAATTAGCGGATTTGACATCAGAAGGAGCACGACAAAGCGGTTCAAGAATGAAGTAATTCATTTGCATTATCTTCTTCGCTTGACATTTTATTAACCACGACTCTGCAATGCAACAAAATACACAATTGAGCTTATGAAAACTTTATGCAAGTGACCACATTTTACATTCCACTTAACATTGTATATTTAACTTATCATATCTGTATACTTAGTATTTGGACCAATCTCCACATAAAAAAAATCATATTCATATATAAAAACTTTATGCAACTTGTTGTTTAAATTCCACTTAAATATTGTATATTTAACATAACTTATTTGTATACTTGGTATCACCAAAACCCCCACATTAAAAAACACAAGATTCATATCTCAAAACTTTATACAGCTTCTTGTTTACATTCCATTTAATCTTGTATATTTAATATAACAATCTGTATAAATAATAAACACCACAAACCACACATAAAAACAGGCACGATTCATATATCTGAAAATTATACAATTTTCTGTTTACATTTCACTAAAATGATGTATATTTAACATGACAACTATGTATACTTAGTACACAACATCTGTACACGTGTCAAATACAAAAAAAAAACATCTGAGCCACAAAATTTACGGACGCCGGAACCCCACCCTACAGCTTCTCCACGGAATCGAGCACCTCAAACCACCACAACTTGGTCGCGGCAAAGAACCAACGTGAATGTGGAGAGGTCTGGTAAAATAACTGAGAAAAAAAATCTTTAGGACAAAAAATGGGCGTCGAAACCGTACCCTATCCTACTCCCTCCTTAAAAAATCGAACAACTTCGACCACCTGAATCATTGGTAGAGATGATAACCGAAGGAATTAAAAAAATTGAGAGCGACAGTAACTTGAGGGGAGATGACCGATTGGAATTTTGGGGAAAATTGAAAATAGGGTTTATTTGCAATATAGAACACGTTCAAGAAGGAGGGAGAAACCAAAAGGGGTCAGATTTTTCAAAAGACACGATTGCACCTAATTGGGTTTTTTGCTCCTAAAAATTGGGTAACTGATAAAAGGAAATATTGTGTTTTCCTAAAAACAAGCAAAAACGTGTATTATATTAAAACTGGTTAAATGTAAAAATACAATACTACCCTTATTATCCAAAAATAACAAAAAGTAATCTACACCATTAAAGGATTTAAATCAAGGGCCTATATGAGGTCTTATGGACTAACCTAAAGGGATTGGTCTCATTTGAACCAATCCCTATATATATATATATATGTGTGTGCTAAGAAAAACTTAAAAAACTAATAATCTGGCATTTATATCATAAGTACATATTTGTTAGGAAATTTATTTATTAGATTTTGCCAAGTGTGTGGACATGAAATTCGGCAGCTTCAATCAGCTGTCTCGGACGAAACTGACTGTCATGGCTGCTATCATGGAAGAGAAGAAGGTGAAATGGGCTGAGTTCATCTTCAGCCGAATATGCCAGAATATCATGAAAAGACCATAAATGATGCTGGTCAGTTCGTGAGCTCTTTGGGGTATGGCCTGGTCATTGGCCATCTAATGAAGGTGAAGGGGATCCCACTCACACATGGGAAGCCTTTCCATGTAAACAAGAGGATGTTCAAAGCAAACCTCTCCGATGCTCAGAGGAAAGCACATGCTAGAAGAGCTGACACTAGCGAAGGTGAGTCAATTGATCTTGTCCCTAAGGACACTACTGCAACCATCCCAGCTCCTTCCCCGAAGCCTACTCAGAAGAAGAAGAGAGTTGTTGCAATTGAATATGGCACTGAACTCGCGAAAGAGACTGCTGAAGCCGAAGAGTAGCAATCTAAAGAAGTAGAGGGTGGTGGGGGAATCACCACTAAAGTTGAGAAGACTGCTGACGAGGGCTAGCAGACTGAATAAGAAATAGTTGTTCGCGAGACAGCTGAGGATCAAGGAGTTTACATAGCTAACCAGTCTGAAGATTTAGCTGTTATGTCCCCTCAAACCGATGATGGAACAATTGAGGAGGAACAGGCTCCCCTTGCGCCTATCCAGGAGGAGGACGATGATGTCAAAATGTTATCTCCTGCCTACCATGACATCGAAGAAATATTGAGGATATGGAGGCATTGGAAGTTGAGCTATGCCAAATATCAATTCCAGAGTCCTGAATTTATCAAGGAGGAAGAAGAGCTTCTAAGCTTCCTAGGAAACATCTCAGTTAGCTCTGCTCTTAACCCTGATCGCATATCTATCCTTTATGAAAAGAAAGATGATGAGAAGCTAAAAGCTATTGAGAAGGCAAAGGTTATTGAAGAATCGAAGAAGCCTCATTCTTGTGCCTTCACAGATGCACATGAATATGCCTTAGAACCAACTGACAACAGTGATAGTGGCATTGAGGAGATTGACCCTGCTGTTGCAGTCGAGAAAGCTGAGTTTAGGCAAGCGCTAATGGAATCCAAAGAGTTGCACGCGCAACAAATGACTAGGGGCCCTAGAGAATCTTTATCCATCATGATTACTCCTAGCCCTGACATAATGGAGATGGTGAGAAACATTCAGTCTACCACATCTCTTGTGCACTCTAGAGATGACAGTTCCAGGAAAGATGGCAATGAAGCTAAAGAAGGTGATGTATATGGAATCTTAGCCAAGCCACGTCCTGAAGAAGATGTTGAGACACCTACCCAAATGGATGAACACTCAACTAGACAAATAGCCGTGTCTTAGGTTTCAAGTGACCCCTCTTGCTGAGACTCTGGTGGTGCACCACCAAGGAAAAAACTCACCACCACACGGCCCAGGTCGAGGAGGTCTGTGGGAGACTAAATACAAAAGAAGTTGGAGGCGAAGGTGAAACTCTAACAAATTAGCAGACCGAGGTTGACGAAGCTCAGATGGTTCCGACTATCTTATTTGAAACCCCGAGGGCCATGCAGGCCGATGAAGCTGTTGATGCAGCTAATGCAAATGATGGGAGTGAGGCCATGGGAATTGAGATTCCTGGCCCTGAAAGTGTAATCCAAAGAGTTGAGACTTCGAAGGATGCCATTGAAGACCCTAAAACAACTCCGTCTGCTGAAGGGATATCTATTGAAGACCCCTTTCTGATTGAGGCGCAAAAGGGAATGCACAAGGCCCATCAACGGTTGAGACTTTCCTAGGTAAGAAAGTTGTTGAAGAAGTGATTGCCCCTCATGAAGAGATCACTGAAGAAGAGGAGATCAATGCTCTTCACGACTCCCCAGAAAATGTAGATGTTGGGTTCTTGGGAACTGATGATGAAGCTAAGTCCAACCCTATTTGAAAATCAACTAAGGGCAAAGCTGCTGAGGAGGCACAGGCAAAGAGGAGGCAAGCTAATGATAAGGCTACTCCTATGAACTTTACTATGGTTGATGGCCCACCCCCAATGTTGCCATCACCCTCCAATGATGCCGATAAGTCAACCGAGGACAAGACTACTCAACAGGAAGATACAACTGATGCTAATGAAGCTGTTAAGACATCTGAGGATTAGTCAGCTCCGCAGGCTAACACAACTGCACAAGATGTCGATAGTGCTGAAATAGATGAGACACATAGAGCTGAGGAAATTGTGAAGGAAAAGGGAAAAGCTCCGCAGGTCGAGGATGGGGAAATTCCTATTTTTCCTGAAGATTTGTTTGCTGAATACTTTCCCTTCGAGGCCTACATACCTTTTGAAGCAGAGTCAGCCACGGAACGTGCTAGATATACCGTCGTAGTCTCCCCTAAAGAACTTGGAACTCCAGATGATACAACTATGGAGCCGGTTGGAGTTGACTTTGATGTTGTATGGCCAGAGGAACAGTCCACTAATGCAGCCGACTTCCGTAAAGCCTTCAAAGCCATCTGTGCAGATATTGAGCGTATGGAGCATGAATTTGCAGCATTAGACCAACGGCTAGACAACCGCGACACCAACATCACTAGAGATATCCGAGGAGCTATTTTTGAGAATACGAGAACTGATCGGACAGGCAAAGGCATTAAGGCATGAGCAGGTCACCTACTTCAAGTCCTTATTCGCAAAAATGGTGATTTGGAGCTCAGACAACGCTAAGTTCCAGCAGCGTCAGAGGGACCACATGTTTAGGATTGATCAATCTCATAATAGTGACATGGAGTTGCTCAAGGCTCAACATAAGTCAGAAATTCAGAGCATGGAGGCCAATATGGAACAACAAATAAAGGTGCTCCAAATTGAGATGAAGTTGATGGCAGCTGAGTTAATGGCCTTAAGATCCAAATTCCGAGCAGTACACTCCACGACTCACGACAAGCAGGATATGATAAATAATAAGATTGATCTACTCCTAAGTGGAGTATTCCCTCAGTTGGCTCTACCCTTTGGTGATGATGCCATAAAAGGGGAAGAAGAAAGTAAAAAACAACAAATGAGTAATAAGGATGGACAAAAAGGTGAAGCAAGCAAGGGGACAGGCAGTGAAATTAAGAAGCCACCCTTGAAAATCATGCTTGCTAAGACCCCACAACAAGGTGAAGTTACAGTCTCAATTCTCAGCCAACTACCGAAAGAACTATCCTTAGAAGACAAAGCTGATTTGGCAGTCAAACAGTCAAGAAAAGCCATCGAAGCTGAATTCAAAAAGGTAGCTGAGAAACACTCCTAAAGAATCAAAGACATAAAATCAAGGTTCGAAGGCCCCCCAGCTGGATTGTTGAAAGATTCCCTAGTTGTAAGACCCCCTCAAGAAATCACGATGCTTGATGCAAGATCTAAACCTAGATCACTAGAGGATTTTCAAACTATAGCCGCAGAAGGTTACTTCAAGAATATGACTCTACCCCAGGCGTGGGACTTGTATTGGGAGAAATGACTCAATTTATGTGTAGGTCCCAAGGGGTGTGAGTGTAAGGTTTAGAAGGGGAGGTTGAATAAACCTTACAAACTTTTTGATTTAGTCCTTTTAAAAATAGTTCAGAGTTAATTCTTCACAGCTAAGTCCTTGATGGACAGCTAAGTTAGTTAACCAAACAGAGTTAGCCACTCAGCGGACTGACTCGAGCTATTGATAGAATAACTCACCGCTTAGTCTAAAGCTTAACTCAACTCGTGAAATGTTTTTTGGAAGACTTTAACACCCTTGAATTTGGTTTAGATTTGTTTTAACACTTGGTTTTAGCACTTTGTTAAATACCAATTGGATAGCAAATTTATAAGCGAGATATAAAGTAATATGCAGAATTGAAGTGCTAAAATTTAAATGACACAATAAATTTTATAGAGGTTCAAGATGGGGTAATTCTTCTAATCCTCTCTACTCCAACTCCTAGAGGAATCCACTAAGTATTGATCGGATTACAAAGTGGTTATCACCCAAATGCAAGTCTTGATCACACGGTGACTTGATCCTTTGGGACTCGATCCGAGATGCCTTGGTCACACAAAGTTGGCTTCTCGTCGACTCGCCTTCTTCCGGGCATTTGCCTTGCTACTACAGACTTACTTCCTCAAGTTTCTTGAATTTGATCACGAAGCCCTCCAAGTCCTTAAGATCGGTTCGACCTTGAACCTTTCTACAATCCTCGTGGAATGTAGACCCCTTTGATTCTTCAAATATTTTCTCTTCAACTCGATTGAAGTCGTCTTTCCTTCACATGTAAGTGTTGGATTGATTTCCTTCAAGTTCGGTTTGAGGATTAAGCTTGAATGATTTGAGAATTTTTCAGTAGGTGTAGGTCCCAAGGGGTGTAAGTGTAAGGTTTAGAAGGGGGTTGAATAAACCTTACCAAATTTTTGATTTAGGCCTTTTAAATCTACAGAGTTCTACACATGTTTGTGTCCTTGATGGGAATCGAATTAGTCCTCAGTAGAGTTAATCTCTCAACAGACTCAAAGTAGCATTTATTAATAGAGTAACTCATTTGTTGGCTATAATTTGACTCATTTGTGGTTTTGTTTTTTGGAAGACTTAACACCCTTAAGTTTGATTAAGCAAGTTTTTGACTTGATTTAGTACTTATAGATTATCAAATGGATAGCAAATTTATCGTGAGATATAAGCAATTAAAAGTGCGAGTAAATTTAAATCTTTGAAATGTAAATGACACAAGATAAAGTTTTTATAGAGGTTCAAGATGGGGTAATTCTTCTACTCCTCTCTTCTCCAACTCCCCGGAGGAATCCACTAAGTAATGATCGGTTTACAAAGTGGTAACAGTCCGATACAAGTCTTGATCACAACGGCCGACTTGATCCTTTGGGACTCGATCCGAGACGCTTGATCACTCGGTGGCTTCTCGACGACTCGGCCTTCTTCTTGCAGGGGTTTTGCTTTGCTACTCGACTCACTTGCTCAAGCACTTTGGATTTGATCACGAAGCCCTCCAAAAGCTTAAGACTTGGTTCACCTTGAACCTTTCTACAATCCTTCTTGGAATGTAGACCCCTTGTTTTTCGATATTTTCCTCTTCAACTCGATTGAAGTTCTCTTTCCTTCGGGTAAGTGTTGGATTGATGTACTTGAGATGTAGGCTTGAGGATTGAGATTGTTTGATTATTGATAAGCTTGTATATCTCACGTGTGTCATTCATCCTCTTTTTTTCTCAAACAAACTCCTCGGCCTTTTATAGTGAACTTTCAAAAATTTGCCCGTTGAAGAGATAGGCTCATTTTTGAAAATCACTTTGCGATCGTTGGTATGCGATTCTTGGAATTGCCATTTCCTCGTATGAAATGTTTTATCACCTTTTCGAGTTCGACACGGTGTAGTGCTTCCCATTGGTTCATTTCTTTTGCACGCTCGGGATCGAGCACTCCAAGAAAGGTAGTATGGAGATATTACTTGTTTAAGTAAATCTCTTGATTTCGGCAACGGTTCTTTTGATTATCTCGACTTGATTGCATTTCCTCGCTTTCCCAGGTGACTTAGAGTCGACTTCCAATCATTGGATGACTCTTTGTCACTTGACTTGAGACTTGGCTTCTCTTGAGTTGACTTGATCGATGTTCCACTCACCGCATCTCACCGCTTCTTGATCGAGTTCTGTCTGCTCTTCTTTTCTTTGTTGTACTCATTGTCTCACAGCAGAGTTTTCCTTCAAGCCTTGATTTGTCTTCTTGCAAGTTGGAGCGTAGGCCGACTTAACTCGGCTTGGCCACTCTAATTGTTACAATACATTTCAAAGCAAGAATTGGGGAGCCAACTTTCTATTCTAAGTTTTACATGGCATTCATCAAAATCTAAACAATAGAATTCCTAACAATTTCCCCTTTTTGATGATGCCAAAACTTAAATCATACAAAGATGCAAATAACAAAGATACATACGAGATAGTGTATTGACATAGAATGTATGCACATAATTAATCTTTTTATTGATTATATCATTCTTGTACTTAACACAATTTGTTTACAAGGTGTATCGAGTATGTAATTGTCAAAAAAATTTATAGCATTATTACGAGAAGACTTACATTGTATGTATTTACATATAAAATACACGAAGGGTTGGACAAAGAACACTTCATCTCCTTCATTTGTCTCCTTCTTTCATCTTGATCAAGATCTTCTTCTCTTTCTTTCTCTTCTTCTCGTCATCACCTCTTCTTTTTTTCTTCTCATATGCCTTCTGGCAGCTTCATCTTTCCTTATTCTTTCCTGTCTCTCCCGCCATAGCTGAGTTTGTCTCTTGTTTTTTCTTCTATCCTTTTTGCATACTCAGCGTTGGTTTTAGCCACTTGCAAGTTCGCCACATGGTCAAGCCCGGTGAGGAGATCCCTCCTTTCTTTCCCGGATCTACGTATTCAATATTCTTGGGCAGAGGCCTAGGTCCAAGCTTCTTCCTCCATCGCCGCTTCTTCCTCTACTACCGGGCGTATCAGTCTTTGGGGCCTTCTTTTCCGGTGAGTGCCAGCGGAGTGACCAGCAGAGCGATCGGCGGTTGTCTCATTGTCTCGTCGCCTTCTTCACATAATGTGAGACCCTTTTCCCAAGAGACAGTCCCAAGCTTGAGCCAAGGACATATTTGCAAAATAACCTTGATTCGAGCGTTTTGAATTCGTCAACCGATCTTCGCTCTGTCCCGACATCCGAAATGGCATACGTGTCTCTCGTCAACCGGAATGCCTCCGTGTTCTTTCAAAATGTTCATCACCCCGCATCCATTCTTCCTTCCACCTCCTTCATCCCTCGCTTCAATTTCTTTTCTCTTCTCGGCCATAGATAAAGCAGAGTGTTGGAGTGGCGAGTCACATGGGAGTTTGTCGCTTATAATGTCATTTGTTCCTTGTCACCGCTCCTTTCTTTTCGACTTGATTTTCTTTGCTTTAAGGTATTCCTCTTCCCCTTTTTGGCATCATCAAAGGATAGAGGAACCCCGGGGAACATCTTTGGCAAGCATGAAGTCGAGTCTTCCGATGGTTGAATTTTGCTTCAAGTCTGCTGCGTTGTATGCCGCACGGAATTGATCGAGTAGTAGCGTTGGATTCACTGAAATCGCTTCATCTCGGCCATGAGAAGGCTGAATTTTCTTGTCATGTGTTCTTCCAAACGCTGTATATCATTTGCATTTCGCTCACGCAGCAGCCTTGATCTCGGCAAAGTGTGAGCTTCGTGCATATGTTCAATGTGTTCCCGCAGCCGTTTCGCATCAACATTTTCGACTCTCCACACCAGCAGCTTGTTGAATAATTGTCTGCAAGTATCTCACCTGTTCCACACGCATTGATTCTTTGTTGTTGCCACCATTCCCTTATCCTCGATTGTGATGCCTCTCAAGTCGTACATGTAAGGTTGGCATCTCTGTTGTCCAGGCGCATATCCAAGGAGGCTGATGCCTCTCCATCTTTTCAACTTCAAAGAAAGAGTGCCTTGAACACTTTCGTATTTCACTTGATTGATTCTTCATTGCGGTGATGGCCATACAATCATTTAAATCGAAATCGGCTGGAACAATGGTGCCGAGTGAAAAACAGGAGCTGGTCCGTGATAGCGTGCTTGCTCATTTTTCGACTCTTCGTGGAGTTCTCGTATCTCCAAAGTGAGAAAGGGAAAGATTCCACAAAGGATTCATCACCGCCATCCGGGATTTGTTCGATGATAAGCGGTGGGCGTGAAGTTCTTTTGGGAATCGATCCACTGTAGCTTGAGGAGCCGGAGCGGTGGTCACCGGTTCAAACTAGGTTTTGTGGTGCGATGGGACTCGGCTTGCCGAGCCTCATTGTCTTAACGACTTCGTTGGTCTGGTGATTTCTCCTTTTGAGTAGATGGTCCTCGGCCTTATCGAAGCGTCATCGGACGATGATGAGATTTCCATTGGTGGCTCATCATCAAAATTAAAGGTCCGACGAGTAGTCTTGGGATCGACTTGCTCGTGCCTGGAACATCCGCACTTGGTGAGTCTTTTGGATTTGTCATGGGGTTGACTCAGCTTTTTCTTCTTCGCCTTCCGATCCCGGAAAGGTGACATCGGGGTTGTCCTGGGAATCATGAAGTGCGCGATCTCCTTTTCGGATGGGTCAATGATTGCGGGAGGAATGTTCTCTACTTCAGCCTCTTTACCCAGGAAGTCTCAACCTCCCGTGGGCCTTCATTTCCTCCGAAAGTCTCTCTGCTGCGAGGCCTTGGTCCTCCCTTTCGACAGTGTCACTGTCTTAGGGTCTTCGACAGATGGCATCCATTGGAGTCTCAACCCCATGGATTGCACTTTCATCGCCCAGCAGTGTTAACTCCCGTGGCTGTTCCTTCCTCGTGCCTCGACTCGCATCAGCGGCGTCATTAGCCTTCAGAGCGATTTGGCACCTCGGTGAGACGATCTCAATCGCCCCGAGCTTCGTTGATGGCAACTTTCTTTCTTCTTGTGTTTGAGTGTTCTTTGCTTCGCCTCCTACATTCTTTGTGGAGTCATCTGCAGATCCTCCGACCTTGCTGCGGTGGAGGAGTTTCCCCCGGGCGCACGCACCGGTGAGTGACTTGGAGTGGGGTTACTCGTCTCCAAACTCCCTACTGTTGCAATTGATGGTTCAGCCGTTGGGGCGGTGGTGGCACACCTTCAATAGGGGTTGGCTCGATTGGGGTCCCCACTAGCCCAGCTTTCATCGCCATCTCCTTATCGCTTCTTCCGAGTTAGCTGGGAAGTGGTAGCAAAGAACATCGGTGGCTATTTTGAACCACTCCCATTGGATCGATTTCGGTGTGTTCGAGGACTCTCCTGGTCCCTCCATCGTCTTTGCTCGTGAAGGATTCTTGATTCGTGCAATGCTTGCTGCATTTGCAATTTTTCACGTCGCGGCGTGACATTCTCGTGTTCCTCATCACTTTCGGAGAAGACATCAAGGAGAGGATGGAAGTGTTACCTGGGTGCTTAGGAGATAGGGCGATCTTGCCTTCTCGCGTGCTTCGCTTCTTGACTTGCTTTTCTCTCTCCTTGTCCTTGTAGATCTGCGAGAATATCCATGCGATTTGTCTTCATCTAGAGCCGGGAGCACAAATAGATAATCCAAGGAAATTTAGCGATTCTCTTCTTCTTCTATGAATTTAGGCCGTTGGAACTGTTCCCTTGACTTGCTCAACTTCCATTTTCTCCACTCACGCAGACGATTTTGGATGTCCGGGTAAGGTGGAGATAGGATCATTACATCACTATCCGTTTGGGCTGGTTCTTCTTGTGCTTGTTTGTATGAGCTACTGTTTGTGTCTTGGTTGCCTCTGCTGATCACCTTCAAGCAGACTTGGGCTGTTTCATCAATTACATCCGGAGACTCTACTTCTCCAAAGTAGTCTCCCGGTTGATTTGTGCTAGCCGAGTAGCCGACTCTGGTGGTTTCTCTGTTCGGATCGCTTTACAAGTCTTCTTCGTCTCTTAGTTTGTACCGAGGGATTTACGGTTCGAGACGGTGTCCTCTCGAGTCTTGGGCGGGCCGGGGCGGTGCTTGTGTTTGTTTCGAGGAGTGGCCGTCTAGGTTTGTCGATCTCCTCTTTTGACGATCGAGAAGGAATTTGTGAGTCCTCTCGACCGCCGCCGCAGGGGCGGGTGACACGGCCGCTGGGCGGGTGACTCGCTGCAGGGCGGTGACTCGGGCAGGGGCGGGAGCATGTTTGGTTTTCTTTGCCGCAGGGGGCAAGAGACTTCTTGGTAGCTGCAGGGCGCTTTCTTCTTGGTTGGAGAGGAGGCACTGTTGTGTCTTGGGGTCAGTGATTCCCCTCTTTGGTGTCGCTCTCTTGGCGTACGCCGCTCGAGCACCAGCACCGAGAGATTAGCTCAACATCCTCTTGTTAACATGGAATGCTTTCCCATGTCTAAGAGGGACTCCTTTCACCTCCAATAGTCGGCCAATCACAGGCCATATCCCGAGAGATCCTCCAAATGACCCATCTTCTTTGAAGGACTTGTTCCCTACGTTCGGGCAGAGTCTGCTGTAGATAAACTCATTTTGATTTATCTTCTTTTCTTCGATTATTGCGGCCGGCAAAGACAATCAATTTTGCCTTTGTGATTGGTCAAAGCCGCCAAATTTGATGTCGATGCATTTGGCAACTATGTCCAACAATTTGTGATAATCCTCCTTGGCCGATCTCTTGTTTTTTGTGTATATTATTTTGTCAAAGAACGTCGGACTTGGCTATTTCTTTCCATGCGTCCCAAGTTTACATCAACCTCCTTAATTTGATTTGCTCCCTGGCGGTAGTGAGCAATATTCACCAAATCCTTGGCGGTGATAGTCACCGCTTCCGTGAATGATGACTTGATTCCTTCATCGTGAATCTCGGCATTCACGTAGAATTGTGCGACCTCCTCCACATAGGTCATAGGATACTCCAGTGTTAGAAAGCGGTTTTGATCCCGACGTTTCTAACTTCTCCGCGATTTTCTTCACCAGGTGTCGTCGGACCCGCTTCACCATTTCGTCGAAATCACGGTCGAACCGGTGTGGATTTGTTTTCCCAACTTGGTAAAGTTATACGTTGGTGCCATTTCTCGAGAATAATTTCAAGGAAAAGTTCGGAAATTTGATTTGAAGGTTGATAGGGTTTTGAGAGTATTTGCCTTTGCTTTTTGAGAGAGAGAGATTGAACAGTTTTAGAAGTGTGAGAGAGAAACGGACGAAAAATGGTTTAAATATGGTTTATGAAAGGGCGTGCAGACGGTTTTTGAATCGTGATCGAAATCAACGGCTTGGATTTTCGCACGCATATTGAGCGATTCATGTCTCGTATTTAATGCGGCAAAGATTTATATCCAATCATAGGCTTGGTGTGCAGCTTTATGTCCGTACACATCATCATTATCCGACGTGTCTCTTAAAACATTCTCGCTAAGTCAAAAACATTGCGTTTTTGTCACTTTGCTCATAAGTTATTCAGACTTATCTCTTAGCCGATTTAACTCGCTTCTCACATTTCTCTTAGTGACTCAAATTTATCGGTGACTTGGTATAGTGACTTTTTATAAATCTGATTTCATGAGCTAATTTTTGTTTTCACTCTTTTCACCTTCTTTCTGTTCCATTTCTTTTCTTTGATTCTTCGTGTCTCGGCTTAGCTCAATTAGCCCCAACTCATGTTTGAGTTCTTCAAATCTTGACTCACATAATGGTTTTGTGAAGATGTCGCCTAGTTGCTTATCGGTTGAGATATATTCCAAGATAATGTCCTTTTCAACATGATCTCTTATGAAATGATATCGACATCTATATGTTTTGTTCTTGAGTGCAACACAGGATTTTGAGTGATTGCAATTGTACTTGTGTTATCACACATGATTGGAATTTCTTTTTCTTCAACTTCATAATCTCTCAAATTTGTTGTCTCATCCATAGGACTTGGGCAAACTTGTTTGCCCCTGCAGCCTATGTATTCTCAATTTGTAGAAGTGGCTATTGAGTTTTGCTTCTTGCTAAACCAGAAATTAACTGTTTCCAAGCATTTGACATGTGCTCGAAGTACTTTTCTGTCCACTCTGCATCCAAAGATAGTCGAGTCTCGAATAGCCAATTAGCTTGAATCCACCTTCCTTTGGATACCATAGCCCCTACTTCTTGGTTTCCTTTTAAGTATCTCAATATTCTCTTAGTCATTGCGATCATATGGCTCTCTTTTGGAGCGATTGAAATCTTGCACATACACCTACAAAGCAAAGGTGATGTCCGGCCTGCTAGTTTGTGAGATAGAGCGATGATCCAATAAGTGCTCAGTATCTTGTTTGATCTGGCTTGCCATCCGCATCCATGTCCATTTTGATCGATGTGTTCATTGGTATTTTTCGAAGACTTCTCCTCCATACCAAATTTCTTCATTAAATCTCTGGTGTATTTTGTTTGACTTATGAAGGTTCCATCCTTGGTGTTTCACTTGAAGTCCAAGGAAGAATGTCACTCTCCCATCATGCTCATTTCAAATTTACTTTGCATGAGGTTTGAGAATTTTTCACACGACTCTTTGTTAGTGGATCCAAAAATGATGTCATCCACATATATTTGAACAAGCAAAGGTATACTCTTCTTGTCTTGAATTCTGAAAAGTGTTCTATCTACTTTTCCTTTAGTGAATCCATTTTCGATTAGGAATTGTGACAGGGTATCATACCATGCTCGGGTGCCTGCTTTTCAATCCATACAGGGCTTTCTTGAGTTTGTACACTTTGTCTCCAAGAGTCTTCCGCTCAAATCCTCGGAGGTTGTTCAACATACACTTCTTCTTCCAATAATCCATTTAGGAATGCACTTTTTACATCCATTTGATATACAATGAAATTTTTGTGAGTGCATAGGCAAGAAACATCCTTATAGCTTCCAATCTTGCTACAGGAGCAAATGTTTCATCAAAATCTATTCCTTCTTCTTGGCAATATCCTTTGGCTACCAGTCTTGCTTTGTTTCTTACCACGTAACCTTCCTCGTTCATCTTATTTCGAATACCCATTTGGTTCCAATAACATTTTGATGTATGGGTCTTTGTACTAATTCCCATACTTTATTTCTCTCAAACTCGATTGACTCTTCTTGCATAGCTTGAATCCAATGTGTGTCATCCAATGCTTGTGACACATCTTTGGGCTCTATTCTGCGAGATGAAGCATGTGAACATTGCTTCTTGTTGAGTTCGGATCTTGTCTTGACACCTTCTCTCATGTCTCCAATGACAAGATTTGGTGGATGGTCTCTCGGCCATCTTACGCCAGGTTGAAGTAAGTTAGCTGGATTCGATCGACTTGCATTTGTGTTCTTTGGGTCGCCTCTCTCGTGATCACTCATTGCAGATTTTCCATTTTGTTTTTGAGATTGACTATCTCATCTTCTTCTCAATTGATAATCCCCGCCTACCTTCAAAGATAGGGATTCTTACGTGAGGTTGGATGTTTCAAACTTATCGGTGACTCTTCAATGTCTTTTCCATTTATGTTTGGCTCATCGAATACTACATGAATGGATTCTTCAGTAACCATAGTTCTTTTGTTGAGTATTCTCAGTAGGCTTTGCTTTGGTGAGTATCTAAGAAGATACCTCATCGACTTTAGCATCAAAAGCCTTTAGGTTGTCTTTGCCATTATTGTGGATGAAGCATTTACATCCAAATATCCGAAATATGCAACATTTGGTTTTCTTCCAGTCCGGATCTCATAGGAGTCTTTGTCACCGCCTATTTATCATACATCTGTTTTGGGTGTAGCAGTGTGTTAAAGAACTTGTTAAATCTTTTAACCATCGGGCTATTTCTTTCCGGGTCAATTGCCTCTTTGACCTCAGCTCTCCTTCCGTCTTTTGACTAGAGCATTGTTTTGGGTACATTGTCTCTTCCTGGTCTTTCCTTCTCGGCTCAAACTCGTAGGCTTTGAGGTCCGAGAATAACTCATGATTGGATGTCTTTGATAGGTCCATGGAGTGTCTCAATGCCATGACCTTCATTTCCCATTCAATTTGGAAGACTTTTTAGGATCTTCATACACATTTCCTTTTGTGTATATTCCTTTCCAAGTGTAGATGACTCATTTGTGATTTACGTAAACCGAGCATCCGGTTGATCCAGGTTTTCTCCGAGATCATTTTAAAGTTCTCAAATTTTTGTACTGACCATTTGATAGTTTGTTTTCTTTGATTTGCTCGAGCCTTCACAAATCAATGTCGGTTTGTCCCAAATTTCCTTAGCTTGATTTTGCAAGATTTCACTTTATTGAACATGGCTTTGTCAAGGTTTTGTAGAGAATGTCCTTGGCTACATTGTCCAGGTTGTATCTTTTTCTGTCATCATTTGTCCACTCGGTTCTTGGTTTTTCAACCATGGTGGTCCGGTCTTCGCATCTTCTTCCCCTTCATTTTGCAACTCTTCGCATACATTTGTGTTCACCTTTAATATTTGCAGAGGCCCATCTTCTATCACTATCCACATCTCATCATGTAATGCCGATAGGTGAGCTCGCATGCGAATTTTCCAATCATCAAATTCTTCAATAGTGAACATAGGAATGCGTGTTAGATTTGCTTCCATGATAATAACTTTTAATGATAGAAAAGAGTTTAGAAAGTTTAAGTACTAAAGCGAGACTTTTGAAAAGTTTGGAGATCTAGTTCAAGAACCGGTGCGGAGGGTTCAATGAACCAACCGCTCCGATACCACTTGTAGGTCCCAAGGGGTGTAAGTGTAAGGTTTAGAGGGGGGGTGAATAAACCTTACCAAATTTTCGATTTAGGCCTTTTAAATCTACTGAGTTCTACACAATGTGTCCTTGATGGACATCGAATTAGTCCTCAAGTAGAGTTAATCTCTCAAATGCACTTTTGAAAGTTACATTAATAGAGTAACTCAAATTGTTGGCTATAATTTGACTTCAATTTGTGGTTTTGTTTTATTGGAAGACTTAACACCCTTAAGTTTGATTAAGCAAGTTTTTCTGACTTGATTTAGTACTTATAGATTATCAAATGGATAGCAAAGTTATCGTGAGATATAAGCAATTAAAAGTGCGTAAATTTAAATCTTTGAAATGTAAATGACACAAAGAAAGTTTTTATAGAGGTTCGAAGATGGGGTAATTCTTCTACTCCTCTCTTCTCCAACTCCCGGAGGAATCCACTAAGTAATGATCAGTTTACAAAGTGGTAATGCAGTCCAGATACAAGTCTTGATCACAACGGCCGACTTGATCCTTTGGGACTCGATCCGAGACGCCTTGATCACTCGTTGGCTTCTCGTACGACTCGCCTTCTTCACAGGTGCTTTGCTACTCTGACTCACTTGCTCAAGCACTTTGGATTTGATCACGAAGCCCTCCAAAAGCTTAAGACTTGGTTCAGCCTTGAACCTTTCTACAATCCTTCTTGGAATGTAGACCCCTTGTTTTTGATATTTTCCTCTTCAACTCGATTGAAGTTCTCTTTCCTTCACGGGTAAGTGTTGGATTGATGTACTTCGAGATGTAGGCTTGAGGATTGAGATTGTTTCGATTATTGATAAGCTTGTATATCTCACGTGTGTCATTCATCCTCTTTTTTTTTCTCAAACAAACTCCTCGGCCTTTTATAGTGAACCTTCAAAAATTTGCCCGTTGAAGAGATAGGCTCATTTTTGAAAATCACTTTGCGATCGTTGGTATGCGATTCTTGGAATTGCCATTTCCTCGTATGAAATGTTTTATCACCTTTTCGAGAGTTCGACACGGTGTAGTGCTTCCCATTGGTTCATTTCTTTTGCACGCGCTCGGGATCGAGCACTCCAAGAAAGGTAGTATGGAGATATTACTTGTTTAAGTAAATCTCTTGATTCTGTGCAACGGTTCTTTTACTGATTATCTCGACTTGATCGCATTTCCTCGCTTTCCCAGGTGACTTAGAGTCACTTCCAATCATGGATGACTCTTGTCACTTGACTTGAGACTTGGCTTCTCTTGAGTTGACTTGATCGATGTTCCACTCATTTGCATCTCACCGCTTCTTCTTCGATCGAGTTCTGTCTTTTCTTTGTTGTACTCAATTTGTCTCACAGAGAGTTTTCCTTCAAGCCTTGATTGTCTTCTTGCAAGTTGGAGCGTAGGCGACTTAACTCGGCTTGGCCACTCTAATTGTTACAATACATTTCAAAGCAAGAATTGGGGAGCCAACTTTCTATTCTAAGTTTTACATGGCATTCATCAAAATCTAAACAATAGAATTCCTAAAAGAGGTTACATGACTCAAATGATAGCTTGAATGTTCGTAGTACATGTAGTCAAGGTGACCTTTTCTCAAATTGATTCCTCAACCTTTTATAGTGTTCTTTTGAAAATCTGCCCGTTGAAGAGATAGGCTAATTTTCAAAAGACACTTGTGGTCATTGGCTTGTCTTGTTGCAGTCCTCGAAATTGAGATTTCCTCGTATTGAATGAACCTTCAGCTTTTTAGAGTTCTGACACGAGTGCAGTGCTTCCCATTGGTTTATTCCTTTTGCACGCTTCTGGGACTGAGCACGTTAAGAAAGGTAGTATGGAAGTATTACTTGTTTAAGTAACTTTCTTGATTTCTGTGCAATGGATCTTTTTCAGTTGTTTTGACTTGACTGCAGTTCCTTAACTTCCCCAGATGACTTCGAGTCAGCTTCCAATCATTAGATGACTCATCTGTCACTTCAACTTGAGACTTGGATATCTTGGGTTGACTTGACTGACACTTCACACAGCTGCATCTCGGTGAGCATCGCTCCGATCGAGTTCATGTCTTCTCTTTCTTGCCATACTCAACCGCATCACAATGAGTCTTCATTCTAGTCTCCGAGTTGACTTCTTGCATATTTAGACATAATCGACTTAACTCACTCGAATGTACCATATCTATTACAATGCAAGTTACAAAGAAAATGGGGTGCCAACTTTCTAGTCTAAGTTTTACATGGCATTCATCAAAATCTGAAAATAAATTTCCCAACAATTTCCCCCTTTTTGATGATGCCAAAACTTAAAGCATACATGCAAAATGTAAATATCAAAGATACATACAGATAGTTTAGTAACAGAGAATGTATGCGTAGAATCAATCTATTTATTGATCATAACATTCTTGTCCTTTACACAGCTGTTTACAAAGTGTATCAGAGCAAACATCTATGTCTACGCAAAAAAAAAAGAAATTACAGATTTCTTATTCAAAGTACAGAAGACTTACATACTTATGTATTTACAATAGTAAATTACATGAAGGGGTGGGTAACAACACTTCATCTCCTTCGCTGCCTCCTTCTTTCCTCATCAGATCTGTCTTCTTCTGACCTTTTTCTATTCTTCTCTTCTTCAGCTGCTTTCTTTTTCTCATATGATTTTTTCTCGGCGACTTCATCTCTTCTTTTTCTTTCTTGTCTTTCTTCCCACAGCTGAGTTTGTCTTTTATTCTTTTCCTCGATTCTCTTTACATACTCAGCATTGTTCTTGGCCACTTGCAAGTTAGCTACTTCGTCAAACCCAGCCTAATAGATCCCTCATTTCTTCCCTGGATCTATGTATTCTATATTTTTGGGTAGAGGTCTAGGTCTAAACCTCTTCTTCCAACGCTTCTTCCTCTTCCTCTTCCTCCGGATGTGTATTGTAACTTGGGGCCTTCTTCTTCCCGGTTGAGTGACCATAAGAGTGATCGCAGAGCGACCGATGAGTCCGTCAGCTTTTCAACTTCTTCGCATAGCTTGAGGCCTTTTTCCCAATACAAGTCCCAGGCTTGGGCCATGGTCATGTTATCGAAGTAACCCTCGTATGCGAGCATCTTGAATTAATCAATAGATCTCGGCTCGGTTCCGACGTCTGAAATGGCAGCAGTGGCTCTTCTTGTTGGAATACCTCCATATTGTTTCAGTATGTCCATTGCACGGGCATCCATTTTTCTTTCAATCTCTGTCATCTCTGCTTCTACTATTTTCCTCTTCTCGGACATGGGCACAGCAGAGTGTTGGAGCGGCAGAGTCACTGGAACCTTGCTGATTATGTCAGCTGTGACAAGTCCTTGTTGAAGGGTTCTAGCAACCATTAAGGTCATGTCTTTCGAACCTTCCCCCTCAACCGATTTTCCCTTATTTTCTGTTCTCTGTTCTTCAGTTGTCTTTGCTTTTACAGTTGTGTCCTTCTTCTCGGCTGCGGATTCTTTCAACGTTTTTAGGTATTCCTCTTCCCCCTTTTTGGCATCATCAAAGGAGAGAGGAACCCCTGGAAACATGGCAGCATGCATGAAATCTAGACGGCTGATAGCTGAGTTCTGATTGGACTCTGCTGCAAGGAGTATCTTTCGCTTCGAAATTTCCGAGCGGGTGGCTTTCGACTCGGCTGTCACCAACTTCATTTCAACCATAAGAAGGCTGAATTTTGTATTCATGTTTTCTTCCACTCGCAGAAGTTCTTTTCGATGAAATTCGCACAACAGTTCCATCTCTGTGGTATGAGATTCATGCATTTTGTCAATGTTTTCTTGCATTCTTCTCTTCATATCAGCATTATCAGCGCTTCAGATCAACATCTTATTGTACAATGCTTTGAAGTATCGAACTTGTTCCACACGCATTGTTTGCTGCTATTGCCACCATTCTCGGATCCTGACTATTATTCCACGCAGATCAACAGTAAGATTAGCATCTCAGTTATCCAACCGCATATCTAATGAGGCCTGGTGCCTTTCCATCTTCTCAATCTCCACAAATATAGCTTTGAAAACTTCTCGAACCTCAGCTGTTACCTCTGTCTCAGCTGGCGGCCAAGCAGCATCAAAGTCAAAGTCTGCTGGAACAATGGTGTCTGTTGGAATGATGGGATCAGGTTTATGGAAACACCGTTGATCTCTAGCTGATTCGTCATCAAGAGTAGGGAGCCCTAGTGAGAAGGGGAACGTTTCTTCAAAAGCATCATCACGAACATAAGGAATTTGTTCAACGGTAACTCGTGGCCGTGATGTGCCTGGTTGTGTCAATTTTTTGCAGACTTTGGGAACTCGCGTAGATTGATCGTGATTTAGCCGGGTTTGTTGTGGTATGGATGGCTGAGCCTCAGCTGTCTCAACAGCTTCGTCGGTCTCAGCTGGTGCTTCCTGTTGAGTTGTCCGTCCTCGGTCGATCGAGCGTCATCGGAAGATAATGAGATTTGGAGAGGTGGCTCACCATTGAAATTGAAAGTTTGGCGAGTAGCCTTAAGATCGGACTTACTCGTGCTTGGGAGAACATCCTCAGCTGAGTCTTTTGGATTTACAGTGGGGGATGACTCAGCTTCGTCTTCATCTTCAGATCCCAGAAATGTTACATCAGGATTGTCTTGGGAATCGTGAAGAGCACTTATCTCTTTCTCAGATGCATCAATGATAGTAGGAGGGATGTTCTCAGGCTTGTCTCTTTACCCCGGAAGTATCAACCTCCGTTGGCCTTCACTACCTCCCCGCAATCTCAATCGCTAGCGAGGCCTTGGACAATCCCTTCGGCTGCAGACTCAACTGTCTTAGGGTCTTCAGAGGTGGCATCCACTGGAGTCTCAACTCCATGGATTGCACTTTCATCGCCCAGAGTGTTAACTCCCAGGGCAGATCCATCCTATGCCTCTGATGCTTCAGCAGCGTCATTGGCCTTCAGAGTAGTTGGCACTTCAGCTGAGACAGTCTCAAGCGCTCGAGCCTCGTCGATGACAACTTGTTGTGTATCTGTTTGATTTTCCTTCTCCACTTCGCCTCCTAGATTCGTTATGGGGTCAATGCAAGATTCTCCGACCTAGGCTGCAGTGGAGGGAGTTTCCCCCTCGGCCAAAGACACCATTGAGTGACTTGGAATGGGGTCAATTTTCTCTAGACTCCCGGCTGTTTCTGTGAGTTGTCAGTAGTTGGGGCAGGTGGTAAAGTACCTTGAGGGGTTGGCTCGACTTGGGTCCCCAAGTTCCCAGTTTCATCGCTAATTCCCTTAATGCCTTCATCGAGTGAGTAGGGAAGTGGTAGCAAAGAATAACGGTTGCAATCCGCCGCACCACTCCCATAGGATCAATCTCCGGTGTGATTTGGAAGATTCCCAGGGCCTTCCATCATTTGTTGCTCATGTAGGATCCTGGATTCCCGCGTGGCTTGCCTGCATCTCCAATTCTTGATGGCAGAAGATGGTCCAGATCTTCATCGCTCTCTCAAAGCATATCAAGGTGTGGATGAGTATGATCGGTGGTTCGATTAGAGAGGATGACATCTTTGGCCTTCTCACGAGCTTGACTTCCTTTGCCGATCTCCTTCTCCTTGTCTTTGAAGATCTCAAGGATATCTGTGCGTTTTTCTTCATCCAGTGCTTGGACCACTGTGGTCAAACCGAGGAAATTCAACAGTTCTTCTTCTTCTTCAATAAACTCTGGTCTTTGGAATTGTTCTCTTGATCGACTCAACTTCCACTTCCTCCATTCTCGCAGACGATTTTGGATGTCTGGATATGGTGAGGATAGGATCATCACATCATCATCTTTTTCATCATCATCTCCTGTTGCCCCTTCCTTTTCAGGAATAGAAGGCAACATACTCGTTGCTCAACTCCTTCAAAGAAAGATCGGGACGGTGGAGATATAGTCTGTCGGCCAGGGGATTGACTATCTTAGCTGCATCTTTTCCTCGATTGTCCTATCCACACATTGGATCTTCGACTTGCCTCTCGTTGATCGGCTTCAAAGAGACTTGGCGATTGCATCAATAATCTCTGGAGACTCTACTTCTCCAATTGTTTTTGATCTGTTCGGTGAGTGCGCGATCTGTTGTTTTCTCAAGCTCGATCGCTTGAAGAGTCTTTTCCTTTTGGTCCTTACCGGAGGAATTTCTGGTTCGATGCGATTTCTCCGAGTCCTCGGGCGGCGGGGCTGGTGCTTCTTTCTTTTTCTCGAGGAGATGGCTTTCTAGGCTTGTCATCCTCCTTTTCTTGACAATAGGAGAAGGTATTTAAGGTTCCTTCTCCACGCGGCTGCGGGGGGTGACTTCATTTTTGTAGGGCAGTGCATCTTTTGTTTTCTTTTTCTTTGGGCAAAGATTCTTCTTCCATTTGCATGGGTAGCTTTCTTCTTGGAGAGGAGACAAATGTTTGTTTCCTCGGGGTCACCGATTCCCCTCACTTGTGTCGCTCTCTTGGCATAAGCTCTCCTCTCGTGCTCCGAGAGAGATTTGATCGGAACATCTTTTTGTTAACATGGAATGCTTTTCCATGTCGGAGAGAAACACCTTTCACCTCCATCAACTGGCCAATCACCAGGCCATATCCCAAGGATCCTCCGAACGATCCATCTGCTTTGAATGACTTATTCCCAATATTCTGGTAGAGTCTGTTGTATACAAACTCAGCCCAGTTTACCATCTTCTCCTCCATGATCGCAGCCATCACGATCAGCTTGGTTTTAGACAGCTGGTTAAAGCTTCCAAATTTGATGTCTACGCACTTGGCAACAATATCTAATAGCTTGTGGTAGTCTTCTTTCGTGACTTCTTATCGGGATGTGTATACCACCTTCGCAGCATAGTCAGGTTTGGCCACTTCCTTCCATGCAGCAACCAGGTTTACGTCAGCCTCATAGATCTCTGGCACTCCTTCCGCCGGTAGCAAGCAGTGCTCTGCCAAATCTTTGGCAGTGATTTTGACTTCCTTCCCGTGAACAGAGGACTTGATGCCCTCATCGTGAACTTTAGCGTTCACATAAAACTGCGCGACCTCCTCCACGTAGGTCATTTGAAACTCCATTGTGAGAAAGGGTTTCAGCCCAGACTTCTCCACTTTCTCAGCTATTTTCTTCACAAGGGTTTCGTCGAACCCCTGTTTGATCATTCTTTTAAAATCCACGGTAGAACCAGTGTGGATTTGTTTTCCCAACTTGACAAAATCGTGAGTAGATGCCATTTCTTGAAGCTTTACCGAATGAAACTTTAAAACAGTGCCTTGACACTCTGTAGGGTTTCGAGAGAAAACTTTCTTTCTTTGCTTTGGAAAGAGATGAACAGTTTGTGTAAAGTGAGAGAAAAACGGACAAAATGGTATATGTATGGGTTATGAAAGAACGTGCGGATAGTTTTTAAAATTTGATCAAGATCAACGGCTCAGATTTTGCACGCCGATTAGCATTTAATTTCTTGCATTTAATACGGCAGCATTTATATCCAATCATAGGCTTGGTTGTGCAGTCTTTTGATTGTACCTGTCATTATTACGCTGACGTCATCCTTAAAACATTCCCGCTTATTAAAAACGACTGCGTTTTTGTCACTTAGCTCATAAATGACTCAGCTTACTCCTTAGCTGATTCAACTCTTCTTCTCTCTTTTCACATGGGTACTCAGCTGTCAGCTAACGCAATGCAGCTGACTTTCCGATACGGCTGATTCACTTAGCTATTTTAAGAGCTCCGCTCTTTTTCCATCTTTTCATGTTTCATTTCTTCTCCTTGAGTCTTCTGATTGTTAACTCAGCTCAATTAACCCTAGCTCATGCTTGAGTTCTTCAAATCTTGATTCACATAATGGCTTTGTAAATATGTCAGCCAATTGTTTATCAGTTGAGATATATTCCAAGGTGATGTCCTTCTTTTCAACATGATCTCTTATAAAATGATACCTGACATCAATGTGCTTTGTTCTTGAGTGCAACACGGGATTCTGAGTGATTGCAATTGCACTTGTGTTATCACATATAATTGGAATTTCCTTTTCTTCAATTTCATAGTCTCTCATTCTTTGTCTCATCCATAAGACTTGGGCACAACTTGTTTGCCCGTGAGCCTATGTATTCTCGCTTGATTGTGGATGTGGTTGTTGAATTTTGCTTCTTGCTAAACCAGGAAATTAACCTATTTCCAAGCATTTGACATGTACCTGAAGTACTTTTCCTGTCAACTCTACATCCAGTGTAGTCAGAATCTGAATAACCAATTAGCTTGAATCCACCTTCCTTTGGATACCATAAGCCGACTTCTTGGCATCCCTTCAAATACCTTAGGATTCTCTTAGCTGCAGTCATATGGCTTTCTTTTGGAGCAAATTGAAATCTTGCACATACACCTACAACAAAGGTGATGTCCGCCTACTTCCTTTGTGAGATAGAGCGGTGATCCAATGAGTGTTCTCAGATCTTGTTTGATCCACAGGCTTGCCATCCGCATCCACATACATTTTGGTGATGTATTCATTGGTATTTTTACAGAAGACTTCTCTTCCATACCAAATTTCTTCATTAATTCTCTGGTGTACTTTGTCTGACTTATGAAGGTTCCATCCTTGAGCTGTTTAACTTGGAGTCCTAGGAAGAATGTCAGTTCTCCCATCATGCTCATTTCAAATTTGCTTTGCATGAGGTTTGAGAATTTATCACACAGCTCTTTGTTTGTGGATCCAAAGATGATGTCATCCAAATATATTTGAACATGCAGTATACTCTTCCCATCTTGAATTCTGAAGAGTATTATATCTACTTTGCCTTTTGTGAATCCGTTCTCAGTCAGGAATTGTGATAATGTATCATACCATGCTCTTGGTGCATGTTTTAATCCATATAGAGCTTTCTTGAGCTTGTACACTTTATCTCCAAGAGTCTTCTGCTCAAATCCTGGAGGTTGTTCAACATATACTTCTTCTTCCAATAATCCATTCAAGAATGCACTTTTTACATCCATTTGATATACAATGAAGTTCTTTGTGTAAAAGATAGGCAAGAAACATCCTTATTGCTTCTAATCTTGCAACAGGGGCAAAAGTTTCATCAAAATCTATTCCTTCTTCTTGGCAATACCCTTTGGCTACCAATTTTGCCTTGTTTCTTACCACAGAACCTTCTTCATTCATTTTGTTTCTGAAAACCCATTTTGTGCCAATAACATTTTGATGGGTTGGTCTTTGAACCAATTCCCATACTTTGTTCCTTTCAAACTGATTCAGCTCTTCTTGTATGGCTTGAATCTAATGTGTGTCATCCAATGCTTATGACACATCTTTTGGTTCTATTTGGGAAATAAAGCAAGTGAACATTGCTTCTTGTTGAGCTCTGGATTTGGTTCTTACACCTTCTCTTACATCTCCAATGATTAGGTCTGGAGGATGGTCCTTCAGCCATCTTACATCAGGTTGGAGTAGGTTAGCTGGATTCAGTCTTCTTGTAGTTATGTTGTCTTGAGCAGCTCTCTCATCATCACTTAGCTGCAGATTTTCCAGCTGTTTTTGAGACTCAACTATCTCATCTTCTTCTGGGTTTATAATTCCAGCTTCAAACTTCTACATAGGGACTCTTTCGCATGGTTGGTTGATTCAAATTTCGGTGACTCTTCAATGTCTTCTCCATTTACATTTGGCTCATCAAACACCACATGGATGGATTCTTCAGTAACCATAGTCCTCTTGTTGAGTACTCTGTAGGCTTTGCTTTCAACAGAGTATCCCAAGAAGATACCTTCATCGACTTTCGTATCAAAAGCTTTTAAATTATCTTTGCCATTGTTATGGATGAAGCATTTGCATCCAAATATTCTAAAATATGCAATATTTGGCTTTCTCCTGTCCCGGATCTCATAGGGAGTCTTTGTCACCGTCTGTTTATCATGCATCTATTTTGAGTATAGCATCTTTGTGTTTATTGCTTCAGCCCAAAATCTTTTAGGTAACCCCCGCTTTGGCCCTAACATGGTCCTTGCTTTGCTTCCTTGAGAGTTCTATTCCTTCTTTCGCAACTCCATTCTTTGTGGAGTCCTTGTGTGGATAATCGTGAGTAATACCATTTTTAACACAGTACTGAGTTATTATTCCATTGACAAACTCAGTTCCTCTATCAGATCTTATCTTTATAATGGTTTGACTCTTCTCATTTTGGATTCTCTTCATCAGCTGTGGTAGCTTCGCAAGGTTTCTTTCTTCTTACACATGAAAATTGTCCATGTGTGTCTAGAATAATCATCTACTACCACCAAGGTGTATTTATTTCCACTTATGCTAGCTGGTTCAACTGGACCAAATAAGTCCATATGTAACAGGTGCAATATCCTTGTTGATGATGGACTTGTCTTTTCTTTAAATGATGATTTGATCAGCTTTCCCATCTGACATGCATCACATACACTCTCTTTTTGTATACTCGAGTCCGGTAGTCCTTCTACAAGATTACTTCTTGCAAGTTTGTTAAGTGTTTTGAAATTCAGGTGACTCAGCTTCTTGTGCCACAGCCAACTTAATTTGGTTGTGCTCTTTGCTAGTAGGCAAGTGCTTGGTCTTGCAGTTGACCAATCCACCACATACATGTTCTTTTGTCTGCATCCTTGTAGCACTACTTCATTAGATTCAGTGTCCTTGATTTGGCACACACCCATGTTGAATCCAACATTATAGCCCTTGTCATAGAGTTGATTGGTACTTAGCAGATTGAAGTTGAGTCCTTCAACATATGCAACATCTGTGATCTCTAATCCATTTTTCTTGATGGATCCAATGCCTCTTATTTCTCCTGGAGCTTCATTTCCTCCAAATATGACTTTTGCACCTCTAATCTCCAAGAACTTTGACAGATTTTTCTTGTTTCCTGTCATGTGTCTGGAACAACCACTATCCATGTACCAGGTTCCTTGGCACTCAGCTGTTCTTTGAACCTGCAATCAAGGATTTTAGTTTTTAGGTACCCATACTTGCCTGGGTCCTGAGGGGTTAGTGTTGTAAGATGATCCAACCAACCTATAGCCAAATGATTTGACTCTAAGGGGTTGCCATCTATCTGTGCCATAATCATAATTTACTTTGGCAAATTGCTTGGGGGCTTTGGGTTCATACAACTGTCTCTTTTGTCTGTATGCCTGTGTGTGTGTTTTAGCAATTGCCTTCCTTGGGTAGTTGTGATACCTCTGAGTGTAGTGTTTGGGTGCATATGTGTGCTGAAGATAGCTCTCTTGCCTTTGGAATGGCCTTTGCTGAGTTCTAGGCCTTTGCCATCTAGGCATGTATTCCATAGATCTTTGCTGATTTTCCACATTGTACCAATCAGCTTGACTTGGGTAGTTTCTACCATTTCCATCATGTGTGTTCCTTTTATAGAACTTCTGGGGTTTTTGATAGCTCTGTTTCTTCTTTACATAGTACTTTCTGTTTGGAATTTCTTTGAGGAACTAAATTTGGATTTCTTCTCGGTGTCCTCTCAAAGATACTCAACTGGCTGTTTTCCTTTTCTTTTATAACCAAGGCCAGTTTGGTTGTGATTGTGCTTTAGAGTGAATGTGTGTGCACCATTTGGAGTTTTGGATTTCTGAGATGCTTCATTACTTGAAGATCCTTTTTTCAAAATCACTTTAGGAGCTTGACTTAGCATAGAGGAATTAAATCCTAAACCTGTCTTGTCTCCACATTCTCTTTGGCTCATAATAAGATCATCCAAAGATTTAGATGCCTTAGTGAATGAGGCAATCACATTTTTGAGGTCATTTTCCTCTTTTCTATAGCAAGACTATCGTGCTTTATTAATTTAGCATTTTCAAAGCCTTTAGTTATTTATTCTCATCGCCTATGTGACTCGAGTACTTAGCTCCTTAGTCATTTGTGAGTTTTGGCTTTTGAGTGTGCTATTTTCCTCATTTAGCAAAGTGTGTGTGAGGATTTAATGTGCTCAAAGTCTTTCATCATTTTGCCTAATGAATCATAAAGATTAGTGGGTGATGAAGTGTGTGTGTCACAATCATTGTCACTAGAACTGAGTGAGATGAGTTAGAGTGTACCTCATCTTCTTGGTCGAGGTTGGTCTTGTTCTTTGGCCATTAAGCGGATCAAGGCTTCTTCTGAGAATCACTCGAGTAGTTAGCTTCACTACTCTCTCGAAGTCTTTGTGTCTTTTGGCTTGCCTATCTCAAGATTTGCAAACAACATTGCCTTTTTCTTTTCTTGTCTTCTTTTCCTCAAGACTCTTCTTTCCTCTTCATTCCTGTATTTGTTGACTACGGGATATGGGCAATCAATGGCATAGTGACCTGGTTGCTCATAGTTCAAGATAGATTCTCAACTTTTTGTTGACTCTTTCCATTCTCGGATTGTCACTCTTTGGTACTCGACCTTTTGATGCTCGCTCTCTTGGGTGGCCTATCTTCCCTTGACTTGGACGGAGTTGAGTGTCTTCGGAGGATTCACCTTTGCCTTTCTTGTAATTCTTGTTGAAGAACTTGTTGAATCTTTTAACCATCAAGGCAATCTCCTCCTCGATCGATGACTTCTTTGCCTTCAGCTTTTTTCCCATCCTTAACTATTAGAGCAGCAGTTTTGGGCACAACTGTCTCTACTTGGTATTTTCTTCTCAGCTCAAATTCATAGGCTTTGAGATTTGAGAATAGCTCATGGTTGGATGTTTTTGATAGATCCATGGAATGCCTCAGGGCCATGACCTTCATTTCCCAATTTGGAAGACTTCTTAGAATCTTCATACACATTTCTTCGTGTATATTCTTTTCCAAGTCGAGATAACTCATTTGTAATTTCTGTGAATCGAGCATCCAGTTGATCCAGGGTTTCTCGTGCAAGAATTTTAAAATTTTCAAATTTTTGTACAACAACAGATAGCTTATTTTCTTTGATCTGCTCAGAGCCTTCACAAATCAAAGTTAGCTTATCCCAGATTTCTTTGGTCGTCTTGCATGATTTGACTTTGTTGAACATGGCTTTGTCCAAAGTCTTGTAAAGAATATCCTTGGCCACATTGTCTAGATTGTATCTTTTTCTATCATCATTTGTCCATTCAGCTCTAGGTTTTTCAACCATAGTTGGTCTGGGAGCAACATCCTCTTCTTCTTCAGCTGCAGCAGCTCTTCTTGCAGCTGTGTTCACTTTTAAAATTTGTAGTGGCCCATCTTCTATTACTATCCACATTTCATCGTGTAATGCTGATAGATGAGCCTGCATACGAATTTTCCAATCATCAAATTCCTCAATTGTGAACATAGGGATGCATGTCAAATTTGCTTCCATGATAGTAACTTTGCCAAATAAAAGAGTTTTGAAAGATCAAGTGCTAAAGCAAGCTTTGAAAGATTGGAGATCTAGTTCAAGAACAGTCTGCGGAAGGCTCAATGAACCAACCGCTCTGATACCACTTGTAGGTCCCAAGGGGTATGAGTGTAAGGTTTAGAAGGGGGGTTGAATAAATCTTACCAACTTTTCGATTTAGTCCTTTTAAAAATAGTTCAGAGTTAATTCTTCTCAGCTAAGTCCTTGATGGACAGCTAAGTTAGTTAACCAACGAGTTAGCCACTCACTGACTCGAGCCGTTGTTGATAGAATAACTCAACTGCTTAGTCTAAAGCTTAACTCAACTGTGAAATGTTTTCAGCGGAAGACTTTAACACCCTTGAATTTGGTTTAGATTTGTTTTAACACTTGGTTTTAGGACTTTGTTAAATATCAATTGGATAGCAAATTTATCAGCAGATATAAAGTAATATGCAGAATTGAAGTGTTGAAATTTAAATGACACAATAAATTTTATAGAGGTTCAAAGATGGGGTAATTCTTCTAATCCTCTCTTCTCCAACTCCTGGAGGAATCCACTAAGTATTGATCAGAGTACAAAGTGGTTATCAGTCCAGATGCAAGTCTTGATCACATAGCCGACTTGATCCTTTGGGACTCGACCGGAGATGCCTTGGTCACACGGTGGCTTCTCATCCGAGAACTTCTTCACAAGGCGTTTTGCTTTGCTACACTGACTCACTTGCTCAAGTTTCTTGGATTTGATCACAAAGCCCTCCAAGTCCTTAAGACTGGTTCGACCTTGAATCTTTCTACAATCCTCTGTGGAATGTTGGATTATTCAAATATTTCCTCTTCAACTGATTGAAGTCGTCTTTCCTTCACAGGTAAGTGTTGGATTAATTTCCTTTGAAGTTCTGGCTTGAGGATTAAGCTTGAATGATTTGAGAATTTTTCTGTAGGTTACAGCTCAAATGATAGCTTGAATGTTCGTAGTACAGGTAGTCAAGGTGACCTTTTCTCAAATTGATTCCCCAGCCTTTTATAGTGTTCTTTTGAAAATATGCTCGTTGAAGAGATAGGCTAATTTTCAAAAGACACTTGTGGTCGTTGGCTTGTCTTGTTGCAGTCCTCGAAATTGACATTTCCTCGTATTGAATGAACCTTCAGCTTTTCAGAGTTCTGACACGGGTGCAGTGCTTCCCATTGGTTTATTCCTTTTGCACGCTTCTGGGACTGAGCACTTTAAGAAAGGCAGTATGGAAGTATTACTTGTTTAAGTAACTTTCTTGATTTCTATTCAACGGATCCTTTTCAGTTGTTTTGACTTGACTGCAGTTCCTTAACTTCCCCAGATGACTTCGAGTCAGCTTCCAATCATTAGATGACTCATCTGTCACTTCAACTTGAGACTTGGCTATCTTGGGTTGACTTGACTGACACTTCACACAGCTGTATCTCAACTGATACTTCTCCAGTCGAGTTCATGTCTTCTCTTCCTTGCCATACTCAATTTGCATCACAATGAGTCTTCATTCTAGTCTCGGTTGACTTCTTGCATATTTAGGCATAGCTGACTTAACTCAGCTCGAACAACCCTATCTATTACAATGCAAGTTACAAAGAAAATGGGGTGCTAACTTTCTAGTCTAAGTTTTACATGGCATTCATCAAAATCTAAAAATAAATTTCCCAACATTATGCAAATCAGCTGTGAGGCAGCAAAGTTCAAGCAGTCAATCGACTAGAAAAACACCCGTACAGTACACTTCTAGAGAAGGAGCTGAGTCATACCGAGGAAGGGGAATGTTTGTAAGTGGTGGAAGAGACAGGCAGAGGTACTCCACCACAGCTAAGACCCAAAGACGTAAGATATGTTGATCCACAAAAGAATGGAGTCAACTACTGGGCTAGGTATGACACTCCTGCTAATATTGAAATGGAGTGAAAGAATGAAGAGGCAAGGAGAAGACAATAAGCTGAAAATGAAAGGCTCACGCGCGAATGGGAAATAAGGCAGAGAAGAGAGGACCCTGCTACTAAACGAGCCTATGAGGAAAAGAAAAAAGAAGAAGAAGACAGGAAGAGAAGGAGAGTTGATGATGATGAGAGAATAAGGAAGCAGCCGAGGCGTTGAAGACGGCTGAAACCCCTTTATATGTATTTTATTTAGCTGTAAATACATAATTTGTAAGTTTTTCTGTAAAACTTTAAAACTCTAATAGTTGTTGTAATTTGTGAGCTAAGGCTCTGATACATGTGTACTAAATCATCATAGCTCTGATACATTTGTATAGATAGTAAAGTTCAGATACATTGTATAGGGTAAACTTTGTAAAAGCATCGTAAATTACATTTGTAAAGTACAAGAATGATATGTTCAATAAAATATACATAATTTAAGCATACATTCTTTGTTACTGCACTATTTACTTTGTTGTATTTATTTAAGTTTTGGCATTATCAAAAAGGGGGAAATTGTTAGGAAAATTTATGTTTAGATTTTGATGGTACCATGTAAAACTTAGAATAGGAAGTTGGCACCCCATTTTCTATGTAATTCAACTTGTAATAGATATGGATGTATGAGCTGAGTTGGAGTCAGCTAAGTTGAGGATTACAAGACTCGACTGAAGATCGAAGAGGAGATCAAGTCCGTGAGACAGGTTGGGTGAAGATTATGAAAGTGATAGTCAAGTCAAAAGAAAGCTAAGTTTGTCGGCCCAATGAGATAGTTAAGTCGTTCTAAAAAAGGTTGGAGATGACTCAAGTCAAAGGGGTAAAGCAGCTGTCAAGTCAAGTCAACTGTGATAAATCCGTTGCACAAAAGTCAAGGACATTACTTATTATAGTAATATGTCCATACTGTCATGTCTAAAAGTGCTCATCCCAGAAGCGTGGAAAAGGAATGAACCAATGGGAAACACTGAGCGTGTGTCAGAACCTCAAAAGCTGCACACTTTATTAAAATGAGGAAATATCACCTTCACAAGCTGCAGATCAAGAAAAGACAAGCCAACGACCAATAACTGCTATTTGAAAATTGCCTATCTTTTAAACGGACAAATTTTTGAATGTGCACTATATAAGGCTGAGGAGGCAAATGAGAGAAGTTTACAATTACGAATTTGATAAGACTATCAAGCATTCAAGTAAGTAAAAACCTGCAAATACTCTCAAGCTTTTAAAGATATCCTCAAGCCTAAAATTGAAGGAACTCAATCCAACACATTCAGTGAACGAAATATTACTTCATCAGTTGAAGAGGAAATTTGTTTGAAGAACAAAAAGGGGTCCACTCTCCAAGGTTGAAGGAGAAGTAGTAAGGTGCAAGTTCGAACCAGAAGCTTTTAGCTCGTTGGAAGGCTGTGTGATCAATTCCAATATTTCGAAGGAGGTGAAGTAGCGAGACAGCTATTATGAAGAAGTTGAGTCCCATGAACATCAGCTGACTCGGACTATTGACTACTTTGTAACTAAGATTTTGTTACTTAGTAGATTCCTCCAGGAGTTGCAGAAGAGCATATTAGAGGAATCACCCCATCCTCGAACCACTATGAAAATTGTTTGTGTCTTAATTACTGACAACACTTTAATTTATTGCATATCTTTTATATCTACTGATAAGTTATAATTGCTAAAGTCAACTGATAATAACCATTGCTCAAACAAGTGTTGTAAATAAGTTTAAAACATCCAGGGTGAAATGTCTTCCGCTGAACAAAAACCAAATCAACTATTAATTTAAGTGTTAGCTGATACCAGCTGAGTTATACTTTCAACAGCTCAGTCGAGTCTGATGAGTGGATAACTTTGCTGAGTAAGCCAACCTAGTTGTCCCTCAAGAACTAAGCTGATTTGTGTTAACTCTGGAAATATTTAAAAGGACTAAATCGAAAATTTGGTAAGGTTTATTCAACCCCCCTTCTAAACCTTACTACTCACCCCTTAAGACCTGCAAATATGCATTTTTGGGAGAGAATAAAACTTACCCAGTCATTGTTTCTACTTCTTTGTCTCATTCTGAATTGAAAAAAAGTGTTGCGTGTTTTTTGCGAACATAAGTCGACTTTGGGATGGTATATTTCTGATTTAAAAGGTATAAGTCCTTCCATTGTAATGCACAAAATATTAATGGAAGATTCTTCTAAACCGTCCATTGAACACCAAAGACGACTTAACCCAGCAATGAAAGAGGTAGTGAGAGTTGAGGTTCTCAAATGGCTCAAGGCAGACATCATCTATGCCATTTGTGACAGTTTATGGGTAAGTCCGGCCAAGTAGTTTCGAAAAATAGAGGTATGACAGTAGTAAAAAATGATAACAATGAAGTAATCTCAACACGAACTGTAACAGGTTGGCGAGTATTATTGATTATAGAAAATTGAACAAAGTTACTCGCAAAGATCATTTTCACCTTCCCTTTATTGATCAGATGTTGGACAGATAGCTGGTTACGAATACTATTGCTTTCTTGATGGTTATTCAGGGTACAATCAAATCGCCATTGCCCCTGAAGATCAAGAAAAGTAAACTTTTACATGTCCCTATGGCACTTTTGTGTTTCAGAGAATGTTGTTTGGTTATGTAATGCCCCTGCTACTTTTCACAGGTGTATGATGGCGATTTTTCACGGGATGGTAGAAGAAATAATGGAAATTTTTATGGATGACTTTTCTATTTTTGGCACTTCTTTTGACCATTGTTTGAATAATTTATCCCAAGTTTTAAAACGTTGTGAAGAAACAAATGTTGTTCTTGACTGGGAAAAATGTCATTTTATGGTCAAAGAGGGTATTGTAATTGGTCATCGTGTTTCTTCTACAGGTTTGGAAGTGGATAGAGCAAAGATTGTAGCTATTGAAAAGTTACCACCACCATCAAATGTTAAAGGAAATCGAAGCTTTTTAGGGCATGCACGATTTCACGGAGATTTATAAAAAAATCAAAAATTGCCAAACCTCTTTTGTAGGTCCCAAGGGGTGTAAGTGTAAGGTTTAGAAAGGGGGGTTGAATAAACCTTACCAAATTTTCGATTTAAGCCTTTTAAATCTCTGAGTTCTACATTTGTGTCCTTGATGGACAATCGAATTAGTCACTCGGTAGAGTTAATCTCTTAATGATTTCAAATTTGAAATTTGTTAGTAGAAAGTAACTCGGTGTTGGCTATAATTTGACTCATTTGTGGTTTTGTTTTTTTCAAGGAAGACTTAACACCCTTAAGTTTGTTTAAGCAAGTTTTCTGACTTGATTTAGTACTTATAGATTATCGGATGGATAGCAAATTTATCGTGAGATATAAGCAATTAAAAGTGCACAGAGATATTTAAAAGTCTTTGTAAAGTAAATGACACAAATAAAGTTTTTATAGAGGTTCGAAGATGGGGTAATTCTTCTACTCCTCTCTTCTCCAACTCCTGGAGGAATCCACTAAGTAATGATCGGTTTACAAAGTGGTAACAGATCCGGATACAAGTCTTGATCACAACGGCCGACTTGATCCTTTGGGACTCGGTCTGGAGACGCCTTGATCACTCGGTGGCTTCTCGTGACGACTCAGCTTCTTCACAGGGCAGTTTGCCTTGCTACTCTGACTCACTTGCTCAAGCACTTTGGATTTGATCACGAAGCCCTCCAACGCTTAAGACTTGGTTCACCTTGAACCTTTCTACAATCCTTCTTGGAATGTAGACCCCCTTGTTTTCGATAGTTTCCTCTTCAAGCGATTGAAGTTCTCTTTCCTTCACAAGGTAAGTGTTGGATTGATGTTCTTCGAGATGTAGGCTTGAGGATTGAGAATATTTCAATTTTGATAAGCTTGTATATCTCACGTGTGTGTCATCCACGCATCATCTATCTCTTTTTTTCTCAATCAAACTCCTTAGCCTTTTATAGTGAACTTTCAAAAATTTGCCCGTTGAAGAGATAGGCTCATTTTTGAAAATCACTTTGCGATCGTTGGTTTGCACTTCTTGGAATTGCCATTTCCTCGTATGAAATGTTTTATCACCTTTTCGAGTCGACACGGTGTAGTGCTTCCCATTGGTTCATTTCTTTGCACGCTTCGGGACTGAGCACTCCAAGAAAGGTAGTATGGAGATATTACTTGTTTAAGTAAATCTCTTGATTTTCTGCAACGGTTCTTTTTCGATTATCTCGACTTGATTTGCATTTCTCGCTTTCCCCAGGTGACTTAGAGTCGACTTCCAATCATTGGATGACTCTTGTCACTTGACTTGAGACTTGGCTTTTCTTTGAGTTGACTGACTTGGTGATGTTCCACTTTGTATCTCATTGCTTCTTGATCAGTTCTGTCTGCTTTCTTCTTTGTTGTACTGTTGTCTCACAGTGAGTTTTCCTTCAAGCCTTGAGTTGTCTTCTTGCAAGTTGGAGCGTAGTGACTTAACTCGGCTTGGCACTCTAATTGTTACAATACATTTCAAAGCAAGAATTGGGGAGCTAACTTTCTATTCTAAGTTTTACATGGCATTCATCAAAATCTAAACAATAAAATTCCTAACAATTTCCCCCTTTTTGATGATGCCAAAACTTAAATCATACAAAGATGCAAATAACAAAGATACATACAGATAGTGTATTGACATAGAATGTATGCGCATAATCAATCTTTTATTGATCATATCATTCTTGTACTTAACACAATGTTTTACAAGGTGTATCGGAGTATGTAATTGTCTAAAAAAATTATAGCATTATTACGAGAAGACTTACATTGTATGTATTTACATATAAAATACACGAAGGGTTGACAATGACAACACTTCATCTCCATTTGTCTCCTTCTTTCATCTTGATCGACATCTTCTTCTCTTCTTTCTTCTTCTTCTCGTCATCATTGCCTTCTTTTTCTTCTCATATGCCTTCTGGCGGCTTCATCTCTCCTTATTCTTTCTGTCTCTCCGCCATGCATTGAGTTTGTCTCTTGTTTTCTTCTATCCTTCTTGCATACTCGGCGTTGGTTTTGGCCACTTGCAAGTTCGCCACATGGTCAAGCCCGGCCCAGTAGATCCCTCCTTTCTTACCTGGATCTACGTATTCAATATTCTTGGGCGGAGGCCTAGGTGCAAGCTTCTTCCTCCACGCCGCTTCTTCCTCTACCTGCGGGGCGTATCTTGCATGGGGCCTTCTTCTTTCGGTGAGTGCCACGGAGTGACCAGAGCAGAGTGATCTTAGGTTGTCATGCATCGTCGCCTTCTTCACATAGTGTGAGACCCTTTTCGAAGAGATCCCAAGCTTGAGCAAGGACAAATTTGCAAAATAACCTTGATTCGAGCGTTTTAAATTCGCCAACTGATCTTGGCTTTGTCCCGACATCCGAAATGGCATACGTGTCTCTGTCAACTGGAATGCCTCCGTGTTCTTTCAAAATGTTCATCACCCTGGCATCCATTCTTCCTTCCACCTCCTTCATCCCTGCTTCAATTTCTTTTCTCTTCTCGGCCATAGATGCGGTGAGTGTTGGAGTGGCAGAGTCACGGGGAGTTTTTCGCTTATAATGTCATTTGTGTGAGGACCTGTTGGGGGTTTGTGCAATCATCAAGGTCATATTCTTTGATCCTTCCCCCTCGTGATTTTACTTTCTTGATTTCAAAATTTCCTCAAATTTGATTTTCCTTCTCAAATTTGTTCCTTGTCATTGCTCCTTTCTTCTCGGCTTGATTTTCTTTGCTTTAAGGTATTCCTCTTCCCCTTTTTGGCATCATCAAAGGATAGAGGAACCCCAGGGAACATCTTTGGCAAGCATGAAGTCGAAGTCTTCGATGGTTGAATTTTGCTTCAAGTCTGCTGCGTTGTATCTTTGCACGGAATTGCATCGAAGTAGCGTTGGATTCTCGAAATGAAATCGGCTTCATCTCACCATGAGAAGGCTGAATTTTCTTGTCATGTGTTCTTCCAAACGCTGTATATCATTTGCATTCGCTCACGCGGCTTGATCTCGGTGGTGTGAGCTTCGTGCATATGTTCAATGTGTTCCGCGACCGTTTCGCGTCAACATTTTGACTCTCCACACCAGACTTGTTGAATAATTGTCCAAGTATCTCACTGTTCCACACGCATTGATTCTTCTTTGTTGCCACCATTCCCTTATCGATTGTGATGCCTCTCAAGTCATTTTGTAAGATTGGCATCTCTGTTGTCCGGCGCATATCAAGGAGGCACGATGCCTCTCCATCTTTTCAACTTGACCAAAGAGTGCCTTGAACACTTCTCGTACTTGGTGATTCTTCATTGCGGTGATGGCCATCTGCGTCGAAATCGAAGTCCTTTGGAACAATGGTGCACGAGTGGAAAACAGGAGCTGGTGCGTGATAGCGTGCTTGCTCATTTTTCGACTCTTCGTGGAGTTCGTATCTCAATGAGAAAGGAAAGATTCCACAAAGGATTCATCACCGCCATCCGGGATTTGTTCGATGATAAGCGGTGGACGTGAAGTTCTTACGGGAATCGATCCACCAGCTTGAGGAGCCGGAGCGATGGTCTGGTTGGTTTGGGTTTTGTGGTGCGATGACTCGGCTTGCGAGCCTCAGTGTCTTAACAACCGTTGGTCTCGGTGATTTCTCCTTTTGAGTAGAGGCGGTCCTCGGCCTTATCGGCGCGTCATCGGACAATGATGAGATTTCCATTGGTGGCTCATCATCAAAATTAAAAGGTCGACGAGTAGTCTTGGGATCGACTTGCTCGTGCTGGAACATCCATGGTGAGTCTTTTGGATTTGTCATGGGAGTTGACTCGAACTTCCTCTTCGCCCGATCCCGAGAAAGGTGACATCGGGGTTGTCCTGGGAATCATGAAGTGCGCTGATCTCCTTCTCGGATGGATCGATGGTTGCGGGAGGGATGTTCTCTACTTGTTTGTGTTACCCGGGAAGTCTCAACCTCCGTGGGCCTTCATTTCCTCGGGTTTCTCTTTGCTGCGAGGCCTTGGTCTTCCTTTCGGCGGTGTCGTTGTCTTAGGGTCTTCTGATGGCATCCATTGGAGTCTCAACCCCATGGATTGCGCTTTCATCGCCAGTGTTAACTCCCGGTACATTCTTACGTGCCTCGATTGCATCGTTAGCGTCATTAGCCTTCAGAGCTGTTGGCACCTCGGTGAGACAGTCTCAAGCCTCGAGCTTCGTTGATGGCAACTTGCTGTTCTTCTTGTGTTTGAGTTTTCTTTGCTTCGCCTCCTACATTCTTTGTGGAGTCATCTGCAGACATCCTCCGACCTTGCTGCGGTGGAGGAGTTTCCCCCTCATTTTGGAACACCGGTGAGTGACTTGGAGTGGGGTCACTCGTCTCCAAACTCCCCATTATTGCGTTGATTGTTCGGTAGTTGGGGCGGTGGTGGCACACCTTCAATAGGGGTTGGCTCGTGGGGTCCCCACTAGCCCGTTTCATCGCCATTTCCCTTATTGCCTTCTTCCGAGTTAGGTGGGAAGTGGTAGCAAGAACATCAGTGGCTATTTTGAACCACTCCCATTGGATCGATTTCGGTGTGTTCGGAGGACTCTCCTGGTCCCTCCATCGGTCTTTGCTCGTGAAGGATTCTTGATTCACGCAATGCTTGCTTTGCATCTGCAATTCTTACGTAGCGCGAGCATTTTTTAGTTCCTCGTCACTTTCAGAGAAGACATCAAGGAGAGGATGGAAGTGTTACGTAGTGCCGGAGATAGAGGCAGATATCTTGCCTTTTCTCGGGCTTCGGCTTCTTGACTTGCTTTTCTCTCTCCTTGTCCTTGTAGATCTTGAGAATAATCATGCGGTTGTCTTCATCTAGAGCAGGAGCACGAGAGATAATCCGAGGAAATTTAGCAGTTCTCTCTTCTTCTATGAAGGCCGTTGAACTGTTCCTTGACCTTTCAACTTCCATTTTCTCCACTCACGCAGACGATTTTGGATGTCGGGTAAGGTGGAGATAGGATCATTACATCACTATCTCGCTTGGAAATTTGGTTCTTCTTGAGTTTGTTTGTATGAGCTGCTGAGTGTGTCTTGAGTTGCCTCTTTGATCACCTTGACGAGACTTGTTGTTTCATCAATTACATCGGGAGACTCTACTTCTCCGGTAGTCTCAGTATTTGTCTAGGCGAGTAGGCGACTCAAATTGGTTTCTCTGCTCGGATTGCTTTACAAGTCTTCTTCGTCTCTTAGTTTGTACCGGAGGATTTACGGTTCGGAGACGGTGTCCTCTCGAGTCTTGGCGGTGGGGCGTGCTTGTGTTTGTTTACGGAGCTGGCCGTCTAGGTTTGTCAGATCTCCTCTTTTTGACGATCGAGAGAAGGAATTTGTGAGTCCTTCTCGACCCCGCTAGCGCAGGGGCGGGTGACACGTAGCTGGCTGGGCGGTGACTCTCTGCTGCGAGGGGCAGTGCATGTTTGGTTTTCTTTCTTTGCGGGGCCAGACTTCTTTGGTAGGCTGCGGGCGGCTTTCTTCTTGTAGTTGGAGAGGAAGCGTTTGTGTCTTGGGGTCGGTGATTCCCCCTCACTGGTGTCGGCTCTCTTGGCGTACGACGCTTCGAGCACGGAGAGATTAGCTCGAACATCCTCTTGTTAACATGGAAGGCCTTTCCATGTCTGCAGAGGTACTCTTTCACCTCCAATAGCCGGCCAATCACTAGGCCATATCCCGAGGATCCTCCAAATGACCCATCTTCTTTGAAGGACTTGTTTCCCACGTTTTGGCAGAGTCTGCTTTGTAGATAAACTCAGCCAGTTTATCTTCTTTTCTTCGATTATTGCAGCCATCACAATCAATTTTGCCTTTGTGAGTTGGTCAAAGCGCCAAATTTGATGTCGATACACAGCAACAATATCCAACAATTTGTGATAGTCCTCCTTCTTGGCCGATCTCTTGTTTCTTTGTGAATATTATTTTGTCGGCAACATCGGACTTGGCTATTTCTTTCCATCGTCGGCCAAGTTTACATCAGCCTCTTTGATCTCGGATGCTCCCTCTGCTTTGGTAGTGAGCAATATTGACCAAATCCTTGGCCGTGATAGTGTTGCTTCCCGTGAGCAGATGACTTGATTCCTTCGTCGTGAATCTCGGCATTCACGTAGAATTGTGCGACCTCCTCCACATAGGTCATAGGATACTCCGGTGTTAGAAAGCGGTTTGATCCTGCCGTTTCTAGCTTCTCGCGATTTTCTTCACCAGGGTGTCGTCGGACCCTGCTTCACCATTCCGTCGAAATCCGGTCGAACCGGTGTGGATTTGTTTTCCCAACTTGGTAAAGTCATATGTTGGTGCCATTTCTCGAGAATAATTTCAAGAAAAGTTCGAGAAATAGATTTGAAGTTTGATAGGGTTTCGAGAGTGTTTGCCTTTGCTTTTTGAGAGAGAGATTGAACAGTTTTAGAAGTGTGAGAGAGAAACGGACGAAAAATGGTTTAAATATAGTTTATGAAAGGGCGTGCAGACGGTTTTGAATCGTGATCGAAATCAACGGCTTGGATTTCGCACGCATATTGAGCGATTCATGTCTCGTATTTAATGCGGCAGCATTTATATCCAATCATAAGCTTGGTGTGCGGCTTTATGTGCGTACACATCATCATTATCTTTGACGTGTCTCTTAAAACATTCCCGCTTAGTCAAAAACATTTGCGTTTTTGTCTCTTTGCTCATAAGTTATTGACTTATCTCTTAGGTGATTTAACTCGCTTCTCACATTTCTCTTAGTGACTCACTATCGGTGACTTGGTATAGTGACTTTTCCGATCTGGTGATTTATTGAGCTAATTTTTTGTTTTGCTCTTTTTCACCTTCTTTCTGTTTCATTTCTTTTCTTTGATTCTTACGTGTCTCGAAACTTAGCTCAATTAGCCCCAACTCATGTTTGAGTTCTTCAAATCTTGACTCACATAATGGTTTTGTGAAGATGTCGACTAGTTGCTTATCGGTTGAGATATATTCCAAGATAATGTCCTTCTTTTCAACATGATCTCTTATGAAATGATATCGACATCTATATGTTTTGTTCTTGAGTGCAACACGAGGATTTTGAGTGATTGCAATGGCACTTGTGTTATCACACATGATTGGAATTTCTTTTTCTTCAATTTCATAATCTCTCATTCTTTGTCTCATCCATAGGACTTGGGCACTGCCAATTGCCCGCAGCTATATGTATTCGCCTCATTTGTAGAGGTGGCTATTGAGTTTTGCTTCTTGCTAAACCAGGAAATTAGTCGTTTCCAAGCATTTGACATGTGCACTGAAGTACTTTTTCTGTCCACTCTGCATCCAAAGCATAGTCAGTCGAATAGCCAATTAGCTTGAATCCACCTTCCTTTGGATACCATAGCCCTACTTCTTGGTTTCCTTTTAAGTATCTCAATATTCTCTTAGCTGCGAGTCATATGGCTCTCTTTTGGAGCGATTGAAATCTTGCACATACACCTACAAACAAAGGTGATGTCGGCTGCTATTTGTGAGATAAGCGATGATCCAATAAGTGCTCGTATCTTGTTTGATCTCTGAGGCTTGCCATCTGCGTCCATGTCCATTTTGGTGATGTGTTCATTGGTATTTTTCTGAGAAGACTTCTCCTCCATACCAAATTTCTTCATTAAATCTACGGTGTATTTTGTTTGACTTATAAAGGTTCCATCCTTCACCAATTGTTTCACTTGAAGTCCAAGGAAAAATGTCGGCTCTCCCATCATGCTCATTTCAAATTTACTTTGCATGAGGTTTGAGAATTTTTCACATGACTCTTTGTTAGTGGATCCAAAAATGATGTCATCCACATATATTTGAACAAGCAAGTATACTCTTCTTTGTCTTGAATTACGAAAAGTGTTCTATCCACTTTTCCTTTAGTGAATCCATTTTCGAGTTAGGAATTGTGACGGGGTATCATACCATGCTCCGGGTGCCTGTTTCAATCCATACGGGGCTTTCTTGAGTTTGTACACTTTGTCTCCAAGAGTCTTTGCTCAAATCCTGGAGGTTGTTCAACATACACTTCTTCTTCCAATAAACCATTCAGGAATGCACTTTTTACATCCATTTGATATACAATGAAATTTTTGTGAGTGCATAGGCAAGAAACATCCTTATAGCTTCCAATCTTGCTACGAGGAGCAAATGTTTCATCAAAATCTATTCCTTCTTCTTGGCAATATCCTTTGGCTACCAGTTTTGCTTTGTTTCTTACCACAGAACCTTCCTCGTTCATCTTATTTACGAATACCCATTTGGTTCCAATAACATTTTGATGTATGGGTCTTTGTACTAATTCCCATACTTTATTTCTCTCAACTGATTGACTCTTCTTGCATAGCTTGAATCCAATGTGTGTCATCCAATGCTTGTGACACATCTTTTGGGCTATATCTGCGAGATGAAGCATGTGAACATTGCTTCTTGTTGAGTTCGGATCTTGTCTTGACACCTTCTCTCATGTCTCCAATGACAAGTTACGGTGGATGGTCTCTCGGCCATCTTACGTCGGGTTGAAGTAAGTTAGGTGGATTGATCGACTTGCGGTACGTGTTCTTTGTGGTCGGACTCTCTCGTGATCACTCACCGCAGATTTTCCACCGCTTTTGAGATTGACTATCTCATCTTCTTTCAATTGATAATCCCTGCTTCGACTTGACATAGGGACTCTTACGTAAGGTTGGATGTTTCAAACTTATCGGTGACTCTTCAATGTCTTCTCCATTTATGTTTGGCTCATCGAATACTACATGAATGGATTCTTCTCGTAACCATAGTTCTTTTGTTGAGTATTCTGTAGGCTTTGCTTGTTGAGTATCTAAGAAGATACCTCATCGACTTTAGCATCAAAAGCCTTTAGGTTATCTTTGCCATTATTGTGGATGAAGCATTTACATCCAAATATCCGAAATATGCAACATTTGGTTTTCTTCAGTCCGGATCTCATAGGAGTCTTTGTCACCGCCTATTTATCATACATCTGTTTTGGGTGTAGCAGTGTGTTGATTGCTTGACCCCAAAACCTTTTTGTAACCCCTTGATTAACATGGTCCTTGCTGCTTCTTTGAGGGTTACATTTCTTCTTTACGCAACTCCATTTCTTTGTGGAGTCCTTGCGGTGATAGTTCATGACCAATACCATTCTCAACACAAGATCTTGAGTTATTATTCCATTGACAAACTCGGTTCCTCTATCCGATCTTATTTTGATAATGGTTTGACTCTTCTCATTTTGTATCCTCTTCATCATTTGTGGTAGCTTTTGTAGAGTTTCTTTTTTCTTGCACATGAATATTGTCCATGTATATCTTGAGTAGTCATCTACTACCACCAAGGTGTATTTCTTTCCACTTATGCTTTCTTTGGTTCCACTGGGCCAAATAGATCCATATGAAGCGGATGCAATATTCTTGTTGAGGATGGGCATGTCTTTTCTTTGAATGACGACTTGATTTGTTTTCCCTTCGACATGCATCACACATACTTTCCTTCTTGTATCCGAGTCCGGAAGTCCTTCTACAAGATGACTTCTTGCTAGCTTATTAATTGTTTTGAAGTTCGGGTGACTCGACTTTTTTGTGCCACGTGACCAACTTGATTCACCAGGTTTTGTGCTCTTTGCTAGTAAAGGCAGTCTTTGGGTGTTGCGGTTGACCAATCCACTACATACATATTTTTTCATGCGCATCCTTGCAAAGACAACTTCATTAGATTCAACATTTTTGATTTGGCATATTCCCATGTTGAATCCAACATTGTAGCCCTTGTCGCGAGTTGGTGATGCTTAGTAAATTGAAGTTTAGTCCTTCAACATATGCAACATCGTGATTTCTAAACCATTCCTCCGGATGGATCCAATGCCTCTTATTTCACCAGGAGCTTCATTTCCTCCAAATATGACTTTGGCTCCTTTGACTTCCTTGAATTTTGATGATTTCTCTTATTTCTGTCATATGTCCGGGAACAGTACCGCTATCCATGTACCAGGTTCCTTGGCACTCAGTTTGTTCCTTGAACCGCAATCAAGGAAATTAAGTTTTAGGTACCCATTCTTGTGCGGGTCCGAGGGGTTAGAATTATAAGATGATCCAATCAACCTATAGCCAAATGATTTGACTCTAAGAGGTTGCCATCTATCGGTGCCATAATCATAATCAATCCTGGCAAATTGCTTGGGAGTCAGGTTCATACAAATTTGTCTCTTTTGTGTATACTGCATATGTGTTTTAGCAATTGCCTTTCTTGGGTAATTGTGGTGTCTTTGAGTGTAGTGCCTAGGTGCATATGTGTCTTGATGAAAGCTCTTATGCTTTTGGAATGGCCTTTGTTGAGTTCTAGGCCTTTGCCATTTGGGCTTGTATTCCATAAGTCTAGGGTGATGGTTCACATTATTCGATCGGCTTGGCTTGGATATTTTCTACCATTCCCATCATATGTATTTCTTTTATGAGTTTTAAGGATTTTTGGTAGCTCTGCTTCTTCTTTCAGAGTATTTTTGTTTGGAGTCTATTTGAGGACTCATTTGAATCTCTTCTCATTGTCCTTTCAAAGACTCTCAATCATTTTCCTTTTCCTTTGTAACCAAGGCCGAGTTCGCTTAGTATTGTGCTTTGGATTGAAAGTGTGTGCATCATTTAGAGTTTTGGATTTTTCGGACTCTTCATGACTTGAAGATCCTTTTTCCAAAATTACTCTTGAGGTTTGACATGGCACAAAGGAATTAAATCCTAAGCTTTGTCTTGTCTCCACATTCTCTTTGACTCATAATAAGATCATCCAATGATTTAGATGCCTTAGTGAATGAGGCAATAATATTTTTGAGGTCATTCTCCCTCTTTTCTATAGCAGCAATTTCGCTTTATTAATTTAGCATTTTCACCTTTAAACTCTTATTCTCATCGCCTATTTGACTTAGAGTACTCGGCTCCTTAGTCGACTTTGAGTTTTGACTTTTGAGTAAATTTGTTTTCCTCATTCAATAGTGTGTGTGAGGTTTTAATGTGCTCAAAATCTTTCATCATTTTGCCTAATGAATCATAAAGATCAGTGGGTGATGAAGTGTGTGTGTCATGATCACTATCACTAGTGTCCGAGCTTGTTGAGTTAGATTGTACCTCATCTTCTTGATCTTGTTCTTTGGCCATTAAGCGGATCAGCTTCTTCTTCGTGAGTCACTTGAGTAGTCGGCTTCACCGCTCTCTCGAGTCATTGTCTCTCTTGACTTGCTTTGTCTCAAAGTGATCTCTGCGACCATCATTGCCCTTTTCTTTTCTGTCTTCTTTCTCAAGACCTTTCTTTCTTCTTCATCTCTGTACTTGTTGACTACAGGATATGAGCGATCAATGGCATAGTGACCTGGTTGTCACGATTCAACATAGATATTGACCTTTTGCTCGGCTCTTTGATACTCAACTTGTTGATGATCATCCCCTCTTGGTTGGCCTATCATCCCTTGATTTGGAGGGGAGCCGAGTGTCTTCTCGGAGGATTCACCCTTTCCTCTCTTGTAGTTCTTGTTAAAGAACTTGTTAAATCTTTTAACCATTAGGGCTATTTCTTCGGGTCAATTGCCTCTTTGACTTGACTCTCCTTCCATCTTTGACAACTAAAGCAAATTTTGTTTTGGAGTACTGTTGTCTCTTCCTGGTCTTTCCTTCTCGGCTCAAACTCATAGGCTTTGAGGTCCGAGAATAACTCATGGTTGGATGTCTTTGATAGGTCCATGGAATGTCTCGTGCCATGACCTTCATCTCCCATTCATTTGGAAGACTTTTCAGGATCTTCATACACATTTCCTTCGTGTATATTCCTTTCCAAGTGTAGACTGACTCATTTGTGATTTAGAATCGAGCATCCAGTTGATCCAGGTTTTCTCCGAGATCATTTTAAAGTTCTCAAATTTTTGTGACCACCGAAAGTTTGTTTTCTTTGATTTGCTCGAGCCTTCACAAATCAATGTCAGTTTTGTCCTGATTTCCTTCATTTGTTTTGCAAGATTTCACTTTATTGAACATGGCTTTGTCCAAGGTTTTGTAGAGAATATCCTTGGCTACATTGTCCAGGTTGTATCTTTTTTGTCATCATTTGTCCACTCGGTTCTTGGTTTTCAACCATGGTAGTGTCGGTCTTTGCATCCCCTTCCCCTTGGTGCAACTCTTCGTGCAATTTTGTGTTCACCTTTAATATTTGCAGAGGCCCATCTTCTATCACTATCCACATCTCATCATGTAATGCTGATAGATGAGCCTTGCATACGAATTTTCCAATCATCAAATTCTTCAATAGTGAACATAGGAATGCGTGTTAGATTTGCTTCCATGATAATAATTTTTAATGAAAGAAAAGAGTTTTGAAAGTTTAAGTACTAAAGCGAGACTTTTGAAAAGTTTGGAGATCTAGTTGATAACCGGTGCGGAGGGTTCAATGAACCAACCGCTCGATACCACTTGTAGGTCCCAAGGGGTGTAAGTGTAAGGTTTAGAAGGGGGTTGAATAAACCTTACCAAATTTTCGATTTAAGCCTTTTAAATCTCTGAGTTCTACAATTTGTGTCCTTGATGGACGATCGAATTAGTCACTCAAGAGAGTCAATCTCTTTAAATTTCGGTGAGTACATTAGTAGAGTAACTCATTTGTTGGCTATAATTTGATTTCATTTGTGGTTTTGTTTTTATTTGGAAGACTTAACACCCTTAAGTTTGTTTAAGCAAGTTTTTACTGACTTGATTTAGTACTTATAGATTATCGGATGGATAGCAAATTTATCGTGAGATATAAGCAATTAAAAGTGCGGAGATATTTAAATGCTATAAAGTAAATGACACAGTAAAGTTTTTATAGAGGTTGAAGATGGGGTAATTCTTCTACTCCTCTCTTCTCCAACTCTGGAGGAATCCACTAAGTAATGATCGGTTTACAAAGTGGTAACAGTCCAGATACAAGTCTTGATCACAACGGCCGACTTGATCCTTTGGGACTCGATGAGACGCCTTGATCACTCACCAAGCTGCGTACGACTCGGCTTCTTCTTCACAGGCGTTTGCCTTGCTACTACTGACTCACTTGCTCAAGCACTTTGGATTTGATCACGAAGCCCTCCAAACGCTTAAGACTTGGTTCCTTGAACCTTTCTACAATCCTTCTTGGAATGTAGACCCCTTGTTTTGATAGTTTCTCTTCAAGCGATTGAAGTTCTCTTTCCTTCACGAGGTAAGTGTTGGATTGATGTTCTTCGAGATGTAGGCTTGAGGATTGAGAATATTTCAATTTTGATAAGCTTGTATATCTCACGTGTGTGTCATCCACGCATCATCTATCTCTTTTTTTTTCTCAATCAAACTCCTTAGCCTTTTATAGTGAACTTTCAAAAATTTGCCCGTTGAAGAGATAGGCTCATTTTTGAAAATCACTTTGCGATCGTTGGTTTGCACTTCTTGGAATTGCCATTTCCTCGTATGAAATGTTTTATCACCTTTTCGAGTCGACACGGTGTAGTGCTTCCCATTGGTTCATTTCTTTGCACGCTTCGGGTGAGCACTCCAAGAAAGGTAGTATGGAGATATTACTTGTTTAAGTAAATCTCTTGATTTTACGTCAACGGTTCTTTTTGATTATCTCGACTTGTTGCATTTCCTCGCTTTCCCCAGGTGACTTAGAGTCGACTTCCAATCGTGGATGACTCTTGTCACTTGACTTGAGACTTGGCTTTTCTTTGAGTTGACTTGGTGATGTTCCACTCAGTGTATCTCATTGCTTCTTGATCGAGTTCTGTCTGCTCTTCTTTGTTGTACTCATTGTCTCACGTGAGTTTTCCTTCAAGCCTTGATTGTCTTCTTGCAAGTTGGAGCGTAGGCGACTTAACTCGGCAGCGGCTCTAATTGTTACAATACATTTCAAAGCAAGAATTGGGGAGCTAACTTTCTATTCTAAGTTTTACATGGCATTCATCAAAATCTAAACAATAAAATTCCTAACATCTTTGTAATCTTCTTGAAAAAGATTCTACATTTTGCTTTGATGAAGCATGTTTGCAGGCTTTTGAACAAATAAAAAAGGCTCTTATTTCGGCTCTTATCATGGTAGTGCCAGATTGGACTCTACCATTTGAGCTCATATGCGACGCAAGTGATTATGCAATGGGTGTTGTCCTTGGCTAAAGGCGAGATAAAATTTTCAAAGCTATTTATTATGCAAGTCGAACCATGGACAGCGCCCAACAAAGCTACACCACAACTGAAAAAGAAATGTTGGCGGTAGTTTTTGCATTTGACAAATTTTGAGCTTATTTGGTAGGTACCAAGGTAATTGTTTACACGGATCTTGCGGCAATTCGATATCTTTTTTCGAATAAGAATGCAAAACCTCGTTTAATACGATGGATTTTGCTCCTTTAAGAATTTGATATTAAAATAAGGGATAAAAAAGGTAGTGAAAATGTTGTTGCCGACTATTTATCCCGCCTTGAACAACCACAGGAGGTAATAGAAAGCCCAATAAGGAATCATTTTCGGATGAACAAATAATAATTGCCAAAATAATTATACCATGGTATGTCGATTTTGTTAATTACCTTGCAGGTGGAGTTCTTTCCCCGGATTTAACATCACATCAAAAGAAAAAATTCGTACATGATGTTAAGTCCTACTTGTGGGATGACCCATTATTGTTCAAGAGATGTGCTGACTCAATCATACGCCATTGTGTCCATAAGGAAGAAATTGGAGAAATTCTCCAACACTGTCATTCTTCTTCTTATGGAGGATATTTTGGATCAACTCGTACCACTGCAAAGGTGTTACAATCTGGTTTTATTAGCCCACTTTATTTAAAGATTGTTACACCTTTGTCAAAACTTGTGATCGGTGCCAAAGGGTTGATAACATATCAAGGCGTCATGAACTTCCTTGACAAATATGATGGAGGTGGAACTATTTGATATATGGGAATTGATTTCATGGGACCATTTCTGGATTCATGTGGCTATCTCTACATCTTGCTTGCGGTTGATTACGTCTCCAAATGGGTGGAGGCGATCACCACACCAACGAAAGATGCCAAGGTAGTGCGAAAATTTCTGCACAAGTATATATTCACTCGCTTTGGCACTCCCTGGGCTATCGTAAGTGACGAAGATATGCATTTATGTAACAAATTATTTAATAACCTTCTTTGCTAAATTTGGTGTACATCATAAATTTGGTGTACGTCATAAAGTTCTCTTATCACAAATTCATATCATGCCCACAAGGTGTTTGATAAATGCTTCAATGAAATGTTTTACTAATTTTTGAATAAATTGCATACAACATCATAAGACATTACTTTGCTATAGTTTTGGATGCAATTTTATCACACTTCATCAATTTTTGACATCAATTAGACGTCAAACAGGGTTTAAAAAAAGAATTGTCGTATAACTTGTTAAATTGTCAATTTTTGATATCTGGTTCACGTGGTAGAGGTCGTGCATCTTCATCACAACATGAGGCCTCTCTGTCTGTTCCACCAAATTTTCTATTTGGTCGACGTGACGTGGAATTTTACAAGCTATTCAAAGAAAAAGTCCTACCTCAACCCATTATAAAAGAGCGTGGATTTTTACCATCACCGGAAGATGGTGAATTGTTGGAAATTATTCAAGAGCGCCAATTGTTGGGAAATTATTTTGTAGATTTTGATTAATGCCATGTAAAACTTAGAATAGGAAGTTGGCACCCCATTTTGTTGTAAATTGCATTGTAATAGATAGGGTGGTCGACCGAATTTGAGTTAAAGTCGGCTATGCTGAACATGCAAGAAGACAATTTGGAGACTAGAAGGAAGACTCATTTGTGAGGCGAGTTGAGTATGGCAAAGAAGAGAAGATAGGAACTCGATCGAAGGTGCGGTGAGATGCGGTGAGTGAAGTATCGATCAAGTCAACTCAAGATAGCCAAGTCTCAAGTTGAAGTGCGGAAGAGTCATCCAATGATTGGAAGTGACTCAAGTCACCTGGGAAGGCAAGGAAATGCAATCAAGTCGAGATAATGAAAGAGATCCGTTGCGTAAATCAAGAGAATTACTTAAGCAAGTAATACTTCCATACTACCTTTCTTGAAGTGCTCGATCCCGAAGCATGCAAAAAGAATAAACCAATGGGAAGCATTGCACCGTGTCGAGGACTCGAAAAGGTGAAGAATCATTCATACGAGGAAACGTAAATTCCAAGGATCGCAACAAGACAAGCCAGCGACCACAAATGTCTTTTGAAAATAAGCCTATCTCTTCAACGGGCAAATTTTCAAAAGAACACTATAAAAGGCCGAGGAGTTTATTTGAGAAGAGGTTACCTTGATTACGAACCAAAAACATTCAAGCAAACATTTGAATCAGAACCAAAAAAATATTCTCAAGTCATTCAAGATTAATCCTCAAGCCTACATTACGAAGAAACCAATCCAACACTCACTGTGAAGGAAAGATAACTTCAATCGGTTGAAGAGTAAATTTTTGAAGAATCAAGGGGTCTACATTCCACGGAGGATTGTAGGAAGGTTCAAGGTCGAACCGGTCTCAAGTTTTGGAGGGCTTCATGATCAAATCCAAGAAGCTTGAGCAAGTGGGCTGTAGTAGCAAAGGCAGCAAAACGCCCTGTGAAGAAGAAGTTCGAGTCGTACGAGAAGCAGTGTTTGTGTGACCAAGGCATCTCGGATCGAGTCCCAAAGGATCAAGTCATTTGTGTGATCAAGACTTGTATCTGGGATCGTTAACCACTCGTATATTGATCAATACTTAGTGGATTCCTCCGGGGAGTTGGAGAAGAGAGAGTAGAAGAATTACCCCATCTTCGAACCTCTACAAAAACTTATTGTGTCATTTACATTTCAAAGACTTTAATTTCTCGCATCTTATTTTTATATCTGGCGATAAATTTGTTATCCAATTGATAATCAATCGAGTGCTAAAATCAAGTATTAAAACTAACTTAACCAAATTCAAGGGTGTTAAGTCTTCCAATGAAAACAAATCGGTCGAGTTAAGTCCTTAGTCAAAAGCGGTGAGTTATTCTATCAACGGCTCGATCGAGTATGTTGAGTGACTAACTCTGGCGATTAACTAACTTAGTTTGTCCATCAAGGACACATCTCGTGAAGTATTAACTCTGAATATTTAAAAGGACTAATTTGAAAAGTTGGTAAGGTTTATTCAACCCCCTTTCTAAACCTTACACTCACACCCTGGGGACCTACAAGTGGTATCGGAGCGGTTGGTTCATTGAGCCTTCCGACCGGTTCTTGAACTAGATCTCCAAATTTTTCAAAGCTTGTTTTAGTTCTTTCAAAACTCTTTTACTCAAGAAAGTTATTATCATGGAAGCAAATTTGGCACGCATCCCTATGTTCACAATTGAAGAATTTGATGATTGGAAAATTCGTATGCGTGCTCATCTATCAGCATTACACGATGAGATTTGGATAGTGATAGAGAATGGGCCTCTACAAATCTTAAAAGTGAACACAGTGTTAGGAGAGCTAATTTGAAGGTGAAGAGGATGTTGCTCCCGCACGGCCATGGTTGAAAAACCAAGAGTGAATGGACAAATGATGATGAGAAAAAGATATAACTTGGACAATGTGGCCAAGGACATTCTTTACAAAACCTTGGACAAAGCCATGTTCAACAAAGTCAAATCATGCAAAAGCGGTAAAGAAATGCAGGACAACCTAACATTGATTTGTGAAGGCTCAAAGCAAATCAAGGAAAATAAACTATCGGTTCTTTGTCTGAAGAAATTTGAGAATTTTAAAATGCTCACGGAGAGAGACCTTGGATCAACTGGATGCTCGGTTCACGAAATTACCAACGAGCTATCGTGACTTGGAAAAAAATATACACGAAGGAAATGTGTATGAAAATTCTAAGAAGTCTCTCGGTGAATGGGAAATGAAGGTTATGGCATCGAGACATTCCATGGACCTATCCAAGACATCCAACCATGAGCTATTCTCAGATCTCAAAGCCTACGAATTTGAGCCGAGAAGAAAAGACCAAGAGGAGACAGGTTGTGCCCAAAAGCAATTTTGCTCTAATTGTTAAGGATGGCAAAGAGAGCCGAGGTCAAAGAAGTTATTGACCAAGAGAAATAGCCCGATGGTTAAAAGGTTTAATAAGTTCTTCAATAAGAACTACAAAAGAGGCAAAGGTGAATCCTCCGAGAAGACACCCGGCTCCCTCCAAGTCTAGGGAAGATAGGTTAACCAAGAGAGCGAGCATCAAAAAGTTGAATATCAAAGGGTGATAATCCAAGAATGGAAAGAGCCGATCAAAAGGTGAGAATCTATCTTTGAACCGCATGCAACCAGGTCACTATGCCATTGATTGCCCATATCCCGTAGTCAACAAATACGGGGAATGAAGAGGAAAGAAAGGTCTTCGTGAGAAAGAAGACAAGAAAAGAAAAAGGTAATGTTGGCTGCAGAGACAACCAAGTCAAAAGACACAGCTGATTCAGAGAGTAGTGAAGCTGACTACTCAAGTGACTCTAAAGAAGAAGCTTTGATTTGTTTAATGGCCAAGGAACAAGACCAACCTGACCAAGAAGATAAGGTACACTCTAACTCATCACACTCAGATTCTAGTGATAGTGACTGTGACATACACACTTCATCACCCACTGATCTTTATGATTCATTAGGCAAAATGATGAAAGACTTTGAACACATCAAAACCTCACACACACTACTAAATGAGGAAAACAGCCTACTCAAGAGCCAAAAACTCACAGCTGACTAAGGAGCTGAGTATTCTAAGTCACATAGCTGATGAGAATAAAAGTCTAAAGACTGAAAATGCTAAGCTAATAGCAGAAATAGCTGCTATAGAAAAGAGGGAGAATGACCTCAAAAATGTGATTGCCTCATTCACTAAGGCATCTAAATCCTTGGATGACCTTATTATGAGTCAAAGAGAATGTGGAGATAAGACAGGCTTAGGATTTAATTCCTCTGTACTATGTCAAGCTCCAAAAGTGATTTTGGAAAAAGGATCTTCAAGTAATGAAATATCTCAAAAATTCAAAACTCCAAATGGTGCACACACATTTATTCCAAAGCACAATCACAAGCAAACTGGCCTTGGTTATAAAGGAAATGGAAAAGTTTGCCTTGAGTTGAGTGTCTTTGAGAGGACAGTGAGAAGAAATCCACCGAGTTCTCAAAGCAAACTCCAAACAGGAAATACTCTGTAAAGAAGAAACAGAGCTACCAAAAGCCTCAGAAGTTCTATAAAAGAAATGCATATGATGGGAATGGTAGAAAGTACCCAAGCCAAGCTGATTGGAATAATGTGAACTATCAGCAAAGACCTATGGAATATAAGCCCAAATGGCAAAGGCCATTCCAAAGGCACAAGAGCTATCATCAGCACACATATGCACCTAGGCACTACACTCAGAGATATCACAACTATCCAAATACAGCAATTGCTAAAACACACTCACAGGCATATAGACAAAAGAGACAGTTGTATGAACCTAGAAACCCCAAGCAATTTGCTAAAGTTAATTATGATTATGGCACTGATAGATGGCAACCTCTTAGCGTCAAATCATTTGGCTATAGGTTGGTTGGATCATCTTACAATACTAACCCCTCAGGACCCAGACAAGTATGGGTACCTAAAACTTAATCTCTTTGATTGCAGGTTCAAGGAACAGTGAGTGCTAAGGAACCCGGTACATGGATAGTGGCATTCCCGAGGCACATGACAGAAACAAGAAAAATCTATCAAAATTCAAGGAAGTCAGAGGTACAAAAGTCATATTTGGAGGAAATGATGCTCCAGGAGAAATAAGGGGCACTGGATCCATTAAGAAAAATGGATTAGAAATCATAGATGTTGCATATATTGAAGGACTCAACTTCAACTTGCTAAGCATTAGCCAACTTTGTGACAAGGGTTATAATGTTGGATTCAACATGGGTATATGCCAAATCAAGGACATTGAATCCAATGAAGTTTTGTTGCAAGGATGCAGACAAAAGAACATGTATGTGGTAGATTGGTCAACTGCAACACCAAGCACTTGTCTACTAGCAAAGAGCACAGCTGAATCAAGTTGGCTGTGGCACAAGAAGCTAGGTCACCTGAATTTCAAAACAATTAACAAGCTTTGCGATCTTGTAGAAGGACTTCCGGACTCAAGATACAAGAAGGAAAGTGTATGTGATGCATGCCGGATGGGAAAGCAAATCAAATCATCATTCAAAGAAAAGACATGTCCATCTTCAACAAGAATATTGCACCTGCTACATATGGATCTATTTGGTCCAGTTGAACCAGCTAGCATAAGTGAGAAGAAATACACCTTAGTGGTAGTAGATGACTACTCAAGATATACAAGGACAATATTCATGTGTAAGAAGAAAGAAACTCGCAAAAACTACCACGGTGATGAAGAGAATCAAAATGAGAAGAGTCAAACCATTATCAAAATAAGATCTGACAGAGGAACTGAGTTTGTCAATAGTATAATAACTCAGTATTGTGTTAAAAATGGTATTGGTCATGAATTATCAGCAGCAAGGACTCCACAACAAAATGGAGTTGCAGAAAGAAAAAACAGAACTCTCAAAGAAGCGGAAGGACCATGTTAGGTGAGGCGGGGGTTACCTAAAAGATTTTTGGTCAAGCGATAAACACGACATGCTATACTCAAAATAGATGCATGATAAAGACACGGTGACAAAGACTCCTATGAGATCGGGACGGGGAGAAAGCCAAATATTGCATATTTTAGAATATTTGGATGCAAATGCTTCATCCATAACAATGGCAAAGATAATTTAAAAGCTTTTGATACTAAAGCTGATGAAGGTATCTTCTTGGAATACTCGGTTGAAAGCAAAGCCTCAGAGTACTCAACAAGAGGACTATGGTTACTGAGAAGAATCCATCCATGTGGTGTTTGATGAGCCAAATGTAAATGGAGAAGACATTGAAGAGTCGGTGATAAGTCAATCAACCAACCATGCGAAGAGTCCTATGTAGAAGTCAAGTTTGGAATTATAAACCAGGAGAAGAAGATGAGATAGTTGAGTCTCAAAAACAATTTGGAAAATCTGTGACTAAGTGATGATGAGAGGGTGATCAAAACAACACGGTACCGCAAGACGATGAATCCGGCTAACTTACTCCAACCTAATGTAAGATGGGCTGAGAGACAATCCACCAGAACTAGTCATTGGAGATGTAAGAAAAGGTGTCAAAACGAGATCCAGAACTCAACAAGAAGCAATGTTCACATGCTTCATCTCACAAATAGAGCCTAAAGACGTGTCACAAGCATTGGATGACACACATTGGATTCAAGCCATGCAAGAAGAGCTGAGTTAGTTTGAAAGAAATAAAGTGTGGGAATTGGTTCAAAGACCTACCCATCAAAATGTTATTGGCACTAAATGGGTGTTCAGAAACAAGATGAATGAAGAAGGTTATGTGGTAAGAAACAAAGCAAGATTGGTAGCCAAAGGATATTGCCAAGAAGAAGGGATAGATTTTGATGAAACATTTGCTCCTGTGGCAAGATTGGAAGCCATAAGGATGTTTCTTGCCTATGCAGCTCACAAGAACTTTATTGTATATCAAATGGATGTAAAGAGTGCATTTCTCAATGGTTTATTGGAAGAAGAAGTGTATGTTGAACAACCTCCAGGATTTGAGCAGAAGACTCTTGGAGACAAAGTATACAAACTCAAGAAAGCTCTATATGGATTGAACAGGCACCCGAGCATGGTATGATACATTGTCACAATTCTTGACGGGAATGGATTCACGAGAAGGCAAAGTGGATAGAACACTCTTGAGAATTCAAGATGGGAAGAGCATCTTTTTGCTTGTTCAAATATATGTGGATGACATCATTTTTGGATCCACAAACAAAGAGCTGTATGATAAATTTTCAAATCTCATGCAAAGCAAATTCGAAATGAGCATGATGGGAGAATCGACATTCTTCCTTGGACTTCAAGTGAAACAATTTGAAGGATGGAACCTTCATAAGTCGACAAAATACACGAGAGATTTAATGAAGAAATTTGGTATGGAAGAGAAGTCTTACGTGAAAATACCAATGAATACATCACCAAAATGGATATGGATGCGGATGGCAAGCTTTGTAGATCAAACAAGATACGAGCACTTATTGGATCATTGCTCTATCTCACAAAGAAGCAAGGACATCACCTTTCTTTGTAGGTGTATGTGCAAGATTTCAATCTGCTCCAAAAGAAAGCCACATGATGCACCAAGAGGATCTTGAAATATTTGAAAGGAAGCCAAGAAGTTGGCTTATGGTATCAAAGGAAGGTGGATTCAAGCTAATTGGTTATTGAGACTCGACTATCTTTGGATGTAGAGTTGGGGAAGAGCACCTCGAGGCACATGTCAAATGCTTGAAATAGGCTAATTTCCTGGTTTAGCAAAAAGCAAAATTCATAGCCACCTCTACTGGTGGGAGAATACATAGGCTGCAGGCATTTGTTGTGCCCAAGTCTTATGGATGAGGCAAAAATGAGAGACTATGAGGTTGAGGAAAAAGAAATTCCAATTATGTGTGATAACACAAGTGCAATTGCAATCACTCAAAATCTGTGTTGCATTCAAGAACAAAGCACATTGATGTCGGATATCACTTCATAAGAGATCATGTTGAAAAGAAGGACATCACCTTGGAATACATTTCAGGCGATAAGCGGTTGGTGACATATTCACAAAACCATTATGTGAGTCAAGATTTGAAGAACTCAAGCATGAGTTAGGGTTAATTGAAATGAGTTGACACTCGAAGACTCAAAGAAAAGAGATGAAACATGAAAAGAGGAAAAAGATTTGAATTAAGTAATTGACTAAGTGAATCAGCCGTATCGGAAAGTCAGTTGTATCGAGTTAGCTGACAGCTGAGTCACTAGGAGAGGAGTGAGAAGAAGGATTGAATCAGCTAAGGAGTAAGCTGAGTCATTTATGAGCAAAGTGACAAAAACGCGGTCGTTTTTACAAAGCGGGAATGTTTTTAAGAATGACGTCAGCATAATTATGACGTGTACAGGCAAAAGCTGCACACCAAGCTTATGATTGGATATAAATGCTGCCACATTAAATGCGAGACATTAAATGTAAATCGGCGTGCAAGATCTAAGCCGTTGATTTTGATCAAATTTCAAAAACCTCCCGCACGTCCTTTCATGAACCATACTTAAACCATTTCGTCCGTTCCTCTCTCACTTTACCAAAAATTGTTCATCTCTCTCTCGAAAGCAAAAGCAAAAATTTTCTCTCAAAACCCTATCAATCTTCAGTTCAGTTTTCAAGTTTCGTTCGATAAAACATCTCGAAATGACATCTACACATGACTTCAAGCTAGGAAAGCAAATCCACACCGGGTCTATTGTGGACTTCGATGGTATGGTTAAACAAGGGTCCGACGACACCCTAGTGAAGAAGATTGCTAAGAAATTGGAAAGCGCCGGTGAAACCGTTTCGACATTGGAGTTTCCGATGACCTATGTGGAAGAGGTCGCACGATTCTCACGTGAATCTTTGAAGTTCACGATGAGGGCATCAAGTCCCTGTTCACGGAAAAAGAGTTCACCATCGCAAGGAGGATTTGGTGAACACCGCTTGTTGCTAGCGGAAGGAGTGCACGAGATTCATGAAGCCGAGATCGACATGATTCTTGCTTGGAAGGAAGTAGCAAGTCGATTATCTTTGCAAAAGTGGTCTAGAAACTGACTAACAAGAGGTGTTGAAAGAGGACTACCACAAATTCTTTGGACATTGTTGCCAAATGCATAGACATCAAATTTGGCAGCTTTGACCAACTTTCTAAAGCTAAGCTGATCGTAATGGCTGCGATCCTTGAAGAAAAGAAGGTAAATTGGGTTGAGTTTGTCTACAGCAGACTCTGCCAGAATGTTGGGAACAAATCCTTCAAGGAAGATGGAACGTTTGGAGGTTCCCTAGGATACGGCCTGGTGATTGGCCGGATGATGGAAGTAAAGGAAGTACCTCTTCGACATGGAAAGGCGTTCCATGTGAACAAGAGGATGTTTCGATCAAACCCGGCGCGAGAAGAGAGCCTACGCTAAGAGAGCTGTCATGAGTGAGGGGAATCGGTGACCTCGATGATACTGTTGTCTCCCCTCCTCAAAAGAAGGTCGCTCTGCAGACTTCCAAGAAGATTCTTTGCCCGCTCGCAAAGAAAGAAAAAGAAATCGCTCCCGCCCGCCCGAAGTCACTGCCCTGCAGCAGTGTCTTTCCTTCGCATCCGCAGATGGAGAAGGAACCGTTAATCCCTTCTTCGGTGATCAAGAAGAAGAGGATCGCCACAACAAGGAAGACAATCGCCTCTAAGACAAGCTGCGAAGGCATTTACCTTCAACGAATAGGAGAAAGTGGAACCGGATGTCCCTCTGGTGAAAACAAAAAGAAGAAGAAGAATTTCCAAGCTCTACGAGCTTGAGAAGACAATGAGTCTGCCACTTGTGGAAAAGATACCGAGACTCGCTGGAGAAGTAAAGTCTCGAAGTTATTAATGAAATGGCCAAGTCTCTTGAGGTTGATCAAGAGAGGTAATCAAGACCCAATTTGTAGATAGAAAGTGAGAAACAAGGAATGGCATTTGAGACAACCGAATCACCTATTGACAAGGTTGTGTCTCACTTTAATGCAGAGGCTGCGAGAATGTCGGCGTCAAGTCCGCTACCCTTAATCCCTAGAAATGAGGGCCGGCAAGAGAATGATGAAGACGATGTAATCATGTACTCTCCATTGTATCCAGACATCCAAAATCGTCTGCGAGAGTGTGAGAAAATTGAAGTCGAGCCTATCCGAGTTGATTTGAAAGTCGAGTTCATTCATTCTTTGAAGAAGAAGAACTCTTGAGGTTTCTTGAGGTGGACACAGTCTTTGCTAGCCCTTGCGAGGATAATTGCATCAATATCTGCAGATTCGAAAAAGAAAACAAACGGGCTAGAGTAGGCGAGGACGCGAGAGAGGCACGTGAGAAGGCCAAAGATTCGCCCTCTCACCTGGCACCACCGATCATACACACCCTCACCTTGACGCGTCTATCGAAAGTGATGAGGATCTCAGACCTGTATTCTTTGCCACGGAAAAGAATTGCGGATGCAAAGAAGCAATGCAAGAATCGAGAATCCTTCATGAGCAAAGAATGATGGAGGGACCGGGAGAGTCCTCCAAATCACGGTGGAGATAGACCCTATGGGAGTGGTGCAAAAGATATTGCCATCTGTTGTTCGCCGCCACCACTTCCCCCGGCTCATTCGAAGGAAGGTGTTAAGGAACTGGCGATGAAACCGGGATTATGGGGACCCGGTCGAGCTAACACCTAATGAAGGTGTCTCACCACCCGCCCCAATGGCTGAAAAACTCGTGGGAACAATCGGGAGTCCGGAGATGAGTGACCCCATTCCAAGTCACTCGGTGGTGTGCCGAGGGGAAACTCCCTCCACTGCGGCAAGGTCGGAGAATTTGCGGTGACTCCACAATGAATCTCGGAGGCGAAGTGGAGAAGGAACGATCACAGAATACACAAAGCAAGTTGTCATCAACGAGGCTCGAGGCAGTTGAGACTGTCTCTCGGTGAGGTGTCAAGCGCTCAGGCTAATGACACTGCGATGCGGTCGAGGCACATGAAGGAAGCGCCCGGGAGTTAACACTGCAGGCGATGAAAGTGTAAACCATGGAGTTGAGACTCAATGGATGCCACCTCGAAGACCCCAAGCGGTGACATTGTCGAAAGGGATGTCAAGGCCTCGCTACGGTTGAGTCTGCAGGAGGTAATGAAGGCCAACGGAAGGTTGAGACTTCGGGGTAAAGAAAGCGAAGCGGCACAGAACATCCCCTCCGCTATCATTGATCCATCGAAAAAGGAGATAAGTGCTCTTCACGATTCCCAAGATAATCGATGTAACCTTTCTCGGGATCGGAAGGAGCGATGAAGCTTAGTCATCTCCGTGGATCGATCCAAAAGACTCGGTGAGGATGTTCCAACCACGAGTAAGTCGACCTCAAGACTACTCGTCAAACATTCAACTTTGATGATGAGCCACCCATGGAAATCTCATCATCGTCCGATGACGCTTCCGATAAGGTCGAGGACGATCAACTCATTTGGAAAAACCAGTTGAGACCGCGAAGGGCATTGAGGCAGTGAGAGGCTCAGCAAAGTCGGGTCGACTTCAAAAGCAGGACCCACGGTGAAAACAGAGTCCGCTGCGCGGGCTCCCAAGCGCAACAGTTCGACTCCACGGGGCACTTCACGAGCACCACTTATCATTGAGCAGATTCTAGTTGCCGTGATGATCCTTTTGTAGAATCATTTCCCTTCTCTGAGGTACGACCTCCACGAAGAATCACTAAAGATCGTGAGCGCTTCCACGGACGACCATTGTTCCAACCAACTATGACTTTGGCGTTGCTTGGCGTCAGTGAAAACAGAGGTGACGGTGAAGTTCGGGGCGTGTTCAAAGCCTAATTTCTTGAGATAGAAAAATGGAGAAGGCACCAGGCCTCACTTTGGATATGAGGTGGATAACGAGACGCCAACCTTATCTGGCGATTTACGTGGCATCATAGTCGGTCCGGAGTGGTGGCAATAAATGAAACAAACAATGCGTGTGGAACAAGCTCGATATTTCAGGACATTGTTCAACAAGTTGTTAGTCCGGCGGTGAGAATGCCGATCAAAGACAAAATTGCAAGAGCACATTGAACAAATACATGAATCTCATACTACGAGAGATAAAGTCATTTGCGTGAACATAATAAGAACGAGCTCCCGCGTGGTGGAAGAGAATATGGATCGAAAATTCGTCTCCTCATCGCATTTTGAGATGAAGTTGGTAGATTGAATCAACACCACCCGCTCCGAGTTCCGTGCGGCATACTCCGCAGTGATTGCTTAACTTCGACTATCGCAGACTAGACTTCTTGCTTGCTAGCTTGTTTCGGGGTTCCTCTCTCCTTTGATGATGCCAAAAAGGGGAAGAGGAATACCTAAAAGCGCTAAAGGGATCGAAGTGTGAAGGGAAAGAGTGACCGAGAAAGTAATAGTAGAGAAGAAAGGGAAGTTTGTTGAGGGGAAGGTTCGAAAGATGTGACCTTGATGATTGCTAAAAACCCTCAACAAGGTCTTGTCACGGTGATATTATCAAAGCAAACTCCCCGTGACTCGCCACTCTAACACTGCTTTGCACTATGGTGAAAAAGAGAAACGGTTGAAGCGAGGGATGAAGGAAGTGGAAGGAATAATAGATGCCCGAGTTATAGATATTACGAAACAACATGGAGGCATTCCAACGGGACAGAGACACCTATGCCATTTGGATCGGGAACCGAGCCAAGATCGATTGATGAATTCAAGACGCTCGCATCCGAAGGATACTTCGCAAATATGTCCGCGGCTCAAGCACGGGATTTATCTTGGGAAAAGGGTCTCACACTATGTGAAGAAGGCGACAGGAAAGGACTCATTGTGATCTCTCTGTTGGTCACTCTGCTAGTCACTCGGTGGGAAAAGACCCCGATGACAAAGACACGCCTGAGAGGAAGAGGAAGAGCGAGGTGGAGGAAGAGGTTTTGCACCTAGACCCGCCCAAAAATATTGAGTATATAGATCCAGGCAAGAGAGGGATCTATTGGGTTGGGTTTGTGAAGTAGCCAACCTGCAAGTGGCTAAGAACAATGTTGAGTATGTGAAGAGAATTGAAGAGGAAAATAAAGGACAAACTCGGCTATGGGAGGAAAGACAAGAAAAGCGAGAAGAGATGAAGGCTGCCGAGGAAGGGCGTATGAAAAGAAGAAGAAGCGGATGAAGATGGGAAAAAGAGAAGAAGATCGAGAAGATGACAGAGAAGAAGATGAAAAGAAGGAGGCAAAAGCGAAGGAGATGAATTGTCCACCCTTTCGTGTATTTTACTATGTAAATACATTTTTATGTAAGTCTTACGTACATTGAATAAAATTGTACAATTTCTATACTTGTGGAGATATACAACAAACATGATTACTTTAAAGTCCATTTAAGCTCGATACATTTTCTTTTGATTCAAGCTCGATACACTCTGTAAACATCTATGTTAAGAACAAGAATGTTATGATCAATAAAAGATCGATTCTAAGCATACATTACGTGATTCTACATTTACTGTATGTATCTTTCTTTGTTTAATTATTGATGTATGTTTTAAGTTTTGGCATCATCAAAAAGGGGAAATTGTTGGGAAATTATTTTGTAGATTTTGATGAATGCCATGTAAAACTTAGAATATGAAGTTGGCACCCCATTTTTGTTGTAAATTGCATTGTAATAGATAGAAATTTGGTCAGTGAGTTAAGTCACTATGCTGAACATGCAAGAAGACAATGGAGACTAGAAGGAAGACTCATTTGTGAGGTGAGTATGGCAAAAGAAGAGAAGATAGGAACTCGATTGAAGGTGCGGTGAGATCGGTGAGTGAATATCAGTCAAGTCAACTCAAGATAGCCAAGTCTCAAGTTGAAGTGACGGAAGAGTCATCCAATGATTGGAAGGCGACTCGAAGTCACCTGGGAAAAGGCAAGGAAATGCAATCAAGTCGAGATAATCGAAAGAGATCCGTTACGTAGAAATCAAGAGAATTACTTAAACAAGTAATACTTCCATACTACCTCTCTTGAAGTGCTCGAGTCGAGAAGCATGCAAAAGGAATAAACCAATGGGAAGCACTGCACCGTGTCGAACTCGGGTGTCAAGAATCGTTCATACGAGGAAACGTAAATTCAAGGATCGCAACAAGACAAGCCTAACGACCACAAATGTCTTTTGAAAATAAGTCTATCTCTTCAACGGGCAAATTTTCAAAAGAACACTATAAAAGGCTGAGGAGTTTATTTGAGAAGAGGTTACCTTGATTACGAACCAAAAACATTCAAGCAAACATTTGAATCAGTAACCAAAAATATTCTCAAGTCATTCAAGATTAATCCTCAAGCCTACATTACGAAGGAAATCAATCCAACACTCACTGTGAAGGAAAGATAACTTCAATCGGTTGAAGAGGAAAGTTTTGAAGAATCAAGGGGTCTACATTCCACGGAGGATTGTAGGAAGGTTCAAGGTCGAACCGGTCTCAAGTTTTGGAGGGCTTCGTGATCAAATCCAAGAAGCTTGAGCAAGTGGGCTGTAGTAACAAGCGGTGCCTGTGAAGAAGGCGAGTCGCACGAGAAGCCTGTTTGTGTGACAAGGCATCTCCGTGATCGAGTCCCAAAGGATCAAGTCACCGTGTGTGATCAAGACTTATCTGGGTCATTAACCACTCGTATATTGATCAATACTTAGTGGATTCCTCCGAGGGAGTTGGAGAAGAGAGGAGTAGAAGAATTACCCCATCTTGAACCTCTATAAAAACTTATTGTGTCATTTACATTTCAAAGACTTTAATTTCTCGCATCTTATTTTTATATCTCATTTGATAAATTTGTTATCCAATTGATAATCAATCGAGTGCTAAAATCAAGTATTAAAACTAACTTAACCAAATTCGGGGTTTTAAGTCTTAGCTGAAAACTAATCACGGTCGAGTTAAGTCCTTAGTCAAACAAATTTGAGTTATTCTATCAACGGCTCGGTCAGTGTCTGTTGAGTGACTAACTCTGTTGATTAACTAACTTAGTTTGTCCATCAAGGACACGGTGTGAAGTATTAACTCGAATATTTAAAAGGACTAATTTGAAAAGTTGGTAAGGTTTATTCAACCCCTCCTTCTAAACCTTACACTCACACCCCTTGGGACCTACACCAATGGACGGAATTTGCGGAACAACCAAACCCGGGCACAACTTCAGTTGTATACGAATTCTACATGACTTGCCTCAAAGAACATGTTGATGCAAATAATGTTCCACAATCATCGGAGGCCCGCACTCGTGTAGTTTAAAGTACTGTTACGATTGATTTTTCGCCAAGAGCAATTCAAGCCATTTATAACTTACCCGAAGTAGATGATACACAATATTTAGCTACATTGGAGACTCTAACACCAGATATTTTACTCCAAGCCTTGAAAAAAATGGGTACACAATGGTTAACTCGAACTCCAGGTTCTTCTAAATAATTTTTCGACGCCACTAGTCTCAGTCCATATGGTCGTGCATTAATGTATTTTATTTTCCCACAGATCGATCCAACATGCAATCAGCGATCTGCACTTTATACTCGTGCACGGCTTCTTTCTATCATTGCCAACAATATTCCATTTGACTTGGGAAATTATATATCAAAACCCATTTTTCATTGCATCACCGCTGGAAAAAAAAAAAGTAGCACCCAATCATCCTTTACTTATTACTAAAATATGCAGAATGCAGGGTGTCAGATGGCTACCTCGAACAAAATCCATCCCATATGCCCAATTACACACAAGACAATTATCAAATACGAACTTTGGGATGACGCACCTGCACATCCTTGCGGATTGGGATACTTATTGGATCTGGTGCCCCCAGCCCCAGTTGACGATGCTCCCAGCCCCAGTTGACGATGCTCCGAGCCCCAGTTGATGATGCTATAGCAAACACACATGATGGAGCAGATACGAATAGATAAGGTGATCTGACTCTGAAGGACAAGATGATATTCAAAGAGAGGGACGATGGACATACTCATGACACACCATCTACGATCCAAGTTAATCATCTTGAACAGAGGATAGCAAACTTATAAGAGGAGATGCGAGAGGGTCGCGAGGCCCTACGCCATGAGTTACGTCAAGAGCTGAGGAGGATGTAGTGTTGGGAAGACCGATGACTTGGTGCTCGTGATGCCTATCATCGAGATTATTGGCGTCATGGACACATCATATTTTACATCCCAATACTGATTTCATTCCTCCAGTTATACCGCCTACCCCACCTACTTCACCGGATAATGATGATGCCACCGGTTGATAGATTTTCAGTAAGTTCTATTGACCTTAAAACTCTTTATTGCTTAATATTCATACATTGAGGTCAATGCACATTTTAATTTTTGGGGGGTAGTATTATGCATCATGATAACTTTTGAGTACGTTTTTGTAGCCTATGATGTTTTTGATTTTGAATATGCATGATTTGATGAATTGTCTGAATGTGATGTGTTTAATTGTTAGCTAAGACATCTGATAAATCTTGAAATTGTGACTTAATTATTATTAATAATCTTTGAATCAATTATTAATAAGTTGCTCAAGTGATTTTTAAAATATTAACTAAATGATTCCCTATAACTCAAGGATATTTTTGAACATTTTTTAAAATAATTTTGTATAGTGATATAACATTAGGAAAATTATTTAAGCCATCTTTTGGAAAAGCTAAAGCATATATAGCCTACCAAAAATCAATTTTTCCTTAGTACCCCTTTTGAGCCTGATAAAACTTTTTCGTTGACAACCTACTGAATATACAAGCCAAAAATAAGAAAATCTTCTAAAAATAACTTGTTTTCACCCATACATATGAAATCCATACAAACGAGATATTTGGAGTCAAGATGGGTATATTTTTTACGAACAAAGTTGTCCCAAAAAAATAACAAAAACAAAAAAAAAAGAAGAAATGGTCGACAAGAAGGGAAAATACAAACAAATCCTTGAAATTGGTCGTTGCTATACATGGTTGGGTGAATTGTAGCCACTTATCCTATATTTTCATACCTTTAACCGAGCTTACATTACAACCCTAAAAGTCCTATTGATTCTTATGTTTTATTGCATACGATGTGGAAATTAATGTAGAATTATATCCTATAAGTTAAACAAGGGATCATTGGAAAATATTTGGCTATTTATTTAAGCAACGAAAATAAAATTGAGACATCGATTATATTTATATATGAAGTCAAGAAATTGAGGTAAGCTCGCATGCCTAACTGACAAAAGAATATATCTATATTTTTGCAAATTCTTTAATTCATGTAATATCTGAAATCTCCTGAGGCAATAATATCACTTGTAAAACTCAAAAATTTATTCATTGTTGCAGTGATTTTCAGATAGCTTGAGGACAAACAACAATTCAAGTTTGGGGGTATTTGTTAAGTTGAAATTTTACCAATAAAATAGGTATCCTAAAACTTAAAAATTATATTATTTTTAAGTAGATTGAGTCCAGATTATTGTTGAAATTGTACATCGAATTGTAATAGGTAATCAAGAAACGGGCGAAAGACTGTGATCAGCAATTAAAAAAAAGGTATTTTAGGCTTGTACTACGGTACACAATGTTTTTACTGTGTACCGCGGTGCAATTGTATGTGCCGCATTTTAATCCCGATTTCACATGCTTTCGACCGCGATACATTTGATACCTACCGTGGTACCTACAAAATAACTTTCAACAATAATTCGACTTTACATGGTGAAAAATCACGAACAGATTAATTAGCGAGCGAGAAGCACTATCAGCCGAAAGAAGAAGAAGAAGACAACAATATACACATCAAAATAAGATCAGTGGAAGACATTTGTTAATGGACAGTAGGAAGACCCATTGTTTGACAGCAAATACCTACCAGATGAATGAAATCTTCTGCTATAAATAGCCTTCAGTTCAGGCGATTGAAGGACACCTCTCATCCCAGAATTCAAATTATCAGTTTCTTTCCTTCAGTTTATAGTTCTTAGTTTTCTACCATTTGTACGGTTCTGCATATTTGCTCAGCAGCAGTTGATAGGAAGGGTAGCACGGAGCAGGAACTTACCACTGGAAGCTTGAGAAATCTTCCAACGGGATACAAACAAGTTTCTTTTTACCCTCTCTTTTAATTCTTGCTTGTAAATTGTAGAGCATGTTTAATTATTTGTTGTTTAATTTTATGGATATCATTATAAGCTAAATTTCTAATTCTAGATGATGATGTAACTTAATCGAATCTTATATTTTAATGCTTTTATTTATCATATTTCAGTAGTTATTTATTTATATTGTTTGTTTTAATTACTTCCAAATTACTTAATCAATAATTTGGATTATTTGGTTTATACAATTATAATTCGAGAGAATATATTGTATAACTGACCTAAAAATAGTATAACTTAGAATTTCATATAAAATAGAAATTTATGAATTCTCTGATATCTTGCTTATGAATCGTTTCGATCTTTATAAAATCTACTTTTGTGATTTTTATAGAAATATTGAGATCCAAATTTAGATCTTTATAATTAATTACTAATCGAGAGATAGAACTAAATATTTTTCTAGAATTTGTGATTTATAAATTACTACTGAATAATTGATAAATTAAGTTGATAAATATAAGATAAGATTAAGTGGAGTATTCCTCTAGAATTTATTTATTATTGTATTTTTTTAATCAAACTTTGTGTTAAATTGTGTTTTTGCTATGTACTTATTTTAAGAAAACACCCAAGTTTATTATTCGATTTTGTAGATAAAATTAAGCTATTTTAATTATAGTACTTAGTGCTTATTTAATTATCATTACATGTGGATACGACAACCCGATTTTTATCTTTATATTAAAACTTGACACTATACGCTTGCGGTAATATTTTCACGAACAATTATTTTTTTCTAATTTTTCTATAATTGATGACATAATTATTATCGATTTAATTTAGAAATATGATTAGTTATGTAATTATATCATAATAACTAACTCTTTGACTCTTATTAAATTAATGAAGAGAAAAGATGTAAAATTGGGTCTATCTAATTTCACCAAACTTTTGGAAGGAAAAATAACGATAAATCAAAATTAAGTTAAATTTTGGTTATTAAGTAAAATTAAGCATAGATTAAATATATTAACCACATGATTTTTGGTTATCAAGTTGGAAGGAAAAAATCAGACAAATAAGGCAATACTAGAATAAATTAAGTAAAAATTAAGCAACATTTGGCTAGGATTAACTAAAGATTATGCAATGATTAAGCAACTGTTGATTAAGGGGAAAAAAGTCTAAGCCGATCCCCAAACTCACCTCCGCCACCAAGGAAAAACTACATAAACATGCTAGTTAATGCAAGTGCGTCAATTATACACTAAAATACACCCTGAAATGCATGCATATTAACACTAATCAATTAGTTACTTGAATTAATTTATTTTAAACTTATCAATCTCATATACTAAAAGAAAAAACATTAAAGACACATGTCAGTACCTCACTATTTCGGGCAAATTACACGTGGCGGCTTCACTTTTATCCATAGTTAACAATTTTTCCATATATTATCTAAAAGGTAAAAAGTAAAATAAAAAAGGTAAAAAATCTAAATAATCTATCTATCAACCTCATATACTAAAAGAAAAAACAACAAAGACACATATCAAGCATATATCAACACCTCACTATTCTGAAACATGCGACAATTTCTCATTCTCCCAATTACATGACTAGTCCATATTTTTAAAAACATAATCTAAAAAATCTATCTATATAATCTAAATAAGTAAAATACTATAAAAAATGGAAAATATATTAATTGGATACTTTTTGATTAATTAAATTAGCACAATTAACTAAATTACTTTTAAACGCTAAAAAATCAAATATTAACCATTGAAATATACAATTAATTTATGAAAATTTAACGTGAAAATGGATGTAACATTGTTATTAAGAATTAAAAAATCACATCATTTTGGAAAGCCAAAACATACCAAAAAAAATAGTTCAAATTTATAATAAAAAACTTGTTGTTGCTTACCAAATATCATGCGAATTTAACTGAAGTGAATTTTTACACGCCTACATTGTGTGCAAAGTTAAATAAAAGTATTGGACCGCCTATTTAAATCTTATAGAAACTAAAAGAAAAATAGAAGTTATATTTATTGCATACTTTTGATTTATAAAACTAGCACAATTAACTGAGTGATCCTTTAAACGTTAAAGCATAATTACGATACACTTGAAAGTTGAATAAATAATGTAGTTTACAAAGACGAGCTTCTTAATTTGATCTGAATAATTGTATGATACTCTTCTAAATTTAGAATTTCTTTTTTAATATTTCTAATTAGTATTTTGATTCTGCTATAAGGCTATAACTATCAAAAACAAATTTGCGATAACAAAGTTTTGTCTTTTGACAAATCTAGTGTAACACAGTTTTATCCAAGTATTAAACTAGATTTGAACAATTAAAGTTGTGATTGGCTGTCAGAATTTTTCCCAAAATTTCACTTTTGAGTGAAAAACTTTTAGAATATGTGATTGTTTGTGAGAGAAATGAAAATTTTTCTATGAAAATCTCATTTCTCTCCAAAATTAACTCATTTTTCTCTTTTCTTCTCACACTTCCCAATACCCAATTATATTATTTATTTCTCTCTCATCCCCCTATTCATATAAAGAATTTCGATAATTTCTTTAATTTATCAGTATTTTGATTATTTTTCTCTTAATTTTAATAACAAAAGATATAAAATGAGATCAATAATGCTTATTTTTTGTTCAATTTTTTATTTTTATTCGATTTTCTTACATTATATTTTCACTATTATTTCAACAAATTGTTTTACAAATTAAACAATCAACATCTCTAAAAATTCTTCATCAAATCAACACAATCGTTTCTTTCATCTACACGTCCAATTTTCACTTTAAAAAACTTCACCGCTATTCTCTCAGAAAATGAACGTGGACGGAATGAAGACACAATAAATCATAGCCTAACATTCTTCTTCTTTTCTTTTATTTTTCTTTTCTTTTTTTTTTTTGTTCTTGTGCGCTTTTTACACTTTAACGTTTTTCACCGACTTTATTTCTCGTCTCTCGTCTCTCGTCTCTCGTCTCTCACCAATTCTTTTTCTTCAATCATGTTATTGGATAATATCTAAATCTAAACAAATACATTAAAATAATTGAAAAAATACCATCATATGAGACAATATAAAATTACTGGTTCTATATTTTTAGCAGAGTGTTTCGCCAACAATAGTTTTAAATTAAAAACAAAAGAATTACTTTGTAAAGGGGGTCGAAGCATATATCATGGACTAGATCGGGGCAGATCCAAATCGACATTTATCGCATCATATATTATGAAATACTGAGATGAGGGGCGTAAATAAACAAATTTTAAAAATGTTCAAGTTTGGTTTGAATTTGAGAATTGGATAAAGATTGAGTGGTGAAAGACTTTAATGCTCAAGCCATAGGTTTAAGGTTCGATTTCCATCACTCATCCCTTCCTAGAATTTGTACTAAAAAAAGTTTGGTTTGAATTTTCTACTGAGGTTGAAGTTTGAAATCAGTGATACGGCTACGAGACACGGGTATGATACGACACATGCACGAAAATACGTCATTTTCAAAAAATTTAAGGATAAGGGTAAGCTATATATACATATAGAATTATATATTTTTATATTACTGAAAATATAAACGACTAATTATAATTTAAAAAAAAAACAATGTCTAAAGCATAAAAAACTAAAATTTCATGAATACCCAAACCTGAAATGTGATAATTTACATAATGTTAGAAATTAGTTTAATAAAATGGGTTTTGACCCAATTTTGACCAATATTTAAGTGAGATCATTTATTTGTTTCGGAAAATAAATGATGTAATCGTAATCTACACCACTGGTAGATGAAATTAGCATTTCTCAAAACCAATTTCGGGTGAACGAGAAATTTATGCATAAAGTTAGCCACTTAAATGTGTTTCATATAAGGAAATAAAAGAGTCGGAATATGGAAAGTCATATCCCACATAGGAAACATATTAAATGTTTGACTAGTTTATATAGGACTTCACCACTAATAAGGAGTAATCAAGTGGAGCTTTTTATGGTACACCCTAGTGGACCAAGTCAATTTTAACTAGTCTTTGGCTAGCTCAAATAGCACCGAAGACGGTGCGGAGCACCATCCAAGCCCGAGACGGAGCCGGGCCCAGGTCCGCACACGTCGCACATAGTCGCATTGGGCGCTTTAGAGGCGCACTTCGCGAGGAGCTTTGAGGAGCCTTAAAATTTAACAAATCGAACTATGGTTCAGTCCAGTGGCTCGGTGACGTGGCAGGGCAGCTCAGGTGGCAGTGACTTGGCAAGAGTCATCCGGAGGGCGACACGTGGCACGCGGTGGCAGTGACTGGACGCACTTGTTCGCTGACTGGACATGATTGTTCAGTGTATAGGGGTGCGTTGTAAATGCTATGTGTCTTCGCAAGAGATGCGATCTAGACCATCAGATTGTGCCTGTTGATCAGAAGGCACGATCCAATAGTCCAAATTGATCGGGACCAATGGATACACCTGTTCTGATCAGGCATCCAGAACTCTATATAAACAACACCCCAGAACTCAGTTTGGACATACGAAAATTTCATCTTTCAAAGATATTGAGTGTCTTCATTTTTCTGCATTTTCGAAAGTTCTGAAATACGTTAAGTTCGTTGTAAGTTCGGCTTTTGCAAGTGCTGCTAAGCCGAACTTGAAAGTCGTTGTATCTTAGAGACGATTGCCTAGAACCATTAACATTTTTGTACGGGGCAATTTCGTCTTGCGAATAGAGAATCCAATTCTCGCCTCGACTTATAATTTAATCCGATTATTAAATAGTTTTTGAGAAAACCAAACACCGAAAAAAACACATAAACACGTAAAAAAACATGCTGGAAATATTAGCAATAGAATAAATTCTATCTCTTTCTGTTTGTGGATTTATAAGAATTCATATGAATATGGCTTTGTTACTTTCAAATTAGAATATTTTGACTGGTTTTATTTTTTTTAGTGGGATACTATAGATATTATGTAGTCATGGAGTATCCACAGAGTATCGGATAAAATATCATGTCCGATATGTATCTATGGGTACGCCATCATCACAGACGTATTTGTGCTTCCTTGAGTTTGATATATGTTGAAATTTGGAACTTTGTTCAGAAGTTATAACATAAGAAATAATATTAGAAGTCAATCTATTATAAATTCCATCAACATCATACTTTAAGTGAATTAAAAGTTATATATTTTCATATACTATGATAATATATTGAAATAATAATGAAGAAGTTGGAGTGAACACGATCCATTTGTTTCGCCGTCCACATGTTTTTTCTTTCTTTCTGACTTTCTCCAATTCTTATTCCGTCTCCAACGTTCAATTATACAGTCCTTTGCTTTTCATACCAAAAAGCATATATAGTACCTCCACATTCAATACTTACGATTTTTGTCAGTACAATAATGACGATTTTTATAATAGTTATTTCAACATTTCATTGGGTAAAATTGACTCTCTAGATCTCCTATTTTATTATTATATATGTATTATTAACTGTGAAATTATTTATTACGGACTAAATAATATTAATTATTGTTGGGTCAAAAATATTACTAAGCATACCATGAGACTCAATTCCTCAGTTACAGCCCATCATACTAAGTCCATGAGACACATCATCTATGGTATAAAAAGTTTCGTTATTCAATTGTAAGAATTCTGAATTAATTTGAATTACTTTTAGTCAACTAAACTATCTTGCTCTGGATTATTCTCCCACAATCACTGACTTAAGCATTAGAGGAGATTCACCTAAGGCAACCTCATGATATTTCTAATCTTGTATGTGTGTTGTAGGCTAATTCCGACTTAAAGATCACCTTGACTTTGGAGTTGCCCTGATTTTGTTGTTATCTTGACTTGACTTGACTCTTGGAGTTGGACTATTGGACACTTATTAGATTTTTTACCTTGACTTGGAGTGATTTTCCTCTTATAACAACATCACCGTTGATTTTGTGTAATGAATTTGTTCTATTCCTACTCTTTTGTTTATGTGAATCCCACTAATTTTGGCATTTGGATTATAAATAAGCTTATTTGATGGAAATAGTAAGTCCGTCAATCACCAATTACATTCCCTTATATATATATATATATATATATATATATATAGGATATGGATCAAATGGGTCCTCCTACTTGGGTGAGTCTATGAGGACACATTCTAACCATAGATTAACAATTTTGGGTGGTCCAGATTTTTAAGGTGTTTTTATGTTTATTTTTTTATTTCAGCAACTAAGAAGGGTAGGGTGGTCATTTTGCATTATAGAATCAGTTATTGAGATTTCATTCCCTCTTTCACGCGATTTCACCCACTATTCACGCACACTCTCTCTCCAGCATTTCAGTTTCAAAAATTTATCTGTTGCTTATGTAGTGTAGGGTTGTTGCTTATGACTTGCTTATGTAGTTAATGTATATGTGATGCATATGTAGTGTATATTCGTTGCTTATGTAGTATATGCTTATCGCTTATGTAGTATGAGTTTGTTGCTTATGACTTGCTTATGTAGTTAATGTATCAGTGGTGCATACGTAGTGTATAATTGTTGCTTATGTAGTATAGGTTTGTTGCTTATGTAGTATGGGTTTGTTGCTTATGACTTGCTTATGTAGTTATTGTATATGTGATGCATACGTAGTGTATATTCATTGCTTATGTAGTAAAGGTTTGTTGCTTGTGTAGTATGAATTGTTGCTTATGACTTGCTTATGTAGTTAATATATCTGTGGTGCATACGTAGTGTATATTCGTTGCTTATGTAGTATAGGTTTGTTGCTTATGTAGTATGAGTTTGTCGCTTATGACTTGCTTATGTAGTTAATATATCCAAAAGCACCATGACACATCTATACAAGCAACAAATTACATTTTCATAAGCAACCTTCGAACTGTAGTTGAGCTTTAGCAACTATGGCGAATGTATCGCAACTTTTTTCATATATTAGTGCATTTGAAGCTTATACATAATCGTATCTCCCGTCGATCCACCAAGACCACCCATCATATTATGCAAAACTACCAATAATTATCTCTCTTCTAAATTCACACTTTCTGTGCATGTGATTGTGTGATAATTATATGGTCCAACTATTATCAAACCATTCATTTTTTTCATCCTTCGTCTCCAGCGAGGACGACATTCCTGCAATCGCCAGTGTCTCTAGCTTCTTTTCAGCGTGCAAAAAAGGAGTCGAGCAAGCTCTGGACTGAATCCCTAGATCTCGCCGCCTTCACAATATAGTGAACTGAATCCCTTTAATGTTGGGTAATTTTGGAAGATGACTAATTTACCCCTTTCTTTAATTAACAACATTTAATCTGCAATTTAAGCTCTAAAATTGCAGCCATTAAAAAATCTAGATATGTGGCTAGGATTGGTCCCTATGGACTTACCCTACGAGGTGGTCTCATATAACCCTCTCCCTATATATATATATATATATATATATATATATCTGTGTGTGTGTGTGTGTATCTCGTAAGACAACCTCTTACCGTGAGGCTGTCTCGATTGATTATAACCATCTACCCCCTCTAATTAATGGTTCTGATTCCTATCAAAATTATATCATTTACTATTTATTTAAAACACAAAAAGTGTAAATTGGTAACTCTTAAAATGGTGTAACAAAATTCCCATAATACACGCTCAATAATCGTGGGATATGATGGAGATCACGTTCCATAATTGAAACCCATCACATCAAAATCAACATTCTCTCATTTGTCTTCCTACAAAACTGAAGAAAGAAAAAACAAAAACCTAAAGCAGACGATCAAACATTGCGACATACACAGAAAAAATTGGCTCAGCTTTCAATGGAAACGATAAATGAAACTAACAAATATGGAGAAATCGAATCTGGAATGTAAATTGGTATCGAAAAAAAAAAGCAATATTAATTCGTGTTGAATCCTGATCCATAATAGCTAGATTACAGTATGCTTGAGTTTTCTTCAAATCATGAATACACCTGTTTACAATCACACTCTTTTTTCACTTGTACACGTCTATAGATTATAAAATGAAGTAATGCATAGTTAGTGTATTTTTTATGCATAACTCAATAATAATGATGCATATTTGGTTTTATTTTCAACTTGTGCCCATTAGGAATAGTGACAAATTACATTTGTAATTTTGAGGCATATTTAGAGTATATTTGATTATAACCTCTGTTGTAAAAATCTCCGCCTAGCCCCGATTAATCCCCGCCTAGGCGCTAGGTCCCCTTTGTCCGCCTACGATTTTTTTCCGATTAGGCTCGCCTAGGAGCTAGACCCCAGTCTGCCGCCTAGCGAGCGCCCAACGCTTTTTACCACATTGTGTATAACTGAATAATAATAATGCATATTTAGTTTAATTTGTAACTTGTGCCCATTAGGAATAGTGACAGGCACTATTTGTAATTTTGATGCATAATTAGTGTATATTTGATGCATAACTGAATAATAACGATGCATATTAGTTTAATTTATAACTTGTGCCATTAGAAATAGTGACAAATTACATTTGTAATTTGATGCATAGTTAGTGTATATTTGATGCATAACTGAATAATAACAATGCATTTTTAGTTTATTTTGTAACTTGTGCCCATTAGGAATAGTGACAGACAACATTTGTAATTTTGATGCATAATTAGTGTATATTTGATGCATAACTGAATAATAACGATGCATATTAGTTTAATTTATAACTTGTGCCATTAGAAATAGTGACAAATTACATTTGTAATTTGATGCATAGTTAGTGTATATTTGATGCATAACTGAATAATAACAATGCATATTTAGTTTTAATTTGTAACTTGTGCCAATTAAGAATAGTGACAGATTACATTTGTAATTGTGATGCATAGTTAGTGTATATTTGATGTATAACTGAATAATAACGATGCATATTTAGTTTTAATTTGTAACTTGTGCATATTAAGGAGTGTGACAAATTACATTTGTAATTGTGATGCATATATTATTTATATATGATGCATAATTATTTAAATACTGGTGCATATACATCTTTTGGTGTATGGTATGAAAAGTTGACATTTTTTAACGCATGAAAAAAAATTCTTCACAGTCGAACAAAAATCTGAAATTGCACTCCGGTGCCAAATACAATTTGAAGCCTCCATAAACGATTGATTCAAACAAAAATCACTTGCCAAAAAGAGAATAAAGAACTCGAACCACACCCCTCGAACGAAAAAACCTCCTTCTTAAAAGACATAATTGCCTTACCATATAAAAAGTAAAAAAAAACCCAAAAACCCGAAAAAATCACAGCCCTATGATGATTTAATAATTAAATGGCTGGGATTAGTCCACACTGTCTTACGTAGAGACCCCTGTCACATTTGATCCAATACCTATATTGTAACGACCCAATTTTTATAAAATTAAAGTACTCTAAAAATATTATTAAGAAAACACAAATTTATAAATTAAAGTGATCCCAATAATTATCAAAAAGTTGATTTAGAATTTTAATGCTTAAGGAAAAAAATATAATAATAATAATAATAATAATAATAATATTAATATTACATCGTCCAAATTAAATATCCAACAATTATTCGAAGCATAAACCTTAATAAAATTAAAGACATAAATCCAAAATTTAGTCCAATCATAATTATTTAAAATATAAATATAGCATGATTTATTCCACCATCCACAACATCCTATCTTCAGCCGGATTTCTCGACCTCAAAGTCATGATAATAATAGGGGTGAGCTTCATCTCGCTCAGTAGGAATATACCATTGCGGGTTCACCCCAAAGATACTTTTGATCTCGTACCATTTTCATGGCCCCTAGCTTATATGAATTTATTTCCTCTTGACATATATTGCAATTAATAAAATACAATCATAAAATATTAAATAAAGACAAATACTATAGAAATCCCTACTTTAATAAGCGCAGATATTCGATGTAGAAAAATTAACAATAAAAGTCCTAGTCCTCGACCCCTTCGTTTTCCACATTAAATAAAATTATAATTAATATGTGATTTTAATAAATCGAATTATATTAATAAAATAATTTGTAAAAAAATTGAAAGAAAGCTTATGAATTGGGAACTTATATATATATGTATGTATAGGGAAGGGATAATGCGAGACCACCCTCCTAAGTAAGACCATAGGACCAGATCTACACCATCAAAAAAATAAATCAATGGCCAAGATATGAACAAATATATACAACAATTCATATGAAAGTATACATTAGAAGGGGTAAAATAGGAATCCAAAAAACTAAATATGGTAACCGCCTCCTACAAATTAGGGACGTGATCTGTTATTGCACGTGCCCATAATTACGCGATTCACCTGTTCTTTCTCTCCCTTCTTCAAATATGGCAACAGAATCATGCAACAATTAATAAAAAGTATACAATTCCACTAAACTAACTATACATTAAAACATTACTAAGTATACATAAACAATTAACTAACTATACAATTATACTAAAACTACTTGTACATTAAAACATTACTAAGTATACAGAAACATTTAACTAAGTATACAATTACAATTACTATACAATTACTAAGTATACAGAAACATTTAACTAAGTATACAATTACATTGAACTAACTATACATTAAAATACTACTAAGTATACAGAAATATTTAACTAAGTATACAATTATACTGAACTAAATACACAATTCCACTGAATTACTTATATAACTAAGTATACAATTCCATTGAACTAAGTATACAAATCCACATAACTAAGTATTTCACTAAACTACTTACTAAACTACTTATATAACTAAGAATACGATTCCACTGAACCAAGTATACAAATCCACTAAACTAAGTATACAATTCCACTGAACTAAATATATGATAAAACAAAACCAGGTATAAAAGTGATGCGTTTTTTCTACCTAAAAATCGGCCAACTGAAAAGGTAATTTTGTATTTGCCTTAAAAATAGCAATTAAAGATATTAACCGCCTATTTAATAAATTAATGATATAGAAAGTACAAATATACCCTTATTAGCCTAAAATAACTAGAATGATCTACACCATTTAAAATTTTAAATCAAGAGTCCATAAGTGTTCATATAGACTAACCTAAAGGGGTTGGTCTCATTTGAACCAATATATATATAGGGTTAGGATCAAATGTGGCAGGGGGCTTACCGTGTGGCAGTGTGGATTAATCCAATCCATCCACATCTTTTATTCAATGGTCCTGATTGCTATTAAAAATAACAGATTTATCAATTAATTAATAGGTGGAAAGGGCATAATAGTAACTAGCAAAATGCCATAAATCACGCCCCTACAATCAAGAGATTGATTAATATCATGTTTCCATAACTGAATTTTGCACCATTTTAATAGCTAAACTATACACCATTTTAATAACTGATTGTACACTATTTTATATTTAACAGTGCATCATTGTATAACTAATTGGACACCATTCAATCCCAGTGATTTTTATGGGATTTGATTTTACGATTGTTCCCGCTTCCGCTTTTTATTCAATTATGGTTTACTCACAATGATGTACAATTAGTTATACGATGATGCACTGTTAGATATAAAATAGTGCACAGTCAGTTATTAATGGTGCACAGTTCAACTATTAAAATGATGCATAATTCAGTTATGGAAATATAATTTTTATTACATCCATGATTGTAGGGCGTCATTATGGGAAGGTGGTTACACCATTTTATCTTTATATGGTTTTTAGATGATGTACAATTAGTTATATACAATGATGCACTGATAGATATAAAATGGTGCACAGTTAAGTTATTAAATGGGAAGATGGATACACCATTTTGTCTTTATAGTTGCTTTAGATGATGTACAATTAGTTATACAATGATGCACTGTTAGATATAAAATGGTGCACAATCAGTTACTAAAAGGGTGTTTGGCTGAGCTTATAAGCTCTTCAAAAACATCTTATAAGATGTTTGAGAGCTTATAAGCTATTTAAATTTATTTGGTAATTTTTTAAGAAAAAATCTTTAAGCTCCCAAAATAAGATGTCAGGAGCTTATAAGTTGTTTTTAAAAAAGTAAGAGAACCCAACTTTTTTTAAAAATAAGATCTTATTTTAACAAACTCCTTTAATTTTGACTACTTTAATTACAAACCGACATTACTAAAATCTTAAAAGTTACACCATCTTAATTTATCCAAACACCTCAACAACTCATTCTTAAAATAAGATCTAACACCTTATAAGCTCTAAAAACAACTTATAAGATGTAAGAGCTTATAAGATCTTTTAAATAAGCTTACCCAAACACCCTCTAAATGATGCACAATTCAGCTACTAAAATGATGCATGATTCAGTTATGGAAACGTGATATTTATCACATCCATGATTGTAGGGTGTCATTATGGGAATGTGGTTACACCATTTTGTCTTTACAGGTTTTTAGATGATGTACAATTAGTTATATAATGATGCGTTTTATTAGATATAAAATGGTGCACAATTAAGTTATTAAGTGGGAAGATGGATACACCATTTTGTCTTTATAGTTCCTTTAGATTATGTACAATTAGTTATACAATGATGCACTATTAGATATAAAATGGTATACAATTCACTATTAAAATGGTGTACAATTTCAGTTGTGGAAACGTGATATTAATCAATCCCTTGATTGTAAGGGCGTGATTTATCGCATGTCGCTAGTTACTATTATGCCCTTTCCACCTATTAATTAATTGATAAATCAGTTATTTTTAATAGCAATCTGGACCATTGAATAAAAGGTGTGGATGGATGGGATCAATCCACACTGCCACACGGTAAGAGGCTGCCACACGAGATCCCATATATACATATATATATAAATTGTTTTCCGGGTTTCTTCCCTTCTTTTCCCACTGTCTCTCATGTACACCAACAATTTATGTCATGTCATCTATAAATATGAAAAAGCTGATACTTTTAAGGTAATTTTTGATACTTTTGAGATACTTTCTGATACTTTTGAGGCAAAATTCTGAAACTTGCATATTAATAAATCTAACAATTTTAGTCAACATCTAACAACAAAACAATCAAATATGAAGTTCAACAAAAAATTCAATGTTGAAATACATGTAGTCATATAAATATATGTTCAATGGTGAAATACAGTAACATAAAACTGATACTTTTAAGGTAATCTATGATATTCTTATGACAATTTCTGATACTTTTAAGCATCAACGTTAACTGATTTGTACTATAACGACAATGTCACTATTTTAAGTATTTCTAACAACAATGTTCATAATTTCAGTCAATATCTAACTACAAATTTAACAAAAATGCAGTTAAATAGAAAGTCCAACACACAACTCAGCAAATCGCCAAAAAATATTTACAGAAAATAGTGCATTTTTTTTGCAAAAAATATAAAATTAATTTATAACGCTGAAATTTCTGCAGAAATTAAATAAACTAATTTACAAACCTGAAAACTTCAAATGATGGATAGACACTTCGGCCACGAGCAAAACCACCGGAGTCGCATCTCAACGAGTATGCTTGGAATCGATGAACATAGACCAGTCGAAAAAGAGAAGAACAAAGAAGAATAAGCAAGCAAGAAGAAAAAAACGAGAAGAAGAACCACCGGATTTGCGTCTTGGAGATGAAGAATAAGCCTTGAAGAAGAACATAGAAGAAGAAGAAGCAAGAAGAAGAAAAGAGAAGAAAATCAGAGAAGAGAAGAAAAAACGGGAAGAAGAAAACCCTAAGTAAAAATGAAAAAGGCAACAAAAAGCTGGGGAAAAAAATCTGAAAAAAAAAAAACTAAACTGGGCGGGTCTAGAAAGCGGGTCGGTAGGATCCGTCTTGCGGGTTCTGACCCGTAGGACGGTCCTACATGAGTTTTTGTCGGTGTCTTAACTCTTAATTAAAATTATATAAAAATTACTTTTCAAAATATGAGTATTCACAACATAAATTATTATACTTGTCTTTTGCTTTTTCTTTTTTAAGATTTAATTTTCGTTGTTCCATTTTGATGTACAATATATTAAATTAATTATCTTTTTATAGTATCCAGTTTGAAACTCATATTACATATATAAATAAAAAATAAACATTAAGAATAAAAAATACGTGATATGTTTACTCAAAATTTTATCTTGCTATGAGCTTTAAAAATTATACATCCAGGCTATTGGGCATCAGTTTATATATTCATGTTTTTTTGGTTACTTATGATATATGTATATTTGTTATTTGATTGTAGCCCATTTCTTCATAAATATATAATTGTACTTAAGCCGATTAAATTCAATTAAAAATATTTATTAATCGAAGAAAATATTTCAAAATATCTATCAAAATATTATATATATTACATATATCCATACATAGCATTACTTATAGTAATGTAAGGAGAAATTAAATTTCTATTTAATTTAAAATTTTATTCATAATAGTTTTATATATAGAAAATTAATTTCTATATTTATGAACATACTTTTCATGTAAAATAATCTTTTATATTTATCAACACATTTTGATATTTAACTTTTAATGTTATAATCTTCACACTTTTTAAAGATCTAAACATGACTACAATGCAATATTACTAATAAAGTTAATCCTTGAGTGAGTTTATGAAAAATCATCTTGCAAAGATCGAACACAAATAAATAATCTTGAGTGCATTTTTCATGATTATGAGGTAGTATATTTTTTTTTTGAATTTTTTAATAAGTTAGGAGTACTAGTTGGAGGGGGGTAAACGGTTCGAATCCCGGTCAACACCCTTATAAAGGGTAAGACCACTTGAGCTACAAGTTCGTGGTATATATATATATATATATATATATGTGTGTGTATGTATTTACTTTAATAATCAATAATATTAAGTTGTATTTGTCGGTTTTGTTTGATTTTATTTTAAAATTGTTACAATGAAAGGAGAAATAATCATAGAACTACTAGGAAAATACATATGTCACAGTATAAAGCGAATGCGTCATAAATACACATTGCTTGGATCCACTTTCCACATTGTTTTGGATTCTTTGTTATTTGGTTACTTCACCATTTTTTTCATTAATAACTTAAGTGCTACCTTTTAGTTTATTTATTGTCGTCGACCTTTATATGTTCTTTTCTTTTTCTATTTTTTTAGCTCATTTTATTATTGCAATATGAATATTGCATCCAGCATCCTCTGTTGCGGCTAGCGAAAGAGAAGGACGAGGTCGGTGCAGAAGTAACATGCATGCAATTTTTTTTATAATTTTCGTGAATATATATGTATATGCAAATTAACATAGAGGGGAAGAAATCAAGACATTGTGTTATCAACTTCTTGGGTCTATCATTTACTTACTGGATATTGAGACTGAACAGTACTTGTCGTGATTCATTGTTAAAAGAATAGGAATTCGTCAAGCGCTCTACAAAGATGTCGACGGTCATCTCTCTCTCTCTCTCTCTCTCTCTCTCTCTCTCTCTCTCTCTCTCTCTCTCTCTCTCTCTCTTATTTTTTTTTTAATTTTATTTTTGTTATGAATGTGTGGGTATATATAGATACGGTAATATGAAAAAAACGATATTTTGTGTTTATATCTTTCTCGTATATAATAAGATGTAATGGGCAATAAATGGAGACTTATAATCCACCAAGCACCCTATTAGATATACTTGTGTTATACATAACATCATGACATGTATGTAAAGGTTTTTAGTGCTCAACTTTGTAAGTGTATCAAACAATCAGCTTTTCATTTTCTTTTTCATTTGTTTTTCAATTTTAATCATGAAATGTATTGAATTTTCTCTTACTAAACATTATTAGTTATTTTTATATCATAATTGGTAATCTTGGAAGTTTTCAAGTCTTTCAAATTGTATTTTCAAAGTTCGGTTTTGACCTTGATGGAATTAGTTTCTTACTTCTTCTTCTTCTTCTTCTTCTTCTTCTTCTTCTTCTTCTTCTTCTTCTTTTTTTTTTTTTTTTTTTCATATTTTGGCCTTACACTACACTTAATTATATTTGTTGTACAATTTTCACAATCTCAGATCACAGAAATGCGTGTACATATGGATTGCGCTGGATGTGAGAGCAAGATTAAGAAAGCTCTCCAAAAGGTCAAAGGTACTTCAATTTCTTTACAACTTGTTTATCTGCAACATTAGTATATATCTCTATTGTAAAAATTCTCGCCTAACGCCGATTAATCCCCGCCTAGGCGCTAGGCCCCCCCTGTCCGCCTACGATTTGTTTTCCGATTAGGTCCGCCTAATCACGCCCAGGCCCCGCCTAGGCTCCGCCTAGGCGCTAAGCCCTAGTCTGCCGCCTATTGAGCGCCTAACGTTTTTTACAACATTGGTATATATGTTTGGTTATGTGTTGCCAATTCCAATCTCATATCTCTATAGTGTTCCAGTGTACCATATATATATATATATATATATATATATATATATATGAATGGTGCACTATTGTTCCATTTTTATATAATATATGATAATAACATCGTTTATAAAATGTAACATTCATCTAGTATATTTGGGGGACTAGATAGATAAGAGATTTAATATACAATGTTGCACAGAAAGTTCCTGTCTTTGGTCAGATCAAAGTTATTCCAGCAATGTACTTATTACTTATCTTTATCATTAGTTTTTATTTGGAACTTTCTATTCATACCAAATAAAGAATATAGACACAACTATTTCTTCTTTTTTTCCAGTCAAAATTGCAAAAAGTGGTCCTATATGTTTGGGGTCGTTGCAAAATTAGTCATCTTTGATTACCCTTTTGCAAAATCGGTCTCATATGTATAATTTTGTCTCAATTTAAGGATAATTCACGCCCAATTTTGAATTTTCGGCGGATTAAGTCTTAGTTAGGCCGAGTTGTCAAGAATAATCACTCCTAGTCAGCGTGGATTGAGAAAACTGCAAAACTGGTCATGTATGTATCTTTTTGAAAATTATATAACTTTTTCTGCAAATCTTGATTTTCCTAGTACAATTATTGTCAACCCCCTATATTAGGACTAAAATTGCAATTATTTAGCCTTATTTTTCGGATGTGCAAAATGTTCAACAAAAAAAAAAGGATTAAGCATTTATCAATTTGGATGTAAATTTAGGAGTGGATGAAGTGGACATAGACATGGGATTGCAGAAAGTGATAGTAACAGGATGGGCTGATCAAAAGAAAGTCTTGAAAACAGTTAGAAAAACTGGACGACGTGCTGAATTGTGGCAATTCCCATACAATCCCGAGATGCGAAACCATAATTTCACCGGCCACCACAACCACCAGCACCACAATTACGGCGGCCCTTCCGCTTACTACGCGGCTCAACCATCGGCCTCCTGCTACAACTACTACAAGCACGGCTACGACACCCAGCAGGGTAACTACACTGGAAATTCAACTATATTTGGAAATCGGACTGGGGATATTTTTAGTGATGAGAACCCTCATGGTTGTTCTATAATGTAATAACATATCATCCCACAAACTACTACATTAAGTGTTAGATATTTTCATAATTTATTTTGAGACAGAAATGTTTGCCAACCTCGAAATATATTTGTCGCTTCGAAATGGGATCGACCTTAACTCTATTGAAGAGTTGTGTTGATTCAAAGTGTCATGTCTCTTATGCTGAAGAGTTGTGTTGATTCAAAAAGTCATGTCTCTTCGAAAGAGTCATGAAATTATCAATATATGGAGTTCAGGTTACACATTTGAGAACAATTTCATTTTTGAAATTAAGCATCATCAATTTGATAATATAAGAGTATACTTTTGGTTTGATCAAAACAGTCAAAATTATTTTCCAAAAACTTGGCGTAACTTTTTGTATGGGAGAAACATCTTTTAAAAAACAGTGAATTACCGTGCCTTGGAGTTATTCAGTATTTAGATCGATCGTATAGTAAAATTTTCAATATTAAGTCCCATGAGTTGATATAGGCATTCTAAAAATATATATACATTCAGGGCGGAGCCACATGTACTCTAAGGGAGTCCTGCCCCCAACCTACCCTCGCACGCATTTCTTTTTTCTTCTACAAAACACACCCCAACCTCAATTGAAATTAAAATTATTTGGGTTAGCTTAGTGGTCACTAGTATTACATTTCAGTCAAGTGGCCCCGATACATCTCCTCCTCCTCTCCCTCTCACCCCCCTTTAGTTCCGTTTTACTCACAATCTGTTGATCCTATTCTTATGTAAATCAAAAGATTAGCGGCTTGGGTAAACTCCAGAATGGAAGAGCGGGGCTTGAATTCTACTGTAAAAAAAGGTCTCGCGTTAAAATGGTATGTATGAAGGATGACTACATTCATTTGTTTGTTAAAAGACCTGTGAGGAGAATAATTAGTCGTGGTATAATTTTCCGTAAACTCCCATTAGCATGACAACATGTATGGCTTTGTTTCTTTTTTTTTTTTTCCTGCTGTTTTGCTTTGCTTGTTATCTGTAAAGGTAATTGCTAATAACGCAGCAGTTTTAAGTGCGGAGAAAAGCAACGTACGCAAATAATTTAACTCGTGGCTGGCTTAGATACGGTATTGATTTATTCCGTTGAGTTTTCATGTGAGATATGATTGATATCTCAGATCCACCCATTGACTAGTGTATGTTACCTTTTGACATTCAGTTGTAGTTAGTTTTTGTGATGCTCTTTTAACATCAATACAATATTGTGTGTATTCTGTGAAACTTCTATGTTCGGCTATTTACACTCCCCCCCTCAAGAACGCCAACTATCAATTCTTTGAGTAGCTAGTTGTTATCGTTACAAGACAAGAGTATTAATTTTGTTGGCTAAATTGCATATTTGGTCCACTAACTTATATCGAGCCGATTTTCATCCACTAATTTAGGATTTGTGAAAAAAAGACACTAACTTCTAATTTGTTCTTCATGAGTCCAATCTCTCGGCAAGTGCAAAATCAATGGAATTACCCCCAAAATTTGGGGATTTTCCAGCCCCGTCCATGTGGAAATAAAAAATATTCAATATGCCAATATCATTAAAAATGGCTCGAGGGGTTGAAATCCCCAAAACTACGGAGCAATTCTGGTTGATTTTGCAATTGCCGATGCAGAGACGGGACTCAACGATCCAACAAATTAAGTTAGTGTCATTCTATTTTGCCACATCCCTAAATTAGTGACAAAAATACAACTCGTTATAAGTGGACCAAATACACAATTCAACCTTCCGTTGACCTGAGAAAATGTAGCTTATGCCTTAGCCTTTTGTTTTATTCGAGCTGCAGTAAATGTCCGAAACTCGGTTTTTCAGAAATGTTACACGCGATTTCAATAAAAGCCTTGGCAGGTGGTCAGAATTACTGTTGCATGATCAACTATGGTGGTTCTACCATGACTTGTTTGCTCTTATCTCTGTATGCCTAGAGTTTACGATGTAAACTGTAGGATCCTTTTCGATCAAATTTGATCTGGTTTGGAGATGCAAAAATCTATATGGGAATTGAAGTCAACTGTTTGTGTTTGACCGGAGTACCTGTATGTGCAAAAGTGGTCGAATCTTGGGTACTCATAACCCATTTCAACATATATTACTCTCCTCTCGGCTCTCATGGCTTGGTGATTCTGTTTGCCTAGTGTCAAGGACTGAAAATTCCATTAGTTGAGGGAAAGTTGATGAAAGTGCAACAATCTCTCATGCTAAGAATAATGGGTTTGCTGATGTTTAGATTCCATACTGAGAACTTTCATATACCTTCCCAGACATATATAACTGATATCATATCTATACACTTGCTTCTATGTTGTGAAAGTTTTTGCTCTTCAGTGTAATACATTAATGCTAAAAAATAACAAAGAGTTTTTTCAAAGAGAACTAAAAAGAATTAAAAGGTGCATAGAACTTTTGAGGTTGTTCTCAACTTCTCATCATTCCTTTGTCTTTGTCTCACTTGGTTGTAGATCTTGGGTGGTTTCAGTACTCCTAATATCTTATGATATTATCGATTCTGGTCTTATAGAGAGCTGTTGCCTGGGACATGCTGAAAATTATAGCAGTTTTAATGAAGGTCAAAAAAATGCAGGTATAATCAATATTGCTTTTTTGTCACCTTTATGATTAGCGCAATATACAGCATAAGTGATGATCTAAGTTAAAGACCCCATGCAAAAAACTGACCGATAATGTTCCTGAAACTTAGAATGAAAATGAAATGTAGATGGTATGGAGCATACATCAAAATTAAGATTGACAATTCAAATCAGGTTTACCTGTGTTTGTGATCCGTTCTCGTGTGATCTTTTAGACTTTGATGAATGGGAGTGGAAGGTATATTAGAAACTAGAAAGGCTTATTTAATGAAGAGTCTTGCTATAGCATGTTAGAGCCTAGAATATTTTTTCTGCAAGTACATGAGTTCTACAACAATTATTTTTATTAACAAAATGTCAAATAATGCAACTCTACGATCTCGAAATTATGTTTTTAGCCAATAAAAATCTTCACTCTTTTTAAAGATAAGATTAGAAATGGAAGGGTGGTTTGATTCTATTTAATGGAGATGGAGGTCAACAATACAGTATTATCAACTACTTTTGGTTGGGACCCTTTTTCAGTACTTATTCATGCGATGCCTTATCTTGATATGTTACTTTTCCAGTGATAGAATTATATTTGAAAAGTTACAGTTATATGTGAAGATTCTAAGTGTTTCTTGGCATATCAACTTCATCTTGGTCACAAAGTCTTTTCCATAGTCTTGAAGTTTGGTTCTTTTCCGGTATGCGTTTGCACTTTTTTCCCGCTTTTTATCTTATATTTTGGGATGTTATTGTAGCAGAGATACTTTTTACTTATTTTTTCTTTTCTTGTAATTTGGATCAAATGACTGCAATTGTTTGATGAATAATGCTACATGATACATGCAAGTATCTTGTTACTTTTTCTCCTGTTGGGAAAGGAAGTGGTTTATCATCCTTGTCCTATTTGAGGTGATAAGATCTTTTGAAGTGAGTGTCTTCTGGTGTCACACATTCATCTCAATTCTGAACTTCTTCATATGGCCTTTTCCATGGATTAGCTAATGCATGAAGCTTTTAAAGTTTTTACATTTGCGCTTAAGTCAAGTGTATTCTTGGCGGGTCCCGGAACATCCTGGATGCCCACGTGTGGACCATACATGATCTATAGATGTCATGTTCTAGGGCACCGAGAACCGCAGGTCCTGCGCAGTGATTGAAAAGGCGCACCTGAGGCGACAGGCGGCAACCAAGCGCTTAATTGTGCATAGGTGAACCAATTTTTGGAAAGCAGTGTAAGGCGCTACAGGGTTGCCCTAGGTGTGCCTAGGCCCGCTTTGAGGCACTTTTGTTTGCAGATGAAATTCATATAATTTTTATTAGTGTATGTTTTACCGAGATACTCCTATTCAAATGAAACCCTAAAAACAGAGTGTTAAATTCGGGGACTTGGTATGGTCCCACACGTGAAGCGTTCCCAATACGAGGGCGAGAGCCCAAGCCCACCAACGAAAGAAGTCAAAAGGTCATCGTCAAAACAAGACAACTTTCACATGATTGTGGAGAAGAAAAGATGATGAATGATAATTCATTTGATGGGGATGATGATGATAGGGTTGTTGATTCTTTTCAGCGCTGATGAGTAGATCTAAGATAATGTCCTTTTCCATGTCACTTGTTATTAGTTTATAGACATTTTAATGTGTAAATGAGGCTTGTTTGAGTAAATTATTATCTTATTAAAATTTTATCCTAGTATGGTGTCATAGTTGATTAGTACTGAATTCTATTTTTAATAAATGACCCCTAATCGCCTTTTCACATTTTTTAAAATGCTGTCCTGCGATCCCCTGAGTACAATCCTCTTCTGTCCAATTTTCTTATGTCACCCAATTTTATTTCCATTTTCTGAATTGCTGATTGACGAAGAGTAGTCTTGTTAAGTGTACTTTTGAAAATATATAATGGCAATATATTTTGCTAGAATTTTGAGAGATTCTGATGTGTGGTAATCAAAGTTTTGTTGCTGTTCTGATCTATATATTTTTGCTTTTGCTTTGTCGTCACATTCCTGACATGGACATCTTGGAGGTGGTTGTGTTTTGGTTTAATCAGCCATATCCTTGGCTACGTCAATGGTGCTAAACAACAAAAATCCTTTTACCTCACCACCATTCATGTAAAATTTCTGCAGTGAGGTGAAACCGCACTAAATGGGGGTGTTTAGTAGACATGCTTTCAGCTTGTGACAAGGTCTTCCCATTTTTTAACCCTTTTATAGCATTGTAATTTCTTTAACTATCTTATCTATACCTTTCTGATAATTCTGAAATTTCATTGCTTTGCTATGGTTAGGTTCTATTCAACAAATTTGGTTGTGCCATTGCCAAAGCATGTGAGGAAAACAACATTACTTTCTAATGCAATTTCAGAAAGCCCAAATTCTTTTGACATCATGAGATAAAGCACGTGACCCGTGTGCGCCAACCTATGGTCTTTGTATGTATGTAATTTGACTCTAATGGGAAGATCCCTTTCTTTTTTGCTAGATGGTTGGCAAAGGAAACGTGGTAGGGGCCTCCTTAGAGCACAAAAAATTGTGTCATCGCATGGGCCTATGTGGGACATTGGTTCTTTGTGGAAAAAGAAAGCTCGTTGCATTGTCAAATCCTTTCTAAATGGTATTTCTCCTTTCCCTCTTTTCACTTTGTATTGCCCTTTTCTTCCTATTTGTGATCTCAACGCCACTTGATTGGTAGATGGGCGGTATTTATTGTTCCATCATGACCTACATGTGTGCTGCACCACTCAATTTCAGGCTCAAGCAATTGGTCTATGCAAAATATAACTATGTGACGAGGGGCTAAAACAGTAATTTGATTAGTTCTCGGGTTCGGATTCGGGTTGGGGTTAGAGGTTCCCCTACAACGATATCCTATACTATATAGTCTCTCCCCTCTGGGTATGGGTTCGATTTGGGCACCCAACCTGAAAACTCAAACATAACATTTAACCCGGCCCATTGTTATCCATATTTTAGAATATTGCTGGGTTGAGCTTTGCAAATCAAATATTTAGTATGATTAATTACAAATTCAGTCTAATTACAAGAAAAAATGTCTTTATAAATAGCAAATACTCTCTCAATACTTCTTCCCATTTTACAACTTATACCATCAGGAGTGTTTTTTTGGTTAAACCTCAAGGCCCAAGGGGCATTTGTAATAACTTAAAGAGAATATTTGTAATTTTGAAAAGATAATTGTAGTTTTTTGAAATTAGTGTAATTTAAGAGAGAGGTTTTGTAATTTACCCTATTTTAGTATGAGGAAATTGGAGGGGGCTGGGCCCTTTTGCAAAAAGAGGTAGATGGATGTTGGAATAAATTAATGCAGACAAAAGAATTTAATTTGAGGTGGGGGCTGGAGCAAGTTCCCCTTTTTAGGTGGAAAAGAAAGGGAAAAAAATAGTTCCATCACTTTCTATGGATTGCAGCCTGAGTCATCTTCCACAACCCTACTAGTTCTTTCTACCCTTTTAAGCTCTACTTCAATGCTTTGTAGCATTCCCCTAAGTTAGGGGAATTAAATAAATATATGAAGAATTTCTAGCAGCTTTTTCACTCTTTGGGTCAGAAAATCTTGGGGTCTCTGCCCTTCTGGTTTTAAAAACAGTTTTTGTGTCAAGTTTGTAGGTTTATAAAATCTAGAGTACTATAAATGTTTGGTGGTTATGTAAAGTCTTTTTGTCTTAATGTTGCATGAATAGAAGAATGGCCGTACTTAGCTTCTTTGAAGATCAAAAGCTGATGAATTCTTGGATTTTTCTATCTCTAGGCACAATGTATGCTCTGGAAAGGGCTTTACATATATATTGTAAATTCAAATTGTTAAATAATGTTATTCTTTGTTTATCAGAAAAGAGTACGGATGATAATTTGACCCGTCCCGTCCATAACCCTAGGCCGCCCCACCCCGACGCTACGTATCACCTTTGCCCCATGTTTACCCGCTCCACACCTAGAATTTTTTAATTTTTTTTATTTTACTAAATATATGTTTTACATATATATTATAATGTAATCCTTATGTACTTAAATAATATTATCTCTAACATATAATAATTGATAATGATAATTTTTATAAATAATATCCATTAACAATACAAAATATTACGGGTGGCCACGGTTCTGGTTCTAAAACCGCCAATTTTGGTTCTTCCAAACTGAGGAACCGAAAACGTTACCTCACGGTTCTGGTTCCAACACGATTTTGGTTCCGATTTAACCGAAACCCCCTTTTGTTATCTTTTGATAATTTTTTGATTTTTTTTAAAAAAAATAATTTATCAATTTCAGTTAGAAAAAGGAAAAGAAAAAGAAAAGGAGGACTTAAACTTAATATTCATAATAGTATTAAATTTTGGACTTAATATTATTAATAATATTAAGCTGCCTATGTATACTCTTAGAGTATAGAGGAATCAAAGTCCACGTATTTCGCTTACAACATTTGGTGTAAGACGTGTTTCTTGCAGTTACGAATATAAAACATCGTACTAAATAAAAATCGTCGCGTTGGTTTTGACCTTGAAACCAGCGGTTTTAATCGTCATTCCATAGTTTTTGACACCGAGGAACCGTAGCCGGAATCGGCCTACATGGTTCTGATTCTGATTTCAGAACTGAGTTCCGATTAATGGTTCTCGAAATCGTTGACCATGATTTCGTTCCAGTTTGGAACCTAGTTTCATTTCTATTTGGTCAACCCCTACAAAATATAAGATACAAAAAGCTTATGAATAATACAGGATAAAAATTAATAAAATTATATTCTACAAGGGTTGCCCAGCCTTGTGACCAGCGAAGGGTCGCCTGCACCGCCCCGTGGGTGGATGGGGGTTAAGTACAAGTTTCACTCCATTGCTATTGGGGTAAAATTAAGAATGACCTCTTTTGAGGTTTCAGTTACAACTTTGGTCCTCCTTATTAAAAGGAATCAATTATTCATTGAAGTTCTCATTATACCTTTTATAATAAGTAAGGAAACATGATCAAATTCGTTCCAGATTTCACAGAGTATGAGCTCCTTCATTTTCTGTCATCTGTTTCATTCGTGGTATTGTTACACCTACTTAGATCAAGTTTCTATTCAGAGGTTTTAAATAGATCATGTCAGGTTTCCAGCCGATAAATTTAACAAAACATACTTTTGTAAAGTTCTCATGATTCTATGTTATCAGTTACAAACTAAGGTTTATAAGTAAAAAATAGAAATAGTCTATTACGACCATATCAGACCCAACATGCTTCCGTTAAATTAATAAATCCCTTAAATTTCATACCTCATTTTGACCGAAACAGCACCGAGTGAGATGACTCACAACACCACCAATCGGAAAATTACTGCCCCTAGACTGTTTGACAAACAGTTCACACTGTTCAACTTCAACCAACAAGGAAGATGATCTACAAGTTATCTGACTCCTTCAACAACTGTTCAGCACAGCCTTGGCTCGTTTCCTACTCCAGGCGTATAAGATAATTCTTCAAAGGGATAGAATAATAGAACATTATGAACACATGTTGAACAAAAAACCTTTATTTATTAAGAACTTAAAGAGAAATTTATTACATCAGTAATCTCCTTTTGGGAGAAGAATACCTGTTTAGCCTCTCATATATGAAGTTTGCACTCCTTTACACATAAACTGAAAAACTGAAAAAACTGAAAAACTGAAAAAACCTCTAAAAATTTAAACACTCAACTATTCTTACAAATAAAATTTTATTTTAGAAAACTAAGGGATGTTGATCGATGCTTTTAGCCTTCTGAAAACCTTGTTTATATAGAGGTCATTGATGTCTCTATCTCCTTGGCCATATTATCGACAATCCTTTTCAATGACTCTCCAGCTGTGACCGTGCTTTTCATATCTACTTCGGTCATATCCCATGCAATCTTTACAGATCCTTCAAGACTCATCTCCAGGAGTAAGATGAATCCCTCCTTCGTAAGATCGAGGGTACCTGCTGCAATCCTCATAGCTGATGCCCAATCATCAATAAGGACTTCTCGATTTTTAAAATTTGGAATATCCAGATTTGGCATCAATACATATGAATGTATTGGATCGAGCTGTGATCTTCCATAAGGCGTATTATATAAATTTAGCCTTCTGGAAGGTTGTCGAGTTCCTATAATAGGATCTCTCCTTGTAGTGAAATCTCCAACGTGCAGCATTCTTTCATCTCCATGATTTGAACCTGAACTTTCTGCAACGTTGGGATTTACTGGTGGTGGTGGAGGTGGTCTTCCATGTTGGTCCAGCCTAACCAAAGCTGATCCATCTCCTTCGTTCATCTTTAAATCTACAATTTCTAATCTTGTGAAGGATTCTGCAAGGTCATGTAGATCTTTAAGATTTATCTTCTCCATATCCATCACCTTTAGTTTGTGACGGATTTTCCCTTGATGATAGCAATAAGCTTTTCATCATCTGTCATTTTTCGTACAACTTCGGTTGGTTTCCCATTTTGATGTAAATAGGATACTGCTCCGAAATTAATATGTTTCTTTCCTCCGTATGAACTTGGTCTGTCCTCCGATTCTTGACTGTATTTGGATATCATGAAGGATTTCAAGAGTTCCCTTCTGATATTTCACCATCATCTCCATCTGGTTTTGGATCTAATGAACTTGTGTTGGTAAATGATTATGGCGATTGCCATAATTCTGCACCGTCTTCTGGACTTCTCTAAGATCTTTTGAGAACTTAGATGTGTCTGGAAGTATCTCGTTCCATTCTGGTGCTCCACCAGGAATCATGATTTGATGGGAATTTTCATGAACTGCTTCCTGACGATTCATCAGATCAACATATAATGTCTGATTTACCGTAAGAAAACTCAGATAATATGCTGCTTGTCTATCACAGTGTCTCAAGATTTCCCTATCGGCTCCTGCAAGTTCCTTTTCAACATATTGAGTGTTACAATATGTTATCTTGTCCTGATGTTCTTGTGCATACATCGTCAAAATTTGACGATATATCTTGTAAGGTAGACATCTTGGACAATTGTCCAGATCTATTTTCTTGGATAAAATTCTCCTCACCAATTGTTAATTACATAAATATAATAAATTTAACTAAATATTATTAATAAACATATGCTCCGATACCATTTTTACGGTCCTTAAAACCTTAATTGTCACGCCCCAACTCGGAGTCGTGACACAGTCAAATGAACTTAGGCCGGTTCACTTAAACCGGCCCGAAGTAAACCAATTATTCATTCGCAAAAGTAATTCAATCATAACAAAAAAAATCCCAAATCATACATAAAGTCAAATAATCTAAGTCTGAAATGTCGCAGCGGAAATAAAAAAAGTACATCATTGTTCAAATGGTTCTACGGGTCCTACGCCCGGCTATTACAAATTTCACAATTGTTCGTTCATCAAAATAACATAAATAAAATTCAGTTGACTCAAGGTCCGGTAATATAGGATTAGTCGGTAGCATCAAAGTCTTCGCCGCCTTCCTCTTCCGGCAGGGTCTCATCCTCTGGTTGGGAAAAATAGGCGGGAGTGAGACAAAAATTCTCAGTGGGTGTGGTAGGTGTGTGTGCAAGTGGGGTTTATATTTTATGCAGTAAAATCGTTTCATGAGTTTTGATGCAAGAAACGTGCGATGACATTTTCATATACTTAATAGTTTTATTAATATTTTTAGCAGTCAGTCCGTCAATTCAGATCAGTTGGTTGCGCACGAAAGTGTGACGCCAACCTAGTCAGTCCGTCAATTCATATCAGTTGGTTGCGCACGAAAGTGTGACGCCAACCCAGACCACCTTATACGACAGAGAAGTGTCGATCAAACATCATCTCCCCAAACAGTACACCTTATCCCTCCTGTCGATAGGGCTGAAGCCGCTATCCCAGTTGGCACGACGTCTCCACAGTGGAGCCAGCTAAGCTCGGAGAACGTCATAATCATGATTATACCCAAAATCCTACGACTCAATCACCCGCCAGACTCTCATGTCCGGCTCGAGGTTGGGAGTTGGACGATGGAGGCGGGTATGAGACTGTAGCCAAGCTACCCATCTCATACGCGACTTATCCATTCCACAAACCGTCGGTCGTATCAGATGGTTGCGCACGGAAAGTGTGACGCCAACCCGGTCAGTTAGTCAGTAGGACCGGCGTGTTCGTTGACTCGCCACATCCGATATTCAATCAGCCAGACATTGACACGACATAGATATCGGAGGGTAATCTAGTCGGTTCTATTCTTGATTCAGTGTATTATGTCGAAGTTCTTAATAAGGTTCAGATTATGCGACGAGGTAGTCGCGCTTATTATCATGACAATTAGTCGTTATGAAAATCCCCAATATTATTTGGATAATAATTTATAAATAAATAAAAATAATAATTAAATAAAATATTTAATGTTATATAAATAAACTGAATTTTAGAAGATAAAATAATTCTTATGACCTTGGTAAATTTCTATTTTAAAATAAAATATTTTAATTAAAGAGAAAAATTTATGTCGGGTTTTAAAAATTCCATAAGTTGTGATCCCGTACTCGGAAAAGGGCAAGGTCAGTCCCTAATTTTTCTAATTATTCTAAGAAATCATATTTTCTGGGTCTCGGGGTCAAATTTTCGAAAATTGCAGGTTGATTTTTCCTATTTTGACCCGATACTTTTAAAAATTGATATCTCTTAAACCGGAAAAGGTTTTAACGAGATTCCAAGTCTAATAATCTTTTGAGGTAGTAAGTAGGTAGGTTAAAAACAGTTTTCAAAAATTTCCAGGTTTAGTACCGATTTTCTGAAAATCCCATTTTTAACCCCAAAGGCGATTTTTATTGCTAAGGGCTCGTTTCAAGCCCGTTTTTCATGAAATTTGGACCAAAAGTCCAGAATACTAATTAAGGTAATTTCATAAATTTCTCGGAACAGTAACTTTCCAGATTTTTCGAAATTTACAGTTTAGCCCCTTAAAGGTTGGAAAATTTCAATTAAGTGTCTAAAATTCGTATATTCGTATTTGTTTGACCCGGAGGGTCCCAATTATTATTTTTATTTATATAACAGTAATTTTAGTACAAATATTTGGATTTTTCAGTGGGGTTTCGCAGTTTTTTGATTTTTATCATTTTGGCCCTATATTTTGCTATAATTGCAAAAATGGCCCAAACACGATTTTGTTCACAAGTCCTCAAGTCCAGATTATTGTTATGATATGTTTAAAGTATTTTTCTCATAATCTAAGTTATTTGAGCTCATATATAATAAAAGGGCCTAAGAACACACAAAAGCTATTTTTCTAAAATCACTTTTGGCTTAATTTCCCGTACACATGTAAATATTTCGAAATTTACAGAAATATAAATGACTGAAATTTCTAGAAATATGTATATTATATAAAAAAAATACATTTATGCCACAAGAAAAAAAAAATATAAGCATACAAAAGCAATATTTCTATGTAAAATCACTTTTAACATAAATGTACATACACATATTTTTTTTTTGTGCGAAAATTTCCAGAAATAAAACTAAATTTTTTTCCAGAAATATAAGTAATATAAATTCATATTATTCATGCTATTTTATGCATAAAAAAATATCATGAGTTTAAAAGGTTCACCCACCTCTTCTAGAGCTTTTGGGTAAAGATGGTCTAGGTAGCTTCTAGCCTTCCCAAGCTTCCTCAAGGTCCTCTCAAGGCTCTAAGAACAGCCCCTAAGTGGCGATTTTGGAAGGTCAAAGATGGAGAAAATGGAGAAAATGAGAAAGAAGGAGAAAAAAAAAAAAATTAAGGTGACATATTAAGGAGTCTTACCTTGTCTTAGTAACTAGTCTTCCAACTTCACTTGAAGCTCCTTTCCTTAGAATTTCCGGCCTCCTTGCTTCTTCTTTGTTAGGATTCGGTCCTTTTGTTTTTGAGAGGGAGAGAGTGGTATGTTTTTGGTTAGATTGTGTAAGAGTTGGATGAAATGGTGTAAAACAAAAATTATCCCCTCTTCTATCCTTAAGTGGCCGTTCACTCTAGTGTAGGTAGTCAAGATTTGATTTCTTGGGAGTTGGCTATGGAAAGCATGCTATGGAAAAGTGGAAAGGTCTTTTTGGGGTTGGGGTAGCTTGTCTTAGGTTTGGAAAATCTTATCATGCTAGGAAAATGACAGGGGAAGAGGACAAAAATTTACTCCTTTTTCTTCTTCGTGGACGTCCACTTTGTAAGTCCTCCTCTAAATTTTTTTCCTTTTTTTTAAGTGATATTCCAACCCACATTCACCTAGTGGATATTTCATATCAATATCCTATAGTCCAAACCCCTACATAAGTCAAGTACCATATTCTTATTGTTTGATTTGATAAGTCAAATGATATAAGTTATGCTTAATAATATATCATTAGGGATAGTTAGAATTAGCAATTAGTAAGTTAGGGAGATAAAATACATTAATAAAATACTAAGAATAAAAGAAATTAAACTATATTTTATCAATATCAAATTGTGACGTTTAATCGCACGATACAATATCCGAACTATTACAATTTGATTAATCAAAAAAAAAAATTGGGGTCTCACATCCTCCCATCCTTAAGAGAATTTGGTCCCCAAATTTCTCTCAGAATAATTTCGGATGCTGTTTTCTCATATCTTCCTCCATTTCCCATGTGGCATCCTCATCCGTCGTGGGTTTGCCATACAACTTTAACCATTGGAATCTCTTTTCCTTAATCGTCGTGACTTGTCTATCAATGATTCGTACGACGCTTCTCGATGTATGTCATGTTTTCCATTATTGCGGGGATTTTCGTGTGATAACATGTTCGGTCGGGTTGATATTTCCTCAACTGGAGACATGAAACACATCATGCATTTAAGCGATAGGGGTGGTAGTTCAATCGATAGGCCAAATTCCCAATTTTTTTGATTATCTTGTACGGACAATGTACCTCGGACTTAGCTTTCCTCCTTTCTTTGAGTGAATCAGTCCCTTTCGTGGTGAAAGTCTAAGAAACACTCCATCTCCTACCTCAAACTCCAAATCCCTTCTCCTTTTATCCGCATAGTTCTTCTCGCGACTCGAGCCGTCAGGATCCTCTCCTTTATTAATCGACCTTGTCTACGTTTCTCGTATCAAATCTACTATGGGGAATGGTTGATGGGGTTGCTTTTTCTTTTCGGGGTCCTTTGGTCATCAATTTCCCCGAAGTGGCGGGGATCTGCACTTTCTCCCGTATAGTGCCTCGTAAGGCGCCATTCCTATTGTCGCCTGATAGCTGTTATTATAAGTGAATTCTGCTAATGGCAAATGAATGTCCCAGCTTCCCTGAAAATCTAGCGCACAAGCTCTTAACATATCCTCGAGTGTTTGAATCATACGTTCGATTGTCCGTCGATTTGCGGGTGAGCGGACGTACTAAAGCTTAGCGTCGTCCCTAGTTCCCTGTGCAAACACTTCCGGAATCTCGAGACGAACCTCGGATCTCGATCAGAAACGATGTCGGCTGGTACTCCATGCACTTACAATCTCGGATATAGATTTGTGCTACCGTAGGCTATCCGTTTTCTTCATTGGCGAGGAAATGAGTGATTTGGTGAGTCTGTCCACCACAACCCATATGGTATCATAACCTCCTCTAGTCTCGGCAAATCTGTTTGAAGTCCATCGTAATAAGTTCCCATTTCCATTCGGGAATTTGTAACGGCTGTAGCAACCCTAACGGCCGTTGATGTTCGGCCTTGACTCGTTGGCAGGTCAGGCATCTAGCCACATACTCCGCTACCTGATTTTTCATATTGACCCACCAGAAATGTCGTTTCAAATACTTATACATCTTATTACCACCGGGGTGTATGGTGTACCTTGAGCGATGCGCTTCTCCCAAAATCCTATTTCTTAACACCTCATTATTCGGTACACATACCCGGTTCTTAAACCTCAAAATCCCGTCTTCTGCGATAGTGAATTCCGGACGTTCTCCTTTCTGAACTTTTTTCTTAAGTTCTTGAAATTTTGGATCTCCTCCCTGTGCTACCTTAATCTCGTCTAGCAGCTCAGGTCTTACCGAGATATTAGTGTAGAAAGTTTTAGTGTCCATTCTCATCGGGTTCCATGCACTCAATTCTTCCAGGGATCTCCATTCCCTAATCATCAATCTTGCTATGCTAGCCTTTCTACTCAAGGCGTCTGCTACTACATTCGCTTTCCCAGGGTGGTACTAGATATCGAAGTGATAATCTTCAATAAGTTCCATCCACCTTCTCTGTCTCAAGTTAAGATCCTTTTGTGAGAACAGATACTTCGGACTCTTGTGATGCGTGAATACGGTAAATGTTGCTCCGTACAGATAGTGTCGCCACTTCTTCAATGCGAACACTATTGCTGCTAGCTCTAGATCATGCGTTGGGTAGTTTGCCTCATATGGTTTGAGTTTTCGCGAGGCGTATGCGATTACACGTCCTTCCCTGCATGAGTACGGCTCCTAGACCTTCCTTCGAGGCATCACTATAGACAACAAATCCTTCACTTCCACTTGGAAGAGCGAACATGCAAGCGGTGGTAAGTCGCTTCTTTAACTCCTGAAAACTGGACTCGCACTTATCGCTCCACTCAAATTTGACTTGCTTCTGAGTCAATCGCGAAAGTGGTCCAGCAATCTTAGAAAAATCCTTTATAAATCTCCGATAGTATCCAGCCAATCCCAAAAAGCTTCAATTTCTCACATCAAGTTTCGGTTGTTTCCATTCAACCAGTGCTCGAACCTTTGATGGATCTACCGCGATCCATCTCGGATACTATATGTCCTAAGAATGTAACATTCCCGACCCAAAATTCGCATTTCTTGAACTTGGCGTACATTTGGTGTTGTCGTAGTGTCTCAAGTACAATTTTCAAATGACGCTCGTGATCTTCTCTCGTCTTGGAATACACGAGTATATCGTCAATGAAGATTACTACGAATGGTCAAGGTAAGGTAGAAAAACTCGTGCATTAAATCCATAAATCTTTCTTTGGGGCATTTGTCACCCAAATGGCATCACTACAAACTCGTAGTGGCCATACCTAGTACGAAAAAGTGTCTTCTTGGGTATGTCTTCACTCTTAATCTTCAATTGATAATACCCTTGTTGTAGATCGAATTTCGTAGTACTTTGTGGCTCCCTGAAGTTGATCGAATAACTCATCGATCCTTGGAAGGGGATACTTGTTTTTGATGGTCACTTTTTGTTAAGACCACGATAGTCTATACATAGTCTCAATGACCCATCTTTCTTCTTGACGAATAAGACTAGGGCTCCCCATGGGGATGTGCTTGGTCGGATAAATCCCACGTCCATTAGTTTTGTAGGCGAGCCTTCGCCTCCGAAGCTCTCATGGAGCCATTCTATACGGTGTCTCGCCACCGGCGGTGCTCCCGTAAGGTCTCGATGGTGAACTCAATCTCCTATCCAGGGGCAACGAAATGAGTTCTTGCTTGGAAATACGCCTGGGTATTTCGATACTATTGGTACCTGGTGAATCGGGTCTCATCCTTAGGTTTGTTAATTACAAACGCTAAGTACCCTTGTGCCCCATTTGAGATCGCTTTCCTAGCCAATTTAATGGCGAGAAATGATCGGAGCTAATGGAATTCGTGCACTACCCGATAGCTCAACTATGGGTTTCCCAGGCTTACATAGCTAACAGTTTTATTATGACGATCCATTTGTGCAAAGTGTTCGGCTAACTTGATCCATTCCCAAAATAACGTCGTATTGAGATATAAAGCGTAGCACTAAATTAACAGAAAACATGTATCATCAATCTTAATCTCGCATGCATTATATATAGCATCGGTTATCGCTCGCGCCCAAAGGAGCGATACCTCTAAGCAAATAGGCATGTGTTCCATGCATGAATGCAGTTTAGATGCAAAATGCGGTGCAACAAAGGAGTGCGATGAGCCAGGGTCAAATAAGACCTTAGCGCGGTGATCAGATATCAAGAGCGTACCTTCCACCACGTTAGTAGCATTCGGGCCCTCTTGCCCGGCCAGAGCAAAGACACGGACAGGCGCCCTAGCTCGGTTGTTATTTCCCGGCTTTTGAGGTGGTGCTTTGGTTTGTTAGCCGGGGTAGTATACAACAGGCACTCTCGGACTTGATGCTAAGCGCTACCGATCGGAGGCATTTTCCTTGTTTACGCCCGGCGGTGTCCGGCAAGTGTCCCGTTTGTTGCGGTGAGAGCATGCCGGCCCTGCGCTGGTTGTTTTCCTTGTTAGCCCCTCCGGTTCGCCTTTTCTCGGAACTTCACAGTGCGGCCCAAATGTCCTCCGGCCATCGGGCCTCTTTGAACTCGATGCTCCCTGCTTTGAGCCGCCTAATCCGGCCGGCCCCATCTCGATCGGGAAGTCGCCGACTGGCGCGGCCGAATAGGTATCCATCTCAACAGTCAACAACTGTTTCTGTAGTTCCAACCTCAGACCTCTGGTAAACTTGTATAACTTGTCGGCCTCAGTGTTTATGGACCCAAGAGCGTATTTGGACAGACGGTGAAATTCGGACTCATACTGTGCAACCGTCATACTACCCTGCCTTAACCGGTGAAACTCGTCCCTTCGGGCCTCTCGGACCACCTGCGGGATATATTGGTCATTGAACTCCAATAAGAAATTTTCCCATGTCCTTCGGGTTCTGTCCTGAACCCATTTTCTCTCCACAACCCTCCATCAGTCTCTGGCCGCGGATTCCAATCGGTAAACAGCCAATGTTATCTGCTGCTCCTCTGAGTACTGAAGGGCAGCAAATATGTTCTCCATTCGCTCAAGCCAATCCTCGGCCTTTGCATCATCTGGTTCCCCCTAAAGACTGGTGGGTCGAAGCGCAGAAATCGCTCCAGTACCCGATCATGAGCATCTCGAGCAGGCTCGGGCGCATTCCGATTTTGCCCAACATGTTGCTGCATAAACAACAATATCTGCTGCAAGGCCTGAGCGGTTAAATTGTCTCCCGCAACTGGGGGAGGAGGTGGCGGGGGTGGTAGTTCAGGTGAGGGTGTTCTCTCTGGGGAAGGATTGGGATCCTCCCTGTCAAGACCACGTGGCCTTAAGCCTTCTCTTCTTCCGGCCATCTGTATATAGAGAGATTAGAGTTCATCCCCTTTATGTATTTGAAATCATAGACATAATATGCAATATTCACGACATGTCAATTTAAATAAACAAGTACGAGAGATATAAGGATAGCAACACATAGCGCTAAGGAAAATACAAGTTCCATTACTAAAGAAAAGCTTAAGCCGAATTACAAACAATAGTCACTGAACCATGATTATGCTATCCATTACAACTTGGTCTATTACATAATCGAAATACAGAAAAAATGGCAAAAATAAAATGAGCTAATCTAATCTGTGACGGTCTTTGCGTGCATCGTCATCGCTATCTCCTCGATGTCGATCATCGATTCGGATCCTCCTCGCTCTTCATTAGGATCTCGGGGAAGTCCATCGGGTCCATTTCTCGATCTCTTAGGATCCTCCTCCTCGGATCCTCTTAGGTTCTTCCTCCTGGATCCTCTTGGGTTCGCTTCAGGCTCCACTTGGTCCCGGGGCCACCAGGACCAATGTTGATGGCCTCTTAACCCTATTTTCGAGAAGTTGGAGTGGTGTATGAAGTTGGTCAGTTCAAGAAGATATCTGTCCTTCTTGAGTCTCTACTACCGCTTCTCACAGAGCCTCAATCGGCCATGCATCCGGGCCATCATTTCAAGCGCACCATCCAATGCTTCCTCGTTCTCGTGCGCCATCGCTGCGTTAAGGTGCTCGATAGTCGAGACATGTTGAGCCACGAGGCCCTCACTTTGCTCGGCCCTCTCGCGTAGGCTGGGCATTAAGGTGAGTCAAAACGGTGTTCCTCGTTCGCACTGGTGATTCGCTTCACGCAAAGCATGTTTATCTCTTCCTTCAACTTTTTTATGTCGTTATCGCGTTCTTTCATTTTTATTGTTTGCACCTTAATCTCACGGCGGAGGTCCGGCTGTAGGTTCATGTTGCTCGCATACCACCCTTTCAAGTGATCGAGCATGCTCCCCGCGATAGGTGGAGTTTAGTAGCGATCTTGGGAGTACTTTCCTCCCAATATCCGGCCGGCGTCGGCATGGTAATCCCTATCGGCGCACTCCTCATACTCGTCAATGGAACGGTCTCGTGCTCCATACCGAACAAGCACAAGTATGATATCAAAATATGCATATAGTTACTAAGGAAGAAAAATCAAGTGCTATAAGATATATCTATATCAAGGAATCGGCTAAGTATCCCATAAATAATTAAGGGGTTCTATAATTCCCAATCGTCCAGATTCTTATCTTAGTGGTAACACCCTATACAGGCAAAGGGTCCTATCCTGGTTAGCTCGGTGTAAGTTCCTTCTTACTAGCCGAGCTCTGATACCACAATCTGTCACGCCCCAACTCGGAGCCGTGACACAGTCAAATGAACTTAGGCCGGTTCACTTAAACCGGCCCGAAGTAAACCAATTATTCATTCGCAAAAGTAATTCAATCATAACAAAAAAATCCCAAATCATACATAAAGTCAAATAATCTAAGTATGAAATGTCGCAGCGGAAATAAAAAAAAGTACATCATTGTTCAAATGGTTCTATGGGTCCTATGCCCGGCTATTACAAATTTCACAATTGTTCGTTCATCAAAATAACATAAATAAAATTGATTGACTCAAGGTCCGGTAATATAGGATTAGTCGGTAGCATCAAAGTCTCGCCGCCTTCCTCTTCGGGCAGGTCTCATCCTGCAGTTGGGAAAAATAGGCGGGAGTGAGACAAAAATTCTCAGTGGGTGTGGTAGGTGTGTGTGCAAGTGGGGTTTATATTTTATGCAGTAAAATCGTTTCATGAGTTTTGATGCAAGAAACGTGCGATGACATTTTCATATACTTAATAGTTTTATTAATATTTTTAGCGATCATCCATCAATTCGGATCGGTTGGTTGCGCGACGAAAGTGACGCCAACCTAGTCGATCCGTCAATTCATATCGTTGGTTGCGCACGAAAGTGTGACGCCAACCTGACCACCTTATACGGCGAGATAAGTGTCGATCAAACATCATCTCCCAAACAAGACACCTTATCCCTCCCAGCCGATAGGTCAAGCCGCTATCCCGATTGGCACGACGTCTCCACAGTGGAGCCGGCTAAGCTCGGAGAACGTCATAATCATGATTATACCCAAAATCCTACGACCCAATCACCCGCCGGACTCTCGTCCCGGCTCGAGGTTGGGAGTTGGACGATGGAGGCGGGTATGAGGCGTAGCAAGCTACCCATCTCATACGCGACTTATCCATTCCACAAATCCGTCAATTTGTATCGGATGGTTGCGCACGGAAAGTGTGACGCCAACCCTGGCCAAGTCGATTAGTCAAGAGGACCCGGGCGTGTTCGTTGACTCGCCGCATCCGATATTCAATCACCAGACATTGACACGACATAGATATCGGAGGGTAATCTAGTCGGTTCTATTCTTGATTCAAATGTATTATGTCGAAGTTCTTAATAAGGTTGATTATGACGAGGTAGTCGCCTTATTATCATGACAATTAGTCGTTATGAAAATCCCCAATATTATTTGGATAATAATTTATAAATAAATAAAAAATAATAATTAAATAAATATTTAATGTTATATAAATAAACTGAATTTTAGAAGATAAAATAATTCTTATGACCTTGGTAAATTTCTATTTTAAAATAAAATATTTTAATTAAAGAGAAAAATTTATGTCGGGTTTTAAAAAATTCCATAAGTTGTGATCCGTGCTCGGAAAAGGGCAAGGTCAGTCCCTAATTTTTCCAATTATTCTAATAAATCATATTTTCTGGGTCTCGGGGTCAAATTTTCGAAAATTGCGGAGTCACCTTGATTTTTCCTATTTTGACCCGATCTTTTAAAAATTGATATCTCTTAAACCGGAAAAGGTTTTAACGATATTCCAAGTCTAATAATCTTTTTGAGGTAGTAAGTAGGTAGGTTAAAAACAGTTTTCAAAAATTTCCAGGTTTAGTACCGATTTTCTGAAAATCCCATTTTTAACCCCAAAGGCGATTTTTATTGCTAAGGGCTCGTTTCAAGCCTGTTTTTCATGAAATTTGGACTAAAAGTCCAGAATACTAATTAAGGTAATTTCATAAATTTCTCGGAACAGTAACTTTCCAGATTTTTCGAAATTTACAGTTTAGCCCCTTAAAGGTTGGAAAATTTCAATTAAGTGTCTAAAATTCGTATATTCGTATTTGTTTGATCCGGAGGGTCCCAATTATTATTTTTATTTATATAACAGTAATTTTAGTACAAATATTTGGATTTTTCAGTGGGGTTTCGCAGTTTTTTGATTTTTATCATTTTGGCCCTATATTTTGCTATAATTGCAAAAATGGCCCAAACACGATTTTGTTCACAAGTCCTCAAGTCCAGATTATTGTTATGATATGTTAAAAGTACTTTTCTCATAATCTAAGTTATTTGAGCTCATATATAATAAAAGGGCCTAAGAACACACAAAAGCTATTTTTCTAAAATCACTTTTGGCTTAATTTCCCGTACACATGTAAATATTTCGAAATTTACAGAAATATAAATGACTGAAATTTCCAGAAATATGTATATTATATAAAAAAAAAACATACATTTATGCCACAAGAAAAAAAAAATATAAGCATACAAAAGCAATATTTCTATGTAAAATCACTTTTAACATAAATGTACATACACATTTTTTTTTTTGTGCGAAAATTTCCAGAAATAAAACTAAATTTTTTTCCAGAAATATAAGTAATATAAATTCATATTATTCATGCTATTTTATGCATAAAAAAATATCATGAGTTTAAAAGGTTCACCCACCTCTTCTAGAGCTTTTGGGTAAAGATGGTCTAGGTAGCTTCTAGCCTTCCCAAGCTTCCTCAAGGTCCTCTCAAGGCTCTAAGAACAGCCCCTAAGTGGCGATTTTGGAAGGTCAAAGATGGAGAAAAATGGAGAAAATGAGAAAGAAGGAGAAAACAAAAAAAAAATTAAGGTGACATATTAAGGGAGTCTTACCTTGTCTTAGTAACTAGTCTTCCAACTTCACTTGAAGCTCCTTTCCTTAGAATTTCCGGCCTCCTTGCTTCTTCTTTGTTTGGATTCGGTCCTTTTGTTTTTGAGAGGGAGAGAGTGGTATGTTTTTGGTTAGATTGTGTAAGAGTTGGATGAAATGGTGTAAAACAAAAATTATCCCCTCTTCTATCCTTAAGTGGCCGTTCACTCCTAGTGTAGGTAGTCAAGATTTTGATTTCTTGGGAGTTGGCTATGGAAAGCATGCTATGGAAAGTGGAAGTGTCTTTTTGGGGTTGGGGTAGCTTGTCTTGGGTTTGGAAAATCTTATCATCTTTAGGAAAATGACAAGGGGAAGAGGACAAAAAATTTACTCCTTTTTTTCTTCTTCAAGTGGTCGTCCACTTTGTAAGTCCTCCTCTAAATTTTTTTTTTCTTTTTTTTTAAGTGATATTCCAACCCACATTCACCTAGTGGATATTTCATATCAATGTCCTATAGTCCAAACCCCTACATAAGTCAAGTACCATATTCTTATTGTTTGATTTGATAAGTCAAATGATATAAGTTATGCTTAATAATATATCATTAGGGATAGTTAGAATTAGCAATTAGTAAGTTAGGGAGATAAAATACATTAATAAAATACTAAGAATAAAAGAAATTAAACTATATTTTATCAATATCAAATTGTGACGTTTAATCGCACGATACAATATCCGAACTATTACAATTTGATTAATCAAAAAAAAAATTGGGGTCTCACATTAATAAAACCATAGTTTGCCTTCAATTTAGTATAAGAGGTAATTTTGGGGTTTAATAAAGAAAAAGGGCTATAATTGAACATTTTGAATAAGTAAGGCTAAAGTTGTATATGGGCTTTAAAATTGGGTCATTCATAATATTTGACCGTTGTTATTCCTAAAAAAGAGATAAAAGGATTATTGAAATAGAGAAAAAGGAAATTAGCCCAAAACCTGGGGTGGTTTCATAATTTAGGTGGGGAATTAATAAAATAAATAAATAATGAGTAAATACAAGTAAAGTGGATTAAAAAGATAGACAAAGCGTGTGATTTTGTTAGTTGGGTCCAGGAAGACTATGGAAGAGAGAAAGGTAGGAGTGGAAAAGAAAATCCTTTCACAAATATCAACCTTTTACTTTCACCTCCCCTATGTTGCCTTTAATTCCTTTGTCCTATGAAAAAAAAAAAAGGAGAATCCAGCCAACACCCCCAACGCCACATTCACTTTTTTGGGCTTTTTAAATATTTTGAATTTTTTAAGTAATTTCTGAGAAGAAATTGACAGAATGGATGGGATTCCCTAATGTGAAATGGTTTTTCCACAATTGCACTTATCTTTAGACTGTCAAGTTTCCAATAAATTCTTCTGGTTGGCGCTTAAAGAGGGCTCATAGTAAGATTTGGAGGATAAATAAGAAGATTATAAACCCTAAAACTCTTGAGTTTCTACATTTTCCCAGTCCCACAAAGACATGGCAACAAGTAACATTTTGTTTTAGTTTTTGGGATTACTTTAGGTTTAAATTGGAAATTATATTATAACTTACCTAACTTGTATCGAAATAAACTGAATAATCGTCGAGCGTATTTTATTAAATAACATGGCCTTGTACTAAGCTTGTGCACTATTGAAAAAGGGGACGATATTCACACTCTCAAAAACTCAAAATACACTCACCTACAAAATACATTCCTACTCCAATTTTAAAACATAACTTATTTACTAAATATACCGCTTATAACTTCCCATTTTGCCCACCCCCCCAAACCATACACCCCAAGGGCGACAGCGGAAGGAGTTCTGGCAACGGAAAAGAGGCAATTTTTTTCTTTAATTTCGAATGTAATATTTTACTAATTTCACAATTATAGTTGGATTAGTTGGGGGTAATTGTTGGGTTAAAGTGTTGGTTAATTGGGATTGATTTGAATTGTGAAGTTGCAGAGCCTTTTTTTTCCTGGGTTTGGGGAAGAAGACGATGGATGACACGATGACCCTGGTGGAACGATAGTACATTTTATCGTGCCACTATAGGCACGATCGAGTTACTTTGATCATGTCATCGTGTAGCAAGATGACACGGCCAATGTTGTAATTACGATCGTGCCATCGTGTCTCATATCACGATGGCACAACCAATGTTGCAATGTGATCATGCCACGTGTCACACTTTTGTTATTCAACGTCAATTTTAAACTGTAAAAAATGAGTAAAAATTGAGAAATAACATACTTTAAAAAAAAAACTAAGAAGATACTTATGTTGTTCGTCAAAATAAATTTTTTGTTGTTCATATTTGCAACAATATGAGTGTCGGAAAATCTAGGATTTACAGAATAAAGTTTCAACTTTACTCAAGAAGAAGAATAATGTGGGTGTGTGTGAGGAAGAAGATTATAAGCTTTAATAAAAGATGATGGTGTATTTAGAATTTAGATACAGTTAATTAATAACCCTGAGACTGTCAAAATTTATTAATTTAGCGACATATTATATAATCGATAAATTAATATTATATTAATTTATAGAAACATGGATTTTTGTAGAAAATTTTGTTCCTTGTGGATCGTCGTTGTGGTCATTTAAAAACTATTGATGAATATTCCAAAATATTGAATTATTTTTATTGCAACCAAACAAACATCAAAAGATTCAATTTTGTAATGTAGGTATTATACAACTGCAGAGATACTGAAAATGTATAGTTGTTGACCAACAAGCAGATAATCGAGAGCGACATGTCATGGATTATGAAGCTGAAGATAACAAATACACTGTACTCTTTTATCAAAAGGAAGTTCAACAATATGAAAAGTTTTTTTGTTCAGTTACGAGAAAACCATATGAAAAGTTATTACTACCTTAACAAAAGTAAAAAAATGAGATTTAACGTGTCATTAATTTCAACAAGAAAAAAATAAAATTGTCATTTTTTTATAAAATCTTCATAGATTAATTATAAATATAATATATATTAACTAATTATTAATTTATACATTGCATGGGGTCTACATGAATCATCATATATGTTTATTTTATAAATTTAGCGAATTATTAAGTTAGCACGTTGTCCCCGAGTCGGGACCGGCCAAAAGTATTATTTAATCGAGTTATTAATTAATCGAGTATTAAATTATCGAGGTTATAGTGTATTTGAGTGGTGTATTTAGAACTTCTTTATGTGAGTAAGTGTACTATAGTCTTTTAAACTAATGATATTTTTGAAATTATATGGTGGGTGTATTTAGAGTTTTTGGAGATGGAATAACAGCACATTGAAAAATCTAAATTAAATGTGCTAAAGTCACAATAATGATTTGTTACGAGAATGAAAGTCTATAGATGTTTTCATAATAACTGCATCACTAAATATACCAATAATAAAAGTGGAAATGGTACAAAATAGCCATTTACAAAATGCAAAGATGATAAATAGCCATCTTTTGTAGACACGTATTTTCTAGCCATTTTGGGGTGTAAAATGACATTCATACCCTTCTAGCATGTTTGTTTGATATTTGAATTATTTCTCTCTCTTTCACTTATCTCTATGTATCTTCTTACTTTTTCTTTCAAACGTTTTTTAAAAAATTGAACCTGTATTTTTCTTTTTTAAATGTGCAATATAAGGGTTGATTTACAGATATCGAAAAGATGATTAATTTGATTTATTATACATGCAAAACGGATTTAAAATGAAAAAATTATGTGGTTCAAAGTTTTTTGGAGAAAAACAAAATAACTGGGTTATGATCGACATCGAGTCACATGAATGTGTGTTTTTGTGCAGTTAAATTGATTCAAGGGTAAATTGAGTTTTTCACACTCCAAAATGGCTAAAAGATGATATGTGTTTGACAAAGATGGCTAAAAAATATAATATTTTGATAGGAATGACTAAAAAAAACTGACTGATAGTAAAATCCAAAATTTAAATGAGATAATTACATTTAACCACCCCAACTTTATCCCTTTTTATACTTCACCCCCTAAACTTTCATTCGAGACACTTTGCACCCTGAACTATGAAAATTACTACACTTCGCCCCTTATGGACAATATTGCCCCTAGGTTTTATCCTTTTAAAACAATAGTTCAAGTTATCCCCTTAAACTCTAATTTGTGACAATCTACTACATAATAATAAATTTATTACATTAATCATTAAACATGAAAATTTTACTCCACAATCAATTTTGTTTTTCAGATTTTTCGAGAAACGAGAATTATTATTTTCTGTCACTTGTTTTGTTCGTGGCATTGTTACACCTACTTAGATCCAGTCTCTATTCAGAGGTTTTAAATGGATCATGTCAGGTTTCCAGCCTATAAACTCAACAGGACATAATTTAATCAAAATTCTCATTTCAAGTATAAATCTGTATAAAAATTAGGTCATAGACCGAAAATGAACATAGTCCATTACGACCATATCGGCCCAACATGCTTCCGTAAAATTAATAAATCCCTTAAAATTCATACCTTCTTTGACCAAACAAAGACCGGGTTAAATGGTTCGCAACACACCATCGGAAAATTATCGCCCCGGATCGTTTTGACAAAACTCCTCACTGCTCAACCTCACCTCGGGAAGATGATCGCAAGTTATCCGACTCCTTGTAAATTGTTTCAAAGACAACCTTGGTTCATTTCCTACTCCGGGCGTATAAGTAATTCTTAAACGGGATGAATTAATAGTACATTATGAACACATATTGAAAAAAGCCTCTTTTTATTAAGAACTTATAGAAATATTTATTACATTAGTAATCTCCTTTTGGGAGGAGAATCTTTGGTTTAGCCTCTCATACCGGAGGCTTGCACTCGTAAATACATAAAACTTAAAACTAAAACACTCAAAATATTACAAATTTTTCACTCAGATTTTATTGTAAGAAAACTAAGGAAAATGTTCGATGTCCCCTGACTTCCTTCAAATCTTGCATTTTATAGAGGTAAGTCCAGGACTTCAAAGGCGGACTCCAAATCTTGCCGATATATATGACGCCGTCGCTTACGTCATATCCCACATTATCGCCTCGCCGGTGGTTTTCTTTTTCTCCGTGACCGACCCATGTGATTTTTGTGGGGATCTTTTAAAAATTTGGTTTACGTGGTCCCCGAGGATAACGCGTCTTGTGAGTGGGCCCTTATCCTTTCTAGCCGCATGATCTTGTCGGTCGGGTTTAGGTCGGAATCCTTTCCCAAACTCGGGTTCCTTCGTCGGGCATGCTTGACAAATCCGGTCGATCCAACGGCCAACATGCGCCATGTTACAGAATTTCCGGTAAGTTTCTTTGCTTGTTTTAGGAATCTTGTTTTCCAGAGAATTCTTCTTTTGGTCTCAAGAGTTCTTCGCGCAAACCCCGTGGTTGATCCGATCATCGAATTCAAAAGGAAAGATCCATTCGCCGATTCTCGGAAGAACTTGAATGGATATTTGACTTTGTCCATTTCGATTAGACAAACCCAAAGACCCATGCACAAATGCGGTAGAAGCTTTGTCTTTAAAATGCTCCTACTAACACGGTCCTTCTTAGGTGAGATCGCTTAATGTATTTTAAAGCATTTCCATCCGGTCTTCTTAGCTTGATGAAATGAAAAGCTTCATTAAAGCCTTTCTTCATTTGGTTCAGAGCCTGACCGATAAAATACGAGTTCAAAATATCTCCTCGGCCAAGTGTGGATTATTGGCCCAGGTCTCGTAAATCGCTTCCCCAATCCATTTAGGTAATTTTGAAATTTTCGGGAATCCTGGTGACACGGTATAGATTGAAGCTAAAGCTCCAAAAGTATACCATTCTTGTACTTCATTTGGATGACTTCTGGTTTCATCCAAACGGGATACTTGCCCGAGATATCAACCATTGTTTTTACGGGTTAATATCTTGTCTTGTAACTAGTTTCTCCCATTGTTGATATACATGCATAGGAGAAATCTTATTCTCGTCAGTTTGAACCTTAGATTTGCCTGTCATGGCAAGATACAACTCTCCTCTTTTACCCCAGGTCTTTGGGTTGACTTGAAGACTCGGGTTGTGACAGGAGCTTCAACATTCGTTCTGATTTGTACACCCTCGGGGATGCATCACCGCAACACTTGTGATTATGGTACTTGAATCCATAACCTCCGGGTTAGAGCCCCGTACTCTCTCGGCCCCTTTTTGCACCGTAGGAGATGCGGCTGGAAGAGAGGCCCTTGCGATCTTAAGAACAATTGTCCTTGAGCGAATTGGCATGCTCGTATTTGACTAGAAAAGCATTTACAGTCACTGTTGAAGTCGTCCAAAGAAAACACGCATTGAGACATAACGTCCCAAAATCTCGTTCTAGACTCTCCAGGTTTTCCCTGAGATGTCTTACTCGTTTAAGGACCTCACGTCGAACGCGCCCTTCCATCTCGTGTCAAGAAATGCAAGAATATTTTCATGAGATTTTATAATGACAATATCATAATCATAATATTGACATGACTTGCCATCTAATAATCGAGCCTTTTCCGGTTTTGATTCAATTTTGTTTTTCGTAAAAGCCTCGACACTTGAATTATCAATTTTAAAGTAAACTTTTAGCGGTAAAAATAGAGGCCATTTTTTAAAAGCCTTTCGATTTTCGCAAAGAATTCTTTTTCATTAATATGCCACCGAAGTTGCTTCACTAGGGGTGGATAAACCGCGAGATCTGCATGGCACTTCCTCGTTTGGTGTGACTTTCGTGAAGAACCGCCGCCCACCAATCATCATCGGCATCCGCATCTTGTATAAAGAACCGATTCGTCATCGTCTTGGGAATTGCAAGCTTTGGAAGCTTTTTACAAACTTCTTTAAGTTGCTTAATTCCTTCTTGATGTTCATCTTCCCATTTGAAATCTTGCATCTTTTTTTTAAGTAATGGGCTAAACACATTCTCGTAGTATCTTTAGATTGTTAATAAACATTCAAAGAAAATTAACAACTCCTAGAAAACTCAAATTCGCTTCTTGTCTTTTAGTGTATCCGAAATCCTGTATCTTTTCCACAATATGATTCGTAGAATAATCCCGATTCATCGATTTCAATTCGAGGAATTCAATCTGTCTTGTTGCGATTCTTCGCTTCTTTTCCGAAAGCACTAATCTTCTTTGTGACAAACATCCTGAAAATATTTCCAAATGTTTGAGATGCTCCTTCATGTTCTTTGATGCGATTAGAATGTCGTCGATATACACGAACATGAAACTAAAATAATCTTTGAAAAGATTATCCATCTTTCTTTGATATATCCGGGGTGCGTTAGCAATCCCACAGGCATCACGTTCCAAATATAGTGTCCTGTGGTGTGTAAAAAGTAAACTTCTTACTTTCTTTCTCCATCTTAATCTGGTAGAATCCGGACTTGCAATCGAACTTTGAGAATATCTTGGCACCTTTGATGCGATTTGACTAGATGTTCTCGGCTTTGGGATATAGTATCCGTCGAACTCCAAAATGTTATTAATCCCTTTGTAATTAATAACAAATCTTCGCTTTCCTCTTTTGATTTCTCCATGATTTCGACTAGAAATCCTGGATTGTATGGAGAAACTCCTGGTGAAATTAACTTAAGGTCAAGATGTTCCTTAAGTATCTTTTGCATATCCTCACGATCTTCCTGATTCATAAGGATTGGTTTAAATCTCACGAACTCGTACTCCTTTCCAGGTTTAACCTTTAAGGAGGCTTTAAGCTCATTCTTGTCCCACCATGCCAAAGGATCTTCATGATAATTCCTTTGGATCTTCTTCTTGACATCTTCGAGTGATATTTGTTCCTCTAGGGTCACGTCACTCTGTGGACTCTCCATTAGACTCATCCATAATTCTGCAATGGCTTCTGGAGTAACTCTTTCTTCTCCTTGTACTCTGAATGAATACAAGTTATTATCCCATATCTTTTGATCTTACGGATGGAACCAAATTGTACATAGGATAATAAAGCTTCACCAAATTTCCTTCGATCCACCATTTTTGGATTGCGAAGTTTGGCTTCATCACCACGCTTGTCTGCGAAAATTAATAGGCATTTTTCTCAGTAAAATGCTTCCGCGATCTTTGGACAATAATCTTATGATCACATAAGGTTGTGAAAATAAGTCTTCTTGTCTCATTCTCTGTGTGAATCGCTTGAATGTTTGTAGGAAATTGTTTCCTAGCAAAATATCTCGCACATGTATCATGGAAATAGATTGGTGGCGTTTTCACCTTGTACCACGGGTATCGCCACGCCTCCGATCATGATTTCGCTTGTTTAATTCCTGTTAAGGATAAGAATCCTCTTTACAGAAATCTCTTCCTGCAATAGTGGTAAATCTTCTCCAATATCTTTAGGAAAAACATCCGGCTTTATAAGTACATATTCCGGCACTTTGAATCAATATAGGCGGCGAAATACTCGGCTTTGTATTCAGCATATAACATTCCGATAGAAATGTATATGGAGAATGGACTAGTGGTCATCTGATTCTGTATCTTTTATTAGCCACTGTGAACTCCATTACTTCTTGTAGTCTTTCTCAAGGTTTATGATCCTCAAGAAATTCAATTTCAGTATTAATTGCTCTGGGATTTTCCCTGCAACTCCTGTGATAGTAAGCTCAATTTCTCCTATCTTCAGGCTTCCTTGATACCTCCCAACTATTGGTTGTTGGAGATAATATAGAACATCATAAGGAAAAATATTATCCTTTTGAGTGATGTCGAATATTACTTCAACTTCTCGCCATCGGACATTTCGGCTCTCTGTTGTTTTGAAAACATATGGGATAATTTGAATCGCATTTTGGTCTCCTCTCTTCCCAACGGCCGCTACTTGTCATTTCGTCTGTTGGAAAGACATCTTCAGGCTCAACTACGAGACTTGACTTTTGTTGAAAACTGGTTGATCTTGTATTTTCATATAGAGCTCCTTGATGGTTGGAGACTCAATAATTTCGGTAAAACCACCCTGGCAAAGTCCTCGAAGATTCTTGGGACTTCAATAAATTCTTTTCTCAAGAATACTTCAATGATGTGTATTCGAGAGAGCATAGGATATCTTGTATGTGATCGAGTAGGTCTATTCCCCTCTTTCATCAAATCATCTCTTTTAAAATCTTGATGAAGAGTTAGAACTCTATTTGAAATCTCGATCTCCCAGATTGTATGCAATTCTAGGATAGACATTAAATGCCAATTTCAAAGATACAAATTTTCAGAATCGCTCCAAGGCATGAATCCTTGAGGTTTGAGATCCGCTTATCAAAGATAGCCCATTGAGTGGCGAATCTATCCCTTCTTTGAATGTTGCTTTAATAATGACTCTTATGGCTCCGATATGAATCCATGAGAGTGTATTTGCAACTTCTCTTTTAACTCGCTTTTGATCTCTGGATTTTTTTAATAGGGACCAAGCGCATCTCGATCAGTTCGGTAAATTCCATCGGAATGGCCAATTCTCTCGGTTGTTACCTGTGGATAATTTGGTGTTTTCTATTACGAAAACCGATCTTATCCAAAGCATTTTCCATTGCTCCAATTGTAAATCCATCATAGATTTGAAGCTTTGGATCTTCCTTCATAATTCTCATAAGAGTCTTATGAGACACCGTAGTATGGGAAAGGAATCGACGACATATCCTCCCGACCGTCTCATTGAAGAATTTCTTCTTCACTCGATTGAATCTGGATTCACTTCCATCATCGAATAAATCTCTTCTTCATAGATGCTTTCATCCGAGGGGATTTCCTCAAATTGATACACATGTATTAAATCGATAATAGGCGGCTTCCTCGATTTCCGGTGTAGCCTCGAATGCCTCGACTCCTCGTTTTTGATTGTCCGGGCAATCCGATTTGAGATATGCCCTCTTGCTCGCATGTCCAGCAATTCTGATCTTTGAAACTTTCATTTGCTCTGGTGTGAGCACGCCTGAAAGTTCTCCTTCCGGTGTTCTTGATACTTGCTTGATTAGACCCGATGAAGAGGCTCTACTCCCGCTTGGTCTTTGGTCTTTGCCCGTTTTGTAACCGGGCTTTTTGTTTTGACAAAACCTTCTAGGTCTCCATGAAGACTGCTTTTTGTTGTTGCTTCCTCGGTGGTATGGATGGCTTCGCTCCTTCTTCCTTTTGTGCCGCCTTGGTTGACCTCCCACAACTGTTGGGATATCATTATCCACGCAACATAGAGGAACTGTTTTGTTAATTCCTCTTAATCTTTTGTAATTCTTGTATAGAGCTGCTTGGTAACACCATTCAGATAACTTGGCCTTTAGGAAAGACATTTTTCTGGCCACAGTTTCTACTTCAGCTCCTCCTTTGTATTCCCTGATAAGCATTTCTCTCCAGGGACTCGGAATCTTGGCAAAGAATAGATGTGCAGCTTCTTTTTCCTCAATCTTGGATTTCCAACGGTATTCGGTGAACAACTTGATATATTCGTCAATATGACAAATATCCAGTAACTCAAGGCTATAGAGGGCTTGTTTATATCTCTTCCTTTTTTCATCCTCTAATCCCTCGAAATAACCTGTGCCGATGAACTGGATTTTGAATAGTTTTGCCATACCATCGACAATTCCTTTAAGTGATTCCCCTGATGTGACCGAACTTTTCGTACTTGCATCAGTCATATCCCAAGCAATCTTCACCGATCCTTCAAGACTCATTTCAAGGAGTAAAATGAATGAATCCTTTGTAAGATCGAGGGTTCTTCTTTGAAATTCTCATAGTCAAGCCCATTCATCAATGAGAACTTCTCTATTTTTAAAATCGGGATGTCCGATTTAACATCAACCCATATGGATGTATTGGGTCGAAGTGCTATCTTCCATAAGGTGTCACGATAAACATTCGGCCTTCCAAGAGGTTGTCTAGTTCCCGCAAGAGGTTTCGACCTCCTGTTCGGCGGATCACTCCCGGTCGTGAAATCTCCAAAGATGTGGCATCCTCTTGTCCCGAAGTTCCATGATGCGAACCCGCATTTCTTCGACGTTAGGATTAAGCGGTGGCGGTGGTGGTGGAATTGGTCTACTTGTGGGTCATAGGTAACCAAAGCCGATTCTCACTGCGTTCATCTTTAAATCTACAATACCTAATCCCGAAGGATTCCGCGCAGGTCATGTAGATCTTTAAGATTCATCTTTTCAATATCCATCATTCTTAATTTTTGATGGATTTTCCTTTGATTAAAGCAATGAGCTTTTCCTCATCTGTCATTTTTCGTATAACTTTGGTTGGTTTCTCTTTTTGGTGTAAATAGGTACCGCCCCAAAATTAATATGTTTCCTTCCTCCTAGGATGAACTCGGCCTGTCCTCCGGTTCTTGACTCGTTTTTGAATATCATGAAGGAGTTCAAGAGTTTCCTTCGATATTTCACCATCGTCTCCATCCAGTTGGATCCGATGAACTTGTGCTTTAGTAGATGAATATGGCGGTTGCCATTTCCGCACCGCCTTCTCGATTTCTCTAAGATCTACGGAGATCTTAGATTTGTCTGGAAGTATCTCGTTCCACTCAGGTACTCCATCGGGAATCATTGTTCGATGGGAATTTTCATGAACCGTTTCTTGAAGGTTCATCAAGTGAACATATAGGGTCTGGTTAAGCATCCAGAACTGCCTATAATATTATGCTCTCATTTTGCATTGCCTTTTCTTCATGTTGGTATTCCTAATATGAAACCTGGTCAAGGTGTTCTTGTGCATACATCGTCAATATTTGACGATATGTCCTGTAAGGGGTACATCTCGGACATCGGTCCGGATCCATAATATCGGAGTAATTTCTCCTCACCAATTGTTAATTACATAAACATAATAAATTTAACTAAAAGTTCTTAATAAACCTAGGCTCTGATACCATTTTCAAGGAGCGCAAGACCATGAGGAGTAAAATTGAAAATTGCAATGAAATTTATAGACTAGGTGGTAAAGTGCAACAACTTCAAAGTTTAGAGGGTAAACTGAAATCCAACTTTCATGAAACTAGGGGTAAATCTGGAAATTTAGGCAAAGTGCAAAATTTCGTAAAGTTGAGGTGGCAAAGTATATCGTTTCAAAGTTGAGGTGGCAAAGTGTAAAAACCTGGATAGTTTGGGGTGTTAACTGTAATTATCTCAATTTAAATTTAGGAGTTAGCACTTGGTGACATGAAACTTAGAGCACAGGGACAATGATGGGGAAATGCAAATTACACTTCAATTTGATTATTTGTGGAGGCAAAAAGATTTTTCCTACAAAAAAATTTATTTCCTAATTTTTTTGTTGCTTCATTAGAATTTAACTACTCAACCCTCCTTTTGACCAAGATGCTCTGAATATGCCTCCTTTTTGAAGAGAGTTGAAAAAATAAAAAGAAAAAAAAAATAAAGAAGGAATTTAACTGCTAAAGGGCACCCACATAAAAATTATATTTACTGTTTTAACTTTTCCCCCACCAACTTCACTTTTTCATATGCTTTTGATTATGCTTTTACACTAAAAAGTTTCGTTAAATGCAAGCTTTAGACATTATAATTTATGTACTTGATTTTGTTGGTGACTAAAACTCCACTTTTATTCCCAAATTATAGAATTAAATGGCATTATTTGTTGCTCATTTTTCTGACCAGACATAAGGTAAGAAAATGTCATTCATAATAATTTTAGGTTCAATCTAACTTAATTTTGAATAAAATCGTCCATTTCAACTAGTTAATTATGATGTTACATCCGTTAAAATGGTCGAGGATAAAGCATCTATCTTTAATACGCACATGGTAAATGGACTTTACCTAATATATATTCTATCAAGTATAGTATGTATTTTCTTTCCTCAAAAACAAAGAAAAAAAGTATACCATGTATTTAACTCCATAATATCATACAAAAATCCAATATTAATAGAAAAGAACATCAGTGACAAGATAAAATCCATACAGTAATTTTATATTAATTACTGTATTATAGCAGTAATACTCAATTATGTACAAATCCATAAAAGCCAAACATAATCTAGCAAATTTCTTACAGTAGCTCAAGAATCACAAATGGGCCCAACCCCAGATCTCAAAGACTAATAATCACCCGATTCACCCCCCAGATAAAATAAAATAAAATAATTTTAGAAAAAAAAAAGGAAAGAAAAAATCAGCAGATTATTCCAACAGATTTCATGTATTTGATTAAACAAATGATGAAAATTACTGTGAAACAATTAGAATCAGATCATATCTAAATATTTTTTCAGACAGATAATAACAACAAAGATTGTATTTTAAAAAAGTACAAATACAAAATGATTTTCCCTTTAAGTAGTGGAGACTGGAGTATGAAGAGTAAAGTGAAGTCAGTGTGTAGTGTGTGAACTGTGTGTTTTTTTTTTCGGAAAAAAATAATAAAGAAAGGCGCACGGATGGGACATCAACTGTCCAATGTCTTAGTCCTCCCTCCTCCGCCACCATTCTCTCTCTAATCTCCACCTAGCTCCGCCCATCGCCGCCACCCCTCGGCCGTCTTTGAATATTTGAGGTTTTTTTTTCCCAAATAAAAAACAAGAGAAAATAGCGACAGGTGTGAAGAAATGGGTTGCTCAGCGTCGAAGCTGGACAACGAGGACACCGTGCGGCGGTGCAAGGAGCGGCGCCGCCTGATGAAAGAGGCTGTCTACTCCCGTCACCACCTCGCCGCCGCACACTCCGACTACTGCCGCTCCCTCCGCATCACCGGCTCCGCCCTCGTCACATTCGCCTCCGGCGAACCCCTCGCCGTGTCCCACCACGCCCCCGCCGTCCTCTTACGCACCCCCTCTTTCACCACCACCAACCCTAAACCCCCAAATTTCATCCCTCAGCCGCCTCATCACCACATCCCCTCCCCTTCCCCTTCACCTTCTATCCACCCCCCTCCGCCGCCGCCCCCCATGTCCACCGCCTCCTCTCACCACCACCACCAACCACCACCGCCGCCTCCGATTCGCAGGAAAAAACCCGTTAAAGTCCCCCACATCCTCTCAGACTCGAGCTTCTCATCCTCCCCACCACCCCACCACGATTTCACTTACAATGCCAGAGCAAATTCAACCTACTCAAGCACACCTTCTCAAACTTCTTCAGTTTGGAATTGGGACAATTTCTATCCTCCACCATCTCCCCCTAGTTCCGAACATTTCCAACAACTCCACAAAAACAAGAACCCCACAGCCGCCCCAATCGACGACATCAATTCCGATGACGACGATCGCTACACCGACAACGATAACGACGATAAAGCCTCGAGCTTCACATCTTATTCCAACATTCGAGATCAGAGAGATCAATATCACAATCCTTTCAGCAGCGATCACGGCAAGGAATTCGATGACCGGGCATCAAATTACTCGTCATTTTCGCGCTATTCGGATAATAGTTATCCGAAAAATCACATCAGACAAGGTCCTGCAAAGAAAGTACAGAACTTGAAACGCTGGGAAAGCGAAGACGAGGAGGAAACAGAGAGAGAAGAAGTGCAGTGCAGTGAATGGGGAGACCATGATCATTACACTAGTACAACTAGCTCATCCGATGAGGGCGAAAGGGATGATTTGAAATCAAGATCTGATTTTGGGACACGGTCCAATTTCAATGAGGCTTCTTCTGCTGCTGCTGCTGCTAAGCCTGCTAATATGGGGAATGCAAATGTAAATTTGAATTCCAAGTTTTCGACTAAATCGGAGAAGCTATCGTCCGAAGACGATGGAAAATCATCGGTTAGTTGGGGAGATGGGAATAACCAAAGGGTGAATTCTGATAGGAGGATTGTGGTGAGGCATAAAGATTTGGCAGAGATTGTGGAGGCTATTAGGGAGTATTTTGATAAGGCTGCTTCGGCCGGAGAGCAGGTCTCTGAGATGCTTGAAACAGGGAGGGCTCAGCTTGATCGAAGCTTCAAGCAATTGAGAAGTAAGTTCTTTGATTATCGGGTTCATGAATCAAGAATGATTTTAAGTATATTGAAGAATTGATAGAGATTGCTGTTGATTTGAATAATAATTTACTTGAATTTTGCAGTTCAACATTAATTTCTTGTTTTATACCGGACACAAAATTTAGTTTTTCGGATTAAGTCTTCTTAGGTACCTTTAGGTTGAATGTTAAATTGATATTTGTTTTGGTGACACAGAGACGGTATATCATTCTAGTGGAATGTTGAGTAACTTGAGCTCCAGTTGGACTTCAAAGCCTCCGTTGGCAGTTAAATACCGGTTCGAGCCGAGTTCGATCGAGCAATCCGGCGGTTCAAAGAGCCTTTGCTCCACTTTAGAACGCCTCTTGGCGTGGGAGAAAAAACTATATGAAGAAGTGAAGGTAGTGATCTAAATCTCAAATTTGTTCATTTACTTTGTAGTTCATTGGTGTCCTGTTTGAATTTTCATTAATCTTCTGTTACGTGTATTATCTTGGCGTTGCATAGACGCCATAGTTGACAATTGCGTAAAGTAATCCTTTTTCTTGATTGTATTTTTGGTAAGAAATGACGAAAGTGCGAGGGGTGATTATATATATTGGGAACATGTGTCTTTAGTTGGGTGGTGGTGGTGGTGTTATATTGATAGCTTAAGCTTATCCGTAAGTGCTTATTTTAGCACCTTTCTTCTGTAAGCTTGTTTGTTTGGATTCTGTGTGTGGAATGACTATAGTGCCCTCAATAACTGATTTGTGGTGTGTGACAAGGACAGCCTGGAATGATCTTAGGTTGTCAACTTGGAACATGCTGGTGGGTCTGCCTTTCAACAAACTTGTCTTCCAGCTATATGTGTGTCTGTCATCAAAAAAAAAAATGAAATATTTCTATGTTCAACAATTTTATATTCTTACATAGTCAATTAGTTAGAATGTGCTTTTTGCATTGACCTTCAGCTGTATGGTTTGTCATCAATTACTTAGAGAAATAAGCGCTGCGAGAATCCAGAACACAACTATTTTCTCTCCTAATTCTTGTGTATTCTGTTAAATGCTGAAATTAAGAATCTGTAAATTAGGCATTTTCAAAAATCAAAAAGATTTATCGGTCTTTGTGCGGTCAGTTTTTTTTTGCGAAATATGCTCTGCATCTTGTGTTAGTCGACGTTCGTCCCTACTTTATGACAATGTAGGACGTCTGAAAAATGAAGCTATATTGATCCTGTCTGTACAGTTTCAGAAGTAAAAGTTGAGCATGATAAGCACATTATCTTCCTTCTGCGGTTTTTTAATTATTGAGATGGTTGTTTGTGGTGATAATCAATTTAGGCTAGAGAAGGAGTAAAAATCGAGCATGAGAAGAAATTGTCTTCACTTCAAAGTCAGGAGTACAAGGGTGAAGATGAATCCAAGGTGGACAAGACAAAGGCATCAATAAATAGGCTTCAATCTCTAATCGTGGTGACATCTCAGGCTGTATCAACTACCTCGTCTGCTATTATCGGTCTAAGAGACTCTGACCTTGTGCCACAGCTTGTGGAACTTTGTCATGGGTAAGTACAATATCCTTTTCCTGCATTAAAGTTATCAGTTGTCGATTATCGGTGAATGAATATTTATAGCATGCGTACCTAAAACCATTTCACTTGTCCACTTTGTGAAGGAATCTTTTTCGCCTGAGTTTTGACCTTGAATATCATTAACGGATAATTGCGAATGCCCACTTGATGTGCGTTTGCATTTGACAAATTACACCCTCAAGAATGGAGTATCTGTTATTTTGAAAGATAATTGATTTTTTTTTTTTTTTGTAATTAGGCTAAACCTCAGGGGTAGTTTTTGTGATTATCACTAGCATTTGCTGCCTTGTTGCGGTGGTAGGTGGAACGTAATGAGTGTTCCGTTCTCTAGGTGTATTACATCTTCCCCAGTCCCATTGCAAAGAATGGTGACTCTCCACCAAGAGCCTGTCCAATTTTTACCAGCCTGTTCAGAATTGGCTGTGGTCCCATGGAGATGATTTGTTGTCCTTGGTTACTTAGTTAAAAAGGCAATTTTTAATTGACATGTAATAACGACATGTCTATGATTGTGCCAAGGTCCACATAAGCTTTTCAAAAAATGCCATATTCTAAGCAGTTTGAATTTGAGACAAAAATTGCCATGATAGTATGACTTATCATATGAGCTACAGAAGTGTAATATTGATTTGAAATTTGGAAAAACAGTTCATTGTGTTTAGGGTAATTACAAAAACTACCCCAAGATTTTAGCGTAATTACAAAAAAATCAGTTTCTCTGTCAAAATTGCAAATACCCCCTTGATGTATTGCAATCAAACAAATATCAACAGGGTATTTGTAATTTTGAAATATAGTTTGTAATTAGACTGAACTTCATAGGTGTTTTTACTTTTTAGTAATTAACCTTTGTTATAATTTCTGTATGTATGTTACTTACCCACATCCAACAAATGCAGGTTCATGTACATGTGGAGATCAATGAACCAGTTCCACGAAATCCAGAACGACATAGTGCAGCAAGTCCGAGGCCTCGTCAACCACACAAACAAAGGCCAATCCACGTCCGATCTGCACAGACAAGCAACACGGGATCTCGAGTCAGCCGTATCCGCCTGGCACTCCAGTTTCTGCCGCCTCGTAAAATTTCAACGGGATTTCGTCCAATCTCTCCACGGCTGGTTCAAACTCACTCTCCTCCCCGTTCACAGCGAACCAACCAATGGCCAACGAGAACTGTCGAACGTTTTCGCTTTCTGTGACGAGTGGAAACTCGCGCTCGACCGGGTCCCAGATACCGTCGCGTCCGAAGCCATCAAAAGCTTCATCAATGTCGTTCACTCAATATCTTTGAAACAAACGGAGGAGCTGAAAATCAAGAAACGAACCGAAACTGCGTCGAAGGAGCTCGAGAAAAAGGCGTCATCTCTTAGGAGCATCGAGAAAAAGTATTATCACTCGTACTCTATGGTTGGCATTGGGCTTCCCGATACTGGGCCCGATAGCGACCACGTCTTGGACGCTCGAGATCCATTGTCCGAGAAAAAAGCTGAGCTGGCGACCTGCCAGAGGCGCGTGGAGGACGAGATGCAAAAACACTCGAAGGCAATAGAGGTGACACGAGCGATGACGCTGAATAATATTCAGACAGGGCTGCCTGGAGTTTTTCAAGCTATGACGAGTTTTTCGGCGTTGATGACTGAGGCTCTTGGGACGGTATGCACACGCTCGTACGCCATTTAGTATCGACACCCAAATGCAGTTTATATTATTATTATGATTAATCTGTTTTTTTAGTTCGATCTTTATGGGTTTTGAGGCAAATCAGAAATAGAAAGGCAGGCATTTTTTTCATTGTGGCTCCCTAGTTTTGGCAAGCGTCTTTGGACACTGTTTTTTTTTTTTTTTTTTTTGTTACCCAATATGTGAATATTTGGAATTTTGTTAGCCTCATCACCCCTTTATTAATGGGATGGGAATATCTCTGTACATAAAAGTACTTGCGTTATTGTATCAGAGGTTCATTTTCTCCTGCAGTTGAATAAATTGATTTCCCATCCTGCTTCTTTTATCTATAAAAGTCCTCTTTGGCTCTCTTTTTGGTAAATTTGGTTGTTTTTTTGGCTGTTTTTTCCTTGGCCTTTTCATAATTTATGGGTTATTTGGATATTTTCCAGCATGTAGTAAAACTAGTTTTCTAAAAAGGGCTATGCAAAACCCCCAAGGGTTGGCCTAGCGGCCTTTAACCTCAAAGTCCTAGGTTCAAATCTGGACTAATACGGAGTGAGGTGTTGGGGTTGCCCCTCCTCCACAGAGATTAGGACCAAACCTGGGAAGAACTGTGCCCCCGGCTAGTGTGGGAATACTCTGGGTCAACAAAAGAAAAACGGGATATGCAAGCGGTAGAATAGGGTCTAGTGCCTATGTGGGGTTTGGGGGTAGGCAGGGGTGGGGTCTAACAAGGGTGTAACTGAATCGAGTAGAATCAAACATATTACTGTTCAAGTTTGTTTGAATTCTTAACGAGCTTCAAAAATTATGTTTGAATTTGGTTTGATTATTAATTGAATCAAGCTTGATTGAGTTTTAGTTGAACTGAACACGAATTGAGCTTGAATAGCTTGATATTCTTACACATTATATTTTCTTTTACTAATCGAGTCGAGCTCGAACTTAACTTTACATTTTATCGAACGAAAAGATGTGTTAAAGTTTAGTTCGTTATGTTAACGAACTGAGTTCAAACGAGCTTTTAACAATCGATTTAGTCGAGTATTGAGTTGTTTTGTTCGCTGTTCAGAGGCCTAATTGGAAGAAAAACATATACATCGCCAAAGGGAGCCTAGCGCCTAGGCGAAGATTTTTAGAACGAGTAAAACAAAACCAGTTTTCTACCTCAATAATCACTTAGCTTTCTTGTGGATTAAAACTGGCAATGTCCCCAGTTGAAATCTGATGAATTGAGGCAGTGTCTTGTAAATACATAAGTTTTTTTTTTTTTTGAGGAATTGTAAATACATAAGTTTCTTGAATATATTAACCAGTTTTTTATTTTTCGATCGCCCTGGAAAGGACAAAAGACAAAAGAAAGATCTTATTTTTTTCAACAATTCTGATCTCTGGTGGACTTATAATTAGGATTCCAGCTAAGAAATCTCTGTGCAGATTCAGCTTCTGTTATTCAAACTTGAAAATCCATTGGTACAATTTATAAACTGAAGTTATGACAGACACTTATAATAAACACAACAATTGTGTTGTGTTGTTGCATGTGATGAATTATTTTACAGCTTGCCAACTTTTATGTAATGCCCACTAGTGGTCAAATTCTACACATGGCCCTTTATAGAAGAAACAAACATTTCTGCTGCAAATTGTTGGTAATAAATTAGGTACACATCTTCTGCTCTGCATCATTTCAAGTCTAAAAACAACAAAGATTTGTAATATTATTTGTATGACATTACCACAAAAGTAGAAACAAGACAAAACAAAAAGAAGAAGAAGAAGAAGATGAAAGCAGAAACAAGATTCAGTGGAAAATTAATGAAGTGGTAGAAATATGGATTTTGTCAGAGTGCCTGTTGGTCTGATTTTGTCTCCCAGGAAGACCGCCTAAGAAATAGGATTGCCAATAGCTATGTTTTAATAGTTAATTAACTATGTGGTTAAGTAGGTTTATAATAGCTTTTTGTTTTTTAACTAATCTTGGATCTTGTGCTCAAACATCTTATGCTTATCTCTAGGGTGGATGAAGAGAGTGAGAAAATGCTATTAAATCTACAATGGTAAATTTGTGGTAAAATAGTGGTCTTTTGCACTTCCTTTTGTGTACGTTGTGGATGAATAGAGTGTTCGACAAACAACTCGTGAATAAGCTCGTATACCATTTGTTTACGTTTGATTATTTAGTTAAACGGGTTTAAATGAACAAAATTAGGGCTTCTACAATAAACGAACAGAGCGTTGAATAATTATATACTCGTTCATTAACAGCTCATGATCAAGCTCGTTTCATATATTTATGAACATGTTCGCATAGCGTTTATTTATAATGGTGATGAACAAGATCGTTAAGGGCTCAATTAATAGTTTGATTATGATTCGATTATTAATAATAAAATAATATTATTTATTAAAAATATTCTATACTTATTACTTATAAAAGTGTGAATCACTTAAAAGGTTTCTTGAAACTTTTGATGTACCTATTATAACCCTAATGAGTATATGTGTTTAATAGTATGAGAAGAGGTTATAATTGAACTTGTCTTCTATACATAATTTAAATATAATTTCAAGTGTCCATTCATATACCAATTGTTTTTTTCAAATGCTAGAAGTCTATTTTTTCTGTCATAACTTTTTGTGTAATAAGAACATTTAAATAAAATTAAATTCATATTAAAATACATTTCAATAGCTTTCCAAACATACCTCATAAGCATATATACGAAATTTATATGATAAAATTATAACCATTCAAAGATGAATAAAATACACAATTGTATATTAATTTATAATAGTTTATGATTAAATGATGTATCTCCATTGTATTTTTAGAGAAAATAATAAAATGAATTCACATTAGAAAAAAAAATACAAAAAGAATTTAACTCCAAGTGCTTTGATTGTAGAAAAATAGTACTTGGTTTTAAGACAAGCGAACCAAAAATTAGAACATAAGACATTTTGGTATCTAAATTTTGCATTAATCCTTTAACCTTTTACATCTTAAATTAGATCCAGGAATCAATTTTATTATTTTTCTAATATAATCTACTAATCAAATAAATAATAAATATGATAATATAAATTCTTATTAATAACAAACAAATTAAAAAATATATAAATGCGTATATCATATGAAAAAACAAAATTTAAAATAAAATATATGATAGCTATATTTTTTTATTTAATGAAAATAAAATAAAAAAATTAATTTTTAATGTGAAAGTATAAGAAGAAGAATAGCGATGATTAATTTATCTGTTAGAGTATTTTCCTAGCATATTTTGTACTAACAAGAAAAAAATCTCACTTTTAAATAAGACTGAGAGTTAATTATGTTATTCACGTGATATATATATATATATATAAGAAAATATTTGGATGTTTAAATCATACATGATTAATAAACTTATAATTGTCAAATTTTTATATTCATATGTATTTGTTAGAAATAAATAATAATTTATATCTTCTCTTCATAGTTATAATTCATTAATATTAAAGATGACTACTCTTAGTGCTATTGTATATATTTCAAATATATAATTGATTAAACTTTTTTCCTTATATACTTGAACTTATTTTGATTTTTCACTTAAGTGCTAAAAAGTTAAAAAGGAAAGATATAATTTAACTTTAGTTAATTATTATTTATAATATCACTTGGATATAAATTCGAGTGACATTCTATATCCAAAATTCTTTTGAAGAATTGGCAGTCTTTGTTCGGAAAATTTATGTATTGATTTTGATGATACCGTGTAAAACTTAGATTTGGAAGTTGACACCCCATTTTCTATGTAATTCAACTTGTAATAGATAGGGCTGTATAAGTTGAGTTGGAGTCAGCTAAGTTGAAGATTACAAAACTCGACTGAATTTATATAAGAAATTCATAATATTATAATCTTTAAAATTTAAGCAACATGAATAATCGTATTAATGTAATATATTTTTTGAGTAAAAAAAAATTATTATTAGACTTCAGGGGAAAAATGAGTGAATTTACAGAAAAATAGATAGTACTAAAAGTTTAATTATAGAAGCTTTGATTCTAAATTAAAAGTAGGTTTGGTGATAAGCAATCTAATTATATGTTATCAACATATAGAGAATTCTGCCTTAGATGAATTTAGTCGTCTAAAAGTAAGTATTATGCATTGTGAACCTATAGTTTTATTTTTCATATTTATTTTCATTATTGATATAATATACTAATTGAGAGAAGAAACAAGATGATTTTAAAACAAAAATAAAAAATACAAATAAAATAGTTAATTTTAAGTGCTTTTATGCTAACTCCAAACTGATTAGTTTTAATAATAGTATAATATAATAACCAAAGTATTGGTCATTAATATTAATAAACAAAAATCCCATGAAGATAGATATGCCTATAACCTTTCACATTCAAATTTATTTAACTAAAATAAAATATTTTCAAATGATAAAGTTTTAAACATATTTTAATTCATATTAGTTTAAGTATGCAACCATATATATTTACTTACAATACCATCTATTATTTAAGTAAAATTATTAAATTATATTATATTTCACTAAACTCATAATTGATATAAAATGATTTCGTAGAATAACTCTTTTTAGTTGTATTTTTTTAAAGTTATTTTAATGTCGATTGTATTTAGTTTAATTATAATGCCTTTTAAGATATAGTTCATGCAATATATAAGTTCAATTTTAATCTTGTAGGTTTTATGTTAAGATCAAAAATACATGAACAACATTCACAATAAATTTAAAATAATTTATTCAATATTAATTGCAACTAATTAAGTTTATATTTTTAATTAAAAATTACTTAAAATTATTTGGATCACGTGCAACGCACGTTCACCTTACTAGTTAATTTAAAAATGGAAATACTTATTATATCATTTCACATACAAAATTATTTTTGTTTGTTTGTTTATTGTTCGTGAACAAAATTATTGATTGTTCAAAAACATGCGATGAACACAAACTCGAATACGAACACGTTCACAAATATGTTCATTAACAAATACGAATACTAAATAATTTTATCAAGTCGAACATGTACGAGCTTTTTAAAATGTGAACCAAGCTCAAGCCGATCTCAAACATGTAAAAAACTAAATGAACATTTGGCAAATAATTTAAAGCTTGACTTGGCTCGGCTTGGATCGTTTACAACCCTACTTTTGTGTTTTATATATTTGGGTGAAAATCATTAGTTCAATTTCATGTATCTAATGCCCACATAAACATTTAATCACAAATTGAATTAGTTGAGAAAGACAAGTAATATATGATAGTGTTTTTTCCTAATAAATCAAAGAGGAATTACTTTATTACTTGAGTGAAATAGATACAGTACAGGGATTATTAGTTTTTTTTGTAGTTGCAATATTTTTCCAAACTCATTTGCAAAATTTAGGATCCAAACAAAAAGGGCAAGCAAACAAGGGTCATAGTTATAAGACTCCATTTTTTGCCAAAGCATTTTAAGCTCCATCTAACCAAAAAAAAAAAAAAGTTCCTTACATCTTGGAATTTAGAGCTAATTGTGGGGTTATTGATAATTAATCAAGAAAATGGAATCAATTTTGATATTTATATTTGGAATATCTAAAGACATTAAAGGTACTTGTTATGTTATCATCATAGCATACAAATACAAAATTCAAAAAATATCAATGTTTGATAAGTTCCTTTCATGAGAAATCCTTAGAGCATCTCCAAAGAGTCTTTGGAGAATAGCGTATGCGCTATTTGTGCCCCTCCAAAGATGCGCCACTTTTCTTTGATTGTAGCGTTTGCTCTGATGCAACGCCATTTGTGCGCTGCATCTTTATGCTTACTCTTCTCTTTTTTTTTTGTTTTTTTTTTATTTTTTTTGTGGGTTTATTTTAAATTTAAATATTATTATTAATTTTACATTTCAATTAATTTAATATAAATAAATATTAAAATTAACTCAATCATATGTGATGATTTTAAAAGTAATATAATATATGATTTTTTGAATTGTTACTTTAATTTTGTATTAATTTCATTAAATTTACATTTTTTTTGAATTTGTTTAATTTTAAAATAAAATATTTGATAATATTATATTAAATAAAATTACTTATATAATATTTTTATCAATTATAATGTAATAAAAATTAATATTTAATGAATAAAAGAAGGAATTTTATAAAATATTTTTTTTAGTGCAGAAAGTAATGCAAACTGCTGGAGATGAAATACAGATTTTGCACTAAAATAGTGCAAACTTTGCATCAAAGTAGTGCAAACTACTGGAGATGGTCTTAGGGCCTCAAAAAACACAGCTGCTTTATAATGGATTCAGACTTTCAAGATCATCACTACAACATTGATTGCTATTCAACTTTACATGTGAATGTATGTATGTGTGTGTCTCATCGGTAGAGAGGTGTGAACTGGTGGGCGAGACCGGATCAAGCAAAAAATCGGATCGGGGCTAGCTAAACAAGAACCACGCCATTATTTTTGTGGTCCGAGTCTAGCCCACTAAAATATAAAAGAGAAACCGGTCGATCCGGTTTTTTGGAGGGCATTCCAAAATACCAAACTTATTTCAGACCTAAGAAAACGCAGCTCAACCCAACCATTTTACTAGGCTATTTAGGCCAACCCACTAAACCGGACCAAAATTGACAACTACTCCTAATGTCGTCATATTATAAAAATGATAGCTTATAAAAAGAATTGCAAATGAGAAACCATAAAGTGTCCATGATGACAATGTAACAAACATCCTCATCCTCATGCATGCATGATGAGTAGATGGTATCTGATATAAATTAAAGTAAAGTTGGAGACATGATATGGTGATGGGACCATTAAATAATTAAATAATTAAATAATTAAATATATAATGGGCATGGAAAAGCCAACACCGAAAGCAACTTGCACCTCCTCATCCAAACATTAGTCAAACCTGGGTTTTTTTCCTTTTTATATGTACTAGTAAGAAACACGTGCGTCGTCGCACGTGATTCACATAATTTTACTAAAATAATTTTATTAATTAATATTAAAATATTAAAAAGTAAAATAAATATTAATTAAATTTAAATATTATATAGTATATTTAATATATATTTTGCTTTATTTTAATTATAGATCGATATGAATTGTTAAATAATTATTTTAAAGAACTCAATCCCACAAAATTTTACAATTAGTATAACAACGAAATAAGTTTTATATTAGCTTACAATCACATTCATCAGTCTTTTATTTCATTGTTATGGCTAGAAAAGTCTTCTCTCTTACATGATTTTCGAATTCTTTTAGCATTGGATGCATTTCACATAATCAGACAAATAATTTAGCTTATAAATCATAAGCTAATGATTAGTAAATTACATGCAAGTTATCACATTAATAAAAAAAATTAATTAAATTTTATACCGAAATCCATCATAATATCATCATTTTATTTCTTATTGTTATTCAATTAAAATAAAATAAAATAAAGGTTAGTTAAATTTTTATACTTCATGTGCTTACTTCTTTTATTCTATCTCAGTTCTTCGATTAAGCAAATGCAAAAAAATTACAATATAATATATATGTAAAAAAAATTCATATATTATTTTCATTCTAGTAACAAAGTCAATATTTTATCATTAACACTTAAACTTAAAGTTTGTAGTCCTCCTATTTCCAGTGTCTTAAAAATAATTAACATTAACCAATATATAAAAAAATTAATCCATTATTTTCATCGAGAGTGAGGTATTAAATAAAACTATGAAAAAATGATAAGTCAAAATCTGAGTTTTGAAACTCTATTCAATTGCACACAAAATATCTATATTTAATAAATAATAAAATCAATGGCAGTCTTATGAAAGAAAAATAAGTTAACAATTTTCACATGTCAATCTTCAATAATTAAATATAATACTAATTAACTTTTATGTTTGAATTTATTTTTGCATTCACTTATGTTTTTAAAAGTTATACATAATAAACTAAAAACTAATATAGTATTTTAAATTTCATAAAGTTTTAGAAAGATACGTTATACTATTAAAATTTGTACTTGCAATTGAATTTGACTATTTTGGTTATATTAATATTTACATAGTTGTAAATTTTGTGAGCCGTAGAGTTTTGAAAATTACAATTATTCTTAATATACTGAAACTAATCTATATTTGTTTTCAAATTGATCTCATTTAATCTCGTTTACAAAATCAAATTATTTGTTGTAAAATATAATTATCAATCCATTTTTAGTGCCTTTATTGAGAAAATGGTATATAGTTCTTTAATCTTTATTTAAAATGTTGGTTGAAATTTTGATCAAATAAGAAAATATAGTTAGTTGCCAAAAATTTAGATATCAAGTGTTAAAAAAAAACCTTAATTATTCTATTCTGTCTCCTTATGCCCGGAATAATTCTTATTACTTGGCAGTTGGCATTAAACATGATCACTTCACTCCAATTTATTATTGTATATATTTAATACAATAAATTTGATATATAAATATTATTTTGAATATTTTGATTATTATATTGGTACCTAAATTAACATGTAATTTAAGAAATATTAATCTTTGACATAATTATCAAACTATTTCATATTAAATAAGTTTAGTTTATTTATTTATTTATTTACAAAATTTCATATACATAAAGTGACTTTCCATTTCTTGTTTTCAAGTTTTTCATAATATTTGATTTTGTAAAAATTTGAATAATTTGTACCCAATTTTATAATAATTGTCTTTGTGCTTGAACAACACTACACATTAATTGTACGTGAGAGTGGACGCGGATGATCAATAATTGGAACATTGTTCATATGCATAAAAGGTGCTCCACTAGGCCTTACTGCATGACTATATAGATTGATGTGCGGTACACCGTATTGTTGAAAACCAAGATGGTGCATATAGTTGTAATTAGGCCCAATGACTGTTGAAAAATCATTCTGAGTAGCCATTAGTTGGATAAAACTTCCACCAACACCTTGTTGACCTTCAACGTTCTCAACTCGATTATGCCCAGACTGACTTCCCAATACATTATGCGAACTAGTCTCACCCATCCTTTTTCTTTTCAGTTTTACAAAAACAACTGGTAACTCGGTGTTCTCAAACGCACTTTCAATGTCATCGTCATTTTTTAACTTTAACTTCCCAAGTTTGTTTCCAGAAATATCTACAATAACATGCATTACACAATCGTATACGCCCCTATCAACTTCAACAACACTATAAACCTCCTCCAATATTTCACTATAATTCATTTTTCTCGGTTTAATACGTACAACTTCTTCTTCACCATTTTTATATTATAAAACCTTCCCAATGACCACCAAATCGAACAGCAACATAGCCAGAGTTTATCTACAGACAAGAAATATAGAAAAAATATTAAAGATATGCAAGCATACATAAAAAAGGGCCTATTTTTTTTCTGGGGCACGATATATCGTGCCCAATTTTAAAATAGGCATGATATATCGTGCCTTATTTTAACTGAGGCACGATATATCGTGCCTATTTTTTACTGAGGCACGATATATCGTTCCTATAATGGGCGGGAGCACGATATCGTGATCGTGCCTATAATGGGCAGGAGCACGATATCGTGCCCTATATTAGACACGATATATCATGCACAGTGCATCTTAGATTCAGAAAATTTCACATTTCACGATATTTCAGATATCTTGTAAATATATTGGTCTTGAACAATTTAAACAAGGTTAAGTAACTAAGGGGAGAAGCAACATTACCTTGTTATTCGATTTTTTGGTACGATTTTGGTTACGAAAGACCACAAAAAGAACTTCTTGATATTTTGTGAAGAAGAAAAAGAAGAAGAAGAGAGAGAAAAAATGAAGAGCAAATGAGGGCAAACGTATGTATGTATGTATTTAACAAGAGAGAGAAATACAACTTACCTACTTTAAAGGCTTGCATTTAAAGCCTCAAGGGTATTGTGGTAAAAGAACCCCAAAAGTGGGTAGAAAACTATACTTTTTATCCTACATGTCAAAAAAGTCTCTCACCTATCCCAAGTGGGTAATTTCCACCATTTGCTCAAAATTTAATCCCTTGAAAATGAGGATTGGTCTTGTTGCTAGTTTTGTGGCTGCTGTTGTTTTGTTGCCAGGTTTAATTTTTTAGTTTTCTAAAAGAGCAAATTGTGGGAAATACCCACTCAGAATAGGACAAAGAGTTTTCTAGCATGTGAGATAAAAAACTAAGTTTTCTACCCATTTTTGTGGTTCTTTTACCCAAATACCCTTACATTTTAAATGAAAAAGTAGGTGGGGCACTATCTCTTTATTTTTTCTCTCTCTACTCCCTTTTTGGATTTTATAAAAAATCTGACTTTTGGTAAATTTTTTCGAAAGCCTTCAACAATTTTTATTTTTTAATCCACTTTTCATATTGTTGAACAATTTTTGAGACTTTTAAATAAATTTCCATATTTTAATTAATGGCAAATGTTTAAAAAGAGTGTATCTTTTTTTAATTTTCATATTTAAAATAAATTATAGATTTTAATATTTAGATTTTAAAATAATTATAGATTATAGATTTTTTTCGATTCTTTTTTATTTTTAAAATAAATTATAAATTTTAATATTTAGATTTTAAAATAATTTTGTGGATTTTTGATATTTTTTAATAAATTGCAAATATTTTTAAATTTTATTGAAAGAAATTTCAAAATTAATAGACAATTTTTTAGAATATGTACATATACATAAAAAAAAGCACGATATATCGTGCCTCAGTTAAAATCAGGCACGATATATATCGTGCCTCAATTAAAATTAGGCACGATATGTCGTGCCTCAGTTAAAAAATTAGGCACGATTTTGTTGATTTTTTTAATATTTTTTAATAAATTGAAAATACTTTTAAATTTTATTGAAACAATTTTAAAATTAAAAGACAATTTTTCAGATTTTTCAAACAACTGGAGGGTGGCACGATATATATCATAGGGTGTTTGTATTTGGAGTGGAATATACACGATATATTTTGGTTTACATTTGCACATGCATATGCATGCACGATATGCTTTAATTTGGTGGTTTGCATATACATGCATGATATACTTTAATTTGGTATGCATGCACGATATCTTTAATTTGATGGTTTACATATGCATGCACGATATCTTTTTATTTGAAGACATGCACAATATCTTTTTATTTGATGGTAGGCAGGCACGATATCTTTTTATTTGAAGGCAGGCACGATATATTTAATTTGATGGCAGGCAGATATCATTAATTTGATGGTAGGCACGATATGATATGCTTGCATTTGGTTGTCAATATATGCATGCACGATATGCTTTAATTTGGTGGTTTAAATATTTATGCACGATATGTTTGGTTTACATATGCACGATATTACAATTCAAATCACAATGCATATGCACGATATAAAATAATATGGGCACGATATGGTACAATTTGGACACGATACATAGTGTGTATGTATTTGGGGAGGAGTGTACACAGTTTTCAAGGAAAACAATAATTACATCAGTTTTAAAATTCAAAATCCTCAAATTAAAAAAGGGTAGTTTGGTAAAATTGGGTAAAAAAGAGTTTTTTTAAGTTGTTGGGTAGAAAAGAATACCCACTATCTATAGTGGGTAGTTAAAAAATTTCCCCTTTCTAAAAACTTGTAATTTTACCGAATTTATCGATTTTTTTTGGGTAAAAACCAAACCAGATTATTATTTGGGCTTAGGTATTCAAGTTTACTGGTTCGATTTTGCATGTCATGGGGTCTCTAGTGATTGTGATAAGAGAGCTCACATCTAATATGTAGTAACATCATTTTAGTTTTTTCAGTTAGTCTGCATTTTATTTTATGATTTTGTCGAGAGTTGTTGCTAATATTTAAGGAGACAAAATGTTTTTACTAGGAGTTCATATTTTTAATTGTTGGATTGTACCAAATGTTACTGATATTCTCATGCATATGATGTCATCATCTATTGCTTGCTATTATAGGTTTTGAAGATAGATTTCAGAAGAAATTTATCATTTCCTTCTCAATTACCTGGCCTTGTCTTATAAATTAGGTATGTACTTGATTGTATCTTTTTAAAATTTGGAATCTATATATATAATAGCAGAAGTCCAAAACAAAAATTTGCCCGCTCTTTTTACTTCTTATATTAAGGATAATATTGTAAATGGTATTCTTACATTATATATGTATATAAATTAGGAAAATATTATAATTGGTATTAAAATAAAAAAATATTATAAATAGTATTCCTATTTTATTTTATATATGTATAAAAAATTCCTGCTCTTTTTATTTCTTATATTCGGTAATATTTTAATTTAGAAAAATATTGTAAATGGCATTCCTACTTTATATATATATAAATTAGAAAAATATTATGAATGATATTCCTATTTTATATGTATAAAAATTAGGAAAATTTTATAAATGGTGTTCCTACTTTATACCAAAAGTGAGTCAGTACTATCAATTCTATCTAAATATATTATTCATATTTTAAAAATTATATAGTCTTTGACTATAATTAATTAATTAATTAATATTAAAAAATATATTATTATTATTATTATTATTACTACTACTACTACTATTACTACTACTACTACTACTACTACTATGATTACTATAATTGTGTACATCATTTCTATTCATATATGTTATTCTTTGTTTCAATGGTGGAGGTTAATTTTTTGTATGCTATAATATTAATCAAGTTTTAAATACTAATTGACTATTCAAACTTTCCTAAATTATTCAATAATAGTTAAAATAAATGAATTATGTTCGGTGGAATATTGATAGGAATAATGTATCTTTTACCATTGAAGTATCTTTTACCATTGAATTAATACTTGATTTTGTGTTCAGAGATTTTTTTGTCAACTTATTATTCATGTTAAATCCTCTTATATTTATAATACTTAAATTGCTTTAGAGAGACACTTCGATACTGTTGATACTAAATTCGAAGCATAATCACCAAATATGGCTTCATCTTCATGTTCCCCCTATTACCGTCTTCATCAAATGTCCTGCCAAGACCGATAGTATTGAACTTGGATTCTGCACTAAACAAGAGTTTTTATATAAAATATATTGTAGATCTGTACGGATGTTGTTTGGTGATCAGTTTAATTAAAAAAACATTTTTGTTTCTTTTTTTATTTTTCTTCATAGTTTTGTTGTATTTTTTTAAGTTGTATTTTGAATTATGATTTGTTTATTTTTTATTATTCCTCATACTAACTCTTTGATTATATGAAATTAATTGCAAATTAAACACGTCGATCACTTCCAGAATTTTTTTTTGTGTCGATATATAGAAATACCGGATTTTTACGTACCTTTTTAGTACGGCTTTTTACGTAATTTAGTTAGTGATGGCAAACAAAATTCTTTCTGAACTGAAAAATAGTTAAATAAATACTTAGTGATAAAATTGATACTTACCTTGTGAGATGCCCATGAGGATGAAAATTTAAATTAAATACTAGCTCGGTGATTAGTTTTATAATTTTGATTTTTTCCTATTATTTTTGTAAGGAGTTTATTGGAATATCTTATTATATTGTTTCATTAGAAATTTATTACAAAGATTAACTAAATATGTTGTCATGTCATTATCTCTTCAAATTGTAATTACATTAATAAATTTGTGTCAGCGTCTTCTATCCAAATTCGCACGTCATTTTAATAGTTTTACACCATTAAATTGTGATCTGAATAATATGAATGGACACACTTGGACGGTCAAAATAATCAACCCCTATGGTGCTTTCGTTTTTACGGATGGATGGAGCGAATTCGTCCATAATAATACAATTACACATTGTGAAGTGTTGGTTTTCTCTTATCATTTCAACCATGTTTTTGATGTGTCGATATTTTCTAATGGTGATGAAAGTGAGAGAATCGATGTGTACCCAACTATACGTGCTTTTTATATCGGTTCATGTAATTTATTACAGTTTAAATCATATAGATGATATTTATGTTTAGTTATAAATTAATTGATTAATTGATTGATTTAATTAATATGTGTGCAACATGCAGCGATGATTATGATGATGACGACATTGGGTGGAGGGTGTTGAGAATCCAACTTTTCAATTGATTATATCAAAGTCACATATAAAGAAACATCGCTTGGTGAGTATTTACTTATATAGAAGTTCCCAATTTCTTATGTTTATTCATTGGTTAGATTTTTTTTGTTAATATTTTTTTTATCAACAGTCAATACCTAAGAAGTTTTGGAATGATTTTATCAACGATACAATTATAAGGTATAATAGAAGACAATATTGCATCCAGTGATGAAGCCAGGAATTTGGGGTTAGGGGGGGTGGGGGGCAATTAATATTAATATAAATAGAGTTCATCGGATTTTTGGCTATTTTTCCAAAATAGAAATAGTTTTAACCATGTTTTTTTGTCATTTTTTAGCTCAAGTTTTCACTTTATTTTTTTTATTTCTATGGACCGGTCCATGACTCGTTACCGAAAAATTTACTACATTAATTTTTTGAAATATAACCAAGTACCTCATCAGAAAACACAAGAATAGTATGTCCGTGTCAAAATGACTAAAAACATGTTTCGAAAATTATGATTATTTTTCATTTTTACAAAACGTAAGTGGACAATTTGACCATTACAACATATAAAAATGAAAAACAATATGACTTCATCTCCAAACGTAAGTGGACAATTTGACCATTACAAAACTTTGATATTGTTGAATGTTGATCCTAAATTCGAAGCATAACCACCAAATATGACTTCATCTCCACGCTCCCCTCTATTTCTGTTTTCATCAAGTGTCCCACCAACATCGACAGTATTATAAACAATATTGTAGATTTGTACGGACAATATTTGGTGAGTTTCTTTTTTTGATTATTCGTGATAGTTTTGTTGTATTTCTTTTTAAGTTGTTTTTTGTATAATTTGTTTTTTTTTATTATTCCTCATACTAACATATTTTCTGTCAACATATTTTGTGGCAATATTTTTTGTGTCAACATATATTTTCTGTTCATGTATATAAACTTTTATCCCCGCCAACATTGTTTTTTTTTTGGTTATTAGTTTTACAGTTTTAATTCGGCAATTATTGTTTTGTTTTGATTCGGCAATAAACTTCTACATACCTATTGTAATGACTTCTTATATTGTTCAATTAGAACATTCATTACAAACTGTAATTACATTACATTTTTTGTGCCAGCGTCTTCCATTCAGATTCGGCAGTCAATTTAGTGGTTTTACACCATTAAATTTTGACCTTTATAATGTGAACAGACTCAAATTAAAAGTTAACTATGGATTCAGTGTTCACATCAAGATTTGAGTCAATTTTTATTGACAGCCAGACATGAACAGTTCATTAATTTGCGATTGACTATAATGAGCAGAAAATTTATATTCAAATAGGTATATTTTATTTTGTTTTTATTATTTTGTCACATGACTCGGAACTTAACTGTAGAGCCATTCATTCTGAATCAGTTGGTGATAAGGTATTAATTTTACATTGTTGATTAGATCTTTAATTTATTTCTTTTCTTTTATTTGATTTTTATAGATAGCAAATTAATGACATAGTATTTTAGCAAAATCATCTTAATTTATCCGTGGAAGAAGTTTCTTCTCCAGACAAATTCAAAATAAAGAATGTTAACACTTTTCTGGATCTTGATGATGATGATAATAATGTTAAAAGAAAACTTGAGGCAGAATTCTCCAGTACCAACTCTGTGAAGAAAACTAAGGCGGTTATCAAGAAGGAAATTATTGACAAATGTATGATTTTGAACTACTTATAGACTTTATTTATATTTGAATGTTTTTTATGTCACTTTTTAATGGAGTGTTTCTATGAACAATATATTATTTTTAATGAAATATTTGTTTCTTATATCATGTTTTAGAATAAATATCTGAATATTTGTTTTGTATTGGTTCAATTGCTATTAGTATAATTTTGTTAAATTAGTATTCTTTATTACATTTGTTTTTAGAATATACTTTTACTATATGTTTATCACAACTATAAATGATATTATAATTTTTGAATAAAAAGTCCTATAACTTTTGGATAAGAAAAAGTCATATATCTTTTTAATAAACAAGTCCTATTCAAAACCAAATTGACATCAACCTGTATCAAAAGAGGTTACTCGAATGGTGAAGCTTAAAAGTCATAATACAAGGAAAACAGTTAAATACCAACTTATTGTTAATAAATAGTTTCATTACAAATTAATAATGTAAAATACTAATACACGTGCAACGCACGGGGGGACTAACTAGTTTAAATTAAATACCAGCTCGGTGATTAGTTTTATAATTTTGATTTTTTCCTATCATTTTTGTATGGAGTTTATTGGAATATCTTATTATATTGTTTCATTAGAAATTCATTGCAAAGCTTAACTAAATATGTTGTCATGTCATTATCTCTTCAAATTGTAATTAATAAATTCGTGTCAGCGTCTTCTATCCAGATTCGCACGTCATTTTAATAGTTTTACACCATTAAATTGTGATCTGAATAATATGAACGGACACACTTGGATGGTCAAAATGATCAACCCCTATGGTGCTTTCATTTTTACGGATGGATGGAGCGAATTCGTCCATGATAATACAATTACACATTGTGAAGTGTTGGTTTTCTCTTATCGTGTCAACCACGTTTTTGATGTGTCGATATTTTATAATGGTGATGAAAGTGAGAGAATCGATGTGTACCCGACTATACGTGTTTTTTATATCGGTTCATGTAATTTATTACAGTTTAAATCATATAGATGATATTTATGTTTAGTTATAAATTAATTGATTAATTGATTGATTTAATTAATACGTGTGCAACATGCAGCGATGATTATGATGATGACAACATTAGGTGGAGGGTGTTGAAAATCCAACTTTTCAATTGATTATATCAAAGTCACATATAGAGAAACCTCGCTTGGTGAGTATTTAGTTATATAGAAGTTCCCAATTTCTTATGTTTATTCATTGGTGAGATTTTTTTTGTTAATATTTTTTTATCAACAGTCTATACCTATGAAGTTTTGTAACGATTTTATCAATGATACAATTATAAGGTATAATGGAAGACAATATTGCACCCAGTGACGAAGCCAGGAATTTGGGGTAAGGGGGGCCAATTAATATTAATATAAATAGAGTTCATCGGATTTTTGGATATTTTTCCAAAATAGAAATAGTTTTAACCATGTTTTTTTGTCATTTTTTAGCTCAAGTTTTCACTTTATTTTTTTTATTTCTATGGACCGGTCCACGACTCGGTACCGAAAAATGTACCACATTAATTTTTTGAAATATAACCAAGTAACTCATCAGAAAACACAAGAATGGTATGTCCGTGTCAAAATGACTAAAAACATGTTTCGAAAATTATGATTATTTTTCATTTTTACAAAACATAAGTGGACAATTTGTCCATTACAACATATAAAAATGAAAAATAATACATCAAATTTAAAAAAAGTGGAAGTTTTGATAAGTCGTATTAATTCAATCACATCTTAATACTCAAAAATAAATAACAAAATACATTTACATCAATATACCAAAATGGACAAATAGAGACACAATGATGGTTTTGGGTTTGGTTCTAGACAACTGCAACAAAAAATAAAGTGCTAGCATGAATTATTTCTTATGCTTTGGGTTTGGGTCTGGTTCTGGACAACTGTAAAACAATAAATTTTGCTTTTTTTATTTATTCATTATATTTTTGTTGTATATTTTTGTAAGTTATATTTTGTGTTTTGTTTATTTTGAATTATGCTAATTTTGGAAATCAATATTTAAATTTAGATGGAGATGATAACTGAATAATATTTTCTGGAACAACAAAATTATGTAATCCTTCTATAATGTATCATTGCATCATTGTTCGATTGACACAATACACAACTATTCTTCAAAAAGAGATTATTGAATTTGATTTTACAACTCAACCATTTGGCTTATGGATTAAATTATTCTCTTCGATTAACAATTAGCAAATTAGTATTTCAAATAAATCTCAATACCAAAGTAATAATGGTGGTGAATTAGTATTAAGTTTTTCCTACTAACAACATATTAACCATACAATAACATTTTAGTATATGATATAATTTATGGTGATTTAATTAAAAGTGAAATTAAAAAAAATACAAGATACAAAATAAGATAGACAAATTTGGACCAATCAGCCAGAAAATCCTCCTAACCAATGCATGTTTTGAATTACCCAAAATTAGCAGTATTTTATTTTGTTAAGTCAATGACTATATTCTTTGTAACATAATAATTTATTGGCTAATTGGTTTTTCCCGCCCATTTCCACTTGCTGAATTTATAAAATTTTACTGTAAAATCTTAACGGTATTGCAATACATAATAAATGAAAATCCTAAACATTAACATTGAGAGTAATATATATATATATATATATATATATATCTAATATCCTAACAAATACATAAAATAAATCAAATCTCACATAATCTACTATTCAACAAATCACCCCTGATTTCTTGCGAATTCAATCTCCATAGCATCAATCAATTTAGCCAAATTATAGGAAATAAATTCTTGAAATAACATTATATATTTTTCAAAATTTAAAACTATTGATTTAAATAATCAATAAATGAAAATATTCAAAATTAAATTTTGGAAGTTGAATATTGTTTCAACAATATACGGTTCTGTAACAAAAAATAGAAAAGCTTGAGTTTTTTAAGATATTTATTTTGTTAAATTCATTGTGTCAATGTATCAATCAAATATAAAATGCTAATTTAATTATAATTGTGTCTATCAAATATTAAATGCTAATACCCTAAACCCTAAATCCTATTATATTATACTAAATATAACTCTGTTTATATCAGAAAATCAATAAAAGATTGACGTACACATTCTGAAATCAAAACCTTGCTAAGTGGCTTTCTAAATAGGTCATTATCCTTTAATAAAAAAAAAGAGCACATTGGTTATTCTTCTGATCTTTTTACAATCTACTTTTGTTTTAGTAATATATAGTTTTATAATTTATGGATTTGCTTAAATATGTAAATTTTGTCACTTTAAAGGATACAAATATAGGGAATATAATTTAATGCTCGGGTTTATTTTTATTCAATAATTTTTAGCACCAATTCTATTTGTGTTTACCATCCCACCTCTTACAGAAACAAAGGGAAAAAGAAAATATATAAAATAAGAATTTTCGATGAAAATCTAATGCCCAAATTCTTTTGAAAAAGTATATTGATATGTAATTCAAATTCATTATTATAAATATAGATAAAATACTTAATATAAGTTAATACATCCACCGAAATCTTTTTGTTTGATTTTACTAAAGATAACAATTGAAAACAATAATAATATGGAATACAAGAAACACATGTGCAACTCAAAAAATTTGCATTATTTATTTATATTTTTAATCGAATTGACAGGTGATCAGATAATTAAAAATATGTTTAGGAAAAAATTGACAAAATCTTCCTTAAAATAAAATATTCATCAATATAGAAATTTATTACCTTACAATAAAAGGACGACAATTTGTCCAACGCGGTAATTTTTTAAAACTATATAACTAAAAATGGGCATATATGTATTACCTTTAACAAAAATCTTATTCAAATATTTAACAAAAACAAAATTCGTCCATGCATTGAATTTTTAAATAAACATCCCAGATAAACTTTTTCGGTTTGTGAAAATTTCCATCGTATTATATAATTTCTTTTGATTGATGAGTGATTACAACAATTCATTGTTGATCAAAATAAGAAAACTCAAGGGGTCTACAACTATTGGAAATAAACTATAGAGAACGGACATAGATGTCAAAGGTGCGATTTCTATCATCTGTTTTTGATTATATCATGTTTATATTCATAATCTTTTTAGTGTATTATTATGATATTGTTTGTAAAATTTGTGATAATACAATTACGTTTATATCTAAAGAAAAATAGTTTGCTATAAATTTTTATTCATGATTTTTTACGCCATATTATTTTGAATAATATCTCAATTTAAATTTTATCAATTGATTATAGAAAAATTTATTCATTCTTCTTTAAAAGTGTATAGTCAATAGCATAAAAATATCTATTATATAGACAACATATTCACAATGCATTCGAGCCTTTTTCTCTTTATCACTAATCACTATAAAAAAAATATAATTGCACCATTAACACTATATTATCTTGAATTATCCACACTGATATGAAACATGTCTAATTTATTTCTTTTCTTACTAAGTTATACCATAGAATAAAAAATAGCAAGTTTTTGTATAGGCGGGGAAAACGTTAAGATAATCTCTATGTATTTTTATATTATATGTACGGATAAATTTATGAATAGATTATTGATTCTTGAAATTTTGATTAAATTTAGAATTAAAACACTTGAATGATTATTTTTTACACAATTAATTAAATTATAGAAATCACAATATGAAATAATAATAATAATAATAATAATAATAATAATAATATAATAATAATAATAATAATAATAATAATAATAATAATAATAATTGCATTTAATTTATTACTATCTTTTTCTTTATATCATTTGTAATGTGTTGGTATTTTGTATGTTTGCAAAAAAATTGAATTATTAGGATTCATATCTACAGATCACCTCTCAGAAAGTTCGAAAAACCTATAAACAGTGAAAATTTTGAATTGAATATTAAAACCTGTCCATTTCAAGAACCATTTTCAGTGATAAATGGTATTTATTGACTATATTACTTGGCTTCAGACTCTTTCAGCCATCCATAATATGCTTGAAAAAAATATTGGAAATATTTGTTAGATGATGTTTTCTACAAAGAACGTCAACTGGGAAAATGCCAAGGTATAAAGTATAGACAAACTATTTTTTTTAACTAATGTTGTTATATTGAATTATTAAAATTTACTATATTTAATTGAACTTTTTAATTGATTCATTTGATGTTTTCCTTAATTGGATTTGAAATTTAATTTTATAATTGAAAAAATAAATTTTATAAACAAATTTTATTTTTATTTACTTTATATGAAAGTAATAAATACCAGCTCATGTTAATAGATAGTTTCAGTATAAGCTTGACTAGTTTCATTGAATACTCCTTGAGGACTTTATTTGCAGGACCACCTCCCCAACGACCCAGGTACCGTTTCTGGTATGCGCTAAATATTTCATCCTTCATCAATACACATCTTCCCAGTTTTAGGACAATCTTGCCATCCACCATATTATCCAGGTGCTCGATAAGGTTCGAATCGTTAAGGAATAAATTACCACAGCGGCAACTGTGGTATTCATCCTCTTTGTCAAGTTTGAAAATATCCAAGTGCTTAATGAAAATGTGCTCCCGGACTCGACTTGGCTTGTTAAACCGTGTACCACAAATGGCGCAAGGATATGCGTCATGGAACGGGCCAATGGTGGCAAAATTTCTGATCCACCAGTTGGCTTGAAAAGAAAAACTAAAACAAAAACAATGATTTCTCTCAGAAAATAGAACTTCAAAATGAACAATAATCACCAAATATGGCTTCATCTTCACGTTCCCCCTATTACCGTCTTCATCAAATGTCCCACCAACACCGACAATATTGAACTTGGATTCTGCACTAAACAAGAGTTTTTATATAAACTATATTATAGATCTGTACGGATGCTGTTTGGTGATGAGTTTAATTAAAAAAACATTTTTGTTTCTTTTTTTTTATTTTTCCTAATAGTTTTGTTGTATTTTTTTAAGCTGTATTTTGAATTATGATTTGTTTATTTTTTATGATTCCTCATACTAACTCTTTGATTATGTGAAATTAATTGCAAATTAAATACATCGATGACTTCCAGAATTTTTTTTTTGTGTCGATCTATAGAAATACCGGCTTTTTACGTACCTTTTTAGTACGGCTTTTCACGTAATTTAGTTAGTGATGACAAACAAAAATCTTTCTGAACTGAAAAATAGTTAAATAAATACTTAGTGATAAAATTGATACTTACCTTGTGAGATGCCCATGAGGATGAAAATTTAAATTAAATACCAACTCGGTGATTAGTTTTATAATTTTGATTTTTTCCTATCATTTTTGTAAGGAGTTTATTGGAATATCTTAATATATTGGTTCATTAGAAATTCATTGCAAAGCTTAACTAAATATGTTGTCATGTCATTATCTCTTCAAATTGTAATTACATTAATAAATTTGTGTCAACGTCTTCTATCCAATTTCGCACGTCATTTTAATAGTTTTACACCATTAAATTGTGATCTGAATAATATGAATGGACACACTTGGACGGTCAAATAACCAAACAGTCTAGACGAATATCATCGAGAACCCAATGAAACAGAGTCAATAGCAGTGGAATAAAGAACAAGTACAAATTACAACTTACAGTCCACACTATCCATAATCCAAATTACATCCCCGATATGATCTAAAAATAACAACTTACAAGTCAAAGGGTCCTACGCCCTTCAATTACAAACCGGCATGAAAAGAAATACAAGAGTCCAACAACAAACACAAGCAAATAGTCCAACAACAACAACAAGTAGTAAGTCCAACAGCAAATAATAGTAACAAGTCCAGCGACATCAACAACAAAAGATAGTAAATCCAACAAGCGGGCTACAAGGGCTCAATCCGTGGTCGGTTCAGCATCTTCAACGAAGTCCTCATCTAAGGTTATAAAACAGGTGGGGATGAGACATAAATCTCAGTGGATGGGTGATCGTGTGCAAGTGTGGCAATATATATAGTTAATGCGAGAAAACAGTTATATGAAAACGCGTGAGTATGATGCATTAATTCACACACAGTCCGCAAACGTCGTGATAAATATATTTAAGTAATATACTTATACAGTTCAAGAAAACAGTTCATGGTCACATAGGCACTATGTGATTCAGGCAAGACAGGTAGGATTGCGTACGGAATGTAACGCCAATCCCATGCAAGACAAATAATGGTTGCATACGGATTTGTAGCGCCAACCAAAGCAAAACAAGTAGCGTTTGCGTACGGATTTGTAGCGCCAACCAAACGGGTGCAATAACTCCGGAATCGTGTAGATCAGACAGCGATTCCTTCGTTCTTCCTTGTAACTACCCAGGCAAGATGGTCCAAGACCGGTCACCTTATCGCTCCATAGGCAAAGACAAAATCCACAGTGGAGCTTGCAAGGCTCGGATCTGTCATAATCATGATTATACCTCAAGTACTACGACCCGCTTCCCTTGGACACTCCGTCCCTCAGTTGCGGGATTAGGGACGATGGGGTAGGAAGAGTGGAATAGCGGCCGAGCTCCCGGTTCCATCCCCGACGTATCCATTCCGTCTGTGAGCTCGACACACCAAGTTGACTCAGGCAGGAAAGTAAATACAAGTCAGATATCAACCAGACAGTCGAGTATTATTGATTCAGGGAAGCAGTTCAGGAAAATTTTTGAAAATTCACGAGTAGAAATATGGCGTTGGTGGAGTTATTTGGATGAAGATGATTATCGGAAGGATAAACAATCTTCGATATCTTGAAAGATTAGGTGGAACATAAGTCCCGTTATAGATTCAAAACCGCAAGACGAGGAAGTCGCCCCGCGATCGGGTATTAATCGGTCGAATCGGTTCGATAAGTCAAGGGGTTTTGAGAAAATAAAATACTTTAATTAAATCTCCAAGTCAGAGGGTCCAGGGCTATTTTAGTAAAAGGAAAAATAATTTGAGTTAGGTCCTTTATAAAAGAAAAATTACAATTTAGCCCCGTTTTGTAAAAACCAAGACTTTTGGGGTTAAAAATTGAATAAATAAATATCCCGACCTTGAAAAATTATGAGGTCAGTTTCTAAAGTCTCCAAATTGTTCATAGATTTAGGTTTTTAAATTGAGGTCGAGGTTTTATAAAATTCTCACATTGGCCCCAAATTTGTTGAAATTGCCAATTCAGACCTTAAGTTTAAAATAATCGGAACTCACAAACCGGAAGGGCTTTTAATGTGATTCCAGTTGAAAAATGTCACTAAGGTTAGTGGGATATTGGGACAAAATCAGTTTTTAAAAGAAATAAGTGTAGGTCCTTTAACTTTTGAAAATATCATTTTTGTCCCATTTTGAAATAATTACCTTTAAGGCTTTTAGGGGTCCAATTGTTATGAAATTTGAACCTTGGGTCTAAAATATAATTAAGTTATAGTTAAATTAGTATTTCCAGGTGCATGAGCTGCATAAGTCCTGGAAATTTCATTTGGGTCCTCAACTTTAATCTTTTACACTTTAGTCCCTCAATTTTAGTAAAATTACTTTCCAAGCCCTAAACAATTGGATTTTTGGAATACATTTAAAATATGTCATTTCCAGTACCTTAAGAGTAAAAATTTCAAATTTTAAAGTTAAGGTCTGGTACAGTTTCAAAATTTGCAAAGTAGCCCTTAAACTTTCAAAATTTTATAATTTAGTCCTTGGGCTTTTAAAGGTTGATTTTATTTATCTTAAAACTCTTAAAACTTTATTAAAATGTCCAAAAGTCATTTTTGAACCTGAGTACAGTCCCAAAAATCGAAATTTGCAGAGGGGTCCTTTAACTTTTATTTTCTTGCAATTTAGTCCGCCAACTTTCCATTTTTGCATTTTTAAGTCCAAAATTGGAATTTAATCAATTATGCTCGACTTTTCCAGGTTATAAGTCATCCAAAATATGTATTTCAAAGATCATACACATGCATGTCCAATATATACAAGAATTCATCAAATAGAACATTTAATTGTACATGCATGCACCTAAAATTCAATAAATAGAAATTTTGAGCAACTCTTGAGAATTTTCATGATTTGATACATAAAATTGACATGCAATACATAGATTATATACCTCAAGGCTCATGATCAAAATTCTACATGCAATTTAATAAAAACACCTAGAAGTTGGAAAGTAATTTTCCACCCACCTTAAATTGGAAAGTTGTGAAATAAAAAGGAAAACTTTCACAACTTTGGATAATGTCACTTAGGTCAGCCCCTAAGTCAAGAAATATCAAAAATTTGGAGTTGGAAAAATGAGATAAAAATTAAAGAGAAAAAGTAGGAGATAAGAAAATTGGAAAGACTACACTTTACCTTGTGTAGTAGGTGATTTGAAACTAGTTGAAGCTTCAAATTTGGAAATTTTGGTTCAACTCCAAAATCACCTAAGGTCAGCCCCTATTCCTCAAAAATGAAAAAGGGGTGTTAAAATTTGAAAAAATAGGAAGAAAAAGGAAGAAGGGCTCTAGTGTCCAATTCTTACCTTGTAGTCCAAATTTCTCTACTAGTTATTCTTCAAGTCTTCAAATTTCACCACCATGCATGCATGTCTCCAAGTGGTCTTCTAAGTACCTCAAAATCCAAAATATAAACTTAAATTAAAAGGAGAAGGTGATGAGTAGCAAGATTTTAAGTTGAATTGAGGAGTGAAATTTCTTACCTTGAAATATGGGGTGTTCGAATTTTTGGTGTTTAAGTGGTAAGATTGTTTGTTTTGGTTTAGATGTTTGAAGAAATAAAGTATGTTTGATGTTAGGAATAAGATGTTTTTGAAGATATGAAGATGGGTTTGAAGATGTGAAGGACTTGTGTTTGAATATTTGAAGATGTGAAGAAGTGATACTTGAAGATATTAAGAACTTATGTTTGAAGATTTGAAGATGTGAAGAGTTGGTGTTTGAAGGTTTGAAGATGTGAATGATTTTGTGTTTGAAGATTTTTTGAAGATGTGAATGAATTTTAGAGAGAGGTTAGAGAGAAGGAGGAGAATTAGCTTGAGAATTAGAATGTGTTTAATGAAATGAACAAAATTTGTTCATTTTTTTCCAATATGGTCGTCCACATTAGGGGGGAGGGAGGGATTTTTTGATTAATTTTGTGTCTTGCAAATTGTCTCTTGCATGGAGACAATTAGACTAGTCAAATTATGGGCAAGGTATGGAAAGAGAAGGAATGTTGGGAAGACTCCAACATGTTGGGGAAAATAGTAATAAAGAATTGATGTATGAGATGATGTGTATAATGTTTGAATTAATGGTATAATTATACACAAGATGACTAATATAAGGTGTAAGTGTACAAGAGTTGGATGATATTTCTACTCCAAAAATCATCACCATGTCCGTCCACTATAGGGGTATTATGGTAATTCCATATATTTTTTTTTGTCCCAAATTTGATGATATAGATGAAATATATCAATCTCCAAATAATAAGTGATTTCCTTGATCACTTATAAGTCTCATGATTACTTATCTAAATCAAATTCTTAATTCTATAAGGTAAAAGTCTCTAAAGTAAATAGTCCCTTAAAATTCTAAGGTGACTAATAAATACAAAATTAGTAATAATGATCAATCAAGTGATCATAAATGTGAAATAGAAGTAATGATGATCATGATCACAAGTAATAAATAAAATGAAATAAATACAATATATATATATATATATATATATATATATATATATATATATTAATAATTACTCGTCAAAGTGACGCGGTAAAATAGTCGATCAATACATAGACGACAAAAGGATCAATCATAGTTCGGAAAATCGGGGGCTTCACAGCATCATTGTTCGATTGACACAATACACAACTATTCTTCAAAAAGAGATTATTGAATTTGATTTTACAACTCATTTGTAGGTCCCGAGGGTGTGAGTGTAAGGTTTAGAAGGGGGTTGAATAAACCTTACCAAATTTTCGATTTAGTCCTTTTAAAAGTTGAGTTGATACTACACAAAGTTTGTGTGTCTAGGTGGACAACCAATTTAGTTAATCAGTAGAGTTAGTCACTCAATGACTCATTGTTTGTTGATAGAATAACTCAATTTTGTTAAGAATCGAATTAGCTCAAGCGTGGTTTGTTTTTTGGAAGACTTAACACCCTTAAGTATGGTTTAGTAGAGATTCAAAGCTTGATTTAGTACTTAGAAATTATCAAGTAGATAGCAAATTTATCGGAAAGTTAAGCAAATAAGATGCGAGGAATTTAAAGTCTTTGAAATGTAAATGACACGATAAGTTTTATAGAGGTTCGAAGATGGGGTAATTCTTCTACTCCTCTCTTCTCCAACTCCTGGAGGAATCCACTAGGTATTGATCAAGTATACAAAGTGGTAAGTCCGGATACAAAGTCTTGATCACACAACCGACTTGATCCTTTGGGACTCGATCTGGAGACGCCTTGATCACTCGGTGGCTTCTCGTGCGACTCGGCTTCTTCACAGGGCGTTGCCTTGCTACTACAACCCACTTGCTCAAGCTCTTTGGATTTGATCACGAAGCCCTCCAAAAGCTCAAGACTTGGTTCGACCTTGAACCTTCCTACAATCCTTCGTGGAATGTAGACCCTTTATTCTTGATAATTTCCTCTTCAGGCGATTGAAGTTATCTTTCCTTCACGGTGAGTGTTGGATTGATGTTCTTCGTAATGTAGGCTTGAGGATTGAGCGTTTAATAACTTGAGAATATTTCGGGTTACAAAATGTTTCTTTCTTGCTTGTATTCAATTTCGGATGGTCAAGGTAACCTTCGTTTTTTTTTGTTCTGGAGTTATTCCTCGGCCTTTTATAGTGAGCTTTCAAAAATCTACCCGTTGAAGAGATAGGCTTATTTTGAAAGTCACTTGTGGTCGTTAGCTTGTCTTGTTGCGATCCTTGGAATTGCCATTTCCTCGTATGAATTGTTCTTGACTTTTCGAGTTCGACACGGTGTAGTGCTTCCCATTAGTTTATTCCTTTTGCACGCACGGGGTGAGCACTTGAGAAAGGTAGCATGGAGATATTACTTGTTTAAGTAATTCTCTTGATTTGCAACGGATCTTTTTGATTATCTCGACTTATTTGCATTTCCTTGCTTTCCCCAGGTGACTTAGAGTCGGCTTCCAATCATTGGATGACTCTTCTTGTCACTTCAACTTGAGACTTGACTTATCTTGAGTTGACTTGGTGATCTCCTCTGTGCATCTTATTTGCTCCTTGATGAGTTCTTGTCTTCTCTTCTTTGCCATACTGTTTGTCTTGCGGCGAGTCTTCCTTCTACTCTCCAGTTGTGTTCTTGCATGTTTGGGCATAGGTGACTTAACTCGGTTTGACCCCCTATTTATTACAATGCGATTTACAACAAAAATGGGGTGCCAACTTCCTATTCTAAGTTTTACATGGCATTCATCAAAATCTAAACAATAAATTTCCCAACAATTTCCCCCTTTTTGATGATGCCAAAACTTAAAACATTCAAAATGTAAATAGCAAAGATACATACGAGATAGTGCATTCACATAGAATATATGCGTAGAATCAATCCTTTTATTGATCATAACATTCTTGTTCTTTTACACAATTGTTTACAAGGTGTATCGAGCAAACATTTGTCTACACAAAAAGATAGAGAATTTCTGACTTTATTGCGGAGAAGACTTACATAGTATGTATTTACATAGTAAAATACATGAAGGGTGGACAACAACACTTCATCTCCTTCACGCCTCCTTCTTTCATCTTCTTGATTCTGTCATCTTGGTCTTCTTCTCTTTTTCTCATCTTCTTCGCCTTCTTCTTCTTCTTTTCATAAGCCTTTAAGGCAGACTTCATCTCTTCTTAATCTCTCTTGTCTTTCCTCCCATAGTTGAGTTTGTCTCTTATTTTCTTCTATTCTTTTCGCATACTCGGCATTGCTTTTAGCCACTTGAGTTGGCTACTTGGTCAAGACCACCCGGTAGATCCCTCCTTTCTTGCCGGATCTATGTACTCAATGTTTTTGGGCGGAGGCCTAGGTGCGAAACCTCTTCCTCCACAGCTTCTTCTTCCTCTTCCTCCAGGCGTGTATTGTCTTGGGGTCTTCTTTTCGACTAGTTGAGTGACTAGCGGAGTGACCATGAGTAGTGCCAGGTGGTCTGCTTTGCTGTCGACTTTTTCACATAGCGTGAGACCCTTTTCCCGGTCAAGTCCCAAGCTTGAGCCATGGACATGTTTGCAAAGTATCCTTGAGATGCGGCGTTTTAAATTCATCAACTGATCTTGGCTCGATTAAAGCATACGAGATGGCATGAGTGTCTCTGTCTCTTTGGAATGCCTCCATGTTGTTTCAAGATATTCATAACTCGGGCATCCATTCTTCCTTCCACTTCCTCCATCCCCTGCTTCAATTGTCTTTCTCTTTTCGGCCATAGATATAGCAGAGTGTTGGAGTGGCGAATCATTGGGAGTTTTTGTGATAATATCAACTATGACAAGACCTTGTTGGGGCTTTGTGCAATCATTAAGGTCACATCTCTCGATTCTTCCCCTCAGCAGACTTTCATTTCCTTTTCCTTGTAGCTTCCTCATTTTGTCTTTCCCTTCTGTTCTTGCTCTCTCCTTTCGACTCCGGATCTCTTTAGCGCTTTAAAGTATTCCTCTTTCCCCTTTTTGGCATCATCAAAGGAGAGAGGAACCCTGGAAACATATCTTGGCAAGCGGGAAGTCGAGCCTGCGAGCCAGGGTTACCCGCCTCAGTGCATTTGCGGAGTATGCGGCACGAAATTGGAGCGAGTAGCGTTGGACTCTCTGAAATTAGCTTCATCTCGGCCATGAGAAGGCTGAATTTTCTATCCATGTTTTCTTCCATACGCTAGAGATCACTCTTATTTTGCTCACGTGACTTTATCTCGGTGTGTGAGCTTCATGCATGTGCTCAATGTGTTCTCTCAATTTTGTTTTGCATCGGCATTCTCGGACTCTCCATACCAGCTGACTTGTTGAACAATGTTTGAAATATCTAGCTTGTTCCACACGCATTGTTTCTTCTTTGTTGCCATCATTCCCGATTCGACTATTATGCCTCTCAAGTCGTGATAAGGTTGGCATCTGTTATCGATCTCATGTCCATAGAGGCCTGGTGCCTCTCCATCCATTCAATTTCAGCAAATAATGCTTTGAACACCTCCCGAACTTCACTGCTTTGTTTCTTAGATTTGTGGCGGCGGCCATGCGGCGTCAAAGTCATAGTCAATTTGGAACGATGGTGTCGGATGGAAGAACGAGGATCCAGTGCAGTAGACGCGTGAGATCATTCTCGACTCGTCGGGGAGGTCGGAGTACCTCTAGAGAGAAAGGAAATGATTCTACAAAGGAATCATCACGGCCAATCGGGATTTGTTCAATGATGAAAGGTGCGGCGTGAAGTTCCTTTTTGAGTCGAACCTGCTTGCGACTTGGGGAGCTGCGCGTGATGGACTCTGTTTGTTGGGGCCTTTTGTGAAGTAGACCCGCTTTGGCCGAGCCTCACTATCTCAACGGCTCGTCGGTCTCGGTGGTTTCTCCAATGGAGTGGGTGGTCCTCGGCCTTATCGAAGCGTCATCGGACGATGATGAGATTTCCATTGGTGGCTCACCATCAAAATTGAAAGTTTGTGAGTAGTCTTGAGATCGGACTTGCTCGTGCTTGGAACATCCTCGGTGAGTCTTTTGGATCATCCACGGGGATGACTCAACTCTTCGCCGCCCGATCCCGAGAAAAGTTACATCGGGATTATCCTAGGAATCATGAAGCGCGCTTATCTCCTTTTGGATGGATCAATGATAGTAGGAGGGATGTTCTCTACTTCAACCTCTTTACGGGGGGAAGTCTCAACCTCCGTTGGCCTTCATTACCTCTGCGGTCTCAAGCAAAGCAAGGCCTGGACCTCCCCTTTCGACGGTGTCATTTGTCTTAGGGTCTTCGTGGTGGCATCCATTGGAGTCTCAACCCCATGGATTGCACTTTCATCGCCCAGTGTTAACTCCGGGCATTAAAATCTGTGCCTCGTTGCATCAGCGGCGTCATTAGCCTTGAGCGGTTGGCACCTCGGTGAGACAGTCTCAAGCTGGCCGAGCTTCGTTGATGGCAACTTCTTTGTGTATTTTGTGTTTGTACCTTCTCCACTTCGCCTCCTAAATTCGTTGTGGAGTCATCTCTGACATCCTCCAGGCCTGCTGCGGTGGAGGAGTTTCCCCTCGGTGGCGCACCGGTGAGTGACTTGGAATGGGGTCACTCGTCTCCAAACTCCCGACATTTCTCGAGTGTTCGGCCGTTGGGGGCGGTGGTAAGACACCTTCATTAGGGGTTGGCTCGTGGGGTCCCCACTAACTTGGTTTCATCGCCAATTCCCTTAAATCCTTCTTAGGGTGAGTGGGGAAGTGGTGGCAGCAACAACGGTGGCGATTGCTGCACTACTCCCATTGGATCAATTTCATTTGTGTTTTGGAGGGCTCTCCTGGTCCCTCCATCATGCTCTTCTCATGAAGAAGTGCGGATTCATGCATTGCTTGCTTTGCATTTGCAACTCTTATGTATGTGGCGAGTCCAGATCCTCATCAACATGCGATAAGACATCAAAGAGATGATGTGTGTGTTTTGTGGTGCCGGTGATAGGCGAGATCGGCCTTCTCACGCTGTTGCCTCAGCTTCCTCTGCCTGTCTCTCCTTCTCTCCTTATCCTTGAAGATACGCAAGATATCTTTGCGATTTTTCTTCATCGATCTTTGAGATCACGAGGAGGTGATCGAGGAAGTTCAAGCGAGTTCCTCTTCCTGTTCTATAAATTCATTTTTGTTGGAATTGTTCCTTGATCGACTCAATTTCCACTTCCTCACTCTCGTAGACAATTTTGGATGTCGGGTAAGGTGGGGATAGGATCATCACATCACTATCATCTCTATCGGCTTCTTCTTGTGTCTCATTTGCGAACTATAGTTGTGTCTTCAATTTGCCTCTGTTGATCGCCTTGAGCGAGACTTAGTTTGTTTCATCTATAATATCGGAGACTCTACTTCTCCAGGCGAGTCTCGATATCTGCTCAGCGAGTGGTGACTCGGCCGGTTTCTCAAGCTCGGAGTGCTTGATAATTCTTCTTCGTCTCTAGTTTGTACGAGGAGGGACCTGCAGTTCGAGAGAGTTTCTTCAGTCTTGGGCGGCGGGGGCGTGCTTTGGTGTTTTCTTACGAGGAGTTGGCCGTCTTGGCTTATCGGTTCTCATCTTTTGACGATCGCGAGAAGGTAGTTGAGAGTCCTTCTCGACAGAGCTCTGCTCTTTGAGGCAGGGAACACAGCTGCGAGGCGAGTGGCTAAGTGTAGGCGGGGAGCAAGTTTGTTTTTCTTTCTTTGTAGGAGCACTTGATCTTCTTAAGCTGCGGCGTGATTCTCTTAGCGGCTGCGGGCGACTTTCTTCTTTGGTGGAGAGAAGCATTTGTATCTTGGTCGGTGATTCCCCCTCACTCGTGTCGACTCTCTTGGCGTAGGCTCTCTTGTGCGCCGAGAGGTTTGATCTGAACATCCTCTTGTTTACATGGAACGCCTTTCCATGTCTAAGAGGGACTCCTTTCACCTCCATCACCCGGCCAATCACCAGGCCATATCCAAAGGGATTCTCCAAATGCACCATCTTCCTTGAAGGATTTGTTCCTATATTCGGCATAGTCATCAGAGACAAACTATTGATTTATTTTTCTTTCTTCAATGATCGCGGCCATCACGATCAACTTTGCTTTTGTGATTGGTCAAAGCTGCCAAATTGATGTCATGCATTTGGCAACTATGTCCAATGATTTGTGGTAATCTCCCCAAGCAACCTCTTGTTTCTTTGTGTAAACTATTTTATCAAAGATAGTCGAGTTTGGCTACTTCCTTCCAAGCAATGACCAGGTTTACATAAACCGTTGATTTCGATGCTCCTTCCATCGGTAGTGGCGGTGTTGACCCAAATCCTTGGCGAGAGATGGTGAACTTCTTTCCGTGAGCAGATGACTTTATCCCTTCATCGTGAATCTTAGCGTTCACGTAGAACTGTGCGACCTCTTCCACACAGGTCATCGAAAACTCCATCGTCAGAAATGGTTTCAGCCCGGATGTTTCGAGCTTTTCAGCGATTTTCTTTATGAGGGCGTCATCGGACCCCTGTTTGACCATGCCCTCGAAATCCACGGTCGACCCTGTGTGGATTTGCTTTCCTAGCTTGACAAAATTATAGGTTGATGCCATTTTTCAGGATTTCACCGAAAAGAAACTTAGAAATTTGATTTGAATACTGAGAGGGTTTTGAGAGAAATGAACCGTTTGGTGATATGTGAGAGAAAGCAGACAAAAATGGGTTAAGTATGGTTTACGAAAGGGCGTGCGGGTGGTTTTGAAATGTGATCGAAATCAATGGCTTAGATTTTGCACGCCGATTAGCATTTAATGTCTCGAATTTAATGCGCGCAGCATTTATATCCAATCATAAGCTTGGTATGCGACTTTTTGTCTATACACATCATCATTATCGACGTCATTCTTAAAAACATTCCCACTTAGTAAAAGCATTTGCGTTTTGTCACTTTGCTTATAAATGGCTCAAACTTATCCCTTAGCCGATTTAACTCTTCCTCAGTCACGAGTTCTCTCGATGACTCAATTTTTTGTCGACTAATTCGGTATAGTCATTGTCTCTCCGACATGGTGATTCATTTAGCTGATTTTGAGAATTCAGTCCTTTTTCTCTTTTTGTGTTCCATCTCTTTTCTTTGAGTCTTCTGAGTGTCAGCTCAACTCGATTAACCCTAACTCATGCTTGAGTTCTTCAAATCTTGACTCACATAATGGTTTTGTGAATATGTCGCCAGTTGTTTATCGATTGAGATATATTCAATATGATGTCCTTCTTTTCAACATGATCTCTTATGAAGTGATATCTGACATCGATATGCTTTGTTCTTGAGTGCAACACAGGATTCTGAGTGATTGCAATTGCACTTGTGTTATCACACATGATTGGAATTTCCTTTTCTTCAACTTCATAGTCTCTCAGTTGTTGTCTCATCCATAGGACTTGGGCAACAAGGCGCCCATAACTATGTATTCCCTTTTGTAGAGGTGGCTATTGAATTTTGCTTCTTGCTAAACCAGGAAATCACTGTTTCCAAGCATTTGACATGTGCCGAGGTGCTTTTCTGTCAACTCGCATCCCGGCATAGTCAGTCCGAATAGCCAATTAGCTTGAATCCACCTTCCTTTAGATACCATAAGCCAACTTCTTGGCTTCCTTTCAAATATCTCAAGATTCTCTTAGTCAATTTCTTTGTCATATGGCTCTCTTTTGGAGCGATTGAAATCTCGCACATACACCTACAGCAAAGGTGATGTCGGCTCTTCTTTGTGAGATAGAGCAATGATCCAATAAGTGCTCTATATCTTGTTTGATCTGAGGCTTGCCATCCGCATCCATGTCCATTTTGGTGATGTATTCATTGGTATTTTCACGAGAAGACTTCTCCTCCATACCAAATTTCTTCATTAAATCTCTGGTGTATTTTGTTTGACTTATGAAGGTTCCATCCTTGTTTGTTTTTTTTTGGAGTCAAGGAAGAATGTCACTCTCCCATCATGCTCATTTCAAATTTTCTTTGCATGAGGTTTGAAAATTTTTCACATAGCTCTTTGTTTGTGGATCCAAAAATGATGTCATCCACATATATTTGAACAAGCAAAGTATACTCTTCTTGTCTTGAATTAAAAAAGTGTTCTATCTACTTTTCCTTTTGTGAATCCATTCTCGTTAGGAATTGTGACAAAGTATCATACCATGCTACGGGTGCCTGTTTCAATCCATACAGAGCTTTCTTGAGTTTGTATACCTTATCTCCAAGAGTCTTACGCTCAAATCCGGAGGTTGTTCAACATACACTTCTTCTTCCAATAAACCATTTAGGAATGCACTTTTTACATCCATCGATATACAATGAAATTCTTGTGAGCTGCATAGACAAGAAACATCCTTATAGCTTCCAATCTTGCTACAGGAGCAAATGTTTCATCAAAATCTCTTCCTTCTTCTTGGCAATATCCTTTGGCTACTAGTCTTACTTTGTTTCTTACCACAGAACCCTCCTCGTTCATCTTGTTTCTGAACACCCATTTAGTACCAATAACATTTTGATGGGTGGGTCTTTGAACTAATTCCCATACTTTATTTCTTTCAAACCGATTCAGCTCTTCTTGCATGGCTTGAATCCAATGTGTGTCATCCAATGCTTGTAACACATCTTTAGGCTCTATTTGTGAGATAAAGCATGTGAACATAGCTTCTTGTTGAGTTCTGGATCTTGTTTTCAGCGGAAGACTTAACACCCTTAAGTTTGGTTAAGTAGAGATTTAGAGCTTGATTTAGTACTTAGAGATTATCTAATGGATAACAAATATGTCAGCAGAATTAAACAAATATGATGCAAGAATTAAAGTGATGAAATGTAAATGACACAATAAGATTTTTATAGAGGTTCGAAGATGGGGTAATTCTTCTACTCCTCTCTTCTCCAACTCCTGGAGGAATCCACTAGGTATTGATCGGTATACAAAGTGGTAGCAGTCCGGATACAAGTCTTGATCACACCCGACTTGATCCTTTGGGACTCGATGCGGAGACGCCTTGATCACTCGGTGGCTTCTCGTACGACTCGGCTTCTTCACAGGTGGCGGACTTCCTTGCTACTATAGCCCACTTGCTCAAGCTCTTTGGATTTGATCACGAAGCCCTCCAAAAGCTCAAGACTTGGTTCGACCTTGAACCTTCCTACAATCCTTCGTGGAATGTAGACCCCTTTATTCTTGATAATTTCCTCTTCAAGCTGATTGAAGTTATCTTTTCTTCACGGTGAGTGTTGGATTGATGTTCTTCGTAATGTAGGCTTGAGGATTGAGCGTTTAATAACTTGAGAATATTTCAGGTTACAAAATGTTTCTTTCTTGCTTGTATTCAATTCTCAGATGGTCAGGGTAACCTTTGTTTTTTTTTTGTTCTCAGAGTTATTCCTCAGCCTTTTAGTGAGCTTTCAAAAATCTGCCCGTTGAAGAGATAGGTTTATTTTTGAAAGTCACTTGTGGTCGTTGGCTTGTCTTGTTGCAGTCATTGGAATTGCCATTTCCTCGTATGAATTGTTCTTCGCTTTTTTCGAGTTCGACACGGTGTAGTACTTCCCATTGGTTTATTCCTTTTGCACGCAGCAGGACTTAGCACTTCGAGAAAGGTAGCATGGAGATATTACTTGTTTAAGTAATTCTTTTGATTTGTGCAACCGATCTTTTTGATTATCTCGACTTACCGCATTTCCTTGCTTTCCCAGGTGACTTAGAGTCGACTTCCAATCATGGATGACTCTTTGTCACTTCAACTTGAGACTTGGCTTATCTTGAGTTGACTTGAGTGATACTCCTCTCATTGCATCTTACCGTTTGCTCCTTGATGAAGTTCTTGTCTTCTCTTCTTTGCCATACTCATTTGTCTTGCAACGGAGTCTTCCTTCTAGTCTCCAGTTGTGTTCTTGCATGTTTGGGCATAGCTGACTTAACTCAGCTTGACCAGCCCTATTTATTACAATGCAGCTTACAACAAAAATAGGGTGCCAACTTCATATTCTAAGTTTTACATGGCATTCATCAAAATCTAAACAATAAATTTCCCAACATCAACCATTTGGCTTATGGATTAAATTATTCTTTTTGATTAACAATTAGCAAATTAGTATTTCAAATAAATCTCAATACCAAAGTAATAATGGTGGTGAATTAGTATTAAGTTTTTCCTACTAACAACATATTAACCATACAATAACATTTTAGTATATGATATAATTTAGGGTGATTTAATTAAAAGTAAAATTAAAAAAAATACAAGATACAAAATAAGATAGACAAATTTGGACCAATCACGAGAAAATCCTCCTAACAATGCATGTTTTGAATTACCCAAAATTAGCGAGTATTTTATTTTGTTAAGTCAATGACTATATTCTTTGTATGAGAATAATTTATTGGCTAATTGTTTTTCCCGCCCATTTCCACTTCTTTGAATTTATAAATTATTTTCTTGTAAAATCTTACGGTATTGCAATACATAGTAAATGAAAATCCTAAACATTAACATTGATAGTAATATATATATATATATATATAATATCATAACAAATACATAAAATAAATCAAATCTCACACAATCTACTATTCAACAAATCACCCACGATTTCTTGCGAATTCAATCTCCATAGCATCAATCGGTTTAGCCAAATTATAGGAAATAAATTCTTGAAATAACATTACATATATTTTTCAAAATTTAAAACTATTGATTTAAATAATCAATAAATGAAAATATTCAAAATTTAATTTTGGAAGTTGAATACTGTTTCAACAATATAGGTTCTGTAACAAAAAATAGAAAAGCTTGATTTTTTTTAAGATATTTATTTTGTTAAATTCATTGTGTCAATGTATCAATCAAATATAAAATGCTAATTTAATTATAATTGTGTCTATCAAATATTAAATGCTAATACCCTAAACCCTAAATCCTATTATATTATACTAAATATAACTCTGTTTATATCAGAAAATCAATACAAGATTGACGTCTGATTAAAAATCAAAACCTTACTAAGTGGCTTTCTAAATAGGTCATTATCCTTTAATTAAAAAAAAAAAAGCACATTGGTTATTCTTTGATCTTTTTACAATCTACTTTTGTTTTAGTAATATATAGTTTTATAATTTATGAATTTACTTAAATATGTAAATTTTTTCACTTTAAAGGATACAAATATAGGGAATATAATTTAATGCTCGGGTTTATTTTTATTCTATAATTTCTTAGCACCAATTCTATTTGTGTTTACCATCCCACCTCTTACAGAAACAAAGGGAAAAAGAAAATATATAAAATAAGAATTTTCGACGAAAATCTAACGCCCAAATTTTTTTGAAAAAGTATATTGATATGTAATTCAAATTCATTATTATAAATATAGATAAAACGCTTAATATAAGTTAATACATCCACCAAAATCTTTTTGTTTGATTTTACTAAAGATAACAATTGAAAAAAATAATAATATGGAATACAACAAACACGTGTGCAACTCAAAAAATTTGCATTATTTATTTATATTTTTAATCGAATTGGCAATGCTATGTGATCAGATAATTAAAAATATGTTTAGGAAAAAATTGACAAAATCTTCCTTAAAATATAATATTCATCAATATAGAAATTTATTACCTTACAATAAAAGGACAACAATTTGTCCAACGCGATAATTTTTTAAAACTATATAACTAAAAATGGACATATATGTATTACCTTTAAAAAAAATCTTATTCAAATATTTAAAAAAAACAAAATTCGTCCATGCATTGCATTTTTAAATAAACATCCCAGATAAACTTTTTCGGTTTGTGAAAACTTCCATCGTATTCTATAATTTCTTTTGATTGATGAGTGATTACAACAATTCATTGTTGATCAAAATGAGAAAACTCAAGGGGTCTACAACTATTGGAAATAAACTATAGAAAACGGAGACATAGATGTCAAAGGCACGATTTTTATCTTGTTTTGATTATATCATGTTTATATTCATAATTTTTTAGTGTAATATTATGATATTACTGTAAAATTTGTGATAATACAATTACAGTTTATATCTAAAGAAAAATAGTTTGCTATAAATTTTTATTCATGATTTTTTCTGCCATATTATTTTGAAGGCAAAATTGCAAAATTGGTCTGTAAGAAATGGGTGTCTACAAAATTAGTCCTGCAATAATTTAACCTTTTGATTTGGTCCTGTACCTTTCTATTAGTCGTGAATTTAGTCCTGAATGGATCTGATTTTTTTTAATTTGACCGGAAAAGTGACCTGGCAGTGCATCTTTTGCTTAGTTGGCCCTTTCTCTTTGAAACTGTGCCATCGTGGACCACAAATTTCATCCGATTAAAATGTCCACATGGCCACTCTTTGGGGAAAAAGCTTCCAACAATATAAAAAACCAAATAATCGTTTCTCGGTTCCGGAAATCTGAATCGATCAAAACAGCCGCCCCTTCCCATTCTCTACGAAATTGAAGGTAAAAGATGTGCCACCATTGAAATGGGTCTCACGTCAAGCCCCGCATTTAATTCGAGGTTTTCATGATCGTTTGTAAGAATTCTAAAATTTTGTATTTTTTGTTGATTAATGGAGCTCATGAAAAAATTAATCTTTTATAATGATGGAGATCCAGGAATCTTGAAGAAGATTAACCAAATGGATTTGGTGTGAAAGTCCAACTCAAGACGATTTGGTGATGGAGATGAGTTTCATTTGTATATTGTTCATTAATGGAGATTAAAAAAAAAATCTAACATCCAAATTAAGTTTTCGTATTGATTTACGGACAAATGAAACACGAGGATATTTAATTGTTAGGAAGCTTCATATAAATTTTTGTTTTTATGAAAATATACTACATTTTTACAATTTAATATATGGTTCCTCATTTCTTGAAGTAGCGAGAGAGGATGATTAGATTCTTTTTGGGGGATCCTCCAAAGTGGAGCCCAATTAGAGTAATAATTCGGACTTACTAGTGCATTTTTGGCGGTGGTACTATTTGAAAAAACAAGAATTCAGTTTTAAGAAAAAAAGAATTCAAACATAACAGAATTTGTTGGCTCAAAAGGTGTATCCATTCACATCCAACAGAAAATGGCATTGCCAACTGGTGTACCCATTTGCATCTAACAAAATGGCATTACCAGAATGTTACTAACTTGACTACACATTACTTTGCTAATGTAAGAGTTCCTTTTTCTTCACATCGCCACTTGACTTTTCTTTTACCCTTTTTTGTCATAATGCTACCTTGGCTTGGTTGAGACAAAGTTGTGTCCAACTACTTCGACCCCATCCTCCATTATGGAGCTTTTTGTCAATTGCCATTGTTCATACATTGAAGGTCCTGGTGCTTTTGGTTTCACAACTTGGTAAATTGAACTTGATGCTTGACTCATAGTTACTCCCACCTCCGCAACTTCATTCCCTAAATCATAGTCTCCAACAATTGGTGGCAAAATTGATGGCTTTCTTTGGAGGTGGAGGTGGAGGTGGAGTTTGATTTGTCATTTCAACAACTGGTCTTGGAGGCATAAATTGTCTTGTTTGTCCGATTCTGTTACAAGTAGCAATATCCCAATTTAAATGAGGAATGCAAACAAACTTATATATACAGAGAGTGATATACTAAGTAAAACTTACATTGTTTCTAGAGATATTAGTTGATGCACCAGGTTGGTTAGATGCCACACTTCTCTTTTCGACTGAAAAAAAAAAAAACTTAAATTTACAATATTGCATATCTCAAATTACAACTACTTTTTTAATACACAAGAACAAAAGTTACCTTCAATTTGGGTCTAGGTTGGACTAGTACATTTGGTTCGTCAAATATTCCTTGATTACCACATTGGTCTCTTCATTTACTTGTTTTTGTGGACAAGTTGCGAGAATTATGACCCGGGTTCCACAATTCCTACACTTAATGAGTGTACTTTTGTTTTTTTCATTCTCAAAGCCACCCTTCCTTTGCTCCTCTTCTTTTGCTTAACAATTGGCTCATCAGGCTCTCTTCTCCTTGCTCTACAAGGTCTCCCCACACTCCTTCCAAAATTGGGAGGCAATGGAGGAATATACATCGTCTCACCCCATATTTGATCACAACTAAGTGGCATTATTGCAGGTGCATAAACCAATTTGTAAGTATCAACCGAGTAATATCCATGCACATAATCCTGCGGCGATTCATGTTGGCCGTGCATATACCGGGCTGCGGGCGTGTTTGCAAGGAATGCCACTTAATTCCCACATCCTGCATGTACAACTATGGTTTCCCAAGTCCACAGAATATTGAGTACCATCATAACAAGAGATTTGGTAATGCATATCATCTGCCTTTAACGGCCGACAATCAGCCAACTTTTCAACATGTTTGTCAATGATCTTTTTTATTTTTGGACATAACTTTCCTTTCCATTTCATCTCAGCCCTATCTCTATTTTCTTGAAGTCTTTTCATCAGATATTCTCTAATCCATTCTAACATAGTGATAATTGGTTTCTCTCTAGCATCTAAAATGTTGCTATTGAATGTTTCACATATATTATTCAAGAGCATATCACATTTTGGAGCCACACTAAAATGAGATCTACTCCAATGGGCTGCAGGCTTGTCACTTAACCAATTCGCTGCACTTTCACTCAAGGCCCTCATCTCCCTCATTCTTACATTAAACTCACCAACTGTAGTAGTTTGGGCTGCCCTCCACAATGCATTTTTAAATGCTAAGCCCCTGTAACCGGCATTTTTAAAGTTGTTGTGCAAATGTCTTACACAAAATCTATGGTCCGAATCAGGAAAAACTTCTTGAAATGCTTGAATTAATCCTTTTTGTTTGTCAGACATGAAAGTATATTCATTATGTCTAACAATGTTCAAATCTTTCTTTAAAAGAATAAGAAACCATTCCCATGTCTCTCTACACTCTTTACAAACAATGGAATAAGCAATTGGGTAAATATTATTGTTAGGATCTACTCCTACTGCAGTTAACAACACACCACCATGTGGACCTTTCAAATGGCACCCATCAACCCCTATCAAAGGTCTACAACCAGACAAAAATCCTCTCTTTAATGCATCAAAACAAACATAGAACCTACTAAACCTCTTCTCCCCATCTTGTTGTTCAGTACCTAAAATTATAGTGGACCCTGGGTTAGTTTTTACGAGCTCTTCAAAGATAGTCCCATAATTTTGTGTATTGAAGGTCGGGGTTGCCCTCAATCATTGACAAAGCCTTTCTTTTGGCTCTATAAGCTTGATGTTTGGATACGAGGACACACGATTTCATTAATCACATCAAATCTAAAGCCCTTGACATTTCTTTTAGGATCGATTGAAACTTTTGGATGTATTTTTCACTTAACCAACTGTTTTCACATTTTTAACATGAAAAGTCTGCGGGCATGAATGGTTTGGGTTATACTCTCTAATTTGGAATGTCTGTTCATTGTTTACTTTCAAAGCATTGATCCTCCAATTACAATCCTCTCCAGCACATCTCACATAAATTCTTATTTTATCATTTTTTATGAACTTCAATGTTCTTTTGGATTTAATTGCATGAGATTGTCTGACTTTCTTAAATTCTTGCTTAGTCCCAAACTCCATGCCTAACTCAAAATTAGGGTCAAATATCAATACAGGATTGAAAGCTGGTTGGGAAGAACCTTCATCACCATCATCAGACACTCTATGCTCATCAAAGTCAATGGAGTTCTCAATCAAATCCTCCTCACCGCTCTCACTAGAATCAAATTCATGTTCTGTTCTCACAACTCTCGATTCTTTCTCCCTCCCCTTGGTCTACATGGTTTTCAAATAATTCATCATCATCAATGCTCTCATACTCCATATTATAATCACTATCAAATAATGAATCACTATGTTTATGTTCCTCTGCCACAGAACCCAAGTTGACATCAACACCATCCCCAAGACTTTTTGAATCTGTCAATAAAAAGCAACCATAAACAAAAACAAAGAAAAAGCAAAACCATTTTAAAAGTTAGAAAAGGACCCCACATGTTTAAAAAAATGAAACATATATAACTGAATAAAAAATTGAAGGTGGGGACCATTTGTACTTTTCTTTATGTTAACAGATATGGTCCAAACCCAAACCAAATGTTTGCTTTTTTTTTTTTGAAGGTTTGGTATTTCCATAATTTTGGACTAAACAATAAGATTCTCTGATACATGGAAAACTGAAACCAAACAATTGTTGCGTTTCGTCCATAATTATCAAACTCTCAAAGATTAAGAATCAATTACGAAGTAAAGAAGGGTGTGAATCAAATATTTCTTCGTGTCGAAGCACCATTTCTTGTCCGAATCTACCTCCTATGCTTCGCCTGTTTGATGGATTTAGAGTGTTCGAAAGGGTTAGGGATTAGGGCTTTGTTATTTTCTTGAGATGGCATAAATCAAAAACGAGTGACGAATTCTCATATCTATTTTTACCAACCTGCCAGTTATGCATGTCTACTATCAAATAGGGCCAGCTTGGCAAAAGATGCACTGCCATGTCATTTTTCTGGTCAAATTAAAAAACCCAGATCCATTCAGGACTAAATTCGCGACTACTAAAAAGGTACAGGACCAAATCAACAGGTTAAATTACTGCAGGACTAATTTTGCTAACACCCATTTCTAACAGGACCAATTTTGCAATTTTGCCTATTTTGAATAATATCTCAATTTAAATTTTATCAATTGATTATAGAAAAATTTATTCATTCCCTTTTTAAAAGTGTATAGTCAATAGCATAAAAAATATTTATTATATAGACAGCATATTCACATTGCATTCGAGCCTATTCTCTTTATCATTAATCACTATAAAAAAAATATAATTGCACCATTAACACCATATTATCTTGAATTATCCACACTGATATGAAACAGGTCTAATTTATTTGTTTTCTTACTAAGTTATACCATAGAATAAAAAATAGCAAGTTTTTTGTGTGGGGAAAACGTTAAGATAATCTTTGTGTATTTTAAATTATATGTACGAATAAATTTATGAATAGATTATTGATTCTTGAAATTTTGATTAAATTTAGAATTAAAACACTAGAATAATTATTTTTCACACAATTAATTAAAGTATAGAAATCACAATATGAAATAATAATAATAATAATAATAATAATAATAATAATAATTGTATTTAATTTATTACTATCTTTGTCTTTATAGCATTTGTAATGTGTTGGTATTTTGTATATTTGCAAAAAAATTGAATTATTAGGATTCATATCTACAGATCACCTCTCAGAAAGTTCGAAAAACCTATAAACAGTGAAAATTTTGAATTGAGCATTAAAACTTGTCCATTTCAAGAACCATTTTCAGTGATAAATGGTATTTATTGACTATATTACTTGGCTTCAGACTCTTTAAGCCATCCATAATATGCTTGAGAAAAATATTGGAAATATTTGTTAGATGATGTTTTCTACAAAGAACATCAACTGGGAAAATGCCAATGTATCAAGTATAGACAAACTATTTTTTTTTTAACTAATGTTGTTATATTGAATTATTAAAATTTATTATATTTAATTGAATTTTTAATCGATTCATTTGATGTTTTCCTTAATTGGATTTGAAATTTAATTTTATAATTGAAAATATAAATTTTATAAATAAATTTTATTTTTATTTACTTTATATGAAAGTAATAAATACCAGCTCATGTCAATAGATAGTTTTAGTATAAACCAATAAAATAAAATAATAATACATGTGAATAATAATAAAATAATAATACACGTGCAACGCACGTGCGGGATTACTAGTTACATAGATATAATAAGTATTCCTGGCTAGACATTAACATGAAGGATTTGGTGCTACGGTTAGAAGCAGGATTGGGCGGAAAGTGTTTCAAGACTTGGTTTATTTTGAGGTTAAGTTTAGAAGAAATCATAGTTGTGTTTTTCTAATCACCTAAAGATGGGATTTTTTTTTCTTTCCTACAGGTTTGAGCTGAAATATTTTGATCCTTTTCTTATCCTGGATGAATTCTTTAGTGGGTTGTCTCTGTCTTTGGTGTATTTTCATTTCTTGAATCTTCAACATAAAATTAAGTTTGCAAGTTTCTTGCTTTCTTATTGATGAATGCTTTTCTAATTTTATGGCTTTATAGTGTCTGCTCCTACTGGATTTCCTGATTAGCGCATAGAAGTTTGATCGCAAAACATTATTTTTTGTAAAAGTGATTTGCTTAATTGTTATGGATTTTGTTTACAAGGTAACTAATCTTTGATTTATGTCTCCATTGTCTTATAGAATACGACATTGTTACTTACATCTCTGAGATATATCAAAATTCCCAATTTTCAGACCACTAATGGTAAAGCTATGATATCTAAGAAACAAAATATAATAATTGTATAAATGAGTACTGTTTTAACTAATGGTAAAGCTATGATGTCTATTTTACAAATTACATTATCAAGATATTTGTTAAGTAAATACAATGCTAATTTATTTAACTAATGTAATTTAAAAACTGATTACTTAAGGCCAAAAAAAAACATGGAAGGTGAAAACTCTATTGTAGAAAGAGTCCTGATAAAAACTCTATTGACAATAGAGTTTTTGACTTTGAATGTCAGATTCATAAAACTCTATTGGCAATAGAGTTTTCTCCTCTATATTTCACCCACCCCAGCCTTTCCAAACTCACTTATCTTCATCACTTCTTATTCTCCCAAGTATTCTTCTTCCTATCCTCTTTTTTTATTTGTTTGTTTTGTTGTATAAATATATATATTGTGTTGTTAACTTGGCAGTGGAGGGCCGAATGTGGTTGCCGTGATGTGGGAGCGGCGTGATTTGAGACCGCCAAAGGTGGTTGCCGATTTTTTTCCGGCAATTAAATATTATATATTTTTTTAATAAATTAATTTTGCTAATTTTATTTGCATATTTCATAAACTTGCAGACCAAATAAATCTCTGTTGACTACCATTTGTTGTTCTTCAGAAGTTGAAAGTAAGTTTTTATATTATGTCTTCTTTATATAAAAATTAAATTCATTAATTGCAAGTTCATTGTTTGGTTAGATTTAGGCAAATTTATTAAAATAAAGTTATTTAAGAATCTAATACGCAAATTACTGCAAAATTAAAATAAGCCTTAGTATAATATCTATTTTTTATAGTAATTCGCGTAATAGATTTTTAAATGGCTTTATTTTAATAAATTAGCCTTAGTTTTAATAATTAAAAAGTTAGTATACATATTAATTAATACCATTATTTTATTGTATTCAATAGACATGTCGTCACAAAATATAGATATTATTGTATATTTTAGAGGAAAAATTATACAAGATGGGTTCACAATATCTTATGATCGTGGTCCAACTCTAATACATAGGTATGCTGGGGGATGACAAAATTGGATGAAATGATTGCAATACTATACCGATTATTAAATCTTGATATTAATCGAGTTTTAGTTGAAGCGGAAGGTGTTTGTTAAGTATAGCTCAAATCGTTCACGATTAATACCAATAATTAGTGACGAGAATTTATGGTTTTTCTTTGATCCGATTTCAGAATTTTCATTTGTCAATGTGTACGTCAAAACGTAACAAATCTAAAATATAACCATATCAGATATAAGAATGAATCTAGAATGTTTTCAATATGTGTCCTTATTGAGAGATGATAATGTTCAGGATATTAGGGGTAGTTCTAGGCAGTATAACTTTGAAAGTGATAATATAAATGAGATTAGGACCAATTATAAGCAGTATAACTTTGGAGGTGATAATGTCCATGATGTTGGGGGTAGTTCTAGGCAGCATAACTCGAGAGATGATAATGTTCATGATGACAATGTGAATGTTGGAAGGATGCCGAAACATTCAGCTCACAACCACCACAACCAGGAACATATTAATTCAGAACCCTCATCTGATGAAGAAAATGACTATAATGATGACGATGATAACGATGGATTAGAGAATGAAATGTATAATGAACAAGGTAGAGGAGATACATCAGAAAGAACAAGTGCTAGTTCATCCCACATCAAATGTGCCACCAGATACGTCGTACGTGTCCATCCTATCATTCCATTTTTCAGTACGGCATATTCAGAGATCCCTGCATATTCTTTTGACCTTCCACTTAGGCGTTTATATTATGATCTGGAGAAAGGTGTGCTTGAAAAAAGGATAAGAAAAGACTGTGTGAAAGATTTTTCTGTCAGAACTGCAAGACGAGTGTACTGCGTTGTAGAGAGAAATACCAAGTTGTGGAAAGTTGAATGCCAACATAGCATGACATGTTATTGGAGTATTCGAGTAATATTGAAACTAAAAATTAGATTATGGCAGATTACAAGATATGGTGGTGACCATACATGTCTTATGAATGAGATTTCCATTGATCATCATAAATTGTGTAGAAATATGATAGCACGTCTTCTTGTGGGCAGTGTTCAATATGATCCTGGTTGCGCAGTCAAATATGTGCAACAATAGGTAAAGAAAAATATGGATGAGAAATATCATATCACAATGCGTGGCACGATCTGAAATGGGCAAGAGAGAATGTTTATGGCACTTGGGAGAGTTCAGTTAGAATGTTGCCAAAGTTTCTAGGTGCTCTAAAAAATGGAATACCGGACATTTGTGGAGTGGGTTCATACGGAGGTAGATGTGCGAGGTGTTAGAAAGCTTTTGTATATATTTTGGGCATCAAACCATGTATCGACAGGTTCAAACATTGTCGAAGAATCATCAGATTGATGGAACTCATCTATATTACAAATACAAACACAAGCTGTTGATTGTCGTGAGTTTAGATGCTAACAATATGGTGTTGCCTCTTGCTTTTCCATAGTTGATGAAGAAACATATGGTTCTTGGAGATGATTTCTTCACATGCTTTCTACGCACATAGTGCAAGGTGCGGATGGAGTGTGTATTATTTCTGATACGGCTGTAATTGACTACAACGTAATTTTATTTCTTTGAATTTTTAGTTTTTAGCACTTTATGTATTTATATATTTTATATTTAGCAATAGAAAGCCTTAGGCTTAATACCGAGGAGTCTGGTGATGAGCACGATTCTTTGCTTTCGCTATGTGGTCTCATGTCCTCGACACTATCACACCTCAGTCATTTGTATCGCCGTCGCAGAAATCCAACCAATGTCCCTAATCAAGAAACTGTGCTAACAACAGTTACACATACTCAGACCCAGAGATAACGGCATAGCAGTTCATCATCGAGTGATATTGCCTCCACACGTTCACACACTACATCACATAGATGTTCAATTGATGTAGGTCCATCTAGTTCTGCGCATCGATTCACAGGTACTACACATGATACGGGTCCATCTAGTTATGCGCGGTGATTCACATCTACTACACATGATGATGCAGGTCCATCTAGGTCTGCACGTCGAGTCACAGCTACTACGTATGCAGATTGGGGACAGACTCATGATTATTATGTTCCTCAACCAGTATATATGCAAAAACCTACACAGTTTATACCACAGGTAGGTATGACACCATTTACACATTCATCCACAGATTTACTTGGTTCAGATTTGGGACTCTAGTATACCATGCCACATCACGGGCCTCTTAAACATGCCATTGATCAATGTGCATTTGATACATCACTGATTCCTTACTCGTCTAAATCCGTGACTCCATATGAGGAGCATATTACTCCACCACAACCGAATAGAAGATGGAGCAGATGAGAGCGGAATAGGCCTACTTGTGGCACTGGAGGATATTATTATATTTATTTTCATTAGAATTGAGGATTGTATTAGGTAATTTAATTAAGTATTAGTTTGACAGTGTTTAACTTTGTAGAATAAGTACATTATCAGCTTTATATTATCTGGTCTTATCTTCATCACTTTATCAGATTTCATCTTTTTACAGTCTGGTGTACTTTTATCAACTTTATTTTTGTTTGGTCAAATACCATCACTTTAGCTTTATGCAATCTAACGTACTTTTATCAACTTTATTATTGATATATCTTGTATTGTCTTTGATATTATATTAGATGTATGCTTTTATGCAGTTTTGTGGTCTTGTCTAATGTACCCTATCAACTTTGCAAAGTGTGGTCTTATGCAAGACTTTACCTTATGTAGTCTTTATCTTTATGCAGTCTTTACATTTATGCAGTTGTTGGGTCTTGTCAAACAAACTTTATCAGATTTACAAAAACTGCCATAAGAACTACTTCACTTGGCCTATAAATGCATGCTCAAATTTTACAGAAAATTATATTTCATCTTCAACTAGTTCTCTCTACCACCCCATATAAATTTTATTATATCCATATTGTATCCACTAAGAAAGAAATTGATAATTTTAACTGGTCTCCTCCACCACCCCCAAAAAAGTCAAGCTCACAATTATTGATGAAATTGTACAATGAAAAATCATCAAAATTGACAATGGCTATGAATATCATCCTTGTCGATTCCCTTTTAAGCGAGATGAGTAAGGGCAATTAGATTGTCGGTGAAGCCAACAACAATCAAGCCATCTTGACAGCCAGGGCTATTCTGAAATGCACATTTGAGTGTGACTTTAAGTTCACTGAGGTCAGTCAATGAGTCAAGCATCTTCAAGCTTGTTATACTTTGTTCGCCAAAATATTGAGTACGTCGGGTATATATTGGGATCACAAACTGAATTTTGTGCACACAACGGAAAAAGACTGGGTTTCTTAGCGCTCGGTACGTGAGACCCCAAAATTTTTGATTAATCAAATTGTAATAGTCTGGATATTGTATCGTGTGATTAAACGTCACAATTTGATATTAATAAAATATAGTTTAATTTCTTTTATTCTTAGTATTTTATTAATGTATTTTATCTCCCTAACTTACTAATTGCTAATTTTAACTATCCCTAATGATATATTACTAACTTAACTTATGTTATATGATTTACTTAGCAACTATAGGAATAGGTGACTTATGACTAGAATTGAGATAAGGTGATGGTCTTATATAAGGAGTAATAGAGTATAAAACATGTGATGAGAGAATTCTTATATCAAAAAAAAAAAAAGAAAATTAGGAGAAGACTTGAAATGGACGGCCAAAGGGATAAGATCAAAAGATAATAAATTTAAACCAAGGCATGCTCATTATTGCAAGCATGACAACCCTTCCCATTCTCAAAGTCTTGAGCACCCAAAAGTTGCAAAAACAAGAAGAGTACAATAATGGCTTAGAATTATGAGGGAGTGGCCGGCCAACATAGGTAGCAACAGAGAATATTGTGCCATCTTCACTTACCTTCACTTACACTACATACTCTTACAACCTTCACCAAAACAACAAACACTCTCTCTCCCTCTCATACACTAGGTCGATTTTAGCAACAAAAATAAGGAGGAGACCAAGTTCTTCAAGAACATAGGCTTGGTAGTAATTTTGAAGCAAAGGAGGTAAGGTGAGACCCTCTAAGTATCTTTCTTTCCTATGTTTTTTCTTTTTCTCTCCAATTTTTTTTCCCATTATCTTGACCCTAAACAAAAAATCACCATTTAAGGGGCTGTCCTAAGAAGGAAGAGGACTTGAGGAAACTTTGGAAGCTAGAAGCCATCTAAGACTACCTTTACCAAAAGCACTAGAAGAGGTGGGTGAATTTTTCTAAACTCATTTTTTTGCATAAAAATAGCATGATATATGTATTTATTTTCTATATATAAATGTCTGGAAAAATTTCAGTTTTATTCAAAAAAAAATTCGAAAAAAAATAAATAATAAAGAAAAAAAATAATAAATTATGTGTATATGAACTTATGTTAAGAAGTGATTTTGCATAGGAAAAATAGCTTATGTATGCTATTATGCTTTATTTTGACATGAATGTATGTGATTAATTTTATTATATATTCTGGAAATTTTTAGTCTTTTTATATTTCTGGAAAAATTTCGAAATTTACATGCTTGTGTGTTGGAAATATGATATAAGTGCTTTTATGTTAGAAATAGCTTTTATATTTGTATATCTTCAAGATGAATGATATATATAAGAATATGTGTTTTAATGATATATTAAATTCTGGACCCATATATTTATGGATAAAATCGTGTTTGGGCCATTTTTGCAATTATAGCAAAATATAGGGCCAAAAATGATAAAAATCAAAAACTGTGAAACCCCACTGAAAAATCCAAAAATTTGAACTAAAATTACTGTAATATAAATAATAATAATTGAAACCCTCCGGGTCAAACAAATACAAATATACGAATTTTTAGATACTTAAATGAAATTTTCCAATCCTTAGGGGGCTAAACTATAAATTTCGAAAATCTGGAAAGTTACTGTCCCAAAACTTTATGAGATTATTTTAATTAATATTCTGGACCTTTAGTCCAAATTTCACGAAAAACGAGCTTGAAACGAGCCCTTAACGGTAAATATTGCCTTTGGGGTTAAAATGGAATTTTCAGAAAATCGGTATTAAATCTGAACATTTTTCAAAACTGTTTTTAATCTACATACTTACTACCCCAAAGAAATTATTAGACTTGGAATCTCATTAAAACCCTTTCTGGTTTAAGAGATATCCAATTTTAAAAGTATCGGGTCAAAATAATAAATTTGGATAAAACTGGGACTGACCTACAATTTTCGAAATTTTGACCCCGAGACCTAGAAAATATGATTCCTTTGAATATTTAAAAAACTTAAGGACTGACCTTGCCCTTTTCCGAGTCCGGGATCACAACTTATGGAATTTTTAAAACCCGCATAAATCTTTCTCTTTAATTAAAATATTTTATTTTAAAATAGTAATTTACCAAGGTCATAGGAATTATTTTATCTTCAAAAATATTAAGTTTATTTATAAAATATTAAATATTTTATTTAATTAAAATTTCTATTATTTTAAATTTATTATCCGAATATTATTCGGGATTTTCATACCGACTAATTGTCATGATAATAAGGCGACTATCTCGCCCGCATAATCCGAACCCTATTAAGGACTTCGGTATAATACATAGAATCAAAGAATAGAATCAGCTAGATTTTTCCCCGATATATATGCCGTGTCAATGACCGACTGACTGAATATCGGACGCGGCAAGTCTATGAACACACCGGTCCTACTGACTGAATGACCGGGTTGGCGTTACATTTTTTGTGCGCAACCATCTGATATGAATTAACGGATTTGTGGAATGGATAAGTCGCGTATGGGATGGGTAGCTTGGCTACAGTCTCATATCGGTCTCCATCGTCCAACTCCCAACCTCGAGCTGGACAGGAGAGTCTGGCGGGTGATTGGGTCATAGGATTCTGGGTATAATCATGATTATGATGTTCTCCGAGATTAGTTGGCTCCACTGTGGAGACGTCGTGCCAACTGGGATAGCGGCTTCAGCCCTATCGACAGGAGGGATAAGGTGTACTGTTTGGGGAGATGATGTTTGATCGACACTTCTCTGCCGTATAAGGTGGTCTGGGTTGGCGTCACACTTTCGTGTGCAACCAACTGATATGAATTGACGGACTGACTAGGTTGGCGTCACACTTTCATGCGCAACCAACTGATCTGGATTGACGGACTGACTGCTAAATAATATTAATAAAACTATTAAGTATATGAAAATGTCATTGCACATTTCTTGCATCAAAACTCATGAAATGATTTTACTGCATAAAATATAAGCCCCACTTGCACACACACTTACCACACCCACTCGAGAATTTTTGTCTCACTCCCTTTATTTTTCCCAACAGAGGATGAGACCTAAGGAAGAGGAAGGCGGCGAAGACTTTGATGCTACCGACTAATCCTATATCTTACCGGACCTTGAGTCAACTGAATCATATTTATGTTATTTTGATGAACGAACAATTGAAAATTTTGTAATAGCCGGGCGTAGGACCCGTAGAAACATTTTGAACAATGATGTACCTTTATTATTTCCGTTGCGACATTTCAGACTTAGACTATTTTGACATTATGTATGATTTGGGATTTTTTGTTATGATTGAATTACTTTTATGAAGGAATAATTGGTTTATTTCGGGCTGGCTTAAGTAAACCGGCCTAAGTTCGTTTGACTGTGTCACGACTCTGAGTTGGGGCGTGACAGATTGGGGTATCAGAGCTCGGCTAGTAAGAAGGAACTTACACCGAGCTAACCAGGATAGGACCCTTTGCCTGTATTGGGTATTACCACTAAAATAAGAATCTGGCGATTGGGAATTATAGAACCCCTTAATTATTTATGGGATACTTAGTTGATTTCTTGACATAGATATATCTTATAGCACTTGGTTTTTCTTCCTTAGTAATTATATGCCTATTTTGATATCATACTTGTGCTTGTTCAGGTATGGAGCACGAGACCGTTCCATTGACGAGTATGAGGATGAGGAGTCTGCTTGAAAGGAATTACCATGCCGACGCGGCTGGATATTGGGAAGGAAAGTACTCCCGCATTGCCACCCGACTCCATCTATCACAAAAGCATGCTCAGTCACTTGAAAGAGTGGTATGCGAGCGACATGAATCTACAGTGGACCTACACTGTGAGTTCAAGGTGCAAAAGATGAAAATGGAAGAATGGGATAACGAAATAAAAAAGTTGAAGGAAGAGATAAACATTTTGCGTGAGGCGAATCACCAGGCGAACGAGAAACACTTGCGTTTGACTCACGTTAATGCCCAGCTACGCGAAAGGGCTGAGCAAAGTGAGGGCCTCGTGGATCAGCATCTTCAAACTATCGAGCACCTTAACGCAGTGGTGCACGAGAACGAGGAAGCATTGGATGGTGCGCTTGAAACGATGGCCCAGATGCATGGCCAGATCGAGGCTCTGGACAAGTAGAGGAAGGGGAGGATGATTCTTGAACCAGGCCAACTTCATACACCGGACCCGACTTCCGAGAAATAGGGTTCTGGAGGCCATTAACATCGGTCCGGTGGTGGTCGGGACCGTAAGTGGAGCTGAAGCGTAATCTTAGGAAGAGGATCCGAGAGGAGGATCCGGGAGGAAGATCCAAAAAGAGGATCTAGAAATGGACCCCATTGACTTCTGCAGATCCTAATGAAGAGCGGGGAGGATCGAACCGGATGATCGACATCGAGGAGATAGCGATGACGATGCACGCAAAGACGGCAAATCACAGATTAGATTAGCTCATTTATTTTCGCCATTTTCTGTATTTCGATTCTGTAATAGACCAAGTTGTAATGGATAGCGTAATCATGGTTCAGTGACTATTGTTTGTAATTCGACTTAAGTTTTCCTTAGTAATGAACTCGTATTTTCCTTTAATTGCGCTATGTGTTACTATTCTTATATCTCTCGTACTTGTTTATTTAAATTGACATGTCGTGAGTCTTGCATATCATGTCTACGATCTTCAAATACATAAAGTGGATGAACTCTAATCTTTCTATATACAGATGGCCGAAAGAAGAGAAGGCTTAAGGCCACGCGGTCTTGACAGGGAGGATCCCAATCCTTCCCCAGAGAGAACACCCTCACCTGAACTACCACCCCCGCCACCTCATCCCCCAGTTGCGGGAGACAATTTAACCGCTCAGGCCTTGCAGCAGATCTTGTTGTTTATGCAGCAACAGGTTGGGCAAAATCGGGATGTGCCCGAGCCTGCGTGGGATGCTCACGATCGGGTACTGGAGCGAATTCTGCGCTTTGACCTGCCAGTCTTTAGGGGGGAACTAGATGATGCAAAGGCCGAGGATTGGCTTGAGCGAATGGAGAACATATTTGCTGCCCTTCAGTACTCAGAGGAGCATCAGATAACATTGGTTGTTTACCGACTGGAATTTGTATCCCGAGACTGGTGGAGGGCTGTGGAGAGGAAATAGGTTCAGGACAGAACCCGAAGGACATGGGAAAATTTCATGTTGGAGTTCAATGACCAATATATCCCGCAGGTGGTCCGAGAGGCCCGCAGGGACGAGTTTCACCAACTAAGGCAGGGTAGTATGACGGTTGCACAGTATGAGTTCGAATTTCACCGCTTGTCCAAATACGCTCTTGGGTCCATAAACACCAAGGCCGACAAGTTATACAAGTTTACCAGAGGTCTGAGGTTGGAACTACAGAAACAATTGTTGACTGTTGAGATGGACACTTACTCGGTTGCGGTCAGGGCAGCTTCCCGAGTGGAGATGGGTCTGAGCCGGATTGGACGACTACGATGAGGGGCGGGGCATCGGCTCAAAGAGGCCGATGTGGGGGAGGACATCGGGCCGCTGTAAAGTTCGTAACGGCGGGCAAGAAGGGGCTAATAAAGGAAAACAGCCCGCGTAGGGCCAGACATGCTCTCACTGCAACAAACCAGGACACTTGCCAGACCACTGCTGGCGTAAACAAGGAAAGTGCCTCCGATGCGGTAGTGCTAAGTTCTCCGAGCTTAGCTAGCTCCACTGTGGAGACGTCGTGCCAACTGAGATAGCGGCTTCAGCCCTATCGATAGGAGGGATAAGGTGTACTGTTTGGGGAGATGATGTTTGATCGACACTTCTCTGTCGTATAAGGCGGTCTGGGTTGGCGTCACACTTTCGTGCGCAACCAACTGATATGAATTGACGGTCTGACTAGGTTGTCGTCACACTTTCATGCGCAACCAACTGATCTGGATTGACGGACTGACTGCTAAATAATATTAATAAAACTATTAAGTATATGAAAATGTCATTGCATGTGTCTTGCATCAAAACTCATGAAATGATTTTACTGCATAAAATATAAGCCGCACTTGCACACACACTTACCGCACCCACTAAGAATTTTTGTCTCACTCCCGCCTATTTTTTCCAACCAGAGGATGAGACCCTGCCGAAAGAGGAAGGCGGCGAAGACTTTGATGCTACCGACTAATCCCATATCTTACCGGACCTTGAGTCAACTGAATTTTATTTATGTTATTTTGATGAACGAACAATTGTGAAATTTGTAATAGCCGGGCGTAGGACCCGTAGAAACATTTTGAACAATGATGTACCTTTATTATTTCCGTTGCGACATTTCAGACTTAGACTATTTTGACATTATGTATGATTTGGGATTTTTTGTTATGATTGAATTGTAAGTCCAAGCGGCTACGATAATCTAGAGGGGGGGTGAATAGATTATCTCCATCTTTTCGATTTCGTTCTCTTTTAACAATCGAATGCTCAACCAAAATAATGAAGGTGCGGAATGTAAACAACACACGTCGATTTAAAGAGGTTCAACCCACCTAGGGCCTAATCCTCTACCACCCCAAAGATATCAGGGATGGATTTCGAAAAGAAAAGAATTTTATTAATTACCAAAATTAATACAAATTCAACTTACAACACCTTGAAGAGCACCACACTCTTCTTCAACACCACCTTTGGAGATTACCACAATCTCCCTTTGAAGATTACCACAATCTTCCTTCAACGGCACCTTGTGAAGATTACCACAATCTTCAACCTTGAAGAATACCTAATTCTTCAACACCTCAAATAAGAAGATTACCACAATCTTCTTGTACCTATCACCTAAATCATCCAAGTGTGCTCTTACCACAAGAACACTCACAAGGATATCTTGTGTTTGAATGATAACCAAAAATCAAGATTACAACTCAATAATGAATAATACAATTTGAGTGCAAAGTGTAATCAAGAATAGCCTAGACCTCAAAGATGTGAAAGTGATAAGCTAGGCAATATTACAACAAGAATAATGACTATGAAAGACCAAGTGTTTGCTTGAAGTGTATCTTGTTGTGTTGTATCTCAATTGTTGTGTTGGTTGCTCCAAAACTTCCTCTATTTATAGGAGATGATTGATCAAGCATAGGCTCCTCTTGGGGATTGAAAATCTCTGAAAAATACAATTAAAATCAAGAATATAGTGTTAGAAATCAATCCCACAATTTAAGGAAATGTGTCTGCTGTCAAACGGTCATATTTTTGTTGTCAATACATAGGGCGACCGGTCGCACAGAAATAGACGTTGGAAAAAATACACAGCAAAATAACACAGGGCGACCGGTCGACGTCTACCTCGACCGGTCGACCATCTCCCCAACCGGTCCCCCTCATGGATTTTGCAAGGATTAAAAGTTCTGTTTCGAAACACACTTGCACAGTACCGGCCGACATTGCGGCATTTGGCGATCGGCCGACCGACTGGATCGACGCCCTTGATCGGCCGGTCGACTGCTTGTTTTTCCTTCCGTCTCATTTTTGTTTCTAAAAACGTCTTCAGTAACGGGTTGCCCTATGGCGGCCGGCCGACCACGAGACAGAAATATTGTCCAATTTTTGTCGAAAATAAAACTCAAGAAATACTCCGAAAATTTAGTAAAAACATTTTAAACCGATCGGAAGTATTAGGACAACATTTAGAAACATCGTTTGAGAGTGAAAACCCAATAACGTAAAATCATTAAAAGCGTTGTCCATTTAGACGGAAATAAACTTTGAGAAAATACTTCCGGAAAATATTAAAACCATTTTAAATCATTTAGGAGTATTTGGACAACCTTTAAAAAACATTGTTTTGGTGATAAAATAAAATCATCAAAATTAAGATAAAAAACATGTATCAAACAATCTCCCCATTTTTGATGATTACAAACCAAAACAATTTTTACACAAACTAAGAGAGCAATTTTTAGAAATGATTTTCCGGTAAAAACATTTGACCGTTTGGAAGCAACCAAAATTTCCAAAAATATTAAGGCAACCAAGTAGGGAGTAAATATTTTCAAAAATAAGCACAAGCTCCCCCTATCCACAAGCACATCAAGAATAATGTAAGAGCAATAATCCATAAGCCAAAAGCTTTAGCTTTTACAATTTGTTCAAGAGCTTATAAGCTCCCCCTGTCACAAAACAACATTAAATAATAATATAAGTCCATCAAGCAACAATTGGACTAAAAATAAATCACAACATATGGCTTTTATGAGCCATAGCTTATAGCTTTTATGACAAGCTTTTATTAGCTTCTTTGAGCTAATGAGCCAATATCCTGTTTTTCTCCCCCTTTGGAATCATCAAAAAGAATGTTAGGATGGTGAAAGCACCATACGATAATATCAAAACATGCCAAATGGACGGTAAAAACCGTTTGAGCAATTTAAAGCATAATCATCCAAGGAAAGTGAGAGAATTGAAACATAAAAGATTCATAAGCTCATTAGTATGCTAAGAACAAGATTTCAAAAAGATTTTAAGACATTTTGAAGCAAGAGAATCATGTAGAAGTTGAAAGTTTTATTGCGACATTTTAACAAACACCTTGTGTGCGTAAAAAATAGAAGAGGTTGTATATAACCTTTGTAAATGGTTCAAGCCAAAAATTTGCATATCATCAATCAACCTCATTTCAAAGCTCGAAAAATCACATGCACCATATGCAATAATTTGTTCATCAATTAAGAAGCTCAAAGTAGATTCTCAAGGGTTCAACCCAATTGAGATAAGCTAAGAAAGATCAAGGCATTACAAATGCCAAAAAAAATTAGAGCAACCATCAAGTAATAAGTCATGCTTTCAACAATACATGTATCAAATGTCCCAACATATTCAACTAAGCATAACAAAGCAATAAAAGAAGCACTTTTACCATCAAGTACTTCATACCAATTTTCAAACAATGCTTTAGAGTATTTTTACCATCAAATACTCCATCAAAGTCATGATTATTCACAAGTCATTATCAACTTGCAATATTAACCCTTTTAAGAAAAAAAAACAAGCAAATATCATTAGTACAAATGAGTTTTACACAAATTCATCAAAATACAAAACAACTTAAATGAAAATACTAGAAAGTAAAGGGGTGGGGTAACATCATTCCTCATCCGAGGAGAAGCAAGATCCGGGAATAAAGTCCTTGATGAATTTCTTTAACTTGCCGATAGACTTTTGCATTTTAGAGGTCTTTTGCTCCAAAGCCTCATACCTCGTCTCATGAAAAGCCCTCATCTCATCAAATTCGGCTTGAGTATACCTCCTAGGCGGTTGAGCACCGGTATTACCCTCCGGATTGCTTGGTTCGCCTTCTTCCACCAATCTTGCGGCCCCGGCGTCATCAAAGATGTCATTAGGATCGGGGGACTCTTGACCTCTGCCTCTAGCCATTTTGGTAGGTCGGATGTCCATATTCTTAAGATCGTGACTATTTGGGTGATATTATCAATGTCGAAGTCATTTTGAAAAACTTCCGAGTTAAACTCCGACGAAGGAAGTCGATTGAATAAGAAGTTTACAAATCCAATTTTCCATGACCAACTTCTTATTACCTTGAGTAATGGACTCGATAAGACATTGAATAAGTATGGCACCAAAGTTAAGTGGTTCCCTCCTAGCAATCTTATAAGTCAAAAAGTAATCCATATTGCTAGGCATCTTTCCCGACTTACCACAAATGCAATATGCGACAATGACCGATAAAATGCGATGCTCAAGTGTCATTGCCAACAAAGAATACTTAGGCCATACTCCCAAATACATCTTGACTTCTTTCATCGACACCCCAACATTTCATCATTCCAAGTCCCACAAGAGAAGTAATCCCAACCACCTTCTCTAACATGTAAAAGCCGGCAAATATCATTGGGAGTCCATCTAAAATGACGACCCTTTATAAGCGAATTAACGGCAATCGGCTTTCTATCATTATCATATTCAACCCACATATTGGCATAAAAGAGTTGGATAATATCATCATCATACAACACATAAGCATGTTCCCATAAATACATCCAACCTTGCTCCTCAAAAAATCCTCTAATCGTAGGATACTCATTCGTAAATGAACTAAAACGACACATTTTAGTCCGAGCAATCGACTTTCCTCCCATTCCCGAGTCCTCGTAATACCATTCCGCATATTTATGAATGAAATTAAGAACATTGTGGGAATTAGGGGCTTGAGTAACAAAGGATTTTTTACCTTTCGCCCAACGGCAATTTTGGAGCGAAATCGTTCCGCGTAGCTCGGTAATTTGGGCCCGAGAGAGAATGGGATTTTGAACATCATCACCTTCTTGAGCCACGTTTCTTTTAGCGGCTCGAATATCCCTTTGTTCGGCTTCCTCTTGCCGATTTCTTGACGAACCCTCTCCGCCCCTTCTACGCTTGGAGATGGGATTTCGACCGGTGGAATTCTTTGGAGGTGCCATATAAGTAAGATTCTTGTGAAAATAAGAAGATTAGCAACAAGAATCGTGAAAAATGACGAAGAATTGAAGATTATGAAGAAAAGGGAAAAAATGCGCTGAACAAGGGTTTGGGGGAATTTTCTTCTTCTGTGCGAAATGAAGAACGTAACGTTATAAGTGAAAAATAACCCTGGGCGACGGCCGAGGTGGGGTGCGACCGGTCGAGTGCGGCGGCGACCGGTCGCCCCGCTATGACCGTCCCAGGTGATTTTTCTTTCTCCGATTTTTCCAAAATTCGATTTTCCACCCCAAAAGTTTTAAAACTTTGCAAAAAAAAAAATAAGTTTGGACTATATCCAACAAATATGGGTTTTGGGAAAACATATAAATGATAAACTCGAGACTAAACACGTAGTGCCTTTTAAAAGAAAATATTTGCAAGTTCAATTTGGGGCACTTAAGGGGTCAAAATGAAATATCTTGAAAGATATGTGCATAATATCGAGTTTAAAGAAAAATACGAGTAGACATACCTCGATGGTTTAAGAAACTTGATGACGTAATAGCCAATGAGTATGAAGTGTGTATCCTACACAATTCTTAGACAACATATGCATAGAAAATTCAAGTGTAGGCAAATAATATGAGATAACAAAAAGAGCTTATGCTATAAGATTTCATAAGAGATAATAAGCCACATAAGTCTAATGAAAAGCTCAAGAGTTTTTAGAAAAAACATGCAAGGTCTCTTTTAAAAATATTGAAACTCATAAATATATAAGAGACCTATTTTAAAAAATAAATACTTGAAAAATTATTTTGCAATTAAGACACAATTTAAAAAAATGCATATACAAATGGGGAGATACGGTTTACCAATTACGCCGTTTCCATGGGTTGTGTCTTTCCCATTGTTGATGATGATATCTTCCCATTTGGAAGTCACTTTGTTGATGATGACTTCCTTGATTACTCCATTTCCAAGGTTTGTTACCTTCCCATGGTTGATGGTTTCTTCTTCTTTGAAAATTATCTTGTTGATGATGTCTTTGCCATTTCCAAGGATTGTGTTCTTCCCATTTTTGATTATACGCTCTTCTTGGAAATTGGCTTTGTTGAGAGTAGTTCCTTCTTTGATCAAATGAAACGTTCATTTGATGTTTTCTTGGTGGCATGAATTTTCTCCGATTTTTGCTTTGCCGGGCACCTAATAGCACATTGTTTTGTGGTACCCTCATGTGTTTGGGTCCTTTAAGATTAGCTTTGAGACTTTTAGGTCTCCAACAATATTTAGAGCTATTTCTAGCCCGACAAGAATTAGCCGTATGACCCTTTTTGCCACAATAAAAACAAGTAGTAATTTAGGAGCATAATGACCAATATGCATAGTGACTTGATCCTTTTTCATATGATTAACAACTTTAGGCTTATGATCAAGTCCTTTATCACAATTATGAATATCAACAATATTGGACATTTTATTGGTACTCGAGTTGGATTTTAATAAATCCTTTTTCATGCAATCAATATTCTCAACAAGAGTACTATTTTCTATTTCAAGATTTCTAACCTTATCAAGAGTGGTGGTGTGAGCACATGATAGTGATTCATAGGAAGTAAATAAACTATCCTTATCATTTTTCAAAATATTGAATTCCTTTTTCAAATTTTTATACTTAACAAGCAAGCTTTGGAATTCATCTTGAAGATCATCAAAATCATTTTGCAAATCACTATAATCATTTTGAATAACAATATCATAAGAAGTAGAGGGCTTAAGACATACCTCATTTTCTTCATTGATGCCCATAAAACAATATTCAACTTCTTCATAATTGGAAGTTGTAGGAGGCTTATTCCTTAGATTTGAGCTTGTATGATCTTGAGAAGTAGATGCTTTTGTTTGACTCCTTTCATTTGCAAATACTCCATAGATGGCTTCTAATTTTTCCCATACTCCATGTGCCGACTTTATTCCTACAATATGTTCATATTCTAAATTAGTAAATGAACAATATAAAATATTTAAAGCCTTACCGTTTAAGGAGATGATTTTCTTTTCTTCATCATTGAGCTTTTTGAAGCCTTTTGAGGTGTATGGTGTATCTTTCGTCGGAATGGATTCTCCATTAATGACGGTGTTCCAAATGTCGAACCCGCAACCTTGTAGATAGCATTCCATTCTTTCTTTCCAAAAATTAAAATTCTTGGAATCAAATAGTGGTGGCTTGGTGGTGGAGGTGCCGGATAGATGAGCTTCGTTCGTAGCCGTTGATCGTTTCTCTTCACTCGCGATGTGAAACGAGCTTGCCAAAGAGTTTGGCTTTGATACCACTTGTAAGTCCAAGCGGCTACGATAATCTAGAGGGGGGGTGAATAGATTATCTCCATCTTTTCGATTTCGTTCTCTTTTAACAATCGAATGCTCAACCAAAATAATGAAGGTGCGGAATGTAAACAACACACGTCGATTTAAAGAGGTTCAACCCACCTAGGGCCTAATCCTCTACCACCCCAGTATATCCGGGATGGATTTCGAAAAGAAAAAGAATTTTATTAATAACCAAAATTAATACAAATTCAACTTACAACACCTTGAAGAGCACCACACTCTTCTTCAACACCACCTTTGGAGATTACCACAATCTCCCTTTGAAGATTACCACAATCTTCCTTCAACGGCACCTTGTGAAGATTACCACAATCTTCAACCTTGAAGAATACCTAATTCTTCAACACCTCAAATAAGAAGATTACCACAATCTTCTTGTACCTATCACCTAAATCATCCAAGTGTGCTCTTACCACAAGAACACTCACAAGGATATCTTGTGTTTGAATGATAACCAAAAATCAAGATTACAACTCAATAATGAATAATACAATTTGAGTGCAAAGTGTAATCAAGAATAGCCTAGACCTCAAAGATGTGAAAGTGATAAGCTAGGCAATATTACAACAAGAATAATGACTATGAAAGACCAAGTGTTTGCTTGAAGTGTATCTTGTTGTGTTGTATCTCAATTGTTGTGTTGGTTGCTCCAAAACTTCCTCTATTTATAGGAGATGATTGATCAAGCATAGGCTCCTCTTGGGGATTGAAAATCTCGAGAAAAATACAATTAAAATCAAGAATATAGTCTGTTAGAAATCAATCCCACAATTTAAGGAAATGTGTCTGTTTGTCAAACGGTCATATTTTTTTCAATAATACATAGAGGCGCCGTCGCATTTAAATAGACGTTGGAAAAAATACACAAAGCAAAATAACACAGGCGCACGGTCGACGTCTACCTCGACTGGCCGACCATCTCCCCAACCGGTCCCCTCATGGATTTTGCAAGGATTAAAAGTTCTTTCAAACACACTTGCAGTGTACTGGGTCGGCCGGCCATTGGCGACGGGTCGACCGGACGGTCGACGCCTGATGCGCACGGCCGACCGCTTGTTTTTTTTCCTTCCGTCTCATTTTCTGTTTCTAAAACGTCTTGGTCACGGGTTGCCCTATGATGAAGCGGTCGACCACGAGACAGTAAATATTGTCCAATTTTTGTCGAAAATAAAACTCAAGAAATACTCCGAAAATTTAGTAAAAACATTTTAAACCGATCGAAAGTATTAGGACAACATTTAGAAACATCGTTTGAGAGTGAAAACCCAATAACGTAAAATCATTAAAAGCGTTGTCCAATTTAGACGGAAATAAACTTTGAGAAAATACTCAGGAAAATATTAAAACCATTTTAAATCATTTAGGAGTATTTGGACAACCTTTAAAAAACATTGTTTTGGTGATAAAATAAAATCACCAAAATTAAGATAAAAAACATGTATCAAACATGAATTACTTTTATGAAGGAATAATTGGTTTATTTCGGGTGGCTTAAGTAAACCTACTAAGTTCGTTTGATCGTGTCACGCTCCGAGTTGGGCGTGACAGACAGTATCGAGCTCGGCTAGTAAGAAGGAACTTACACCGAGCTAACTAGGATAGGACCCTTTGCCTGTATTGGGTATTACCACTAAAATAAGAATCTGGCGATTGGGAATTATAGAACCCCTTAATTATTTATGGGATACTTAGTTGATTTCTTGACATAGATATATCTTATAGCACTTGGTTTTTCTTCCTTAGTAATTATATGCCTATTTTGATATCATACTTGTGCTTGTTCAGGTATGGAGCACGAGACCGTTCCATTGACGGAGTATGAGGAGCTGTGCGGCCGAAAGGAATTACCATGCCGACGCGGCTGGATATTGGGAAGGAAAGTACTCCCGCATTGCCACCCGACTCCATCTATCACAAAAGCATGCTCAGTCACTTGAAAGAGTGGTATGCGAGCGACATGAATCTACAGTGGACCTACACTGTGAGTTCAAGGTGCAAAAGATGAAAATGGAAGAATGGGATAACGAAATAAAAAAGTTGAAGGAAGAGATAAACATTTTGCGTGAGGCGAATCACCAGGCGAACGAGAAACACTTGCGTTTGACTCACGTTAATGCCCAGCTACGCGAAAGGGCTGAGCAAAGTGAGGGCCTCGTGGATCAAAGATCTTCAAACTATCGAGCACCTTAACGCAGTGGTGCACGAGAACGGAAGCATTGGATGGTGCGCTTGAAACGATGGCCCAGATGCATGGCCAGATCGAGGCTCTACAGCAGCAAGTAGAGGAAGGACAGATACTGCTGAACCAGGCCAACTTCATACACAGACCCAGCTTCTCAGAAATAAGGTTCTGGAGGCCATTAACATCGGTCCGGTGGTGGTCCTGGGACCAGAAGTGGAGCCTGAAGCAGAACCGGAAGAGGATCCAGAGGAGGATCCGGAGGAAGATCCAAAAGAGGATCTAGAAATGGACCCCATTGACTTCCTGCAGGATCCTAATGAAGAGCAGGAGGATCTGAACCAGATGATCGACATCGAGGGAGATAGCGATGACGATGCACGCAGCACCGTCACAGATTAGATTAGCTCATTTATTTTCGCCATTTTCTGTATTTCGATTCTGTAATAGACCAGATTGTAATGGATAGCGTAATCATGGTTCAGTGACTATTGTTTGTAATTCGACTTAAGTTTTCCTTAGTAATGAACTCGTATTTTCCTTTAATTGCGCTATGTGTTACTATTCTTATATCTCTCGTACTTGTTTATTTAAATTGACATGTCGTGAGTCTTGCATATCATGTCTACGATCTTCAAATACATAAAGTGGATGAACTCTAATCTTTCTATATACAGATGGCCGAAAGAAGAGAAGGCTTAAGGCCACGCGGTCTTGACAGGGAGGATCCCAATCCTTCCCCAGAGAGAACACCCTCACCTGAACTACCACCCCCGCCACCTCATCCCCCAGTTGCGGGAGACAATTTAACCGCTCAGGCCTTGCGTGCAGATCTTGTTGTTTATGCGGCAGCAACAGGTTGGGCAAAATCGGGATGTGCCCGAACTGCGCGGATGCTCACGATCGGAATCGAGCGAGTCTGCGCTTTGACCTGCCAGTCTTTAGGGGGGAACTAGATGATGCAAAGGCCGAGGATTGGCTTGAGCGAATGGAGAACATATTTGCTGCCCTTCAGTACTCAGAGGAGCATCAGATAACATTGGTTGTTTACCGACCGGAATGGAAGAGTCTGAGGTGGAGGGCTGTGGAGAGGAAATAGGTTCAGGACAGAACCCGAAGGACATGGGAAAATTTCATGTTGGAGTTCAATGACCAATATATCCCGCAGGTGGTCCGAGAGGCCCGCAGGGACGAGTTTCACCAGCTAAGGCAGGGTAGTATGACGGTTGCACAGTATGAGTTCGAATTTCACCGCTTGTCCAAATACGCTCTTGGGTCCATAAACACCAAGGCCGACAAGTTATACAAGTTTACCAGAGGTCTGAGGTTGGAACTACAGAAACAATTGTTGACTGTTGAGATGGACACTTACTCGGTTGCGGTCAGGGCAGCTTCCCGAGTGGAGATGGGTCTGAGCCGGATTGGACAGCTACAGTAGGGCAGGGCATCAGGCTCAAAGAGGCCAGTGGCCGGGAGGACATCCGGGCCGCCTGTAAAGTTCCAGAACGGCGGAACCGAAGGGGCTAATAAAGGAAAACAGCCCGCGTAGGGCCAGACATGCTCTCACTGCAACAAACCAGGACACTTGCCAGACCACTGCTGGCGTAAACAAGGAAAGTGCCTCCGTGCGGTAGTCTTAAGTTCTCGAGCTTAGCTAGCTCCACTGTGGAGACGTCGTGCCAACTGAGATAGCGGCTTCAGCCCTATCGATAGGAGGGATAAGGTGTACTGTTTGGGGAGATGATGTTTGATCGACACTTCTCTGTCGTATAAGGCGTGCAGGTTGGCGTCACACTTTCGTGCGCAACCAAGCGATATGAATTGTGATCCGACTAGGTTGTCGTCACACACTTTCATGCGCAACCAAGCGATCCGGATTGAATGATGACCGTTCGCTAAATAATATTAATAAAACTATTAAGTATATGAAAATGTCATTGCATGTGTCTTGCATCAAAACTCATGAAATGATTTTCGCATAAAATATAAGCCGCACTTTGCACACACACTTACCGCACCCACTAAGAATTTTTGTCTCACTCCCTTTATTTTTTCCAACCGGAGGATGAGACCTGCCGAAAAGAGGAAGGCGGCGAAGACTTTGATGCTACCGACTAATCCCATATCTTCTTGGGACCTTGAGTCAATCGAATTTTATTTATGTTATTTTGATGAACGAACAATTGTGAAATTTGTAATAGCCGGGCGTAGGACCCGTAGAAACATTTTGAACAATGATGTACCTTTATTATTTTCGCTGCGACATTTCAGACTTAGACTTTTTGACACTATGTATGATTTGGGATTTTCTGTTATGATTGAATTACTTTTATGAAGGAATAACTGGTCTATTTCGAGCTGGCTTAAGTAAACCGGCCTAAGTTCGTTTGACTGTGTCACGGCTCTGAGTTGGGGCGTGACAGGGTAAAATAAATTTTTTTATATTCCTCCAATATATTATATATTTATATACCTTTTTTTTATAAGTATATTAATAATAATTCATATTCTTTGTTTTTGTAGGATGATCCAACAATTACTCCAGATGCTTATATATTAGAGGGAGCCTTTAGTTGACAATCTTGAAACACTGTTGAAGAAACCGAGCTCGAAAATGCAATGCTCAAGCAACTTATCGCCGCACCTCTACGCGACTTGCTACCACGGCCAAGGTTTGGAGGTAATGTTGAGCATGGAAGTTCTTCTTCATGCCATAATTGATCGTGCATGGTTAGGTTGTTCGCGACTTATCTTAGCATGATATTTCGTATTCCAAAATTTAATTGTTATTTTGAGTTGTTTTATTAATTATGTAATCCAATTATATTTTTTTATTAAGTAAGCGTATTTTAGGTTTTATTATGTAACTCAATTGTAACGCAGTTGATGATTCCGATTCCAGTTGTAATGCAGTTGACGTTTCCTATATCAGTTGTGCTTTTTAATTCATTATAAATTCAAGCAATTTTTTCAAATTTTGAGCAAAAACCAGTTGTACTTATTCAAAAAATGGAGTATGTATTTTAAAATTTGTAAAGTACGAAATCAATTAAATTAATTTTTTTTAAAAAAATTCTAAAAGTTAATTAATTAAAAAAGTTCATAAAAGACAGAGGTGCCAGTGCATTTTAGATTCGAATGAAGCGACTAAAAAAAAATATCAAAGTCAAAAACTCTATTGGCAACAGAGTTTTTATCAGGAATCTGCAGCTTTTGGATGAAAACTCTTTCGTTATATGTATATATATTTGCGTTAAATGATTAAATCAGTTTTAAAATTACTATAGTTAAATAAATTAGCCTAAATACAAACTACCCACAAGAAATAGGCTAATTTCGAGGCTTTTTGTTTAATTTCTCGTGGAGTCAAATTCTCATCAGTATGGATAAACGAAATAGCTCCGGCCTCTGCTCTCCATATAAAGGACATGGCGATCATAAGGGTGTTCGTAATACCTTAAGGAAGTATTCGTAATTTTAAAAGATATCTGGATTTTTTTCATAAGTAGGCTAAATTTCAGAGAGTATCCAAACTTTAACAATAAATTGCCTTTGATGGTTTTTCTCAATAGAACTTGAGATCATAGCAGGGGCTGAAAACCTGTTGCTTGAGCCATCTGCAGATTACTTTCATCTAAAATTGATCTTAATGCTGAGATATCACTGTCAAAAGTCCATTTTTTGCCACAACTTCAACTCCAATGGCATCAGTTCAATGACACTGATACAAGTGATCAAACAAAGGAAGAAAATACTACATATGCCTAAACTAAAAGAACTCAAAGTCCAAATATTTACCCCCAGATTTCCCATCTGTCCCTGCTACCCTCGTACTACCACCACTCATCCCAACAGGGCCCATTTGTCCGTTTTTCACCGGAAGTTCCGCCTCAACTGGCCTAGGCACCTCAGGGGGCGTGCTGCAGCGGATCAGAGCCCAATTAACACCTTCAAAGAAAGGGTGCTGTTTAATCTCAGTTGCTCCTCTTTTCACCCCAAGCCGATTTTGTGGCTCCTTAACAAGCAATCCACGGATAAGATCCCGACTAGCATAACTCGTCGTCGGTGAATCAGGAAATTTGAGCTGTTGTCCTATGATGTTAAAAAGCGTCGCTCGATTTCCTGCACCCTTGAATGGGGTTTTACCATATAGCAATTCATGCAAGAAAATACCGAACGTCCACCAGTCCACCGCACTACCATGCCCTTCGCCTTTGATAATTTCGGGGGCCAAGTATTCGTGGGTTCCAACGAATGACATGGAACGGGCGCGGTAGGTTCGCAACTAGCTCAGGTAATGTAGAAGATGACATCACGGGATTTGCTCGGGACTTTTCAGTTTTTCTTATTTTTCGAGGGAAAATTCGAGGAAGGAAGCATGCTGGTTGAATGCATACTGATGTTGGCTCGATACAAGATGGCTGCACGCAGAATGCAGCTCCTCGTTTGGAAGGATCGGAATTGAATGTGGATGTTCTTATTAGGGTTGGTGAAACTGCACATCTAAGGGAAAGGTCAAAGTCGGAAAGCATAATATGGCTATCGTCGCGGACTAGAACGTTTTCTGGTTTTAGGTCTCTGTATACTACACCCAGCATGTGAAGGTACTCGAGTGCCAATAGAACTTCAGCTGCATAAAATCTGTGCCATTAAGCAAATAAGCAGTTAAAACCATTTACAAACATAATGGGTTGATAGCAAATGGTTTTATTATATCAATGTGTAAATAACACAAGACGGATGGCTAGAATATCTCAAGCGTATTATTCTTAAGTTCCATGAGAACAATGGTCTGAATAAACTGAATACTGGATTCCAAGATTCATTTAAGCTCAGATAAACTAATTTTAAAGTTTAATATACTTTGGTGTTAAGTTAAAAAGAATGCATACAAGCAATTCGACATGATATTCAAGCGCCTTACTTTTTTGATCTAGACCAAATAATTCCTATTTCAGTTAGTTCAGCCTCATATAAAAAGTGAATCTAATTTAGATTTAGTCCATAATTCAAATTGATGGAAACACATTCTCATCAAATTCAGAGCTAGAATCTGCACTAGGAATGGATAATTAACCCAGTTAAAAGGCCATTTTGTGTAACAAAAAACAATACAAACTTCAAAATAAAAACCAAGAACATACCGAGCGGCATATTCTGAAAAATGCTTTCCTGGTTGTCGCTGTCTCATGGTATGCAGATCTCCTCCAGGACAATATTCCATAACCAAGCATGAAAATCTATCCGTCTCAAAATGAGTGTACAATGTTGGCAAGAACGGATGGTCCAGAAGCTGCAAGATTTCTCTCTCCGTCTGCGCTCTGGTCAACTTCTTCCTGCTAGCAAGGGACGCCTTATCCATTACCTTCATCGCAAAGAAACACCGAGTTGCGCTCAGCTCCGATAGATACACACTCCCAATATCCCCACAGCCAAGTCTTTTCAGTAACCTAAAATGGCTCATGCCTAAGATACCATCACGTGTTCGAATAGCAAGAATAGCCTTCCATCTAGGATCATTTCCTTTGTGAGGCTTATTAGCACTGCCAGTAATGTTACTCCAGTTACTGTCATCACTAAGACCACTGCTATCACTGGCTCGACTAATGCTAGATTTAGTACTCTCAAGAGAATCCCCTCGAATGCTCCCTTTAGTACTCTCATAATTTCTGTCCACACTAAGCATGCCATCACTCATTACGCCATCACTATGGTAAGTGCTAGCACAGCTATTCACAATGCTCATAGCCGTAGCAACACCAATACTATCAATGCTACTATGTGGACTAACATTGCCACTTGGAGGCAATGAAGCATCCCAAATACATTCTTTTTCCTCAGAATCCGGTAAAGGACTTGCTTCTGTGTTTTGTGACGGACGAGGAACTGAAAACGGGTCGTTGGGTTCTTCAACCAACCTCTCGAGTGGCGAAAGTAATGATGGGCTCGGTTTGATACTTGGTACCCTGATTGAAAGACCCTCAAGAAAAGGGCCATTCATAGGCAGGCTTTTAACCGAACATTTTCCATTTTCATTGTCCTCACCAATTGGTACGTAGACTGGCCTCATTATATCCGTGTCAACGGGCTCAGGGGGGTGACTCACCCCATGAAAAGAAGTCGACCCAGCTTCCTCAAAGGAATCACCACGGACTTTAAAGCGAAACGATATCGGAGATGAGTTCTTCATCCTCCTGTGGAAAGTGCTTCCCCTTCCATGCTTGTGCAGGGGCAGGTAAATCAAAATCTAGAGACTCCTGAAAGTTGTACAGTTTTCGTATATCTTCTTTTAACAAAGTTGGGTGAGTTTTGTCACCTTATGAGCAAGAGGCAATTGCCTGGGAAGTGGTTGCGATTCAGGAATTCTTTCCATATCTGATTACCGTGTGTCATTACACACTACAAGTATATCTCTTAATTAGACTACCCTGCCAAGGAAGATCAAGTAAGTTTGCAATCACTTTTCAATTAAACTTGCTTCAATCAAATTTATCATCAACTTTATTTATCAGAATCAATTAACAAACCAACCAAGAAGTAATCTTCGTATTATTCTGGAAAATGTAGCTTACTTGGTAATCATATTGAGAAGTAGCAATGTATTTCCTCAAAATGCACATAATCCACAATAGAAATATAGAATGCACACCATACATAAGACTATCACCACAAAACACTAACTCATAGCTGAAATTACAAATATAGGATACCAGGGACGCCAGCTATTCATACATACCCCAGCCTATAAGCATATCAAATTGTAAAATACCAAAAAGAATTAAAATGTACAAATTGATTACCTAGCAATAGAAGAACTCGGTGTGCATACACACAGATCTAATTACAGAAGAACTTGTTATTTGTATAGTTATCGACCGTGGAACCAATCGCAACAACAAAAATTTCCATAACAGACAAATCATCACAATACCAGCAGCTCAAATGACAATGCTTCTAAGAATAAGCCTACGTGTAATTAGATTAAAAAGATGGGAACAGAAAGAATTATATTTATTTAGATTCCACGCAAAAACCATAATCCATTAAATTTAGCCATAAACGACATTCATTACAAAGTTTGAAAAGAAAAGACACAAGGCAAACAGAATATCAAAAGAGACATTCAACCTCAAGGTAGACATTCAGCAGTAATATCCCAAAATACGCAAGTATATACCATTGCAGTAAAAGAAAAAAACATCAGAATTTCTGTACGGAGCAACCCAGCTGGATCATACATCACCGTCTCCAAAACAAATATTGTGTATCTCCAAAAAGGGCAAAAACAAAGAACTCCAGCTAAAATGGAACTACAGCTTGAGTTCTTCAATGTCGAGAATTGCAGCAGCGCAAAAGGGTCGGAATTTTGTGCTCACTTTATCTAATAAATGAAGAATAATAGTAGGAAAAATGTGTAGGCTAGGCAACAGCAGAAAGAGATCGCTGGTGTGAGCAGAGTAGGAGAATAGCTTTTGCTTTTTCTTCCGTATTTGTATTATTTCGGGTCTATGGCTATGGCGCTTTAGTCATGTGTTCACTGTGATGACCGCTGAAAAAAAGAGTGTGCTGTGTGTGTTGTGTGAGAGACAGAAGAGAGAGAAATGGCTATGGACAGATCAAAAGACAAAGTGTGGTCATGGAGCGGAAAGACGAAAATATCCTTTTGTCTTATTACCAAGTAGATTAGAGGTCTTTAAAATGAGTTTGAGAAGTTATTGATTTTTGTGTAAAAATTGGAATTATGTTTGGAAGAACGAATGAAAAAGAGTTTTATGTATGTTTGAAAATGAGATTATGTTTTTTTGGAAACAGAGCTCTTTTATTGTGGAATTATACATGCTATTAACGTCAGATTATCTGTCAGTCGCGTCGGGTCTGCCACGCAGTTGAAAGCTATGAAACAAGTATGCAGGAGTTTAAAGCTAGAATTGACACGATATTTATTCTGACTCAAATGGAGAGATGCATTGGAGCACCGATGTGTATCATGCATGAATTTACATACGGTAATGTTCATCTATTACCAAAAACAAGTCATTTATGGATATTATTAGGAGGGTCGTGCAGATCTAGTCTAGTTTAACTTTCGCACCATAAGGATCAATGTGATCTTCTTCCGTTTCCCAATAAGTCGAAAGCGTTACGCGATTGGGATACTTCGAATAAACTAGAGTACATATAGGATACACCAGTGCTAAAACCTTTTCTCAAGATATCTTCCAAACTCTTGGGTTGGTTGCTCGGTCGGATGTTGGTCTCCCCATGTGAAATCAGTTGGTTTCGTGGTTTTAGAATTCTTTTGATCCCAAGCAGTGGCGTATCTAGCCGGCTCTATTACCCCTAATCTAAAAAAATTTCCCCCTAACTCAACTATTTTTTTTCCATTAAAAAAAGTATATAACTTTTTTTATATTTTTTTACCTTATAAAAAATGAAGAAAAAAAAATTGTGGGGGAGGGGAGGGGCAGGGCCCCCTAGATCTGCCCCTGATCCCAAGTTCTCCATCTCCATTGCATATGGCAATATAGAAAGTAAAGAGGATAAGGCATGATGGTTGAGTAATTTTGAGTTTTTATTTATATAATAATTTGAAAAAAAGTTGATAGTAGTTAAATATTTTAAATTGAATATATATGTAAGACCATGTAGATGATGGGTCCTATTAGATATATATAATTTAAAATGGCAATATTTTAAGTACATATAGTTGGTAGTTAATAGTACGAGAATAATGATTGATAAGTGATGTAGAGTAGTGTATATGATAGTGTATAGGGTTGAAAATTGAAATTATAGGTTTGAGTGTGAAAAATAAAAAATGAAAATGATAATTTACATTGGAAATTTATAAACAAACGTGATTCTATTTTTATGCTTGTAAATTAGAAATAGATCCTTGAAAACATAAACAAACAAGGCATGAATATGTTGGAATAAAATCCCAACATTCATTAATGTCAACATTTAATTACAATAGCAAAGTTCTAAAACAAATAAAATGATCATATCAAACGTTAGTTAATGCTGTAGTACTTCACAAGTTTTTTATTTACTTTTTACAGTATGTTATTACTTTTTTTTGCTTTGAAGAATGTTCATACTTTATTATTTCACACACATTAATTTGACTTTAATTTTGAATGTGGCGTTGCCTTTTTTTACATGCATGCAACGAATAAATCATCACTATTTTCGCAAATAATGTTATCATCTCTTTACTGCATGTTTATTAACACAAGTACTTATCGATAATTATTAATCCCAAACTATAGTAACTTCGATATATAACTTCGATATATTCATATATTCTACCTACAATTATTATTCCGTATCAATGTCTTTTCATGCTAAAGTAATAAGTTTTATTTTTCTAGAAAAAATTGACAAAAACAATAAATACAACAAGATTGCTAAAAAAACGACACTTGACAATTTATCAAAATCACCTAATTACCTTCTCCAAAAGCCAATAAAATAACAACAAAATCAAAAGAAATTGTGAGAGGCCCAATAGTGTCTAAAAATTAGGGAGTGGCAATAGCAAAATGAGTAGAATGTGGGACCAGGTTTGAATTGTCCAACCGTTGGATGGCCCTAGAAGTGGGGCCCACATATGCTCCTCCTCTGGAGAACACTTTCTTTTCAATCGGGGCAAACCCCCAGCGACGGCCGACGGGAGAAAGACAGCCCCTCTTGCAAGTTCCAATTCATAACTTACATTAATTGATTCTACAACTAATTATTCAAGCACTAATTTCACTGTTATCAATTATCCCTTTTTATGGATTCAATCCGATTTTCAAACAGTAGCTAAAAATAATATTATAACATTTTCCGAAAAATTATTAATAGAGACATTATGATGTCACATTATTATTATTTTAACCATATAAAACTAATGTTTAATATAAATTTTTTTGAAATAATGTTTAATATAAAAATATATATTAGATACTATTATATATTGATATATACCAACACGAAAAAGAAATAATATTTTCTTCAATTGATATTTTTTTATTAAATGGATTAACTTATAATTTTGTAAGCATAAGGGTAAATTCCAATTTTAGTCCTGTAATTTAGGGGTAGTTGCAATTTTAGTCCTTTAAATTTAAAAATTGCAGTTTTGGTCCTGGATAATTTGCCCCTGTAGTTAAATAGCATTTTTGGTCCTTTATCTTTCTAAAGTTAGCAATTTTATAGGGATGGTAATGGGGCAGGTCGGGGCGGGTTGGCCAGGACCCAGACCCGCCCCGTGCCTAGAACGGGTGGGGGTGGGTCGACCCGCCACAGGTCTCGGGGCGAGGCGGGTCTACCCGTTCTGCCCCGATTGAAATTAAATTAAAGTAAAAAATAGAAAATATATATTTATAAAATATTATTTACAAAATTTATTATTATCAATTTATAAATATTAAATATAATATAAGAATACATAAAAATTATATTATAATATATATTATATATGCAACATACATATTAAAATATATTTTAAAACTAAAAATTCTAGGCGGGCGGCGTATGTACTCGCGGGCGAAGTGATGATGTGATACAATATGTTGCTTATTTTCCGCATTGTCTCAAGGTTTCCCTATCGGCTCCTGCGAGTTCTTTTGCAACATATTTATTATCCCAATATGTTATCTTGTCCTGGTGTTCTTGTGCATACATCGTCAAAATTTAACTATATCTCCTGTAGGGTATACATCTTGGACACTCATCCAGATCCATTTTTTGGGAGAAAATTCTCCTCACCAATTGTTACTTATACAAAATAATAAATATAACTTAAAGTTCTTAATAAACTTGGGCTCTGATACCATTTTAGGCAAAACACTTAGTCAAATAAGCCAATTATGTGCATAAGGATATTCTTGGTATTTTGAAATTATGAAATAACCCCGGGGGACCAATTTTGCAATAACGTGAAACTTATAGGACCGAAATTGCTTAGGTATAAAACATGTAGGACCAATTTTGCTATAATTTTTAAACTTAAAGGACCAATTTTGCAAACTCAATAGTTACAGGACTAAAATTGTAACTACCACAAAGTTACAGGACCAATTTTGCAATTTTCCCGTAAGCATAATATGGTAATCTTAAATGTTTCGACTTTCGAGTTAAACAGCCTAAGAGTGATAAGATGGAAAGTTCAAAAGTTGTAGGTTGTGAAATATTTTCCAAAATTTGTATTTTGGAGTGAAAAAATTTAGGATGTGTGATTGTTTGTGAAAAAAATGAAAACAAATTCAAAGAAAATCTCATTTCTCTCTAAAATTAAGGTTGTGATTGGATATGAGATTAATTTGATTTTCGTTCCGCTGGAGAATTTTTTTTTTAACTCAATATGTGATTGTCTATGAAACTTTTCAGAAAATACATTATTTACTCACTTTTATTTTTTCTTTACCAATCACACAAATTACTAATCATTATTACACATCCTCCCACAAATTTCATTATTCACTCACTCACAAATTTCTAACTATCAATTATTATTTTACTATTTCTATATCAAATCAACTTTTATAATTACTTTTTCATCTCATATCCAATCACACTCTCAAAATTTATTTATTTTTTCTTCCAAATTTTTTTCACTTTTCTTTAGCAAAAGGAAAATTTTCAAAACGAAAGCATATTCAATTGTACCCTAACTAATTTTTCTCTTTCTCTTTCTCTTTCTCTTTCAAATTTCACATTTCCCAATACTCAATTCTTTCAAATTTCACATTTTCTAATACTCAATTATACTATTTATTTCTCTCTCATCTCCCTATATATATAAAGAATTCCGATAATTTCTTTAATTTATCACTATTTTTATTATTTTTCTCTTAATCTTGTTAACAAAAGGTATAAAATGAGATCCACATTGCCTATTTTTGGATCAATTTTTTATTTTTGTTCAATTTTCTTACATTATATTTTACACTATTATTTTCACAAAAAAAAACATTACAAACAATCAATGGTGTTATTGGATATACTTTCATTTTGAAAATTTTTATTCTGATAGAGAATAGTGGTAAAAAGAATTTTGAAAGGAAAAAGATGAATTTTGAGTGTGATTGGATATGAGATGAAAAAACAATAATGAAAGTTGATTTGATATAGAAATAGTATAATAGTGATTGAATATGATTGGTAATTAAAAATATGTGAGTGGATGAATAGTAGAATTTATGGAAAAATGGGTAATAATGATTGGTGATTATATTGATTTTTTGAAAAATGAGTAGAAGTGATTGATGAGAGAAAAAAAAAATGAAAGTGAGTAACATGTATATTTTTTAAAGAACTTCATAAGCATTCACATTTTTGATAAAAATAAATTCTCTAGCAGAATGAAAATGAAAAATTTTCATAGCCGATTCCACCCAACATCTCTAAAAGATTCTCTACCACATCAACACAATCATCACTTTTTCTCTACACATTCAACTTTCACTTTTAAATTCTTTTTTTACCAATATTCTTTCAGAAAATAAAAATAAATGGAATTAAAGTACAACCAATCAACCTCTATCTTTTATCATGTCATAATTTATTTCCCAATATACAAGTAACTAACACAACAAACAAATACGCCCATCAAAAGAAAATTCTCTTTCTTAATCGTGGCAGTCTTCTTCTCTCATCTTTCCTACATGGGAGATGGAGCCATGAAAAATATAGGGTGGACCGAAACACAAAAATGAGGTGGGATGCAGTAAAAAAATCCTAAAAAATATTATATAAATGCTAACTAAAATATTTTTGAATTTTTTTACTTAGTATAATTTTTTAAAAAAAAATTGGGGGGGGAGGGCTCTGTCGTTGCATGGGAAGATGGGGGAACCATGTTTTTTTGTTATTATTATTATTATTATTATTATTATTATTATTATTATTCAATTTTTGTTTGTCTCCTTTCATTTATGTTTTAATTAAATTTCCTTTGCGTGTGTTTGTGTTCCCTTAATAAGTGGAGTTTTGTCTTCTTAATGAATGGTGTTCTATCTCATATAGTGTCCGTACACAAAATCCAGATGTTATATTTTTGTTCAGATCCAATTTATTTTGATGGGCTTTCATGAAAATTTGTAACCAATGTTAGGAAATTTATTAAGTAGATTTTGATGATACCATATAAAACTTAAACTAGGAAGTTGGCACCCCATTTTCCTTGTAATTTGCATTGTAATGGATAAATTTGGAAAAAGCCGAGTCAAGTCGCCTATGCCAAGGAATACAAGAATTCAACTGCGGACCGGATTGAAGACTCGTTGTGTGTCGGTGAGTATGGGCAAGAAGGAAGTCGAGGACTCGAAGAAGTGTCGGTGAGGAACAGTGTGAGAAGTGTCGGTCAAGTCAACTCAAGAAGCCAAGTCTCAAAGTTGAAGTGACGGTTGAGTTATCCACGACCGGAAGTCGACTCAAGTCACCGGGGTAAAGACAGTCTAGTCAAGACAACCGACTTAGATCCGTTGATTAAAGTCAAGAATGTTACTCGAATAGTAACATGTCAAAATCGGTGTAAAGTGTTAGTCCGCATTTGTGCAAAAGGAATAAACCAATGGGAAACACCGCACCGTGTGTCGATAATCTCGCAATCGCAAGACATTTAATACGAGAAAATGTCAACATCAAGGATCGGCAGACAAGACAAGCCAACAAACACAAGTGACTTTTGAAATTACTATCTCTTCAACGGGCAAAATTTCAAAAGTGCACTATAAAAGGCCGAGGAATTTATTGAGAACTTGAACTACGAACAAGCAAGCAATATTCAAGCTATCAACCTGCAATATTCTCAAGTACATTCAAGCAAATCCTCAAGCCTGAAACTCGAAGGAAATCGATCCAACACAAGCTGTGAAGGAAAGACAACTTCAAATCTATTGAAGAGGAAACTTTTGAAGAATCAAAAGGGGTCTACTTTCTAAGGAGGACTGTAGGAAGGTTCAAGGTCGAACCAATATCAAGTTTGTTAGAGGGCTTCGTGATCAAATCCAAGAACATGAGAAGTGAGCTGAAGTAGCAAGACAACCGCCTGTAAAGAAGCTTCGAAAGTCGCAAGAGAAGCCACGTGTGTAATCGGGCGTCGTCTCTCGCACTATTCACCACTTTGTAAACTGATCTATTACTTAGTGGATTCCTCAGGAGTTGAAGAAGAGAGGATTAGAAGAATTGCCTCATCTTCGAATCTCTATAAAAACATTTGTGTCATTTACTTTCAGCACATTTACTTTCTTGCATACTTACATCATATCTGCTGTTAGAATCATATTTGTTATCCAACTATTTAATAACCAAGTGCTAAAAATCAAGTTTTAAAACAAGCTTAAATCTAATCAAAGGGTGTTAAGTCTCCCGCTAATAAAACCAAACCATCCAAGTTAAGTTTAGGTTAAACAACCGAGTTATTCTATCAACAGCTCTATCGAGTCTGTTGAGTGGCTAACTTAGCTGAATAACCAACTTAGTTGTCCCTCAAGGACACGGCTGTTTGAGTTAACTCTGTTGTAATTTTAAAAGGACTAAAATCAAAAATTTGGCAAGGTTTATTCAACCCCCCTTCTAAACCTTACTCACACCCCTTGGGACCTACAAGTGGTATCAGAGTGGTTGGTTAATTGAGCCTTCCGTATTGGTTACTGAACTCGAACCAGAAGGCTACTCCCAAGGAATGGCTCTGGCTCAAGCCTAGGATTTGTATTGGGAGAAAGGTCTAGCACTATGTCAAGAAGCTGATAAGTAGCAGTCTTCCAGCAATCACTCAGCTGGAAAGCAGAAGCCTCCAATGTAGTACACTCCAAGAGGCGAAAGAGCTGAGTTAGGAAGAGGAATAAGTGGTGGTGGAAGAGGTGCCCTACCTCGACCAAAACCCAAGGACGTAGAATACGTAGATCCTGACAAGAAAGGCTTGATCTACTGGGTTGGATATGATCACCTAGCCAATCGGGAAATGGCAAGGAAGAACGCTGAGGCAGTAAGAAGACAAGAAGAAGAGAATGAAAGGCAAACACGAGAATCGCTCGCTATGAAGCAAAGGGATGATGCTTCCAAACGGGCCTATGAAAAGAAGAAAAGGAAGGAAGAAGAAGAGAAAAAGAGGAAGAGAGTTGATGACGACGAGGAGCGCAAGAGAGCTGAAGAAGAAAGAGGAAGGAAGCAGCGAAGGCGTTGAAATATTGTTGCGATACCCCTTCGTGTGTTACTATTGTAAATACGTTCATGTAAGTAAATGCAGTAATATACTTAGTGAATTTCCTGTAATTTTTCACTCTATATGTATTCTTGTATCTTAGCTTAGATATGTATATGCTCTGATAAGGAATGCTATGATACCAAATGTAAACAGCTATGTAAAGGACAAGAATGCTATGATCAATAAAACGATCTATTTTAAGCATACATTCTTTGTTACTGCCTTGTCTGTATGTATCTTTGTTGTTTATGTTTTATTGAATGTTTTTAAGTTTTGGCATCATCAAAAAGGGGGAAATTGTTAGGAAAATTATTAAGTAGATTTTGATGATACCATGTAAAACTTAAACTAGGAAGTTGGCACCCCATTTTCCTTGTAATTTGTATTGTAATAGATAGTAGGAAAAGTCGAGTCAAGTCACTATGCCAAGGAATAAAAGAAGTCAATCAGACTCGGATTGAAGACTCGTTGTGTGTCGGTGAGTATGGCCAAGAAGGAAGTCAAGGACTCGATGAAGGAGTGTCGGTGAGGAAGCAATTTGTGAGAAGTGTCGGTCAAGTCAACTCAAGAAGCCAAGTCTCAAAGTTGAAGTGACATTTGAGTTATCCATGACCGAAGTCGACTCAAGTCACTGGGGTAAAAGATAGTCTAGTTAAGACAATCGACTTAGATCCGTTGATTAAAGTCAAGAATGTTACTCGAGAATAGTAACATGTCAAAGCTGTCGGTGTAAAGTGTTAGTCCCATTTGTGCAAAAGGAATAAACCAATGGGAAAATCGCACCGTGTGTGTTAGATAACTGCAATCCGCAAGACATTTAATACGAGGAAATGTCAACATCAAGGGTCGCAGACAAAGCCAACAAACACAAGTGACTTTTGAAATTAGCCTATCTCTTCAGTGGGCAAAATTTCAAAAGTGCGCTATAAAAGGCTGAGGAATTTATTGAGAAAATGTTACCTGAACTACGAACAAGCAAGCAATATTCAAGCTATAAACCTGTAATATTCTCAAGTACATTCAAGCAAATCCTCAAGCCTGAAACTTGAAGGAAATCGATCCAACACAGGTTGTGAAGGAAAGACAACTTCAAATCTATTGAAGAGGAAACTTTTGAAGAATCAAAAGGGGTCTACTTTCCAAGGAGGACTGTAGGAAGGTTCAAGGTCTAACCAGTATAAAGTTTGTTGGAGGGCTTCGTGATCAAATCCAAGAACTTGAGAAGTGAGCTGAAGTAGCAAGACAAGCATGCCTGTGAAGAAGCGAGCCGCAAGAGAAGCCAATTTGTGTGATCAATGTTGTCTCGGACTATTCACCACTTTGTAAACTGATCTGTTACTTAGTGGATTCCTCCAGGAGTTGGAGAAGAGAGGATTAGAAGAATTACCCCATCTTCGAACCTCTATAAAAACAATTGTGTCATTTACTTTGAGCACATTTACTTTCTTGCATACTTACATCATATATGCTGTTAGAATCATATTTTCTATCCAACTGTTTAATAACCAAGTGCTAAAAATCAAGTTTTAAAACAAGCTTAAATCTAATCAAAGGTTGTTAAGCCTTCCGCTATAAAGCCAAACACCTAAGTTAAGTTTAGGTTAAGCGAAAGGTTATTCTATCAACATGACTCTATCGTCCATTTGAGTGGCTAACTTAGTGAATAACCAACTTAGTTGTCCCTCAAGGACACAATTGTTTGAAGTCAACTCGTTGTAATTCTAAAAGGACTAAAATCGAAAATTTGGTAAGGTTTATTCAACCCCCCCTTCTAAACCTTACTCACACCCCTTGGGACCTACAACCAATATAAGATCAAATTCATTGGTACAATGTTTGTCCAACAATTATAACTTTTAGTTGCTACTGGTTTTCATTTGTGCTAGTTTTGCCTTTGTGAGTCCAATAGTTCATCTAATAAATTTTATTTATCGGTTTTGATTTTTTTGACTAGTTCTTCATTGTCAATCAATGTTTGTTAGGAAATTCATTGTATAGATTTTGAAGTTGGCAACTAAGTAGAATTGCAAAAGAATTACTGAAGAAAACATCTGAAGACTCGCTACTGAGTTTGCATCAGAAGACTCTCAACCAATAGCGACAACCAAGTCTTTCAGAAGACTTACAATAGAGTCCATCAGAAGAATGTCTGAGAAGATTCAAGTCTAAGTCAAAGGGGTAAAACAGCTAAAAGACCAAGAGACAATTGAAGAAGTTCGTTGCATTGAAATCGAGGAAGTTATTTATTTTGGTAACAAGGACAAACCTGTAACCTTAAAGTGCTCATGCGGAAAAGATGCAAAAGAATGAGCAAATGGGAAACTCGCAGACACTGACACATTTTCAGAAACCTGCAGAAAGCTGATAAACAAGGTTGGGTCAACATCTAAAGTTGTTGTTAGTCCAAGTGGCTACGATAATCTAGAGGGGGGGTGAATAGATTATGCCGATTTTTTTGCAAATCACCCTCTTTTTCGAATCAACAAGTAAATGACAAGAATGCAAATGCGGAAATTAAACAACACTCGTTGATTTAAAGAGGTTCAACCCACCTAGGGCCTAATCCTCTACCACCCCAAAGATCTCCAGGGATGGATTTCAAAAAGAAAAAAGATTTTATTAATTACCACAATTAATACAACACCTTGAGGATCATCGCAATCCTCTTACAACACCTTCAAGGAGATTACCACAATCTTCCTTCACCACCTATGAAGAGTACCACACTCTTCAAATACCTATCACCTAGAACACCCAAGTGTATTCTTACCACAAGAATACTCACAAGGATGTCTTGTGTTGAATGATGAACAAAATTCAAGATTACAACTCTATGAAACCAATACAAAGATTGAGTGCAAGTGTAATCAAGAATTAAAAAGCCTAGACCTCAAAGATGTGCAAGTGAAAGTACTTAGGCTATTACAACAAGAATGTAAAAATGAAAGCTTGAACAATTTGCAGATTTCTTGTTGTGTATTTTGCTTGTGTGTGTTGTATCTTGTGTCTTCAATTCATCCTCTATTTATAGGGAAGTCTTCACCAACATAGGCTCCTTCCTCTTCACTTTTGTCTACAAAAAAAGGATCACAAGATGTAGAAATAATGTACAAAAATGAAAAGTAAATCTTGCTGATAAGGATTGCAACGGTTGGAATTTTTGCTGTCCAAAATACCATAGGGCGACCGGTTGCCCTGTTTAAGATTTCGAATGTTTTGAAAATATAGTGCGATCCAGGTACGGGTCGGAGGGGGGGTCAACCGGTCGACGGGGGGGTGCGACCGGTCGACCTCACCCTTGACCGGTCCCCCTCCTCTTTTTTTGTATAGAAATTGTTTACATTTCTAACATTTCAAGTTCGTGTTCTTGAGTGCATGGTCGACGCTTTGGGCGGACCGGTCGACCTTCAATTTGAAATGTTGTCCGATTTTTGTCAAAAATAAACTTCAAGAAATACTCCAAAAAATTAGTAAAAACATTTTAAATCAATTGGGAGTATTTGGACAACATTTACAAACATTGTTTTGGTGTAAAAACCAATATAAACAAAATCATCAAAAGTGTTGTCCAATTTTAATCAAATTAAAAACTTCAAGGGGTTAGCTGAGTATTTTGTTGAAGAAAGAGATCGGAGTGCCGGAGTTCGAGAGATATTTTTTGGGATTTCAGAATAAAGGACATGATTGGAGGATTGATGAAGAAGACGATGCTGACGTGGAGAAAACGAGGGCCTACGAAAAGGCAGTCAGGATTACTGTATACTTATATGTTTTTCGATGTATACTTATATGTGTTTTGTTGTATAAGTAGTTAATTTTTTATGTATGTATTTATGTTGATGTATACTTATATGTGTTTTGTTGTATAGTTATATGTGTTTTTGTTGTATACTTATATATTTGTTTGACAATTGTAATATGCAGTACAAATATGTTAAATATACAGCATAATAGTGTTAAATATACAGTAAATATATTTAAATATACAGTACAATAATGAGTGTGATTTTCTCTCTCTCTATAACTGATTTACTTAATCCATGGTCCCCATATGTTAATGAGCGTGATTCTCTCTCTCTCTCTATAACTGATTCCTTAATTCACGGTCCCCACATGTTTTGTTTGACCATTTTAATATGCAGTAAAATTATGTTAAACATACAGTAAAATAGTGTTAAATATACAACAAATATATGATAAATGTACATCATACTACATGGCAGAGCTCTCCCCAGCGTGATTTTCTCTCTCCCCAGCGTGATTTTCTCTCTCCCCACGTGATTTTCTCTATCCTAATAACTAATTCCATATTTGGGTGGTCCCCCACATGTTTGTTTTGACAATTTTACCCTTTCTGGAATTTAATTAAATGGTTAATGTATTATTATCCCAGATTATTCATAGCCTTTGATGTAAATGAGAGAGGGTTGAGATTAGTCCACACCGTCTCACCATAAAATGTGGTCTCATTGGATCCTCCCATATATATATATATATATAGGGTTTGGATCTGGTGAGTCCACATATCTTAGGTGAGTACACGAGACCAAATCTAAGGCATTGATTTAATTTTTAAACAGTTGAGATTAAACAGATTTTACTATTTTTAATAGATAAATTTATAAAAATAAGGACTTTTTGGTAATTTTAATTAATACCAATTTTTAGGAGGGAAGTTATATTTGGTAGTGGGCTAGAAAGTAGGAATGGTTAAGGGAGATGTGTTTATCAAAAATAAGTCACTAATATCTTGCATATCTCTTCCTCATCAAAAATAAGTCACTAATATCTTGCATATCTTTTCCTCCCAAGTGTTCTCTCTGCAAACCAACCCCAAATTCATCCCTACCGTGAGAAAAGGCCGTCCTCTACCTCCATGGCCTTCCGGAGCTCTGGTACTCGTGGCACCACCAGTTGCTTCACCTCTCCTGAGGCTACCGCACCATCGCCCCCGACCTCCGTGGCTATGGCGACACCGACACCGACGCTTCGACTCTAGGATTGGGGCAGGTGTTTCTGGTGGGGCATGACTGGGGCGCAATCGTTGCCTGGTGGTTTTGTTTGCTGAGGTCTGAATCAGAGTTGTCGTTTTAGCCTAGAAATCCGTTCGTCAAAACCATTCAGGGTTACAGAGACCTGCTTGGTGACGACTTCTATATGTGTAGATTCCAGGTAATTAATATTTATTTTTTATTTTTTTAATTTCATCAATCATCAATCATTACCACTTAATTATATGTCTTCGGTGCTTAATTGACGAGGCTTTCAACTGCTTATTGTTATTGATAATTATGCTTATGTATGTTTTATATTATGCTTATCTATGTTTTATATTATGCTCTCAAATTAGGGGGTAATTAGTATTGCCATGTTTTTTCTAAGGCTGGGGGGATTGCTTGTTGATGTTTTCAACTGCTTATTGTTGTTGATAGTTATGTTTATCTATAGTTTGTTTTATGCTTATACATGTCTTATATTATGCTTATGCTTGGTTGGTTTTTATGCTTATAAATGTTTTGTTTGTTAATAGATATTTTATATAAATGACTACTGTATTTTTTTTGATAGATTTTCTGTTGGAAATGACAAAAGATGTAATGAACGAGCAGAGTAAGTCGGTTTTGGGACTGGCGAAGGAGTTTGCTAAATCGAGTTATGATCACAACGAAACGTTGTTGTTTCATACTTTGATCAAAATGTTGAATATTGTAGTTTTTTGGTAGCCATTTTAAATATGGCTGGTTTTGACGTACATGCGTAGTTGATATAGGAATATTTTCTAGTTAGTGTCGTATTTATTTTCATGATTTTTAGATAATGTAAGCAGAATTCAATTGCTTTGTAAGCATAATTCAGTTGTCTTGTAAGCAAAAATCAATTGCTTTGTAAGCAGAATTGAATTGCTTTGTAAGCAATTATTTTGATGGTTTGATGGTAAACATATTCAATTACTTTCTAAGCACCATAACATCCTTTCACAAGCAATACTTTACACACAAATAAGCAATTGAATATATGGGACTGCAGTAACCAAAATTTGCAAGAATGTTCGCTCGAAAAAACACTACAACATTCACAAATAAGCTGAGTACATAGTAGTAATAAGCATTACAATATCCACACATACGCAATTTGTAATATGTGAATAAGCAGTATTTAACAAATAAATAAGCAGTCACAACATATTCTTGAACACATACTTTTTTTTATTTATTAAGAATCATTTTTAAAATGGTATTCCGTTGTCGATATTATCAAAATTCATTCATTCTTTTAAAGTCATATTTTCGTCACATTCTAGTATCCAGTTCGAAGATGAATCTGATATTATTTCAATCCGCTGTTGTGACACATGTGCAATCCCAACTGAATCAAATAAAATAAATAATTAAGCAATATTTAGAATATACATAAGCGTATAGTTATGCAGATGTAAGCAGACGTCTAGCCATAGCTAAGCAAAGTACTGAGTTAAAACAAATGGGGACGTAATCAAAATTTTGAATACATACAAGCAAGTATTCGTGCATACATAAGCAACATTTTAGTATCACCCAAGCAAATTTCTGGAGTGAAAAAACCGTCAACGATTAAATGAATAAGAGTCCATATAAGTATAAGTTTTTAATTTTTTTTACATAATATGATAGTTCTTCTCAAATAAACTATTATTAGTGTGAGATTTTAAAACACAGTAATAACTAAGCAACATTTTGCATACGCGCAAGCAAGTATTTAAGCACATATAAGCAACATTCTAACCATATCAAGTAATTTTTTTTAAAAAAAATGGGAATGGCGAAATTTTATGTAATTTACTAGATTTAGCACATGGAGTTAAGGAAACATATCATCAAATTTGTTTGGAAATCAATTACACAACGTGGGTTGAATGAAGGATGACACCAATTATGGGTAACTGCCCTATTTTCATGGGATTTAATAGATTTAGTCAACATCCCTATTATTTATGTTGACTAATTTGCCCCCATTTTGAATTTACCATTTATTTTGTTAACATTAACCAGAATTAATAATAGCCATTGAAATAGATAGATGTGTGGTTTAGATTTGATCTTATGTACTCATATAATAGGGGGATCCTATATAACCCTCCCCTATATATATATATATATATATATATATATATATATGTATGTATATAGTTAACCCAAAGCCCCAAATTAGATATAACAATCTCTTAAAAATTATAAGAACGAGAAAACCTGTTTCAACAAAACTATTCCTTTAAATCACAATAGTTATGTTAATCATGTTATAAATGATTGTAATTATTTTGGAGACTGAAAATGGTGCCTACAAAATCAGTTTGATTCTCCTATTTCATATGGTATTTCATCTGATATTTTATTATATCTATAAATAAATGTCATATATATCATTTTATATATGTGACATTCACTTGGTAAATTAAAACATTAGATCATGAAACGTCGTAAAAATATAAGAGTGATGCTGCTAAATTATGCGGATCACTCAAAAGCTTCAAAACTCCATGTAGCAAATTTGGAGTAAATATACATCTTAAATTCGATTTGACCTACAACACGAACAAACTGTTAGGACCCTGAAATTGTTCCAAGAAACTTAAACCATGTCAATGCTGAGTCAACACGGATTCTTGAGAGAAGTCGGAATAAATCACTAGAGCATAGTGTAAATTACGTAAAAAAATCGTGTACCTTGTTGTAACACAAATTTTTATTGTCTGCGAATAAATAAATAAGAAAAATAGTACAAACTCATCCCTTACTTGGCAATTAAGAGCTAAAAATTACCCACGTCAAGGAGATATGTGATACAAATTAGAACACATTGTTTGGACATGTATAGGTGCACACGTGATGACAAAGTGTTTGCTAGGGATTGGGGCAATGGAAGCATGGAGAAGAAGGGTAAGTAATTGTCGTGAAATAGGAGGTACAAAGGTTGGAAGGGAATATCCGACCAACAGCAGAGTACTTACTGCCTTCAATTATCACTCACTCGTCCATTGCATGCATCAACAATTGAACATGATCACTTCTGTTTCAGACACTGATTGAGCATGCACGCTCACACGTCGTTTTCCTATCTATTTCAAGGTTTTTTATTTTAACCTTTATTCCATCAAAAAAGAATAATAATAACAATATTAATAATTAAAAAATTATAAATTAAAAAATTCCTAGATGAAAACAAACGTTTTCATTTAACCTTATCAGGCTATGAATTCCTTTTTTTTATATATATATAACTTGTTCGTGCCAGAACACGATTTTGCTAAATATATATAAATCCTTTTATATAGTGAGTACTGATCAGTTATATGTGATCCGATCATGAACCAACTAAAACTAATTAAACATCCCAAAATTTGAAATCTCAAACTCAATATGATCAAAATCACCCAAGAACGTTGGTAGATATAACTTAGTTTTGATCCTACTCAACTTTGGTTATAACTAAGCTGAATCTTGCTGCTAACAAGCTGGAACCTAATTAAGGAAGTTGATTTGAAGTTTCACTTTTGGATTGATGATTAAGTTTGTAATTAAAGGACTAGTGTCAATCATACAAGTTTATAGATTATCCATGCCACTCATACTAGGGTTATTATTATGTTAACCTAACAAACCTTTTTAACCAAAAAAAAAGGTACAAAAACTAAGGGCCTGTTTGTTTATGTTTCCATGGTCCATTTCCAGTTTCTGGAGTTGGAAATAGAATTTTGAGAATTTATTGGTTTTCGTGTGGAAATTGGGATTGTGTTTGGATGAATGAATTGAAATGTGTTTTATGTAGGGTTGGAAATTAGATTGTGTTTGGTTTGAGTAGTTTTGAAATATTATTTTATGTATATAATAATTGGAAAGTTGGTAGTGGTGGGGTCCACTTCAATATTTTAATTTGAATATATAATATTATATTTGTAAGATTAAGTTAGTGGGTCCCATTAGATAGTTATAATTTAAAAATAATAATATTTTAAGTAGATAAAGTTGATAATGGTGGGTCCCACATATATAATTGGGTTAAAATATGATAATAGTGATTGATAAGTAATGATGAGTGATGTAGGGTAGTGTATATGTTTGAGAATAGAAATTATAGATTTAATATGTTGTTTTATGTGAAAAATAGAAAATGAAAATGATGATTTCCATTGGAAATTTTATGAACAAACATGATTCCACTTTTATGTATAGTTGGAAACTGGAAAGAGACCATTGGAAACATAAACAAACAAGGCCTAAACCTTTGAATGTTAATACGCTAGCTTGAAGAATAATTCACACATGCATATTTGAAAAACATCATAAATATAATTGAGATTATAATATTTTTTCCTACTTTAATTTGTTCTTGCATTAATAAATGTGGCAAATTAAAAAAAAATGAAATTTGTAAAAACAATGTGAATTAAATAGTTTTTTTATTGAGAAAATTGTGCAATGTACACATTATGAATAAGACAAACTTTTCTAACACGTGAGATAAAAAAACTATTTTTTTACCCACTTTTGTGGTTCTTTTACTCAAATATCATCGACACTTGAATGCAAAAATAAAAAGTAGGTGGGTCATATATTTCTCTCTCATATAAATACATTTTCTTTATTTTTCTCTCTCTACTCCCCTTTCATCGACACAAAATATAGCAACAAGAATTTTAATTTGGTTCTCTATTCTACATATAATCGTATCGACAAAGAGAAAACAAGGTAATAGATATATATATACTAGTACATACACATTATATATAGATGTACAATGTGTCACGTTATATGAATGAATTTAATCATAAACAGAAATTGACAAAAAATGAAAGACATGTAAAAAATATACTTAAAGCATTTTTTTAGCAACAAATAAGCCACAATATGCCACGTTATACTAGTATATAATGTGGCATGACATTCCACGATATGCCATGTTATACTAGTATATAACGTGGCATGATATGCCACGATATGACACTATATATCATGGTACGATGTACCATGTTATACTATTATATAATGTGAAAGGATATGCCACATTATAATGACACGATATGGCATGATATGCCATAATAATAATGTTATTTACAGTTACTTAATTCAAATTTCAAATTCTTAAAGTTAAGGAGGGTCATTTTGGTAATATAAAGTAGAAAAGAGTTTTTTAAACCTGTGGGTAGAAAAAAAGTTCGATTATCCATAGTGGGTAGTTTAAAAATTCTTTTTTTAAGTTAATTGTTCTGTAATTAATAGTTTCAATAGGAAATAAATCTATAATAACCTGACAAAGACAAATTTATCTTAGTGGGACGGAGGGACTCCCCCGTTAATTCAAGTCCAAATGCAAATGCTTCCAACCCCTTGATGAGATAAAAACAAAAAGAAAAGAAGAAGAAATCTCAAGGCTGCGATTGGATGTGGGAGAGATTTCATTTTTTTCTGATTTGGAGAATTTTTTTGACCAAACATGCGATTGTTTATGAAAATTTTCTTTAAAATATATTATTCTCTCACTTTTACTTTTTCTCATTTTTTTCTCTTACCAATCACATATCTTTTCACAAAAAACTAATCATTATTATACATCCTCCCACAAATTTCACTATTCACTCACTCACACACTTCTAACTGCCAATCTTATCTAATCATTATTTTACTATTTTTAAATCAAATCAACTTTCATTATTACTTTTTCATCTCACATCCAATCACACTATCATAATTCATCTTTTTTCTTCCAAAATTTCTTTTACCACTATTATCTAGCAAAATAAAAACTTTCAAAATGAAAGCATATCCAATCGCGCCCTAAACAAAAAGAAATTTGATGATGGGTGGCAAGATAACGGAGGGATAATTATGGATGACATAATTAGGAAACTTTAGGGTGTGATTGGTTGTGAGAAATTTTTCAAAAATTTCATTTTTGAGAGAAAAATTTTTAGAGAGTGTGATTGTTTGTGAAATAAGTGAGTTTAAAAAAAAAAGTAAATCTCATTTCTTTTTAAAATTAACTCATTTTTTTCTTTCATTTTCACACTTCTCAATACCCAACTATACTATTTATTTCTCTCTCCTCCTCCTCTCCATATAAATAATTTCGGTAATTTTTTTAATTTATCGCAATTTTGTTATTTTTCTCTTAATCTTGGTAACAAAAGGCATAAAATGAGATCTAATTTCTTATTTTTGGTTCAATTTTTTATTTTTTTATTCAATTTTCTTACATTATGTTTTACATCATTATTTCCACAAAAAATTCCACAAACAATCAATATCTCTGAAGGATTTTCATCACATCAACACAATTATTATTTTTTCTCTATCCATTCTACTTTCACTTTCAAAAAAAATTCACCACTATTCACTCAGAAAATGAAAGTGAACGGAACGAAAACACAACCAATCACAACCTTAACTGCCAATGGCCACAAACAATCAGTTAACTACACAAGGTTGTCAAGTGGGAATCCAATTCCATAAAAGCTTCAAAATTTGTGATTAGAATGATTAGGGTAGTATTTAATTATTTTCCCCACCACAAAAAATGGAAATACCAATTAAACCCACATTTCCAAATTGGAAAATTGTTTTGTAATATATTTGTGGGCCATTGAATCCCTCTTTGCTTTTTGAAAAGTGCAAGGGGGTTGGGTTTGAGAGTTTTTGAGTAAAGTACTGGAATTAGGAAAGTGGGGTTTGGCATTTGAAGGTGGGTACTTTCTACGATTCCTTTCTCACTTGGGTTTTTTTGCCCACTAAATGCCTTTTTGTGTGGCTATTATGTGAGTTATCCACTTCAAATATTGCACTAAATGAGAAGCAATTTTTTGCGTCGACAAAATGTTGCTGCAAAAACCTAACGGTTATCGAAATAACCTAAAAGACAACGGATTTTAGATACAATCATTGTATATTGATGTGATTGAAACACTTATGACTCCTTCCCTTTATTATGCACACTCCTGTATCTACTCACTCACGCTTTGCTAGTATGTAAATAACACAAAATTAAACTAAAAAAGTCTGGTTTCGGAAGGTTTTTAATTGATGATATTTTTGAGTAATTAATTTATTGGATGCCTAAGTTTTGTGCCATTCAATAAAGGGCAAAAAAAAAAAATCGACATCTAAACTATGACTTCTTTGAATTATTGAAGTTGTTTTTATTTTTATATTACACATTGTCATCTAAATTACATGGATTTTTCACTTTACCATCTGACGCACCCAATTAGTAAATTTTCGGTGGAATTCTATCACTGGATGACACGACTATTGTTTATGTACTTTTGGGTTTATTTTAGATTGTTTGATGTGCTCAATTCCAACAATTAAACATAATGATAAAAAAATTAGATTAGTATCTGTTAACATGTTTTTGGGTTATTAATGTAATGACCAAAAATTACACAAACAAGAAGCGTGATATGCATGTAATAGAATCAAGGCAAAAAAATTAACAATTAAAGTGCTATAGACGATAAATTACAAAACTTGTATAGTTTGGATGTTAGTGCGTGACAAAAAGAAAATTTTAGCTCCCAAAATACATGAACCATCATATTTTGGATTGCAAAGCGTGTTTACCCTCTATAAATGTAACTTTTTTTTTTTTTTTTGGGGGAGGAGGGGATAATCAAATAGCACAACAATAAGATAATTTGTTGAAGTTATTAAAGTTAAGATTTTAGAATTATTAATCAAAATGACATTTGGATTCAAGTTTAATCAAAACTGCAGGTATTATTTTACTTAAATGAGTTTGCTTTGTTTAATAAAAAATATATTAATTATTGATCAACATATTAATTGTTTATTGATCAACATATTTAATTGTTATTGACAGACCTTTCGCTTTTTTAAGGGGGAAAAGATTAGTAGAAACATTGTACATGACCATTCAGTGGTGTGGGATGAAATGATAGTACTATATAGATTTTTTAGTGGGATTTTTTATTTTCCATTAAGTCTGATTAGTATAAGATTTTCAAAAGTAACTGATTTATGCAAAAAGTACCTTTTAATGAAGTATTCAAGTGTCTAGTACTAAAAAATATTTCACCATTGATTATGTTGGATTCAAGTTTGGCTCCCCCAAAGTTTTTCCATACTTGACCCAAAGAAAAAAAAAATCTATCAAATTTAGTGGGGAAAAAGGAAAATGGCTTAAAAGAATTGGAGAAAAACTTGATTTCCATCTTTATTATAAATGTTCTCCGTGGTCAATATTTTCCGTTTTTCTATTGATTTACTGGACCAGGCCCAAATGGATTCTTTTACATGTATGTCGGCAGGATCAACTGGGGGAAAATCTGGAAGCCCATTAAAATCGTGGGGCTGTAATTAGGGGTGGCAATCTCCGACCCGACACGAAAATACGACATGAACCTAACACGATATAAGCGGGTTAGGGTTGACCCATTTATTATTCGGGTCATAATCGTGTCAGACCCATTTAACCCAAATAATAAATGGGTCAGTATCGGGTTGACCTGAAATGACCGAATAAACCCATTTAACCCGTTTAAATAAGAAAATTCAGTATTAATTTTAATATTTTTTAATATTCTATATATAAATAACCCAAAATTCTCATTTTATCAATATAAATAAAAGATTTATTCAAGGTTAAAAAATAAAAGGTCATTTCGGTCGTGTTCGGGTTACCGTGTATTAAACAGTCGTGTCGGGTTGACCCATCGACCGAATAATTAACGGGTCGTGTTCGGGTTGGGCAAATTTGTGTAATTATCATGTCTCAACACGACCCACTAACCCGAACACGAATCGAATTGCCACCCCTAGCTGTAATAATCTTACGGGCGTATAATTCAACGGCCAAGAATATGAAGTCCTATCTAAATGGGACAATGACAGAAATACCCACCTATTTTAGACCGATTCCTGCAAAATACTAGAATTATAATAAAATTACCTAACAATACGCTGCCGCATTCTACTTACCAACAAATACCCTCAAACCTAGCAGATTACCAAACTATACGCTGACAACCACCAACAACAGACTTGCAGATCCACAACGTAGCAGCCGCAACCAAGTGCGCAGACACTTTCCGAAGAAGAAGAACAAACAATACGACTGAACAAGCAAAGGAAGAAGAATCAAAGTCCAAATTAGTAAAATAAATAAGAAAATGGAACAAAAAATAAGGTACAAAACACCAATATCGAAAAAAACATTAATTAATTACTCTAAAAACCTATTGTTCACATCACTGCGCATCTATTTCCACATGCAAAATTATAATTGAACAGATATATATGCATCAGATCAAATTGAGATTGTACATTGAATTTGCGAATACAAAATTTGATCAAAATGACTGATTCGATATTATAAAATGCTTATTTTGTTTGAAATTGATATAAAATCCTAAAAAGTTTGATTGTCATGTAAATCTACACCATCAAAATGTGTGGATCTCAAAAAACTACATGCATTTAGTTAGATAATTGTTTCAAAGTTGTTTCGTTATTGTTTCATTATTGTTTCAAAAGAGTATATATTCTGCATGGGAAGCACATTGCTTCCCCTGTGCATAGGGATTATTTCATCTTTGTTTCAACTATGTTTCATTCATGTTTCAAATAGTATAAAATTATACAGTACCATGGATAAAGTGCCGCAGAGTATACCACAAGGGGAATGGACAGACAACGCCGATTATATCAACTTCGAGATAACAGGGATTCTGATTCCAATGGATTGCACTTTCAGCACGTTGCATGAAATTTTAGAACAACAATTACAGGTCAGCAGAGATGAGGAAAGAATACATATTAAGTACAAATTGAGAAAATCTCTGCCACCATTAAAGATTGAAAATGACTTCAACCAGAAGTTCTATTTGGAAGTAAAAAGCAAAGAAGAAGATTGGATGAAGTTTTCTCTGTGTATAGACCTACTAGTTAATTCAGAAAACCAACTACTCTTGAAATAAAAAGATACAAGCTTGCAAGAAACAACGCATCAAAATACAATGGAGGGGACCAACAACATATCAGAAGAGAGCTCAACAATGGAAAATATGGGACAAAACCTCATCGACTACATCGACTATGCAAACCTAATCAGTAAGAATGTGGTTCAAGAAACAATGCAAGTCCAAGAATATATTAACTGTGAAGAACAAATCCAAATAGGGAATGTTTATAACAACAAGGACGAACTGATCAAACACATCAGCTCTTTTGCACTGAAAAATCACTTCCAGTATAAGGTCAATAAATCCTGCAACAAGCAATACCATATAAAGTGCCTGGATCAAAATTGCAATTGGCACTTGAAAGCATCATCAAGAACAAGGACAACCAAGTTCATAGTAAGAAAATACGGCAGCAACCATACTTGTCCACTCGATAAGAGAATGAATGACAGTAAACAAGCTACAGCAAAAATGGTTGGACACATTATCAAATCAAAGTATCTAAACAACATCAAAATAGTGTACACAACAACAGATATAATAAGAGACATGAAGGATGAGCATGGAATAAGTCTCGACTATAGAAAAGCTTGGAGATCAAAAGAGAAAGCACTCGAAATAATAAGGGGGAGGCCGGATGAATCTTATCAGAAACTACCAGCTTATCTTTACATGTTGAAGAAAACAAATCCGGGATCGATTACTGAATTAGTAAGAAAGGACGATAACACATTCCTATTCTTGTTCATGGCTATAAATGCATCAATAAATGGATGGAAACATTGTAGGCCAGTGGTTGTTGTGGATGGTACATTTCTGAAAGCAAGTTACGGGGGGATGTTGTTGTCTGCATGCACGCAGGACGAGAATGAGAGCATTTTCCCATTGGCGTTTGCAATAGTGGACTCTGAAAATGATAGATCTTGGGTATGGTTTTTAACAAAGTTCAGAAAAACTTTTGGTCTCAGGGAAAGCATGTGCGTAGTATCAGACAGGCATATCAGCATAGAAACAACAATAAATGAGGTACAAATTATAAATATATTTGCTGAAGTTATGTTTCATATATGTTTCTTTAATGTTTCACATAGAGATTTCAAAAATATTTTGATCAAAAACATTCGATAAAGAAAAAAATATTATTTTAATGATTAGGTGTATCTCAAGTATCCATGGACTCTGCATGTATCATCTCCTAAATAATTTGAAGGCAAACTTCAAAAAGAAAAGCAATGAAATAAGGGAATCATTCATAGCAGCAACAAAAGTCTACACGAAGGACGAATTTGAAAAACAAATGTTTGCACTGGACAGAGTGAACAACAAAATCATACCTTACTTGTCCGCTATTGGATACGAGAAATGGACGCGATTGCACTGTCGCAACAAAAAGGTACTTTCTCATGACATCCAACATTGCAGAGTCGTTGAATGCAACAACTGTAGCAGGGAGACACCTACCTGTAACAACATTGCTCGAGTACATTAGATCGTTAGTTCAAGATTGGACATGCAGGCATCGAAACGAAGCAAGATCAACATTTACAAGAATGACAAAAACAACTGAAGAGTACATGAGGAAAAGCTACACCATTTGTCTAAATTTAAGGGTAATTTACTACAAATCTGAAATAGAACATTGTTTCAAAATTGTTTCACTGATGTTTCATTTTTGTTTCTAGGTGAAAAGATCAAATGATTTTCTCTTTAAAGTCATAGAATCACAAAAAATATTTGTTGTGGACCATGAGAAAAGGACTTGCACATGCAACAGGTTCCAAATGGATGAAATTCCTTGTCCACATGCTATAAGAAGATTAAAAGAATTGAATGAAGATCCGCACGATCTTGCTCGACATACTACATGAAGGAAACAATGGAAGCCACTTATTCGAAACGGTGTATCAATCCCGCATGAAGATAATCGGATATCGACACCGAAATTGAAACAATGTGGACCCTTCCACTGAAGGTAAGGCCAACGGAAGGCCAAAGAAAAGAAGACACAAGAAATACTTGGGAGAAAATCTTCAAAAATAAATGTGGAAGGTGCAAAAGATGGACACAATAGGCAGATTTATCATGCAGAATCAAACAAAAATAAGATGCATTTAATAAGAACACATTCCATTGTTTACATACATGTCAAGCAAGACAGATTAATACAATGGAACATAACACAATTGTTTCAATAAAAACTCATTCATGTTGCTTTCTTGTTTCTTATATGTTTCTTATATATTTCCGATATCTTTGCAGACACGCACATCCTGTAAAACACAAAAACAAGCATACAAAAACTAGAAAACTAAAACCTTGCAAACACCCATGAATGCCAAAAACAAAATCATACAAAATGTTCCACAAAACATCATAGTCATTCAGAATCTGTCACATAGATACTTCAAAAATACTAAAGAAACTAACTACAAATATAGACAGGTAACAAAATAACTGTACTATCAAAGCATTAAAATAAAAATAAAAAGCATATTGTTCGATGTGGCCATAACACAAATATCATTAAGAATTCTTCTTCAACAACAATGTCCTCGCTTCATTAGGTAGTGGGGGGATGATTTCAATGTCACCGTCGTCTTCATCTCCGTTCTGCTGCTTAAGCCTTGCGTGATTGTATAGCAAATGAATATACCTCATCCATTCTCTTTCAATGTCGAAGTCTTCCACCGGCATTTCCTTCCCAGAGATGAAATAATCTGCATAGCAAGCTACGAATACTCCGCAATCACTAACAAAAAAAGGGGGTGGGTGGGGGCAGGTTAAAAACATAATATAAAAACAAATAAAAAAATAAAACAGAAATAAAATAGGACATAGACAAGAATATTACTTTTTCAATTGAACAGGAATTTCCCTAAGAACCAAAACCTTGAATGGACCGTTAATGTCACCAGAGTAAGGGCCAGAACCAAGAGCAATGTCTTGGCGCTCTTCGTAGAATGCAACCATTGAAAGAAAACGGGGCAACAACACGTTGTAGGCTTCAATAGCTTTCCTAGCTATTTTAACAGAGTCCGGAGTCCACATGGAATTGTACAGATAAATAACCCTCTCTTGAAAGCTCAACCTCCCCAGGATCCAGTGTTCCATATGTTGCAAATCAACCAAAACAAAGAGTAAGAACACAGGAATAAAAATACAAAAACAGAAACTTAAAAAATAATAACTTACTGAAGAAGACAGGTACTCATCCACATAGTACAGGTTATGAAACCATGATTTTTGCTTGACCTCGCATACGCCAAACTTCAATGAGGGATCAATCTTGTCATCCTCTTCTGAGTAACGTTTCGGTCTAAAACAAAAATAATTTAAAAAATTACAATAATATTTCGTAATCATTGCAAAAACATAATAGAAAAATCTTACCCTTGAGAAACAAAACCTTCTGAAAGCCAGTCACTCAGACCACCATTTAAATCTTCCAAACCATCATAGCCTTCACCAACGCTATCATCCAATGGACACCTTCCCTTAACCAACACTACAGGCTGCTTCTTGCCATCATCCAGGGGCGCATCTTTCTCCTGAGGGGTCGGTTCCAAATCAATGTCCCCCAACTGAAAACCCACAACTAGTTTCCCACTCAAATCACCGGACGATTCAATGACGGTGGTGAAAGGACTCCGACAAAGAACAGAGGCTTTGAAACCTTCTTAGCAACAGGGGATTCAGGGGTTTTGACAGGTGATGCATCCGACCCCTTGACACCAGCCTGCAATAAAAAAAGATACAAAACTATAATAAACAAAATATAAATGACAAATTCAATGTCAAGAAACAAACTAGAGGCAAAAATATTAGGAACCATCCATTCGAGCAACAGCTTGAGTTGCTGCATTAACAATAGAATCAAACTGAGATTGGGTGAGATCATCAAATTCTTGAGAGCCAGTAAATCCATGTTCAGCATGAACATTCACACGCTAATATTCAACCCCAACCTCTTCTGGAACATTACTTGTATCAAACGGAATATTCTTGGTATTTTCTGCAAACTCCATCAAACCGCTCACAGCAAGCCCCTCAGCATCATTACCATCACCTTTATCCATCAACAAATCACCTTCCCCGGCAACACCAATTCCCTCACCCTTATTTATCTTTCCTTCAGCAACAGACTCAACCCCGACAACACCACCAATGTTGCCACCTTCAAAAGCATCTGATTTTTTTTCAACCTGTCCGCCAGACAGGGGAATACTGGTTACCTCAGTCCTTTCCAAAACAGGGTCAACAACATCCTTGGAAAATGGTACAACATGAGTTTTAACACGTTGCACCTCCACTTCCATAGACTCCTTCTCGGACTCTGAAGCCGACGCTGACGACATTTTATCATCTTCTTCCCCAACAACCTTGTCACCTTGATCCAACCCATCACCAGCCTAAAAAGAAAAATTGAAAAGCATTATAAATCGAAATAAATAAGCAACAAACACAAAGAAAAACAATGAAACACAAGTAAGGTTACCTGAAGTTTTCCTTTGATCGCAGACAACTCAAACAGAACAGTTTTAAACTGCTCTTCCAAGATTTTATTAACGGAGTTCTTGAAAACCTTCAACTCCTTGGCCAACTATTCCTGCCTCCAAACAACATCCTCCAACGTGTACTTCGATCCCAACTCGACATCCGACTCATTTCTCTTCCGATTACCAATAACATAATCCCCATCAACAGAATCAAATGAGTACTTGGACACATCAAAAAAGGTTCCAATATCCAGCTGCAACATCTCTTCATCTGATGGCCAAATATTCATCAACTTCAACTAAAACAAAAGGGGAAACAAACAAAAAAAAAGGTCAGAAACAACACATAAACATATATGAAACAGTTCTGAAACAAAAGAGAAACAAAAAAAAACTAAAATTTATTACCTGTTCTGCAGAACATTTGAAAATCATCATATCGAAATCATCTGATCTCAAATTCTTATCTCTATCCGACAACGGACAACCCCAATTCAGAATGCGAGGGATACTACGCCCAATACGGTTGCAAATTTTATTGTTCACTTCTGAACAACTGTGAAGCCCCGATTTTTATGAGCTATTAATTGATCCTTATTGTCGTTTATACTTTTGATCGACTATTTTACCGCGTCATTTTGACGGGTAATTATTAATAATATATATATTTTGTATTTTATTAATTTTATTTAATTTACTTGTGATCATGATCTTATTTAATTCTATTCCTCATTTATGATCACTTGATTGATCATTATTACTATTTTTGTATTTATTAGTCACCTTATAATTTTAAGAGACTAATTATTTTAGAGATTTTTACCTTATAGAATTAAGATTTTTATTTAGATTAAGTGATCATGAGACTTACAAGTGATCAAGAAAATCACTAAATATTTTGGAGATTGATATATTTCATCTATTATCATCAAATTTGGGACAAAAAAAAAATATATGGAATCACCATATTGCCCTCATAGTGGACGGCCATGGTGGTACTTTTGGGGTAAAAATATCATCCAACTCTTGTACACCTACACCATATATTAGTCATCTTGTGTATAATTATATCATTAATTCAAACATTATACACATCATCTTATACACCAATTCTTTATTACTATTTTTCCCAACTTATTCCCACTTTACCAACATTCTTCTCAATATTCCCCAACACCATTCAAGCCCATACTTTGACTTGCACTTTGTCTCCCATGCAAGAAGCAAATTACAAGCTTGAAAAATTCTCTCTCTCTCTCTCTCTCTCTCTCTCTCTCTCTCTCTCTCTCTCCATGTTGGACGGCCACAAGGCCAATTTCTTCAAAAATTTGGTTCAAAAATTTCACCAACACATTTGATCTTCCAAATCAATTCTCCTCCTTCTCTCTAAAAACTCCCAACTTCTCTCTATTCTTCCTTTCACTTTCTTCTTCTATACTTAGAAAAAATTTCAATATTTTCCTCCTATTCTTCACTAAAAATCGAACCATCACTATACCAAGGTAAGAAATTTTATCTTCAATCCATTTTTGATATCACATTGTTCATCTCTTCCACCTTCTTAACTTAAGTTTGAATTTGGTTTGAAGGTACATTTAGAAGACCTTGAAGATTAGAGCTTGACAACATTTTTGAAGAAGGACCTCAAGCTTGAAGAAGAAATAGTAGAGGAAATTAGACTACGAGGTAAGAATTGAGTACTAGACCCCTTCTTTCCTACTCTTCCTATCTTTTTCAAATTTTAACACCCCTTTTTCATTTTTGAGAAATAGGGGCTGACCTTAGGAGATTTTGGAGTTGAGCCAAAATTTCCAATTTTTAAGCTTGAACTAGTCTCCAAACATCTACTACACAAGGTAAAGTGTAGTCCTTTTCATTTCCTTATTTCCTTATTTTTTTCTCCTTAATTTTTCTCTCATTTTTCTAACTCCAAATTTTGATATTCTCTTGACTTAGGGGCTGACCTAAGAAGTCTCATCCAAAAAATTGTGAAATTATCCTTTTATTTCACAATTTCCAAATTTAAGGTGGGTGGAAAAATATTTTCCAACTTTTAGGTGTTTTGATTAAATGCATGTAGAAATTTGATCATGAGCCTTGAGATATATATAATCTATGTATTGCATGTCAATTTTATATATCAAATCATGAAAATTCTCAAGAATTGCTCAAAATTGTCATTTATTGAATTTTAGGTGCATGCATGTGCAATTTAATGTTTTAATTGATGAATTCTTGTATGTATTGGGCATGCATGTGTATGATCCTTAAAATCTATGTTTTGGATGACTTATAACCTGGACAAGTCGAGCATAATTGATTAAATTTCAATTTTGGACTTAAAAATGCAAAAATGGAAAGTTGGTGGACTAAATTGCAAGAAAATAAAAGTTAAAGGACCCCTCTGCAAATTTTGAAATTTGGGACTGTACTCAGGTTCAAAAATGACTTTTGGACATTTTAATAAAGTTTTAAGAGTTTTAAGATAAATAAAATCAACCTTTAAAAGCCCAAGGACTAGATTGTAAAATTTTGAAAGTTTAAGGGCTACTTTGCAATTTTTAAAACTGCCCCAGACCTAAACTTTAAAATTTGAAATTTTTACTCTTAAGGTACTGGGAATTAAATATTTTAAAAGTATTCTAAAAATCCAAGTGTTTAGGGCTTGGAAAGTAATTTTTCTAAATTTGAGGGACTAATGTGTAAAATATTAAACTTGAGGACCCAAATGAAATTTCCAGGACTTATGCAGCCCGTGCACCTGGAAATACTAACTTAACTGTAACTTATTTATATTTTGGACCCAAGGTTCAAATTTCATAACAATTGGACCCCTAAAAGCCTTAAAGACAATTATTTTAAAATGGGACAACAATGATATTTTCAAAAGTTAAAGGACCTACACATATTTCTTTTAAAAACTGCTTTTGTCCCAATATTCTGCCAATCTTAGTGACATTTTCCAACTGGAATCACATTAAAAGCCATTCCGGTTTGTGAGTTCCGAATTTTTAAAACTTAAGCTCCGAATTGGCAAATTTTTACAAATTTGGGGCCAATGTGAGATTTTATAAAAAACTCGACCTCAAAACTTTACAAACCTGAATCTCTGGACAATTTGGAGAATTTAGGAACTGACCTCATAATTTTTCAAGGTCGGGATATTTAATTATTCAATTTTTAACCCCAAAAGTGTTAGTTTTACAAAACAGGGCTAAATTATAATTTTTCTTTTATAAAGGACCTAACTCAAATTATTTTCTCTTTTACTAAATAGCCCTGGACTCTCTGACTTGGAGATTTAATTAAAGTATTTTACTTTCCCAAAAACCCTTGACTTATCGGATCAATTTGACCGATTAATACGATCGCGAGCGACTTCCGCCTTGCGAATCAATCTATAACAGGACTTATGTACCACCTAATCTTTCAAGATATCGAAGGTTGCTTATCCTTCCGATAATCATGTTCATCAAAAACTCCACCAACGCCATAATTACCACTCGCGTTTTCAAAATTTTTTTCGAATCGCTTCCCTGAATCAATAATACTCATTGCCTGGTTGATCGCCTGCATTTGTAATTACTTTCCGCTCGAGTCAACTTGGTGTGTCGAGCTCACAATCGGAATGGATACGTCGGGGATGGAACCAGGCAGCTCGGGCCGCTATTCCACTCTTCCGGCCCCATCGCCCTAATCCCGCATGGCGAGGGACGGAGTTTGTCAAGGGAAGCGGGTCGTAGTATCTTAAGGTATAATCATGATTATGACAGATCCGAGCCTTGCAAGCTCCACTGTGGATTTTGCCTTTGCCACGGAGTGATAAGATGCCGGTCTTGGACCATACCGATCGGGAGTTACAAGGAAGAACGAAGGAATCGTTGTCCGATCCACACGATTAGGAGTTATCGCACCGCGTTTGATTGGCGTTATATTTCCGTATGCAACCGCTACATGTTGCATTGGTTAGCGTTACATTTCCGCACGCAACCGCTACTCATTGCATTGGTTGGCGTTATGTTTCCATACGCAACCGCTACCTGTTTTGCATTGGTTGGCGCTACAAACCGCACGCAACCATTAATTGCCTTGCATGGGATTGGCGTTACACTTCCGCACGCAATCCTACTGTCTCGATCGAATCACATAGTACTGTGTGACCATGAAATTTTCTTGAATCGAATAAATATACTATTGTATTATTTTATCACGACGCTTATGAATCGTGTGTGAATTCATGCATCATACTCACGCGTTTTCATATAATTGTTTTTCGCATTAACTATATTGCGCCACACTTGCACACGATCACCCCATCCATCGAGATTTTTGTCTCATCCCCACCGTTTTCTAACCTTAGATGATGATTTCGTTGAAGATCTTTGCCGAAGCTCTGGATTGAGACCTTGTACTACGCTTGTTGGATTTACTATTTCTTGTTGTTGATTGGACTCTTTTCTTATGTTGTTGTCGGACTTTTGTATTTCGTTCCATTCGGGTTTGTAATTAAGGGGTGTAGGACCCTTTGACTTTAAGTTGCTATTTTGTTGATTTTCGGGTTGTAATTTGGATGATGGATTGTAGACTTTAAGTTGTAACTTGTATCTCGTTATTTATTTCATTTGTTATTTAGACTGTCTCATTGGGTTCTCGTTGATATTTGTGCGGACTGTTTGGTTATTGTATTTAAGTTGTGGATCGTCGCGTCCCGTTTGGGGCGTGATTAGAGTGGTATCGAGCTCGGCTAGTAAGATGGAAAATTACACCGAGCGACCCAGGATAGGACCCTATTTGTGTTTTGGGTATTACCGCGACTTGACCAATTAAGTGTGAAATCGATTTCAAATTGGCATAGAACCGTCTTATTGATATTTGAACGAAGTTAGAACGCATATTTTGAGATTTCATAGTCATACTTGTCTTGCCTTAGTTGATTTTCGATCGATTTCCCTTATTCATTCTTCCTTATTTTCTTCTTATCTTTCCTCTACCTTTGGTGATCGATCCGCCTTAGTTTTGTTTGATCGAGGATGGAGCCGACGCGCCTACATGGTGGGATGTATTCCATGCCCATGCCGAGCGGGAATATTATGGCATCGATGATTCATTGGCACCGAGAAAGTGAACGCGCGACCACAGAACTAGCCCAGGAGCGCCAACGCAATAGGGACCTAACTCAGCGCATGGCGATGAGCCAAGATGAGAAGAACGAGCTAACTATTGTCATCAAGGACCGCGATAACACCATAAGAGCGGGAGGACCAAATCTGAGTATCCGGGAGCGCTGGATAACATGCGGGGAGAAGATGAAGAGGACTAGTGACGGTCGCGTGAGAAATGGGAGATTGACGCCCGCCTATCCCAGAAGACCGTCGATCGCTTGGAGGAGACCCTAATTAAAGATGAGCGGTCATAGAGGACCTTACAGGCCCTAGCTCGAGAGACGCCGCACTAGAGGCTGCTTTAGTAGCTAATGCTCAACCATTGCCACCGCTCGAGGCGGAGCCTGTACCTGACGCCGAGGAGGATCCCGAGGAGGATCCAGTTGACATTGGAGAGCCTGAGGCTGCTCCACTCGATGAGGCTCAGGGATTCGAGCAGTGGTTGGACTTCGTGGATTGGTTTGAGGTTGAGGCGCCACCTCAGCCCGACCCAGCCCCGATTATAGACATAGCTGCAAGCGACGATGATGGCGATCTCACTGATTAGCTAGCAGATTGTCAGTTTGTATTTTTGTTGTTGTAGCCGTGTATTCCAGTGTTGTACCTTACATTTATTGTACTAGATTCGGATGTATTTTGATTCCATGTATCTGACTTAGTATTCTGCTGTTGTACTTTGGGTGTATTCAAATTTTACATTAATGGATATGCCTTTTGCTATTTATTTAGTGTCTTATGTTTGATGCTATTTTCCCTGCGATATCACTTGCTTTACACGAATAATTATTGTATTTCCACAAGAACTCGCCACTGTCCCTCCGGATAGGGAAGTCGAGTTCACCATCGAGGTGTTGCCAGGGACTGCCCCGATTGCTAGAACACCGTATAGAATGGCTCCTCTTGAGTTACAGGAGTTGAAAACGCAATTACAAAAACTGATGGAGGTGGGATTTATCCGACCGAGTACGTCTCCGTGGGGAGCATTTTTGTGTTGTTCGTCAAAAAGAAGGATGGTACATTAAGACTATGTATAGATTATCGTGGTCTTAATAGCGTGACCATCAAGAACAAATATCCCCTCCCGAGGATAGACGAACTATTTGATCAACTTCAAGGAGCGACGGTGTACTCGAAGTTTGACTTACAGCAAGGATATTACCAATCAAGATCCGCGAAGGAGACATTTCCAAAATCGCATTTCAAACTCGATATGGACACTACGAGTTTGTAGTGATGCCTTCGGTCCGATTTAATGCACTAAAGAACATTTATGCACCGATGCATCGAGTCTTTCAACCTTATTTGGATCAATTCGTAGTGATATTCATTGATGACATACTCGTATACTCTAAGTCTAGAGAAGAGCACGAACGTCATCTAAAAATCGTTTTAGAGACACTACGAGAGCATAGTTCGTATGCCAAATTCAGCAAGTGCGAATTTTGGCTTAGTAAAGTCGCGTTCTTGGGACACATAGTATCAAACCTTTGGGATTGCGGTGGATCCTTCAAGGTACAGAGATAGGTGGTTGAATAGAAACAACCCGAGTCCGAATGTAAATCGGGAGTTTCTAGACTAGTGGATATTATCGAAGATTTATCTAGAATTTTTCCAAGATAGCCGGACCACTCACTCGACTAACCTGAAGCAAGTCAAGTTTGAGTGGAATGACAAGTGCGAGGCGAGTTTCAAGAGTCAAGAAACGACTTACTATAGCTCATCTTAGCCCTTCCAAAGGGGAGTAAAACTTTGTCGCCACAGGTGATGCATCGAAAGAAGGACTAGGAGCAAAGTGCTCATGCAAGAAGGAAAAGTTATCGCTTATGCATCACGAAAGCTCAAGTCGTATGAGGCCAATTATCCAACGCATGACTTGGAATTGGCAAAGAATAGTGTTCGCGTTGAAGAAATGGAGACACTATCTCTACGGAGCAACATTCACGGTTTTCACGGACCATAAGAGCTTGAAGTACCTATTCTCTCAAAAAGACCTCAATGCGAGGCAACGGAGATGGATGGAGTTGATTGAGGACTATCACTTTGATATTCAATACCATCCTCGGGAAAGCTAACGTCGAGCGCACGCTCTAAGCGTAAAGGCGAGCTTAGCGGACTTATGATTCGAGAGTGGGAATCATTAGAAGAGCCGAGCAATTGGAACCCGACGAGAACCAATACTCGATTTCATGTGCCAACATTTGATCAAACCCGATCTGGCCGAAAGAGATCAAAGAACAAGAGAAAGATACACATCTTCAAAATCGAAGGAGAAGATACTTAAAGGAGAAAGATCGAATTTCTGCACGAAGATGGAGTTATCGATTCCGGAATCGAGTGTGTGTACCGAATGACGAGCGATTAGGAATAAAATCCTAACAGAGGCACACCGTTCAAAATACACTATACATCCTGGAGGAAACAAGATGTATAAGGATTTAAAAAGGAGTTATTGGTGGGTAAACATGAAGAATCGTAGCGAGTTCGTTGCGAGATGTTTAACTTGTCAACGAGTAAAAGCAGAACACCAACGACCATCGGGTTTACTACAACCGTTGAGAATTCCCAGTGGAAATGGGAACACATAACGATGGACTTCGTGACGGATCTACCAAAGACCGAGGAGGCCATGATGCTATTTGGGTAGTTGTAGACCGACTCACGAAATCGCGCACACTTTTTACCCATCAAGAAAATTGATAGCTTGCGTAAACTTGCACAAACTTATATCCAGAAATCATTCGACCGCATGGAGTACCGATCGACATAGTATCCGACAGAGACCCGAGGTTTGTCTCAGATTTTGGAAGTGCTTGCATGAGGAATTGGGTACCTCGCTAAGTTTCAAAGACATCAAAGACATCCACAAACCGATGGACAGTCCGAGCGAACAATTCAAACCCTTGAAGATATGCTGCGAGCTTGCACATTGGATTTTCAAGGAATTTGGGATTCGCACTTACCATTAGCCGAGTTCGCCTACAATAACAGTTATCAGGCTACGATTGGGATGGCACCCTACGAGGCATTATATGGGTGAAAATGTAGATCCCCACTACACTGGGAGATTGATGACCAATAGACTCCGAAAGAGAAACGGAAGTCGCCCTCGATTCCAAAGGTCGACTTAGTTCAGGAGGCCATGGAGAAAGTCAAGTTGATCAAGGAGCGGATTCGCACAACTCAGAGCCGCCAAAAGAGTTACGCGGACAAGAGAAGAAAGGATTTGGAATTTGAAGTCGGTGATGAAGTATTTCTCAGACTCTCACCACGGAAAGGATTGATCAATCCGAAGAAAGGAGGCAAGTTGAGTCCGAGATATGTTGGACCTTACAAGATTTTACAAAGGATCGAGAAGTTAGCATACAGACTCGAGTTACCAGCACCATATGCGGGAATGCACGATGTATTCCACGTGTCGAGACTGAAGAAGTATCAACCAGATCCCGAGCATATCATCACTCGAGATACTCCTCCTCTAATGGAAAATCTATCCTACACCGAGAGGCCAATCCGGATCATTGATCAGCAGATACGACAGTTGCATAAGAGAGAAATCCCGATGGTTAAAGTGGTGTGGCAGAACCACAACCGAGACGAAGACGCAACATGGGAAATGGAAGAAGACATGAGGAATCAATATCCAGAACTATTCTGAAGAGAATTTGGGGACCAAATTCTTTTAAGGAGAGGAGGATGTGAAGCCCCGATTTTTCTGAGCTATTAATTGATCTTTATTGTCGTTTATACTTTTGATCGACTATTTTACCGCGTCATTTTGACGGGTAATTATTAATAATATATATTTTTTATTTTATTTCATTTTATTTAATTTACTTGTGATCATGATCTTATTTAATTCTATTCCTCATTTATGATCACTTGATTGATCATTATTACTATTTTTGTATTTATTAGTCACCTTATAATTTTAAGAGACTAATTATTTTAGAGACTTTTACCTTATAGAATTAAGATTTTTATTTAGATTAAGTGATCATGAGACTTACAAGTGATCAAGCAAATCACTAAATATTTTGGAGATTGATATATTTCATCTATTATCATCAAATTTGGGACAAAAAAATATATGGAATTACCATATTGCCCTCATAGTGGACGGCCATGGTGGTTTTTGGGGTAAAAATATCATCCAACTCTTGTACACCTACACCATATATTAGTCATCTTGTGTATAATTATATCATTAATTCAAACATTATACACATCATCTTATACACCAATTCTTTATTACTATTTTTCCCAACTTATTCCCACTTTACCAACATTCTTCTCAATATTCTCCAACACCATTCAAGTCCATACTTTGACTTGCACTTTGTCTCCCATGCAAGAAGCAAATAACAAGCTTGAAAAATTCCTCTCTCTCTCTCTCTCCATGTTGGACGGCCACAAGGCCAATTTCTTCAAAAATTTGGTTCAAAAATTTCACCAACACATTTGATCTTCCAAATAAATTCTCCTCCTTCTCTCTAAAAACTCCCAACTTCTCTCTATTCTTCCTTTCACTTTCTTCTTCTATACTTAGAAAATTTTTCAACATTTTCCTCCTATTCTTCACTAAAAATCGAACCATCACTATACCAAGGTAAGAAATTTTATCTTCAATCCATTTTTGATATCACATTGTTCATCTCTTCCACCTTCTTAACTTAAGTTTGAATTTGGTTTGGAGGTACATTTAGAAGACCTTGAAGATTAGAGCTTGACAACATTTTTGAAGAAGGACCTCAAGCTTGAAGAAGAAATAGTAGAGGAAATTAGACTACAAGGTAAGAATTGAGTACTAGACCCCTTCTTTCCTACTCTTCCTATTTTTTTCAAATTTTAACACCCCTTTTTCATTTTTGAGAAATAGGGGCTGACCTTAGGAGATTTTGGAGTTGAGCCAAAATTTCCAATTTTTAAGCTTCAACTAGTCTCCAAACATCTACTACAGAAGGTAAAGTGTAGTCCTTTTCATTTCCTTATTTCCTTCTTTTTTCTCCTTAATTTTTCTCTCATTTTTCTAACTCCAAATTTTGATATTTTCTTGACTTAGGGGCTGACCTAAGAAGCCTCATCCAAAAAATTGTGAAATTATCCTTTTATTTCACAATCTCCAAATTTAAGGTGGGTGGAAAAATATTTTCCAACTTTTAGGTGTTTTGATTAAATGCATGTAGAAAATTTGATCATGAGCCTTTATATATATATATATATATATATAATCTATGTATTTCATGTCAATTTTATATATCAAATCATGAAAATTCTCAAGAGTTGCTCAAAATTGCCATTTATTGAATTTTAGGTGCATGCATGTGCAATTTAATGTTTTAATTGATGAATTCTTGTATGTATTGGACATGCATGTGTATGATCTTTAAAATCTATGTTTTGGATGACTTATAACCTGGACAAGTCGAGCATAATTGATTAAATTTCAATTTTGGACTTAAAAATGCAAAAATGGAAAGTTGGTGGACTAAATTGCAAGAAAATAAAAGTTAAAGGACCCCTCTGCAAATTTCGAAATTTGGGACTGTACTCAGGTTCAAAAATGACTTTTGGACATTTTAATAAAGTTTTAAGAGTTTTAAGATAAATAAAATCAACCTTTAAAAGCCCAAGGACTAGATTGTAAAATTTTGAAAGTTTAAGGGCTACTTTGCAATTTTTAAAACTGCCCCAGACCTAAACTTTAAAATTTGAAATTTTTACTCTTAAGGTACTGGGAATTACATATTTTAAAAGTATTCCAAAAATCCAAGTGTTTAGAGCTTGGAAAGTAATTTTTCTAAATTTGAGGGACTAATGTGTAAAATATTAAGCTTGAGGACCCAAATGAAATTTCCAGGACTTATGCAGCCCGTGCACCTGTAAATACTAACTTAACTATAACTTATTTATATTTTGGACCCAAGGTTCAAATTTCATAACAATTGGACCCCTAAAAGCCTTAAAGGCAATTATTTTAAAATGGGACAACAATGATATTTTCAAACGTTAAAGGACCTACACATATTTCTTTTAAAAACTGCGTTTGTCCCAATATCCTACCAACCTTAGTGACATTTTTCAACTGGAATCACATTAAAAGCCCTTCCGGTTTGTGAGTTCCGAATTTTTAAAACTTAAGGTCCGAATTGGCAAATTTTTACAAATTTGGGGCCAATGTGAGATTTTTATAAAAACTCGACCTCAAAACTTTAAAAACCTGAATCTCTGGACAATTTGGAGAATTTAGGAACTGACCTCATAATTTTTCAAGGTCGGGATATTTAATTATTCAATTTTTAACCCCAAAAGTGTTAGTTTTACAAAACAGGGCTAAATTACAATTTTTCTTTTATAAAGGACCTAACTCAAATTATTTTCTCTTTTACTAAAATAGCCCTGGACTCTCTGACTTGGATATTTAATTAAAGTATTTTACTTTCCCAAAAACCCTTGACTTATCGGATCAATTTGACCGATTAATACCCGATCGTGGAGCGACTTCCTCGCCTTGCGAATTGAATCTATAACGGGACTTATGTCCCACCTAATCTTTCAAGATATCGAAGGTTGCATATCCTTCCGATAATCATCTTCATCCAAAAACTCCACCAACGCCATAATTACCACTCGCGTTTTCAAAAATTTTCCTGAACTGCTTCCCTGAATCAATAATACTGATTGCACGGTTGATCGCCGCACTTGTAATTACTTTCTGCTCGAGTCAACTTGGTGTGTCGAGCTCACACTCGGAATGGATACGTCGGGGATGGAAAGGCAGCTCGGCTGCTATTCCACTCTTCCGGCCCCATCGCCCTAATCCCATGAATCGAGGGACGGAGTTTGTCCAAGGAAAGCGGGTCATAAGATCGAGGTATAATCATGATTATGACGGATCCGAGCCTTGCAAGCTCCACCGTGGATTTTGTCTTTGCCTACGGAGCGATAAAGTGTCGGTCTTAGACCATACCGACCGGGTGTTACAAGGAAGAACGAAGGAATCATTGTCGATCCACACGATTCCGGAGTTATCGGACCCGTTTTGGTTGGCGTTATATTTAACGCAACCGCTACCTGTTGCATTGGTTAGCGTTACATTTCCGTACGCAACCGCTACCTGTTGCATTGGTTGGCGTTACATTTCCGTACGCAACCGCTACTGTTTTACATTGGTTGGCGCTACAAACCGTCACGCAACCATTAATTGCCTTGCATGGGATTGGCGTTACACTTCCGCACGCAATCCTACTGTCTTCTCGATGAATCACATAGTGCTCGTGTGACCATGAACTGTTTTCTTGAACTGAATAAATATACTATTGTATTATTTTATCACGACGCTTGCGAACTGTGTGTGAATTCATGCATCATACTCACGCGTTTTCATATAATTGTTTTCTCGCATTAACTATATTGCGCCACACTTGCACACGATCACCCCATCCACTGAGATTTTTGTCTCATCCCCACCTGTTTTCTAACCTTAGATGAGGATTTCGTTGAAGATGCTGAACCGGCTCTGGATTGAGACCTTGTACTACGCTTGTTGGATTTACTATTTCTTGTTGTTGATTTGACTCTTTTCTTATGTTGTTTTCGGACTTTTGTATTTCGTTCCATTCGGGTTTGTAATTAAGGGGCGTAGGACCTTTAACTTTAAGTTGCTATTTTGTTTATTTTCGAGTTGTAATTTGGATGATGGATTGTAGACTTTAAGTTGTAACTTGTATCTGTTATTTATTTCCGCTGCTATTTAGACTCTGTCTCATTGGGTTCTCGTTGATATTTGTCTGGATTGTTTGGTTATTGTATTTAAGTTGTGGATCGTTGTCGCGTCCCGTTTGGGGCGTGACAACAACATTCGTAGAACCATATCTGGAAAGCGAGAGGAAAGCCTTTAATTCTGTAAAATTTGGTGCGTTTAACAACCGGCTTCAAGTCCTCATCCTGAGGCTGCTTCCTCTGGAGCACTTGGTCCCTCAGTTCTCTGATTGTAAGTTCAAACAAATCCCTTCCCCAGGGATAGGAGTTAAAATCTTCACTATCAACTAAATCAAAAAATTCCATGTTAACAGAAGTTCCACTAGAAGAAAACAGAAAAAAATGCAAAAAATACAACAAAGCCATCTTCAAGGCATCATCATCATTTCCCCCTCAAACTTGTAATCTAAAACACTCCTCAATAGACTGCCTAGAAAATTTCATTGAGCCAGAAAAATACTTCTGATAGAACTCAGAAGTAATACCATCCCCACGAACAGCGGGCCTTTTCCCAGCACACTTTAGCCCCTCACCAGGGCAAACTCCCCAATACCAAACCTCAGAATTTTACCACAAATCGACACCAGAATCTCACCCTTCCACGAATGGACAACCTGCCTCTTAAACAACGAATGCACTAGTTGATTTTGGAAACTAACTTCATGCATGTCTAGAAAATAACCGAAACAGGTGCGCCTAAACGCATCCAATTGCAGCTGCGATAAATTCTCCTTCAAATTTTTAATAACTTCAAAAGAAAACCCAGTGCTTATCCTAGCGGTGTACCAGTCCTCCAGATCAATCAAAAACTCATAACCCTAGAAACAAGAAAGAAACAACAAAGAAATAAGAAATAAACAACACATCTTGTACATAAAATTTAAAAAGTGAAAAAAAAAAACAACAGATCAATAGCATAGAAACATACAAGAAACAACACAGAAACAAAAAAGAAACAAAACTTGTACAACAGTAAAAAAAAATATAACCAGTAAAATAAAAATGAAAACAACATACCTCAGCAACGTCCAGTCCTCTAAACCCAACAACCTTCTTTTTGGGAGATTTAACCTTGACAACTTGTTTTCCAACATCATCGCCTTGTTTCATTTTCCTTTCCTTAGAAGATACAGGAACTAGGGCTTCAGATTTCGACCCGCTCCTCAAAACTCTTGAACCACCCTGAGCCTTTTTATCCACTTTCAGATGAACAAGAAGGGGTTTCTTCAAAGACATTATGTAAATTCGACACCAAAAACCACAAGAAAAAAAGAGCAGTTTACAGGGGACGGTTTTGCGAGAGGATCACGAAGAAGTTACGAAGCAGTTGCAGAAATCACAAAACAAGCTCACCAAAAATGGCGGACATGCAGCGCGGGAAGGAACTCAAGAGTCGAGGTGAAGAGACAGAGAGAGAAAAAAATGATGGTCTAGGAGACGAAAAGACCGCACAACGTATTTTAGGAGAAAAATTAAAAAAAGACCGTAAAAGAGTAATAAAAAAGGTATAAATGGGATGTGTTGGTAATTTGGGGATTCGGTCAAAAATAAGGGTATTTTGTGTACTTTCCCCTATCTAAATCCACATTTGTACAGCCCATCTAGCAACTTTAATTTATAAATTTAGTGTTTGTTTGAGAACACGTTTGAGACAAAATTTTAGATCTAAAGTCAATTTGAATAATAACTTCACCTCCACCAGCCATTTGACCTAGTGGTATCACTCCCTCCTATGTGTGAGAGGGTAAGGGTTCTATCCCCAGTGAAGTGTGTGTGCGTAACTCAAAAAAAATAATAATAATAACTTACCTGTATACAATATATTTACTAGGGGTGTCAATTTGGGTGGGGTCTGGGTTCACAAGTTTGCGTGTCAGAAACAGTCGATCCGGACCCGACCTGTTTAATTATTCGTGTCAGAATCTTGAACCCGAACCCGACCTGCTTAACCCGTCTAATAAAATTATTTTTATATATATTTAATAGTTTTAATTGAATAATTCTTTTTTTTTTAAATCAATCACTGTCATACATTATTCGATCAATAAAAAATATCACAATTCACAACATACAAAAAGAAATAACATAATTGCATAGATAACATAACATATTAATCAAATTTTGAGGACAATATTAAAAAAGACATGCATAATAAAAACAACTACATAATTAAAGAGGTTTTATCATTTGAATTTTAAATATGTCTTGTTTGTTGTTTTTTCTTACAATTAATTATTTACTTAATTTTCTTTTAAATTCACAAACAAGTTAGACGGGTCATAGTAGGTTGACCCCGACCCGACCTGTTTAATTGGCAGGTTATTGGGGTTCGACCCAATTTCGACCCAAACCCGTGAAGCCTAGACCCATATCCATTAATTTCGTGTTAGGTTCGTGTCGGGTCCTAAATTGACATCCCTAATATTTACGTATTAGGCTCGTGTGCATTCCCTCTCGGAATGAAACTCCACTATCAATCGCGGGTCAGATAGGTTGTATTTTCTGAATGGAGTTGTGGATAAGTGCTCATAAACAGAATTTCTTTATGAAATATTTTGATTACATAAAATTTCTATATTTAAAAAAAATTATATTTTGCATTGCATATCTAGATAATTATTTTATTTGCCCCAAATCGTCTCAATTTGAGACTATTTCTTTAATTCTTTCTACACACATAAATAAAAGAGATAATTACATTTTGCCCCCCAAACTATAAGCGTTTTTGGAGTTTACCACCTAAACTTTCTCGAGTCGTACTTTACCTTCTGAACTCCGTGATTTTTGCACAATGTCATATCTTGGCCACCGGCGGCAGAATATTCCGGCATGTGCCTTGCACATGAGGGCAAAATCGTCATTGTCTCAAATTTTTTAAAAAAGTTGTTACATTTTACAACCTCAACTTTGTTTGACTTGCACTTTAACCCCCTAAACTTTGCGTTATTTCACTTTGCTATATAATTTTTTTTAAAAATCATATATTTATGCATTTATTTTATATCTTTTTTTCCTTAATTTTTTATCCACAAAAAATAAATAATTACTTTGGCTAAGTATATTATTAATAAAATTATACAATAAATTCTTCATTTTAAAATTTCTTGTAAAACCTTAGTTTATTTTCCTTTATTGTATTAGTTTTACATTATAATTAAAAATATAAACTATCCTTTTCAATTTCTAGGTGAATAAAATTATCAATTTTCACCAAAGTCAATTTGAACATAATACGATGCATTTAACTTTCTTTTGTAAGTAAAATTACTAGAAGATACAAGTATTACAAATTTAATGAATTTGATTATTTTTACATTTAAGTAGTGTATAAGATTTGTAATAAACTAAATTAATTCTAATAATTTTTAATTATAAAATTAAAAAAATAAATTTATGAAAGGAATATTCTTTAAGAAATTTAAATATAATACATTATAAAATATTATAATAATTTACTTTATTACAAATATTATACAATACTTAAATGTGAAAATGATCAAATTCATTAAATTTGTAACACTTTTATCTTTTAATAATTTCACTTACAAAAGAAAGTTAAATGCATCGTATTATGTTCAAATTGACATTGGTTAATATTTATAATTCTATTCACCTAGAAAATGAAAAGGATAACTTATATTTTTAATCATAATGCAAAATTAACTCAGTAAAAGAAAGATAAACTTTGATTTTACAAGAAAGTTTAAAATGAAGAATTTTGTGTAATTTTGTTGATATTATATTTAACCAAAGTAATTATTTATTTTATGTGGATAAAGAATTGGAAGGGAAAAAAAAGGAAAAAAATATGTATAAATATATAACTTTTTTTAATTTTTATGTGGCAAAATAAAATAATGCAAAGTTTAGGGGGTAAAGTACAAGTCAAACATAGTTCACGTGGCAAAATGTAACAACTTTGGGACAATGATGATTTTGCCCTCATGTGACGGAATATTCTGGGAATATTCCGCCGACGGTGGCCAATATATGGCATCGTGCAAAAAATCCAGAAGTTAAGGGGGTAAAATGCAACTCGAAAAAATTTAGGTGGTAAACTCCAAAAACGCCTAAAGTTTGGGGTCAAAAATATAATTATCTCTAAATAAAAATATGGAAGTTGTTCTAAGTCTTTTTTTCTTTTTTTTTTAGTACAACAAGGATAGAAGAGGAGGAGACACACTCATATGCGATCGAATTCGGGTCAATCTGTAACGCCCCAGTTTTTAAAATATAAGAGTAACTTAATTTAATAAGAAAGAGTATTTAAAAACTTATGAATAAGACACATTTCCAAATAATTCCTGACTCTTTCGGTGCGCCACTCTGATTTTATAAAATATAGTCTAATTATAAAATTTTGCGTCAAATAAACAAAAGTACTTTAATTCAATAATAAAATAGTAACTAAAAATCCGTTAACAAAATAAAATATTCCTAAAGTTGTAAAATAAATAAATTTATTGACTTTCATCCACCGCCTCTAATCCTCGCGCAGACTCCTCAACTTGAAAATTGTTAATAAATATGGGGTGAGCTTTCAGCTCGCTCAATGGGAACACATTTGTCATAATTAAATACAACAGTAGACATACTCATAAACATTCAACATGTACTTTAACTTTTATATTGACTAGTCAGTTACTTTATAGTATTGTGGGTTCACCCCAAGGATACTTTTGATTCCGGACCTTCTTACAGCCTCTGACTAAGTATTGCGGGTTCACCCCGAGGATTCTTTTGATCCCGAACCTTTTTACAGTCCCAAACTAATTATAACACTGCGGGTTCACCCCGAGGATACTTTTGATCCCAGACCTTCTTACAGCCCCTGGCTAACATGATTTCTTTTATTCCAAATTTCACATAAATGAATACACATATACGAAGTATTTAAAAATGACAAATAATAAGTTAATAGAAAAATCCCCAAACTTCCGTTGCGCCATTCAGCCCCCATCATCTACCACACAACCACGACAAAGTTTCTCTTCAACGCCATGATCCCTCAATTGTCATCCCTATTTCATTCTCAACTCCTAAGGTAATTTACTTCCAAATTTCGAAACCCCAGATATATTGTTCACAATTTTCTGAGATTTTAATATGTTATTCCTCATAAAGTTTTTATCATACGGTTAAAATTTCATGTTAATATCCAAAACCCTACTAATACATATCCAAAATTCGTGAAATTTTAATATGTTATGTTATCATATGTTTATAATATTTAGTTAAATTTTCATAGACGTTTGAGTTTTATTTTATCTTATATGAAATTCTCATTCACGCTTTCCAAATCTTGAATATACTCTGTTTCTGATTTACAAATTCAAGAAACCATATATGAAGACCTTAAAAATACCTGAATGTTTGATGTGTTATGTATTATAATGTATAATACCTTTTGATAAAATATCAGATCATTCCAATCTATATTTATTTAAATATTAACTAGTTTCCAAAACGTTACAGTTTTAGCTATGACAAAAGGTTCGATTTATGAAATTCAAAACCTAAGGTTAACGAATTTTAAATATTATGATTTTTGGATATGTTATACTATGATATGTTTATTATACGTAGTTAAAATTGCAGATCCTATAGTACTATATTTATTTAAATATGATTTTTCTTCCATAGTTGTGTAGGATTTTGTGTTACAGAAATTTCAGTTTCACAAATTCAAAACCATAGATAAACATATCGAATCTTTGTGAAATTTTTATATGATATCTATTTTTGAATCGATTATCTACTGTAAAAATATTGAATAATTACAATAAACATTTTATGAGAAAATATTATTCGATCTAAACTGCGCAGAGATTTAGTATTGTTCAAACCTACCAAGTTGAACCCTAAACCCTAGGAATATGCCGTGAGCTTCCAAGAATGTTATTTTAGTGCTTGTGATATCGAGTTTAATACTTAAGTTTTGACTTCTAGGAACTAAGATGTATATATATCCACGTTAGGCGACGAGGATGGCGTGTTCTGAAGTTCAATAGGGATATTACATCAAATCATTCACTATTTTTCAAGTAAAGTTTTCGAGGTGGGGATATTTCTATTCACTTATTATTTGTCATTTTTAAATACTTCGTATATGTGTATTCATTTATGTGAAATGTGGAATAAAAGAAATCATGTTAGCCAGAGGATGTAAGAAGGTCCGGGATCAAAAGTATCCTCGGGTGAACCCGCAGTGTTATAATTAGTTTGGGGCTGTAAGAAGGTCCGGGATCAAAAGTTTCATCGGGGTGAACCCGCAGCACTTAGTCAAGGGTTGTAAGAAGGTCCGGAATCAAAAGTATCCTCGGGGTGAACCCGCAGTACTATAAAGTAACTGACCAGTCAAAATAAAAGTTAAAGTTCATGTTGAATGTTTATGAGTATGCCTATTGTTGTATTTAATTATGACAAATGTGTTCCCATTGAGCGAGTTGAAAGCTCATCCCATATTTATTAACAATTTTCAGGTTTAGGAGTCTGAACGAGGATTGGAGGCGGTGGATGCAAGTCAATAAATTTATTTATTTTACAACTTTAGGAATATTTTATTTTGTTAACGGATTTTTAGTTACTATTTTCTTTTTGGATGACTGTTGTCTGGGTTTGATTAAAGTACTTTTGTTTATTTGGACACAAAATTTTATAATTAGACTATATTTTATGAAATCAGAGTGGCGCAGCGGAAGAGTCAGGAATTATTTGGGGTTTATTAATAAAATGGTTCCACTTATTTTTGAGATGTGTCTTATTCATAAGCTTTTAAATACTCTTTCTTATTAAATTAAGTTACTCTTGTATTTTGAAAACTGGGGCGTTACAAGTGGTATCATAGCTGGTTTATGGTTCTGTAGAATTGTTAAAAAAAAAGTGTCGTTTTAAATTTTTATAGAAAAAAAAATAGTATAGTGACATCCACCTCCGCCATATCTCGTCGGATTCCTTAAGGTATGCAAATTTATTATGTCATTGCTCAATTTGTTCATGTTATGCCATGTCATAATATTATGCAGCACATATTATTCATGTCATTATGTCCCATTGCTTTTATTTCATACTCCTCATTGCATGTGTACTTGCTATATTAGAAGAACGGACTCTAGGTTGGCTCTTTGCGTTTAAAAAAAAAATGATTCGCTGATGCATACACATGTACCATGGAGCTAGTGACTACAAGGTTTGGATATACTATATGGGAATATGGAAAGGATAATATAGACTCTAGAGGACTTGGAAGAGGACCCTTATGATAGAATACATGATATTCATTACAAATTTATAAGCGATCGAGAATGTTAGGACTGACTATGTATAGATTACTAGCAACATAGATTATGGATAGACTTTAGTGGCTTTCGAGTTGAATATTCATGATTTACGCCATGTTCATTTTTCAAGAGTTAATGATAATACATTGATATAGTTATGGTGTTAGTATATCACTTGGAAATACCATAATTCTTGTTTGGATGTCTAAAGTCATGAAACTGAAGGTTAATAGAAATGATTTCGAAGTGGATTTATATGTTGGGATAAATATTGTTAACAACCCCAACTATACAGGTTTTTACACTTCGCCACCAGAACTTTAAAACGATACAGTTTGCACCCTGAACTTTACAAAATTTTGCACTTTGGTTAAAATTCCAAATTTACCCCTGGACTTATAAAAGCTGAATTGCAGTTTACCCTCTAAACTTTAAAGTTGTTGCACTTTGCAACCTAGACGATAAATTTCATTGCATATTCCTTGTTTACTCCCAAAGGTCTTGCGACCCTCGAAAATGGTATCAGAGCCTAGGTTTATTAAGAACTTTTAGTTAAATTTATTATATTTATGTAATTAACAATTGGTGAGGAGAATTTACTCCGAGATTATGGATCCGGACCGATGTCCGAGATGTACACCTTACAGACATATCGTCAAATATTGACGATGTATGCACAAGAACACCTTGACCAGGTTTCATATTGGGAATACCAACATGAAGAAAAGGAACAGCAGGAGCCGACGGGGAAACCTTAAGGCAATGCAAAATGCGAAAGAGAATATTATAGGCGATTCCGGATGCTTAACTGCACTTATATGTTCACTTGATGAACCTTCAAGAAACGGTTCATGAAAATTCCCATCGAACAATGATTTCGATGGAGTATGGAGTGGAACGAGATACTTCCCAGACAAATCTAAGATCTCCGAAGATCTTAGAGAAATCGAGAAGACGGTGCGTAATTATGGCAACCGCCATATTCATCTACCAAAGACAAGTTCATCGATCGAACCAAATGGAGACGATGGTGAAATATCGAAGAAAACTCTTGAAATCCTTCATGATATTCAAACGAGTCAAGAACCGGAGGGACAGGCCAAGTTCATCCGGAGGAAGGAAACGTATTGATTTTGGGGCGGTACCTATTTACACCAAAAGGGGAAACCAACCGAAGTTATACGAAAGATGACGAGATGAGGAAAAACTCATTGCTCTAATCAAAGGAAAATCCATCAAAAATTAAAAAAGATGGATATTGAAAAGATGAATCTTAAAGATCTACATGACTGGCGTAATCCTTGGCGGGATTAGGTATTGTAGACTTAAAGATGAACGCAGTGAAGAATCGCTTTGGTTACCTATGACCCACAAGGTAGACCAATTCCTCCACCACCGCCACCGATTAATCCTAACGTCGAAGAAAGTACGGGTTCACATCATGGAACTCGGGATGAAAGGATGCCACATGCTGGGGATTTCACGATCGGGAGTGATCTACTTTCAGGGACGGGAGAGGTCGAAACCCTCTTCAGGAGAACTGCACAACCTAGGAAGGCCGAATGTTTATCGACGCCTTATGGAAGATCGCACCTCGACCCAATACATCCGTATGGGTTGATGTTAAACTGGACATCCGATTTTAAAAAGAGAAGTTCTCATTGATGAATGGGCTTGACTATGAGAATTTCAAATAGAACCCTCGATCTTACAAAGGATTCATTCATTTTACTCCTTGAAATGAGTCTTGAAGGATCGGTGAAGATTGCGGGATATGACCGATGCTAGTACAAAAGGTACGGTCACATCGGGGGAATCACTTAAAGGAATTGTCGATGGTATGGCAAAACTATTCAAAATCCAATTCATCGGCACGGGTTATTTCGAGGATTAGAGGATGAAAAAAAGAAAGAAATATAAACAAGCCCTCTATAGCCTTGAGTTCTTTGGATATTTGTCATATTGATGAATATATCAAGTTGTTCACCGAATACTGGGGTGGAAATCCAAGATTGAGGAAAAAGAAGTCTTTTGACTATTCTTTGCCAAGATCCCGAGTCCTTGGAGAGAAATGCTTATCGGGGAATACAAGGGTGGAGTCAAGTAGAAAGCGTGGCAGAAAAATGTCTTTCCTAAAGGCCAAGTTATCGAATGGTGCTATCAAGCGACTCTGCCGCACAGAATTACAAGAGATTAGAGGAATTAACAAAGCAGTTCCTCTATGTTGCGTGGATAATGATATCCCAACAGATTGTGGGAGGTCAACCAAGCGGCACAAGAAGAAGAAGGAGAGAAGTCATCCATACCGCCGAGGAAGCAACAACAAAAAAACAGGTCTTCATGGAGACTAGAAGGTTCTGGTCAAAACAAAAAGCCCGAAGTTATAAATCGGGACAAAGGCCGGCACCAAGCGGGGAGTAGAGCCTCATCATCAGGTTCTAATCAAGCAAGTACCAAAGCAAAAATCCAGGAGAAGAACTTTCAGCGTGCTCACACGAGCTAATGAAAGTTTCAAAGATCGTAATTCTTTGGACATGCGAGCAAGAGGGCATATCTCAACGGATTGCCCGGACAATCAAAACGAGGAGTCGACAGTTCGAGGCTACACGTAAATCGAAGAAGCTGTCTATTATCGAGATTTAATACAGGTGTATCAATTTGAGGATATTCCCTCGGATGAAAGCATCTATGAAGAAGAGATTTATTACGATGATGGAAGTGAATCGATTGAATCGAGTGAAGAAGAAATTCTTCAGCAGACAAATCGGGGAGGATATGTCGATTCCTCTCTCACACTACGGTGTCTCATAAGACTCTTATGAGAATTATGAAGGAAGATCCAAAGCTTCAAATCTATGATGGATTTACAATTGGAGCGATGGAAAAGGCTTTGGATAAGATTGGGTTTCGTAATAGAAAACACCAAATTATTCACAGGGTAACAACTGGAGAACTTGCCATTCCAATGGAGTTTACCGGTAACCTGATCGAGATGCAGCTGGTCCCTATTAGAGAAATACAGGAGATCAAAAGCAGAGTTAAAAGAGAAGTTGCTAATACACTCTCATGGATTCACATTGGAGCCATAAGAGTCATTATTAAGGCAACATTCAAAGAAGGAATAGATTCGCCACTCAATCTTGCTATTTTTGACAAGCGAATCTCACATCTCAAGGATTCATGCCTTGGAGCGGTTACAGGAAATTTGTATGCAGGGAAATTGGCATTTAATGTCTATCCTAGAATTGCATACAATTTGGGAGATCGAGACTTCAGTAGAGTCCTAACCCTTCATCAATATTTCAAAAGAGATGATTTGATGAAAGAAGGAAATAGGCCTTACTCGATCACATACAAGATTTCCTATGCTCTCTCGAATACCCATCATTCCGAAGTATTCTTGAGAAAGGAATTTATTGAAGTCCCAAGAATCTTTGAGGACTTTGCCAGGGTGGTGTTACTGAGAAATCATTGAATCTCCAACTATTAAGGAGATTGATATGATAATTCATGATCAACCAGTCTTCAACAAAAGTCTGAGTCTCGAGTTGAGCCAGAAGGATGTCTTTCGGCAAAGACAGAGAATGGTGAGTAGCAGCCGTTGGGAAAAAGGAGACCAAATACGATTCGGCGCATCCCCGATGTTTTTAAAACAAAGAGAGAGAGCCGAAATGTCGTATGATGGCGAGAGGTTGAAGTAATATTCGACATCACTCAAAAGGATAACATTTTTCCTTGTGATGTTCTATATTATCTCCAACAACCAATCGTTGGAAGGTACCAAGGAAGCCTGAAGATAGGAGAAATTGAGCTTACTATCACGGGAGTTGCGGGAAAGATCCTAACAATTAATACCGGGAATTGAATTTCTTGAGGAGCATAAACCTTGGGAAAGATTACAAGACGGAATGGAGTTCACGGTGGCTAATAAAAGATATAGAATCGAGATGACCACTAGTCCATTCTCCATATACATTTCTATTGGAATGTTATATGTCGAATACAAGGCCGAGTATTTCGCCGCCTACATTGATTCAGTGCGGAATATATATGCGGCGGATGTTTTTCCTAAAGAAATTGGAGAAGATTTACCAGCTATTGCAGGAAGAGATTTCTCTAAAAGGATTCTTATCCTTAACAGGGGAATTAAACAAGCGTAAATAATGATCGGAGGAGCGGGCAAGACCCCTTGGTACAAAGTAAAAACGCCACCAATCTATTTCCATGATACAAGTGCGAGATATTTTCTTCGGGAAACAATTTCCTACAAACATTCAAGCGGTTCACACAGGAGAACGAGACGAGAAGACTTATTTTCACAACCTTATGTGATCATAAGATTATTGTCCAGAGATCTGGGAAGCATTTTACGTAAAAATGCCCATTAATTTTCGCAGCAAGCGTGGTGATGAAGCCAAACTTCGCAATCCAAAAATGGCGGATCGAAGGAAATTTGGTGAAGCTTTATTATCCTATAGACAATTTGGTTCCATCCGAAGGATCGGAAGATATGGGATAATAACTTGTATTCATTCAGAGTACAAGGAGAAGAACGAGTCACCGAAGCCATTGCGAGAATTATGGATGAGTCTAATGGAGAATCCACAGAGTGATGTAACCATAGAGGAACAAATATCACTCGAGGATATCAAGAAGAAGATCCAAAGGAATTACAATGAAGATCCTTTGGCTTGGTGGGATAAGAACGAGCTTAAAGCTTCCTTAAAGGTTAAACTGGAAAGGAGTACGAGTTCGTAAGATTCAAACCAATCCTTATGAACCAGGAGGATCGTGAGGATATGCAAAAGATACTTAAGGAACATCTTGACCTTAAGTTAATTTCACCAGAGTTTCTCCATACAAGTGATCCGTGATTCTTAGTCGAAACCATGGAGAAATCAAAAGAGGAAAGCCAAGACTTGTTATTAATTACAAAGGGATTAATAACATTTTGGAGTTCGACGGATACTATATCCCAAGCAGCAGAACATCAGTTAATCGCATCAAAGGTGCCAAGATATTCTCAAAGTTCGATTGCAAGTCCGGATTCTACCAGATTAAGATGGAGGAAGAAAGTAAGAAGTTTCTGACTTTCTCTACACCACACAGGGACACTATATTTGGAACGTGATGCCTATGGGATTGGCTAACGCACCCCGGATATATCAAAGAAAGATGGATAATCTATTCAAGGATTATTTCAGTTTCATGTTCGTGTACATTGATGATATTCTTATCGCTTCAAAGAACATGAAGGAACATCTCAAACATTTGGAAATATTTTGGATGTTTGTCACAAAAGAAGGATTAGTGCTTTCGGAAAAGAAAGCGTGTAATCGCAACAAGACGATTGAATTCCTCGGAATTGAAATCGATGAATCTGGAATTATTCTACGTAATCATATTGTGGAAAAGATCTGAGGATTTCGGATACACTAAAAGACAAGCGACTTGAGTTGAGTTTTCTCGGGAGTTGTTAATTTTGCTGGAATGTTTTGTAAGTCCAAGCGGCTACGATAATCTAGAGGGGGGGTGAATAGATTATCTCCATCTTTTCGATTTCGCCCTCTTTTTCGATACAAATGCGCCAAGATAATAACAAAGGTGCGGAATGTAAACAACACACGTCGATTTAAAGAGGTTCAACCCACCTAGGGCCTAATCCTCTACCACCCCAGTATATCCGGGATGGATTTCAAAAAGAAAAAGGATTTTATTAATTTACCAAAAATTAATGCAACACCAACTTACAACAACACCTTGAAGAGCACCACACTCTTCTTCAACAACACCTTCAAGATTATCACAATCTCTTTTGAAGATCACCACAATCCTCAACGGCACCTTGCGAAGATCACCACAATCTTCCGACTTGAAGAGCACCGAACTCTCCAACACCACCTTTGGAGATTACCACAATCTCCTTTTGAAGATTACCACAATCTTCCTTCAACGGCACCTTTGAAGATCACCACAATCTTCAATCTTGAAGAATACCAAATTCTTCAACACCTCAAGAGCACCACACTCTTGAAATACCTATCACCTAGATCACCCAAGTGTATTCTTACCACAAGAATACTCACAAGGATATCTTGTGTTTGGTTGATGAATTACAATCAAGATTACACTTTGAAAAATATTACAACTCAAAAGTGCAAGTGTAATCAAGAATGAAAGCCTAGACCTCAAGATGTGAAAGTGATAGTACTTAGGCTATTACAACAAGAATGTTGAAATGAATAACAAAGATTATGTGCTTGTGATATCTCTTGTTGTTTGTATCAAGTCTTGTATTTAATCCCTCAAGCTTTCATCTATTTATAGGAGAGCCTTCAAATTTGAATTTCAACATAGGCTCCTCCAAAGGCTCCTCCAACATAGGCTCCTTCACGGGCTCCTCCATGTTTTCTTTTGTCTACAAATAAGACAAAGAGATTAAAATAAATATGGTTGTCTCATAAGGATACAAGAATCGATTATAGAACAATCCCACATTTTAAGGAAGAATGGTCTGCCGCACAACGGTTATATTTTTTTGTCAAACTAAAGGCGAGGTTGCGCACAAAAGGACGTTTGAAATTGTCTTGAAAAATTACAGGGCGACCTGGCCAGGGGTGCTCGACCGGCCGACATCACCCTAGCCTGGCCGACCTCTCCAAAAATAGAACAGGAGATTTTGCACACTTGCAGTGGTCGACCCACTGGCGGCGGCCGACCGGGACGGCCGACGCCCAGCGGCCGGTGGCCGACCGCTTGATTTTTCTTCCGACTCATTTTCTGTTTCAAAAATCATCTTCAGTACTATTTAACGGCCGACCACGAGAGTAAATGTTGTCCAATTTTTGTCGAAAATAAAACTCAAGAAATACTCCGAAAATTTAGTAAAAACATTTTAAACCGATCGAGAGTATTTAGACAACATTAGAAATATAGTTTCAATGTGAAAACCCATTGACATAAAATCTTTGAAAGTGTTGTCCAATATTAATCGAAAATAGACTTGAGCAAATACTCCGGAAAATATTAAAACTATTTTAAATCATTTAGGAGTATTTGGACAACCTTTAAAAACATTGTTTTGGTATAAAAACAAAATCATGATAAAATCATTTATCAAACATGTTTATTAACAATCTAGCATATTACAGGAAGGTGTTTAGCCCATTACTTAAAAAAGATGCAGTATTCAAATGGGAGAATGAACATCAAGAAGGAATTAAGCAACTTAAAGAAGTTTGTAAAAAGCTTCCAAAACTTGCGATTCCCCAAGACGAGGACGAACTGGTTCTATATACAGATGCCAGTGATGATTGGTGGGCAGCAGTTCTTACGAAAGTCACACCAAATGAAGAAGTGCCATGCAGATATTGCAGTGGTTTATTCACCCCTAGTGAAGCAACTCGGTGGCACATTAACGAAAAAGAATTCTTTGCAGTCAGAAAGGCTTTTAAAAAATGGCCTCTATTTCTACTAGCTAAAAAGTTTACTTTAAAAATTGATAATTCAAGTGTCAAGGCTTTTCTGAAAAACAAAATTGAATCAAAACCAGAAAAGGCTCGATTACTTAGATGGCAAGCTGAATGTCAATATTATGATTATGATATTGTCATTATAAAATCTCATGAAAATATTCTTGCAGATTTCTTGACACGAGATGGAAGGACGCGCGTTCGACGAGGTCCTTAAACGAGTAAGACATCTCGGGAAAATACGAGCATGCGAAGTTTTGCCGGACGACTTCAACAGTCCTGACCGTAAATCCGTTTCTAGTCAAATACGAGCATGCCGGTTCGCTCAAGGACAATTGTTCTTAGCGGCCGCAGGCCTCTCTTCCAGGCCGCATCTCCTACGGTGCAAAAAGGGGCCGAGAGAGTACGGGGCTCTAACCCGGAGGTTATGGATTCAAGTACCATAATCACAAGTGTTGTTGCAGGTGATGCATCCCCGAGGGTGTACAAATCAGAACGAATGTTGAAGCTCCGGTGTCACAACCCGAGTCTTCAAGTCAACCCAAAGACCTGGGGTAAAAGAGGGAGAGTTGAATCTTAGGCCCACGACAGGCAAATCTAAGGTTCAAATCGACGAGAATAAGATTTCTCCTATGCAGGTATATCGGCGGCAATGGGAGAAACTAGTTACAAGACAAGGTATTAACCTTAAAAAACAATGGTTGATATCTCGAGGCAAGTATCCCGAGTTTGGATGAAACCGGAAGTCATCCAAATGAAGTACATGAATGGTATACTTTTGGAGCCTTAGATTCAATCTATACCGTGTCACCGTGGATTCCCGTAAATTTCAAAATTACCGAAATGGATTGGGAAGCGATTTCTGAGACTGGGCCAATAATCCACACTTGGCCGAGGTGATATTTTGAACCGTATTTTATCGGTGCAACTCCGAACCAAAGAAAGAAAGGCTTTAATGAAGCTTTTCATTTCATCAAGCTAAGAAGACTGGATGGAAATGCTTTAAAATATATTAAAGCGGCTTCAGGAAGAAGGACCGGTGTTAGTAGGAGCATTTTTCAAGACGAAGCTTCTACCAGGCATTTGAGCATGGGGACTTTGGGTTTGTCTAATCGAAATGGACAAAGTCAAATATCCATTTAAGTTCTTCGCAGTCGGCGAATGGATCTTTCCTTTTGAATTCGATGTTTGGATCAACCACAGATTTGCGAGAGGAACTCTTCGAGACCAAAAGGAGAATTCTCTGGGAAAACAAGATTCCGCGAGCAAAGAAACTTAGGAAATTTGTAACATGGCGCATGTTGGTGTTGGATCGACCGGATCTGTCAAGCATGCCCGAAACGAAGGAACCGAGTTTGGGAAAGGTTTCCACCCAAACCCGACCGACAAGACCATACAATTTGAAAGGACAAGGGCCCGACTCACAAGACGCGTTTTCCTCGGGGACCACGCAAACCAACTTTTTAAAAGATTCCCGACAACCATCACATGGGTTGAGTCACGCGGAAAAAGAAGAAGGCAATTTGGCGAGCAATAATTCAGGAGTATAGCGTAAGTAGTGACGTCTTACATCTCAACAAGATTTGAAGTCCGAATTTCAAGTCCGGACTTACTCTATAAATTGCAGGATTTGAAGGAAGTGGGGACATCGAACATTTTCCTTAGTTTTCTTACAATAAAATCCGAGTGAAAAATTTGTAATATTTTGAGTGTTTTAGTTTTTAAGTTTTTATGTATTTTCGAGTGCAAGCCTCATACATGAGAGGCTAAACAAGTATTCTCCTCCCAAAAGGAGATTACTAATGTAATAAATTTTTCTTTAAGTTCTTAATAAAATAAAGATGTTTGTTCAACATGTGTTCATAATGTACTATTGATCAATCCCCTTTGAAGAATTACTTTTACGCCTGAGTAGGAAACGAACTAAAAGGTCGTGTGTTGAGCTTGATTTACGGAAGGAGTCGGATAACTTGCGGATCATCTTCCCGAGGGTGAGGTTGAACAGTGAGGAGCATTCGTCAAACGATCCGGAGGCGTAATTTTCCGACTGGTGGCTTTGCGAACCACTTAACCCGTCTTGTTTTCGATCAAAAAAGAGGTATGAATTTTAAGGGATTTATTAATTTTACGGAAGCATGTTGCCGATATGGTCGTGATGGACTATTTTCATTTTCAGTCTAAAGACCCAATTTGTATACGGATAAATACTTGAAATAAGATCTTGATTAAAGTATGTCTTGTTGAGTTTATAGGCTGGAAACCTGACATGATCCATTTAAAACCTCTGAATAGAGACTGGATCTAAGTAGGTGTAACAATGCCACGAACCAAACAAGTTACAGAAAGATCGGGTTCTTATTTCTCGAAAAACCCGAAAAACAAATTGTTTAGGGAGTGAAAACTTTTTGTGTATTGTATAATGCAATATATTTATCCTTATGAAGCAATCTGTCACAAATTAGAGTTTAAAGGGATAACTAAAACTATTGTTTATAAAGAATACATGCCTAGGGGTAAAATGGTCCAAAGGTTGCAAAAAGTAATTATTTTCATAGTTTGGGGTGCAAAGTGTTACGAATCAAAGTTTAGGTTGTGAAGTATAAAAAGGGGTAAAGTTGGGGTGGCAAATAATAATTATCTCTTATATGTTATAGGAATGAGAGATTTTGATGATCTTAAGCATGCACTAACTTCATAAGAGTCAATAAAGTACATAAGAAGATAATGTTTTAATGTATGAGTTTATTTTTCTACGGAGCAAAGGCTAGTACAGTACCCTGAGTTATGTCAGGAAAGAAGGAAAAGTTTAAGAAAAGAAATTGTCTAAGGTATTTGGATATTACTGTAAACTACCAATCTTTTGATTTGATAATTGTCAATGTGTTAGTTATTGGAGACTATGTAATATGTTTTATAAAAAAATATTTGGGATTCCACATGATAGACTAATAGATTTCACCATTGACTTTTTACTTGGGACGACACGATATGAAATTCACCAAATAGAATGGCGACGAAGGAATTATAAGAGTTAAATGTACAATTACAAGAACTATTGGTTAAATGACTTATCTGACTTAGAGTATCGCTATGGGAAGAGCCAGTCATGTTTCAAGACGAATGATGGGTCTATGGAGTGTTAGAAAAATGTTTTTATCGTGATTTTGTGATTTTGTTTAAATAATTTTTTACACCAAAATAATATTTATAAATGTTGTCCAAATACTCCCGAGCGATCTAAAATGCCTTTATCTTTTCGGAGTACTTCTTGAAGTTTATTTTTGACAAAATTGGACAACACATAAATGTTTTATCATAATTTTAATGATTTTGATTAAAATTGTTTTTACATCAAAATAATATTTCTAAATGTTGCCCAAATACTCCCGATCGATCTAAAATGTTTTTACTATTTTTTTGGAGTATTTCTTGAAGTTTATTTTCGACTAAAATTGGACAACTCCTCTGTTTTGAGGTCAACCGGTCGCTCTATAGGTCAACCGGTCAACCCCTTGTTGGCTCTTTGTTTCTGATCTTTTCTGTATTGAAAAATTAAGAGGGCAACCGGTCCAACAAGGGGTCGACCGGTCGGACCCCCCGTCGACCGGTTCCCCTGTGTAAAATAGTGCGATCTATTTTCAAAATCCTATTTCTACTCGACGGGTCGACATATGTTTTTGATAGAAAAATTCAAACCGTTGGACAACCATTATCTGCAAGATTTACTTTAAACAATTTTGTACAATATTTCTACATCTTGTGATCTTCTTTTTGTAGACAAAAGTGGAGATGGAGGAGCCTATGTTGGAGATCCAATCTTGAAGACTCTCCTATAATAGAGGAAGACTTGAAGCAAAGAAAAGATAACAACACAAGCAAACACACAACAAGAAATCTGCAAATTTCTTTAAGCTTTCACTTTCAACATTCTTGTTGTATTTATATCCTAAGCTTTTCACTTTCATATTTTGAGGTCTAGGCTTTATTTCTTGATTACACTTGCACTCAAAATTGTATTATTCATTATCGAGTTGTAATCTTGAATTTGTGGTCATCATTCAACACAAGATATCCTTGTGAGTGTTCTTGTGGTAAGAACACACTTGTTAAAGAGTTTGGTGCTCTTTGAGATGTTGACGAATTTGGTGTTCTTCAAGGTTGAATATTGTGGTAATCTTCATAAGATGCCGTAGAAGATTGTGGTAATCTTCAAGGGAGATTGTGGTAATCTCCAAAGAGGTGTTGTAAGGTGATGTTGTATTAATTGTGGTCATTAATAAAATTCTTTTTCTTTTTCGAAACCCATCCCGGATATACTGGGGTGGTAGAGCACGTAGTCCCTAGGTGGGGTGAAGCTCTATAAATCGACGTGTGTTGTTTACTTCCCACACTTCCATTCTTGTATTGACTTATTATATTCGAAAAAGAGGGCATAATCGAGAAAATGGGTATAATCTATTTACCCCTCCTCTAGATTATCGTAGCCACTTGGACTTACATGGAGTGTATTGACTACATGGAGGATTTACGTGATTATAAAACAAGTACCCATTGCTAAGGATAAATGACTCGTTTGATTACTTAAAGGAGTTAGTGTCTTATGCAGGATTGATTTGAGGTCTCAATATCACCCACTGAATTTCAATAAGTTTAAGTTGTGGTTAGACTGTGTAATATTTATTGGTCAAGTTGACCACATGAGGAATATAAGTCGACCTGGTTAAAGCCGAAGTTGTTAATAATGACGTTTATGATTGCGAACGATGTTTGGAGTTTCCTAAGACTCTATATGTATTACATAAGGTTTATATAATGTTTTTTTTTGGATATGATATATAAATGACCAGATTGATGATACAATTTGAGAAGTTCCAAATGACGGGGAAGTGTGAAGAATATTTTCAATAACTTAAAGGAGAGTTGACCAATGAACAAGAATAGTTAATGAAAGAGTTTTCTAAGTTGAGAATCGAGATCGTAACACCTTTTAGTGGATTGAAATCAATTATTGCAACAATGGTTGAACGACTTGTACTTAGAGATAAGACTAATGAAGCACAAGTGACATAAGTTTTATGCAAGATTAGAAACCATGATCTAATCAAAAACCTCAACATGTTTGTTTTAGCTTCTAATGGTGCATTAGGCTACGAAGGAATTTTGATTATATCTAGGGATGAATAACAAAGAATTGAGATAATATGATAAGCACATTGTATATCATACACCGCTCATCCACGAGTTACAAAGATTTATTGAAATATGCGAAATGTATTTTTGGTGGAGGGATATTATAGGAACTATCAATACCTTGTGGATAGATGCCTGACACGTCAATAAGTCAAAGTCAAGCACCAATGATTGTTTAGATTTTTGTTAAGACACTTGATACCTCAAATGAAAGTTGAGAGCATATAGATATTGAATTTATTATAAGTTAGTCGCGATCTACTAAGGAAAATCACAATGTGGGTTATTTTTGACCGATTGACAAAATTTACATACTTTATGCAGATGACATATGATTTAGATCAATTTGCCTAATTGTACACAAGAGAAATAGAAAGACTATTGAATATGGATACTAGGTCCATCTTAAATATTTGGAGAAGCTCGAAAAATTTCATGGGAATAGAGTTAAGTTTTACTACAACATATCATCCACAGACGGATGGACACACTGAAAGAACAATACAATTCTATATGATAGGTATTTTGGTTTTGAGGGATGATTGAGATGCATATTTACCTTTAGTGGAGTCCGCTTATAACAACAATTACCAGGACACAATTGATCCAGGACAAGGCAACTTGAGAATGAGATGATGAGATTGTAACAAGATACTTGGACATTATTGGAGTTTGAATCAAGTTAACTAAATTTCGAGGACGAATTTTTTTTAAGAGGGGGAGTTTGTAACACCCGGAAAAAAAAGAAGTGTATTTAATTAGTTAGATAGCCCATTAGTGAATTATTATTATTATTGGATTGATTATTCAACTACATGGCCCATGAGGAATCCTAAGGTGCTTGGGAAACTACAGGGTAATTATATTAGGAGTCTTTCGTTATTAGGGTTTATTATACCACATTAGAGATTACAAAAACAATAACGCTCCAACTTTATTTCTCTCCGCGCCATTCAACCCCCATCATCTACCACACAACCACGACAAAGTTCTCTTCAACGCCATGATCCCTCAATTACCTTCCCTATTTCATTCTCAACTCCTAAGGTAATTTACTTCTAAATTTTGAAACCCCGTATATATCTTGTTCAAATTTTTCTCGAGATTTTAATATGTTATTCCTCATAAAATTTTTATAAATGCGGTTAACATTTCATATTAATCCGATGAGTACTCTTGTATTTATTGAATTTTCAAATTAAGATGCCGAATTTATGTTATTCCCTATTTTCGTTTTAGAAAATCCAAAACCCTAGTTATATATATCCAAAATTCGTGAAAATTTTAATATGTTATGTTATCATATGTTTATAACATTCATTTAAATTTTCATATACGTTTGAGTTGTATTTTATTTTATATGAAATTCTCATTAACACTTTTCAAATCTTGAATATACTTTGTTTCTGATTTACAAATTCAAGAAACCATATATAAAGACCTTAAAAATACCTGAATGTTTGATGTGTTATGTATTATAATGTATAATACCTTGTGATAAAATATCAGATCATTCCAACCTATATTTATTTAAATATTAACTAGTTTCTAAAACGTTACAGTATTAGCTATGACAAAAGGTTTGGTTTATGAAATTCAAAACCTAAGGTTAACGAATTTTAAATATTATGATTTTTGGATATGTTATACTATGGTATGTATAATACGTATTTAAAATTCAAGATCCTATAGTACTATATTTATTTAAATATGATTTTTCTTCCATAGTTGTATAGGATTTTGTGTTACAGAAATTTCAGTTTCACAAATTCAAAACCCATAGCTAAACATATTGAATCTTTGTGAAATTTATATATGATATCTATTTTGAATCGATAATCTACTTTAAAAATATTGAATAATTACAGTAAACATTTTATGAGAAAATATTATTCGATCCAAACTGCACAGAGATTTAGTATTGTTCAAACCTACCAAGTTGAACCCTAAACCTTAGGAATATACCGTGAGCTTCCAAGAATGTTATTTTAGTGCTTCTAATATCGAGGTTAATACTTAAGTTTTGACTTTTAGGAACTAAGATGTATATATATCCATGTTAGGCGGCGAGGATGGCGTGTTCTGAAGTTCAATAGGGATATTACATCAAATCATTCACTATTTCTCAAGCAAAGTTTCGAGGTGAGGATATTTCTATTCACTTATTATTTGTCATTTTTAAATACTTCGTATATGTGTATTCATTTATGTGAAATATGGAATAAAGAAAATCATGTTAGCTAGGGGCTGTAAGAAGGTCCAGGATCAAAAGTATCCTCGGGGTGAACCCGCAGTGTTATTATTAGTCTGGGGATGTAAGAAGGTCCGAGATCAAAAGTATCATTGGGGTGAACCAGCAATACTATAAAGTAACTGACCAGTCAAAATAAAAGTTAAAGTACATGTTGAATGTTTATGAGTATGCTTATTGTTGTATTTAATTATGACAAATGTGTTCCCATTGAGTGAGTTGAAAGCTCACCGGATATCTATTAACACTTTTCAGGTTGAGGAGTCTGAGCGAGGATTGGAGGCGGTGGATGCAAGTCAATAAATTTATTTATTTTAAAACTTTAGGAATATTTTATTTTGTTAACGGATTTTTAGTTACTATTTTATTTTGGATATCGTTGTTATGCAGGTTTGAATTAAAGTACTTTTGTTTATTTGGACACAAAATTTTATAGTTAGACTATATTTTATGAAATCAGAGTGGCGCATCGGAAGAGTCAGGAATTATTTGGGATTTAATAATAAAATGGTTTCCCTTATTTTTGAGATGTGTCTTATTCATAAGCTTTTAAATACTCTTTCTTATTAAATTAAGTTACTCATGTATTTTGAAAACTGGGGCGTTACACAATCACCCTAACAATATAAGTGGATCAGTGAAAACCAGCCCGACCCGATGTTAGGGTCAGGATGATCTGTGATTTCATGGACCCGAAAAGAGCTGGACCTATTTGGCTCGACCCATTAGACCCGAAATAGTAGGCCGACATGATGTATTTTACATGTTATTTTCAAAGTATGGACTGGACTTGAGCTCCAAAAATGGCGACCCAATGGAATTTGGCCGAACCCAATTTCTCTCTTTGGTTTGGCAGGCCGACATAGCGCGGCCCATCCCATTTGACACATCTAAATACAAGTCTTGTTCTATTTTTCACTCTAAAACAATTATTCATCTCTTTTTCTTTTTTATTCTTTTCTCTTGTCGACTTAAATTCGACTAGGTGCCATAAAACCGACAAAAACAACAACTCAAACGAGAGAATAAATAGAAGAAGATAAACAAATATTATATTATTATTATTAAAAAAAGAAAAAACAAAATGGCGAGGATATAATGGTCAACGAACTCTAGAGAAGACTTCATTTTCAAAAAGTACAAGACTTGAATAAGCAAATTCCGAAACCCACTTCCTCAAAAAAAAATTCCGAAACCCACCAAAAACCCCATCATACCAACCGACACTCACTAAACCGACCGTAATCCCCTCCCCCCACCACCCACACCACCCACCGGCTGGTGGTGTTCACCGTCACCAACGGCGGCGCATATACATACACAGTAGCTAACACGTATATACTTTCGTATAAATTGCAATATATCATGGCGGCGGTGGTCTCAGAGAAGATGGTGGACCCCACCCCAGCCTCCGCCCCTCCAACTTCACAATCCATGGATAGTCATAATTCATCCAGACCCTACCCCGGCGACTCGCCGTCCGCTTCACCTACGCACGACGCGCCCGATCGGTCTCCCGTTTCTACTCCCAGCCCATCCAGGCAACTCGATCCTCAGGTTTATTTGAAATTTCAATTATCTTTGGTATTATTGAATTTTGATAAGGGAAGTTTCGTGTGGAGGAAAAATTGGAACTACGGTGTTATTGTTGAGAATTGGTTTTCTAGTATTGATTGTTTTGGTTGAGAACATACGATTATCTTCAATTTGATTTTCTTGGAGTGTAATGTACTACCGTTACTGATTTTCTGCTTAGTGTTACATATGTTAGTGTTTCGCTGCTTTGTCTTTTTCCCAGCTCTTGTGTGTGCTAACTATGAAAAACCTTATTAGTTCATTTGAAACATGTTGAGATTGTCATTATTTGCTGGATGGAAATTATTAACAAGAGAAACTTGGTGAGTTGTTGAAAGTACAACTCAAGATTCTATTATGCTTTCTTGAAATTGGAATAGCTTTATCTCTAGCTAAATTGTGCACTTGATTGATGATGAAAAAGAAAAAGATTTCTACTGGCCCAATGCTAGTATGAATGCTAATACTTATTGTACAATTGTAAAGATTGTCTTTTGGATTTATATCAACAGCCTTCAAGAGTTGAAGAATATCGGCAGCTGTTTCGTCTTCCACCTGATGAAGTAAGTACACTCATTTGTTAAAAGTTTATAATTACTATTATTATGGGTCTGCTTAATTTGATAGCCCAGTTTTATGGCAATTTTTAATTTGTGTAGTCATGCATAGGCTGTGTAAGTTGAGTGATGATGGGAAACAAAACTGGAGTGGTATCATGTGATATCATGTAGGGTTTGTTGTTTATCCCTTACCATAACTTTCTTCATGGTTGAGATTTCTGATTGATGCATTTTAAAATATCTGGAAAGTATGATGGTGGAAGCTTAAGCACCAATTCTTTTTATTTTGATAAAATAAAAGAAGCATAAAATATTTGACACAAACAGAAAAAGAAAAAACCTTCTAAGTGCATGTCCTTGTCTTTGTGGCGAAGACATTTAATCTTCTTACTTTTCTTTAGTCTTCCATTAACTCCTTGTCTTTGGATGGATTCACTGAGTAAACTTATGTCACCTCTTCCATTGAGCTCATTTATTTAGGACCAATGGTTATTTTGAAGTTATTCTGATTTTTGGCTAGTTTTAGGGGATCACTTGTGTTTTTGATGGAAATGCTTGAAGACTTTATGGAATTGGATAGTAGCTAGTAGGAGTATCTGATGCGTTCTAGAGTTGACTTGATGTTGTGCATATGTTTGGTGTAGGCTCAGACTAAAAATATGATCTTCTACATCATTGTTGTAGTTACTAACTTCCATAATATCTCTATTCTTTAGTTAATGGATGAGTGGAGTCTGGTGCAAACAAATTGTATTATGTCCAATACATTTTTTTTTATATATTTTAAAATGTGAAAGTTATGTGTTTGCTTAATGCCCTAAAAAATAGTGGTTGAGGGTTATATGTTTTACATCATTGCGTTATGCAAGATGGTATTTCGTCTTTGGGACATCCCAAAAAAGAAATAAGACTGATAAATTTGGAGTACAAGGAGCGGTATGGATATTTTATGTCTTAATTAAAACTACCTCTGAAAATTGTGTGGTCAGGTAAACCCTACCTGATTATTGGAAGAGAAAAAAAGAAGGCAATTTATAGGAGGTTAAAGTCAGTTTATTGAGTAGAATACACAAGCGTTTATTGTATTAACATTTCGAATAATTTAATGCTTGGAACTTTGTTGTATTACTGTCAGTACATTATTGTGTAAGTTGTTTTGTATTCCTTTTCTCTTTTTGTACTTGGTCTCTGTTTCATTTATGGTTTCACTTTGTTTCATGCATCCTAACCATGCTACTTCCTGAGCATGCACATTATGTGTTCACTTATTAGTTATGAAGCCTTTGCTGATGATAGCCTCAGGCTTGTCCCATCAGTTGCTTTTGCATCTTAAAATATAAGCATTCTATCTTGTCAATTGGACCTTAAATTAGTCTAGACTGCTATCTTCTGAGACCTTATATAGTACTGTGATATGCAACCTAACCTGCAACACCATTTATTTCAATTTCCTTGAAATTTTAGGCTCTCATCCAAGATTTCAATTGTGCCTTGCAAGAGAATTTTCTTCTTCAGGTAATCTTTCTATTTATGATTTGGTTTGTTGGTTTATTTTTATTTTTTAATTCTTCAATCTCAGTTGCTGCATGCACAAATTATTATTTCTTCATCACTAAAGTTGAAATGCTATTTCCCATTGATCTGAACCAACTGTTTTTCTTTATTTATTTCTCAAGTTCTGAAGAAGTGATTGGTTTGGAGGCTTTTGTTTTCTCTGACTTCTCAATATAATTTATTTTTTTCCTTTCAGGGTCATATGTATCTATTTGTCCACTGTATCTGCTTCTATTCCAACTTATTTGGATTTGAGACAAAGGTCTGTTATCGAATTTATATTTTTCTTTACTCTTGCACAAACTCACTTGAGGTGTTTGTAAAAACTTTAAGGGGGTACTTGTAATTTTGAAAGATATCATGGAGTTTTTTGTAATTAGACTAAACCTCAGGGGTAATATTTGTAATTATCCCTAAAATATATTAATATGTTTATGATTCTCGATTTCTGGTCTAATGAAAATTGTGATTGTCCACTATTTGTGGATGTCTGCAACCAGTGACGAAGCCAGGATTCTCGAGTAGGGGGCCCCAACTAATATTAATATAATAGAGTCCGTCGGATTTTTGGTTACTTCTCCATAATAAAAATAGTTTTAACCATGTTTTCTTAGCCACTTTTGAGTTTAAATTTTCACTGTCTTTTTTCCTTTCCAGAGACCGATCCATAACCCAATACCGAAAACTGTACCGCATCAATTTTCTTAAATATAACCACGTACCTCATCAGAGAATACAAGAAGGGTATGACCGTGTCCAAATGGCTAAAAAATATATTTTCAAAACATATGACTATTTTTCATTTTTACGAAACATAAGTGGATAATTTGTTCATTACCACCTGTAAAAATTAAAAACAATACATCAAATTTAAAATAAGTATAAATTTTGATTAAGTCATTGTATTAATTCAATCACATCTTAATATTAAAAAATAAATAACGAAATACAGTTACATCAATATACCGAAAGGAACAAATAGAGACACAAGAGAATAATGCAAAAATTTAAGTTAAAGTTTATGGTAGAGTTTAAAAATGTACAAAATTTTTAAAAAATGGACAAAATGACTAAAACTCATATCTCAAGATTCACAAATGAAAGCAGAAAAGAAGAATGCAATATAACTTAAGACTTTTTTTCTATTTTTCTTTTTTTTTTTAATTTTAAAATTAAAAAGTGGTAGGACCAAAATACCCCTACTTTTTATCAAAATTTGAGAGGGGCCCAGTGCCCCCCTTGGCCCATGAATGGCTTCGCCCCTGTCTGCAACAGATACTATAAAATGAGTGAAATGTTACTTATACTGTTCGGCATGTTTTTGAAAGTGTAGACGCTAACTGACTATTTGAAATTTTAGAAAATTATCCCATTCCGTGAAATCACATCAGTACGTAGAGCAAAAGCAGTAGCTGTTTTTCCAACTGCTATAGAAATAATAGCTGCAGAGAAAAAGGTACGGATCTGTTTTTATGCGCCTTTGGTGCTCTTCAATTAATGATATTCTGCATATGTTGTTGTTTGGTGTCTTTAAGAACACGAGCAATGTTCTGATGTTATTAAATTCTTTTTCTGCAGTATTTCTTCACCTCCTTTTTATTCCGCGACGAAGCTTTTAAGCTCATTAATGAAGGTTGGCTGCAGCACAGTAATGGGTGCCAGGAAATTACTGACCAGCAGGTATCTAAATAATGAATTGAAAATGCATTCATGTTTAAACTCATTTTCTGGTCCAAACTTGGATTATGAGCTTGATTTACAAAGTTGCCTCCTTTTCTTTTGTGGTTAGCTTTGCTTTGAATATTTGACGTACTGTTACTGAGCACTGTATTTCCTTTAACTTTGCTGTGTTTTGTGTTTGCCAATGAATGGAGACTTTTCCTTTCTTTAATGAAGGATGAGTACTAATTTTCTGAATTGAGAAATTACGAATACCAGAGATTGCAGCTGCTAGCATGTTTTTCGTGATCATGCACAAATTGTTCTCTTTATATCTGATGAAGTTTTCACTTGAGACGGTGATTTTTGTAAGGGTTTATCTATTTATATTCATTTAGGAGCCAAAGCCTGATATAAGCATCCAGGAGAATGGCAGTTCTACAGTTGAAGTTGAAGTATCAGGTAGTTCCAGACAATCTGTGGACGAGTCGGATATCATTGAAAGGTATCTATCTATATATCTATATATATATATATAAGTTTCTGAATATTTGATCATCTTGTAATTGTTTTGTCTAGAAGTAGCGTAATAAATCTGCAACCTTTAATATCTTTGGACCAAAGAAGTTACAGTATGTGGTTGAATTGAGAGATTAATTTAGTTTACTTAAGAGTCAATACCTGGATATTTATTTCAACTGGAAAGTTGTGGGTTGATTTCCCACTACTGCATACTTGGCAGTAATGGGTTATTGGATGACAGCCGGGAATTCGGTTGTCAAAGGGTAATATATGAGACCCTGACCCACAAAGAAGGAAGAACTGAGATTGTGACTGCTTTTGCTGCTGTGAAAAATGTGAAATTTTAGACTTTAGTTGATCCTGTTATTTAGAATTATGAGGAAAAATGAAGAAGCTGATGATTTAATGGAAGTGATTGAAGATGAAAACTGAGGCTGGTTTATGACTTCTAAAAGTGGGGACACACACACACACTAGAGAAAGTGTAGCAGACCCTAATTTCCTTTTGAGTAATGTTTCCATCAAGTTAGTAGGATCTCAATAACCTTTGAGATAATTGATAGCTCTTTAATATATAATAGAACACCACCTTAGAAGTGGAGGACCAAAACCCGGAATCTGAAATAATTAAGTTGGCTGCTTTTGAAAGTAAGAACTGCCTAAAGTTGCTCTTTCTTGGTATACTTTCAATCATGATTGGATTGTGAGTCAAATTCATGTGATGTTGCTTTGTGCACAGGGATAAGTTTGTCCCCATATTAGAGGAGTCTAAACATTTCGGTGATGTTGAACCTGAAATTGTCTCAACATCTTCCATCATGGAAGTTATGGAAGAAGCCAATCCAGAAGCTGCTCCTATTATCGAGTGTTCATCATCAGCAAAATCCTCAGCATGGGAGTTTGAGGATACTGATGCACCTGGAGGTTAGTGAATATTTTTTTCTAGTCGTCCCAGTTTTATCCAACTTTCTGTTATAGCTTATGAAGCAACTGGGACTTAGTATTTTGTGGGGCAGAGCTGCAGGGATTAGTTTCTAATGACATCTCCAGATTTTGCGTATTTAAATTTGTTTGTTTTAAGTGTTTTTTTACATTTAACGACATTTTGGCAAAATTTCTGTTATATAGTCTTCGCTTTTTGTACTTTGTCCTGAGCTGCTTTTCATGGTGCAGTTCCTGAAGGTTACATCAAAGTTGCAGAATCAAAATTTCCGGTAACATAATATTATCTGCTTGTTATTTCATTTTGGTTATATTATTTCAATTTTGAGATGGATCATAGCAGGTTTCATCTAATCAATTGATTATTTATTTTATTTTAATCCAGATACGGGTAGATGAGTTTTTTAATCTGTTCTTTTCTGATGATGGTGTAAACTTCCACGAGTCATTTCATAGAAAATGTGGCGATAAAGGTGACTGATTGAAGGGATTCTGTGGCTTGTTATATCCATGTTATTTTTCTAATTTCCTAGAAGAGGTGAAATTTTGTAATTTTCTTTTACTATATTTCATCTGGTTTTCTGTTGTCCCTTACAGATTTCAAGTGTACTTCATGGCATCCTGATGAAAAATTTGGGCATACCCGGAATGTATCATTTCAACATCCAATTAAACTCTATTTTGGCATGTCTTTGTTTTAACCATATACATTTTAGAAATGGTGTTTCCTACCTTATGTCATACACAGTAGCTTACTCTCTGACTTTTTATTCCTGTCAGGTGCAAGATTTGGTAGCTGTCAAGAGGTTCAGAAATATCGAGTTTACAGGAACAGGCAAGTTTCTATTATCATTAGGAATTTCTATCTTGATGATAAATTATACTGATCCTGCTGCTTTTCCAATCATTTCTCGTACTGCTGGTCATATAACTAGTTTTGCTTATAGCGTTATTACATCTACTATTGTTCATTGATCATTTTGTTATGCTGCTTATGGCGTTACACTTGGATGCATTAGCATGTGACTACTGTTGCAGATTATGATTTTTAGAGTTGTTTTCCTTCAAATGTCAATTCAGTGTGAATTCAGCACCTGCTTGTGCGTTTAAGTTTACCTGGAAAATGGTTTTTAAGTCTTTAGGGCTTGAGGGAAGGTTTGCATAAATTTGATGCCCCGTGTTAGAGAAACTTGTTTTATGTCACCGTGGTGCCATACATATGGAACAGATTTTGCTAGATGCTCTGATATTGCCAAGTCAAAGTCTACCAAATTGGTGTAGTTAAAACTCTGGCTTTTACTGTCATTTGTCATGTCTTTTAATTTGGTTGCTTGGATTATCATTGACTAAATACTGAATCAGATTAGATGGATCATGAGGTTCACCTTATTATTTACTAGCTAGGTGTTACAATAAGGACAAGTAAAGTGTAAGATATTGGGAAAATATATTATTAATTTATTAATAATACGGAAACCTCTGCCTAAGCAATAATTTGGTGGTATGCAATGATGCTTTCTAGTCTGAGTATGGTTTACTTCTAAGAAAACATAATATTGCTAAATTATAATATCTGAATATGGTTTACTTTTAAACTTGTTGAATTATGTTAAGTTTTTGGTATGGTTGTATATTACTTGTTGGTTGATAACAGTACCGTACTCTTTACCGGCTCAATTTTATCATGCCAGTCATTTGATTGTCGATACTTCACAAGAGATCAATGATGTACCATATGGGGACTACTTCAGAGTGGAGGTATGGATTTTGTGACATATTTTTGGAATACTTGGACTAACATGTAATGAATTTTGTTGGAAGCATATCATGTTTTATTTTGCGAATCATCTCTATCTCTCTCTCTCCCCCACTCCCTCCCTCTCTTTCTCTCTCCGCCGCGCCATCTTTCCCTCTCTATTCCATCGTTGATTTGGGTTTCATCTTCTTCTTTTTTACTGGGGATGGGTCACTTTTCAGTTTCCCATGCTCCTTGCTCCTTCTCCTGATACTAGAGAGATGGTGGCACCACAATATGGTCACCCACTGCGAGATGAGATAAATGATTTTTTCTTTTGCACCTATTTGTGTCATTCTTCATTTGATTCACCCTTAACCGGATAAATGACATATTAATTGCTACTCTAGATTTATTTTCCATATTTTATCTTCTGGATCCCTAAGGAAAACAATAGAAACTTATATGATCTTCTGAGCTACTATGAGGGAAGAATTGTGGCGAAAAAAATTGTCCCTTTGTCTCTGCCAATTTAAAATGACAATTAATGCCTAGCACTTTTCAGGGTTACTGATCAAAGCTACTGGAAACTCCTTTTGTTTTTTCCTTCTATTTGAAATCCTGCTGTGTCATGCCTTTTCTTTGGTCCCCTAATGATGTGAGTGCCAAAAATTTCTTTTATGAATCTTACATCTTACTTTCTAGAACTGTTCACTCAATCTTCAAGTGCATTTGTTTGTGGTGTTAAGTTCTTTCATGAGTTTTCTCTTTGGATCGTCCTTGTTTTACAGGGCCGCTGGGATGTAGAGAAAGTGGACAATGAATCAAAGCCTGGTTGCATATTGAGGGTATACACCAATGTGGCCTTTTCAAAGAAAACCATGTGGAAAGGTAATAGGAACCATATTGAGTATTGGCAAACCTTTGTTTTGAGTTGAATTGTTTGAAGTTCATGTATCTTTTCATATAAATGTCCTGGTTAATAAGATGATTCAGAACTCCAGTGGTCTAACCAATTAATGTGCTTATTAAGCTGTTATGAAAGTATTATGATACAATAAAATAATATGGACTCTGTAGGTCGCATAAGCCGCTAAATTGGCAGAGACTTACCCCGTTACTCGTAAAGTTAGTTATTGGAAATACAATATGTCTTCCATCTCATTGCTTCTTGCCTCATTACTTTGGAGCATAAACAAAACACAGTTCTTTTGCTCCCCTCTGTTTGCTTCCGTTTCTCTCAATTCAACCAATCTCTTCCTTTCTTTTCTAGCAATATGACTGACAACGTGCTTGAATTCTCTGTTCTTTGGTGTCCAAAAAATGATGCATGCTCATGATGTTTGTAAATTATTATTGTCATGACGGAAGTTTCTATAGTCTCACCCTTGATATTTATTGTTTTTCATTGTTCACTATCAATCTTGATTGACAATTGATTGTTACAGTTATCACCTTAGCTTAAGATGATATTTAAGTTTAATAGAAGCAATATTATATTTTTACTTAGAATTGATTTAATCTGCAACTTTTCTATCAAACACCCAATGTGATAGTTAATACCTGATGATATTATTTTTTCTTACTTGTTTAAACTATGTACAGTGTCAACATTGCTCTTATGATGGACTGATTTAAGTTGATTTATACTTGTTTGTTTTGTTCTTTGTGCCGAGTCTCTTGTGTCATGTGGACGTTAGGTAGTGTAAAGGTGATCATTCCATGGATGTCAAAATAGAAACCAACCTTGTCTATTCCGTAGAATTTTGGCTGGACAGAAACCTTCAATAATGATTAGGAACTTCAGTCACATCTGATCTCTACATTTCACCTGCGGTGATTATGTTGGCTGAATATGATAATGTTGATTGGAAAAGAGACTTTTTATTGCAGTACTAACTATGGAGTTGTAGAATGATGAAAACAAGTTTAATGTTTAATTAACAAAACTGACATTGAGATGGAAGATGGGCGATATAATGCATAACAAAGAAGTTTGTAGGGCCCCGAATTGGGACGACCATTTCACTTGAAGCTATTCAAAATTTCTGAAGAAGAATATGGACTACTGAGTGGTGGGCCTATCACATCGCTTGTGATTCACAGTGCATGAGATATGTGGCCTCTTTGATGCAGAAGGGAAGCCAAAGATACGGAAAAAGCTTTAAATATAGGTTGCTGTCACATCTAGGCTTCTTAGATAGATGCATATTATGTCTTATGCTCTTTATGTTCTGCTCATGATTGCACAACTGAATTGGCTAGAGCCGCTGCCCATGAGGATATTATTGATTGTGTAGATTCCTAAGGCACACACTTTTACTCTTAACAAAATATACCCATATTTAACCTATCTGGTATCTTACACACCGACAGCTGCAAGTATTATTCACCTCAAACTCGTATATTACTCTAAATAAGATGCATCCGTTGCCATTGTCGGATATAGGTTAGCTGAAGCCTACTGCCTCCAATTTAACTAAGAAGTCAGTGGTGCAAGACCTTTTTCAGTAAGTTATGTTAATAGTTGCACTGGTATTGAGATTCCTCATTGTTATGATGTATAGAGCTGTCGATCAAGTTTAGCCCCTGGTGAAAAATGGAGACTCGGCTGTCTTGGTGGCTAGCATCCGAGTTGACTGTACATGAACAGGAAAAACCAACCAAGTTGAGAAAGAACGATAATATTGAGAGAGTATAACATGAAAAGCGGGTTCTCATGTCTTCTGATAGAGTCAAGGGTAAAGTGAAAATCGGGACGCCACAAAGGTGGTCTCGCCTGGATGCGCAACCGGCTGCGCACGGGTAGCCGGCGGAGAGGGAGCTGATTCATCGTCACCATCGAGTTCCCGATTTTTATCGCTCAAAACCAAGTGATTCGTATTAAGCCCGGACGTTGAATCTGTGCCACCAGCGGTAGATGATCCTTTTTCTCGTGATAAAGTCTCCAATAATTCTTCAATTCGATCCAGTTTTGAAATTTTCGCATTGATTTTGGCCATCTCCACCCGCAACTCCTCAACACCCTTCTCTATCTTCTCAACGCGTGAATCCATACGTGTGACGGCCATGAATTCGGATCCGGCAGAAAAAGATCCGGCAGGTCGGACGATTTGATAGAGTCAAAGGTAAAGTGAATTCAAAGAAAAGCAATAATCAATATTATTAATGTAGAAAACAAAACAAGAACGCGAAGTTCTTCGCGGGAAATCTCCCGTCCAGCTTAAAGCCGACAAACACAATAATTCCAAAGTCTCCTATATGAAATAATATACTCACTTAAATAGCACCATAACCTTAAACCTAACCCTATGGGCTTAAAGCCCAATAATAAGAATTAGTTAAACTAGGAAACTGAATCCTAACTGAACTAGGAAATAACAATTAACCTTAATTAAACCTAACTGAACTAGGAAATAATAATTAACCTTAATTAAACCACCAATAAGTAAACTAAATAACCCTAATTAGATAATCAAAATCGATTTGTAATAACTCTCCCCGCTTTTCAAAATGACGCTTTGTCCTCGCGTCAATCGAGAAAGCGTCGCGAAAGTCAAAAACCAAACTTCCCGATTATACGGCAAAACTATACAACCTTTACAAAAAAGAACGCCATTGATTAATGCATATGGGCCTCAAGTCCTGTCGCTCGCTTCTAAATCTTGGATAATTTTGCACTATTTATTGTCAGTATGCACCTCTATGCACCTCTTTTTGTCGATCCATCCAACAATATATGAAAATAGCGGACAACTTGTTGTCATCCTCCGACCGACTAGATAATGCATTCGCCATGGATTTATCGGCCTTGAGTGTATGATAAATGCGAGAGTGAGATAACCATGTGACGGGGTTGTAACCATGAACAATGGGAAAATTCATATGTCGAGCCGCCAACAACGTGGCCCAGCTGCGCACGGGTGGCCGGAGGAGAGGGATCTGATTTATTGTCACCGTCGAGTTCCTGATTTTTGTCGCGCAAAACTAGGTGATTCGTGGGAAGGGAGGACGCTAAATCTGCGCCGCCAGCGGTAGACGATCCTTTTTCGTGTAACAAAGTCTCTAGTAATTCTTCAATTCGATCCAGTTTTGAAATTTTCGCACTGATTTTGGCCATCTCCACCCACAACTCCTCAACACCCTTCTCTATCGCCTCAAACGCGTGATTCCATACATGTAACGGGCTGATATTGATATCCGGCAGGTCGGACCATTTGATAGAGTCAAGGGTAAAGTCAATTGAAAGAAAATCAATAATCGATATTATTAATGTAGAAAACAAAACAAGAACGCGAAGTTCTCCTCGGGAAATCTCCCGCCCAGCTTAAAGCCGACAAACACAATAATTCCAAAGTGTCCTATATGAAACAATAATACTCACTTAAATAGCAACATAACCTTAAACCTAACCCTACGGGCATAAAGCCCAATAATAAGAATTAGTTAAACTAGGAAACTGAATCTTAACTAAACTAGAAAATAACAATTGACCTTAATTAAACCTAACTGAACTAGGAAATAATTATTAACCTAATTAAACCACCAATCATAAATTAAATAACCCTAATTAAATAATCAAAATCGATCTGTAACATTTTCACTCTGTAACCGTGTAGTTCGGTCTTATGCTTGTTTCAGCACTGACTGCATACTGCAGTTTAGCTACTTGCCCTGGTTGCGTGCGATTCATTTTTTCTCATAAGTTGTGTTTGTCATTGGAATTTTAAGGTTTTGCAGTGAAGTATTTGGAAGAGCTTTGATAAAAAATTGGTTCGACTGCTGACTGGGTGTTAATGTTGCAGGGAAAATAGTGCAATCTACCGTCGAAGAGTGTCGAGAAGCTTATGCAATTTGGCTTGATCTTGTACCCCTCTTGTCCTTTCTGAGTCAATCTCGTTTTCCTGTTTGCTTATCTTTCAACAGCTAAAGATTGTATGTACTAAAATTTCAGGCACATGAATTTTTGAAGCAGAAGAATCTAGAGAAGGAAGAAGGTAATTTATTTGTCTTTTTAAGAAGTAACGATTGATATTCTTTCTTTGTTTTTGAAAATTTTCATTTTGCTATGGGGAATAGTTTGATGTTAAATAATATTTTAGAAGAAAAAGATGAATTTTGAGATTGTGATTGGATGTGAGATGGAAAAGTAATGATGAAAGTTGATTTGATTTAAGAATAGTAAAATAATGATTGGTAGTTAGAAATGTCCCTACTTCTGTCATCTCCAGTGAATAAATAGTGAAATTCCCTGGGAGAATTTAATAATGATTATTTTTTGTTAAAAATGCTTTTTTTTTTTTTTTTTTTTTTTTGTAGATGTGATTCAAAGAAAGTGATAGAAAAAAACAAAGATTCTCTTGAAAAGTGAAAGTGAGAGAATGTTTATATTTTGTGCATTAATTTTTTTCATAAACAATCATATATTTGTTGATTTAAAATTTACTTATTGAAGAATGTAGATCAAGAAAATAAATTTTGTTTCTTATCCAATACTTTTTGCATAATTTATTTGTCTGGTTTTAAGGAAGTTAATTGTGGAAATGTCACGTGTTGGCATAAGGAGAAACATGATACTTTGTTTAGTTCTTACATTTTGTTCTGTACATGATAAATTCATTGTTGCGACCTCTTTTAGTTTTAACTTCTTCTGATGGGGAAAACTATACTAGGTTTGATGTTGAGCATCTTTACTAACTCTTGGGAGGTTGTGCAGCTAACTTGATTTCAAATGAGCAAGTAACTTATTGACTGAAAAGCTAGAAAACACTCAGCAGCAATGTGTGAGTATAAGACAAGTGATGTGAGAATATCTGAAACCATACCAGTTGTGAAGGATATGAACCGAGTCAATGATCCTCCACAAGGAAATGTTAAAGGCATGAGGCATCAGTTGGATCTCTGTTGAGAGATACCTTTACCAAAGTCTCTACATCCTTGAAGTATCAGAACACTTCGTCCCTACTTCTGGTCATCTCCATTGCTATAATTCTCCTTTTAATGCAGGTAAACTTGCTAATTCCCTATTTACATAGCTGGAATTATTACCCCATTTATGTTACTCTCTCAAATGGCTTTCTTTTTTTTTTTTTTTTTTTTTTTTTTTTTTTTTAAATTTCATCTCAAAGAAAGAGACAAGGAAACTTAAATTTTTACAAGAGATTCTCTTGACTCGTAAATTTCTGTAGGTTGAGTTCTCTATACTTAGTGGTACTATTTTTCACTTTCTCATGTTTATATTCCTTTTTGTGCATTATGTTTATTTTTGTCGGTCAGTATAAACCATATTCAGTATAGTGTTTTAATATTTCATCTTTATGTTGATTTATAATTGGCCGACATTTACTTATTGAAGAATGTAGATCAAGAAAATAAGAGGGAACAAAACTGAATGGTGGTTTTTTCACCAATACTTTTTGCTTTCTGAAGTGGCGGTTGGTGCTTGGCTTGGTGGTGTAACTTATGAGAAGGATGACTGTTAAGTATTGTGGAAATGTCATAGTAATTACGTGTTGGTACTCTAGTTTATTAAGGAGAAACATGAGAACCATAACTTTGTTTATGTGTGCTTGAACCTCATTTATGTAAAAAGCACCATAATTTAATAGATGCTCAACTGAAACCAAATAGTTCATTATCTTCATTACCTCTTTTATCTTTTTTCTTCTTTCAACGGGTCAAAGTTTGTAGACACTCAAACCCCTGAAAAACTTGTCCATACTTTCATGGTACCATTAATTCGGCTAGAGGACCTGAATTTCCACCTACCCAAAATTGCCAATGACCGCACTAGAACAATCCTAATGATGACCCCTGATTGTAGATTTCCAACTGCATTGCCCAATTCTTTCCCCTCTCATATTATAACCTGAAATGTTCCTTTAATTGCTAACTTATTGCTCACCATCGACCAAAGTGGGACTTGAAGCAAATAAAAGTAGAGTAGTTATGTGAGTGGCATATACCCCTGTTCCTTGGCCTGTCAGTCATGCTAGTTAGGTGAAACTTTGTGGTTGGGAGAAATGCACGATCAAAACTAGTTCTTGTTAAATACTTATTACGTTGTGATTGCCACACTTAGAGAAAGTGGCAAAATAAAGTTGGAAAGGCCTGAGATTAAATAAAGGCATGATTGTAGATTTCGTTTTACTAGTGAGCAGAAGTTGATTTTTTTTTTTCTAGCTTGTGCCTGAGAAAACTATTTTACTACATTTGTTCAAGCTGTTTCCTTGAGCAATCTTGTATCATGCTGCTTGGGGGTGAACAAGCATATAGCATGTCGATCAACCACCTTGAGTGGATAATGTCTTGTAGAGTTGGCCGGAAGGAGCTTTGTTTATTTTGCATCTGTAACTGATCAGGATGTACTTTGTATTTGATAGCACGTATGTTGTATCTCATTGACGAAAAATAGAATAAAGAATGGAAAAAAACTGTATGTTGTATCTCAATAGAATTATGCAACTGCATCGAGCCGACTTTTCTTCAACTGCTGCAGATAAGCATCCTCGTGTTATTAAGTAGACCCCAGCGGATCCACATGATCCCTCAGGCTGATTGCATGAACAGAATGAGTGAAAATCGTGGTGAAGCACTCGCCCTACTGAACAAGCAGATTAAGTATTTAAAAGAGGAGATGAATTTTGTCGAAACTATGTTGGAGAAGATGCAAAACGAGCACACCCAGCTGAAAGCAAAGTTGAAGGACTTGGAGCTCTTCAGAAACCAACAAAAATTCTGACAAAATATTGTACATGCATGTTGAAATTCTTGTTACATTTGGTAAACCCCCCCAACCCTCTTAAGTTGTAAATAAGAGACTTTACGTTTTGAGTACCCAAAGGAAAGGCTCACGCCCATTAAATAAAAACAAACTATTTTGTCTTGTATTTTATCTTCATGATCATCTTACTTCAAAGTTGGCTACTTAACTTTGTGTATTTTATAGTATTGTGTATTTTTTTGAAGAAATATTATAAGAGTTAAAAATTTCTGCGTGAATATTTTACATATATATAATTTTAATTATATATTTTGTTGGCAAATGAAACGAGTAAAGTACAATTAGGGTGTGGAATATGATTCCAACTTTCGAGGAGGTAGGTACCACAAAACAAATTTGTTTTATGGTGGTTCCATTTACGTCGGCTTTTGGCTGAACTGAACATTTTAAGTTATGTTATAATAAAAAAGAGGATTCTTGTGTTTCCAGTTTCTTTGACTGAACTGAACATTTTAAGTTATGTTATAATAAAAAGAGGATTCTTGTGTTTCCAGTTTCTTTTCTCAAAAGACTTTCAATTGGTACGCTCAAGAAATATATTTAGCTAATTATCCAAAGTGTGAGCATCAATATAGTTTATTATTGATTTTCTGATTGAGGCTTTATTAATTGGCTATTCATTAAATTTAATTCTCTATTTGTCGTTGTTCATTAATGTTATGTTGTCTAATGTGTTTTAGTTGGATCAACTAGTGAAGATGCTTGGGAAAACAAGAGGTGTTCCAAAGGAATCAAGTGTTTTCAAGATGGGATTATAACAACGATGTTTGTAGGGGTTTGTACTTTTAACTATTTATGACAACATAGGGGTTTGTACTTTTTAACTATTTCAGATTTTATCTTTCACACGCAAAAATCAAAATGTCAAATTATTATTGCATAGAGAATCCTAAAAATACAATAAAATAAAATAAAAAACTAAAAATATATGCAACTCTTTATTTCTTTATCATGTTTTACGTAGGGGTGATAAGGAGGCCATCGTGTCGGGTCCGTTGGGAAAAACATTTGGTTGGAGTGGGAAGTTGATTTCGAGGTTATCTTAAAATACATCCAAAATTGATTAAAATATAAAAGATTTACGTTTTAGACAAATTGGTAACATCGTTATATAATCCGGATTAAGAAGCTTGTTAGTCGTGTTCATATTCGGATTCGGGTTTCTCTCAAAACAACTTCAATTCGGGTTCAGATTTCGGATTATCGCGAGCCAACAATAGAGTGTTAAGGATTCCACTTCACAATGATTTTATGGAGTCATAATGTTAAATTATGTACTTGATGTAGAGGTTTTGACTTCTAGAACTAATAACCCCCCCCCAAAACTATGCTTCACTCATTTCAATCGGAGATATTTTGTATAGAGACTTCTTTAAAAGAAGAAAAAATATTTCTTTTCAACATTGTTTGCCCTTCTCTTTTCTGAATCTTTAGTAGCCAAATTGCCAATTTCATAATCTACTCCTTTATACAAGCTCTGTCTAATTATATTGAAATGACACAACTTAGATAGAAATTCAAATTATAGGACATTTTGTTTATATTTAACATAAAATAAATGTTTTAAAACTTTATGGTGGATATTAAGGAATATTAAATGAATCGTATTCGGGTTTGAATCTATTGCAATGCAAATTTGTTGGATTTCAACATTGGTGAAACCTTAGGAAGCATGGACACTTATTAACACACCGGTGAGGATGTCGATCAAGCTATCAAAGTATGATGGACGGAAAAGTGGACGATCCGATACGATACTTTGTTTGATACTTCTATGATACATCTACACATGGAAATAGATAGAATTTATTTTAATGTTTATTTCTTCACCATTTTTTCAACTAAGATTTTTTTTGTGTCTATGTGAGTTATCATATTTTGTGATTTGGATACTTATCAAATTTTAGTTTTTTTATGCTTGAAGCATTGTTTTGTTAATCGTAATTAGTACATTTGTATTTTCAATAATACAAAAATATATAATTTTATATGTATTTATATGGCAAAGCGTTTCATGATCCGTATCCTAAAAATTTCAAAATATCTTTGTATTTTCCACCCATGAAGACTTGTCGTAAGTTTTCTCGGAATATCCAAGTTTAAATCCCGTATTCGATTTTAAACTTGATTTGTCCTTCATTTTACGTGAAAATAAAATTTGAGTTAAAAGATAAAGGTCTCAGCTAGCCCTCTAGCTCTAATCAAATTCTATTTTGTATGCTTTCACAATATGAAATATGAGAAAACAACAATATATGATTAGATTAGGGACCTTGACCTTGAATATTTTGTTTTATTTAATCATGGGCCATAATATTTGAAACAAAATTGTATGGTCATTGCACATTACAGCCATACCAATATCCAAATGCATAGAGGTATATGTCCTAGGCCCACTACATTAATCACTTTCTCAATGAATTTAACGAAATTACTAAAGTACTAATTATTAAATAATACACAATATACAGTATTTAATACGTTGAAATTAACAAAATTCAATACATCTAGGGTTCTCTCTTTCAATAACATTACCACTGACCCTCTATTATTATTATTATTATTATTATTATTTATTATTATTATTATTATTATTATTATTATTACTACTACTACTACTACTACTATCGGACTGGACCCTCACGGGCATAGAAGTGTTTAATCTCTAAAAAATATCTACATTTTATTAGAATATAAAATTTATACCGCGCATAGTACGTACATGTTTATTATGCCACAATTTATTTATTTGAACGCTACTTGAGTATCAATTGAAAAATTAACATGGTATATTAAATATTGTTCATGGCACCAAAATTTCTCATAATGTATAAATGGACAATAGAAAAACATTTGGAGCTAAATTCAAATATTTTAAATGATTCCAAATTTAATTATTAAGAATAACTTACTGTAGCCCACTAGATCTGTTACTTTGAAACCCTTGACTCCTAAAATTTTCAATCCAAAATCACGTTTATATCATTATCTTAGAGCTATCAATTTGATCAATATCTATTCTTAATCAACACATTCTAATTAGCATGAAATTCATGCATTACACGAAATTAAGAATACATTAAGTCTTACATGAGTTGCCTCTCTCTCTACTACTATGTATTCATAGACCAGTTTCATAGCTTATTGGTTGAAGGTTGTTTTCAAATAGTACTTGGATTAATTTGCCTGTGCCGCAATCAAGTTAGGTCCATCGTCTTCTTTGTGGTTTATGTTATGTTTGATAGTCATGGGATCTTCTTTTTTATTAATGTGGATATAATGAATTCCAAGTATATAAAATATTTTCTTACATATAAATTTGGCATGGATTATATAAGTTGGTTTTTTGTCAAACTAGCTAACTCAATATTTATCTCTCAGTTGCAGTATTGCACTATAATTCTCACTGGAAGTTAGAACATTTTTTTCCACTCAAATTAAATGATAAACCATGTATTGACATATCACGACTAATGTGACATAGTTTAAGAGATGACCAAGGAACAAACCGCAAGACTCTATTATGAATATCTCAAGGCGCAACAATCTCTTTTTGAGTACAAAGTCTGGGAGGGGCGAGACTGGGGGATTTGATACCAGGTCAATATCCTGAGTTATAAATGCTCAACTAACTGAGCTACAATCAATTCCCTCAAGTCGAAGAATCTCTTGTGATCTATGCACCATACCACATTGGTTGTATTTGAATTATAAATACCCCATTCTCCATCATTATACTGTCTACAATGTATGTTCATTTACTTTCTCTCTCAAGCCTCTGCTCACGAGATCTCTAATCATTTTGTTTGTCTCACTATTAGGACTAGAGCTGGCAAAATGCAACCCGACTCGTGAATTAGAATTGACCCGACTTTTAGCTCGACCCAATAGTTTTGGGCTGGGCCAAACATTTTCGTGGACCGAGCATAATCGCCCCGTCCCGTCCCAATTTTTTTTTCAAAAGCCCGGACCGGCCCATTGCTTGCTCTAACTAGGACTACATAATACACATTTCTTAATAAGAATGAAGATTATAAGGAGATATATACCTTCCCAACATTATAGCAAAACTGCAGAATATGAGCACGTCACTTGCATGCACATTGCACAACAATATATATCCGGATGTGTACGTCCGTCCACCACTTTAATTTTACAATCCTTAATTATGCACTTAATTAAGAAATATTCTCTTGATCCTTTGTGGGTAATAAATACCAAAAGAAAATAGAACAGACTTAAAAATAAAATGCATGTAACGTGTATGAAATTAGCTTTATTAACATCATCAGTTTTCATTTCTTGCTGAAATTAATGATGTTAAACTATTCATGTATCGCGAGTACGTAGACGTCGCTGCATTTCATGCGAAAAGTGGTCGCAACAAGTGATAAATAATCAATTATACGGATTGAGCACATTCCTATTTCAATATATTGAGCGAATGACATATGTACGTATATGATTATGTTATAATTGTACCTGTGTCATTCATTCAATACGGTTGAAGGCAAATCAAATTATTCAGGAGATTTGGACTCTAAAAACTTTTTTAAAATTGGTCTTGATCTTGAGTGTTGACCGATTTTGACCAAATTTGTAATTTTTAAAAATTTAATTAATTTTTGTAAAAATTCAACTAATTAAATGCATTTAAACCCTGGTGAAAGAAATTAATCTAGAAGTTAGCCACTTAATACAAATAAATGGTATGAAAAATGGAAAATGTGGGAAAGGAGAGATGCTCCATCCCACATAGGAAAAAGAGGATAAAGTCGCACACTTAATATGTCCCAAGTTGGACATATGGGTTTGGGCCCTTGGGAGCACCCAAGTTTTTTAAAAGAGTGAGGACCTACATGCTTGTGGGTTTGGGCTTCAAGGCCATTATTCTTTTTGGAGCAAAAACCTTTAAAATTAATTTTGTAATTAATTAAATAGATTTAATTAATTTTCGTAATTAATTAAATGAGTTAAACATGGGAAAGTTTTGGCACAAGCCGTGCGTCGGAGGTCGGTCGCGCCATGCCGAACGTTTGCGCACGCATGCACGCGCACCCGTGCGTCGGGCAGTAAGGCGTCGTGCGCCATGCCGAACGCTTTGCGCGCGACGCGAAAGTGCGTGCGTCTGGTCGTGTTCGCAGTGCTCATTAAAAAAGTGTCTTTTCGAGCCAAAAGACGTGTTCTTTCCATACGAGGCGCATAAGGCCTATAATATTCGATCCCTAGTGACTGAAAATATATACGAAAATAAGATAATAAACTGGTCATATTGCATTCAAGCATATTGCCTTGCAATCCATTCAAAAACTTGAAAGTTAAGAACAACTTGTTGTTCGCTGTTGTTCTGGTTTTGCTGTGCTACTAACGAGGACTGTTAAAGTCGTCTGTATCTTAGAGGCGAGCGCCGGAACCGTAAGCACTCGGTATACGAAGCGTTTTCGTCTTACGGAGACAGAATCTAATTCTGGCCTCGACTTAAGCCTTTAAACCATACACTTATCCATTTTCTTTCCTAAACAGAAACCTTCCACCAGATATTTTTACCCAACTTTTTGACATTAATTTCATGCATATATTCAACCAGCTATAAATAATATCTCAAAGGTATACTTCTCAGAACTCATGGTGCATTTTCTCATCTAATTGCCAAAAAATTTCTCTGATCATTCTACAATTAAAAAAAAAAAAAGAAAAAAACCCCTCATCCTCAAATAGCAGACAGGGCTTTTGGTACAAAAAGCCAATGCTTATTGTGGCTTAATGCTCTCTCTCTCATATATATATATACACACAATTAGTGATATTTATAATTAATTCACTAATTAAACTATGTTTTATCAACACAAAATCTGCTGCTTTATCTCCTGTTGAGTACTTCTATTCAAAACCTTCTTAGCTGTAGTCCTTATAGGACAATTCGAGCTCACAAAATTATCCACCAAGTGTAGATACGTCTTGAGATCATGACACGTGGCTACTCCCCCATCGCTTAAATGTGGGCAATCTTTGCTGCTCAATCTAAGCTCTTTCCCTATCTCTGCATAAACCCATTGTGTCTCCTCGACACATTTTTGCACCCATTTTAACGGTCGAATTTCTGACATTTTCGTGCTGCCCTCATTCAAGACAAATCCTGGAACCTTTGTTATGGGATCATCGGAGTTCACTATTCTTAGTACTTTAGTCCCGCTTTTTTCTAGTTGGCTCCGAAAGTTTTTGTTGCCGATTCTCGGCCCGCCGAACGACACGACGGTCACTAATGGCGCGTGTTTGAACGTCGTGTTGATGTCGTGGGCCGTTAGCGTGGCTAACGCCGCCCCGAGGCTGTGCCCCGTCACCGTTATGCTCAAGGGCTCATCCCCATATTTTGTTAGAATTTTTTGTATTTCATCTCTTATTGAGTCTTGTAGGCTAGGTCGTGGGCCCACAGTCGACGTGTACATGCTCAAGAACCCACTCTGCACCATTGATTCGCGGTCGCTCTGTGCCATGTCGCCAGACAGGGTCGTCAGGGCGACACGTAGATTCTCGACCCACTCCATGCACGTGGCAGTGCCTCGGTACGCGATCACCACGTCGCGTCGGCCCAGTCGGGCGATCTCGTCCCTGTCGTTGCATACCGCCACGTAGCCGATCCAGCTGGACCGAGTGGACGCCCAGCTGGGGACGCGATGGTCGGCCCAGCGAGGCAGGTGGACCCCACACGTGGCGTACAGACACTTGGTGACTTTATATCCGGTCTTGCTGAGTCCACATTGACTCAGCATCGATCCCTTAGGATAACGACACGTGGCATAGTCGGGCGACGACGTGTCGAAATCGAAGCACAGGTAGGCGGCCTCGACGAACTCGCCGTACCGGAGAATCTCATCGCGGAGGCCGTCGTCGAGCGGGTCGAGCAAGCCTTCCCAATTCTTGATCCCTTGTAGCTCCATCCATTTGTCACGTGGCTTCTTGGATTTGGAAACAATGGAATGTGTAGAAGTATTGTTACCATTTGGACCCGATGAGTTTGTGATCTTGAAATTCAAGTTATTGGGCCTACATTTCATGGTGGCACATTGGGTACTTGATGAGCCCATCAAGTGATTTTTTGGGGCCTGCAAATTGGTTGGCCTTCCAATCCCAGTAGCAATTTTCATAGTATTTGAAACAAATAATACACTATATATAAATATCTGTTATTTTGTGTGTCTGAAGAGAGAGAAGTTTGTAATTAGTTAAGGTGAAATTGCAGTAGTATTATTTTAAGGTTGTCCTAATATGACTGCAGTCTCACCTTTGGTTTTTGTGGCACTCTGTTTGGCTGCTTATCGAGAAACTGAATTTATAGCATTAATGGGTGTGTGAAAGAGTGAGGAAAGAGGTGGAAGATTCTTATATGCTGCTGATATATATTGATAACGGTAGTTTGGTTTAGTTTCATTTCATGGGACATATTTGTGGGGACACCAAACTAGTCCTTAATAGTAATGGAAAACGTTTTAGGATTTGGGTTGGCTCTACGCGTCTCTCTATTTTATTATAACCTACACTTGTCTCATCTTATTTTATATTTACAAATAAATATTTATTACATCAGAACTTTTAATCAAATAAACAATTAATTAATATATTGAAACCAACGCACACTTAACATGTATCCGGCCGTTAGTTCAGAATTAATCATGAAATTAATGTATAGCAAAATAGGTTATCCAAATTAAATATTACTATAACATAATTTGAGTAGGAACTTAATGAATATACTAATTAAATTATATATAACAGTATTAATATTTGACCTTAACATATCATTAGTTCTACATTCAATGGTTGAGATTTCTTGTTCCACTCCCCATTCTATTGCATCGGAATAAATGACAAGTGTAATGGCGGAGTTAGGACACTTTATTAGGGTGGCCGATACACGAAAATGAGGTGGATCGGATAAAAAATACAAGAAAAAATAATACAAATTACAACCAATTTATTTTTTCAATTCTCACTATTTTTTTTTAAAAAAAGGGGCTGGGTCAGGGCCCAGGTTGGCCCAGCCCTATCTCCGCCATTGGACACGTGTACAAGATGATGCACAATTGTACAGTACGTGTGTTTCAGTATTGAAAAATTTCCTATTCCATTTTCACTGTTCCACTCCTATTCCGTCACATCAGATATATGACACATGTACAAGATAATGTCACCATTTTACACGTGTTATTCATCCAATGTATGGAATAAGGAGCGAAATAGGAAATATGGAAAAGGAGATCCCATCTCATGTCTTTCATCCAATAAATAAAATATGAAGTGAAACACGAAAAGTGGAATATGAGATCTCATCCCCCCTAATGAGGTGGCTTAGTGGAGTAGGGGGGTGGTCTCGAGGCCAAAGATTTCAAGTACAAATCCTCACCGCGCTTACTTGATCTAGTCTATCACACAAGGTTTGCCAAATGCAGTTTTTCTGGTTAGCTGGCTTGGTTTACTCAACGCGCACTTGAAAAGAATGCAATGGTTGCGGGTCCCCCAATTATTAAAGAAAATGTACAATTGTTTATTCTGGTTCTTAGAATAACTATTATGTAAAATTTGTTATCCTATTTCTCTTAATTGAATTATCTTGGGGAACGAACGGCATTTATCTACATTTTCAGCAGCCCAACTGATAAACCACACCTACCCTCGGAATTCTATTGGTGCATGTTTACCAATCCACTGTTACTTTTTCGTCCCTCTTTTAAGTTCATTTAGTGATAAAATCAACAAAGCTTGACTCCTTATTGCAAGAATATCATATCATGCATGTACTTTGATGGGTATCTATCATTGTTTTCCCGTTTTGCCCTTAATTAAATAATTTTATTTTTAAGAAGAATTTAATAATTTTTTTTCTTAAAAGTTAATTAAGATCCACATTTTTATGTTAGTTGGTTTTACCCACCTAGTAATTAGGATTTGGTCCGATTCGAGCAACGGTCACCATTGATCGTTTCAGCGAATGTGATCGATGAATCCTTTGATGGATATATGATGAGATTTGGATCTATATTTTTGTTCCATAAGTTTCTTGTGAAGTTGGAGAGAGAAAGAGATAAAATCATCTATATATACACCTATATGTATATATATGTGCATGTATATGTATGTATAGTTACATTTATCTCTTTCTCTCTCCAACTCCACAATAAATTCACACAAACTAAATGTATAGGATTCATTTTCATCAATTGCGATTGTACGACATCTATCTCTAATCACATAAATCCACATCACAATTATTGACTATGTAAAACCGTTAAAGGTAATTATGCTTTCGTTCTTTATCCCTTAAATGTTTTAAACGATCTCATTAACCTCTTAAACTGCCTCAAGCCTAATGTGTCATGTGTGCTATCTTCTTATTATTGTTAATCCCCGAATCATACACTAAGATTGTCACTTTTATTTTTACATACGAATCTCTATTTAGAGGAAAAATCTTCTAAATATGAAAAGAAAGCACTAAAAAAATTTATTTTGAGACGAAGTGGTAAAATAAGGTCAACATCAAGAAGAGTGATACGCTATTGGCAGGGGGGAGTTTGAAGATTTTGACTGGGGCCCATCAACTGAAATTCTCAAATCACCAGTCAGCAATTATTTTTCGTATCTTTCTTTCCGACCACAAAAAGACACATTGAGGCACGTGCACTTCACGGGACGCGTTCCAGAAGAACACCTTTTTACTTTCTTTTATATATATATTTTTTCTTTTATCTTTATTTTTTTCCCAAGTAATTACATGATCCATTGAATCCTGTGGGGAAACAGTTTGACGCACGAACTTCATATTTTTCTTTTCTAATAAATTATCCAATAAAGATTTCAGTTTTTTCAGTTAATTGTATGCATGGTCCTTCCCTAGGGATTTCGTTTTCTCCTAATTTGCATGTGTAATTTTTCGAACAATAAGATATATTTAAGATATCTTTCTCACTAATATTTCACTGCTTTGCTACATTTGAAATTAATTAAATTCGATTAATAATATTTTTAGTATATTGAAAAAATAATTGTTAACATATGCCACTCGTGAGTTGTCCCATATTGATTAATTAAGGGAAGATAGTCCACTTTATAAGCCAAGTGAGCTATTCCTCCTATCACCGATTGGTTTTATGATGAAAACTCACTTGGTGGGCTTTGACTCTCTTTCAAATTCGGTACACTTCATGTGTGGGACCATACCAAGTCCCCCAATTTAACAATAATTAAATACTATCAATAATTTGCTAACCGAACATATTGTATATGAAGTTTCAAAGAGAGACTATCTCCACTCCAAATACTTGCATCAAATTTGAATGAAAAGTTAAATCCACATTATCTCATCATCTAATTTGAATGAAAAGTTAAATCCACATTATCTCATCATCCGAATTGCCCATTATTTTATTCTAAATGGTAATTCATCTTTTACATGTGAATACATTATATATATATACACACGTATGTATATATAGGCCAACCGTTTTTTAAGAACGATTTAATTAGTTGAAAATCAAGTGACCCAATTTATTAATCCGGCGTCGATGTCCAATCCGGATTAAAAAACATTGCTTATAATAGAGGATGCAAACTGCTGGTTTCTAAGCTCGCTCCGAATAAAATTAAAACGAGATGTATTGCCCTTTAAAAACTTAAATGAATTCTCATATTATCTAAGTCATTGCCTGCGAGTCGTTGGCTTAATTATTATTCAACAGGCACGCAACATTTGAGTAATTTTTAAATGTGGAACAAATCCAACCTAAAATTTCTTAAATCGTAGAATCTTAATTGTAATACTAGTCTATTATACTAATTATAAATTAATTCATGAGTACTTGGAATAATACACAAGTCATACATACACATATTGTGCGTGTGGGGGCTCGCCTTTGGGAGAAATTTTAACCCTTGTCGCAGAAAAATCATTTCGATGCATGCATGTGCGGCCATAATTCCTTCTTGGTTCCCTAGCTACTAGGTTTTTACTGCCGAAAGAAAGTATATAATTAACAATTAGAACAAGAAAAACGTTTAATTTTCATCTAAGTTGCAGAATTAATCATTCAGCAGTGGAGTTATACCAGTGTTTGAGTCTTTGAGATACTACATTTAGTGGTAGACAAAATTGTTCTTTTAGTCCTTTAATTAAATAGACCTCATCGGAGATTTGGTCATGCCTTATTTCGATTTTGACATTTCATAAATGACTTATTTTCAGAGATTAGTCGTGTCACCCGTTGTAGCAGATAATTATGACCGGCTAACTGATGTGTAATTTTTTTATTAAAAAAAATTTTCACTCGTTTTTTTATAGGGAGTCATACATGACAATTTTAGAAAACACAAGATTGTTTTTAGTCCTTTAAGTGGATTAACTTGGAGATTCGATCCTCATAATTTTCTAAATTTTGAATTTAGTCCTTTAAAAATAATTTCATATATTTACTCTAATTATAAATAAAATTTCACATTTAAAAATTTCAAATTTAATCTTAGTTCAATTGTAGATATGATATATAGAAAAATATATTTAATTTAACTCAAATAAAATAAATTTAAAATATAATAAAAGGAATACTTTATAGAGATTAAAGAAAATTATTAATTTATATTTGTAACTTAGAATCTAATTAATTTATATAATAAATATATTAATTTTTAAAATTCATGCTATTTATCATAAGATTGAAAATTTTAAATATCTATAAGTTTGAACTTTCAAGTGTTAAATAAAATATAAATTTGACATATATTAATTTTTTTTATATTTAGTAAATTAAAAAATGAGTACTATATCTTGGATTCAACCACACTCATTTTCACCCATCTAGTCATCGCCAACCCCAACTATTATCCCAAATTATACTTTCAGTTATGACTATAAATTTTAATATTATTTATTTAATTTTTATAAATTATTATTTTTTTAACTTATAAATTAATTTTATTTTAGTTAAATGAAATATATATTCTCATATTATATTTATAGTTGAACAAAATTTAACCTTGAATTTCTAAAAATTGAAACTATATTTATTAGGGGTGTCAATTTGTGTCATGTATGGGTTCGCGTGTCATATCGAGATAGAAAACTCATGATATTCATGTTCGATTTCTCAATCATAACCTAACCTATTTAATATTTCATGTCAGATTTCTTAACTCTAACCTACCCTGTTTATTGTTCGTGCTTTTCAAGTCGATCCAAAATAACTTGTATTTATTAGAAATCTATATTATTCATCTATTTATCTGAATTAGATGAGTCATGTGAGTAAATTTAATTTAAAAATTCTAATTACTTACCTTTGATAATTTATTGTGTCAAACGGGTTAATCGTGCCAACTCAAGTCAATCTTAATCCGACCTATTTATTAATCGTGTTATCCTAATCCGACTCCATTCTAACCCTAACCTATCAAGCCTCAACCCTAACCCACTTATAATATGATAACTTCGCGTCGTGTCAGAAATTGTCACCTCTTAGAGTGAATATCTGAATTGTTTTTAATTAGAAGACTATGTTCAAAATTTGAAAAAAAATAAGAGCACCGAATCTCCAAGTCAATCCACTTAGAGGACTAAATAAATAATTTTGGATTTTCTAAAACCACCATGTATGTCTCATTGTCAGAAAAAATCGAGTGAAAAAATTCTTTTTCAAAAAATAAAATTATATATCAGTTAATCCGATCAAAATTATATTATAGGGGTGACCAGACTAAATTTTTGAAAAACAAATCATTAAAAGATGAAAATATATATCATATGCCCTTGGGGCATAACTAGATTGAGAAAAGGGTGCGATAAAAATCGCATTGGAGGTCATCAACATGGGTTTAAGTCTTGTTAGAGCTGGCAATGGGTTGGTCTCAGAGGTGTCAAAAACGGGTCAAAGGCGCCCAAGCCCATCGACTTTTGGCGGGCCGAGAAAACCTCAACCCAACCCCCTTGGGCTGCGGGTTTGGGTCGATCCGCCAAAAATTAAAAAAAAAAAAAAAAAAAAAATTTTATTTTTTATTCATATTATTAATTTTAAAAACTAATGGATAATAAGTACATATTTTATAAAAATATTATATATACTTTTATAAGAGATAAAAATATAAAAATCAATTATCCTATTTTGTCATTTTATCTAATTTTTCATTTTTTTTTTTTTTTTAGGCTAGCAAAAATACCCGCCAAGCCCAAGCCGGACTACTAAATACTTTTGGGCAAACTAGTTTGAGCCCATTGGACTTTTTTGGAAAACAAAATGGATTGCCCAACCCCACTCCGATTCAAACAAATAGAACTTGACTTTTTTGGGGCCCACTCCGATCCAAACCTCAGTTTTGGGTCGGGCAGTCGGGCTTAATTTTTTGCTACCTCTAAGTCTTGGAGAAATATTTTTAATTTGTTTCCTTTTGGGGTAGGATTTTGGTGCCAGTTAGTTGATCCAACTACAACTATAAACAGATCTGACACATCTTGCGGTTTAACCTGGTTGCAATAATGAGGGACCAAAGCTTCTATCACTTGGAGTCGGGCACAAACTTGAAAGTTGGGTTAAAAAAAGTCAAATTATAGTAGGTTTTTTAAGGTTAGTGAATGATTATTAGTGAACTAAAACTTATGGAGCATTTGATAATGAAATACTTGTAACAAACTTTACAAACTTTCCTACAATAGTGGCATTGGTCCTAGCCAGACCGGATTTGGGGGGGCCGTCACGGTTCCGCCGCTCAAAAATTTTTTATCTTGTTTTTCTCAGGGAAAAACATTAAAAAGTGATTGTATATTAGGAAAAAAATAGTTGGGCACGGGTAATTCAACATTCTGGCTATGCCCATGGTCCTAGAATGAGAAGACTGTATTCTTGGATCAAAGTTTTAGTTCATAATTAATTGGGATAATTACAAAAATTAAAAAATCCAAACCTACGCGAGGTCTTTGAAAATTATAAAAAAACCCATTAAGATTTGATTCTATCTCACATTTTTCTTTTCATAAGCGAATAATATTTCAAAAATCTCCTGACATTTATAAAAATATTACCATTGTCCCTTTAAATTTAAAACAAAATTAAACCTGAACTTTTTTTTTTTAAATTGAAATTTTGAAACATCTTAAGGCTTTTTTTGTAATGCCCAAACCTCGGAGGTGTTTTTGCATTTATCTCTAATTACTCACCAATTGATTTGGATCTACTTTTGTAATGTAAAAGGTTATGTGATTACTACATTACATTTGTGTATTTCAGGTACGAACATAAGAGACATTTAGATGGTGTTTGGCTCAAAACATCTTATAAGTTGTTTAAGCGTGTATAAACTCTTTAAAATTGTTTGGAATTTTTTTTAAGGATCTTATAAGCTCCCAAAATAAGATGTTAGAAGCTGAATTTTTCATTTTTTTTTGGTAAAGATAGGGATCCCAATTTATTTTCAAAATAAGATCTATTTTAACAAACTCCTTTTTTTTTTTTAATAAGTTGGGAGTACTGGTTGCAGGAGATGTGATAAATTTCAAAGAAACTGAAAGATACCGGGTTCGAACTCTGGTCAACACACATAGAAAGGGTAAGCGATACCATTTGAGCTGCAAACTCGTGGTATACTTTTTTAACAGACTCCTTTGATTTTGATCATTTTCATTATAAAATTGGCATTACTAACATCTTATAAGCTATATCATCTTATTTTATCCATATACTTCAATGATTTATGTTCAATATAAGATATATCATCTTATAAACTCTAGAAACATCTTAGAAAATGTAGGAGTTTATAAGATCTTTTAAATAAGCTCAGCCAAACACTCTCTTACACAATTCTATGATTTGATTTTCTAAAATAAGTTATTTTTAAAAAAGAAAATATTATTTTCTAAATTAGAGTGTGTTAGGCTGAATTTGTTAAATTTGTATCTTATTCTAAATAGTTTAACAGATTCTTTTATTTTGACCACATTAATCATAAAAGTGTCATTAGTAATATCTTATGGATTTTAAGATCTTATTTTATTTGTTCATCTTAGATAAACTTCAAGATCTTATATAATTCATCATAACATAACAAATAAACTTTGGCCAACAACCCACTTAGTCATGGATGCATGCACATAGATATATAGGAAGAAGTATATTGAACTTGACGGGGTGAATTGATGAAAGAATTTCAAATAACTTAATATAAAATAAATTTGGCATTCATTACAATAACTCAAAAAATAGATTCTATTGGAATACAATAAGATGTTTTTGGATGGATGTGAAATTGTTGCCAAAAGATATGACTGTTCGTTAAAACTATTCAGGTTGAAAGAGTTTATCCGAATAGTTGTGTTGCTTCATTTGAACCAAATAATGGATATGTCTATTCGGATATATAGACATGTATGTTCGAACAGTTGTGCTGGTTCACTTGTGACCTTTGATAATCTATATATATCCTCTAAATCTGTAGATTTTTATCATTTTCTTTTCATGCATACACAAACATATTTTTGTAAAAAAAAAAAGAGAAAGTACAAAACATTCAAAGTTCACCGTCTCTTGTTGTTTGGAGTGCTAGTACATGAAGAGAAGACTACTGTATCTTGGGAGACGTTTGTTATTCAAACCGTGGGCATCTTAAAGAGACAATTCGTCTTAAATACATATAGTCAAACTCTAGTATCTGTCTACAATTTTCTGCATTTTGTTTTTCTTGAATTCCAAGTAAATTTTCTATTTTAATTCTAGAATATAATACGTCAAGATCATATATCCCCAACAATTGTATTATAAAATTATCCACAGAGCCTTAATAAGTTTATTACTATAAATATAACTATTTTAACTTTGAACTCATCAATTTAAATAGAGTAGATCCCCTATCAGGTATTCTGATGGATCTATTTCATTAGACGGATCCTCAACAAACAACCGATCCATACACAACTCAACTAAAACAAATTGAGCAAATCTTGGTCTCTCTCATCCCACCGCCTGTGCATTTGTCGTATCAGCATAAACACAAAACACACTCACAAAAATACGGAGAGAGATTATGATTGCAATCTGTTAATTTTTCCATATTTATAGGGCCTTCTTACCTTTGCCTTTTCTCATGGAAAAGTTTTTTTGTAGTTTCAGACATGTATATTCAATATATTAAACATAGAGACACACAAATACATATATAGAATTACTACATACAAACACATATATTCTATATTTTCAATTGCCAAAAATAAGAAAAAAAAGAAAATTTGAGAATTTAGTTTACGTGATTTCTCCTTCACATTATGTATTGAGTGCTCTATGTCAATTTCTATGCTTTTATGTCATATATTCATGAAGAAAAAAATCTGATGGAAAAACAGAACTGATAAATTTCAAGGGATTATTAATACTTTTTCAAGGGGGCTTCTAATACTTTTTGTGGGGACTATTGATATTTTTTATTAGATAAACTAAAACTTTTAAGGGGAATTACTAAAAACTTTTCAAGAGAAAAAATAATATTTTTCATGAGAACTAATAATACGTTTCACATGGACTACTAATGCTCTTAGGGTTGGTAAGGTTTTCAAGAAAATGGCTAAGTTAAAAGAAAAACGAGACATGAAATATGTATAAGTCGAGACTGGTATTTGACATTATTTCCACAAGACGAAATTGCCCCGTAATAAATACTAACGATTCTGGTAATCGTTTCTAAGATACAACGACTTTTTCAAGTTCGACTTAGCAACACTTGCAAAAGTCAAACCTACTGCGATCAGGGTAAGTGTTTGGACTTTCAAGGTTTTGAAGAATAATGATCAATATGCTGAGAATGCTTAAATGAATTCAAATTATTATCTCAAGTTCAAGTTCGTTTTTCAAACATCATGGGATGGTATATATAGGCATTTACGCGCTTTAGGAACGGTCATGTCTTCTGGCTCAAAAAGACATATCTTACAACAAAAAAATAGTTGTTAGCTCGAACAAGTGCATCAGTTCGGAAGCGTGCGACCACATAATCCTACGTGCAACTGCACATACAATTCTCTCCCCAAGTGCATGACTGCAGACGTACCGCGCGCATAGTGCACTACCCGCACTATGCGTCTGCGCAGAAGATATGGGACCACATGCCTATTCCTCTGTGCAAATGGGCCGGTTTGAGTAAAATAAAAATTAAAGGGGGCCAAATAAAATATGTCTAAAACTATAAGGTTATTGAGGCCAAACCCAGGCCCTAGGACCCACGACCCAGACTCAGATCGGGCCGAGCCGAGGCGCGCACACTTGTGTGTTTTGAACCAAACCCACAAGCATGTAGGTCCTCCTTTCTTTAAAAACTTTGATGCCTCTGATCGCTAAATCCTTTAGGCTAAATCGCACGTGGACGGTGTAGTTTATAGATAGTAATAATCAAAGTCGTATTCCTCAGGGATTGACACCAAGCACATAAAGTATAGTAAATTTTGTAATCCAATTTTATTGAAGCTATCGAAAGAACATGACTTGTATCTAACTAATCCTAAAATTATTACACTAAAATTTGTCCAAGTATTATAATCACCAAACTTCACAAGATTTCAACAATTACGACAAGCAATCTTAGGACTATGATCTTAACATGCTTCATTAATAATAATTCTAATTAATGTTTTACCAAAACCAGTTTTCGTGTATCTATGGGTTCAATTCCTAAAATAGTTTATTCTCTCTCCCGAAGCAAACAAACCGTACATTAATAAGAATTGCTGATATCCCTACTCAACATTTATCTCCTAAACGCATATAAAATTGAAGTAAACCCCCATAAATGTTATAAGCCTCCCGACTCTACACCCGTTTATGTTATGAACTCGTTTATCTAATGTTTGAAGTGACCATTATTTCTCACTTATATAGGTGATCTTCTATTGAAGAGCATCATGTTATACTCCACCTTTTAGGTATAAGAATTATTAAAAGTCTTAAACTTAACCTCACCATAATCAGCAAGTTTTGCACTTGGGAGTTATGGGAATGAGCTGATACATTTTCCAAGTGTTTCAGTTGGGCATTCATAACTTAGTTGTCCCATTGAACAAAGGTCTTGGGATCTCCAATTCACAAGATTGGGTTACCACTATGAACATTCTTTACTTTTATGTATTTAATCTCATTTTTCTTAACAATTTATACAATTGATGTCGATTTATTCCTTTTGTCAGTGGATTTGCTAGATTTTTCTTTCACTTCACGTAGTCAACCAAATTAACCCCATTTGAAATCAAATGTCGTTGAAGAATATGTCTAGACTTACCATTATACATACTACTTTATGCCCTTCTAATTGTTGATTAACGATCGCGATGTATTAATACATCTGGTAGTGGTTTACTCCAACAAGGAATATCTTCTAAGAATTTCTAAGCCAATTGACTTCTTCTCCAGCTTTATCTAAAGCAATAAACTCGGATTCCATAGTGGATCGAACTATACACGTTTACTTAGAAGATTTCCATGACACCGCTCCTCGACCTATTGCGAATACATATCCACTCTTGGACTTGGAGTTTTTTTGTGTCTAATATCCAATTGGCATCACAATATCCTTCTAACACTGCTGGATATCTCGTATAAGGTATTCCTTGATTCATGATATACTTTAAGTATCTCAACACCCATGTCAAGGCTTTCCAATGATACTTATGTTAGTCCAAGTGGCTACGATAATCTAGAGGGGGGGTGAATAGATTATCTCGGTTTTTCAGATTTTGCCCTCTTTTTCGAAAATTCAAGCAAAGACGAAATGCTAAGTGCGGAAACTAAATAGCACACTTCGATTTAAAGAGGTTCAACCCACCAACCAATCTCTACCAACAATATATCCATAATGGATTTCAAAAAAGAAAAAGATTTTATTAATTACCAAAATTAATAATACAACCCTTGAGGATTACCACAACCCTTGCAACACCTATGAGGATTACCACAACCCTCTTACAACACCTTGAGGATTACACACCCTCTTACACCACCTTGAGGATTACCACAACCTCTTACAACACCTTTGAAGATTACCACAACCTTCAAACACCTATCACCTAGATCACCCAAGTGTATTCTTACCACAAGAATACTCACAAGGATGTCTTGTGTTGAATGATGACCAAAAAATCAAGATTACAACTCAATGATGAATGATACAATATGAGTACAAGTGTAATCAAGAATTGAAAGCCTAGACCTCAAATTTGTGCAAGTGAAAGTGCTAAGGCTAATACAACAAGATATATGAAAGTGTTTGCTTGTTTGCTCTTTGCTTGTGTAGAGTGTTGTATCTTGTTGCTTGAATGAAGCCTCTATTTATAGGAGAGGTCTTGGCTTTGATTTCCAGACATAGGCTCCTCCTTGGGGAGTGATTTGCTACAAAAGAAACCATTTAAAATCATCAATATAGCTGTTAGAAATCAATCCCACAAAATAGGGAAAAACTGTCTGAAAATGCAACGGATAGTTTGCTGATAAAACAGGGGTGCGACCGGTCGCGCAGAGATAAGATTAAAATTGAATTTCTGCAATTTTTACACAGGGGGACCGATCGGAGGGGGGTGCGACCGGTCACCCTTGATGTTGACCGGTTGGGGTTGATAAAAATACGAAACAGAGAAGACTGAACCAAAAGAGGGACTCCCAGGTACCGGTCGCCCAGGGGTCAACCGGTCACCCTCACTGGTCGACCACCTGGTCGATCGGTCGCCCTCCCTCAATATTTCTACGTCCCTTTTTCTATTTCAAAACTCAACTCAGGTACGGGTTGCCCTATAGGGCGACCGGTCGAGCCTGAAACAAATGTGTTGCCCAATTTTTTATCGAAAATAAACTCCAAAAAATACTCCGAAAAATAGTAAAAACATTTTAAGTCGATCGGAAGTATTTAGACAACATTTAGGGATATTGTTTTGGTTTAAAAACTCATTTGAACAAAATCGAACAAAATCATCAAAATCATGATAAAAATATTTATCTAACAACTTACTCGGGTTATATGTTAACCGACTTAGCTTCCTCACTGAATATGCAATGTCCGGACGTGTACAATTTATTAAGTACATCAGACTACCAATTATCCGTGCATATTCCAGTTGAGAAACTTGTTCTCCTTTATTCTTAGCTAAGTGTGGAGTTAGATCTACCGGTGTCTTAGCTGGAGGACTGTCGAAATTATTAAACTTTCTAAGTATACCTTCGATATGATGGGATTGTGACAAGATAATTTCATCTGGAGTTCTAGAGAATTTAATCCCTAGTATTACATCAGATAATCCCATATCTTTCATGTCAAAGTTCTTCTTTAACATATTTTCAGTATTCATAATTAAATCATGCCTACTACCCATAATCAACATATCATTTACATAAAGGCATATAATGACATAATCATATGTAATATCTTTAATATAGACACACTTGTCACATTCGTTTATTTTGAAATAATTTGACTTCATAGTCAAGTCAAACTTTTCATGCCTTTACTTAGGTGCTTGTTTTAGTCCATAAAGTGACTTTACAAGTTTACTCACCTTTTTTGCTTGCCGGGGTGCAACGAACCCCTCAGATTGTTCCATATAAATCTCATTTTCAAGCTCACCATTCAAGAAAACAATCTTTACATCCATTTGATGTATCTCAAGGTTATGCAAAGCTGCAATAACAATAAGAACACGAATGGACGTGATCCTCGTAACAGGAGAATATATATCGAAGAAGTCATATCCCTCATTTTGTTTAAACCCTTTGGTTACCAACTAGGCTTTGTACTTATCTATAGATCCATCTACTTTGTACTTCCTTTTAAGGATCCACTTGCATCCTAAAGGCTTGCAACCCGGTGGGAGATCAACCAACTCCCAAGTATTATGATAGCTTCTTTCCAGAGAGGAGCTTCTAGACTAGACAAAGCTTCTTGAATAGTTGTAGGTTTGTTTTCTAACAGATAAGTTAGAAAATCAGGTCTAGAAGACTTATCTACTTTTATCCTTTTATTGTGCTTTGGTTCATCTTCATCATCACGTTGAGGTAACCCTGCAATTTCATAAGTTCTTTTATTCGAACTTTCTTCTTTCGTTTCTTTGCAAGGAAAGACATCCTTGAAGAATACAACATTGCTTGATTCCATGATCATTCCATCATTTTTATCAGGAATTGCTAGCTTATGCACAAGAAATTGATATGCACTACTATTATTTGAATATCCAATGAAAACACAATCAATTGTTTTAGGACCGATTCTAACTTGTTTTGATTTGGGTACTTCAACTTTAGTCAAATACCCCAATACTTTAAGGTATTTATATGATGGTTTTTGTCATTTCCATAACTCATATGGAGTTTCATTTTCACCTTTGTGTGGTATCTTATTAAGAATGTAGTTTGCAGAAAGTATAACTTCCCCCTCACAAGTTCTGAGGTAAGACATAGCTTATTAATATCGCATTCATCATCTCCTTAAGAGTTAGATTTTTGCTTTCTACAAAACCATTTTATTGTGGTGAATAGAGAGCCGTCATTGATGAATTATACCCGCTTCTGAGTAAAATTCTTCAAACGGAGCAATATACTCTCCCCATCTATCACTGCGAATCATCTTAATTTTCAAATTGAGCTGATTTTTAACTTCATTTTTATAAGTTTTAAAAACTACTAAAGCTTCATCTTTGTTATTCAAAAGATAAATATTACAATATATTGTGCAATTATTAATAAATGTTATAACATATTTTTTTCCCCCTCGAGTTTACACAAGTTTTAAAGATTAACTCATGTGGTTTGGTACTTCTTGTTACCAAGTGAAACAGTGCTTTAGCCAATTTTGCTTCAACACAAACTTCGCATTGTCCTGTGAATTAGTTTTAAACGTTGGTATTAATTCCAGATTCACTAGCCTTTTGATTCTGTTGAAGTTTACGTATCATAATATATCATGCCATAAATTAGAACAATCCAATAAGTAAACAAAAGTAATATTCTTATTATTCGCCTCTTGGTGGAAAACACTCATTACAGAAATTTTGAAGAGCTCTTTATCAAGGTACCCTTCACAAAGAAACTGACCATTCTTGGTCATTATAAACTTGTTGGACTCAAACACTAGTCTAAATCCGGCCTTGCTTAACAGGGAACCAAAAACTAAATTCTTGCGGATATTCAAGACATGAAGCACATTCACAAGCGTAAGCTCTTTTCGGGAAGTTACTTTTAGCACAACCTTTCCAAGCCCTACGATGTTGGAAGTCGAAGAGTTCCCCACAGACAATTTCCTTCCATTTATCAGAGTGTAGGAGAAAAAATCTCCTTGTTGGCACAAATGTGATGAGTAGCTCCAATAACTATCCACCATTCCCTTGGGTTATCCACCATATTAGCTTCAAACACAATGGCGGCGAGATAGAGCTCTGATATGTGTATTGGAATAGACTTGTCCTCAGTCACATTGGCTTGTTGTTGGTGGCCACTTTTTATTGCATTTCTTAGCCTGTCGGCAATCCTTAGCCATGTGATTCGGCTGGCCACAGTTCTAGCAATTGCCTTTAAATTTCTTGGCCTTCCCTTTATCATTTCAGGAATGTTTCCGTTCTTGATAGTGCTCGATTCTACAAGATTGGCATTGACCTCCATTCCACTTTTGCTGTTTTGGCTTCAGATTTTGGTTGTTTTCCTCAATTCGAAGCCGAACTATCAAATCCTCAAGCCCCATTTCCTTGCGCTTGTGCTTGAGGTAGTTCTTAAAAAGTCATTCCACAATGGCGATAATTTTTCAATAATGGCAGCCACTTGGAATGACTCATTCAAAATCACCCCTTTAGACACTAAGTCATGAAATATGATTTAAATTTCCTGAACTTTGGCTGACTACCATTTTGGTATCAACCATCTTGAAATCCAGACATTTGTTGATAACAAATTTCTTTATGCCGACATATTCCATTTTATACTTTTTCTCCATAGAGTCCCACAACTCTTTAGACATTTTGAATGAAATGTAGACATTATAGAGGGTGACCCCATTCAAAACATAATTACGACAGAGAAAATTGCTATTGTGCCATACATCCAATCCACCTTTGGTTATCCGTCTTTTCTTTTGCAATAGTCGGAGGGTCCTTATCAAGAACCGAGACAGACCCAACGTGGTTAAGTAGAACATCATCTTTTGTTGCCAACTTTTAAAATCAATGCTGGAAAATTTTGCCCTTTTTCGCCATGCGTGGGAGCAACAACCATTATAGTGAAACTAATATTTGCCATTGTCTTGAAAACAAAATTTCGTCTTGCAATTGTTGTTAGGGTTGGTAAGGTTTTCAAGAAAATAGCTAAGTTAAAATGAAAAAGGGGGCATGAAATATGTATAAGTCGAGGCTAGTATTTGATACTATCTCCGCAAGACGAAATTTCCCCCTACTAAGTGCTAACAGTTATGATAATTGTCTCTAGGATATGATGACTTTTTTCAAGTTCGACTTAGTAGCACTTGCAAAAGTCGAACCTACTCCGAACATGGTAAGTTTTTGGACTTTCAAGCTTTTGAAGGATAATGATCAATATGCTGAGAATGCTGAAGTGAATTCAAATTATTCTCTCAGGTTCAAAGTTCATTTTTCAAACATCAGGGGGCTGATATATATAGGCATTTACGTACCTTATGGAATGGTCATGTCTTTTTGGCTCGAAAATACATGTCATATAGCAAAAACGCAATCGTTAGCTCAAACAAGTGCATAACTTCGGAAGCGCGACGCGCAGTGCACAACCACACACGTATTCGCATGTACACAACCATAGTGCACGCATCTGCGCATCTATGCCGTCGATGCGACCGCGTGCCTATTCCTCAGTGCAAATGGGCCGATTTGAGTAAAATAAAAATCAAATGGGCCAAATAAAATTTCTCGAAAACTATATGGGCTCTGAGGCCTAAGCCCAGGACCCAGAAACCACAACCTAGGCAGGGTCAAACCGCCCGGCGGCGGCAGCGCACGGGTATTTTGAACCAAACTCACAAACATGTCAGTCCTTCCTCATTTAAAACTTTGGTGCCCCAAGAGCGCAAACCCATCACTCATACTTAGGCTATATAAATTGAGCTAATTTTGAATTTCTATCCTATGTGGGTTCAGATTTTATTCCACTCCCATATTTTCCAATTTCCACGTCATTTTTCAATTTTAAGTGGTCAACTTGTTGCATTAACTTCTCATTCACTCGAAATTGGTTTTGAGAAATTCAAAATTCTAATCTCATCTACTCACTTAGTAGAATTTGATTATCTATTTTATTAATTTGCATTTCCCAAGAATGAAAACCACTTAAATATTTGGTCCAATATAGGTCAACCCATATTAATAAAACCAAATTCCAACAACTAATACTTTTGACAGAAAAAACTAATACTTTTTAGGGGAACTATCAAATATTTTCAAATGAACTATGTACTAACACTTTTCAGAAGTACTAATAATACTTCTCAGATGAAAAACTAATACTTTTTAGCGTTCTCCTGATACTATATCATTGTCCAATATTACAACGCTAATACTTTCAAATGAACTACGTACTAATACTTTTCAGAGAGACTACTAATACTTTTCTGAAGGACGACTAATACCGAAATACAACTGCTAATATTATAAAAATACCACCGAGTCGATTTTGGGATCCATCTAACAAGAGTTTTTGTCATTTAAATATAATTAAAATTACATTTTCAACAAGTGGATTATTACACATAAAAAAACCTTTAAGGCTGCTAGGGAGATAAAAATTAGGCAGATGGGCAGGTTCAAAGTATATGATACAAATTAAGTTCAATATTCACCTTTTTATCATCCTTTCGGCCTTTTGGGTCAATCATTTTGAATCTTTTTTTTCTTTTTTCTATTTTTTTGGGAGGAATTTTGAATCCTTTTCCCGTTTGGATTTGATGGAATTTCTTTCTGGACTATCGAATCTTTTACATTTGGAACCCAAAAAGGGTACAGCCGTCCAATGTCATTCAGATTTGGCACCTTTTTCTTCAACCCTCTTAATTAACAAGAAAACAGTTATTAATAAATTAAAAGTAATTAATACTTTTAATTTCCTGCAAGAAAAATAAATAAAAGTTGAAGGGCATGCATCCCTGAAGCTTCTAAGCTGATGGGGATACAATAGTTTAAGTAATTTATTAGTATTAATGATTTAGAGAATATCCATTGTCCTCAATTTACTACTCCTTTTATCAATTTTACCTATTTTAATTCATGGTTATCTAATCGCAAATCTCAATGGAATATCATAGATTCAAATATGTTGGTGACCTTAATTTGACGAGGTGCATGTACTCACATTCCAAGGTTTTATTTTATTAGAACGTCGGCTCAAACATAGATAGGATAGTATATATAGGGTAGGAAAGACATTCAATTTTGTACCAAGTATAATTCAAGTTAATTAGCATCTTCAGCCAGTGACGTACTTTTTACTGAAACGAAGTTTCTTAATCTTTAGGGTTCATTCTAAGAATCACTCATGAAATTTGACTAATTATAAAAATTACTCTTCTAAATTTGTATATTATAAACTATCCTATTGTCTTAATTTTACAAATACCACCTAGCTAGTTTTGTTTTCATTAAAATATGAATATTTATTTTTCGTTACCGATATTAGTATTATCCTTAAATAAGAAATAACTCCCTATATAATTTGTAAAACAAAAATAAATCTCAAGAGTATTCACAATCTCTCTCCAATGGTTAACTATTAACAAACAATCATGTTTAACAGAGTGTTTACTTGAAAGTCATATAGTGTAATATAATGTTTTTTTTTTCAGTTTTAATAACACAATATTGATTGGAATATTTATAATAAAAGGTTAAAATTGTCAATCAAATATATATTGCAGGTCAAATATTTATAACAATTAATTTGTTTACGTGTTGGGCCTATTATAATTGTGGCTCTTCAAATAGCTAAAAAAACGCAAAATTAAATATAATTGAGTATCTATACTACACAATCAAGATAAGCAAGTGGACATAAATATGCTAATCAAACCTCGGACGGTTGATTAACCTTAATTTTTAATGAAAATGGATGCATAATTATCCGTATATATTCCGCCGGCTTTATAAGTATGAATGCACCTTTTGGCATGGACGGAGCCAAATATTTTCTCTTTAAACTAACTATTCACTTAATATTGAAGTAACAGGATTTCACCCAAAAAAAAAAAAAAAAAAGAAAGAAAGAAAACTGAACAGAACACTTAAGACGCACACAGCACCGACATTTTTGGAACAATTCTGGAAATTGCTTTTATGATTTTCAGTTTTACTAGCAACTAATTGTATCCCAACAATGCTAAACATAAATCTACATTATTTAGTAAAAAGAATCTAATTTTTTACACAAAAACTCGTGTGAGACCGGTGAGATGGATCCACGTCGAGCCCATGGGCGTGCTGTATAGATCAGGTCTTTTAACCAGAGCAAAGCACCCAATCACATCAAACATGGAGTGCCCAACAAAAGCTAACGATTTTAACTAGGGATGACAAAATGGCCCGCCTGATGAGTACACGCCCCGTGACCTATGGAGGGGCGGGCCTGGGTATCACCTCCGCCTCATGGGTACCCGTCCCACCCCGGCCCGTGTGTTTTTTTTTTTTTTAATATATTTAATGTATATTATATAAAATAATATAGTTTTATGTATTTAATATTATATTTAACATATATAATGCAAATTTTATAAATAATATGTATTTATAATACAAATATAATATTAAAAAATTATTAATAATATAAAATATAAGATAAAAATATTAAAAAAATAAAAAAAATTCAACACGGGGCGACACTTCTCGCCCCGCAACCCGTGGCGGGTCTGGGTATTGAGATACTTGTCCCGCCCCACCCCATTGACATCCATAATTGTAACTTCGTCTCATCCACAATACAGATTCAATCCTCAAAAGCAACGTATGAAGAGTACCTGTAGAGCCAATTAAAAATGTACGTATATTTAAAACAAATTACACACATGCATTTTCTCTCTAAAACCCTAGTCTCATTTTCTCTCTAACCCTCTCTTTTGTTTCTCTTCTTGTTCCTTATTATTAAGGGGTGACTTTTGGCCTGGCCAGAGTCACCCCATCTACATCCTATTATCAATTTACTTACTAAATAAGTTGTTTCCTACATAGATCTGGATTGTTTGTTTGTTTTGTTATTTTTGATTTTGCCGTCTGGTGCGGCGCATGGTTTATCACCGTCTGGGTGTGGTGTTTTTCTTGTGTGGACGATTCAGACATCAAGTTTTCGATCCAGCGGACAGAGATAACAAATCAGATTATGGTCTTCAACATGTTGCAGATCTGGAATCATAGGTAATCTAGACATTACAGAATTTTCAGAATTGTAGGCTTTAAGCCGGTTTTTGTTATTAACCTAGATGCTATGAGTCTTTTCATAGTTAATCTTCCATGATTTTTAACAGATTTGTTTCTGTCTACTATCGATGTATTGCTAGTTTGAATTATTTAATAAAATTAACTTTCTTTTTTGTCAAAAAAAAAAAAAAAACAAATCACACATAGAACTTGCAAAATGGCAAATATTTTCCCCCCCTCAAACAATCATGATATAGGACAAAAATGTGTACGTGTTTAGCTATTCTATTTTTTTGACCTCGATAACAGATGTGATTCAATTTTCGGCAATCACCGAAAATATTATTTAATAGAAAGAAACAAATAAAATAATGCAAACGAGTTTAATCTTCGATATATTGTCACATTATACTTGAAAATTATCAATTTTTATTAAAATAAAGTATCACTTTTTTAAAAAATAAAATAAAACATCATCTATTATGAAAAACGTATCACTTTTTTATTAAAAAGACCACTTTTTATTAAAATAAAGTATAGATTTTTATAGAAAAAGTATAACTTCTTACGAAAAAAGTATCATTTTTTAATAAAATAAAGTATCACTTTTATTAAAATAAAGTACCACTTCTTATGAAATAAATATCACTTTTTATGGAAAAAATATCACTGCATATGAAAAAATATCATTTTGCATTAAATTGTTTTTTTTATTAAAACAAAGTATCACTTCGTGTGGAAAAAGTATAATTTCTTAGGAAAAAGTATAATTTCTTATTAAAAAGTATAACTTCTTATTAAACTAAATATCACTTTTTATTAAAAAAATATCATTTTTTTATTAAAAAAGTATAATTTCTTAATAAAAAATATTGTTTCTTATTAAAATAAACTAGTATTTTACCCCTGTGATGTACATGGTGTATATTCGCGAGGCTTCTGCTTTATACAGTTACATACATTTCTATAATAGTTCTATGAATTATATATCATGCATTTAAGGATGACAACATCCCCGGGGGGAACCATCTCAGTTGGTAACCGAATATAATGAGACGAGAAATCCCTTAGTTAATTCGGGAATGGGGATTTCCCGCTTCTCTAGAATCGGGAATGGGATAGAGACGATATTTATATTCTCGTCCTCCTTCTCATTCCGATTAGATAAAATGATGATTCACCATTCCCATCTCTATTCCCCGAATTGGTATATTGAATTTATCTATTATTAATATTAATTCTAATTTTATATTTATTCTTTTTAATTCAAAAAATTAAACCTAAGATTCTTTACAACTTTACTTGTTCTCATTCTTTGTTTTACAAATTATGGATTTATGATATCTATGTTTTATAAAAAATAGTAATTGCAAAAAGTTTAAAATTTCAAAAAAATAATTAAAATATATAGATAATTAATTTGATTGTAAACCATACGGTTAAACAATGAAAAAATATTATAAATAATAAAAAAAAATTTTAAATACGAAATGTTTATTGTGTTAATATGAATTATATCTATTTATATAACATGTTTATCTAAATTTTAAGAATGCTTTCTCATTCTTTTTTTCACAGTTCGTTTGCAAAGAACTTTTGGATTTTGCTGTCAAATTTCCAGCTTCCTGCTGATGCTTTATCCTTCCTGTCTTGCTTTAAATTCATCTGGGAAGTTAGCTCAACTGATCGCAAGATTCAAATATTGATGTTGATGTGGGCTTTGTGGAATAATCGTAACGGCATCATTTGGAATCAGAAGTTTAGGACAGCTGCCCAAGTCTTAAATTTTGCTTCCTCTGTTTTGTATCAGTGGGAGTCAGCTCAGGTAGTGGATATGGGGGACTGGTTTCTTACTTCTGATGATGGAGCTATTAAGTGGCAAAGGCCGGACCCGGGTTGGATAAAGTGTAATGTAGACGCTGCGATTTTTCAGAAACTGGTAGATTGGGTTATGAATGTGTTCTTAGAGATGCTAATGGGCTGTTTTTGGCAGCAAAACAAGGAGGTATGCAAGGTCGAGTTGTGCCGGAGGTTGCTGAAGCTTTGGGCATTCGTGAGGCCCTTAGTTGGCTGAAAAATGGATGGAGCAATTATTCTATTATGTTGGAATCAGACTCACTGAAGGTAGTAAAGGCTTTGAGGTCTAGGTTTGAAGACAATTCTTATTTTGCTGATGTTATGTTAGAATGTAGGGAATTTCTTCTTCATATGCCAAATGTTAAGTGTGTGTTTGTTAGGCGTTCAGCGAATAATATTGCCCATGTATTAGCTAGAGCGACATATTCTGTGTCTGATGCCGTTGAGTGGAGTGATACACCTCCTCTCTTTATTTGTAACGACTTGCAGTTCGATCTGCTTAATTAATGATATTTTCCTTTTGGTTTCAAAAAAAAAAAAATATAACATGTTTATCTATAACAGAGTAAAAATTTGAAAAATAATATAATTACTGCCCAATGTTTTTTTTTAACCACCCCAATGTTGAATATTTAATAAATTATATTTATAATATAATAATAAATAAAATAATTTCAAATTTCAATATTTTCAGGGTTTTAAAAGCTACACAATTGTCAAAATGATTAAAGAAATTAAAATAAAACCATGTTTTATATTTAGCGGCGAATTTTTAAGGGAAAATAATACATTTAAAAAATATTAGTTTATATTTGCATATACATATATATCAAAATAATATCAAACAAACAAATTCATATCTAGTTCAAAATGTACAACTTTGCAACTTGAATATTAAAATACATTGATAAATAAAAAAATTCTATTAATATAAAAAGTACGTTAATATATAAAAACTAATTTTCTATATATAAAATATTATTACGAATAGCATGAATGAAATATTTTAAAATATTAAAAAAATAAATTTTGAGTAAATTTATCTTTTATTTTTATTTATTACATTTATTTTATATTTTATATATGCAATATGTGTGTCAAATTGAAGATCGTAAAAAAACTGATTAATTTGATATATTATACTTAAAAAAATGGATCAAAAATGAAAATAATATTCAACTTTAAGAGGAAAAAAATGATAATTAATGCAATACACACACATAATGCAATACAAACATATTTGGAAACCATAAAATTACAGAGATCTTTTTTCCTTTTTAATCCAGACTTTTATTGCTTTTTATAGCAATATGAAATGTGCGGGAAAATTTATGGTTACTTTATTGAGAAGCACCTTTTATTATATATATAGCTATCACTTTTTTATTAGAAAAAGTATCACTTTTTGTTACAACAGTATCAATTCTATTATGAAAAGTATATATTTTTTAAGTAACAAAAATTAATATTATTACCTGAAAAGTATTATATATTTTTGTGAAATCATTGTATTTAAAACCTTGAGAGATTGAGACGTGAAGAGAGGGGACATGAGAGCAGAGAGAGGAGGGGGGCACACAAGAGGAATAGGATATGAGAAGAGAGAGGAGGGACCATGAGAAAATTTGAGAATTGGGCTTGGATAGAAAATGGAGGGGGACACCGAGATGGAAGTGAGAGAGAGGAGGGACCACAATAGGAGTAGGGTGTGTGGAGAGAGAGAGAGAGAGAGAGAGAGAGAGAGAGAGAGAGAGAGGATGAGGGACAGAATAGAAAGAGAATGGGGGACCAGAAGAGAGAAAAGGATGAGCACGTGAGGCTCCGTCTCATAGATTTAGATTCATGAGACGATCTCACAAGAGATCTCCACAATTTTTTATTATAGTTGGAGTACTGAGAGTGACATACCTTATATATGAGATGAATGAGGCTATTTATAATCGAGAGTTCGGCCTCACGGGCCTTGGATAAGATTTGAGCCTCTTGGGCCATTGTTCTTCTTTACGTTGATAGTAAATTTGTTGCGCTATTGGGGTCTTCTGTGTGATTGCAGCTTATGGTAGGGCTGTAAATGACTGAAGCGTTTGACAAATAATTCGTGAACAAGTTCTGTAGTATTCGTTTATGTTCATTTATTAGTTAACGAGCATATAATGAACAAATTATAGGGCTCGTCTAATAAACGAACAGAGCTTGAACAATTGTATACTCATTCATTAATAGCTCGTGAACAGACTCGTTTAGTGTTCATTTATAAAATATTCATGAACAAACTCATATAACTTAATTATCAAATTGAAATTTTACATATCAATTAAAAATAAATAATGAAAAGTTAAACATAATTCTAATAGTATTGTAAATTATATAATTTATAATTTTATATACTATGAAAAAGATTTAAAGTTACATTATTAAAAAATTATAATCAACATATGAATTAAAGTAGAATTTGTTCACGAACATGTAACGAACACGAACTTGTCAAAGGTAATATTTTTTTGTTTATTTGTTTATTAATCGCGAACAAAATTATTCAATTTTCATGAACACAGAATAAATACGAACTAGAATACGAACACATTCATACATATTCGTGAACAACACTAAATTTTACCAAACAAACACGAACAAATATTTTAAAATCTGAAGAGAGCTCGGCTCGAGCTGGTATAAAATTAAACGAACATATGACAAACATGCTAAAGCTCGGATCGACTCGGTGTTCATGAAAGTTTTACCACAAATGTACGTTGTCAAGTTTTAATATAGTGTTTAAAGTTGAGTTGACGTATCCAGGGGGAATGATATCAAATATGCTCTCTAAGTATTTTAAGTAAAATAGCTTAATTTTATCTAAAAGTTCGAATAATGAATTGGGGTTTTTGAAATAAAGAACAATTATACAAATTAACACCAAATTTAGACAATTTATTAGCTTGAATAATATCAAATATTCAATAATAAAGAAATTCTAGAGGAATGATTCACTTAATTGCATTTTATATTTTTCAACTCAATCTATCAATTATTCATTAGTGAAAATCAACCCTTTCTCTCGAATAATGAATGATTAAATATCTAACTTTGGATTTTAATATCTCTATAAAAATCACAAACAAAGTCTTATAAAGATCAATGAATTCATGCAAACGATTTCAAAGAAAACATATGTTTTCCAACTATATGAAATTCTAAGTTATAATATTTTAAGGCTATGTATCGAATTATCTCTTTTGAATGATAAACGTATACACTAAATATTCCAAATTATTGATCAACTAATTTAGAAGACATTAAAACAAACAGTATAAATAGATCAACTAATAGAAACATGGTAGATTAATGCATCAAAATATAAGATTCAGTTAAGTTACATTCTCCTCGTGAAATGGAGATTTTAGGGCATGATCATATCTATCAAATCCAACAATAAATATCCAAGCATATTTTACTACAAATTACAAAACAAGAATTAAAAGAGAGAGTAAAAAGAAACTTGTATGTATCCGGTTAGAAGATTTCTCAAGATTCCCATATATAGCAAGCTCTTGCTCATTCTCATTTCAATAAACTGTTGCTAAGTATTTGTGTAGAACTTTTATTTGTGCAAACCCATAGGAAAAATAGAAAATATGAATGTTGAGAACCGAACGTATTCTGAGCTTTGAGGAATTTCTTCTGTTGCAACTCAACTCTATTTATAGCTGAACCTCTCTTATTTTTCTTCCATTTTCCCCTCTGTCATTTGGACACTTCTGTTGTTCCATTTCCTTTTATCGTCCATTATTTTATTCTTTTATTCTGTACTCCATTCTCTTCTTCTCTTTCCACTGCCTTAAGCTTTCTTTGATGTAAAGAAAGATTTTTGTCATTTCTCATCGTCTGAAGTTGCATTATTACTGAAGTGCGTTTGGTAGGTATCACAATAGGTGTCAAATGTATCCTGGTAGAAAGCATGTGAAAAATAGAATTACCCCGGTAGAGAAAAATTGAACCGTGGTACACAGTAAAAATAAATTGTGTACCGCGGTATATGTGACTTGTACCATGGGTACATTCTGCAAAACAACTTTGTAGCGCGGTATAAGGTGGTTTTATACCATGGTACTCCCTGAGGTACACGAGTCAGAGCACTTCTTTGTTTTTCTCTTCAGTTCTTACAGCGGTATGCTTTTGCACGTGTATCGCGTTATATCCTGTAGAAGCTTTTTCTTCTTCCATTTTCATCCATTTTTTTGGTTCATCCATTTTTTTGGTTCTTTGGTACTTGAATACCTATTACAATTTGATATACAACTCAAGTAATAATTTTGACTCAATTCACTGAAGAACAACGACACAATTTCTAAGTTTGGGACATCTAATTTGTTGGTAAAAATCCAACTTAACACTCGGCTCAGATTATTTACATCCCTAGATTTGGGCCTAAGTTTGCTTTAACATATTTGCCTAAATTAAACACATCATATATATATATATATATATATATATATATGTAGGGATTAGTTCAAATGAGACCAATCCTTTAGGTGAGTCCATAGGAACACTTATTGACTCTTGATTTAAAATTTTGGATGGTGTAGATCATTCTAGTTATTTTAGGCTAGTAAGGGTATATATGTACTTTTCTGTATCATCAATTTTTTAAACAGGCGTATTAATGTCATTTAATAACTATTTTTAAGGCAAATACAATCTTACCTTTTCAGTTGGCCAAGATTTAGGAAGATAAATCCCATCAACTTCAATCATGTTGTTCAGTTATTTTATATCAAAACTGATACGTCTTCCGCCATTGTTCTCTCTCTACCCAAAACCCTATTTTTCAAAGTCCTTCCTGTTTACTTAGTTAAATACTTGGTTATGTTTTATCATATATTTAGTTCAGTGGAATTGTATACTTAGTAAAATGACGTTGTATACTTAGTATATATTATTGTATACTTGGTTCAGTGGAATTGTATATTTAGTTAAGTGTAATTGTATACTTAGTTAATTATTTATGTATACTTAGTAATGTTTTAATGTATTGTTGTTTAGTGTAATTGTATACTTAGTTAAATATTTCTGTATACTTAGTAATGTTTTAATGCATAGTTATTTCAGTGTAAAGTTAAATGTTTATGTATATTTAGTAATGTTTTAATGTATAGTTAGTTTAGTGAAATTGTATACTTTTCATTAATTGTTGCATGTTTTTGTTGCCACATTTTCTGTAGCTGTTTATGTTTTTTGTCAAGCTTGATCCTATGGAATAATTTGCACAATCGAATGGAGTAGTATAAGTTGTTATGGCGATGCATAGATTGTTGTTGTGAAGAAGGGAGAGAAAGAGAGGGTAAATCGCCTAATTATGGGGATGTGATGAATAACAGATCACGTCCCTAATTTGTAGGAGGCGGTTACTATTTTTGTTTCATCTATTCCTATTTTACCCCTGCAAATGTATATTTTCTTATCAATTGTTGTATATGTTTGTTCATATCTTGGCCATTGATTTATTTTTTTGATGGTGTAGATCTGTTCCTATGGTCTCACCTAGGAGGGTGGTCTCACAGGATCCCCTCCATATATATATATATATATATATATATATATATATATATATATATATATATTGGTTCAAATGAGACCAATGTCCTGGGGTAAGTCCATAGGAATTATTTTTAGCCATTGATTGAAAATTTTGGATGGATGAGATCTTTTCACTTTTTTAGGTAATCAGTTTGTAACTGCCTCTGATTAAAGATAATATATTAAATTTTCTTTTCAATGTTTTTTTGGGGGATTGTAATTGTCTCATCAATGGCATGATTTTAGGGGCATTTTTTTTTTCAATTTTTTTTCATTTTCCCGGGATCCTACATAGTTAGTGTTCTTTTGCTGCTTAGATAGCTCTTAGATAATACATATATAATTATTTTTTATGTATTTTTTTATGATATATATTGGTGAAATATAAAAACCACAAGGCGGGTAAGGAGTAAGCATAGTTAGTTTTCTTTTGATGTTTAGATAGATATTAGACAATGCACAGTTAGTTACTTCTTGTTGCATAGTTTGTGCCACTAATTGCATTGTTGGGTATAATGCACTGCATATTTAATTTTTTTACACTGCATAGATAGCTCCTAGACAATGCATAGTTAATTGATTATTGATGCATATTGTGTTCTGTCACGCCCCAGACGGGGACGCGATGAGTATACACTACTAAAACACAAGTAAACCAAACAGTCTATACAAATATCAACAAAACCCCAAATGAAACAGAGTCAAATAGCAGCGGAATAAAATACAAGTACAAATTATAACTTACAGTCCAACAAATATACAAATCTCATCCCAAGTACATAACTAAAGATAACAATTTAATAGTAAAAGGGTCCTACGCCCTTAGGTTACATCTTAAACAGGAAAACAGAATAAAATAGTCCAACAACAGCAAAACAGAAGGAAGCAATCCAAAGGCGAAACACAGAGGGATCACTCCGTGGCTTGTTCAGCGTCGTCAACATAATCTTCATTTGGCCGTTAGAAAAATAAGAGGGATGAGACAGAAATTCTAAGTGGATGGGGTGATCGTATGCAAGTGTGACTATATATATAAATGCAAGAAAACTATTGTATGAAAAATGCGTGAGACATGATGCGCGTTTCACATAGAGTTCACAAGCGACATGATATATATCTAAAATAATATACTTATATAGTTTTGATGAAAGAGTTCATGATCATACAGGCACTATGTGATTCAAGCAAGACATGTAAGATTGCGTACGGAAATGTAACGCCAACCCATGCAAGACAAGTAGCGGTTGCATATGGATTTGTAGCGCCAACCAAATGGGTCCGAGTAACTCCAGAATCGTATGGATCAGAGAGCAATTCCTTTGTTCTTCCTTGTAACTCCCCGAGCATGATGGTCCAAGACCTGCCACCTTATCACTCCATAGGTAAAAACAAATCCACAATAGAGCTAGCTAGGCCCGGATTGTCATAATCATGATTATACCTCAAGTACTACGACCCGCTTCCCTTGGACAAACTCCATTCCTCAGTTGCGGGATTAGGACGATGGAGCCGAGCTGCCCAGTTCCATCCCCAACGTATCCATTCCGACAGTGAGCTCGACACACCAAGTTGACTCAGGCAGAAATATAATCACAAGTAAAGGATGTCAACCCGATAGTCGAGTAATTGATTTAGGGTAGCAGTTCAATAAAGTTTTTGAAAATTGCACGTGACATTTATTGGCATTGGTGGAGTAATTTGAATGAAGATTATTATCGAGAGGATAAATAATCTTCGATGACTTGAAGAATTAGGTGGGACATAAATCTCGTTATAGATTTAGAATCGCAAGGTGAGTAAGTCGCCCCACGAACACATATTAATTAGTCAAGGGGATCCGATAAGTCAAGGGATTTTTAAGAAAAATAAATTTTATAAATGATAAGTATAAGTCAGTGGTTCCACGGCTGTAATAAAAGAAATAATTAAGTTAAGGTCCTAGTTAAAAGAAAATTTTACGATTATCCCCGTTTTGTAAAAACTAGTTTTTTTATTTGGGGAGGGGTTAAAAATTGAATAAATTTTCGTCTCGACCTCGAAAAATTATAAGGTCAGTTCTTAAATTCTCAATTTTTTCATAGATTCAGGTTTTTAAAAATTTTGGGTCGAGTTTTTGGAAAATTCTTATTTTGGCCCCAAATTTGTTAAAATTTGTCATTTCGTGCCCCGAGTTTAAAATAATCGGATCTCACAAACCGGAAGGGCTTTTAATGTGATTACAATTATAAAATATCACTAAGGTCAGTAGGTTATTAGGATAAAATCAGTTTTTAAAAGAGGTAAGTATAAGTCCCTTAACTTTTAAAAATTCCATTTTAGTCTCATTTTTGAATAATTGCCTTTAAGGCTTTTTAGGGGTCCAATTATTATGAAATTTGAACTTTGGGTTCAAACTATCATAAGGTTATAGTCAAAGGTGTATTTCCAGGTACATGGACTATATAAGTCCTGGAAATTTCATTTTGGTCCTCAAGTTTAGTATTTTATATTTTGGTCCCTTAAGTTTGTAAAATTGCTTTCTTAGCTCAAAACACTTTGATTTTTGGAATACTTTTAAAATATGTATTTTACAGTCCGTAAAAGTTAAATTCTCAAAAATTTAAAGGTACGGTTGGTACAGTTTTGAATTTTGCATTTTAGTCCTTAAACTTTCAAAATTTTACAAACTAGTCCTTGAGCTTGCAAGAGTTGATTTTATTTATCTCCAAACCTTTAAAACTTTATTAAAATGTCATATAATTTTTGAACCTGAGAACAGTCCCAAAAATCAAAATTTTGCAGAGGAGTCCTTTAAGTTCTATTTTCTTGCAATTAAGTCCACCAATTTGCCATTTTTGCATTTTAAGTCCAACAATTCAAGTTTAACCAATTATGACTGACTTTTCCAGTTTATAAGAAAATTAATACATGAATATCAAGGTTCATGAACATGCATTTACATCTCATTCAAGAATTCATCAAATAGAACAATAAATTGTGCATGCATGCACCTAAATTGCAATAAATAACATTTTTGAGCAATACTTTAGAATTTTTGAAATTTAACACTTGAAGTAAACATGCAATACATTATATATATATATATATATATATATATATATATATCTCAAGCTCTCAAAACAAAAGACTACATGCATTTTAAGAAAACACATATAGGAGGTTGAAAGATATTTCCACCCACCTTGAAATTGGCTTGTTGGTGAAAGAAAAGGGCAAAAATCATCACTTGAGTATGAACTCACTTAGGTTAGCCCCTAAGTCAAGAATATCATAAAAACAATTAGGATAATGAAAAAAAAAGAAGGTGAAAAAGATGACAAATACTACACTTACCTTATGTAGTGGGCAAGGTGAGTCAAATAGAAGCTTCAAAATTGGAGTTCTTGCTCACCCTCAAAGAGTTCTTCCAAGGTCAGCCCCTATTTCTCAAAAATGAGAATAGGGTGTCAAAATTTTGAAAATAAAAAGAAGAAGAAGAAAGATGTATTAAAACCCAAGTTCTTACCTTGTAGTCCAATTTCTTCACAAAATCTTGAGGTCTTGTCAAGATGATATCAAGGCTTGAATATCTTCAAATGGTCTCTAAGTATACCTCAAAATAAAAATTAAACTTAAGTTAGGAAGTGAAGAGAATGAGCTATAAGATATCAAGAATGGATTGAAGAAGAAAATTTCTTACCTTGGTAGTACAAGTATTCCATTTTTTTGAAGAATAAGAAGGAAATTTTCTTTATATTTTGCTAAGTGTTTTAAGTAAAGAAGAAGAAATGTCGAGAGATGTAGGAGAAGTTTAGAGACAAGGAGGAGAAGTTGGTTAATTAGAGAGATGTATGGAATGATTTTTTTTTTTTTGCAATTTTTGTCTTGCAAATGGCCTTATGGCCGATCCATAGTGTAGGAGGGGGAGAGAAGAAATAAGTTTGATGTCTTGCAAATTGTTCCTTGCATGGGGAACAAATGGATGGGTCAAGGTATGGGTGGGTGAGTGGGAGGATGGGTGGAGTTTGAGAGGAATGTTGGGAATTTGTGGGAAAATGTGAGAAGAGTTGGGAGAAAATGATTAAAAATTGTGGTGTAGGATTTTTGTGTATTAATTGTATAGTATTGTGTATGTGTAAAAGAATTGAGAGGTATTTCTACACCAAAATCACACCTTGGCCGTCCATTATAGATATAATTGTGGTATCCATATAATTATTTTTGTCCCAAAATTGATGATAATTGGTGAATAATATCAATCTCCAAAATAAATAGTGATTTTCTTAATCACTTATAAGTCTCATGATCACTTATTCTAAATCAATTTCTTAATTCTATAGAGTATAAGTTTCTAAAAAAAATGGTCTCTTAAAATTCTAAGGTATCTAATAAATACACAAATAATAATGATCAATCAAATATGAAATAGAATAATAAATGATCATTAATCACAAGTAATGGATCAAATAAATAAAAAATTGAAATTAAATGTGAAAATATATTAACATTTATCCGTCAAAGTGACGCGATAAAGTAGTCAAAAGTATACATAGGCGATAAGTGAAATAATTACATGCTCGAAAAATCGAGGGCTTCACATCCTCCCCTCCTTAAAAGAATTTGGTCCCCAAAATTCCTTTCTGAATAACTCTGGATATTGATTCCTCAGGTTTTCCTCCATCTCCCATGTGGCGTCTTCGTCTCGGTTATGATTCTGCCACACCACTTTAATCATCGGGATATCTCTTTTCGCAGCTGACGTATCCTCTGATCAATCATCCGAATCGACTTTTCGGTGTAAGAAGTTCTCCATCAAAGGAGGAGTATAACGAGTGATGATGTGCTCGAGATCTGGTCGGTACTTCTTCAACCTCGAGACATGGAATACATTGTGCATTCTTGCATACTGCGTCGATAACTCGAATCGGTAGGCTAACTTCTCGATCCTCTGCAGAATCTTGTAAGGTCCGACGTATCTTGGACTCAGCTTGCCTCCCTTCTTCGGATTGATCAACCCTTTCCGTGGCAAGAGCCTAAGGAATACTTCATCGTCGACTTCAAATTCAAATTCTTTCTTCTCTTATCCGCATAACTGTTCTGGCGACCTTGAGCCATGCGGATCCATTCCTTGATTAATCAGACCTTCTCCATGGCCTCCTGAACTAAGTCAACCTTTGGAATCGAGGGTGATTTTCATTTCCCTTTCGGAGTCCATCATCAATCTCCCAGTGTAGTGGGGATCTACACTTTTTCCCGTAGAGTGCCTCGGAGGGTGCCATCCCAATTGTGGCCTGGTAGCTGTTATTGTAGGCGAACTCGGCCAACGGTAAGTGCGAGTCCCAACTTCCTTGGAAATATAATCTACAGGCTCGCAACATATCCTCTAGGGTTTGAATCATTCGCTTAGACTATCCGTCGGTTTGTGGGTGTGGTGCTGTGCTGAAACTTAGCGAGGTACCCAACTCCTCGTGCAAGCACTTCCAAAATCTGGAGACAAACCTCGGGTCTGTGTTCGATACTATGTCGACTGGTACTCCATGCAGTCGAATGATCTCTCAGATATAAGTCTGTGCGAGTTTCTTCAAGCTATCAGTCTTCTTGATGGATAAAAATGTGCGGATTTCGTGAGTCGGTCTACAACTATCCATATAGTATCATGACCTTCTCTGGTCCTTGGTAGGTCCATCACGAAGTCTATCGTTATGTGTTCCTATTTCCACTTGGAAATCCTCAACGGCTGCAGTAAACCAGATGGCCGTTGGTGTTATGTTTTTACTCATTGACAAGTCAAACATCTCGCAACAAACTCCCCTACCTGGTTCTTCATGTTTACCCACCAATAATTTCATTTCAAATCCTTATACATCTTGTTTCCTCAAGGATGTATAGTGTACTTCGAGCGGTGTGCTTCTACCAAAATTCTATTCCTCATCTGCTCGTTATTCAGTACACACACTCGATTTTGGAATTTGATAATCCCGTCTTCGGGTACCAAAAATTCTGGCCTCTCTTCTTTAAGTATCTTCTCTTTTAGTTTTTGAAGATGTATGTCCTTCTCTTGTGCAATCTTGATATCATCCAGTAGATCGGGTCTAACTAAAATGTTGACACATGTAATCTGAGTATTGGTTCTCGTCGGATTCCAATTGCTCAGTTCTTCTAATGATTTCCACTCTCGTATCATTAGTCTAGCTAAACTCGCCTTTATGCTCAAGGCGTCGGCTACTACGTTAGCCTTCCCGGGATGGTACTGAATATCAAAGTGATAATCCTCATTTAACTCCATCCATCTTCGTTGCCTCAGATTGAGATCTTTCTAAGAGAATAGATACTTCAAGCTCTTGTGATATGTGAAAACTGTGAACGTTGCTCCATAGAGATAGTGCTTCCACTTCTTTAATTTGAATACTATTGCTACCAATTCCAAGTCATGGCATTGGGTAATTGGCCTCATATGGTTTGAGCTTCCGTGATGCATAAGCAATGATATTTCCTTCCTGCATGAGTACTGCTCCCAGTCCTTCCTTTGATGCATCACTTTAAACGACAAAGCCTTATGTTCCCTTCGGAAGGGCTAAGATTGGAGTTGTAGCAAGTCAATTCTTTAGCTCTTGGAAATCAGCCTCGCACTTGTCGTTCCACTCAAACTTGACTTGCTTCTAGGTCAGTTGAGTGAGCTGTCCGGCTATCTTGGAGAAATCCTTGATAAACCTTCGATAATAATCCAGCTAATCCCAAGATGCTTCTAATCTCTGTTACTGACTGGGTTGTTTCCATTCAACCATTGTCTGCACTTTCGAAGGATCCACTGCGATTCCATTGTTGGATACTATGTGTCCCAAGAATGTGACTTCGCTAAGCCAAAATTTACACTTACTGAATTTGGCATACAACTCGTGCTCTCGTAGTGTCTCTAGGACGATTTTTAGATGACGTTCGTGATCTTCTCTAGACTTAGAGTACACGAGTATGTCATCGATAAATATCACTACGAACTGGTCCAAGTAAGGCTGGAAGACTCGATGCATCAGATCCATAAACGCTGCAGGGGCATTTGTCAGACCGAATGGCATTACTACAAACTCGTAGTGTCCATACCTAGTCTAGAATGTTGTTTTAGAAATGTCTTCTTCCCGGATCTTCAACTGGTAGTGTCCTTGTTGCAAGTCAAACTTTGAATATACCTTCGCTCCTTGAAGTTGTTCAAACAGTTCGTCTATCCTCGGGAGGGGATATTTATTCATGATGGTCACGCTATTAATACCGCGATAATCTATGCACATCCTTAATGTTCCATCCTTCTTCTTGACAAAAAGTACCGGTGCTCCCCATGGAGACATACTTGGTAGGATAAATCCTACATCTATCAAATTCTGCAATTGAGTTTTCAGCTCTTGCAACTCAATAGGAACCATTCTGTACGGCGTTCTGACAATCAGGGTGGTTCCTGGTAATACCTGATGGTGAAATCGACTTCCCTATCTGGAGGGATAGAGGCGAGTTCTTGTGGAAATACATCTGTGTATTCCGATACTATAGGCACTTGGTGAGTTTGTGTCTATATCTTGAGTTTGTTGATTACAAATGCCAAGTACCCTTGTGCCCCTCTAGCAATTGCTTTTCCCACTTTCAATGCAGAAATTATTGGGGCAATCTTAACTCGTGCCCTTCCCGAAATTTCCACTTCCCCGATTCGCATAGTTTGATGGACTTGTGATGGCAGTCCATTTGTGCATGGTGTGCAGATAACCAGTTCATTCCCAGTATCACGTCATATTCGGATATATGTAATAAGATCAGATCAGCAGGGAAGTTTATCTCATCAATCTTAACTTCACATGCATTATAGATAATATATGTTAATTGGCTTGCGCCTATAGGAGTTGATACTTCTAGATATATAGGCATATGTTCCATGCATGCATGCAGTTTGTGTACATAGTGCAGTGCGACAAATGAATGCAATGACCAGGGTCAAACAATACTTTAACATACTGGTCAGATACTAGAAGCGTACCTTCCACCATATTCGTTGCCTCCGGAGCCTCATTTCCGACTAGTGCAAACGCTCGAGCGGGCATCTTTGCCCAGTTTCCCTGATCATTTCCCGGCCTTTGTGGCTGCGCCAGTTTGTTTCTGTCCTCATACTTTGGGCAATCTTTCAGCTGGTGCTGATTACTGCCATAACACAAACATCTCCCTTGTTTGCGCCAACAATCATTGGAAGTATGTCCCGGTTTCTGGCAATGCTTGCATGTATGTTCCCCTTTTTCTGAACTAGTCCCTTCCCATTATTCGTCCTTGCGACTGTTCCTTTCTGAAACTTGGTAGGCGCTTAGATGGCTGCCCCAAAGCTGGCCTCTTAAGACAGTTCGAAGGCCTACTGTGTTGAATTTGTCCAATGCGGTTTAATCCCGATTAATGCGGAGAGTTGCCTTCACCGCGGCTGAGTATGTTGCCAATTCAACAGTCAGATGCTGTTTATGAAATTCCAATTTCAGTCCTCTCGTAAACTTGTACAGTTTGTCTTCCTCTGTGCTGATTGTCCCGAGAGCATATTTGGACAATCGGTGAAATTCGGATTCGTACTGAGCCACTGTCATGTTGCTTTGTCTCAACCTATGGAATTCTTCCCTTTGCGCTTCCTTCACCACCCGTGGAATGTATTGCTCATTGAACTTGACCAGAAAGTTCTTCCAGGTTCTGGCCACTCCGTCCTGGATCCATTTTTTCTCTACTGATTTCTACCAATCCCTTCCAGCAGATTCCAATCAAAATACAACAAGTGTCACCTTCTGCTCATTGGAGTATTGAAGAGCATTGAATATGTTCTCCAACTTCTCAATCCAGTCTTCCGCCTTTATATCATCTAGATCTCCCAAGAAAGTCGGCGGATCAATCCTTCCAAGACTCGATCATTCGTCTCCGGGCAGGTTCGCGCGCGCGTTGGTTGGGCGCTCTTTCGCCTCATAAATACCAAGATCATTGTTGCAAAAGCCGTGTGCGATCGATTCTCTCCCACAACCATGAGAGGAGGTGGCGGCAATTCCGGTGGAGGTGTACGTTCCCTAGGTACATCAGCGTCCTCGCAGGGAATTCGGCGGGGTCTACCACGTCCCCTATGTTCTGCCATTCCATATCTCGAAGCGTTAGTTGCAACCCATAACATAAATGAATACATTAAATGCTCGAAAGTAAAACAAGTCATAACATGCTGAAAGCAATAATAATAAGCAAACACAGAATCAACAATAAGAGAAGGCATATCCATTAATATAAAATATAGAGTACACGAAATGGAAGATCATACAATAACAATACAAGGGAATCCAGAATTACAACAGAATCCGGAAATAAAGATCTAGTACAACAATGAGTACAATACAAGGAAATCTAGAAATACAACAGAATCCGGAAATAAAACATCTAGTACAACGAGTACAATACAAGGAAATAAAATCCTAACTACTCGGTAACTATACTGTCAACATTACTATTGTCCTCCACATTAAAGACCTCGACCGGCTCAGGTTCGTGCCATTCCTCGGCGTCTGGCCAGTCAATGAATTTGAACCACTCACCGAGTGCTGGTGCATCACCAAGTGGGGCGGCATCATATGCGTCTTCTGGCACCTCTGCCTCTGCTGGATCCTCTTTAGGATCCTTCTCGGGATCCTCTTCATTGTTAGCCTTGGGATCGGCTTCCGGTTCTGCCTCGGGCGGTGGCAGTGCTTGTACATTAGCTGCCAAAACAACTTCCAAAGTGGCGTCTCGCTGAGTCAAGGCTTGGGTGAGGTCCTCGATAACGATCATCTCCTTGATGATGGTTTCCTCGAGGCGATCATTCGTCTCCCTGGTCATGTGGGCATCCATCTCCCACTTGTACTGGCCATCGCTAGCGCGCTTTATCTTCTCACGTGTGCTATCTAGGCGCTCCTGAATTAGCTGGATCTAGTCTTTGCGAGCGCGAATAGTGCACTCACGGTCTTTGGATAGGAGTGTCAAGTTTTTCTTCTCCTCTTGGCTCTTCGCAGGAGGTGCTCCAATTCTCGGACACGGTGGCATCCCTTATCAGCAAGGAGTTGCCCGGGATGAACTTCTGGTGCCAATGTGTCTTGAGCCCCTTGTAGTAATCTCGCTCAGCATGAGCCTCGAATACCAACCACCAGGTCGGCGACTCCGACTTCATCCTGGTCAAAACACAACCAAGGTTAGTCAGATTAATATAAATGGAAGGATAGAGAAGAATAAATAAAGCCAGTCAAGAGTCAACTAAGTCAAGATAATTAGTACTATGGAATCTCCAAGTATAAAATTCTTAACTCAGTCTAAACATCAATGATACGGTTCTATGCCCTTTTGAAATTGATTTAAAGCTTAATTAGTCAAGTCGTTGTACTACCCAACACAAACCGAGGGTCCTATCTTGGGTCAGCTCAGTGTAAGTTTCCGTCTTACTAACCGAGCTATGATACCACTCAAACCTGTCACGCCCCAGACGAGGACGTGATGGGTATACACTACTAAAACACAAGTAGACAAAACAGTTTAGACAAATATCAACTGTAGGTCCCAAGGGGTGTGAGTAAGGTTTAGGAAAGGGGGGTTGAATAAACCTTACCAAATTTTCGATTTAGTCCTTTTAATGAAATTACAAAGTTAACACAAACAACTAAGTCCTTGAGGGAAAGCTAAGTTGGTTATTCAGCAGAGTTAGCCACTCAATAGACTCGATAGAGCTGTTGATAGAATAACTCAACTGTTTAACCTGAAACTTAACTTGGCTGTGTTGAGTTTTTCAGCGAAAGACTTAAGACCCTTTGATTTGTTTTAAACTTATTTTAACACTCGAGTTTAGCACTTAGTTATTAATCAGTTGGATAGCAAATTATCAGCAGATATAAGTAAGTATGCAGAAATAAAAGTGCTGAAATGTAAATGACACAAATGATTTTTATAGAGGTTCGAAGATGGGGTAATTCTTATAATCCTCTCTTCTCCAACTCCTGGAGGAATCCACTAAATAATGATCAGTTCACAATGTGGTTATCAGTCTAGAGACAAGTCTTGATCACACTGCTGACTTGCTTCTTGGACTCAGTCTAGAGATGCCTTGGTCACACAGCTGGTTTCTCTTCCGACTCAGCTTCTTCACAGGGCAGATGCCTTGCTACTTCAGCTCACTTTCTCAAGCTTCTTGGATTTGATCACGAAGCCCTCCAATAACTTGAGACTGGTTCGACCTTGAACCTTCCCACAACCTCCTTGGAAAGTAGACCCCTTTTGATTCTTCAAAAGTTTCCTCTTCAACTGTTTGAAGTTGTCTTTCCTTCACAGCTTTGTGTTGGATTAATTTCCTTCGAGTTTCCAGGCTTGAGGATTTTGCTTGAATATCTTGAGAATATTTTGTAGGTTACAGTTTGAATATTGCTTGCTCGTTCATGGTTCAGGTAACCTTTTCTCAATGAGTTTCCTCAGCCTTTTATAGTGAACTTTTGAAATTTCGCCCGTTGAAGAGATAGGTTAATTTCAAAAGTCACTTGTGTTCATTGGCTTGTCTTGTTGCAGTCTTTGATGTTGACATTTCCTCGTATTTAATGTCTTGCAGCATTGAAGCGTATCTGACACTAGGTGCAGTGCTTCCCATTGGTTTGTTCCTTTTGCACACAACTGAAACTAACACTTTATCTCTGACAACTTTAACATGTTACCATTCTGAGTAACATTCTTGACTTTCATCAACAGATCTCGTTCAGTTGTCTTAAATTAACTGTAGTCTTTTATTCCCCAGGTGACTTGAGTTAGCTTCCAATCTTTGGATGACTCATCTGTCACTTCAACTTGTGACTTGGCTTCTTGAGTTGACTTGACTGACTCTTCATACAATTGTTTCACAGCTGATACACCTTGATCGAGTTCTTGACTTTTCTTCTTTGCCATACTCGGTTGTCTTGCAATGAGTCTTCACTTCGATCTTGATTGACTTCTTGTATTTCTAGGCAGAGCTGACTTGACTCAGTTTTTCCAGTCCTATCTATTACAATACAAATTACAAAGAAAATAGAGTGTCAACTTTCTAGTTTAAGTTTTACATGGCATTCATCAAAATCTACAAAATAATTTTCCCAACAGTTTCCCCCTTTTTGATGATGCCAAAACTTAAAAATATTAAACAACATGTAAACAACAAAGATACATACAGACAATGTAGTAACAAAGAATGTATGCATAGAATCAATCAATTTATTGATCATAGCATTCTTGTCCTTTACATAGCTGTTTACAAGGTGTATCAGAGCATATTTAAATCTAAGCAAACTACAAGCATCTATGCTAAGATACAAATATAAAGTTAGAAATTACAAAACACTTTATTGAATATACAGATGACTAACACAAAAATGTATTTACAAGAGTAAAATACATGAAGGGTTCACATCAACACTTCATCGCCTTCGCTGTCTCCTTCTATCCTTTTTCACTCTCATCTCGAGTCATCAATGTTCCTTTCTTTTTCTTTCATCTTCAGCTGCTTTCTTCTTTTCATAAGCTCTCTTCGCAGCATCATCTTTTCGCTTCCTTTCTTCCCATAGTTGGTTTTGTCTTCTGTTTTCCTCTTCTATTTTTCTCACATAATCAGCGTTCTTCCTAGCCATTTCCAGATTAGCTACTTCATCATACCCAACCTAGTAGATCCTTCCCTTCTTACCTGGATCTACATATTCGATATTTTTGGGTAGAGGTCTAGGTCGAAAACCTCTTCCTCCACCACTTCTTCCTCCTCCTCTGGGTGTATATTGTACATGAGTCTTCTACTTACCAGCTGAATGGATGCTGGTAGTCTGCTGCCTATCAGCTTCTTCGCATAACTTTAGACCCTTCTCCCAGTACAAATCCCAGGCTTGGGCTACAGACATCTTCTGGAAATAGCCTTCGGATTTGAAGCGTTTTAAATTCTTCAACTGATCTTAGTTTGTCTCCGTCATCTGGAATAGCATCTTGATCCTTCCCTGCCTGAATGCCACCGAACTATTTCAACATTTCTTCAACACGAGCATCCGTCTTTTTATCGAACTCTAACATCCCTGATTCTACGATCTTCTTTTTCTCTGTCATGGGCATAACATAGTGTTCATCGGCAGAGTCACTGGAAGTTTGCTGATAATGGATGTTGTGACATGACCTTGCTGAGGGGTTTCAAGAATCAGTAATGTCAAATCCTTTGACATTTCCCCCTCAACTGCTTTTCCTTTTTTTTCTCATCAGCTACTTTCTCACCAACTGCTTCTTCTTTCAACTTCCTTAGGTACTCATCTTCTCCCTTTTTGGCATCATCAAAGGAGAGAGGGACCCCAGGGAACATTCATGCGAGCATGAAGTCTAGTCTGCTGAGAGCTGAGTTCTGCTTGGAGTTTGCTGCGGCATGTGCTGTTCGAAATTATGAACGAGTGGCCTTTGATTCAATTGCCACCAGTTTCATTTCAGCCATGAGAAGGCTGAACTTCGTATTCATGTTCTCTTCAACACACAGAATTTCTTTTCGATGAAATTCATGCAGTAACTCCATTTTAGTTGTGTGGGAGGCATGCAATCTTTCCATATACACCTGCATCTTCTGCTTCATATCAGCATTGTCAGCACTCCAAACAAGCATCTTATTGTACAATACCTTCAAATAACAAACTTGTTCGTATCGCATTGCACTCTACTATTGACACCACTCCCTGATCCGTACCACAATCCCTCTTAAGTCTGTTGTGAGGTTGGTATCTCTATTGTCGAGACGTAGATCTAATGAGGCGTAGTGCCGTTCGATCTTCTCAATCTCTGCACAGATCGTCTTGAAGACTTCACGGATCTCAGCTGTCACATCTGATTCAGCTGCTGACCATTCTGCATCGAAATCAAAGTTTGCTGGCACAATGGAGTCCGTAGGGATTACTGGATCTTCTCGAATGGTGTATCGCCGCTGCACTTTAGCTGTCTCTTCCTCTAGCTCTGGCAGCTCAAGTGAAAATGGAAATAATTGCTCAAAAGTATCATCTCGCACATAAGGGATTGAAATTTCAGTCTGTGCCTATGATGATCCTGGTGGAGTCGGTACTATTGCAGCTGTGGGAGCTTGCGCAGATGACTCGGTTTCAGCTGGGCCTTTTGAAATGGGTTGGCCAGCTGACTGAGCCTCAGCTGTCATAATAGCTTCTTCGGCCTCAGTGGATTTTGCTAAGTGAAGTACCTGGTCCTCGGTTGCATCATCAGCGTCATCGGATGATGAAGAAACATGGGGGCTTGGTTTATCATCAAAGTTAAATATTTGACGAGCAGCTTTGAAACTCGACTGACTCGTCTGCGGGAGAACATCCTCAGCTGGGTCCTTTTGATATGCAACAGATGTGGACTCAACTTCATCTTCAGATACCAGAAATGATATGTCAAGATTGTCCTGGGAGTCATGAAGAGCACTAATCTCCTTCTCAGATTCAACAATGTTGACAGGAGGGATGTTCTGAACTTATTGAGCTTTACCCAGGGAGGTCTCAACTTCTCTTGGGCCTTCAACACCTCCAGCAGTCTCAACTGCAGCGAGGCCTTCTATATTTCCTTCGACAGTTGCAGCTGTCTTAGGGTCTTCAACAGTGGCATCCATAGGAGTCTCAACCCCTTGGATTGCACTTTCAGTGCCCAGAGTGTTAACTCCCGGGGCGTTTCCAACCTGTGCCTCGACTTCAACAACAGTATCCTTAGACTCAATTGTCCGAGCTTCGTCAATGTCAACCTACTGTGGTTCTTTCTCGGTTTCCACTTCACCTCGTTTCTTCAATAAAGAGTCATCTGCAGCATCCTCCGACCCTGCTGCAGTGGAGTGAGTTTCCCACTTTGGTTTGTGGTGAGGAGTGATGTTGGGGTCACTCTTCTCTAGACTCGCGGCTGCTTTCGTTGAGTGCTCAGCCGTGGGGGCAAGTGGTAAAACACCTTCAGTAGGGGTTTGCTCAACTTGGGTGCCCAAATTTCCAGTTTCATCGCCAAATCCCTTGGATTTTTCTTTCGAGTGCACAGGGGATTTAGTTGCAGCAATAATCGTGGAAATCTGCTGCACTATTCTTAATGAGTCTATTTGCAGAAGAGATTGTGTGGACTCTCCTGGTCTCTCAAACATTTGTTGCTCATGCATCACCCTGGATTCCCTCAGAGATTGCTGCATGTCTGACTTTTCTGTTGCAGCAACGGGATCCATGTCTTCATCTCTCTCCGAGAACACATCTATATGAGGGTGAGTGTGTTTCAGAGTTCCAGTAAGAGGACAAATACTGGCTTTCACGAGAGCTTCTACTTCCTCAACTGCTTTAGCTTTTTCCTTCTCCTTGTAGATGTGAATAATATTCAGGCAATTATTCTCATCAAGAGCCTGAAGAACAGTGTTGACTTCGAGAAATTGCAACAACTCCTCTTCTTCTTCAATAAACTCAGGGCGTTCAAACTGCACCCTTGAGTGGCTTAGCTTCCACGCTCTCCATTCACGTAGAAGACGCTGGATGTCTGGATATACAGGAGAAAGTACGATAACATCATCATCCTCATCCTCCTCTTCTTGTCCTTCCTTTTCTAGAATGGAAGGTAGCATGCTCTGCTGCTCTTCACCTTCAGCAACGTCAGTTTGGAGAGACAACCTTTTCACCTTGAGATTGATTGTCTAAATCGCTTTTCTTCCTCGGTGTCCTCTCCACAACTGGGTCTCTGGGGCCTCTGCGATCACCTCGCATCTTGGCGATTTCATCAACTACTTCGAGGAGAGCGCACTTCCGAGTGTTAGTAGTCTCGGATGTTTTCCGGTGAGTAGTGGACTCACTGCCCTTTCACGCTCTGAAAGCTTAACTATCCTTCTTCTTTTGGTTTTAACCAGAGGAATGTCTGGTTCTGTTTCTTCCGGCTCTTCGAAAGTAAATGCCTTCTGAGTGTCCTTAGAGGCAGCCGCCCTTCTCGTCTTGGCAGTCCTCTTTTTCCTTATAGCTGGAGAATGTATTTGTGCTTCCTTCTCAGCCTCGGCTGTAGGGGCAGAAGACACGGCTACAAGGGCAGGTGACTCGGCTGCAGGGGCAGGTGCATCCTGTTTCTTTGCTGCAGGGGCATCCTTCTTCTTTGCAGCTTTCTTCTTGGGAGGGGAGGTAACAATTGTGTCCTCGGGGTCAGTTGATTCCCCCTCACTTGTATCCGCCCTCTTCGCATGGGCTCTCTTCTGGGCTCCTGAAAGATTAGCCCTGAACATCTTCTTGTTTACTTGGAAATGCTTTCCATGTCGAAGGGGAATGCCCTTCACTTCCATCAGATGGCCAATTACCAGGCCATATCCGAGTGATCCTCCAAAGGATCTGTCTTCCTTGTATGATTTATTCACAACATTCTGGCAGAGTCTGCTGTACACGAACTCAGCCCAGTTGACTTTATTGCCCTGCATGATCGCAACCATGACGATCAGCTTAATCTTTGACAACTGGTTGAAGCTGGCAAACTTTATGTCTACACACTTTGAGACGACATCCATCAACTTGTGATAGTCGTCCTTCAGCAATTTCTTCTCACATGTGTAGACCACCTTAGCAGCACACTCAGGTTTGGCTACATTTTTCCATGCAGCAGCCAAATCAACATCAGCTTCATTTATCTCAGTCATGTCCTCAGATGGCAACAAACAGTTCTCCGCAAGGTCCTTAGCTGTTATCATAATGTCCTTGTGGTGGACAGAAGACTTGATGCCTTCGTCCTGCACCTCTGCGTTCACGTAGAACTGCGCCACCTCTTCAAGATAGGTGTGCGAGTACTCCAAAGTAAGAAAAGCCTTAAGATCGGAATTTTCCAACATATCAACAATTTTATTCACTAGGGTTTCATCCAAACCCTACTTTACCATGCCTTCAAAATCCACAGACGATTCTGAGTGGATTTGTTTCGATAACTTGCCAAAATTAAACTTTGGTGCCATTTTCAGAAGTTTTTACCGATTAAAACTTGATGAACTAGTTTGAGAACACGTAGGGTTTGCGAGAGAGAGAAGAACTTGCTTTCTTTTGCTTTGAAAGATGAACAGTTTCAGTAAAGTGTGAGAGAGAAGAATGAAAACCGTATATAAGGGTTATGAAAGGACGGGTTTTTGATTTTAGAAATTTGATCAAGATCAACGGCTCAGATTTAGCACGTCAAACTGCATTTAATTCCTCGCATTTAATGCGGCAACATTTATATCCAATCATATGCTTACTGTGCAGCTTTTGACTACACCCGTCATTATTACGCTAACATCATCCTTAAAAACATTCCCGCTCATTTAAAACGACTGCGTTTTTGTCACTTAGCTCATAAAGGACCCAACTTATTTCACAAATGACTTAACTCTTCTTCTCTCTTTTTCATTAAGTGACTCAACTGTCAGCTAACTCGATACAACTGACTTTCTGATATGGCTGTTTCACTTGGCTGATGTGAAAAACTTGTTCATTTCTCACTTTGTCTCTTCCATCTCTTCTCATTGAGTCTTCCGAGTGTTAACTCAGTTCAATTAACCCTAGCTCATGCTTAAGCTCTTCAAATCTTGATTCACATAAGGGCTTGGTGAATATGTCAGTTAACGTCTTATCAGTTCAAATATATTCCAAAGTGATGTCTTTCTTTTCAACATGATCTCTTATAAAATGATATCTGACATCAATGTGCTTTGTTCTTGAATGCAACACATGATTCTGAGTGATTGTAATAGCACTTGTGTTATCACACATAATTGGAATTTCTTTTTCTTCAATTTCATAATCTCTCAGCTGATGTCTCATCCATAATACTTGGGCACTACAGCTGCCCGTAGCTATGTACTCTGCTTCAGCTGCGGATGTGGCTATTGAGTTTTGCTTCTTACTAAACCAGGAAACCAATCTGTTTCCAAGCATTTGACATGTACCTGAAGTACTCTTCATGTCAACTCTACATCCAGCATAGTCAGAGTCTGAGTAACCAATAAGCTTGAATCCACATTCCTTTGGATACCATAAGCCAACTTCCTGGCATCCCTTCAAATATCTTAGGATTCTCTTAGCTACAGTCATGTGGCTCTCCTTTGGTGCAGATTGAAATCTTGCACATACACCTACTGCAAATGTGATGTCTGGCTTGCTGGCTGTTAAATAGAGCAATGATCCAATAAGTGCTCTGTATCTTGTTTGATCTACAGCTTTACCATCTGCATCCGTGTCCATCTTGACTAATGTGTTCATTGGTATTTTCACAGAAGACTTCTCTTCCATACCAAATTTCTTCATTAAATCTCTAGTGTACTTTGTTTGACTTATGAAAGTTCCATCCTTCAATTGCTTAACTTGAAGTCCTAGGAAGAAAGTCAGCTCTCCCATCATGCTCATTTCAAATTTGCCTTGCATGAGGTTTGAGAACTTATCACACAGCTCTTTATTTGTGGATCCAAAAATGATATCATCCACATATATTTGAACAAGCAGTATACTCTCTCCATCTTGAATTTTGAAGAGTGTTCTATCCACTTTGCCTTTGGTAAATCCATTATCAGTTAGAAATTGAGATAATGTATCATACCATGCTCTTGGTGCCTGTTTCAATCCATATAATGCTTTCTTGAGCTTGTACACCTTATCACCAATGGTCTTCTGCTCAAAACAAGGAGGTTGTTCAACATAGACTTCTTCCTCTAACAGTCCATTTAAGAATGCACTTTTCACATCCATTTGATATACAGTGAAGTTCTTGTGAGCAACATAGGCAAGAAACATCCTTATTGCTTCTAACCTAGCAACAGGAGCAAAGGTTTTATCAAAATCTATTCCCTTTTTTTGACAATACCCTTTGGCTACCAACCTTGCTTTGTTTCTTACCGTAGATCCTTCCTCATTTATCTTGTTTCTGAAAACCCATTTTGTGCCAATAACATTCTGATGGGTTGGTCTCTGCACAAATTCCCATACTTTGTTTCTTTCAAACTGATTCAATTCTTCTTGAATGGCTTGAATCCAATGTGTGTCATCCAATGCTTGAGACACATCTTTTGGTTCTATTTGGGAAATAAAACAAGTGAACATTGCTTCTTGCTTAGCTCTAGATCTGGTTCTTACACCATCTCTTACATCTCCAATGACTAACTCTGGTGGATGGTCTCTCAACCATCTCACATCAGGTTGAAGCAAATCAATCGGGTTCAAATTGTCTCGCACTGTGTTGTTGTCTTGAGCAGGTCTCTTTCATCATCATTCAAGCTGCAGATTTTCCACTTTCTTTGAGATTGACTATCTCATCTTCATCCGGATTGATTTCTCTTGCTTCAGCTTCAACATAAGGACTCTTCTGCATAGTTGGTTGATTCAGCTAATCAGCCAACTCTTCGATGTCTTCTTATTCACATTAGGTTCATCAAAAACCACATGAATAGACTCTTCTGTGACCATAGTCCTCTTGTTTAACACTCTGTAGGCTTTGCTCTCAGCTGAGTATCCTAAGAAGATACCTTCATCAGCTTTAGCATCAAAAGCCTTTAGATTATCCTTGCCATTGTTGTGGATGAAGCATTTACATCCAAATATTCTGAAGTACCCAACATTCGACTTTCTCCCTGTCTAAATTTCATAGGGAGTCTTTGTCAGTTGTCTATTTATCATGCATCTATTTTGAGTATAGCATGCAGTGTTGATGGCCTTCAGCCCAAAATCTCTTAAGCAGTCCAGCTTCAGCTAACATGGTCCTTGCACCTTCCTTGAGAGTTCTGTTCCATCTTTCAGCTACACCATTCTGCTATGGAGTTCTTGCTGCAGATAACTCATGAGCAATACCATTTTCAATGCAATACCGAGTTATTATCCTATTCACAAACTCAGTTCCTCTATCAGACCTTATCTTTATAATGGTTTGGCTCTTTTCATTTTGAACTCTTTTCATCAGCTGAGGTAACTTCTGCAAAGTTTCCTTCTTTTTGCACATGAAGATTGTCCATGCATATCTTGAATAATCATCCACCACCACTAAGGTGTACTTCATTCCACTTATGCTGGCTGGTTCAACTGGACCAAATAAATCCATATGCAATAGATGCAATATCCTTGTTGAAGAAGAACTAGGCTTCTCCTTGAATGAAGATTTGATCTGTTTTCCCGTCTGGCATGCATCACATACACTTTCCTTCTTGTATACTGAGTCTGGCAATCCTTCCACAAGATGACTCATTGCAAGCTTGTTCATTGTCTTGAAGTTCAGATGACTCAGTTTCTTGTGCCATAGCCAACTTGATTCGACTGTGCTCTTTGCTAACAGACAGGTGCTTGGTGTGGAAGTAGACCGGTCTACCACATACATATTCTTCTGTCTTAATCCTTGCATCACTATTTCATTTGATTCAACATCTTTGATCTGGAACACTCCCATATTGAATCCAACATTGTAGCCCTTGTCACAGAGTTGGCTGATGCTTAACAGGTTGAGGTTGAGGCCTTCAACATATGCAACATCTGTGATCTCTAATCCATTCTTCTTGATGGATCTAGTGCCTTTTATTTCCCCTGGAGCTTCATTTCGTCCAAATATGACTTTTGCACCTCTAATCTCCTTGAATCTTGACAAATTTTTCTTATTTCCTGTCATATGTCTGGAACAACCACTATTCATGTACCAGGTTCCTTGGGACTCGGCTGTTCCTTGAACCTGCAATCAAGGAAATTGGTTTTTAGGTACCCATACTTTCCTGAGTCCTGAGGGGTTAGTGCTGTAAGATGATCCAACCAACCTATAGCCAAATGATTTGACTCTAAGAGGTTGCCATCTATCTGTGCCATAATTATAATTCACTTTGGCAAATTGCTTGGGTGCTTTAGGTTCATACAACTCTCTCTTTTGTCTGTATGCATGTGTGTGTGTTTTAGCAATTGCCTTCTTTGGATAGTTGTGATATTTCTGAGTGTAGTGTCGGGTGCACATGTGTGCTGAAAATAACTCTTTTGCCTTTGGAATGACCTTTGCTGAGGTTTAGGTCTTTGCCAACTAGGCTTGTATTCCATTGGTCTTTGCTGATTTTTCACATTATTCCAATCAGCTTGGCTTGGATAGTTTATACCATTCCCATCATATGTGTTTCTTTGGTAAAACTTCTGGGGTTTTTGGTAGCTCTGTTTATTTTTCACAGAGTACTTTCTATTTGGAGTTTGCTGAGGAACTCTACTGGATTTCTTCTCAATTGTCCTCTCAGCATACTTAACTGGTTGTTTTCCTTTTCCTTTATATCCAAGGCCAGTTTGTTTGTGATTGTGCTTTGGGATGAATGTGCGTGCAACATTTGGTGTTTTGGGTTTTTGAGATGCTTCATTACTCGAAGATCCTTTTTTCCAAAATCACTCTAGGAGCTTGACTGTGCACAAAGGAATTGAATCATATGCCTGTCTTATCTCCACATTCTTTTTGACTCATGATAAGGTCATCCAATGATTTAGATGCCTTTGTAACTGAGGCAATCACATTTTTGAGATCATTATTCCTCTTTTCTATAGCAGCTATATCTGCTATTAGTTTAACATTTTCAGTCTTCAGCTCCGTGTTCTCACCAGCTATGTGATTTAGAGTACTCAGCTCCTTAGTCAGCTGTGAGTTTCTGCTTTTGAGCTGGCTGTTTTCCTCATTATAAGTGTGTGTGAGGATTTTATGTGCTCAAAGTCTTTCATCATTTTGCCTAATGAATCATAAGTGGGTGATGAAGTGTGTGTGTCACAATCACTATCACTAGAATCTGAGTGAGATGAGTTAGAATGTACCTCATCTTCCTAGTCTAGTTGATCTTGTTCTTTAGCCATTAGACAGATCATTGCTTCCTCTTTAGAATCACTTGAGTAGTCAGCTTCACTACTCGAGTCGCCGCTTTTTAGACTTTTGTCTCGGTAGGTCTCGGCTGACCAACATGGCTTTCTTTTTCTGTCTTATTTCTCTGAAGACTTTTCTTTCTTCTTCATTCCTGTACTTATTGACTGGTGGATAGGAACAGTCAATTGCAAAATGTCCTGGTTGTCTGCAATTCCAACACAGGTTTTCAGCTCTTTGATCAGCTCTTTCTGTTCTTGGGTTATCAACTCTCTGATACTCAACCCTTTGATGATCAACTCTCTTGGGAGGTCTGTCTTCCCTTGACTTGGAGGGAGCTGAATGTCTCCTGGAGGATTCACCTTTGTTTCTTTTATAGTTCTTATTGAAGAACTTGTTGAATCTTTTAACCATCAGGGCAATCTCCTCCTGGTGTATGGCTTCCTTGATTTCAGCTCTTTTTCCATCCTTGACTATAAATGCAGCTATTTTGGGTACAACTATCTCCTTTTGATCTTTTCTTCTCAGCTCAAACTCATAAGCTTTGAGATCTGAGAACAACTCATGATTGAATGTTGTTGTGAGGTTCATTGAATGTCTCAGGGCCATGACCTTCATTTCCCATTCAGCTGGGAGGCTTCTCAAATCTTCATACACATTTCCTTTTGTGTATATTCTTTCCCAAGTGCTGATAGCTCATTTGTAATTTCAGTGAATTTGGCATCCAACTGATCCAAGGTTTCACCTGCAAGCATTTTAAAATTTTCAAATTTATGTACAGCAACAGACAATTTATTTTGTTTAATTTGCTTTGATCCTTCACAAATTAAGGTCAGTTTATCCGATTTCTTTTGCAGATTGGCAAGATTTGACTTTGTTGTACATTGCTTTGTCCAAGGTTTTGTAAAGTATGTCCTTGGCTACATTGTCCAAGCTGTATCTTTTTCTGTTCTCGTTTGTCCACTTAGTCCTTGGTTTCTGAACCATGGCTGGTCTTGCCTTAGCAACAACTTCTTCTCCTTCAGCTGCATCTGCTCTCCTTGCGGTTGTGTTCACTTTTAATTTGCAATGGCCCATCCTCTCACTAGACACATTTCATCATGTAAAGCAGATAGATGAGCCTACATACGAATTTTCCAGTCATCAAATTCCTCAACAGTGAACATAGGAATGCGTGTCATATTTGCTTCCATGATAATAACTTTTGCTAAGAATGAAATATTTTTGAAATACAAGTGTTAAAAATCTTCTTAGAAAAGATAGAGATCTAGTTTAGTAACCAGTGCGGAAGGCTCAATGAACCAACCGCTCTGATACCACTTGTACGTCCCAAAGGGTGTGAGTAAGGTTTAGAAGGGGGGTGAATAAACCTTACCAAATTTTCGATTTAGTCCTTTTAAAGAAATTACAGAGCTAACACAAACAGCTAAGTCCTTGAGGGACAACTAAGTTGGTTATTCAAATAGAGTTAGCCACTCATGATTTCGATAGAGTTGATAGAATAACTCAACTGTTTAACCTGAAACTTAACTTGGCTGTGTTGAGTTTTTCAGCGGAAGACTTAACACCCTTTGATTTGTTTTAAACTTGTTTTAACACTCGAGTTTAGCACTTAGTTATTAATCAGTTGGATAGCAAATTATCAGCAGATATAAGTAAGTATGCAGAAATAAAAGTGCTGAAATGTAAATGACACAAATGATTTTTATAGAGGTTCAAAGATGGGGTAATTCTTCTAATCCTCTCTTCTCCAACTCCTGGAGGAATCCACTAAGTAATGATCAGTTCACAAAGTGGTTATCAGTCTAGAGACAAGTCTTGATTACACAACTGACTTGCTCCTTGGACTCAGTCTAGAGATGCCTTGGTCACACAGCTGGCTTCTCTTTCGACTCAACTTCTTCACAGGGCAACTGCCTTGCTACTTCAGCTCACTTTCTCAAGGTTCTTGGATTTGATCACGAAGTCCTCCAATAACTTGAGACTGGTTCGACCCTGAACCTTCCTACAATCCTCCTTGGAAAGTAGACCCCTTTTGATTCTTCAAAAGTTTCCTCTTCAACAGTTTGAAGTTGTCTTTTCTTCACAGCTTTGTGTTGGATTGATTTCCTTCGAGTTTCAGGCTTGAGGATTTTGCTTGAATATCTTGAGAATATTTTGCAGGTTACAATTTGAATATTGCTTGCTCGTTTATGGTTCAAGTAACCTTTTCTCAATGAGTTTCCTCAGCCTTTTATAGTGAACTTTTGAAATTTTGCCCGTTGAAGAGATAGGCTAATTTCAAAAGTCACTTATGTTTGTTGGCTTGTCTTGTTGCAGTCCTTGATGTTGACATTTCCTCGTATTTAGTGTCTTGCAGATTGAAACAGTATTTGACACTAGGTGCAGTGCTTCCCATTGGTTTGTTCCTTTTGCATACAACTGGAACTAACACTTTATCTCTGACAACTTTAACATGTTACCATTCTGAGTAACATTCTTGACTTTCATCAATGGATCTTGTTCAGTTGTCTTGACTTGACTGTAGTCGTTTATTCCCCAGGTGACTTGAGTTAGCTTCCAATCTTTGGATGACTCATCTATCACTTCAACTTGAGACTTGGCTTCTTGAGTTGATTTGACTGACTCTTCATACAGCTGTTGCACAGCTGCTACACCTTCAGTCGAGTTCTTGACTTTTCTTCTTTGCCATACTCAGTTGTCTTGCAGTGGAGTCTTCACATCAGTCTTCAGTTGACTTCGTGTATTTCTTGGCATAGCTGACTTGACTCAGCTTTTCCAGCCCTATCTATTACAATACAAATTACAAAAAAAATGGGGTGCCAACTTTCTAGTTTAAGTTTTACATGGCATTCATCAAAATCTACAAAATAATTTCCCAACATCAACAAAACCCCAAATGAAACAGAGTCAAATAGCAGCGGAATGAAATACAAGTACGAATTACAAAATACAGACCAACAAATATCCAAATCTCATCCCAAGTACACAACTAAAGATAACAACTTAATAGTAAAAGGGTCCTACGCCCTTAGGTTACATCTTAAACAGGAAAACAGAATAAAAATAGTCCAACAACAGCAAAACAGAAGGAAGCAATCCAAAGGCGAAACACAAAGGGATCACTCCATGGCTTGTTCAACGTCGTCAACATAATCTTCATCTGGCAGTTAGAAAAATAAGAGGGGATGAGACAAAAATTCTCAGTGGATGGGGTGATCGTATGCAAGTGTGGCTATATATATAAATGCAAGAAAACTATTGTATGAAAAATGCATGAGACATGATGTGTGTTTCACACACAGTTCACAAGCGACATGATATATATCTAAAATAATATACTTATACAGTTTTGATGAAAGAGTTCATGATCATACAGACACTATGTGATTCAAGCAAGACATATAAGATTGCGTACGGAAATGTAATGCCAACCCATGCAAGACAAGTAGCGGTTGCGTATATATTTGTAGCTCCAACCAAATGGGTTCGAGTAACTCCAGAATCGTGTGGATCAGAGAGCAATTCCTTCGTTCTTCCTTGTAACTCCCGAGCAAGATGGTCCAAGACCTGTCACTTTATCGCTCCATAGGCAAAGACAAATCCACAGTAGAGCTAACTAGGCCCGAATTGTCATAATCATGATTATACCTCAAGTACTACGACCCGCTCCCCTTGGACAAACTCCATCCCTCAGTTGCGGGATTAGGACGATGGGGTCGGAGCGTGAAATAGCAGCCGAGCTGCCCAGTTCCATCCCCAACGTATCCATTCCGACAGTGAGCTCGACACACCAAGTTGACTCAGGCAGGAATATAATCACAAGTATAGGATATCAACCCGATAGTTGAGTAATTGATTCAGGGTAGCAGTTCAATAAAGTCTTCGAAAATTGCACGTGACATTTATTGGCATTGGTGGAGTAATTTGAATGAAGATTATTATCGAGAGGATAAATAATCTTAGATAACTTGAAGAATTAGGTGGGACATAAATCTCGTAGTAGATTTAGAATCGCAAGGTGAGGAAGTCGCCCCGCGAACACGTATTAATCGGTCAAGGGGATCCGATAAGTCAAGAGATTTTTAAGAAAAATAAATTTTATAAATAATAAGTATAAGTCAGTGGTTCCACGGCTGTAATAAAAGAAATAATTAAGTTAAGGTCCTAATTAAAAGAAAATTTTACGATTATCCCCATCTTGTAAAAACTAGTTTTTTTATTAGGGGGGGGGTTTAAAATTGAATAAATTTTTGTCTCGACCTCGAAAAATTATAAGGTCAGTTCCTAAATTCTCAAATTGCTCATAGATTCAGGTTTTTAAATATTTTGGGTCTAGTTTTTGGAAAATTCTTATTTTGGCCCCAAATTTGTTAAAATCTGTCATTTCGTGCCCCGAGTTTAAAATAATCGGATCTCACAAACCTGAAGGGATTTTAATGTGATTACAATTATAAAATATCACTAAGATCAGTAGGTTATTAGGATAAAATCAGTTTTTAAAAGAGGTAAGTATATGTCCCTTAACTTTTAAAAATTCTATTTTTGTCTCATTTTTGAATAATTGCCTTTAAGGCTTTTTAGGGTCCAATTATTATGAAATTTGAACTTTGGGTTCAAAATATCATAAGGTTATAGTCAAAGGTGTATTTACAGGTACATGGACTATATAAGTCCTGGAAATTTCATTTTGGTCCTCAAGTTTAGTATTTTATATTTTGGTCCCTTAAGTTTGTAAAATTGCTTTCTTAACTCAAAACACTTTGATTTTTGGAATACTTTTAAAATATGTATTTTCCGGTCCCTAAAAGTTAAATTCTCAAAAATTTAAAGGTACGGCTGGTACAGTTTTGGATTTTGCATTTTAGCCCTTAAACTTTCAAAATTTTACACACTAGTCCTTGAGCTTGCAAGAGTTGATTTTATTTATCTCCAAATCTTTAAAACTTTATTAAAATGTCCAAATATCATTTTTGAACCTGAGTACAGTCCCAAAAATAAATATTTTGCAGAGGGATCCTTTAAGTTCTATTTCTTGCAATTAAGTCCACCAATTTGCCATTTTTGCAATTTAAGTCCAAAAATTCAAGCTAATCAATTATGCTCAACTTTTACAGTTTATACGGCAATTAATACATGAATATCAAGGTTCATGAACATGCATATACATCTCATTCAAGAATTCATCAAATAGAACAATAAATTGTATATGCATGCACCTAAATTGCAATAAATAACATTTTTGAGTAACACTTGAGAATTTTTGAAATTTAACACTTGAAGTAAACATGCAATACATTATATATATATATATATCAATCTGTCAAAACAAAAAAGACTACATGCATTTTAAGAAAACACCTAGGAAGTTGAAACATTTTTCCACCCACCTTGAAATTGGCTTGTTGGTGAAAGAAAAGGGGAAAAATCACCACTTGAGTATGAACTCACTTAGGTTAGCCCCTAAGTCAAGAATATCATAAAAACAATTAGGAGAATAAAGGCTTGAATTAAGAAAAAAAAAAGAAGGTGAAGAAGATGACAAATACTACACTTACTTTGTGTAGTGGGCAAGGTGAGTCAAGTAGAAGCTTCAAAATTGGAGTTCTTGCTCACCCTCAAAGAGTGCTTCCAAGGTCAGCCCCTATTTCTCAAAAATGAGAATAGTGTGTCAAAATTTTGAAAATAAAATGAAGAAGAAGAAAGATGTATTAAAACCCAAGTTCTTACCTTATATTCCAATTTCTTCACAAAATCTTGAGGTCTTGTCAAGATGATATCAAGGCTTGAATATCTTCAAGTGGTCTCTAAGTATACCTCAAAATAAAAATTAAACTTAAGTTAGAAAGTGAAGAGAATGAGTTATAAGATATCAAGAATGGATTGAAGAAGAAAATTTTTTACATTGGTAGTAGAAGTGTTCGATTTTTTTGAAGAATAAGAAGGAAATTTTCTTTGTTTTTTCTAAGTGTTTAAGTGAAGAAGAAGAAGAAATGTAGAGAGATGTAGGAGAAGTTTAGAGAGGAGGAGAAGTTGGTTAATTAGAGAGATGTAAGGAATGAATTTCTTGTTTCTTTTTTGTTTGCAATTTTGTCTTACAAATGGCCTTATGGCCGAACCATAGTGTAGGAGGGGGGAGAAGAATTGAGTTTGATGTCTTGCAAATTGTTCCTTACATGGGGAACAAATGGATGGGTCAAAGTATGGGTAAGTACTGGTGAGTGGGAGGATGGGTGGAGTTTGAGGGGAATGTGGGGAATTTGTGGGAAAATGTGGGAAGAGTTGTGAGAAAAATAATTAAAAATTGTGGTGTAGGATTTTTGGGTATTAATTGTATAATATTGTGTATGTGTAAAAGAATTGAAAGGTATTTTTACACCAAAATCACACCTTGGCCGTCCACTATAGGTATAATTGTGGTATCCGTATAATATTTTTTTGTCCCAAAATTGATGATAATTGGTGAACAATATCAATCTCCAAAATAAATAGTGATTTTCTTAATCACTTATAAGTCCCATGATCACTTATTCTAGATCAATTCTATAGATAAGTCTCTAAAAAAATGGTCTGTTAAAATTCTAAGGTGTAAATACACAAATAATAATAATGATCAATCAAATATGAAATAGAATAATAAATGATCATTAATCACAAGTAATTAATCAAATAAATAAAAAAAATGAAATTAAATGCGAAAATATATTAAAATTTATCCGTCAAAGTGACGCGATAAAGTAGTCAAAAGAATACATAGGCGATAAGTGAAATAATTACACGCTCGAAAAATCGAAGGCTTCACATGTTCAACTATGCAACATCTTATTGTTATTTATGCATTGTTCCCAAAGTATTTATACACTATCTCCAACGTGAAAATTATAGTATGAAGAGTTTAGAATGAAGGTACCAGTTTCGAATTGTCCACTACTGCAAACTGTCCACTACTGCAACCTTCTACCATGTTGTCCATTGGATTTTCTTGTGGAATGATTAATGTAGCATTGCTTTCAACAGGATTTATGTTCTTCTACAAAATTTTGACTGTAATGTTTTTTCTTGTGCGTGTGATTACTGTTGTGGTCGTTTTTTATGGGATTGTGAAAGATAATGATAGATTCTCTCTCCAATTGTGTAACCATTTTTACGGGATTAGTTGTCAATTATGGTTGGTTTTACCTTATTCGTTTTCTTTGATTAATTTAATTATTTAATGGTTTTTTTTGTCCATCTAATCACAACCACTAAATGATATATGATAATGGTTGAGATCAGTCCATACGTTCTCACTAGAAGCACTTGTCTCATTAGACCAGACCAATGTTATATATATATTTATGGTAAGTCTATAATTTTAGCACAAAAATCTTAAGCAAATCTTAATGTTTAATGTACTTACAACAAGTGTGTCGTTGGGCTGGCTCAGATCTTTTTTGAAAGTTTTTTTTTCTTTGAAATTTAAATAGCCAGATTCATGAATTCCCTAGTTTCAAAAAAAAATATCTTATATATTCCTTTTCAGCCAAAAGATGGACTTAATTAGGATTATAACTAAATTAAATTTTTTTAGGTATATTGCACCAAAATTGACTGAGAAAATTGACCAAATAGTCTCTTTGGTGGACTCACATATGTGGTGAATGTCGTCTTTCCGAATTCTTAAATGCTATGACATATTTAGCTTAGGGGGATCAATACTTTACATATATAGCAATTAGCATCAATACCTATATTGTTGGACTTTACAATTATTTAAGTCTTATTTTTGGATTTAGGTTAATCTCATGGAAGCCCCGAAGCTTGAACTAATTCTGATGATTGAAATAGTCGCTAATTTGAGTTTGGATAAAGTTGTATTCTTGGAGTTAAATTTGTGGCCATTTTCTTTGCATTGGTGTTTTACTCCAAGCTTTCACTTCAGAAGGGGAAAAAAAACAAAAATTAAAAAGATTAATTTCCTAACTATTGAGTATTATAACAACTTATTTGAGTAGAAATTCAACAAATAAACTTAAGCAAAAATAAGTTTCTGATTTAATATTGATAAAATTATATCATCGAATATGAACTTTAATTAAAAATATTCTATCGCCATTTTTTCTTTTTTGAGTACAATGGGATAATAGGAGAGGGGACACACACTTATATGAATTCGAATTTGGGTTAATCTTCCTTAAACACAAGACTCTACAAGGTTAATCCCTATTCTGTCACCATATTTACATAAATATGAATGTAACTGTTGGACAACAACATGTATAATCAATCGAGAAGTTAGTTTTATTCTTACGGGAAAACAATTCACAACACACCAACTAGAAAATGGTTTGAGTAATTTTTATGGGAAATTTGCAAAAAAACATCCTACATATATAGGGGCTTGGCATTTCTAGTTCTGTCTAATTTTAATTATATGTTGGGCATATATCCGCCTCAAGAAAGATAAAAAAAACAAATAAATCGAATATTACAGACTCAATAAGACTATTATACAAATTGTACTCTAAGACTTGAAATGAAATCCAAACACAGAAAACAAAGATAAACAAACTATAAGGGACGAAGGCCCTAAAGCTCGATATTGAAAAACGATCAGCTCAGGACTGGATCCCCACGAAAAACCACCATGAATCAAACCCAGAGAACTAAGATGGATGCGATAAAGCCACGCCAACACTAGCCTTCGAGAGATCCCAAAGTATCAATGCAAGTCACACTTAGGAAATCCTCACGAAACCCCCAAATCCTAGTTCACACAGAAACACAGAGTTTGTAGACAAAGATGGTGGACAAGTATATAGAACACTCAGACCTAACATTCACACCCCAAATATCACACAGAAATCAAACAAGAGGGTGAGATTTCTAGAGAGAGACAAAGATGGAAAAGACGAAGGTTCGAGATTTTAGAGAGAGAAGCAGAAAATTCAGTTATGTGGCTAGGGTTTAGGGGATGGGGTTATAATTGAGTCAACCGATGATTATGATTGGATCACTAAGATGGACGATTCAAGATCACACAAGAAGGATCCTCAGAATTCTTTTTCAGATCTCGCAATCCGAGAATGAAGACCTGAGTTCAACACTGGGTTAATGGGCATTGGACTGGTGGCATTAGTGGGCTCCATTGTAAATATGAAAGTACTGGACCAACTAATGGGCCAACTTATTTAACAATACTTTACCCTTGCGAACTTCTAAATTATTTAATAGACTTAAAACAAACATATAATGATGTGAAGTAGTTAATATTAATACGGAAAAGAAATTAACATAGTTTATATAGCCATAGAAATAAAAACTCAATATTTTATTTTTTAAATATTACTCAATTATCCACGCTCTCAAGTAATCAACTCTTACTCACAAAATATTGTCTAATATTTGATTATTAATTTATAAATTTCTTATAATTGAGTACTCGAGAATGTACAAATCATTCTGAAAAGAAAAGAAAAAGTTCAAAATATTCTAACTGAACTTGACTCAAATAAACCTCTCTTGGAGATATTGTTGAAAAAGATGGAGCCGCAATTAAAATTGATACATACTAATTGTAATTAGAAGTTTAACAGGTTTATACTATTTTTTTTGTTTTTTGAGAAAGGAAAAAACTTTCATTAAGAATGCTGGAAATCGTCCAGCAGCGATTGACATAAAGCTTTTGGGGGAGAATCCCAATCAAAGACATCAGAAGACATAGTTTTTGCATATTTAGCTAGAGAGTGAGCAACAAAATTAAAACAAGTCGAAACCAGAAAAGGCCACTAATATTTACTGACGATCTGAGGTGCAAAATATCCTGGAGAATCCCATAACATGAAGAGGGACAACACGTCTCATCAGATATAGCAAGGATAACCTTAGTGGCGTCTCCGAAAATAGCCAAACCGTCCAAAGGATAAGAGGAAGCCAGAATGAGGCTTTCTTTCAGAGAAAGAAATTCGTCTACGTTTGGGCAGTAATAACACTAAATTTCTTAGAGACCCCTTTTTCATAAACTGCCCGTGTGCATCAAACAGAACTACCCCAACGCCAACAGTAGAGGTGGAGTGCGAGATGGCCCCATCGAAACAAATATGAGATGAGTGTTGATCTGGGGGCGACGGAAAAATGGGGCAGTTTAGTTGTGACGAGAAGTCAGGACTACTAAAATCATGTACGATGGAATCTGCTGCAACGATAATTGAGAAGGGCTCCGAATGAGCATTCTCAAATTTCCGTTTATTCTGATGAAACCATAGTAAATTGGTAGCGACAATAAAAATATTTCCCACTTCCAACAGTGTTTTTTCATGGATATCCTTATACCAAAGAGAGAACAAGGGTTGCATGAGATAGAAGATGATCTCTGATAGTCCCAAATAATTCCAAACATACATGGCCAGTTGACAAAAAAAAAAAGAAAATATGATTCGCATCACAAATATCATTTGAGCAAAATGAACAACTTTGCAAGGCCAAAATATGGCGACGGGCAAGGTTATGTAAAGTCACGATCGCTTCCGAACAGCAGTGCCATGCGAAGAACTTGAAACGAGGAGGAATACCGAACTTCCAAAGCTTACATGATATTGGGTTGGAGGAGGAGCTAGTCGGAACATCGGCGAGGAGGCCCGGGCAAATGGCTGCACACAAAGCAGTAATGTGATAGGCCCTTTTACCGTAAATTTTCCATTCCGAGTATAGTGCCAACACCACAAATCCCCCGCTTGGGTATCGCCAACCTGGATAGAGAGAATGTGGATGATTCTTAGGAGAGCTTGAAATCATGAGAAGATTATTTTGTTGGACTCATAAAATGCAGAAAAGCAGATGTTGCGGGATGTGATGAATCACTTGAGGCAACACATACTGAACAAGCTATAATATTTTATGAATCTATTAACTCTCTACAAATGCAACTTAAGCATATAAAAGTCCATCATTTCCAACACTTGCAAGAGATAAGTTATAGGAGAGTGGACATTAAAACTCTTATAACATCTAAATGTTACAAATTACTTCATCTGACCACTATTGCAGAAGTTATGGACTCCAAGCGCAAAAACTCCAAGTGAGCAAAGATGACGACTGACAAATAAGCCGATGCTTGTTTAGCTAAAAGTGTCAGATTAAAAGCGTGAAGATGTCTAAAACCAAGCCCCCCCTGAATTTTTGTCACACGCAAGTTTTTTCCAGGATAACCAATGCATCTTTTTTCGTCAGCGGAACCACTCCAAAAATAATGCGCGGCCATAGACTGAATCTTCTCGAGGATGTTATTTGGAAGTCGGAAACAAGACATATCATATGTCTGGATAGACTGAATCACAGATTTGATAAGAATATCATGGCCAACTTGAGAGAGAGATTTCTCTTTCCAACCTTGAATATGTTGCCAGGTGCGATCTTGGATAGACGAGAAGACCTCTCATTTATTCTTGCCAATTCGGAAGGCAAACCAAGATATTTACCATGAGAAGAAACTTTTGGATGCTGAACAAATCCATAATTTGCTAAATAATGGCGGGGTCAGTGTTCGGGCTAAAGAAAATGCCTGATTTGTCATAATTTATGCGTAGACCCAAAGCACGCTCAAATAGGTCAATCGCAAATTTAATATGTCGAGCTTCATCAAGTGTAGCATTTCTAAACAAAAGGGTGTCATCCGCGAAGAAGAAATATGAGATACTCGGTGCATGTTTGTTAATTTGAATTCCATGGGTTTTCCAATTTAAAAATTTTTAAAGATCCCGCAAAATAGATGAAAACACCTCAGTGCAAATAACAAAGATATACGGTGAGAGCGGGTGTCCTTGGTGGATGCCTCACTATGGTACTAGGGCTGGAAAATGACCAAATTACTTGATACTCGACTCGTGATTGATCATTACAAGCTTGTTTGAGTTTGGTTCTTTAGCTTAATGAACCATGTTTGAATATATTTTTTTATTCAATAATTTGTAAAGCTCGGCTCAAGCTTGACTCGATTAGTATAAAAAAATACGTGTAAAATTATCAAGATATTCGAGCTCGATTCGTGTTCGGCTCAGTTCAAGCTCGTTCAAGCTCGATTCAATTGATAATAAAACCTAATTCAAACACAATTTTTGAAGCTCGATAAAAATTCTAACAAGCTTGAACAATACTATGTTCGGCTCGAATTGATTCGTTTATACCCCTAGACCAAACCTATAACAATTTTGGAAATCAACCCACATAAAGGTGGGAAATATATCCACATGCCATCGAGGGTATCAACAATTGGAGCTAGCCTCTTGTTAGACCGTCTAATGGATCTAGATCCATTAGATGAGTTAAAATATCCTACCCATCTCGCTGACCTGACTCGAATCCGCAAAAAAACAATAACAGAAAAATCCCATTCGGACATCCCGGGATTGGAGCCCTAATTTCCCAGCTCCTTCATCCTTCAACCACAACCACCACGCCACGAGCCACAACTACCATAAAAGACAACCACAACAGTGGCGAAAAACAACACCAAAGGAGCGTAAGAAACACCACATCACGGTGCACCCATCGGTGCGCACCTACACTGCGTGGTATTTCCCTCATTCCGCCATCTTTGAAAATTCGCAACACCACCTCCTTCGATCATCAATATCGTCACACAACCATCAATCTATGTGTTCACATCGAGCCTAATAGGTATTAGTTTGTGTCTATATTCCCACTATTTAGTAGTTAAATCTACATTAGACAAAATCTTAAGAAGGTGTGACAATGGAGGCTGGAGACAACTTGAAGAATGACAGAGGTAACAAACGTGAATGCCTTGTATTTTTCATTTAGTTCATTATTAAAAAGTATTACATGTTGCATTCAAATGTATTAGATGTATTTAAAAAATGTATTAGACTTTACAGCTCCATAGAAAGTCTTTGTTTTATATTTTAAAGTCACAACTTTGAAGAAAAGTATTACACATTGCATTCTAATGTATTGGATGTATTAAAAAATGTAGTATACTTTACATCTTTGTGTGAGCCTCTGTTTTATTATTACGTGGCATAAATTTGTGGATAAGTATTACACATTGCATTCCAATGTATTAGATGTATCAAATAAATGTATCAGACTTTTAGGTGCATCATATTATGTATTTTATTCCTTAGTTGTTCTTAACTTATATTACTTTTAGGTGTAACAACACAAACAAATTCCAGTGATGATCATGAAGAAGGCAATAATGACATAGAGCAAGGGGACAACATCATTCAAATAGAAGCTGCTGAAGGTAAAAATCATTTTTTGTTGCTCAAGAAAATATTACAAATACATGCAAAAAGTATTGTGTTTTATTCTGAAAAGTGTCATAATTTTCATACATTCCTTCATGTTGATTATTTTCTTCTGTTAAATATAACATAAGACTTGATTGGTTGTCTTATTGGTATGAAGAGGAATAGTGTTGAAGAAATATATACACTGTATCGCAATCATGCTCGGCAGCTTGAATTTAGTATTCGTAAAATAACTACGAGATGCAATGATGTTGGTGTTGTGATGAAAAAATATTTTGTATGTTCCTGCGAGGGATTTACAAGAACTAGAAACACCATTGAGAAAAAAAAATTATAATACACGAACAGGATGTAGGGCATCATTGAGGACAAAATTGAACAGCGATGGTGTTTATGAAATTTTTGACCATAGTATGTTGCACAACCATGAACTCACTAGAAAAGAGTGGAGTCATTTGCATCGTTCTGAAAGGGTGATTACCACTAAAAAGGCTAATGCTATTGGGGAGATGATTTCTTCTGGAATGAGAACCACTGAATCTTTCCGATACATGGCGCAAGATGCAGGGGGTGAAGAGTGCATTGGTCATACAATGAAGGACCACTTGAATTTTGTGAATCGTTTCGAAATGAATGCAATAGAGGCAGGCGATGCACAAACGCTAATTGATATGTTGTACCAACAAGATGCTGAAGATCAAAACTTATTTTTCAGAGTGAAATTAGATGATATGGGAAGATTGTGTAATCTATTTTGGAGGGATTCAATGATGAAGAAGGATTACAAGATATACGGTGATGTTGTTATATTTGATACAACATATCGAACAAATCAGTATAATTTGATTTGTGCCCCTTTTGTTGGGATTAATAATCATTAGAAGAACGTGATGTTTGGTTGTGTCTTCATAGCAGATGAAAAAACTAAATCATTCGATTGGCTTTTTGAAGTTTTTAAGAAATCAATGGAGGGTCAATGCCCTATATCAATCTTCACAGATTAAGATCTAGCAATTGGAAATTCAATTGAAAAGTTAAATATTACTGTACAATTTGCATTTCAATTTAATATGTAATACTTTTCTTTGTTAATGGTAATACATTACAATGTCGTGTGTAATACTTTTCAGTGTTAAATGCCTGCCGAACTGTGCTCTGTCTTAAAAACTGCACTTCAGTTTATATGCAAAAATATACTTTTCTGTTTATATGTAATACTTTTCTTTCTTAATACTAATACATCCAGTTGTTATATATAATACTTTTAATCTGTTTTTTTTTGTGTAGGTTTTCCCAGGAACACGGCATAGGTTATGCTTATGGCACCTCTACCAAAATGTTGTAAGCCGGTTTTGGGAAGTTGAAAGGCGACAAATGCTTCAACGACGCATTTATCGGGGAGCACAACCGAAGCAGAATTCCAGGATTTTTGGGATAAAATGATTACAAAAAATGGGTTAGAAAACCATCCATGGTTTAAGAGGTTATTCGATTTAAGAGAGAAGTTGTGTGCAACATTTAACAAATACTTTTTCTCTGCTGGAATATTGTCGTCACAGCGAAGTGAAAACACAAACTATGCCATTGGATTTAATACGAAGAAAACAACCAGTTTGACTAACTTTTATGGGATTTTCAAGGAAACAATTAAACGTTGGAGGAGCAATGAAGCAAATAATGAATTTCAGTGTTCAAGGGCGGCTCCTACATCTATATTGCCATTGACTGGACTATTGAAGCATGTTTCTGAGGATAGATTAGATAGAGGAATTGGACAGAGTAACAGGCCTAAGGATTGCATTCTTTGGCGTCATGAAATGGCGTGCAAGTATTATAATCTGGTATTGAAATGCCAAGAAAATGAGGAAGCAAGAAGAATCCTTGAAGATGGTAACCGGGATTCTATGGCAATTGATGAATTGATGGCTACTACAATGAATTATGCAGCTGAAATTGAGATTTCTAGTGCTTCTAATAATATTCTAGATCCTACTCGTTCAACTACAAAGGGCATAAAACAAAGAGCGAAAGGGCATTTTGAAAAAAAACAAGAAAAAGAAGAGTGCTGACACATCAAACACAAATACATCAAGGGAGTTCGGGTCGAAAACTCTTAATCCTAGACTGTTTTAGAATGGTTGATTATTTGTACTTATTTCTGATTATTGTTTACAATTCACTTCTCTAGTAATACATTATAACTTATCTGCTAATACTTGCCAATGTATCTGCTGATACATTCTTATTTTTGAGTGGGAATACGTAACTTGTTATATTGTTACTGGTTCTGATTATTTTGATGTCTTTTCATATCTCCTGTTCTATAAATACATTGTTGGTTGTGCGACTTTTCTTATACAGGGGACTACTACATTGTAACGTATCTACACATACATTTCTTATTTGCGTGTGATACTTTTTAACGTATCTCATGTTTTATTATTCTAGGATTATTTATTATTGAAACTTAATGCATTCTAAAAATATTCCTGAACCCCATAATACTTGTACAGGGGACTAATACATTGTAACATATCTACTGATACATTTCTTATTTGTGTGTGATACTTTTAACGTATATCTCATGTTTTGTTGCTATAGGATTATTTATTATTTAAACTTAATGCATTCTAAAAACATTCCTGAACCCTATAATACTTGTTCTAGGATTGTTTATTCTTTGAACTTAATATATTGTAAAAACATACTTGGACCTATAATACTTGCAACTGCTTGTAAAAAGCCCTCAACAAGTAGTCTGCATAAAAACATTACTCGTTTATGTTAATACTTTTATGTTTCACACCTAATACTTCTATGTTCAACAACTAATACATTTATTGAGCAATTGTTTTTTTTCAAGACAAACACATGAAAAAACATACATATAATTTCAAGTTTCATTAATAATAATTTCAACTTTCAATACTTATTCGTTAGTTGTACTTCTAATAATCCCATGTACCAACCATCTACGGCTAACAAAAAACAGTGCTAATACTTTTTACATTACATCATAATACATTTACACGTAACTAGTAATACTTGCCTAAAATATTCAAATTATTTTTTTGTAACATTCAAAAAATCCAGCCAGAAAACGATCCCCTATACCAACCATCCTCTAAAACACAAACACCCAACAATCTTCAGAACCTATACATCATAAACACGTTATGTTAACAACACATATCACTGTGAAACTAATAAAATCTACGTTAAATAAAATCTGACTTGATAATAATTTTTCAAGCTACTTCAGGGCTCTCACAAATTCAAGAACATCTTTCTCAAGTTGAACTCATTTCTCATTCAACGGGTTCAACAAAATTCTAGAACAGAATGATGCCCTTAAAGCACGCCGTACATTGCGCACAAAAAAAACACAAAAAGAAAGGCATGAAAAAAAAACATACAGGAAAGATCAATATAAGAAATATTTGTTTCAGCAAGAATCATACCAATTTCAAATTTGGCTTTGAGTAGACATGTCCAATAAAATTTTCCATATGGTGCATTAAAATTACACCACAATCCACGTTGTTCGCGAGGCCTTGCCAGCTGAAGAGAACATTTTCCCAGGGAAAACGCTCAACCTCCTGGGCTCATGGATGACTTAGTTCTTTCGCCAGAACAGAAAACATATTTTGTTGGATCAAGTGAAAAGAACCATAAGAATATTAACTAATTATTTTGCTGGATCAAGTGAAAAAATCATAAGAAAAAATAGTTTACCACAACAGTCCCAAGCTTCTTGTACTTTTCCACAACAGCCACATGGTGGACCAAATTGTCAAGATATTGCACCTTGTCAGCATCAAAATTGATGATAACAACCACAAAATGGCCTTTGAAGCAAATTGGGAAAAAAATCTACAGTTTCAACAAAAAAAGAATATTTGCTAATACATTAAAGTGTAACAACTAATACCTTCCAGTATAACAACTAAAACTTTACAATATAATAGCTAATACATTGCAGTGTAACAAATAATACCTTGCAGTGTAACAACTAATACTTTACAATATAATAGCTAATACATTAGAAATAAAAATGATTACTTACCAAGTCAAACGGCCACTCAAGTCCAACACACAAACTGCTCTCATCTAGTGAATCCAACAATCTCTCAAATTTTTTCCCCGATCTCTGCCAGTGACTTCTTCAACAATGTTTTCTATGTATAACTGTTGAAAATAAAACACAATATTAAACATACCATTACTTAATGTAGAGCATGACAATACACAAAAAAAACAACGATGTTTGCTTACAGAATGCTGAGCATAGAAATAAAAGCATTTCCTCCTCTTTGCATCCACAGTTTTTCTATTGAGGAGCAATGCCCATGCATCAATTATACTGATGTGGATCAAACCTTCATCGTTCAACGTGTGCATATTAGCCAGCGACTCGTAAGAAATACCAGCATGTGCAAAAATTGGTTCATCTCGACTGAAAAAAATAACTTACATCAGTTAATAATGAAAAAAATATTATTCAAATACCATAATCAAAACTCGTAGTTCAAACATTACTTTCTATTTCTTTTGTCTGTGATTGAAGAAACAGTAGTCAGCCACATCCTTTTGCTTCCTTGAAAACACAACACCAGTAAAATTCTTGCTGTGTTTTTTCATAAATGAACACCTGAAAGGTTTTTCTCACGGATGGGCCACCGTTAAACTGTTTCCACAAAACAATGGTCAACTATTAGTATCAACTAAGTAATACCTTCCAGTAGCACAACTAATACTTGACCATGTAACATCTAATACATTAAAGTGCAACAACTAATACCTAATAATATAACAACTAATACATTATAGTGTAAAAACTAATACATTACAGTGCAACAACTAATACCTGATTCAACAACTGCTACTAAATCCTTTTCATTCTTCTCCTCTTCATCATCCTTCTCAATGGATGCAACCCAATCATCAATGGCATCTTGATTCACATGAATTTCTTCCTTTTCATCCTCCAAATCTTCCTTATCATCCTCCACCTATTCCTTATGATCTTCCACCTCTTCCTTTTCCCAGGTATTACATCATCATGCGCAGTGAGGGCATCTTTGTTCACCCTGGTATAACATCCTCTTTCGGGTCGAATATCAAAGTAGGACATGGAAGGGTCAATGAATCTCTTCATTATTTCAAATTTGCTCACAACCTCATCAACATATTTATGCAACTTGGCACTTGAAAAAAATTGTCGAGTTTGAGACAACTCAACAGCTGGAGACAATGAAGTTTCTTTTTCAGTGAATTGTAGCTGCAGCCTCCTGACCCTTTCCATGTGTGAATGAAATATAACATTCATGTCCCTCCTCAGCAACATGAATAACTCAGTCATTTCCTGCAAAACAAAACAACAAAAATCATTAGAAAACAACTAATACTTTTGCAGTAAATAATAATACATATAACAACATTTATCTTACATCCTTCGCCAATTTGTGGATCTCGTCCTCCATATTCTCTCCTTTGGCAGCTTGTAGTTGATCAATTCGATCAACTCACAGTACTCGATGTGATCATCATTCTCATGTTTCTTTCTCTCCTCTGTCTCACCTTTCTTCCCGTCCTGCCCATCTTTCACTCGCTCTTCTTCCTCACCAATATTTCACCCGCCACGATTTTTCTTCGCACTATGCCCTTTTTTATGAGACACAAGATATGTGTCTATCAGAAACTCTCCAAATGGTGGGGTTGTGGGTTCCGCACGACTACGCCATTTCAATCGATGAAAATACAAGATCTACAGAACCAAAATGCAACCGCTAACATTCTTAACATTCCCCGATTTATACTTGTTCACAGCAACACATAGCCTATTCAGAACATGTGTGCACTAATCCAACTGGTTTATTTTTTCAACATCAACAACTGACCATAAAACACCAAAGTCCACGTTCCTATTGGCACTTGGTGTTAAGAATGAAGACAATGATTCCACCATACTCTCCATCACAGACCTAAAAGACTTCAAACTAACTTCTCCCTTAAACTTGTACCTATCGTTCCAATCAGTCATTAGAGCTAAACTCTCATTATTTCTTAAAACCTCACAACCTTCATTCCTTGGAAGAAGGAAACAGTCACAAATATCATCCGCCATCACCACAAAACTCCTATTTTGATCTATCCTAAGAAGCTGACTTGTACCATTGAAGTTGCTAATTAACCACCTCAGTATTTTTGTGGGGATTGCATTCACCCCAGCCATTTTAATAGCCCTCTGAAACCAATAGCTTCAACATCTCTCTTTTGTGCAACAGTCAGCTTGGATACCACTTCACATAGACCACGTGGTCAACATTGTGTGACAAAATCACTGCAAAAAATGTAAAAAAACAAGTCAGTGCTTATACTTTACATTGCCGACACTAAAAACTGTTAAAAGAGTATAGTACATTTTAGCTCTTTTTCTTTTCACTGCAATATTTTTCTCTTGCTGCTGCTTCTTTGGTTGAATATATTTCTCACTTGAGGATCGATCCTCGTATGGAACCAAAGTCAATGGGGGGATATAATCATGCTCATCCTTTTTTGACCTCTTCACGGGGTTCTTAGTACGCATCATTTTGTTACTACACAGACCAACAACATGCACACCACCTAAATCAATAACTAATAATTTATAGGGTAAAAAACTATCATTATTCAGACTAATACTTTTCAGTGTAACAACTAATACTATTGAGAGTAAGTAGTAATATAAAATGCCAAACACCACCAACATAAAAACAGAGAAATCATTACTAACACTTTACATAATATACACTAATAATATTCAAACTAACTACTAATACATTTAAAAGAAACAATAGAACATCAGCACAAAAACATCTATAAGAGCAGCAACCTATGGTTTTGGACTAATATTTTTCAGTGTAACAACTAATACAATTGAGAGTAACAAGTAATGCAAAATACAAAAAACCACCAACATAAAAAACAGGGCTAAAAACTTGACACCAGACATCATTGAGAGTAAGTAGTAATACAAAATGTCAAACACCACCAACATAAAAACAGAGGAATTATTACTAACTCTTTACATAATATACACTAATGTTATTCAAACTAACTACTAATACATTTAAAAGAAACAACAGAACTAAACAGCAGCACAAAAACATCTACAGAGCAGGAACCTATGGTTTTTGGACTAATACTTTTCAGTGTAATAACTAATACAATTGAGAGTAACAAGTAATACAAAATACAAAAAACTACCAACATAAAAAACAGGGCTAAAAACTTGACACTGCATTTAAAAATAGAGACATCATTGCTAATACTTTACATGATAACAACTAATACTATATGAACTAACTACTAATACATTTAAAAAAAGATTAAGAAACACAGAAAATGTTTGGATAACTTAAATGTTCAGTAACAATATCATTGAAGTAAACAGAAAAAAACACATAAACAACAGAAATAACAAAAAACCTACCGAAAAACTAGAAGCTAGGGTTTCGAATTCGAAAATATCAAACAAATTACCAAAACACTTTAAACCCTAGACATTAAAACTCGGTGAAACTACTGTTTTCAAAGTTCAGAAATCTTAAAAACCCTAGCATGAAGCAAACATTACCTTATTGACTAAACACGAACAATCTCTGTTGTTTTGAAACCAACACGAACTTTGAAACCACGAACCAAACCGTGGTCTTCAAAAAAACTCGAACAAAAATGCTACAAGATCTTTGAAACTTCACGCACCAATTTCCTCTTCGAAACGAGTTCTGTGTAATGCAAGAGTTTTGTGCAATGAAATGTGATGACTGAGAAATGAGAAGTCACATGCAAAGAAGAAGGGATGGTTCAGTGAAAGAGGGAAGAGTTTGATGTATCAAATGCCTGCTGAAAATTGAAAAGCCATGTTGAAAATTACAAAACGGCCACTAGCGGCGGAAATTAAAAAAATGTCACTTGGTCGCGGGTCAGATCCGTCTAACGGGTCAAACCCATTTGACTGTCTGACAAGAGTTTTTGTCCAGCAATTGAGATCTTCTATTCCATTAAATGTTTCATCACACACTCTTCTGATCTGTGTAAATTAAAGGCCACGTGTAGTATATATATGGATACTGTTAATATAGAAGATGAAATACTAAATGGAATACAGGATCCCCTCTAGGGTATATATCAGTGGGTAGATTCTCACAATAATCCAATAATGATGGTTAGATTGAAAGTGTCATACGTGATTTATCCAAAAAATTATTTTAAGACTGACTCGAACACCTCAAAGAATGACTCGAAACACTGAAAGAGTATATTATATTATTATTAGAACTATCAATGTTCCATTGAAGTTAGTTATCAATAACTAACTTTTGTTATTTCTGTTATCTGTTAGTCTTAGTTGTTAGCTTAGTTGTTAGCTTCCATCCTTATAAATACATCTAAGACTTGTAATTGTAACTCAGTTTTTCAATACATGAATTCAGTTTTCCTCTCCTCATATTATATTCAACATGGTATCTAGAGCCATTTGAATATTTTTTGGAGCTTCTTTAATGGCGTCAGAGAGCTTTTCGGCTATCTCTCTCCCATATTTTGCGACTCTCTCTACAACTATAACTACTGGAAACTTCAAGTCCTATATGTTGCTCATGCACATGGATTTGAAACATTTTTTCTTGGAACAGAGCCGATGCCGGCATGATTTCTTCCCTCCGATACAGGTTCTTCAACTCTCTATCAAAATCTAGCTTATCTCGTTTGGATGCGTAAGGATCAACTTCTTTTCAGATGGTTGTTATCTTCGATCTCTGAATCCATGTTAGGTCACATAACTAGATGTACCACATCGAGTGATGTTTGGTCTGTTCTTAACAAATTGTTTCAAACTCAGTATAAGGCTCGCATTTTACAATTACGAATGATGTTACAAACTCTGAAGAAAGGTGATTTGCGTGTTGATGAATATATTTTGAAAATGCATGGCATAGCAGATGATTTAAACTCTGCAAATCATGTAATCTCTGACGAGGAACTTGCATTGTATATCCTTGGTGGTAATTTATCTCACATCTCGAGCTGATAATTTATCTCTTCAAGAAGTTTAGTTCTCGCTGCAAACTCATGAACTTCGTATTCAGAGTCAACATAGTTCTACTAGTGTTGCTTCACTGCACATTCTACATCCGTTCCTAATCCTGCTGCAAATGTTGCATACAATCGACCTGGTGGTTTTAATAGAGGTGGTGGTGTTTTTCTAGAGGCAGAGGTCGAAATGGTGGCAGGAATTTTCAATACAGGAACAATAATGGCAAACCTTCTTGCCAACTGTGTGGGAGAGCTGGTCATGTTGCTGTTAAATGCTACAAAAGGTTTGATATAAGTTACTTAGGGCCTGAATCATCTTCTGGTAATGATGTTTCCCCTCAGGCTTTTCTCTCAAATACTCAATCTACTAATCAACATTCTACTGCGGATGGTAACTTGTATTTTGATAGTGGGGCTACTAACCATGTAACTGCAGATTTGGAGAATTTGTCATTGCAAGCAGTGAACTATCAAGGGTCAGAAAAATTGGTTGTAGGTAATGGTTCTGCCCTTCCCATTTCAAAAATTGGTTCATCTCTTGTTCCTTGTGCTTCCAGTCCTCATTCACTCATACTTAAAAACATCTTATATGTTCCAAATATTACAAAGAATCTGTTAATCATCTCTCAATTTACCAAGGACAATAATGTTCTAATTGAATTCTTTCATGACTCTTGTTTTGTCAAGGACAAAATAACTCACAAGACTCTCTTGGAGGGCACTCTTAATGGAGGACTCTATCAACTTGATCTATCTCATCTCTCCAGCTTCATAAGTTCTTTTACTTCTCAGCCTTGATTACAATCTAATTCTGTTGTTACGTTTCATGTGTCTGTTGTTCCTGATGTAAAGATTTGGCATCAAAAACTAGGTCATCCCTGTAATTCTATGCTTTCTTCTGTACTTAAGTCTTTGCACTTTCCTTCCTCTACAGCTACTATGGAATTTTGTGATGCTTGCACGTTAGGAAAATTACACCAGAAACATTTTGCTAGTCAATGTATGAAAATAAATGCCCCTTTTCAGCTCATTCATTCAGATATTTGGGGTGCATCTCATACTCTTTCCATTGATGGTTTTAGATATTATCTTCATTTCATTGATGATTTTACCAGGTATACTTGGATCTTTCCTTTAAAGCAAAAGTCTGAAGCATACAATCTATTTGTTCAATTTCATAGTTTTGTCGAAACACAATTTCACTCAAGAATTAAGTGTTTACAAACAAACTGGGGAGGTTAATATAGATCACTTGTTCCCCTTTTAGCAAAACTTGGTATTCAATTTCGTCATCCTTGCCCTCATGTTCATCAGCAAAATGGTAAAGCTGAGAGAAAACACCTACACATAGTTGAAATGGGCATGTCCATGTTAGCCCAAGCTTCCTTACCTTTAAAGTTTTGGTGGCATGCTTTTCATTCAGCTGTTTTTGTTATCAACAGGTAACCTACTCCTGTTCTCAACCATCTATCTCCTTTTCAGCTTCTTTACAATAAAACTCTTGACTATTCTTTTCTCAAAGTGTTTGGATGCACTTGTTTTCCCTACCTTCGCCCATATAACAACCAAAAATTTCAGTTTAGATCATCGAAATGCTTGTTCATTGGATATAGTGATTCTCATAAAGGATATAAATGCCTCAGTAACATAGGAAGAGTGTACATTGCAGCAACAGTTGAATTCAATGAGCATGAATTCCTTTATCATACACTTTTTTCTTCCTCAGCTGCCCCAGCTGCTCCCTCTCATCCCTCTTCTTCCAATCAAGTTTCCTATCTTCCTATTCTTCCTTTACCTCAGCCTACTCTATCATCCTCTTCCTCTCAGTCTCATTCTCCAATTCTTCAGCATCCCCCATCCCCTGCATCTCAGTCTCATTCCTCATCTCCAAATCACTCTTCCTCATCTCCCTCAGCCACTGATGTTATTGAACATACAAACTCAGCAGGCATTCCCCTAGGTGTCCACTTGACCATTCCTCCAGCTCAACATACTTATAATCCTTCTTGCTCTACTCACCATATGGTTACTAGGTCCAAGAATGGCATTCATAAGCATAAAGCCCTTATATCACACAACATTCCTCTCCTCTTTCTTCAGTACCATTTACTGTAAACCAAGCACTTCTTGATCCAAGATGGAAAACTGCTATGCAAGTTGAATATGATGCTTTACTTGCAAATAACACATGGATATTGTTCTGTTTAGGATTCAAATATGCATGTCATTATCATGCAAATGGGTGTTGCTTAAATCAAATATAAAGTAGATGGCGCATAAGATGTGGATACAATTTGAAGTTCAGGCCAGGTTGCAAGTTGCTTATATAGGTTTTGAGTATTACATTTCTCTAAATCTATAGTATGTTGTATAATTATGTATTGTCATATTTAATTATTTTCACTTGTGTATTATGGTATATTAGTCAATTTACTCAATAATTTAAACTCAAATTGGTCCATTCAATTGGAGATTGAATGTAAATAATGCATTTTTGCATGGTGATCTAAAAATTCAACCTCGGATCTTTTTCCATACTTTTAGATTAAGGTTTTGTTGACTAAATCTCACCTCATGTTTGATACTTGAATATACTAATAAATGGCACTCTATGGACTATAAGAAAAGCCCCAAGAGCATGGTTTTCTATTAGATTCAAATATTTTATTGAAGTTGTTATTATTGGTTTCCATGCAATTACAACATTACTCATCTCTATTCCATCAAAGTTGTTTTTGCTCATTTTGTTGTTCTATATAATATTCACTTATTGTACGTTGTGGATGATATGTTTGTTTTATTAAAAACCGCGACTTGAAATCAAACTTGTGGGAGGATTCTCAAGTGATCACCCTACATGTCATTACAAATGGGTGTGCAAAATCAAAATTTTCCTGTGGAGAGGTTCGGGAGAGGTTGGTTAGAGGTTTTTTGTTGATTATATAGAAATTTACCATAAGAACTTGTGTTTGCTATGGTATCTCCTCAAATGGGTCCCGGATGAATGTAAAAATACATTTTTCATGATCTTCAACCTCAGTCTTTATGCAGACTAAAATCAGCCTCATGTTATTGTAAATCCAATAAAGCACTCTATGGACTCAAGCAAACCTCATAAACTTCATGGTTCAAGCTTAAATAGCACCTTGGTTTTGATCAACCTGACTCATCTCTGTTTTTTATCAGGAAGTTGTTGCATTACTAGTGTATGTGGATGATATATTGATTTTTGGGGAGGATCTTACCATCACACAAACTCTACATCGAAATTTTCCTTAAAGATATTTTCTATTTTTTGGGAATTAAGGCTTTAGAAAACTTAGTCCCCAAACAAAATACAATATCTTCTTGCGGCGATTGCAAATCCCAACTTCTCTAAACTTCATCTCAAGGATAGCACCTTATTTGATCAACCCTCTTTTTAAGATATCTAAAGGGCACTTGCGATATCTTACCATCACAAAACTGATATTTCCTTTTGTAAACAAACCTCGCAAGATCTTCAAGGATGTTGATTGACTCTCAATCACCGGATCGGGCACGATTAAGATATAGAAAATCTACATATTGGCTTACTTTTCAAACTGCTTGAGGATGTTGATTGTATCATGTTAGGAGGGAACTTGTTAACATGGAGTTCTAAAAAGCAGCCCTTGCTGCAAGTTCTGCTGAGTCTGAGTATACGTCACTTGCTGACACTGCTGCTAATATCATTTGGCTTCATTCTTTGCTTGCTGAGTTAGGGATCAAAGTCGAGTCTCCTTCTCTGATATGGTGTGATAATCAGAGTGCAGCTGCCCTTGCTGCAAATCCAGATTCCACGTATGCACTAAACATGTAGAAATAGATGTCCATTTCATTAGGGAGAAGGTTCTTGCAAAAGAAATTGATGTTAGGTTCGTACCATCCGAAGATCAAACCGCAAATTTATCCACCAATGCTCTTTCCGCTCCGAGGTTTCATTATTTATGTGACAGGCTACCACTTGAGAAGAATTTTCACTCCTCTGCTTCAGATTGAAGGGGGAGTATTAGAACTATCACTGTTCCATTGAAGTTAGTTATTAATAACTAACTTCTGTTATTATTGTTATCTGTTAGTCTTAGTTGTTAGCTTCCGTCCTTATAAATACATCTAAGACTTGTAATTGTAACTCAGTTTTTCAATACATGAATTCAGTTTTCCTCTCCTCATATTATATTCAACAATTATAAACTTAAAAGTGTGAAGCCTTAACGATCCAATTCCTTAGTCATATGAGTTTACATGGATTTAGAGTAGCACTAGATTATTACAATAGTCCTCATATGTAAAGAAGAATAATCTAATAATATTTATTATAATGAAAATTGAAACTAACATATATTAATTAAATACTAATTAGGAACGGAGCAAAGATTTTCTTTGGTTTAAGGATAACATGAATATATGAGAAAATTGCACGTTTGGTGCCATAAGAAAAGAGGCCACACACTTTTAGTACCATGATTTCTTTTTTTGGTCTAAAATAATTTTTTTTTAGCAAATTTAGTCCCATATGAATCAAAATTTGCAGCTTTACTCCCAAAACTAATAAACTGACTGTTAACTATATTTTTACTAGATATATTGATCATGTATTATTTACAAAATAAATAATATCTAATTTATAAATTAAAATTAGAAATTATACCAATCTTTCTTGTTCAGTTCTCTCCGATGTGATGTAATGCTTTTTGTTCTTTATAGAATTTCTTGGAGCCGTCATTTGAAATATAGTTGAGAACCCCTTCCCAAAAATTGATAGCTAGTGATAGTGATAACACTAAAAAAAAATTGATGGTGATGGGACCTTAGGTTTGACTTGTCAGAATTCGCATGCAATCTTCCAAATTTCGGAATCCATATGACATTGGAGTATAATGTTTCAACCGACCACATGAAACTGAACTATTTGTTAGTTTCACATATTTGTAATGTGTAATATGATTCACATACGTGTATAGAAAATCATGGGGATAACAATAAAAGAGACGGCAGAGAAGTAACGAGATAACGGCATAGAAACATGGATTGAAAGTTTTTCTGTTTCACATCCCCACTGCCCCCCCTCCCCCATTTTTTTGAATTTTTTTTATTTAATTTGTTTTTTTGTTGTAAATTTATTTAATTTTTATATAATTCTTTTAATTTTTTATATGGTCTATCCCAATTTCGTGTATCGGCACACCCCCGTTTTATTCCTGGCTACGCCATTGCACATCCATGTTCTATTCCCTATTTCATTGCATCAAATGAATATGACGCGTACACGATGATGCCACAAGCATACACGTGTCATTCGTCTAATAAGTAAAATAGATAGTGGAACAAGACATATCATCCCTAGAAGCACCATGTAATTTGCATGGTATGGCACGAGGAGATTTTTGTGATTTATAAATATATTTATTAAATTCAATAATTAATAAAATTTTGAATCGGTATCAAGAATATCATTAGATTGATTGATAATTTCATCTTCTCCTAGGGGCTAATCAATCGAGTGTACTATTGGGTATAGAGTAGGTGTAATGTTGAATAATTGGATAAAATCATATGAAATTACGGAGTATCAATTTTAAGATCGAGATAATAGTTAAACAATACTATAGATGCTACAACAGGTGTACATACACTTGGTAAGTAGATGGATAACAAATGTCCAACTACTTATAAAATTAAACATTTGTCATTTATCCATATAAATAATGGGACAAGTGTCATCTATCCATCCACCAAATGTATTACACCGAGTATAGAATGGATATTACCCCTCTTCTTATAACAACACTACAAATCACAAAAAATTTGGGCACTGCATATCAAGAATTTGGGACATGACAAATTATATTCATACTATAAAAAGAAGATGTTAATGTGGATACGGAGCGAATTTAGAAATCTAAGTTAAACATCATAAATTAATAATATGGGAACTACCAATATTTATTAATTTAAAAAGATATTAAATTATCGATAAATTAATAATCTATTAATTTATAGAAATGTGGCTTGTGGAAAAGTTTTTTTTACTTGTGAATGACATGCCCATCTAAAAACTATTGAAATATTAAATTATTTTTCTTGTCATCAAACAATACATTTAAAGATTCAACATTGTTGAATTATTGACCAACAAACAGATAATCGAAAGCATCGACATGTGAATTGTGAAATTGAAGATATTAATTCTCGTGTAGATCCAATTCTAAAAAAAAAATTCAAGAATAATATTTGTTGAGCTACGAGAAAACCATGTTAAATTTTTTACTATATTAATAAAAGTCGGAGATGAGATTCAAGGTAACATCGGTCAATTTCAACAAGAAACAAACAACAATCGAGTTATTTTTTATTGAAGTTTTCATCTAATATTAATCATAAACATATTATATATAAGGAATTATTATTTTATATATTGCATTGGGCCTATATGAATTCTTGTACATGTATTATCTGATAAATTTAGCTAACTACAACAACACCCGTGTGTTACATGGAATTTGTCCAAAAATAAAATTTTAGTGTCACAAACTCTTTGATTTTTATTTTCTTTCTTGCCTGTTTTCTGCATTTTATTGATATATATATATATAATATAATAATAATAATAATAATTACAAAGATAATTAACTATTTTAAAAGAATAGGACGGAATTGTTCAGATTGGATGAATTCTCATTTATTTTCTAGGTTGAATTTGGTGGAATAAAATTCCAACATGGACTTTAAAAAATATATTTAATTGGCTTATAGTAGCTAGTACGTGGTCGGAAATAAAACAAACGGGTCGTGGGTTGTTTTCATTTTCGGTGGAATTCCACTTCCACAGTCCACTCTGATGGCATGAAAGCAACTTGACTTGAGTAAATGAGAAAGTGAACACAATTTGACTTTTTTTTTATTAATTATGACATCATATGTATATATAATACATATATGTATACAGTATTTGGTATTTTGTTCAACACTATAAAGTATTAAGTGGTAATATTCAAAGTTGTAACAATTAATTAATATGCATTAAAGAGTGAATTCTTTTTGAATTTGCTATAATTTAAGTTTTAACACGAGTTGAGTTTAAATTGTTGTTGACAAAAACACCAAATGTAGTACCAACACAAATATATATATGGCATGAAAGTTTTTGTGTCAAATATGATCACTATACATGTGTTATTAATAGTACACACATATTAATAAATTTCAATAATTGTGATTTATTCTATTCATAAAAATAGCTAATGTGACGGAACAAAAATCCTTATCATGAATAATGTTATTTGGGGATAGTTTCTACATTTTCAATCGACATATTATCATAAACATTCTTCTTTAGCCTTTGGAATTGATTATTGGTATTTTGACTTGTTCTTTGAACAAGATTACATCATATTTTAGTTCTGTTGATTCTTCTTGTAATTAGAAAGCTTTGGTAAAAACCAAAATTAAATGTTCCAAATTGGACTCTTTTTTGTCTATAAAGCTAAATTTGAACTCATGATAGTCTATGGTTTCCAAGGCCAAAAAAAGTGATCTACAACTTTCCCAACTTTTAAATTGATTTCCCATTTATAGGAGAATTTTGATAGACAGTTGAAAGGTTATTGAGGTGAAGAAAGGGAGAGTTCGGCCAAAATTTTATGCTAACTTTTTGGCCAAGAACATTGCATTTTGACAAAGTAATGATTGCATATATATATATATATATATATATATATATATATATAAATTTTATGCTAACTTTTTGGCCAAGAACATTGCATTTTGACAAAGTAATGATTGCATATATATATATATATATATATATATATATATATATATATATATATATATATATATAGGGAGAGGGTTATATGATACCACCTCATAGGGTAAGTCCATAGGGACCAATCTTAGCCACATATCTAGGTTTTTTAATGGTTATGATTTTAGAGCTAAAAATTCAGATAAAATGTTGGTAATTAGAGAAAGGGGTAAATTAGTCATCCTAAAAATTATAAATATTCATGGGATTCTCGAAATTATAAAATTCACATTATGATCACACAATCTATCCAAATCTCACATCAAATTAAACGTGAACAAATCTCACATTCCTTCTTCGACTCACTCATAATTGGAGAAATCATTCATCCTTCTTCTTCAACGCACTATTAGTTTTGTGTGCATAAAAAGTTGCAGACAATTTGCCATAGTTGCTAGAGCTTGACTTGATTCGAAGTTTGCTTATGAAGATGTAATTTGTTGCTTGTGTAGATGTGTCATTGTGTTTTTATATACCATTAACTACATAAGCAAGTCATAAGCAACAAATCCGTACTACATAAGTAACAATCTATACTACATAAGCAACAAATATTTTAATACATATGCACCATCAATACATTAGCTACATAAGCAAGTCATAGCAACAAACCCATACTACATAAGCAACAAACCTATACTACATAAGCAATCGAATATACACTACGTATAAATATTTAATTACGGATACATTAACTACATAAGCAAGTCATAAGCAACAAACTCATACTACACATAAGCAAATCCAAAGTCTATATTAGATAAGCAACAAATATACACTACGTATGCACACAAATACATTAACTACATAAGCAAGTCATAAGTAATAAACTCATACTACATAAGCGATAAGCATATACTATATAAGCAACGAATATAAACTGCACATGCATCACAGATACATTAACTACATAAGCAAGTCATAAGCAACAACCACATACTACATAAACAACAGAGAAATTTTTTTTGAAAGCGAACGCCATTGGAGAGAGTGTGTGTGAAGAGTGGGTGAAATCGCGTGAAAGAGGGCATGAAATCTTAGTAACGATTCTAAAGTGCCAAATTACCACCTACCCTTTTTAATTGAAACAAAAAAATAAACATAAAAAAGCTCCTAAAAATCTAGACCACCCAAAATTGTTGATCTATGGTTAGGATGTGTCCCCATGGACTCACCCCAAGTAGGAGGAGGATATGGATCAAATAGGTCCTCCTACTTGGGGTGAGTCCATGGGGACACATCCTAACCATAGATCAACAATTTTGGGTGGTCCAGATATATAGGGCTTTTTTATGTTTCAGCAATTAAAAAGGGTAGGGTGGTAATTTGGCACTTTAGAATCAGTTACTAAGATTTCATGCCCTCTTTCACGCGATTTCACCCACTCTTCATGCACACTCTCTCTCCGTTTCAATTTCAAAAAATTCTCGTTGCTTATGTAGTATAGGTTTGTTGCTTATGACTTGCTTATACATTGATTAATGTATCATTTCTTATTTATGCATGTAGTGTATATTCGTATATTCGTTGCTTATGTAGTATAGACTTATTGCTTATGTAGTATGTGTTTGTTGCTTATGACTTGCTTATGTAGTTAATGTATCTGTGGTGCATATGTAGTGTATATTCGTTGCTTATGTAGTATAAACGTGTTGCTTATGTAGTATGAGTTTGTTGCTTATGACTTGCTTATGTAGTTAATGCAATTGTGGTGCATACATAGTGTATATTTGTTGCTTATGTAGTATAAGCTTGTTGCTTATGTAATATGGGGTTGTTGTTTATGACTTGCTTATGTAGTTAATGTATTCGTGGTGCATACGTAGTGTATATTCGTTGCTTATGTAGTATAGACTTGTTGCTTATGTAGTATGGATTTCTTGCTCATGACTTGCTTATGTAGTTAATATATCTAAAAGCACCATGACACGTCTATACAAGCAACAAATTACATCTTCATAAGCAACCTTCTAAGCGTAGTCGAAGTTTTAGCAACTATGTCGAATTGTCGCAACTTTTTTTCCTGTTAATGCTTTGAAGAAGAAAGATGAAGAATTTCTCACAGTAGTGCGTTGAAGAATTGAAAAAGGAGGATTGTTACGTGATTTTGTTTTGAGATTTGGAAGGATTGCGTAAATCCCATGAATACGTGAATCCCATGAATATTGCTTTGAGATGATGACTAATTTACCCATGTGTTTAATTAACTAGCTTGTAATTTGTAATTTTGCCTCTTAAATCGCAGCCCTTGAAAAAATTAGATATATGGCTAGGATTGGTCCCTATGGACTTACCCTATGAAGTGGTCTCATATAACTCTCTATATATATATATATATATATATATATATATTAGTGTGTGTGTGTGTGATATTAATTGCATTGGTTGCTTGAAAGATTTAAAAAAAAACTTAAAGAAAGAATATATATTTATTTTTTACATTGGGATAATTCAAATGGGGGTTATTTGATTTCTTCATTTGATTTTTTTACGATATGGATAGAAAATCCAATAAGCCCTCAAGGGAAGAAAAATGTTTTCCTCATGTGAGTGAGGTCAAAGTTTTGTTCACCCTTTTGCATGAAGCCCGTTATACGTAACCAAAAAAAATACTAAATGGGGGCCAAAAACTGGCTGGATAAGGTTCTCTTTGGAGCTATGTACCTTGGATTTGGGTCGGCATATCTAATAGGCTTCGCTGGTTTTGGTCTTGGGCCCATGACAAAATAGAGAAATTCTACACATTTTTCTTCAATTGAATCAAACCAATTTAGGGAATTGTTTGTAACTCAATTGGTTGAGCATTTCTACTCTTGTAACCTAGGCTAACCTAGACTATTGATTTGGGATCAAATTCCACCAGTCCTACCCCTCCTAGGATATTTTACTAAAGAAAAATAACAATCAAACCAATTTAAAACAATCATGTGGTGGCCAAGGATCCAAGGCATTATTGTTATTTGCATACGTATTAAACAACTTGGAATGAATCAGAAATATTGTTGGTAAAAGTTTAAATATATTTACCATCTCTCAAGCTCTCACTAGGAGAGATTAGGGTTGTGCATAGTTAGGTTAACCGACCGAACTGAACCGGAACCAATAATTTGGTGGATTTTTTGGTTTTTATTTTTTAGAATTTCGATTATATATTCAGTTCGGTTCTCCTTTGAAATTTGGTTAATCGAACCGAACCGAATCAAACCGACTTCCCTCCGACGTCGGCCGACGAACACTCTCCCACGACCCCCACGACGACACTGCACTGGATCGCACTAATTTTTTCAAACGGTCGAAATCTTCAACAGGGCAACCGGTCGCCCTATGCTATTTTGTGACAACAAAGTTATGCTGTTTAAAATTTTTGACAGCAAGATTTACTTTTGATTTTTGTACAATATTTCTACATCTTGTGATCTTCTTTTTGTAGACAAAAGTAAAGATAGAAAAGCCTATGTTGGGAGCCTATGTTGGTGAAGACTTCCCTATAAATAGAGGATGAATTGAAGACACATGATACAACACATACAAGCAAAACACACAACAAGAAATCTGCAAATTGTTCAAGCTTTCATTTTTACATTCTTGTTGTAATAGCCTAAGTACTTTCACTTGCACATCTTTGAGGTCTAGGCTTTTTGATTCTTGATTACACTTGCACTCAATCTTTGTATTGGTTTCATAAAGTTGTAATCTTGAATTTTGTCCATCATTCAACACAAGACATCCTTGTGAGTATTCTTGTGGTAAGAATACACTTGGGTGATCTAGGTGATAGGTGTTTGAAGAGTGTGGTACTCTTCAAAGGTGGTGAAGGAAGATTGTGGTAATCTCCTTGAAGGTGTTGTAAGAGGATTGTGGTGATCCTCAATGTGTTGTATTAATTGTGGTAATTAATAAAATCTTTATTTCTTTTTGAAATCCATCCCGGAGATACTGGGGTGGTAGAGGATTAGGCCCTAGGTGGGTTGAACCTCTTTAAATCAACGAGTGTTGTTTAATTTCCGCATTTACATTTTTGTCATTTACTTGTTCATTCGAAAAAGAGGGTGATTTGCCAAAAATCGGCATAATCTATTCAACCCCCTCTAGATTATCGTAGCCACTTGGACTAACAAGTGGTATCAAAGCCAACCTCTTTGGCTAGCTCGTTCCGAGTAATGAGAAAAGATCCATGGCTACGAATGAAGCTTATCTCACCACCGGCGCCTCCACCAACAAGCCACCACTATTCGACGCCAACAACTACGCATTTTGGAAAGACCGCATGGAGTGCTTTCTACAAGGGTGCAGATTTGATATTTGGATGTGGTCATTGAAGGAGTTGCTCAACCAACAACAAAATTGGAGGATGGTACCACGACTCCCAAGCCGTTCAAGGAGTACGATGAAAATGACAAGAAGGATTTCTCTCTAAACGGTAAGGCCTTAAACATTTTACATTGCTCTCTTACCGCCACCGAATATAATCGCATAAGAGGCATACGGTCGGCACATGAAGTTTGGAAAAAATTAGAAACCATCTATGAGGGCACAAAGAAAGTGAAGCAAGCAAGAAAAACAATGCTTGTGAAAGACTTTGAAAATTTCAATATGCATGATGGTGAAAGCATATAAAAAATGGTGGAAAGGCTTGACAACATTGTCAATCCTCTTGTGGCTCTTGGAAAGGTCATCTCCGAAGAAGATAAGGTGACCAAAGTCTTAAATGCCCTTCCCGGATCATGGTCCGAAAAGGTGACAGCAATCATGGAAGCTCAAAATCTTGAGACACTCAAGTTTGATGAGCTCATTGGGAACCTCCTCATTTATGAAGTATATCTCAAGGAGAGGAAAAATTCTCAACCATCATTCTCTAAACCGGGTACGCAAAATATTATTAAAGGCTTAGCATCTTCTTCTAATAATGTTTATTATGCTAGTGATGAGGATGATGAAGAAACGACGGCTCTTGTTAGAAAATTTGCAAAATTTGTAAACAAAAATAAAGCAAGAAAGCCAAGAGACAATTCTTGTTTCAAATGTGGAAAATCCGGGCACTACATAGCCGATTGCCCAAAATTAGCGGAAGAGGAACAAAAGAAGAAAAAGCCTTTTCCGAAGAAGGCATTAAATGCGGACGTCAAAACTTGGGATGAATTACTTGAAACAACCGACGAGGAAGGAGAATCCGAACATGGTCTTATGGCCATAGACGATAAAAATACCGAGGTACGCTCTAATGCTTCATCTTCTTCCCTAGTTGATGAATTACAATGTGATTTTGATGAATTGAAAAATGAGTTTCAAAATTTGATTGTTAAATACAAGAATTTGAAAAAGGAGCATAAAGAGCTTAAACTAGAAAAGATAAATTATTTACTTCCTATGATTCTCTTGATAAGGCTCATGCTATTACTCTTACTATGGTCCGTACTCTTGAAACCGAAAAACAAACGCTCACAAATTATATTGAAAATTTGAAAAATGATGTGCATCGATTCAATTTAAGTACGGATAAAGTCACAAAAATTTTAGATGCACAAAGAGGTGAGCATTCCAAGTTAGGACTTGGTTACAAACCTTTTCAAAATGCTTTTAAGAAAAAAGACCAAGGTCCAACCTTTGTACGTGCTAGTAGTCCTCGTATTATTACTTGTTTTTATTGTGGTAAGAATGGACACTATGCTAGCAATTGTAAATTGAAGAATAATTTTAGCTATTATTGGAGACCTAAAGGTCTCAAGGCTAACCCCCATGGACCCCAAAATTATAGGGTACCTAAAAATAATTCATTTGTAGGTTATAGGCGCTATAACAACAATGGAAGATTCAAAATGGCTCGTGGACAGCGGATGTTCACGCCATATGACCGGAAAGAGAGAACTTTTTACCAACATCAAGCTCCAAGAAGAGGTATGGTCATGTTCGCAATGGCAAAGGAAGAATTCTTGGAAATGGAGAAATTGGTAACTCTTCTTTCTCTCTTAGTAATGTTTTTTTAGTATAAGGGCTTAAGTTCAATTTGATAAGTGTTAGCCAACTTTGTGATTCAAATTATAATGTTGTTTTTAATAAAGAAAAATGTCTTATTTCCAAAAATGATAAAATTATTTGTGAAGCAATTAGAAAAGGCAATCTTTGCAAAATTTGTACAAGTGATTTGGTTAGTCAAAATGTTTCTTGTCTTGTCGCCAATAATGATTTAACTAGTTTATGGCATAGGCGACTTGGACATGTTGGATACAAAAATTTGCAAACTATTTACAAAAACCAACATGTAAAAGGACTACCCAAATTGAATTTTGAAAATCTTGGCTTATGTGACACTTGTCAAAAGAACAAATTAGTTAAGAGTAGTTTTAAGCCCAAAAATGAAATTTCCACTACAAAACCCCTACAAATGCTTCATCTTGATTTGTATGGGGATATTGGTACGGCAAGTCTAAGTGGAAAACATTACACTTTTGTTATAGTTGATGATTTTTCTAGATATACTTGGGCTCTATTTCTTACAAATAAAAGCGATGCCGTTAATGAGTTTGTTAAGTTGTGTAGACTTATTGAAAATGAAAAGGAAGATACTATTAAGTCTATTCAAAGTGATCGAGGTGGAGAATTTGACGGCGAATTTAGAGTCTTTTGTGAAACCAAGGGATATAGTCATAATTTTTCGGCTCTAAGAACACCTCAACAAAATGGAGTAGCCGAAAGGAAGAATCGGACACTTCAAGAAATGAGTCGGTCCATGCTCAATGAATTTTCACTTCCAAAATATTTTTGGGCCAAAGCCGTAAGTACCGCTTGCTATGTCATTAATCGAGTTTATATTCGTCCTAAAATGAATAAAACTCCATATGAGCTTTGGAAACGAAGAACTCCAAATATTAGTTATTTCAAAATATTTGGATGTAAATATTTTATTTTGAATACTAAGGATCAATTAGACAAACTTGATCCTAAGGCCGATTAAGGAATATTTATGGGGTATTCAACCAAGAGCAAAGCATATCGGGTTTATAATAAGACTAGTGGGGTTGTTGAAGAATCCATCCATGTCAAATTCAATGAAGCTTCGGGTGTTGAAAGGATACCCAATGATGAAAGTGATGAAGACGATATTGTTGAACCCATTGCTCAAGATGATACTCAAAATGATCAACCTTCAAGCTCAAATGTTCCTCAAGAAGATAAAGGTGATATTTCGAATCTTCCCGTAGCATTGAAATTTAAGGGAGATCACCCAAAATATCTTATTATTGGTGATCCCTTTGATAAAGTAATGACTCGAGGAAAATTTGCCGAGAAAGCTCTTATTTCTCAAAAATAGCCTAAAAATGCTAAGGAGGCTATTGAGGATGAGGATTGATTTTTAGAAATACAAGAGAAGTTGAATCAATTTGAAAGGAATGATGTATGGGAATTAGTACTTTGTCCTCCATCTCAAACCATTATTGATACAAAATGGGTATTTCGGAACAAACTCGATAACCAAGGCAATATTGTTCGAAACAAAGCAAGGTTAGTAGCTCAAGGTTATTGTCAAGAAGAAGGTATTGATTATGATAAAACATTTGCACCCGTAGCACGTTTAGAAGCTATTCGTATTTTACTTGCCTATTCTTGTTTTAAAAATTTCAAGCTTTACCAAATGGATGTAAAATCCGCATTTTTAAATGGTATTATTCAAGAAGAAGTCTATGTAAAATAACCTCCGGGGTTTGAAAATTTTTCTAGGCCTAATGATGTTTATAGACTTAAAAAGGCCTTGTATGGTTTGAAACAAGCACCCCGTGCATGGTATGATAGACTTAGCTCTTTTCTTTTGCAAAATGGTTTTACAAGAAGTAAAGTTGATACTACTCTCTTTGTTTTTGAAAAAGGGCAAGATTGCTTATTAGTGCAAATTTATGTTGATGATATTATTTTTGGTGCTACTAATGAATCCTTGTGCAATAAATTTTCTAAGTTAATGCAAGGTGAATTTGAAATGAGCATGATGGGGGAGCTCAACTTCTTCCTTGGACTTCAAATTAAGCAATGCCAAGAAGGAATATACATTTCACAATCCAAGTATACAAAAGAACTTTTGAAAAAGTTCGGAATTGAAGAACGAAGAACCGTTTCTACCCCAATGGCAACAAACGTCAAGATTGACAAAGATGAGAAAGGCAAGCCGGTTGATGAATCCAAATATCGAGGTATGATTGGTAGTTTACTTTATTTAATTGCAAGTAGACCGGATATTCTTCATGCCGTATGCTTATGTGCTCGTTTTCAAAGCAATCCCAAAGAATCTCATATGAGTGCCGTTAAAAGGATTTTTCGATATTTGAAAGGCACTATTCAATATGGTTTATTCTATCCAAAGAATGAAATTTTTTCTCTTAAAGGTTATAGTGATTCGGATTATGTGGGAAATATTGATGATTGGAAAAGTACTTCCGGATCATGTCAATTTCTAGGTGATTGCCTAGTTTCTTGGTTTTCAAAGAAACAAATTGTGTTTCACTTTCAACGCCCGAAGCCGAATATATTTCCGCGGCATTTTGTTGTACACAACTTCATTGGATGAAAAAAACCTTAGCGGATTATAAATGTTCTTTTGAAAGTGTTCCTATCTTTTTTGATAATATATCAGCTATAAACATTGCTGAAAACCCGGTTCATCATAACCGTACTAAACATATTGAGATTCGACATCATTTCCTAAGGGATTGTGTTTCAAAACGAAAAATTGAGATATCTTTTGTACCATCTCAAGATCAATTAGCGGACGGAAGACTTTTGTGTCAATACGAGCTCGGTTAGGCATAATGCATATTGAATGAGGTCTATGATTGCATTTTGCACGCTTTTAAAACTTAGGGGCGAAAAATCGGATTTTTGGTTAAAAACTCGGATTTTGGAAAAATAGAAAGAACACTGGGCTGGTTGGGGGAAGGCCGACCGGTCGCCCATGACGTCGACCGGTCGCCCCTCACCATTTTATGGTTTAAATCGTTTATGTTTTCAGTTTCAGCCATTTTGGCTCATTTTGTCCATTTTCGGTCCCCTATGCACTTTTCACACAAATTTCACTTCAAATTTGTTTTATTGCATACATTTTATATTTTGGACTTCATGAGGCTCGATTATCATCATCATTGTTCATCTTTACCGATTAGATGGTAAGAAGTTCTCCTTTTAATCTCAATTGGGTTGAACCCTTGAGAATGTGCTTGTATCTTGATATATTGTTGAAATTCTTGTATTAATATGTTGTTTATGATGATTGATGATGAATGTATATTGTGGTATTGAAATTGGTGATGAACATTTTTGGCTTAAACGAATCCCAAAGGCGTTATATTTCTCTTGTTTTATTCGACGCACGCCAAGTGTTCGACAAAATGTTTCAATGAAAAATTCATCACCTATATGATTCTCTTGATTTGAAAAGTCTTATAAGTTTATAGAGATCATGTTTTATCAATCAAATGAGCTTTTACAAATCGAATAAGCATTTTTTTACCCTTTTATTCGGAATTTAAGCTTAAATGCTCAATATGCTCGATAAATCTATAAAATTGTGCACTTTGATATAATTGTATGATGTTTTTATCGTGCTAACATTATTTTTGATGATTCCAAAGGGGGAGAAACAAGAAACAAGAAAAACGCTCATAAGCTCAAAGAAGCGTAAATAAGCTCGCAAGAAAAGCTATTAGCTAAAGCTCTTAAAAGCCAAAAGCTATGGATTATACTTGGTCCATGTGATGTATTATGGACTTTTATACTTGACTAATGATGCTTTTGTGACAGGGGGAGCTTATAAGCTAATGATATTCAAGCGTAAGTTGTAAAAGCTAAGCTTTAAGCTTTTAGTTGTTGCTTGTATACTTGTTCTTGATATGCATATTGATAGGGGGAGCTTGTGCAAAAATGATTTTGAAAAATCTTTGCTCCTATCCTTGTGTGTTTGTACTTATGATGAATCTTGCTTAAAATGGATTGATGTTTTAGACCGGAAAATTTGTTTTGTTTTAAATTCAACTTCCTAAAATTGTTTTGGTTTGTAATCATCAAAAAGGGGGAGTTTGTTAGATAAATGTTTTTATCAAGATTTTGATGATTATGTTTAAATGAGTTTTTATACCAAAACAATGTTAATAAATGTTGTCCAAATACTCCTAAATGATTTAAAATATTTTTGCTAATTTTTGGAGTATTTCTTAGAATTTATTTTTCGATAAAAATGGACAACACTTTTGATGGTTTTGTTTAAATTGGTTTTTACACCAAAACTATGTTTATAAATGTTGTCAAAATACTCCCAAGTGATTTAAAATGTTTTTACTAATTTTTTGGAGTATTTCTTGAAGTTTATTTTTGATAAATATCGGACAACATTTCAATTTGAAGGTCGACCGGTCGCCCAAAGCATCGACTGCACTGAAGCAAAGAGAATTGAAACAGAACATTTCGAACTCTAAAAATGAAAAGAGGGGGACAGTCAGCGGGGGGCCGATTTGGTCGCACCCTAGGGCGACCGGTCGCACCCCCCCATCGACCGGTCGACTTCCGACGACTTACCTGCACTGGATCGCACTAATTTTTTCAAACGGTCGAAATCTTCAACAGGGCAACCGGTCGCTCTATACTATTTTGTGACAGCAAAGTTATGCTGTTTAAAATTTTTGACAGCAAGATTTACTTTTGATTTTTGTACAATATTTCTACATCTTGTGATCTTCTTTTTGTAGACAAAAGTAAAGATAGAGGAGCCTATGTTGGTGAAGACTTCCCTATAAATAGATGATGAATTGAAGACACAAGATACAACACATACAAGCAAAACACACAACAAGAAATCTGCAAATTGTTCAAGCTTTCATTTTTACATTCTTGTTGTAATAGCCTAAGTACTTTCACTTGCACATCTTTGAGGTCTAGGCTTTTTGATTCTTGATAACACTTGCACTCAATCTTTGTATTGGTTTCATAAAGTTGTAATCTTGAATTTTGTCCATCATTCAACACAAGACATCCTTGTGAGTATTCTTGTGGTAAGAATACACTTGGGTGATCTAGGTGATAGGTGTTTGAAGAGTGTGGTACTCTTCAAAGGTGGTGAAGGAAGATTGTGGTAATCTCCTTGAAGGTGTTGTAAGAGGATTGTGGTGATCCTCAAGGTGTTGTATTAATTGTGGTAATTAATGAAATCTTTTTTTCCTTTTGAAATCCATCCCGGAGATACTGGGGTGGTAGAGGATTAGGCCCTAGGTGGGTTGAACCTCTTTAAATCAACGAGTGTTGTTTAATTTCCACATTTACATTCTTGTCATTTACTTGTTCATTCGAAAAAGAGGGTGATTTGCGAAAAATTGGCATAATCTATTCACCCACCTCTAGATTAGTGTAGCCACTTGGACTAACAACATATGTGCGCCAGTCACCCGTTAGGATGAGAAAGTTCAATGATTTTTGTATTGAGGAGAAAGTTGATAGCAAAAAAGTGCTAGATAAATATTTAATTTTGATGGTTTTATGTAACTGAGTTTTTCACCAAAACAATGTCCCTAAATTATTTTTACTAATTTTTGGAGTATTTCTTGAAGTTTATTTTTGACAAAAATTAGACAACACTTCTGTTTCGTGGTCAACCGGTCGCCCTAGAGGGCAACCCGTCCTAAAGAATGATTTTCAAAACCGAAACGAAACAATATTGAAAATGACTCAGGTCGACCAGTGCCTGAGTCAAAATTGTTTGAAGCTTTCTTTCTGTCTCAAGTTTTTAATATGTCGGACTTGTCCAACTAAGGTCCGACTGGTCAAACAGGTGGTCGACCGGTCGAGACCCCCTTGGATCGGTCCACTAAGTATTGTTTTAAGCTTAATTCGAATTTCTACATTAGAGGTCAACCGGTCGACCTAAGATTTTATCAGCAAACTATTTGTTGCGCAATAGACAACTTTTCATGATTTTAAGGGATTGATTTCTAACAGCTATAATCTCCATTTGATTTGCGATTTTTTACAGATTCAATCTCTACGGAGGAGCTTAGATTTGAAAATCAAATCCAAGACCTCTAAAGGATTGAAGCAACAAGACACAACAACACAAGCAATACAAACACAAGCAAACTTCTTGTTCTTCACTTTCATATTCTTGTTATGTTTAGCCTAAGTCTTTCCCTTGCACATCTTGAGTACTAGGCTTGATTCTTGATTACACTTGAACTTCAAAGTTGTATACTTCATTTGAGTTGCAATCTTGAATTGTTTTCAATCATCCAAAACAAGACATCCTTGACATCCTTGTTAAGTGTTCTTATGGTAAGAGCACATTAGGGTGACTTTAGGTGTTGAAGAGTGTGGTACTCTTCATTGGTGTAAGAAGATTGTGGTAATCTTCATAGGTGGTATTGTAAGAAGAGTGAGGTGCTCTTCAAGGTGAAGGTGTAATAGTTTGGTATCTATTAATAAAATTCTTTTGCTTTTTCGAAATCCATTTCGGATATATCAGGGTGGTAGAGGATTAGGTCCTATGTGGGTTGAACCTCTATAAATTATTTAGTGTTGTTTACTTTCTCGCACTTTCATTTGTGTTATCATTACTACATTCGAAAAAGAGGGCAAAAATCGAAAAATCGGCATAACTTATTTACCCCCTCTAGATTATCATAGTCACTTGAACTAAACAGGTGGGCTGGAATCAAAGGTCATTTGGGCCGAAATATAGCTATCACTGCTCAAGCATGGGGGGGCTTCGCCCTCCCCCGCAACATCGGCATCACCAAGATCCTCTCCGCCGTCATCGCCCTTACCATTGGCTCCCACGAGAAGATCTGCAAGGCCTCAACTCTCAAGTCCTATGAAACTCGCTCACGGGAAATATGTTGCTTTCCCAGAAAGGCTAAGTTCCATGGGGACTCGTCACATGTAGAAAACTCCAATGTTGAGCTCCCGCGTTCTAGGAACCTCATCACTCGGGTACAAATCCAACTAAAGCTCTACTTCTCCTCACCATCATAACATAACTCCAGGGAATATTGAAGCCCACAGACAAATATGGAAAATAATGATGGAACTAAAAACCGAATGGCCGGTAATGTCCCAGTCCTCGAGTAAAAATAAAGAAAAACCAAAATCCGAAACCTGAACCAAAATATGTAAAAGCTCCAGAGAAGATGGAGAAACACGGAAGAAAGAATGGACCAGGGGGCTTAGGCCACCCCCTGGGGGGCGCCCTTGCCCTTACCGGGGAGGCGTCCCGAAGCGCCCTCACTCTACTATTAGGTTCTCATCTCTCACCTTTCTTGATGTACTCCACTCCTCTCCAATACTCTCCATGGGAACTTCCCTAAAATTTCAATAAATTCACTAAGTGTTCTACAAGCAAGGGAATTGGAAGACATGGTCAAAGCTAGGCTCCCTCAAAGTGGGGGCCTCGTAAATTTCCAAGGAACCTCAAGACAAGACAAATACAATATCAGTTTAGCTCATGCACTACTCGATTCCTCCGTAACACTGGAGCTGGGGGGCTTATGTTCGGGGCAAAAAAGATATTTAATAATTACTATATAATTTAATTTATATATTGGAATAATATTAACTTCCCAATGGGTTCTTAATGAAATAACTCGGTCCAAAGGAGTCCGGGACTGGCCCACAGGCGCCCATGAGGCCAATCATCCAAGTATATAAAGGTTCATTCTCTTCATTATAAGTCAATTAACTCATAATTACTCCTACGTATTTAATTCAATATTCGATTATTGTTTATTCTCTCTCGATCACAATGCTGACTTGAGTGTCGGAGGGGCCTCCCTGGGCAACCCCCTGGAACCCCCTAATATTTTCTTATGTGCAGGCAAGTTCCCAATAGAAGATTTGGAGTTATCTGCCCTAAAAACAACATCATAGATATTCTCAAATCATAAAAGATAATAAATATTATCTATTATCTCCATCAGTGGTGTCCTTGGTGTTCACATTGTACATTGTCCAAATAAGGTGAAAGAGCATTCATGTACACCAGACGATGGCGTTAATTTGAAGTCTGATTATTGCATGTACTTTGCTAGACTAATCAAACTCATGCATACTCACATTGCTGACAACTTATCTGTCAAACCATGACAATTAAGTTGGGTATGGACGACAACCCAGTTAGGCAGTACGAGTCGTCTTGAACCCGATTGGTGGCCAGTCTATGATACTTCCTTGAAAATGGGTTTAATTTGATGCTAGTAAATTAATTTTTCGCTTAATTAAGTTTTGTTCATGATGATTTTTCTCGCTATGGTCCGGAAGGGGAAGCTTGAGCTCATGAACTCGTTAACCAAATGGTGATACATTTGAGATCGTTACACGTGGCAATGTTGATGTCGTTCAAGTACGGTGAGTCTCGGCTGCTCATCCCCAGCTCGCACCCCACATCGGCATACACCCATTGTGTGTCCTCCACGAATAGAAAAGCAGCCGTCGGCACCGTATATCCGCCCAAATGGTTCGCAAATAGATTGTTTGCATTATTGGCGATGACAAATCCTAGAACTTGAGTTCCCTGTTTCTCCAGATGGCACCTGAAGCTCTGGTTTCAGTTCCTGACTCTGGGCCCGATGAATGAGATCACTGTCACTAGCGACAATTTTTTGAATGTTTTTCTGATGTCATAAGCCGCCAGCATGGCTACAATGCTGAGTGGAGCCACACCAAGTGAATCGTCGATGATGGTGAAGCTTAACGGCTCATCCCTATACTTTTCCAGGATTCTAATTTCTATAAGGTTGGTACCCCAATTCTATTGTAAATAAACTTGTAATAGATAGGGTTCTATAAGCTGAGTAGAAGCAGCCAAGTTGAAGAATGCAGAACTCGACTTAAGATTGAAGAGAAGAATCAGCTGTGTGGCAGCTAAGTGAAGTGAATTTAAGTATCAGGTCAAGTGACAGAAAAATTTTCTCAGTCAGCAAACTGACCACAAAATCATTCCAAGATTAGGGGAGGTGACTGTTAAAGGGGTTATGCAATAGAAAGGATCAAAGAAAGCAGAAGAGATTCATTGTTAAGCAAAGTCAATTGTTTGTTGAAAGTAGTTTTGTGTCAGATTGCCATCCATAAAGCTATTCTGCTGAAAGACTGCAAAAAGCAAGGAACCAATAGGATGTCCCTGAAAACCTGCAGAGTTTAAGAAAAGGCTGAAGAGCATTAAATTCAAGGTACAATCTACATCAAACCTATAAGACAAGCCAACGACTAAGAAATGGAGTTTGAAAATGTATATATCTCTTCAACGGGTACATTTTCCAACTGCCACTATAAAAGGCTGAGATTTTAAGAGAGAAGACACTTATGCAATCTGAGACACACAAGAGAAATCAAACAATCTAAGCATAATATCTCTCAAGCATTAAAATCATATCTTCAAGCCTAAAATCGAAGGAAATTAATCAAACATATTCAGTGAAGGAAAGACAACTTCAATTTGTTGAAGAGGAAAATCTTGTTTCAAAGAACAAGGGGTTTGAACTCCAAGGTTGAAGGAGGTGTAGTAAGGTTCCAGTTCAAACTAAAAGGCTTTAGACTCATTGGAGGGCTGTGTGAACAAATCTATGAGTTTGAAGAAGACTGAAGTAGCAAAACAACCATTTTGTGAAGAAGCTGAGTCCCTGGTGTTGAGCCAGCTGTGTGATCAAAACTAAGCTTGGATTGTTACCATTTTGTAACAAAGTCACAGTTACATTAGTGGATTCCTCCAAGGGTTGGAGAGAAGTGGATTAGAGGAATTACTCCATCCTCAAACCACTATAAAATTGATTCTTGCACATTATTATTGTTGTTTGTTTATTTGCTAAGTCAACTGATAATAACTAAGCTTAAAACAAGTGTTGAAAAACATATTTCAAACTAGGGTGAAAGTCTTCCATTGTAAAACCAAGTCTACTGAATATTCAAAGAGTTAACTGAATCTGTTGGGTTATACTATCAACAGCTCAGTCGAGTCTGTTAAGTGGCTAACTCTGTTGTACAAGTAAACTAAGTTGTCCACAAAGGACCTAGCTGACTTGAGTTTAGTCTGAATTTTAAAAGGACTAAAATTGAAAATTTGGTAAAGTCTATTCAACCACCTCCCCTCTAGACTTTATTTATCACCCATTGGGACCTACAAGTGTTATCAGAGAGGTTGGTTTATTGAGCTCCGCACTGGTTACTGAACTAGATCTCATTATTTTCCAAAAGGATACAACACTTTCTATTTTAAAGCTTTTCTTGCAAAACAAGTTTTTATCATGGAAGCAAATCTAACTCGTATTCGATATTTACTGTTGAGGAATTTGATGACTAGAAAATACACATACAGGCACATCTTTCATCCTTACACGATGAGATGATGTTTGTCATTGAGGATGGGCCACTACAAATAATGAAGGTGAATACAGCTGTTAGGGTACCTGCTCTTGAAGTTGCTGCTACTGCACCCGCAGCTGAGGGAGAGGCTGCTGCAGCTCCTGGTTCATGTGGTGGACATGTTGCTGATGTTGTTGTCCTAGTTGTACCTGTTGTACCAAGACCAGCCGTGGTCGAAAAGCCTCGATGCGAGTGGATGAACGAGGATACAGAAGGATACAACTTGGACAATGTTCCCAAGGACATTCTGTATAAAACCCTCGATAAAGCCATGTTCAACAAAGTGAAATCTTGTAAAATGGCTAAATTAATATGTGAGAAATTCACTTTAATCTGTAAAGGATCAGATCAAATTAAAGAGAATAAATTAACTATTGGTGTACAAATGTTTGAAAATTTTAAAATGCTTGCAGGTGAAAGTCTAGATCACCTGGATGTCAGATTCACAGAGATAACCAATGAGCTCTCAGCTCTAGGCGAAGAATATACACAAAAGGAAATGTGTATGAAAATTCTAAGGTCGCTCTCAGCTGAGTGGGAAATGAAGGTGATCGCTTTGAGACATTCAATGGACCTTACAAGAACATCCAACCATGAGATGTTCTCAGACTTAAAGGCTCATGAATTTGATCTCAGAAGAAAGAACCAAGAAGAGACAGTTGTGCCCAAGACAGCTGCACTCATGGCTGGAGAATCTAAAAGAGTTGAATCCAAGGAAGCCATTAACCAGTAGGAGATCACCCTAATGGTAAAGAGATTCAACAAGTTCTTCAACAAGAACTAGAAAAGGAACAAGGGTGCATCATCTAGGAGACACTCAACACGTTCCAAAGCAAGAAAAGATGACCACCTGAGATAACTGACCATCAGAGGACTTAATATGAGAGAGCTGAAAGAGTTGACTTCCAGAAAGCTGAAAGCCTGTGTTGGAATTGCAGACAACCAGGATATTTTGCTGTTGACTGCCCTTATGCACCAGTCAACAAATATAGAAATGAGGAGGAAATAAAAGTCTTCAGGGAAAGAAGACAAGAAAAGAAGAAAGCCATGTTACTTGCTGAAGCTCACACAACCAAGAGTAAGGAACCAGCTGAGTCAGACAACAATGAGGTTGATTACTCCTTAGACACTGAAGAAGAGGCTTTGATATGTCTCATGGACAAAGAACAAGATTCCAAAGACCAAGAAGATGAGTTACATTCTAACTCATATCATTCTAATTATGATGATATGATAGTGACACAAACACTTCATCACCCATGGATCTTTATAATTCTATTGGCAAAATGATCAAAGATTTCAAGCACATAAAATCCTTTCACACAATTTTAAATGAGGAAAACAGTTAGCTCAAAAGCCAAAACTCACAGCTGACTAAGAAGCTGAGTACTCTAAGTTACATAGCTGCTGAGAACACCGAGCTGAAGGCTAAAATAGCTAAGATCCAAGCTGACTTAGCTGAAACAGAAAAAAGAGGGAAAAATATTTGAAAAATGTGATTGCATCATATTCCAAGGCATCTAAATTATTGGATGAATTGATAATGATACAAAATGAAAGTGTAGATAAAACAACCATAGGATTTAATTCCTCAGCGCATGTTTAAGATCCAATAGTGGTTATGGAAAAAGGATCCTCAAGTAATGAGTGAGTCCAAAAATCCAAGGCACCATATATTGCACCTACACCCACTCACAAACACAATCACAACCACGTTGTCATAGGATATGAAGGCAAGGGAAAAAGCCAGCAGAGTATGCTGAGAGGACAGCTGAAACTAAATTCAGAAGAGTCCATCAGCAGACTCCAAACTGGAAATATTCTGTGAAATCAAAGCAGAACTACCGAAAGCCCTAGAGTTTCAGCATAGAAAGCCATATGATGGGAATGGTAGAAATTATCCAAGCTAAGCTGATTGGAACAATCAAATGAGACATCAACCAAGTCCTAAGGGATACAAACCCAAATGGCAAAGACCCCAGACTTAAAATAGGAAAAGGAACTATTATCAGCACACATATACAACAAAGCACAATGCTAATATGCACAAAAGTTTCATTATGTTCCTAAAAAACTAAAGGCACATGCTCACCCACAGGCATACAAACAAAAGAGACAGATGTATAAGCCTAAAGCTCCTAAGCAATTTTCAAATAATCATTATGATTATTGAGACGATAGGTGGCAACCTCTTAGAGTCAATCCTTTTAGCTATAGATTGGTTGGATCACTTTATAGTTCTAACCCCTCAGGACTCAGGCAAGTATGGGTACCTAAAAACTAGGGTTGTTTTTTTGTTTGTGGCAAATGCCACAAACATTTGCAAATATGGGGTAAAAATGGGAGGTTTTGTAGTTTAAAGTGTAGGCGCCCTAGGCATGCGCCCATACCAAGGGTGCCTGCTGCTGTACTTTGTTTTTTTTTTCGTCCCTGCCATGTAGGCGGCAGTCAAACTGGCGCCTACAACCTGATTTTTTAATTATTTTCGAAATTAAAATTTTAAATATAAAAACACAATTTTCGGATATTACTGAATCGAAATATTACTCAATTGAAACACGATTACATAATAAAGTAAACATAATTAAAAAAAACAGCAAGAAAATTACATATTAAAACACTGAAATAAGATACGACATGCCATTACAACATAAGTACGCGAAATCGGTATGCAAACAACAGGAACACTGCACGATCAATCTTGGCATGAAGAAGAACTTCCTTGCTCAGCATTAGATTGTGATGGCAAGTAGCGTTTAGGGTAAGCCGACAAGTTGCTTGAGCCTTGTGTTTCTGGCTCCGGTATCTTAAACAATATTTCAAGCTTATCAAATAAAGGTTCTCCCACCATCATATAAGCATCCGGAGTAACGGTGTCATCACCCTAAAAATTAAAGAAAATGAATGATTAATATACTTACATTACATAATGTTATATAATACAACTCGCATGATGAAAATAAGAATATTTAACTTACCGAACGCCAAATGACCCAGTGAGTTGCCGCTGCGTGCACGAAATTGAGTTTACGATCCCAATATACACCCGGCGTACTTAGCATTTTGGCGAACAAAGTATAGCGGGCTTGAAGATGTTTAACTCATTGATTTACCTCGGCGAACTTGAAATTGCAGAACTGCTCTGGCCTCCAGAATGGCCACACTATTGTTCGTTTCACCAACTACCCAGTTGCCTTTACTCTTCTCGTTTAGTAGTGAATCAACGAGAATGATGTCCATCGGCAATGTCCACCTTGTATTTTTCGCATTATAGAGACTCATCAATAACTGGGAGTTAGGCTTCTGTGGGGATGGTAGAGTGGACCAATTGAACTCATCCATTTAAACGTGGAGTGAAAATAGAAATAATATAATTTTTTTGGGTTGCTAAGGGGACTAGTTCAAGTTGCAATCAAATGAAATTTTTAGCATGTATTTATAGGCGATGTGAAGTATTCATAATGGAATTTTTGTAAATTTGTTAAGTTATTCAAACAAGACCCAACATCTAATACAATTATGTTGACAAGATGTATTACTGGATAAAGCTGACATCTGATAAAGCTTTGTAGACAAGACTAGACATGTGTATAAAGCTTACACCTGATAAAGTTAATGTAGACAAGCTCACACGTGTTTAAAGCTGACAGCTGATAAAAGTATTGTAGATAAGACATATCAATGCAAATGTAGTAAATGTATGTCAGATAAATGTATAATAATAAATGTAATAAAAAGATGCAGACTTAATATTAAATAAGTTGATTCCTTAGTTGTTTTACAATAAGCTCTATGAATAATCCTAAACTCTATGACCCCTAGTGCCACACCTAGGCGGTACCCTCTGTCTAGTACTTCTACGCCTACCAGCATCCGGTTGGTCGTCATGTGCAGAATGTTGTGGCGCGTCCTCATCATCTGCAGCTGATGATGTAGACTCTCTGGTCAACTCACGATATGCACTGATTGTAGGCGAAAATGAGACGGGCGATATGTTAAAATGTGGCGCGTCCTCATCATCTTATGCTTGTATTTAGTATACAAGTGTGTTCCGTCCACACTAATGACCTTGTGGCAATGTCTAAAACCTTCGATGCACGGCCTAAACGCCCAGAAAACATAGCCCAATGTATGCACACCACGTTCGTCTATTTCTTTAGGGAACCACTCCACAATTGTTCCCGGATTGTATTTCTGTAGCGCCCCCATATATTTAGGCAAGTATTGACAAGAGCTCTCCCAAGTCCCATAGACATTTTCCCTCGCCCGTTTCAAGCTATGCCAAACTTTGTTGTATGATATCTCATATCCATATTTGTCCTTCACATTTTGCTGAACATACTTGATATCATACGCCGGATCACACTGCACAATCCCCATAAGATCCTGAGCGATACTATTTTTACACAAGTTTCTATGATCCTTGGAGACGGTGTTCATAACACAACTATGGGGCGGTCCCAACTTGGTAATTTGCCAAATCGAACGTCTTTTAACAAAACTCGATCACAACCACCAATTGCATTGTTGTGATGATAAGCCCGATTTAATAGATCCTGATTGATTATGCTTACAAACAATTTTCCACAATGTCGACATACACTCCACAACACTATACTCACGTCTACCATGACACACCGAAAAATCCTTAACTGCGGACTGCACATGTATTTTATCAACGAAAACCATACCCTTTTTCAACTCACCTTTGTCAGAGTCATAATACATATGTTTTAACGGACATCATCAATATCGCCATCATATTCTTCGAATCCAGAATCAAAAAAGATGATCTTGACAAATTAGGATGAGGAGGAACTACCAAAGGAACATGTCGCTGGGCAGGATGATCCCTTTCATGTACAACATTATTCTCAATATGATCATCACTATCATCACCACGCTCGCTATTATCACTAGGTTCCGAGGGTCCCGTTTTATCGGCAAGTCAACCATCACCCCTAACTGTAGGTCGCTTCTCAACATGCAGAATCAATCCATCCAAATTGCTCGGACTAGGTCTACATGTACTACCCAAACCCATATTTGTCATTCATTGGGTAACCGTAGGTAATTCAGAGTCACCAATAATGTAAGATGCATATTGGTAAAACTCATTTTCCGATGGAATTGGTGGTGGTACAGTTTGATTCAAAATTTCTGATTCAACAAATAGATCTACAGATTTTAAACCAGTTATCGGATCCAAAAAAAATCTAAGTTCCCGATCTCTTTTAATTGGAACCAATCATGAATTATCATTCTCGTAATATTTAGCAGAAACTGTCAACTTGTGGCGGTTTTGATCCAAATCCATAATTTCATACAAAAGTCCTATTAAGTTTGATAGGTCGATACTACGGTCAATATATGATGCTTGTCCTCCAAAATGCACAAATACTCCAATTTTGTCTGACATATCTTCAAAAATTATACAAATATTATTATTTAGAAAATGCCTAAACAGTAATCAATTAAAAAAAAGCAAACATATTAATTAATTTAAAAAGGGCTACACATTATTTATTACAATATTACTATATTACTATATTTAAAAAGGGCTAAACTAACATTATTATATTTTTACCTACAAATTACCAATAAACAATTTATTATTCTAGAAATTTTACTAACAATCTATAAAAGAACCTAAAAATAAACTAACATTTTTTATATTTTTACTATATTATTGTTCTAACATTTTAAAAATACCTACAAATTACCAATAAACTATTTATTATTCTACAAATTTTACTAATAATTTATAAAAATACCTAAAATTGCACAAAAACAAATAATTCTACAAATTACTAATAATTCTACAATCATTCACTATAAAATAAATAATTAACTAAATAAACTAGAAAAATTAAAAATGCACAAAATGTTTGCAAATTACTTGAAATTTTCGGAAATGTGTCTCGACTCAACCGCAATGCGCCGCCGTGCAGCTACTGTCCACCACCATGCGCCGTCATTCCGCTACTGCCCACCACCATGCGCCGCCAATCACCACCACCATGCGCCGCCACCGCCACCACTCACCACCACCCACCACCACTACCACTCACCACCACTCACTACCACTCACCACTCTTGTGATCAGGAAGAAGAAGCTGCCCGTGTAAAAAATGAGAGTAAGGTTTGCTGTGAGGTGAGGGAAAGGGGGCGCCACTATATAGAAGGGTGGACGCCCTTCCTAATGGCGCCCCACAGTGCAGATGTCAGGTACGGCAGGCGCCATTTTGATCGGCGCTTGCCACAGGTTTTAAAAAAACAATTCTGCCATCTTCAGTAAGCGCCCTTGGTAGTGGCGCCCTCCTGGCAGGCGCCAACTCCAAGGGCGCCTACGCCTAAAATTTCCACACCCCGTGATTTCACCTTACTTTTGAAATTGTTTGTGGCATTTGCCACAAACAGAAAAATAACCCTAAAAACTAATTTTCTTGATTGCATGTAGGGGTGGGCATTGGGTCAGGTTTTCGGGTTGGGTACCCGATGTTGTCGGGTAGCAAAAATAGCTACCCGACACCGATCCGATATTTTTGGGTACCTGACTTTTTGGGAACCTGAAAAAATCGGGTACCCACCTAGTTGGGTTTCGGGTACCATTTTTTTTTTTGTAAAATCTTGTTGGGCTTTTAAACATATAAATCTTGTTGGGCTTTTAGAGAAAACATACAAAACCTGTTAGTGGGCTGTTTTGACATATTTAAAATTTTCAATATCCAAAATTATTATCACTAGTAACTACATCATCCCAAATTCCCAATAGTCAAACCCAAATTGCACAAAAAGTTCACACATTAAAATTAAGTCAATACTAGAAACACATTCCAACTAGACAACTAGATCAAAAATCACCACATAATCTAAGTTACACAAAATTGTCTAAGGTACCACATAATCCAAGGTACAAAAATCACCAAATTATCCAAGGTGCACAACATAAAAATGTTAACAACCAAGCACAATTCAACATAAAAATTACAACACTTGAATATTTCTTTAACAAATTCATGGTATTCCTAATTTTCCAATTGCCACCATCCAACTCCACCAACATTATGCGTCAACGCCTTGTTCGGTTGTTCCTATCAAATATATAAAAGAAGAATAACAGTTTTAGTTAGTAATACCTTAATCTAAAATGGAACAACATGGTAATTACAAATTAGTAACTAATAAGCATGGAACTAAGATGTAGAAGATAAACAAATGGAAGCCTTGTTAAACTAAGACGTGTGGTTCAATCAAATATCGACAATGTTTGAATCTATCCCCAACTTCGACAATTCTACAAAGAAAAATAAAGAATCAAGATATAAGTTATGATTTAGAAAATTAAAAATATAGACATAATAAATTGAATTAAAAAAACAACAATATAAAGTAAATTTATAAATGACACATACCTTGATCAAACAATTCCACTTCACTCAAGTCCTTCTCTGCAGTTAATGGATTGGCATTCAAATGAAGCCAATATTGAGCACAAAGAAGAGCTTGAACTATTCTAGGAGACAAAGAACTCCTGAATGCATCAAGAACACGCCCACTAGTGCTAAATGCGGCCTTTGAAGCAACTATGGAGATAGGTACACCTAATATATCCTGAGCTATCTTGGAGAGAATAGGTAACCCGTGAGAATTCTCTTTCCACCATTTAAGTATGTCAAACTCTCCATTATCCTCCTCAAGGTCCTCACTCAAATATTTCTCCAACTCCGATTTCACATATTCACTTCTTCCTCCACTCTTATATCTACTATTGAATTGATCTATCATAAAAGTCCTACTTGAAAATTGAGAGGTACTCACATCTTTCACAAAACGACTTGTAGAAGATATTGAACTTGATGGAGGGGTTGCATGTCTCAAACTATCATATCTCAACTTATATTCCTCAAACAATCTTTGAAAATCATTCCTTACCTTGTTTTTCATCATCTTACATTTTGCAATATCTTTGTACAATTCATCAAACGAAAACTCAAGGAACAATTTAGAACGTGGATCAAGGATCACCGCATAATACAAAATCATGTTCATTTTTTCAATTGATCCCCAATATTTTTCAAATTTTTCTTTCATCTTACTAGACATCTCACTCAATTCAAAGTCATGACTCTCCAACTATTGTCTAAGAAGTATTTCGACTGAGCTTATTTCATGAAATACACGGTTAGTTGTGACATATAGTGAACCAGAAATGCATAGAGTGAGCTTGTAGAAATGGCCTAAAAATTTCAATAATAAGCTAGCCCTTTCCCAATCATAATCCATTGGGACCACTTCATAATGTGGCTTTGAAAGATCAATTACATAGGCAAGATCAACATCTATATAAGCATCAAATGCTCTTCTAAGGCATGTTGCAGACTCCAACATCAAGTAGGTGGAATTCCACCTAGTAGGCACATCCAAGGTTATTTGTTTCTAATTTTTCCATACTAACACATTCTAAAATCCTTTTGTACCTGGCTGGAGAATTTCTAATATACCTTACGGCTCCTCTAATACGCGAAATAGCCAAATGCTCATCCTTGCTCTTCAAACCATCCTACACAACAAGATTCACAATATGTGCAATGCATCTCATGTGTACATACCTCCCACCTAGAAGATTTCTACCCCAATTATCAAATTTCTTAAGCAAGTATGTGATAGCACTATCATTAGAAGAAGCATTATCAACTGTAACTGTGAAAACTCTATCAATACCCCACTCAAGCAAACATTTTTCAACCCCTTTACCTACTTCCTCACTCTTATGTCCAGTAATTGGACAAAAATTCAAGATTTGCTTTTGCAATTTCCAGTCATCATCAACGAAATGTGCAGTGAGACACATGTAGTTCACTCTATGAATGATGTCCAAGTTCTGTGGTGATGGAAATTCTTTGGGAGTGTTTCTAAATAAATGTTTTCAAGCTCTCTTTTTCATCTACATAAAATTTGTAGATGTCTCTTGTTACAGTTCTTCTTGATGGAATCAGGAACATGGGACATGCAACCGACATAAAGCACCTAAAGTCAATGTTATCAACAGTTTTAAAGGGAATCTCATCAACAATCAACCAATACCTTAATACCTCTGTTACTTTAGTTTGATCAATTTTCCATGCAACCATATGTGATTCACCCACTTGACTAGATGTTTGAAATCCAATTCGGGTTTGACTAGTTACGTCTTCATGAGATTTTTTCTTGCAAGATTCAAAATGATTTTTGAAAGATGTAGTCCCATGTATTTTTGGATCAACTTTACTCTCGCTAACACATTATTCGCATCTAGCGTTTTGTACCTTCTCAACATCACAAAAGAATTTTCTAAATGTTCCTAATATTGAGACCTAGATGCAACTTATTTCCTCACTCTTTTTTTGGATTGAGGTGTGTCTTCCCTATCTTCTCGATCATATTCATTTCCTATACCTTGATCAAAATCAAAATCCTCCATTTCATTAGAATGAGCAAAAACATTTTGATTAGAAATATTACCAATCTCTTCTCTAGTATTATCTCTTGGTAAATTTCCACTCCCAGCGGCAGCAACTATGTTTTTCGGTTGTGAAGCCGACATACTGAAAAAATTTCAAACAAATGTTTTAGAACTTATAAACATTATAATTTACACCAAAACAAACATTTTTTTTAGAAATTAAAAAAATTTACATGGCCAGAAATTACACATAATATTCAAACAAACAAATATTTGCACAACCAAAAATTTATATATAACATTACAATACTAGAAATTACACAGCCAGAAATTAAAATTCCAAACAAATAATATTCAAACAAACATTTTTTTTCAGAGATTACACAGTTACAACTTACATGGCCAAACAAACATTAAAATTTAACAACAGAAAAAAAAATTAAAACTAAAATTACAACTTACACAGTAACAAACATTACACAGTTACAACTTACAATTTACAAGAATACAAAGCCAAATTTAAAATTTCAAACAAATAATATTCTTTGATTTTAATTTACCAACATAAATTAAAATTTGAGATAATTTTTAAAGAGTTTTAAACAACCCCATTACAATTTATGAATTTACACCAAAAAATAAAATATTACCTGCCGCCTGCCATTGCCGGTGCCGAGGAAGAGAAAGGAAATGATGGGGATGGCCGAACTACTGAAGGAAGGAGTTTGAGAAAATATTTCTTCTGCCTTTCTCACGAGTCGTAAGCTCTAAACATAAATTGAGAAAGAATGGTCAAATTGGTCAACAATTGTGGCTTTCTATTTTTAGTTTTTTTTTAAATAATTGAGTACCCGAACGGGTATATGGGTTTCACTTAAACAACCCGATCCCTGACCCGTGTTTTAGAAATCGAGTATCGGGTTACCCAAAACCTAATAATATTTAAAAATACCCAACCCGATCGGGTATTATCCGATCGGGTTGGATGGGTACCCGAAAACCCGACTCCGAATGCCCACCCCTAATTGCGGGTTCAAAGAAAACGAAAGTGCAAGGAACCTGGTACATGATACTGGTTGTTCCAGACATATGACTGCAACAAGAAAAAACTTTTAAATTTCAAGGAAATGAGAGGAGCTAAAGTCATATTCAAATGAAATGAAGCTCCAGGGAAGATCAAAGGCAATCAACAAGCTTGCAAGGAGTCATCTTGTGGAAGGATTGACTGACTCAATATGTAATAAGGAAAACATTTGTGATGCATGCCATATGGGAAAGCAAATTAAGTCATCTTTCAAGGACAAGCCAAATCTTCTTCAACTAGGATATTACATTTATTTTTGTTAGGAAAATTTATGTTTAGATTTTGATGATACCATGTAAAACTTAAAATAAGAAGTTGGCACCCCCATTTTCTTTGTAATTCAACTTGTAATAGATAGGAATGTATGAGCTGAGTTAGAATCAGCTAAGTTGAAGATTACAAGGGTCGACTGAAGATTGAAGAAAAGACCCAGCTGTGTGTCAGCTGTGTGAAGCCAAGTCAAGGATCAGTCAAGTGATAGAAAAGTTGTCTCAGTTAGTTGACTGATAGCTAAGACATTCCAAGATGACTAGAATCGAATGTCAAAAGGGTATGCAGCAGCCAAGACTTGAAGAAAGCTGATAGAGATCCGTTGTTAACACAAGTGAAGGATTTGCTGGAAATAGGCATGTGTTAGGCTGCCTGCAATAAAGTTGTTTTGCTGAAAGAGTGCAAAAACCAAGGAACCAATGGGATGTACCTGAAAACCTGTAGAGACCAAGGAAAGACTGCATAGCATTAAAATCATGGTACGATCCTCATTAATGATGCAAGGACAGGACATGCCAACAACCTATGAGTGAGATTTGAAACATATGTCTATCTTTTCAACGGACATATTTTCTAATCTGCACTATAAAAGACTGAGGAAGCAAGTGAGAGAAGGTTACCAATTACTAATTTCATAAGACTATCAAGCATTTAAGCAAGCAAAACCTGCAAAATACTCTCAAGCTTTCAAAGATAATCCTCAAGCCTAAAATCGAAGGATCTCAATCCAACACACTCAGTGAAAGAAAGATTACTTCATCAAGTTGAAGAGGAAATTTGTTTGAAGAAAAAAAGGGATCTACTCTCTAAGGTTGAAGGACAAGTAGTAAGGTTCAAGTTCGAACCAGAAGCTTTGGGCTCGTTGGAAGGCTGTGTGATCAATTCCAAGAGTTCGAGGGAGCTAAAGTAGTGAGACAACTATTTTGTGAGAAAGCTGAGTCCCAAGAGCAGCCAGCTGTGTGATCAAGGTTGAATCGGACTATTGACTGCTTTGTAACCAAGATCTGTTACTTAGTGGATTCCTCCAGGAGTTGGAGAATAGTGGATTAGAGGAATTACCCCATCGAAACACTATAAAATTGCTTGTGTCTTATTTACTTACAACAGTTTAATTTCTTGCATATCTTTTATATATGTTGTTAAGTTATATCTGCTGAACTCAACTAAAAATAACCATTGCTAAAAACAAGTGTTGAAAAACATTTTTAAAACAACAACGGTGAAAAGTCTTCCGTTGAACAAAACCCAAATCAACTGTAAATTTAAGTGTTAGCTAATACCAGCTAAGTTATACTATCAATAGCTCAGTTGAGTCTGTTGAGTGGGTAACTTTACTGAAGTAAGCCAACCTAGTTGTTCCTCAAGGACTAAGCTAATTTGTGATTAACTAAAAAAATATTTAAAAGGACTAAATCAAAAATTTGGTAAGGTTTATTCAACCCGCCTTCTAAACCTTACTACTCACCCGTTGGGACCTACAATTGCACATGGATTTATTTGGTTCTGTATACCAGCTAGTATCAGTGGAAAGAAATACACCTTAGTGGTGGTGGATGATTATTCGAGATACACATGGACAATCTTTAGGTGTAAAAAGAAGGAATCCTTGCAGAAACTACCTCAGCTGATGAGAAGAGTTCAAAATGATAATAGTCAAACCATTATAAAGATAAGGACTGACAGGGGAGCTGAGTATGTCAATGGGATTATAACTCAGTATTGCATAGAAAATGGTATTGCTCATGAGTTGTCAGCCGCAAGAACTCTACATCGGAATGGAGTAGCTGAAAGAAGGAACATAACTTTCAAGGAAGCTGCAAGAATCATGTTAGCTGAAGCTGGATTGCCTAAAATATTTTGGGCTGAAGCCATTAATATTGCTTGCTACACTCAGAATAGGTGTATGATCAATAGGCAAATGTTCAAAACCCCTTATGAAATTTGGACAAGGAGGAAGCCAAATGTTGGATATTTTCATATCTTTGGATGTAAGTGCTTCATTCACAACAATGGCAAGGACAACTTGAAAGCTTTTGATGCTAAAGTTGATGAAGGTATCTTTTTGGGATTCTCAACTGAGAGTAAAGCTTTTAGAGTGCTGAACAAGAGGACTATGTCATAAAAGAGTATTTCCATGTGGTTTTTGATGAACCAAATGTTAATGGAGAAGACATTGATGAGTTAGCTGATAAGATGAATCAGCCAACTGTTCAGAAGAGTCCCTATGATGAGGCAGATATCAGAAGACCACCCAGATGAAAATGAGATAGCTGAATCTCAAAGACAGCTGGAAAGTCTGCAGCTAAATAATGATGAGGAAGTTGTTCAAGACAACTTTGCTGCAAGAAGACTAAATCTAGCAGAGTTAGTCCAACCAGATGCGAGATGGTTGAGAGACGATCCTCTAGAGCTTATCACTGGAGGTGTTAGAGAAGGATTAAGAACTAGATCCAGAACTCAACATGAAGTCATGTTCACTTGTTTCATTTCCCAGATTGAGCCTAAGGATGTGTCACAAGCATTGGATTACACACATTGAATTCTAGCTATGCAGGAGGAGCTGAATCAATTTAAGAGAAATAAAGTTTGGGAATTAGTTCAAAGGTCTACCAACCAAATGTTATTGGTACAAAGTGGGTATTCAGAAACAAGATGAATCAATAGGGATCTTTAGTGAGAAAAAAAAAAGCAATATTGGTAGCCAAAAGGCATTGCCAAGAAGAGGGCATCGATTTTGGTGAAACCTTTGCTCCTGTTCCAAGATTGAAGGCTATAAGGATGTTTCTTGCTTATGCTGCACACAAGAACTTCACTGTCTATCAAATGGATGTGAAGAGTGCATTTTTGAATTGACTTTTGGAAGAAGAAGTCTATGTAGAACAACCTCCAGGTTTTGAGCAGGAGATAAATTCTACAAGCTCAAGAAGGCAATATATGGTTTGAAACAAGCACTAAAAGCCTGGTATGACACATTGTCTCAGTTGACAATAGATTCACCAAAGGCAAAGCTGATAGGACACTCTTCAGAATTCAAGATGGGGACATTGCAAGAAAAAAAAGCTAATAAACATCGGTTATTAACCGATGTCTAATGAAGAAAAAAACCGATGTTGAAACCCCTGTTGTTAAAGGGGGTTTTCAACGTTGATTTTTCACCGATGTCAATAATTGAAACAACATCGGGGAAAAATGATGTGTATTAAGAAAAATAAGCGATGTTAAAGGCACTGTTTGTTAAAGCGCAAACTATTTAACAACAGTTTTCCACCGATGTTATTTCATATAACGACATCAATTTTAACATCGGTTTTTAACCGATGTGGATTCTTGAAACCACAACGGCTTGTCGGTGTTGTTTTGGATTAAATTATTTAAATGACATCGTTTTTAAACCGATGTTTTTATTAGAATAACCGTTGTCATTATATTTTAACACATCACTTTATAACCGATGTTCGTTTTTTAACCTGATTTCATTTTTCTCAACAATATTGTATTTATTCACCCCTCTAATTAACGACAATAGTACCAATATTCACCAATCTAAATCAACCAACAATCAATTACAATCGAAATTAACAAATATAACCTGCATTAAGCCATCCATTCAAAATGTGCACAACGAATATATGTAAAGGCCAAAATGTGGCTATACAAACGAGTACTTAAAAGCCAAAATGTTGCAACATCCTCACATTCCTAATTTGTCAACTTACAATGCAAATCTTTTCTAGTAAAGTTTTTAAACAAAATTCAATGGGTGCTAGTAGAAATGGAACAGACGCATTCTGAAACATCATTCGATCCCGCTGGTACATAAATATCCTTCAACCACGCTGGTACAGGCTTCAGCCCTTGGTTACCTAAACAAAAGATTCAAAGTCTCATCATCTTCAATTGATTAAATGCAGAACCAGAGTCATAACATAAGAGATCTTATTTCAGAATGATTTCCTTATTGAAGCTCATGCATTTGACAAAAAGTCAAAAAGCTGAATAACAAAATAACGGATCAAAAGCATATTCTCTAATGCTGACAACCAAAATAGTCGAAAACACCAAAAGTTGGTAACAACTTAAAATTAGAATACGATACGAATTTAACTTAAATATTCTATGAACAAAGCTCCGCAAATTTTCCAGATCCACAGATAAAAAGCTTCATCAAACAATTTTTGATTAGAAGTCAAAAAAGATTCAACATCTCCCATAAGGAGATATGAATCTAAAAAACAAGAGAACACATATTTATATATCCAGGAGATCTGAATCTAAAAAGCAAGAGAACATAGATTTTGTGGGTGCATGAGTTTATGATCTTCTTTTCGAGTACATGATATGCTTTCTACAATGACCAATCTCACTGAAGAGACTTAATAAACATCGGTCTTTGAAAAGAAAATATAAAATAAATAATATCATAAATACAAGGCATAAAAAGAATTTGATAGGAATACAACATACCACATGAGGGTCTGTAATTGTTTCCAAGGATGAATCTTGAATTATTGAAATTACAGGTACCATAAATGCCCATGACCCTCCAAGAACAGTAGGCAATCGTGTTCAAAACAATGTCTGCAGCAGTGTGTTTATTCCTCCAACAAATAACAAAGTTTAAACTACCCTCACTTTATCATCCTGATTTACAAACACCAAAAGTAAAATCACTAAACAACATTAGCCATAAAATCTTGATTTAAACTCCACAACCCCAAATCCTAAGAAAACAAGAATCTTTACAAATCAAGAAATCAACAACATAAATAAAATTAATTTATGGCGATTTGCTTACGTCATTTCCGCCCATTAACGGAACAAGAAAAGAAGGAATCGTCACAACAATCCCTGCCAAAATATAATGCTGAAATCCAAGTGCTATTGCCTCCCCTGTTTATCACAGGCATAAAATCAAACAAGAAACATGCTAAATACTAATGAATACACAAGAATGTTAAAAGAAAACAAAAGGCAAAAAACAAGACCTAGCATACCCCAAGAAGGATTATAATCAATGCAATACTCTACCTTGAAGTTGGTCTATTGGAGGATGGCTTATTTCCTTTGGTTTTGGAGCAGCAGCCATGACAGTAAACTCACTTTTCCCTACAAGCCTTTCCTTATTTCTCCAAAATTTTCAAAAGGGCATTCACCAAATCAGTCGAAATATGGAGTCTTGGCATGCAAAGCAACGTGATAGACTAAAGAGAGAAAACATAACATAATTATTAAACAACACCCCAAAAAAAAACCTATAGTATATAATGCAGTCATTATTTAAATAGATTAATAATCAGCAAAACTTACTGAAATGGACAGACTAATCATACATACATATACATGTAATAAACAGAATGGAATAAATCTAGAAATGACAAACTCTGGATTTATTAAAGCATCTTTGTAGTCCAAAGAAGATCGTGGAATATTAAGATCTCCGGAGTTTGACTTGTAAGAGGAAAAATAACATGGCTCAGATACAATTAAGAAAGCATCCAACAAAAAACATCAATAGAAAGATCAGCAAACATACCGGTGAACATTATTGATATGCTTGTTTTATCTTTCACACTAGTGTATCCCCAGACACATCCACTGGATCAAGAACAACAAGACCAGATCCACCCTCCATAGTTAAATCCTTGAGAAGGCCCCTTATCCATCCGCCATCTTTTTTTTATGCATACCAATAGAAAAACAAACATAAGAAATGTGATTTATCATATTCCTGCATAAAGAATAATAATAAAAATACTGATAAGTATAATAATAATAATAACAAATGCAGTGACTAGTTTTAAAATCATTAGTAAGCTTGAAGGGTCTTCCAACAGGAATATCCTTTGATATCCACAGTAAACAAAGACACCCATTGATGAGTTTAAAATATACGTGCATTTGAGGGCTTAAAATGATATATATTTGATGCATTTGCACGCATATTCAATATGTTTTGCTTGGTTTCCCTTGTTGGTCGTGATACTACGTACTCTTGTGAATTTTGCAGAAAATGGAGCTAAATTGGATAAAAAGAGATATCACATTCTAAAGTATAGGTCAAGAGCTAATTTACGAGGAAAAATATGAGGGAGAGAAGAATGGAAGGTCAAACAAAAGGAATTTTCCTTCAAAAACGTCAAAATGCGCTAACAGTTTCAGCACTGGCAGAGTTCATTATTGTGGCCATAACTTCCTCTGAAAAATTGACATTGAGGTGATTCAAGTGGCCATGGAAAGCTAAGAGAATTATCTATAACTTTCATGAATACCCCGAGATCAAATTCGGATCGCACGACCCGTCCGTGTGGGTTGACACGGTCGTACGATGTAACTGAGGCTGAATTGGTCTCCTTTTCCTACTCAAACTCTACAAGCAATCTCTCCAAGCATCTATAAAAGGGACCCAAGGCTATGCACGAAAAATCATCATCCAACATCACTCTCTACATAGAAAACACATCAAATAACACAGGAACGAATGAATCAAAGAGCTTCTGAGAGCAAAAGTGGATTTATATCATATATGATTACTTATTTTCTTAATTAATTCATGCGTTCTATTTTATGAATTCGAGTGCTTATTTATAATTGTTTTTTATCTGATATATAATTTGCATGTCATACTTCTAGTCCATAATCCGGGAGGTGAGTTCTAGTAAGACGAAAATCGAATTCAGACATGAAATATGTGTGACAAGCGTGTTTGTGGGGAGTCATTTAATTCACAAATCTTTTGGGAGTTAATAAGAATTGTAACGATCCGAGAGGACTACAATTGTTATTAATCAACTGTTTACGTACCACCTGACCAGGGGAGTAAATGATATTAGGAATTTGAACCCATAGAATTGCATGAATGGGTTTCTAAAACTTTATTGGCATTTAATATTGAAGAAGCATGTTGATATTATGTGCCTAAGGTTGCTCCTAATAATGTTGAAAATACTTGTGGGGTTCACATATTTATATTTAAGTTCTTTCTTTAATTTTTGATTTTTAAGGATTAAATAAACTCAAATTTTCGGTCGCTTCAATAAACTTGGGATACGATATTATTATAGCCTAAGTGTTTCGAGCTTCAATCCCTGAGGAATACGACCTTGCTTGCAATTATTCTATAAACTACACTGTACACTTGCAGTTGTGTGAACCAAAACAAATTTTTGGCGAACAAGTTTTTGGCGCCGTTGCCGGGGATTGATTAGATTCTACTTAGATATAATAATAAGTAATCCAATCTTAATTGAAGCATATTTTTTGTAATTTTTTTATTTTTTTATTTTTTTCTTTTTTCGCTTTTTTTTTTTTTTTTTCTTCTTCGTTTCTAACACCGTTTTTGTTGAGTGCGAGACTGGAATCTTTGTAGATACAAGAAGACCAAGTCGCTGCTACATTGGGAGGCCAATGTCAAAAGGGCAAATTCCCAGGCGATACTTAATCCGAGAAAATAGAGCAACGCCATTCGTCTGATGGATAATAAAGAATATGAGGTCTCAATGATTTCAACCGACGCGGTTCAACGAAAGCGATGCTAGAAATCTGAGTCTGGCTGAAGACGAAAAATTTAGAGCTTTGTAGGAGGCAACCCAGACGTCGTGAAAAACCCGCGGATAAAAAAAAAAAAAAAAATCTGAAAAAAAAATGAAAAAGAATTTTTTTTAAAAAAACAGAAAAAAATATTCTGAAAAAAAAGAAAAAGAAAATTTTGAAAAAAAAATTGAAAAAAAAAACGAAAAAAAAAACAGACGCACACGGGCATGTGGACGCACGCGAACCAACCGTACGATCTGCTCCTTCAGTTTCCGAATTGACGGACGAGCTCCCGGCTTCATCGAAACTATCCATGTAAGTATTTATTACGCATTCCTCTTTCTTTTGATAATTTCCTCATATGTTCGAGACGAAGCGTATTTTAAGTTTGAGGGATTGTCAAGAATGTTATTCTAGTACTGTTGCATTTTGCATTGCATTTAGGACTGCATGTAGAAGCACTTACATTGTTAATTTTTGAAAAACAAAACTCGATTTTTCTGTTTATTTTTGTTTTTTATTTTAGCACGTTTAATTGCTTATGTGTGTGGTTTTAATTCAGTTTTTATGCCCAGCTCCCTATGATTTTACTATGAATATTTTATGGCATGGGATAACTTACTTGGGGGATAATGTAATAAATTCTTGGGAGAAAAGTTAATCATCTGCTTGGCATATGTTAAGAAAATTGGGTATTTGAGCGTGTTGCGAAAAATAAGTCTGTGAGCTTTTGTGTCTTAAACTGCTTTATATTATGCAGACTTATTTTTGTCTTGAGTGTGTCATTCATGATTGCTAGAACTCTAGAACTTGTTCTGGTATCTTCATCAAAGCCATGTGTGTGTGCAATTTTTGAAAATGATCTAAGGCCATCTTTGTTTGGCCTACTTAGCCTAAAAAAGCCTACCTATGAACTCATGATTCCCTAGTTAGCCAAGTTTGAGCCATAACTTTTATTCTGAGCCACATTGATCTTTAAAATTTACATGTTTTTATCCCTACAAATTCTTGAGCTTATAGAAAATGAATAAGTTTGGGGGAGATGTGGTGAAAATTTCTGAAAAAGAGAGGAAGTTGGTAAAAGAAAGAGGGATGAGCAGTGTCTAGATAAATGGAAAAAAAATACATGAAGCTCGAAAAAGAAAGAAATATCTCTGAAAAAGAAGAGAAAAATTGAGCAAAAGAGTATTCTGAAAAAAAAAGAGCTTGAGGCTATTAAAAAAAAAAAGAGCTTGAGAAATAAGGGTGGAATTGAGTTGAAAAAGAAAACTGATATTATATTAAAATTGGGTTGGTGAATTGCAAGTTTGTATGCTTAAATTCTATTTGCTCAAGTCAAGTCACTTAATCCAAATTTCTCTACCCTTACCAAAGAGCCTACATTACAACCTAATAAAAAGTCCTTTTTGATTCTAAGATTGTGCATACAAAAGTGGTAGAGATGTTAGACGATTTGCAAGCTTATGGTAGTTCTACATTCACTGAATTGAATTTGAGCGTAAACACTATCCATACACTTCTGAGAGTCGAGTGATACACTATCTTCTTGTGAGTCGCGATGTCGAATACCCAAGAGAGTATTGATTATGCCGAGTTTATGAGTGATGACTTCTTGATGATGAGTTACATGGTTTCCTTGATTACGGAGTCGAATGCTATTTAATGTTTATAGTGTTCTTGGGTGTTCTTTCGTTTTTACCCCTTATATTATTTTTCTTAATTTACTCGAGGACGAGCAATGCTTTAAGTTTGGGGGATTTTTATGAGTGTAAAATATACGTGCATTTGAGGGCTTAAAATGATATATATTTGATGCATTTGCACGCATATTCAATATGTTTTGCATGGTTTCCCTTGTTGGGCGTGATACTCCGTACTCTTGTGAATTTTGCAGAAAATGGAGCTAAATCGGATAAAACGAGATATCAGATTCTAAAATATAGGTCAAGAGCTAATGTACGAGCAAAAATATGAGGGATAGAAGCATGGAAGGTCAAACAAAAGGAATTTTCCTTCAAAAACGTCAAAACGCGCTAACAGTTTCCAGCACTGGCAGGATTCAGTATTTTGGCCATAACTTCCTCTACAAAATTGATACGGAGGTGATTCAAGTTGCCATGGAAAGCTAAGAGAAATATCTACAACTTTCATGAACACCCCGAGATAAAATTCGGATCGCATGACCCGGCCATGTGGGTTGACACGATCGTACGATGTAACTGGGGCTAAATTGGTCTCCTTTTCCTACTCAAACTCTGCAAGTGATCTCTCCAAGCATCTATATTAGGGACCCAAGGCTATGTACGAAAAATCATCATCCAACATCACTCTCTACATAGAAAACACACCAAATAACACAGGAACGAAGGAATCAAAAAGCTTCTGAGAGCAAAAGGCTAGGTCGCGAAGAACACCACAAGACTTTCGCATCTAGGAAGCACAAGAGCTTCGAGGGCTTGGAGGGAGAATCCATCCTGACAAGAAGGGATTTTCTTTCTATGTTTAAGAACTCTTGTCTGTTTCTTATATGATGTCATAATGTTGATTCGGATTTGTCTATGAGTTTGTAACAGAGTGTGGGAGACCTCACAAACTTGAAGTTAGGAGGCGAAAAAGAGAATGTAACAGAATAACAGAGTGGGGTTGACAAGGCTCAAACGATTAAGATTGTCTCAACTAAAATCCCAACTACGTTGTAGGCCGATGAAGCTGCTGATGCAGCTAAGGCAAAGGATGGACAAGAGGCCGTGGCAGTTAAGATTGTTGGCCTTGAAAGTGCAATCCAAGAGGTTGAGACCTCGAAGGATGCCACTGACGACCCCGAAACAGCTTCATCTGTTGAAGGGAATATCCACGACCCTATTGCAGTAGAGTCTGCTAAAGGGAATGTTGAAGGCCCCATAGTGGTTGAGACTATTGTTGAGGATAATGAAGGCCCAAAGGAGGTTGAGACGTCCTTCGGTAAAATGGCCGAAAAAGAAAAAAATGTTCGCTCATCACCTAGAGTCAACTGAGATGGAATAGTTTAGTGCTTTACATGACTCTAAGAAGAAATGTCACTGTAAAACTTCTTGAGTACAGAACACGAAGCTGAGTCCGCTCAAAAAGAAAAACCAGTAGAGGACTCAGATATCAAGGAGATTATTGCAAAAATGCGAGAGGCAAACGAGAAAGTTGCTCGCTCAAAATTTACTTTGGTAGAAGGCCCACCCTCTATGGTGCCATCACCATCCCATGACGCTGCTGAGGCAGCTGAGGCCGAGGTTACTCAAAAGCAAAAACAAACTGAGTCCAATGAAACTGTTAAGACAATCGAGGATCGATTAGCTCAGTTAACACAACAGAATCGCCGATGAAGTAAAAAAGCTTGATTTGAGGCACACACAGCTGAAGCAAGTATCAAGGACAAAGGAAAAGCTCCCGAAGAAGGAGTGGGAGAAATTCCTCTTATCCTAGATGATCTGTTCTCAAACTACTTCCCTTTTGTAGCTGAGGTACCCCTTGAGATAGAATCATTTCCGAAAGTGCCAAGTATACCATGGAAATCCACCCTAATGAATTTAAAGCTCCAGATGATCTCAGAGTTGTGTCGTTTGGATTTGACTTCGATGTTATATGGCCATAAGAGTAGTCAACTGATTCAATAGACTTTTGAAGTGCCTTCAATGATATATGCGCTGAAATAGAAAACATGGAGAAGGGATTTGCTGCTCTTAACCAATGGCTGGATAATCATGATGCAACAATTTTGGGAGATATGCGTGTACTTGATCAAGATTTTCTTACCACAAGCGTACGATATCAAGTTTTAGTATAGTATTAAAAGCAGGATTAGTATAGTTTACTAAGTACTGTAATTATAATAGCTTAATTCTAGATAATTGAAAGAGATGGATTTTGTTAGACCAGGAAGAAAACTAAAAATTAAACTAACAAATTGGTTCAGACAAATTATAAAACTCTTATGATATGAATTCTAGAGGGTTCATTCACCTAGTTATCCCCTATGTTCTCAATCCAGTTTATTAATCACACGTTATTAATCTATAAACCCAATATTCCTACCATTTATCACTTCCTCTCTTGAGCGCCAAGTGATTCTAGGTTTCAATCCTGATTTCGATATCTCTATAAAAATCATAAATTAAACCCTAATGCGCTCAATGAACATTCTATTGCGGACTTCGAAGAATTCATAAACCTCTCGATTCTATAAAACCCTAAGTTATGCTATTCTATGGCCAGGTGTTCAATTACCTCTCTGGAGTATCAAATCAAACACACCAAACAATCTAAATTATTGATCAGATAATCCAGATGCAATCAATTCAAATAGCACAAATAGATTAAATAACATGTTAATCTCATAAACTTTAAATCAAAACATAGGTTCAAACATAAGTTACATCAATACCTTAGAAAAATAATTTTAGTTCATAATGGATGTACAAAAACCCATGAATAAGTAATTATACATCTTAAGAATCGACCAAGAAAAACAAAGAAGGAATTCAAAAGAGAAGAGAATGAATCCTCTGTGTGTCCAGATGAGAGATGCCTTCAATTGTCATCCCGAACCATAGCTCTGTGTTTCTTCCCTTGCGTTGTGCTCAAAATAATATCCAACCCTTGTTTCGTGCGTCATTCCTTGTATTTACAGGCCCAAAAACCACAAAACCCCAAAAAATATAAAATAGCCCAAGCCTGCCCATCGACGCACGCTGTATCGTGCTCTAGCTAGCGTTGCGATGCGTCTGCGTGTGGTGTCTGTATCATTTTGGCACTCTCCGCTGTGGCGCTCGTGTATTGTGCGATGTTTCTCCATATTTCTATTCTTCAAATATAATTTCTTCCTTCCAAACAAGTTTTTCCTCGTTTTAGATAAATTTTGGCTACCATAATCTGTATCGACTCCCTAATAACAACTAATGAAATAAAATGGACTCAACCAAACTAAAAACACCCAAAAACAACGCAAAATCCTATTCTAGAATACTCAATACATTGGTATAAAACCAACTTAACAACAATGTTAAGAATCAGGGAATGGACAACTCAAACAAAGGCACTTCGAAGAGAACATCCATGTTTGCGAAGCTAGTGATTTGGAGTGCTGAAAATGCTAAAAATTTCAGAGGCAAAGGGATCACATATTCAGGATGGCCTAGGAACACAACATATATGGAGTTGCTGAGGGCTCAACATAAGCAAGACCTTCTGAAGACTGAAGCCAATCAGCGCATAGAGATGATGGTTATGAACGCAAAAATGAAGATTATGGCTGTTGAAATGAAGGCTCTATGATCAGAACATAGAATAGCTCACTCTGCAACTCATGAGAAACTGGATCTTATCCTGGGTTAATCTTCTCAGAAATTTCTCCCTGGTGATGATGCCAAAAAGGGGGAAAATAAAGGATTAATCAAAGGAGAAGCAAGTAAAGGAGAAATAAGTGATATTAAGGGGGAAGGATCCATTAAGAATCCCCCTCTGAAAATTATGCCTGAAAAATCCCCACTTGGCTCATCCACCAGCTCACACATTAGTCAGCCGTCGCAAGGCTTAGCAGCTGAAGAGAAAGCTGAGTGAGCTTTTAAGAAGACTCGAGAAGCTATTGAAGATGACTTTGCCAAAGTAGATGAAAGGTAACATGGTCGCATAGAAGGTTCAAAAGCCAAGTTCGACGGTCCCCCAACAGGGTTACTCAAAGACTCTCAGCAGTGAAGCTCTATCAAGAGCTTGCTCCTGCTCCTGATGCAGATCTGAGCCAAGATCATTAGAGGAATTCTAGACGCATAAATTTGAAGAATTTTTCAAGGGAATGACTCTGAAGGAGGCTTGGGATTTGTACTGGGAAAAAGTTTGGAATAATGTCAATCAGCCGAGAAACAACAGACTCCACGAAGCAGTTAACAAACTTCGAGGGCTCAACATGTGCAGTACACTCCCAGAGGAGGAGCTGACTTGGACGAAAAATGGGAAGAAGTGGTGGAAGAGGCAGATGTACTCCACTAGCAAGGCCAAGAGGTATCACATATATTAATCCCCAGAAGAAAGACATGTTGTACTGAGCTGGGCTGAACGAACTTGAAAATAGAGAAGTGACCAGGAGGAATGAGGAGATGAGAATGAGGCAATAAGAAGAAAGAAAAAGGCTAGATCGCGAGTGGGAGAAAAAGAAGAAGAGAAGACCCAACTGCAAAAAGAGCCTATGAGAAGAAGATGGAAAGAAAAGAAAAAGAACTGAAGAATATAGGCGAAGAGATGAAAATAAAGCTGAGAGAAGAATGAAGCAGAAGAGGCGTTGAAGACTGCTGTAAACCCCTTCATGTTGTATTTTTACTTCAATGTAAATACACAGAGATTTGTAAGTACTTTGTATACTCTTTTTATTATACATTACAAAGCTTTGTAAAGTGCAAGAATGACATGTTCAATAAAATGACATATTCATACTATCATTCTCTGTTTATGCACTATTTAATTTGCTAAGTTTTATTTAAGTTTTGGCATCATCAAAAATGGGAAAATTATTGGGAACTTTATGTATTAGATTTTGATGATACCATGTAAAACTTAGATTAGGAAGTTGGCGCCCCAATTCTACTGTAAATCAACTTGTAATAGATAAGGTTCTATAAATTAAGTAGAAGCAGCCAAGTTGAAGAATGTAGGACTCGACTGAAGATTTAAGAGAAGAATCAGCTGTGTGGCAGCTGAGTGAAGCGAAGTCAATGTAGGTCCCAAGGGGTGTGAGTGTAAGGTTTAGAAGGGAGGGGTTGAATAAACCTTACCAACTTTTCAAATTAGTCCTTTCAAATATTCAGAGTTAATACTTCACAGCTGTGTCCTTGATGGACAACTAAGTTAGTTAATCGCCAGAGAGTTAGTCACTCAACGGACTGATCAATGTTGATAGAATAACTCAGCTGTTTTGACTAAAGACTTAACTCGACTGTGATTTGTTTTCAGCAGAGTTAATGCTTGGTTTTAGCACTTAGTTGATTATCAATTGGATAGCAAATTTATCAGCAGATATAAAAATAAGATGCAGAAATTAAAATCTTGAAATGTAAATGACACAATAAGTTTTTATAGAGGTTCAAGATGGGGTAATTCTTCTACTCCTCTCTTCTCCAACTCCTGGAGGAATCCACTAAGTATTGATCAATATACGAGTGGTTAACGGTCCCACATACAAGTCTTGATCACACACGGTGACTTGATCCTTTGGGACTCGACCGAGATGCCTTGGTCACGCGGTGGCTTCTCGTGCGACGACTCGCCTTCTTCTTCACAGGCGGCAAAATTGCTTTTGCTACTGACCCACTTGCTTAAGTTCCTTGGATTTGATCACGAAGCCCTCCAAATAGCTTAAGCTTGGTTCGACCTTGAACCTTTCTACAATCCTTCGTGGAATGTAGACCCCTTGATTCTTCAAATGGTTCCTCTTCAACCGATAGAAGTTGTCTTTCCTTCTGGTGAGTGTTGGATTGATTTCCTTCGTACTATAGGCTTGAGGATTAATCTTGAATGACTTGAGAATATTTTTGGTTCAGATTCAAATATTTGCTTGAATGTTTTGGTTTGAGTAACCTTCTCTCGAGTGATTCTCGGCCTTTTATAGTGACTTTCAAAAAATCGCCCGTTGAAGAGATAGCTTATTTTTGAAAGTCACTTGTGGTCGTTGGCTTGTCTTGTTACGATTCTTGGAATTGCCATTTCCTCGTATGAATGATTCTTGACTTTTGGTGTTCGACACAGTGCAAAGTGCTTCCCATTGGTTTATTCCTTTTGCACGCTTCTCGAATCGAGCACTTCAAGAAAGAAAGATATGGGAGTATTACTTGTTTAAGTAATTCTCTTGATTTTTGTGCAACGGATCTCTTTCGATTATCTCGACTTGACCGCATTTCCTTGACTTCCCGGGCGACTTCGAGTCACTTCCAATCATTGGATGACTCTCTTCGTCACTTCAACTTGAGACTTGGCTATCTTGAGTTGACTTGATACTTCACTCACTGCATCTCACCGCACCTTCAATCGAGTTCCTATCTTCTCTTCTTTGCCATACTCAGCTGCCTCAGAGTAGAGTCTTCCTTCTAGTCTCCAGTTGTCTTCTTGCGTGTTCAGGCATAGCTGACTTAACTCAACTCGACCTGCCCTATCTATTACAATGCAATTTACAACAAAAATGGGGTGCCAACTTCCTAAATCTACAAAATAATTTCCTCAAAATCTACAAAATAATTTCCCAACATCTTCCCCCTTTTTGATGATGCCAAAACTTAAAACATACAACAATATTAAATAGCAAAGATACATACAGGCAACTGTAGAATCACAGAATGTATGATTAGAATCGATCTTTTATTGATCATAACATTCTTGTTCTTTACATAGCTGTTTATAGAGTGTATCAGAGCTTGAATCAAAAGAAAATGTATCAGAGCTTAAATGGACCTTAAAGTAACCATGCTGTTCTATATCTCCACAAGTATAGAAATTGTACAATTTTATTCAATGTACGTAAGACTTACATAAAAATGTATTTACACAAGAAAATACACGAAGGGGTGGACAAAGAACACTTCATCTCCTTTGTCGCTCCTTCTTTCATCTTCTTCACCTCTGTCATCTTCGATCTTCTTCTCTTTTTCTCATCTTCACTGTCTTCTTCTTTTCATATACGCCCTTCCTCGGCGCCTTCATCTCTTCGCATCTTTCTTATCTTTCCTCCCATAGCCGAGTTTGTCTTTTATTTTCCTCTTCAATTCTCTTCACATACTCAAAGATTGTTCTTAGCCACTTGCAGGTTGGCTACTTCGTCAAATCCACCCCAATAGATCCCTCCTTTCTTGCCTGGATCTATATACTCAATATTTTTGGGCAAAGGTCTAGGTCGAAACCTCTTCCTCCACTCCGCTTGCTCTTCCTCCGGGCGTGTCTGCATCGGGGTCTTTTCCCCGGTGAGTGACTAGCAGAGAGACGCGCGATGAGTCTCATTTGCTGTCGCCTTCTTCACATAGTGTGAGACCCTTTTCCCAAGACAAATCCTGTGCTTGAGCCGTTGACATATTTGCGAAGTATCCTTTAGATGCGAGCGTCTTGAATTCATCAAGCGATCTTCGCTCGTTCCGCATCCGAAATGGCATAGGTGTCTCTCGTCTTTGGAATGCCTCCATGTTGTTTCGAATATCCATAACTCGGGCATCCATCCTTCCTTCCACTTCCTTTATCCCGCTTCAATCGCTTTCTCTTTTCAAACCATAGGGTGCAGAGTGTTGGAGTGGCGAGTCATCGGGAGTTTTTTGATAATATAAATTTTGTCACAATACCTTGTTGAGGGGTTTTAGCAATCATCAAGGTCACATCTTTCGAACCTTCCCCTCAACAACGAGGACTTTCCTTTCTTCTCTCTTATTACTTCCTCGGTGACTTTCCTTCACAAATGCTTCCTCCTTCTCGGCCTTCGGATCCCTTCATGGCGCTTTAGGTATTCCTCTTCCCCTTTTTGACATCATCAAAGGAGAGAGGAACCCTGGAAACAAGCTAGCAAGCAAGAAGTCTAGTCTGGCCGATAGCCGAGTTCTCGCGAATCTGCTGCGAAGTATCTTTGCCGCACCGAACTCGTAGCGGGTGGCGTTGGATTCATTTGCTACCAACTTCATCTCAACCATGAGGAGATGAATTTTCGATCCATATTCTCTTCCACGCCAGCAGAGCTCGTTCTTATTATGTTCACGCAGCAGCCTTTATCTCTCGTAGTATGAGATTTATGCATTTGTTCAATGTGCTCTTGCAATTTTATCTTTGCATCAGCATTCTCAGCCAGCCAGACTAACAACTTGTTGAACAATGTCCTGAAATATCGAGCTTGTTCCACTCGCATTGTTTGCTGTTGTTGCCACAACTCCCGGATCCTGACTATGATGCCACGCAAATCAGCAGTAAGGTTGGCGTCTCTGTTATCCAGCCTCATGTCCAGTGAGGCCTGGTGACTCTCCATCTTTTCAATCTCAAAGCAAATAAGGCTTTGAAAACTTCCCGAATCGCACTGTCTCTCTCTCTGTTTCAACCGACGACCAAGCAGCGTCAAAGTCATAGTCAGCTGGAACAATGGTGTCTAATGGAATAACAGGGTCAGGTCTGTGGAAGCGCTCGCGATCTCTAGCTGATTCTTCAGGGAGGTCGGGTACCGCCAGAGAGAAAGGAAATAATTCTACAAAAGGATCATCACGGGAAATTGGAATCTATTTAATGATAATTGGTGCTCGTGAAGTCCCTTGTGGAGTCGAACCATCGCAGCCTTGGGAGCCCGCGCAGATGGACTGCTTTTGTTGTGTGGTCATTGTGAAGTCGACCAGCCTTTGCCCGAGCCTCACTGTCTCAAAGCCTTCGTCGGTCTCGGTGGTTTTTCCAAATGAGTTGACCGGTCCTCGACCTTATCGAGCGTCATCGGACGATGATGAGATTTCCTTGGGTGGCTCATCATCAAAGTTGAATGTTTGACGAGTAGTCTTGAGTTCAGACTTACTCGTGGTTGGAACATCCTCACCGGAAGTCTTTTGGATCGACCACGGGGGATGACTTAGCTTCATCGTCTCCTTCCGATCCCGCAGAAAGGTTACATCGGGATTATCCTGGGAATTGTGAAGAGCACTTATCTCCTTTTCGATGGATCAATGATAGCAGGAGGGATGTTCGTGGTTTTTCTTTACCCCGGAAGTCCCAACTTCCCGTTGGCCTTCATTACCTTTCGCAGTCTCAATTGCGGCGAGGCTGGACATCCCTTTCGCGATGTCACTGCCTTGGGTCTTTCGAGGTGGCATCCATTGGAGTCTCAACTCCATGGATTGCACTTTCATCGCCCAGTGTTAACTCCCGGGCGATTCATTCATGTGCCTCGATCGCATCAGCGGCGTCATTGGCCTCGCAGAGCGCTTGGCACTCACCGAGACAGTCTCAATGCCTCGAGCCTCGTTGATGACAACTTGTTGTGTATCCTGTGATCGTTCCTTCTCCACTTCGCCTCCGAGATTCATTGTGGAGTCACCGCAACATCCTCCGACCTTGCCGCAGGTGGAGGGAGTTTCCCACTCGGCACACCACCGGTGAGTGACTTGAATGGGGTCACTCGTCTCCGGACTCCGGTTGTTCCCATCGTGGTTCCGCATCCATTGGGGCATGTGGTAAGACACCTTCATTAGGGGTTGGATCGACTGGGGTTCCACACTCCTAGTTTCATCGCGCAGTTCCTTAACACCTTCCTCCGAATGAGTCGGGAAGTGGTGGGCGACAACAGATTGCAATATCTTTGAACCACTCCCATAGGATCTATCTCCATTTTGTGATTTGGAGGACTCTCCTGGTCCCTCCATCATTCTTTGCTCATGTAGGATTCTGGATTCTTGCATTGCTTGCTGCATTTGCAACTCTTCTCGTAAGGGCAAAGAACAGGTCCGGATCCTCATCACTTTCTCGATAGAATGTCGAGGTGAGGATGTGTATGTTCGTGGTGCGGTGAGGGGGCAAATCGGCCTTCTCACGTGCCTCGCCTTTCTTCTCGCCAATCTTTCTTTCTCCTTGTCCTTGAAGATCTGCAAGATATCTGTGCAGTTTTCTTCATCCAGTGCTTGGACCGCAGTGGTCAATCCGTGGAAGTTCATCAGTTCGTCTTCTTCTTCAATGAATTCCGGTATTTGGAATTGTTCCCTGGATCGACTCAACTTCCACTTCCTCCCTCTCGCAGACGATTTTGGATGTCTGGATAAGGTGGGGATAGGATCATCACATCATCATTATCTCTATCATCTTCTCCTTCTTTGTCCCTCGTTCTCGGGGATAGAAGGTAGCAAGCTTTGGTGCTCCATATCGTCACCGTGCATTGCGGAGGGGATATAACCCTGTCAACAAAGCGAGTTTGCTTTCTCGGCTACTTCTTGTGTCTCAACTGCTCGAACTAATTTTGTGTCTTGATTTGCCCTCGTTGATTGCCTTGATGAGACTTTTGTTTCATCAACAATTTCTGGAGACTCTACTTCTCCAGCAGTCTCCGGTATCTGTTTCAGCTGAGTGGCTGACTCAACCGGTTTCTCAAGCTCGGAACACTTGAAGATTCTTCTTCTTCTCTTTGTTTGTAGCAGAGGGATTCAGATAAGGTTTCTTCTGAGTCCTGGGCGGCGAGGGCCAGTGCCGTCGTCTTTTTCTAAGGAGCTGGCCATCTTGGCTTATCAGTTCTCCTTTTCTTGGCGACCGGAGAAGGTAATTGAGATTCTTTCTCCATTGCTGCAGTGGAGGGGAGACACGGCTGCGGGGCAGTGACTACCGCAGGGGCAGGAGCAGATTTCTTTTTCTTTGCTGCAGGGGGCAGCAGTCTTCTTGGCAGCTGCAGGAGCAGCCTTCTTTTGAGGAGGGGAGACAGCTTTATCATCAGGGTAAGCTGATTCCCCCTCACTCGTATCATCTCTCTTAGCGTAGGCTCTCTTCTGTGCGCCAGAGAGGTTTGATTGAAACATCCTCTTGTTCACATGGAACGCCTTTCCATGTCGAAGAGGGACTCCCTTTACTTCCATCATCCGGCCAATCACCAGGCCGTATCCCAGGGAACCTCCAAACGTACCATCCTCCTTGTAGGATTTGTTCCCAATATTCTGGCAGAGTCTGCTGTATACAAACTTAGCCCAAATCACTTTCTTCTCTTCAATGATCGCAGCCATCACAATAAATTTTGCTTTCGACAACTGGTCAAAGCTGCCAAATTTAATGTCTATGCATTTGGCAACAATGTCCAGCAATTTGTGGTAGTCCTCTTTCAGTAGCCTCTTATTAGCTGTATAGACTACTTTCGCAGCATAGTTGGACTTGGCTACTTCCTTCCAAGCAGCAGCTAGGTCGACATCAGCTTCATAAATTTTCGGCACTCCTTCCACCGGCAATAAGCAGTGTTTTGCCAGATCCTTGGCAGTAATGGTGAACTCCTTTCCATGAAAAGAGGACTTGATGCCCTCATTGTGAACCTCAGCGTTCACATAGAACTGTGCGACCTCTTCTACGTAGGTCATAGGGAACTCCATCGTCAAAAATGGTTTTAATCCAGATTTTTCCAGCTTATCAGCAATCTTCTTCACGAGGGTGTCGTCGGACCCTTGTTTAACCATACCATCGAAGTCCACAGTAGACCCAGTGTGGATTTGCTTCCCTAGCTTGACAAAATCATGAGTAGATGCCATTTCGAGATGTTTTACCAAACGAAACTTGAAAACTGAATTGAGGATTGATAGGGTTTTGAGAGAAAATTTTGCTTTTGCTTTCGAGAGAGAGATGAACAGTTTTTGGTAAAGCGAGAGAGAAACGGACGAAATGGTTTAAGTATGGTTCATGAAAGGACGTGCGGGAGATTTTTGTAATTTGATCAAAATCAACGGCTTAGATCTTGCACGCCATTTACATTTAATGTCCCGCATTTAATGCGGCAGCATTTATATCCAATCATAAGCTCGGTGTGCAGCTTTTGCCTGTACACGTCATAATTATGCTGACGTCATTCTTAAAAACATTCCCGCTTAGTAAAAACGACCGCGTTTTGTCACTTTGCTCATAAATGACCCAGCTTATTCCTTAGCTGATTCAATCCTTCTTCTCACTCCTCTCCTAGTGACTCAGCTGTCAGCTAACTCGATACAGCTGACTTTCCGATATGGCTGATTCACTTAGCTGAATTACGAATTCAGCTCTTTTTCCTCTTTTCATGTTTCATCTCTTTTCTTTGAGTCTTCTGAGTGTCAACTCAGCTCAATTAACCCTAACTCATGCTTGAGTTCCTCAAATCTTGACTCACATAATGGTTTTGTGAATATGTCAGCCAACTGCTTATCAGTTGAAATATATTCCAAGGTGATGTCCTTCTTTTCAACATGGTCTCTTATGAAGTGATATCTGACATCGATATGCTTTGTTCTTGAGTGCAACACAGGATTTTGAGTGATTGCAATTGCACTTGTGTTATCACACATGATTGGAATTTCCTTTTCTTCAACTTCATAGTCTCTCAACTGTCTCATCCATAAGACTTGGGCACAACAGCTGCCCACAACTATGTATTCTGCTTCAGCTGTAGAGGTGGCTATTGAATTTTGCTTTTTGCTAAACCAGGAAATTAGCCTATTTCCAAGCATTTGACATGTGCCTGAGGTGCTCTTCCTGTCAACTCTACATCCAAAGATAGTCGAGTCGAATAACCAATTAGCTTGAATCCACCTTACTTTGGATACCATAAGCCAACTTCTTGGCTTCCTTTCAAATATCTCAAGATCCTATTGGCTGCAGTCATGTGGCTTTCTTTTGGAGTAGATTGAAATCTTGGACATACACCTATAGCAAAGGTGATGTCCGCCCGCTTTTGTGAGATAGAGCAATGATCCAATAAGTGCTCAGATCTTGTATGATCTAGGCTTGCCATCCGCATCCATATCCATTTTGATCGATGTATTCATTGGTATTTTCACGAAGACTTCTCTTCCATACCAAATTTCTTCATTAAATCTCTCGGTGTATTTTGTCCGACTTATGAAGGTTCCATCCTTCAAACTGTTTCACTTGAAGTCCAAGGAAGAATGTCGCTCTCCCATCATGCTCATTTCGAATTTGCTTTGCATGAGATTTGAAAATTTATTACACAGCTCTTTGTATGTGGATCCAAAAATGATGTCATCCACATATATTTGAACAAGCAAAGATATACTCTTCCTATCTTGAATTCAAGAGTGTTCGTCCACTTTGCCTTTTGTGAATCCGTTCTCGTCAAGAATTGTGACAATGTATCATACCATGCTCTGGGTGCCCTGTTTCAACCCATATAGAGCTTTCTTGAGTTTGTATATTTTATCTCCGGGAGTCTTTCGCTCAAATCCGGAGGTTGTTCAACATACACTTCTTCTTCCAATAAACCATTAAGAAATGCACTCTTTACATCCATTTGATATACAATAAAGTTCTTGTGAGCTGCATAGGCAAGAAACATCCTTATGGTTTCCAATCTTGCCACAGGGGCAAAAGTTTCATCAAAATCTATTCCTTTTTCTTGGCAATACCCTTTGGCTACCAATCTTGCTTTGTTTCTTACCACGATCCTTCCTCGTTCATCTTGTTTCGAACACCCATTTAATGCCAATAACATTTTGATGGGTAGGTCTTTGAACCAATTCCCACACTTTATTTCTTTCAAAGCGATTGACTCTTCTTGCATGGCTTGAATCCAATGTGTGTCATCCAATGCTTGTGACACATCTTTAGGCTCTATTTGTGAGATGAAGCATGTGAACATTGCTTCTTGCCGAGTTTCGATCTCATTTTGACACCTTCTCTTACATCTCCAATGACTAGTTCGGTGGATGGTCTCTCACCATCTTACATCAGGTTGGAGTAAGTTATTTGGATTGATCGTCTTGAAGTCGTGTTGTTTTGATCAGCTCTCTCATCATTACTTAATTTGTAGATTTTCCATTGCTTTTTGAGACTCGCCTATCTCATCTTCATCCGGGTTTATAATTCCGGCTTCACTTCAACATAGGGACTCTTCGCATGGTTGGTTGATTCAAACTTATCGGCCGACTCTTGAATGTCTTCTCCATTTACATTTGGCTCATAAAACACCACATGGATGGATTCTTCTGTAACCATAGTCCTCTTGTTGAGTATTCTGTAGGCTTTGCTTTCATCTGAGTATCCCAAGAAGATACCTTCATCGCTTTTTTAGCATCAAAAGCCTTTAAATTATCTTTGCCATTATTATGGATGAAGCATTTGCATCCAAATATTCTAAAATATGCAACATTTGGCTTTCTCCCTGTCCAGATCTCATAGGGAGTCTTTGTCAGCTGTCTGTTTATCATGCATCTATTTTGAGTATAGCATGATGTGTTTATTGCTTCAGCCCAAAATCTTTTAGGTAGCCCCGCACCTAACATGGTCCTTTTGCTTCTTTGAGAGTTCTATTTCTTCTTTCGCAACTCCATTTTTTTGTGGAGTCCTTATCGCAGATAATTCATGACCAATACCATTTTCAATGCAAGATCGAGTGATTATACCATTGACAAATTCGAGTTCCTCACAAATCTTATTTTGATAATGGTTTGACTCTTCTCATTTTGGATTCTTTTCATCAGCTGTGGTAGTTTCTGCAGAGTTTCTTTCTTCTTACACATGAATATTGTCCATGTATATCTCGAGTAGTCATCTACTACCACCAAGGTGTATTTCTTCCCACTTATGCTAGCTAGTTCAACTGGACCAAATAGATCCATATGTAGCAGGTGCAATATTCTTGTTGAAGATGGACATGTCTTTTCTTTGAATGATGATTTGATTTGCTTTCCCATCTGGCATGCATCACATACACTTTCCTTCTTGTATACTGACTCTGGAAGTCTTTCTACAAGACTTCTTATGGCAAGCTTGTTAATTGTTTTGAAATTCAGGTGACTCAGCTTCTTGTGCCACAGCCAACTTGATTCGGCTATGCTCTTTGCTAGTAGACAAGTGCTTGGTGTTGCAGTTGACCAATCTACCACATACATGTTCTTTTGTCTGCATCCTTGCAACACAACTTCATTGGATTCAGTGTCCTTGATTTGGCATATACCCATATTGAATCCAACATTATAACCCTTGTCACAAAGTTGGCTGATGCTTAGCAAGTTGAAGTTGAGTCCTTCAACATATGCAACATCTGAGATTTCTAATCCATTTTTCTTGATGGATCCGGTGCCCCTTATTTCTCCTGGAGCTTTATTTCCTCCAAATATGACTTTTGCACCTCTGACTTCCTTGAATTTTGATAGATTTTTCTTGTTTCCTGTCATGTGCCGGGAATGCCACTATCCAAGTAGCAGGTTCCTTGGCACTCAGCTGTTCCTTGAACCTGCAATCAAGGAAATTAAGTTTTAGGTACCCATACTTGTCTAGGTCCTGAGGGGTTAGTATTGTAAGATGATCCAACCAACCTATAGCCAAATGATTTGACTCTAAGGGGTTGCCATCTATCAGTGCCATAATCATAATTAATTTTGGCAAATTGCTTGGGGGTTTTAGGTTCATACAATTGTCTCTTTTGTCTGTATGCCTGTGTATATGTTTTAGCAATTGCCTTCTTTGGGTAGCTGTGATATCTCTGAGTGTAGTGCCTTGGTGCATATGTGTGCTAGTAAAAGCCCTTATTTCTTTGGAATGGCTTTTGCTGAGTTCTAGGCCTTTGCCACTTAGGCTTATATTCCACAGATCTTTGCTGATAGTTCACATTATTCCAATCAGCTTGGCTTGGGTAGTTTCTACCATTCCCATCATATATATTTCTTTTATAGAATTTCTGGGACTTTTGGTAGCTCTGTTTTTCTTTACTGAGTATTTCCTATTTGGAGTTTCTTTGAGGAACTCGATTGGATTTCTTCTCACTGTCCTCTCAAAGACACTCAATCAGGTGACTTTCCTTTTCCTTTATAACCAAGGCCAGTTTGCTTGTGATTGTGCTTTGGAATAAATGTGTGTGTACCATTTGGAGTTTTGGATTTTTGAGATACTTCATTACTTGAAGATCCTCTTTCCAAAATCACTTTTGGAGCTTGACATAGCATAGAGGAATTAAATCCTAAGTCTGTCTTGTCTCCACATTCTCTTTGACTCATAATAAGGTCATCTAAGGATTTAGATGCCTTAGTATGAGGCAATCACATTTTTGAGGTCATTCTCCCTCTTTTCTATAGTAGTTATTTCTGCTATTAACTTAGCATTTTCAGCCTTTAGACTTTTATTCTCATCAGCTATTTGACTTAGAGTACTCAGCTCCTTAGTCAGCTGAGAGTTTTTGCTTTTGAGTAGGCTGTTTTCCTCATTTAGTAGTGTGTGTGAGGATTTAATGTGTTCAAAGTCTTTCATCATTTTGCCTAATGAATCATAAAGATCAGTGGGTGATGAAGTGTGTGTCACAGTCACTATCACTAGAATCTGAGTGTGATGAATTAGAGTGTACCTCATCTTCTTGGTCAGGTTGGTCTTGTTCCTTGGCCATTAAACAGATCAAGGCTTCTTCTTCAGAGTCACTTGAGTAGTCAGCTTCACTACTCTCTGAATCAGTTGTGTCTTTTGACTTGGCTGTCTCAGCAGTCTCTGCAGCCAACATTGCCTTTTTCTTTTCTTGTCTTCTTTCTCTGAAGACCTTTCTTACCTCTTCATTCTTGTATTTGTTGACTATAGGATATGGGCAATCAATGGCATAGTGACCTGGTTGTCTGCAGTTCCAGCATAGATTTTCAACCTTTTGATCAGCTCTTTCCATTCTTGGATTGTCAGCCCTTTGATATTCAACTTTTTGATGCTCTGCTCTCTTGGTTGACCTATCTTCCCTTGACTTGGAGAGAGCTGAGTGTCTTCTGGAGGATTCGCTCTTGCCTCTCTTGTAGTTCTTATTGAAGAACTTGTTAAACCTTTTAACCATCAGGGCTATTTCCTCTTGGTCAATAACTTCTTTGACCTCGGCTCTCTCTTGCCATCCTTAACAATTAGAACAATTTGTTTGGGGCAAATTGTCTCCTCCTCGGTCTTTTCTTCTCATTGAAACTCGTAGGCTTTGAGATCTAAGAATAGCTCATGGTTGGATGTCTTGGATAGGTCCATGGAATGTCTCGAGTGCCATGGCCTTCATTTCCCATTCGGTGGGAGACTTCTTAGAATCTTCATACACATTTCTCGTGTATATTCTTTTCCAAGTGTAGATAGCTCGTTGGTAATTTACGTGAACCGAGCATCCGATTGATCCAAAGTCTCTCTGCGAGCATTTTAAAATTCTCAAATTTCTGACAAAGAACCGATAGTTTATTTTCCTTGATTTGCTCACGAGCCTTCACAAATCAATGTTAGCTTGTCTGATTTCTTTAGCCGTTTTGCATGATTTGACTTTGTTGAACATAGCTTTGTCCAAGGTTTTGTAAAGAATGTCCTTGGCCACATTGTCCAAGTTATATCGTTTCCTGTCATCATTTGTCCATTCAGCTCTTGGTTTTTCAACCATGGCTGGTCTGGTTGCAACATCCTCTTCACCTTCAGCTGCAACTATCCTTACAGTTGTGTTCACTTTTAAGATTTGCAGAGGCCCATCCTCTATCACTATCCACATCTCATCGTGTAATGCTGAAAGATGAGCCTGCATATGAATTTTCCAATCATCAAATTCTTCAATCGTGAACATAGGGATGCGTGTCAAATTTGCTTCCATGATAATAACTTTGCTGAGTAAAAGAGTTTTGAAAGATTGAGTACTAAAACAACCTTTGAAAAATTTGGAGATCTAGTTCAGTAACCAGTGCGGAAGGCTCAATGAACCAACCGCTCTGATACCACTTGTAGGTCCCAAGGGATGTGAGTGTAAGGTTTAGAAGGGGGGGTTGAACAAACCTTACCAACATTTCAAATTAGTCTTTTCAAATATACAGAGTTAATACTTCACAGTTGTGTCCTTGATGGACAACTAAGTTAGTTAATCAGCAGAGTTAGTCAGTCAACAGACTCGACTGAACTGTTGATAGAATAACTCAGTTGTTTTGACTAAAGACTTAACTCGACTATGATTTGTTTTCAGCGGGAGACTTAACACCCTTGAACTTGGTTTAAGTTTGTTTTAATGCTTGGTTTTAGCACTCAGTTGATTATCAATTGGATAGCAAATTTATCAGCAGATATAAAAATAAGATGCAGAAATTAAAGTGCTGAAATGTAAATGACACAATAAGTTTTTATAGAGGTTCAAGATGGGGCAATTCTTCTACTCCTCTCTTCTCCAACTCCTGGAGGAATCCACTAAGTATTGATCAATATACGAGTGGTTAATGATCCAGATACAAGTCTTGATCACACAAGTTGACTTGATCCTTTGGGACTCGATCGGAGATGCCTTGGTCACGCACCGGATTCTCGATTCTCGACGACTCGGTTTCTTCTTGGGATTGCGCTTGCTACTACAGCCCACATGCTTAAGTTCCTTGGATTTGATCACGAAGCCCTCCAAATAGCTTAAGCTTGGTTCGACCTTGAACCTTTCTACAATCCTTCGTGGAATGTAGACCCCTTGATTCTTCAAATGGTTCATCTTCAAGTGATAGAAGTTGTCTTTCCTTCGCAGGTGAGTGTTGGATTGATTTCCTTCGTACTATAGGCTTGAGGATTAATCTTGAATGACTTGAGAATATTTTTGGTTACAGTTCAAATATTTGCTTGAATGTTTTTGGTTTAGGTAACCTTCTCTCAGAGTGATTCCTCAGTCTTTTATAGTGATCTTTCAAAAATCTGCCCATTGAAGAGATAGGCTTATTTTTTAAAGTCACTTGTGGTCGTTGGCTTGTCTTGTTGCAGTTCTTGGAATTGCCATTTCCTCTTATGAATGATTCTTCAGCTTTTCAGTGTTCTGACACAGGTGCAGTACTTCCTATTGGTTTATTCCTTTTGCACGCTTCTGGAACTGAGCACTTCAAGAAAGACAGTATGGGAGTATTACTTGTTTAAGTAATTCTCTTGATTTTTGTGCAACGAATCTCTTTTAGTTATCTCGACTTGACTGCATTTCCTTGACTTCCCCAGGCGACTTCGAGTCAGCTTCCAATCATTGGATGACTCTTCTGTCACTTCAACTTGAGACTTGACTATCTTGAGTTGATTTGACTGATACTTCACTCAGCTGCATCTCAAATGCACCTTCAGTCGAGTTCCTATCTTCTCTTCTTTGCCATACTTAGCTGCCTCATAGCAGAGTCTTCCTTCTAGTCTCCAGTTGTCTTCTTGCGTGTTCAGGCATAGCTGACTTAACTCAGCTCGACCAACCCTATCTATTACAATGCAATTTACAACAAAAATGGGGTGCCAACTTCCTATTCTAAGTTTTGCATGGCATTCATCAAAATCTACAAAATAATTTCCCAACAGTCAAGTATCAGTCAAATGACAGAAAAGTTGTCTCAATCAGCAGACTGGTAGCAGAGTCACTCCAAGATTAGTGGAGTTGACAATCAAAGGGGTTATGCAGTAGAAAGGACAATTGTCAAGCAAAGTCAATTGTTTGCTGAAAGTAGGTATGTGTCAGACTGCCATCCATAAAGATGTTTTGCTGAAAGAATGCAAAAAACAAGGAACCAATAGGATGTCCCTGAAAAACCTGCAGAGTTTAAGGAAAGGCTGCAGAGCATTAAATTCAAGGTACGGTCTACATCAAAGCTGCAAGACAAGACAAGCCAACGACCAAAAGTGGAGTTTGAAAATGCATCTATCTCTTCAACCAATATATTTTCAGTCCGCCATTATAAAAGCTGAGGATTTTAAGATAGAAAATACTTATGCAATCTAAGATACACAAGAGAAATCAAGAAATCAAAGCATAATATATCTCAAGCAATCAAATCATATCCTCAAGCCTAAAATCGAAGGAAATCAATCTAACACATTCAGTGAATGAAAGACAACTTCAATTTGTTGAAGACGAAAATCTTGTTTCAAAGAACATGGGGTCTGTAGTCCAAGGTTGAAGGAGGTGTAGTAAGGTTCCAGTTTGAAACAAAAGGCTTTAGACTCGTTGGATGGATATACCAAGTCAACTGATAATAATTACTCTTAAAACAAGTGTTGAAAAATATATTTCAAACTAAGTGTGAAAGTCTTTCGATCTAAAAACCAAGTCTACTGGAAATTCAAAGAGTTAACTGAATCAGCTGAGTTATACTATCAACAGCTTAGTCGAGTCTGTTGAGTGGCTAACTCTGCTGTGCAAGTAAATTAAGTTGTCCACCAAGGACCCAGTTGACTTGACTCTACTCTAAATTTTAAAAAGACTAAAATCGAAAATTTGGTAAAGTCTATTTAATCCCTCCCTTCTAGACTTTACTTATCACCCCTTGGGACCTATATAAACCATGCGTGAGGAAATTTTTAGAAGGTGATATTATATATTTTAAAAAAAAATAAATATTTGTAAGATTAGAAATATATAAAAAAAAAATAGTGAAACCTAACATATTTTGAAACTCTTACAATCCCCCTATAAATGTAAGACCGACTAATTAAATTGTGAAATGATCGATTGAAATTTGAATTGTGAAGTAAAATTGAATAGAGAAATTGTGATATCGACCCTTTATCGTTGTGCTAATTTAATTATTCAAACCCAATAATCTCCTGTAAGAAATTGACATTTGCCAAACAGCAACAATCGTAATTTTGGCAAAAACAAAAAAGGGATAAGGCTAAAAATGCCCAACATTCTAGAAAAAAGGACACCTTCCATTCCTTTTTCTAGACATTTACGCTCCCACTTCTTTTTCCGGACATTTTCACGCTCCCGCCAATTTTTCCGGATTTTTAATGTTGTTGTTTCAAGGTTGTTTTGAACATGTTTCATCTAGTTAAATTTTAGTGAAAACTTTGAAAACACATAGAAACAATAGAACAATATTAAATATTATATAGAAACAACCACAAAATAATATAAAAAACAACACAAAGACAAAAAAAAAACTTAAAAATAGGTATAAAAAAATACATCGAATCATCGAATGCAACATGGAAACAATAAAGAAACATCATAACAACATTAAAAATAATATAGAAATGATTCAGAAACAATAGAAACAATATAGGAAACACCACATCAATAAAAAAACTTAAAAATAGGTAAAAACTACATTAAAACATTGAAAACTACTTGGAAAAAAACAAAGAAACATCATAACAATATTAAAAATGCTATAAAAAAAACAACCCAAAAAAAATATATAAAACAACATATGAACAAAAAAGAGCGTAAAAAATAAGTAAAAGTTGTATTGAAACATCGAAACAAAAATGAAACATCATAGAAACAACCAAAAACAAATAGAAATAACATCGAAACAACGGAAATAACATATAAAACAATACATGAACAAAAACAATCAAAATAACGTAAAAATAACAAAAAACATATGCAAGAGCGTAAAAAAGTAAAAAAAAGGAGTACAAACGTGATGTGGGCGTAAACAATTGGGATTTTTCCAAAAAAGAGAGTATGTGGTGGAATTCCCCAAAAAAAAAAAAACAGGTAATTATATTTAATCACACACCTAATGATGTATCACTTTATTTTTCAATTAATAAAAGCCCAAATAATAAACGCCCAAAGGCTCAAACACAATAACGGAGTCCAACGTTTTGAGATATGTCACTTGTGAATTGTCCCACATTGATTAATTAAAGGAAAAGAGTCCAATTTATAAGCCAAGTGAGCTACTCCTCATATCACCAATTGGTTTTAGGATGAAACTTCACTTGGTGGGTTCTCTCTCCTATATTGGGTAGGCTTCATGTGTAGGACCGTACCAAGTCCCCCGAATTTAACATGGCATCAGAGCAGGCCCATGTTCGGCCTAAGGTAGCTTGTATCACGTGATGTGATTGAGCATGGAGGATCATGTGATGATGATTAATGAATTGACGAAGGACTCACAAGTGAGAGGGGCGTGTTGAGATATGCCACTTGTGAGTTGTCCCACATTGATCAATTAAGGAAAGAGAGTCTACTTAATAAGCTAAGTGAGCTACTCCTCATATCACCAATTGATTTTAGGATGGAACCTCACTTGGTGGGTTTGGCCTTTCTCCCCATATTGGGTACACTTCATGTGTAGGACCGTACCAAGTCCATTCGAATTTAACACAACGTACAAGAGATTTTTCTTATGGGCTTAATAAACCTGTATGGTTCGTGCACTGCACAACACTGAATAACAACCCAAGTTTCGAATCCTATAAATACCCCTTCCACTTTCATTTCCAATGTATGAATTCATTCTAAATATTTAGCTTTGTTAATTCTTATTATTGTCTGGTTCTTTGATCTCACTTGAGTGTCAAATGATTTTCGTCTGGACAAACCCGACTTATTGTATTACAGGCAGTGCTCCAATTCAATTGTAGACTTCCAACTCGGAGACTTGAAGAATAAAGTGATACTACATCCATCACACCCTAACAACATTTTTTATGTGTTGAGATGCAAATTTTAATGCCAGATTGCATAATTGAGCATTTGTCATTGTGTCAAAAGCCATAACAACTTCCCATCAAAAAAAAAAAAAAAGCCATAACAACTTGTTAATAGCAAACACAACTCAAATTTTCAAACCGTACGATGGTCTCCAAGCATTATATATTGATGGGACTCAAATAAAATAAATGTCTTTGATCATAAAAAGAACACAAATACATTACCAGATTTCACCATTCGACTAATTACGTGAATGGAACAAATTACTACAATAGGCTAAACCTATTTACGTACTCTTGTTTTTTCTTAAAATAATTGGGCAGCTACTTTTATGCTAGAGTAATTGTTAGAGGATAAATTTAATTAAAAATAAGATAAATCCCATTCTGGACTTCTGGTTATGGATATTAGTTTTGATAGTTTCACACTTTCACTCGTTAATGCGTACATGTCAACTTTTAGTTCCTAAATGTCCAGCAGATAAACAGTTGGTAAAAGGGTCTTTTTGTTTTTTTCACTTTTTTAGTAGATCGATTAAATATGCTTTTAACATCAAACATCAAATAACATTGAATTTAATATCATCAACCAATAACATTGCAAGAAAAAATTGGTTTAAAATATGTAGGTATTAAGATAACTGTCAAATATACGTAAAATCATTGTAGCTAAAATAATTGTAGGTAAATATTTACCTTCAAAATCTAAAACCGCTGGTAAATATCTACAGTATTTATGTCGGTAATTTCAAATTATTGGCAATATGTTGGTATAATCTAGGGAAAAGTAATATTTTTTATTATGTGGTATTTTGTAGGTAACTATAAAATCCAGCGATAAAATTATTTGTTGGTAAATTATATTGGCAAACTAGAATCTTCTTGTAGTTTAATTTACAAAACTAACAACCAATAATTATTACTGTACAATAAACTACACATAACAGTTTATTTAACTTAATTTAACTTTTGAAAAATGGGCCTTACTCAAAACCTTCAATCTTTTGATACAGCATGAGACGACATTATTAGAAGGAAAATGCTAACTAAGATCATATGATTCATGCGTTTTGATTTCACATTGCTATATTTTATTCCAACAATATAATTTGATGTTAGTATAATTAGTGACACTTTTGGCCATAATTAATTACCAAAAAAAAGTCCAACTTTTCTTCTTCGCTTTCGATTGAGACTGATGTCTAATTTTCTCTCGTTATTCTTTTATTTACTTAGCCGCAATTTTGACCATGCGCATGCATGTTCTCAAGGAGCATTTCGACTTGTCTTTCTATGGGGTGACTGTTTTTTTCATTTTCTAAAAAACGTTCGGCCCAATTATTGTAGGTACTCAAATCCGAATCTCGTGTCATACACTTGTTATGTGGATGAATAACAAATTTTTCATTTTTTTTCATCGATGAACAACAAGTATTTTAATTTCTATATAACAGGTGTAGCATCTACAAGATCGAGAAAATTGTACCTGCCAATCTCATCTCGTGTCCGTCCATTGATTAAGACATAATAATTATTTTTTCAAATATGATATCTTGTTCTAAATTTCTTTAAGAAAATAAAATAAAATAAAATAAAATTTTTATGAGAAATGCTCCAAAGGAATTGCTCAAATGATGAAATAATTTTTTCTTCATTCAAAACTTCCCGCAAAATAGGTGGGTTTTCTTTTCCAAGCTAAGGGCATCTCCCATAGTTAAAGTTCAATTTATTTTTTTTTGGATCACACGCTGCCACGTCCAAAATTAAAACCTCAATATTTTCTCCACAATTAAAAAATCTCTCAACAATTTTTTTTGGATCCCACACTCAAATTACATCTCTTCAACAAATCAACAAATATTTGAATGCGTCCCACCATAACCAGAGTCAGATATACAACAAGGATACGAGACGGCATTGGTTGTCTACTGCAGGATGCGCCTTTCAAGAAGCCGTAAATAAGCCCCTGGGGCTATTTACAACTAGCCAATTAAGAATTCTCAGATGTATTAGAACTGCATCAAAAATGCTTATATTACTTATATTATATTTTTAATATACATTATTTAAATTTTATTTACAATGAATATTTATAGATTTAGATTATTGAAGATAACTATCTGATAAAATTTTAAAATTTCATTTAATAATATGTTTTTCTAAAGATTTAATAAAAATAGGAAAAACAAATCAAAAGAAAGTGAGAGAGTCTATATGTAATAAAACAAAGAGAAGGACTCTTGTAGGATCATCTTACGGTGGATCCTACAATCCAGATCCGAATCCATACCCACCTATTTTGTTTTTAAAAAAAAACAATCCAGATTTGGATCCATACCCACCTGTTTTTTTTTTTAAAAAAATGCGTCAGCGCTCTGAATGAGCTAGCCAGGAATCAAACCGCGTCTATACAGTGGCAAGGTGCTATTCTACCACTAGACCAGTAGTACTTGTTGTACAGTTTCAGTATAACCATGTATATAACGTCATTCATAAATACGCCTGGTAAATTTAAAAAAAAATTAAAAACGCCTCTAAATGCAGAGGCTGAGAATCGAACCCAAGTCTGTACCATAGCAATGTGCTATTCTACAACTAGACCACTAGTGCTTGTTGTGTAGTTTCAGTATAACCATGAATATAACACCATTCACAAATTATTACAAAATCCCAAAGCTCGTCATATTTATTTTCCTTCCTCACTGTACTAGACTCTTAATCTTTGAATGTATTAAAAAACATGATATTTTATCTCAATAAATGGATACTTTTACTTATAAAAGTATTACTTTAACTACACCATATTTATTTTTTATTTTTCCTCTTTTTTTGTTCCTAGTTTGTAACTGTATTAATAAATCTGATACTTTATCTCAAAAAGTGGATATTTACTTATAAAAGTGTTACTTTAACTATATCATTTTTATTTTTTATTTTTCCTTCTTTCCTTCATTCCTAATTTGTGATTATATTAAAAAACATGATACTTTATCTCAAAAAATAGATACTTTACCGTATAAGTGCTACTTTAACTTTGTTATATATATATATATATATCTATATATATTATTGTAATATATTCATAATTTGTGACTATATTAAAAAATATGTTACTTTATCTCAAAAAATAAATAATTTTACTTATTAAAGTATTACTTTAACTCTATCATATTTATTATTCATCTTTCTTTGTATTGAATTCATAATATGTGATTATATTAAAAAACGTGATACTATTTATTTCAAAAAACAGATACTTTTACCTTAAAACATGATATTTTTTCTCAAAAAATATATAATTTTACTCATAAAGGTGTTACTTTAGCTCTGATATATTTATTTTTCCTTCACTGTAAGGTAATCATAATTTGTGGCTATATTAAAAAACATGATACTTTATCTAAAAAAAATCGATACTTTTTTCTCATAAAACTGTTAATTTAACTGAGGAAGAAAAACACAAAAAACAAAAAACAAAAAAAAAGAGAGCAAGTGGCTTTGACGCGCGGAACTGATCAACAGGATTCGCGGGTCAACAGGATACATCTTACGAATTTACACCCGTAAAACAGTCCTATATGAGTTTTTTCCTAAAGCAAACTAAAAGAATAAAAAAGGGGCAAGGCATCATTTAATACCTGATGTCACTCACGATTGTTTTTCTTTTTAGTATTTGGAAAAAAATTACTTCTTAGTTATAAACCCACTTCTTCCTAAAAAAGAAAAAAAAACTCAAACTTATCCTCCATTGGTTTGAGGTGTTTCACCTAGCCTCTCCCTCCCCAAAACCCCTACAAAAAGCACAATTGGAGATGCCCTAATAAGTTTGTTCTAGCTGGGGAGTTTGTTCAGAAGATAAGATAATGATACGTGATAGAAATGAGATCATCTTTGGTACGTATTTTGTCTAGCACCTCCGTTACGAAGTTCTGATTCTACATATCGGTTAGGTATAGTTAGGTTTTTTTTTAAAAAAAAAGATCTGTATAGATTAGGTCATGTAGGGTTTGTAGTTATTTTTCACTCGTTGTTGTAATAAGTTGTAAGTTTTTTCATAATGATGAATGAAGGAAATGCATTTTGATTCTAAAAAGAAAGAAAAACTTTCCACAAAATATGTTACATTTTATTGGGAAGTTCGATGCTACCCAATTGAGTAGTACCCAACTTCATTATGATGTTTATGTTGGAAATTTTGGTTTTGATAAAGTGGGGTCGACCCGACTTTGACCAATTTTTCTGTGGCTAAATATTTAATTCTGGAGGAATTAAATTATATATTATTAATCTACGTTCCGAGTAGATATTCTTAGTATTTTTTATTTCTCAAAACCGAATTTCGGTGAGTGAGAAATTAATACACGAAGGTAGCCACATAAATGGGCATTATGTAAAGATTATGTAAAGGGAGATGAAAGGTTTATGTCTTATCCCACATGGAATACAAATCATAGTTTATCCTAGTTTATTTACTAGAAGGTGTTATTTTTTGTATAAACTATAACACAAGTGGATGATCACAAGTGGGTCACACGCGCGCGCGCCCGCCCGGCCCGACCTCGGCCTGAGACTGGGCTTGGGCATAGGCCTGGGACTGGGCTTGGGCATGGGCCTGTGCCTTGGATCGGCCCGGCCCTATTGGGCCCGGGTCCAGGTCCACTATAGTTTTGCCACTCGAAAATGGGCTTGGCCCAGATTCGAGTGACTGTTGGACTGTTGGAGCCCAATGAATCTGGACATTGTAGGTGTCGGATTCGTGTGATGTTGGAGTTGTAACTCAGGTGGTGGTCACCGAAGTTAGCCCACTACGATTGTTATGCAGTAGTGGGATGTAACACCTTGGTTGTTACAAGTGATTAATGCCCACTACCCAGTTTTTTCTCCTGCAGGTGGAATGGTTGGCTATTTATACATGTTGTGCCTTGCAGTTTGAGATACTGAATTCTTACTCCATAAATAAGCATACACTCATCTTCTGCATTCTGCACTAAGTCCAGCAACCAGTTTTCAGCACATTTCTAGTTCGAAGGTGCTTCTGTGTTGGTGGTGCTACTACACAGAAGACGTAAGTCGTTTCATCTTTGGAAGAAATACGTCAAACTGTGAGCACTAGCTGGGACGTAATTGCTTTGCGGAAAGAGATTCGTCTCGACTCGGCTTCTGAAAGTTCTATTGACAAATTGTAATAGCTAGTTCAATTTCTATAATCTTTTGGTTTCTGTTCTTTGCCATTTTGAAGGCATTCCCGATTTTGTACCAGTGTAACATTGTATTCAACAATCGCAAAGCACTTAATCTACTTCACGATGGCAAGCTCAAGCAGAACCCCGATCATCCCTCCTGCCCAAGCTGAGAAACCCGAAAAATTCATGGGTTTCGACTTCAAGAGGTGGCGACAAAAATCTTGTTTTTACCCGACTACCCCGAGTTTGGCGAAGTATCTCGATCGAGGACGCTCTGTTGTTGCCGAGAACGAAACGAATCTTTCGAAAAAATGCGCTGCGTTTGATGCATGGGGCGTGGTGATTTCTGTCTTTGTAACTATGTCCTAAACGGACTTAGTGATGCACTTACAGTGTGTATTGTGCTGTGAAATCCTCCAAAGAATTGTGAGATTCTTTGGAGAAGAAGTACAAAACCGAGGATGGCGGCGCAAAGAAATTTGTTATCGGTAAGTTCTTAGATTTTGTGATGGTTGATTCTAAAACCGTGATGGAACAAGTTGAAGTTCAGTTGATCCTACATGAAATCTCTCCGAGGGAATAGCTTTAGGAAGCATTCCAAGTGGCCGCCTTGATTGAGAAATTGCCCCCAAGTTGGAGGGATTTCAAGAATTATCTCAAACATAAGCGAAAGGAGATGGGACTAGAGGATCTGATTGTCAAACTCAGAATTGAGAAAGACAATAGGAGGATTGACTCTAAGTCCAAGCTTGTCCCTATGGAGTCAAAAGCCAACTTGATGGAGCACGGCTCGTCAAGTAGCTCGAAGAAAAGGCCTAACGATAAAGGCAAGAAACCGGCAGCTGGAAAATTCCAAGGAGCTTGCTACAACTGTGGCAAACCGAACCAAATAGCAAAGGACTGTCGTCAGCCAAAGAAAAAGAAAATCAAACCGCAGTCCAATGCCAATGTGGTTGAAGAAAGGGAGCTGACAGACATTGACATGTCGGCGGTGGTGTTTGAAACCAATTTGGTGGATAACCCAAAAGAATGGTTTGTGGATACGGTGCGATTTCCATATCATTACGATAAGGATGCATTCTCTTCTTACATCCCATCGACCGGAAGGAAGCTCCATATGGGGAATCACGCCTCTTTTGATGTTGTTGGCGTTGGCACGGTGGTGCTAAAGCTTACTTCGGGAAATGAATTGAAGTTGAAGGATGTGCTGCATGTCCCAGACTTCCGCAGAAATCTGGTTTTGGGTTCGCTGCTGGTCAATCATGGGTTTAGACTAGTTTTTGAGTCTGAAAAGTTTGTACTTAGCAAATTTGGACAGTTCCTTGGTAGGGGTTATCTAGACAAAGGACTGTTCAAAATGAATGTAATGATTGTACGCCGTTTTGGCGAGAATATGAATAAGAATGAATCTTCTTCTGTTTTATGGCATATTAGATTAGGACATGTAAATCTGAATGCTATAAAAAATATTGGTAAATTTAGAATTAATTAATTTACGGAGTAAACTCACAAAGAAAATGTGAAGTTTGTGTTGAAGCTAAAATGGCTAAATTACTGTTTCATTCGGTTGAGAGGAGCACTTCACCTTTAGAGTTGATACATACTTATGTGTGTGATCTGAAATTTGTGCAAACTAAAGGTGGTAAAAAATATTTCATCACATATATTGATGATTGCACAAGGTTTTGCTACTTATACTTGTTAAGAAGCAAAGATGAAGCATTAGAGGCTTTTAAGAATTATAAAAATGAAGTTGAAAATCAACTTGGTAGCCGGATTAAAATAATTCGGAGTGATAGAGGTGGCGAATATGTTGCACCATTTGAAGAACTATGTACCCAGTCGGGCATAATTCATCAAACAATAACACCATATTCACCAGTCTAACGGTATATTCTTTGACGCAAAACCGGACTCTAAAAGAGATGATGAATGCCATGTTGATAAGTTCCGGATTACCCCTGAATATGTGGGGGAAGGCTTGCATTTTAATGACCAACCACATATTGAATAAAATACCACTTAAAGGGAAAGATAAGACACCTTACGAATTGTGGAAAAATCATAAGCCTTCTTATAAATACCTTAAAGTGTGGGGTGTTTGGCTAAGGTAGCAATACCTGAACCAAAACAAGTTAAAATTGGACCAAAGACAGTTGATTGTGTCTTTGTGGGATATGCATACCAAAGTAGTGCATATAGGTTTATGATACATAAGTCAGAAAATCCGAAAATGACTGAAGGTACCATAATCGAATCAAGGAATGCTGTATTCTTTGAGGATGTCTACCCTTGTACAAAAAAGTTAGAAGTGAGTATTGACAAAAGAACTCACGAAACTGCAAGTGGTTCAACACCAATTAGTGAAGAACCGAGACGTAGTAAGAGGTCTAAGACGGCAAAGTCTTTTGGGCCAGATTACATAACATTTATGTTAGATGGTGAGGCAAACTCGATTAAAGAGGCTTTAAGTAGTCCAGATGCTCCGCTCTGGCAAGAAGCTATCAATAGTGAAATCGAGTCCATTATGCAGAATCATACTTGGGAGTTGGTTGATCTCCCTGCTGGTCATAAACCTTTAGGATGTAAATGGATCCTAAAGAAGAAGTATAAAGCAGATGGAACTATTGATAAGTATAAAGCATGGCTTGTAGCCAAAGGCTTTAAACAAAAAGAAGGATATGACTTCTTTGATACTTATTCTCCAGTAACGAGGATTGCGTCTATTCGGGTGCTTCTTGCGATTGTTGCTTTGCACAATCTAGAGATTCATCAGATGGACGTCAAGACGGCGTTTCTGAATGCAGAGATAGATGCTGAAATATACATGGAACAACCTGCAGGGTTTGTTGCACCCAGTCAAGAAAAGAAGGTGTGCAAGTTAATAAGATCATTGTACGGACTAAAACAAACTCCAAAACAATGGCATCTTAAGTTTGACAATACGATGTTGTCAAATGGATTTAAAATCAACGAGTGTGATAAATTCGTATATGTCAAAAGGACATCAGAAGCATTTGTCATAATTTGTCTATACGTAGACGATTTGTTAGTCATGGGCAGTAGTCATGATACTATTATGGAGACTAAAAGAATGTTAAAGAGGAACTTTGACATGAAGGATATGGGGACTGCTGATGTAATCCTTGGGATAAAAATCAGTAGAACTCCAGATGGAATTATATTGTCACAATCCCACTATGTGGAGAAAGTGCTCAAGAAATTCAATGCTTTTGGCAGTTCACCGTCAAAATCGCCCATTGATTTAAGTATAAATCTGGTTGCTAATAAAGCAAAACCAGTGGCTCGGATGGAATACTCACGTATAATAGGCAGTCTGATGTACATCACAAATTGTACACGTCCAGACTTGGCCTACCCTGTAAATATGTTGAGTAGGTTCATGAGCAATCCAAGCCATGAGCATTGGAAAGCATTAACTACGGTGTTAAAATGCTTGAAGTATACCTTGGATTATGGGCTATACTACTCAAGATATCCAGCTGTACTTGAAGGATATAGTGATGCTAGTTGGATTTCTGAGTCGAAAGATTCTTATTCAACTAGTGGATACATATTCACCATTGGAGGTGGTGCGGTATCGTGGAAGTCCACGAAGCAAACGTGTATAGCTCGGTCCACCATGGAATCTGAGTTTATCGCTTTGGATAAAGCTGGTGAAGAAGCGGAGTGGCTTCGAAACTTTCTGGAAGATATTCCATGTTGGAGGAAGGTTGTGCCTTCTGTGATGATTCACTGTGATAGCCAAGCGGCTATAGGAAGGGCACAGAGCAATATGTATAACGGTAAGTCTAGACATATTTGTCGGATACACAATATCGTTAGACAATTGATCTCAAATGGTGTGATGTCAATTGACTACGTAAAGTCAAAAGACAATTTGGCAGATCCTTTGACAAAAGGACTGAATCGAGATCAATTGGGTAAGTTGCTAGAGGGAATGGGCTTGAAGTCCACAAAGTAAAAATAACTATCATAGTGGTAACCCAACCATGATGACTGGAGATCCCAAGAACTTGGTTCAATGGGAAAACTAAACTATAAAGGTTATTTTGTAACACTTGGAGACAATGTTATAACCCATCCCTAGAAAGCAAAACCAATTGTTGAAACACCTGCAAAGTTGGGGTGAGGCTAAGTCATTTGATTTTTAATGATTCATACACCTCGTTGAGGTTGAGTATGGTAGGATACTCGGATAGGAGATCACCTATATAAGTGAGAAGTGCGGGGCGCTTCAAAGTAACACTTATGAATCCAAGTGGTGTCCATGGCCGAAACGAACACAAAACATGAGAACATAAGGTGTTGAGACCTTATTGTGTTAATACTATTGACTCGGTATGTAGGTCCCAAGGGGTGTAAGTGTAAGGTTTAGAAGGGGGGGTTGAATAAACCTTACCAAATTTTCGATTTAGTCCTTTTAAATCTGAGTTGATTCTATACATTGTGTCGATGGATGTCGAATTAGTCACTCGGTAGAGTTAATCTCTCAACAATGTGCTCATTTGAGTGTTGATGGAGTAACTCATTTGTTGGCTATAATTTAACTCAATTTGTGGTTTTATTTTCAGCGGAAGACTTAACACCCTTAAGTTTGATTAAGCAAGATTTTAGAGCTTGATTTAGTACTTATAAGTTATCAAATGGATAGCAAATTTATCGAGATATAAGCGAGTTAAAAGTGCGGGAATTTAAATCTTTGAAATGTAAATGACACGGTGAAGTTTTATAGAGGTTCGAAGATGGGGTAATTCTTCTACTCCTCTCTTCTCCAACTCTGGAGGAATCCACTAAGTAATGATCGTTTACAAAGTGGTAATGATACCCGGATACAAGTCTTGATCACAACGGCCGACTTGATCCTTAGGGACTCGATGAGACGCCTTGATCACTCGGGCTTCTCGTGACGACTCGGCTTCTTCACAGGCGGTTGCCTTGTTACTACTGACTCACTTGCTCAAGCTCTTTGGATTTGATCACGAAGCCCTCCAAAAGCTTAAGACTTGGTTCAACCTTGAACCTTTCTACAATCCTTCCGGAATGTAGACCCCTTGTTTTCAAAAGTTTCCTCTTCAGCGATTGAAGTTCTCTTTCCTTCACGGTGAGTGTTGGATTGATGTACTTCGTAATGCAGCTTGAGGATTGAGAATGTTTGAGTTTTTCTAATGTGCTTGTATATCTCACGTGTGTGTCATTTTTCTTCTCAAACAAACTCCTCGGCCTTTTATAGTGAACTTTCAAAAATTTGCCCGTTGAAGAGATAGGCTTATTTTTTAAAGTCACTTTTGCGATCGTTAGCTTTGCGAGTTCTTGGAATTGCCATTTCCTCGTATGAATTGTTCTTTCACCTTTTCGGAGTTCGACACGGTGTGGTGCTTCCCATTGGTTCATTCCTTTTGCACGCTTCCGGGGGTGAGCACTCCAAGAAAGGTGGTATGGAGATATTACTTGTTTTAGTAAATCTCTTGATTTACAACGGTTCTTTTGATTATCTCGACTTGATTGCATTTCCTTGCTTTCCCAGGTGACTTAGAGTCGCCTTCCAATCATTGGATGAATCTTCCGTCACTTCAACTTGAGACTTGGCTTTTCTTGAGTTGACTTGTGATGCTCCACTCTGCATCTCGATTGCTTCTCCAAAGAGAGTTCTGTCTACTCTTCTTTGCCATACTGTTTGTCTCGCAATGAGTCTTCCTTCAGTCTTGATTGTCTTCTTGCATGTTAGGGCGTAGGCGACTTAACTCGACTTGACCCACTCTATTTATTACAATGCATTTTAAAACAAGAATTGGGGTGCCAACTTTCTATTCTAAGTTTTACATGGCATTCATCAAAATCTAAACAATAAAATTCCTAACACGGTATACACCGTGGAGGAATAGTTCAAGGCATTACGTCCACTAAGCCGCTAGTGTTCCCGATGGCATTGACTACGGAAGGTTCAAAGCCATAAGCTACCTTTCCAAATGCAATATTATCTCTTGAGGACTGGTTTGTGTGTCTGCATTCATGCATACATTAATTTCCACTCATGTGGGGGATTGTTGGAAATTTTGGTTTTGATAAAGTGGGTGTCGACCCAATTTTGACCAATTTTTCGGTGGCTAAATATTTAATTCTAGAGGAATTAAATTATATATTATTTATCTACGTTCCGAGTAGATGTTCGTAGTATTTTTTATTTCTCAAAACCGAATTTCGATGAGCGAGAAATTAATACACGAAGGTAGCCACATAAATGGGCATTATGTAAAGATTATGTAAAGGGAGATGAAAGGCTTATGCCTTATCCCACATGGAATACAAATCATAGTTTATCCTAGTTTATTTACTAGAAGGTGTTATTTGTTGTATAAACTATAACACAAGTGGATGATCACAAGTGGGCCACACGCGCACGCGCCCACCCGGCCCGACCTGGGCCAGGGCCTGGGACTGGGCTTGGGCTTAGGTATGGGCCTGGGCCTTGGGCCGGCCCGGCCCTATTGGGCCTGGGTCCAGGTCCACTAAAGTTTTGCCACTCGAAAATGGGCTTGGCCGATTCGACCGATCGGTTGGACTATTGGAGCCCAATGAATGCGGACATTGTAGGTGTCAGTTCGTGTGGATTGTTGGAGTTGTAACTCCGCAGTGGTGGTCACCTGAAGTTAGCCCACTACATTGTTATGCGGTAGTGGGATGTAACACCTTGGTTGTTACAAGTGATTAATGCCCACTACCAGTTTTTTTCGCGGTGGAATGGTTGGCTATTTATACATGTTTGTGCATTGCGATTTGAGATCTTGAATTCTTACTCCATAAATAAGCATACACTCATCTTCTCGCATTACGCACTAAGTCAAAAGTCCAAAGATCTTGACAAAGACATTTCTAGTTCGAAGGTGTACGTGTTAGTGGTGCTACTACCACGAAGAAGGCGTAAAGTGTTTCATCTTTGGAAGCAATACGTCAAACCGTGAGCACTAGCCAGGGACGTAATTGCTTTGCGGAAAGAGATTCGTCTCTCGACTCCGATCGATGCTCCACTGTTTGCATCTCACCGCTTCTCGAGAGAGTTCTGTCTACTCTTCTTTGCCATACTCAAATTGTCTCGCGGTGAGTCTTCCTTCAGTCTTGATTTGTCTTCTTGCATGTTAGGGCGTAGGCCGACTTAACTCGCTTGGCACTCTATTTATTACAATGCATTTTAAAACAAGAATTGGGGTGCCAACTTTCTATTCTAAGTTTTACATGGCATTCATCAAAATCTAAACAATAAAATTCCTAACAATTTCCCCCTTTTTGATGATGCCAAAACTCAAACCATTCAAAAATGCAAATAGCAAAGATACATACTGAGATAGTGTATTGACATAAAATGTATGTGAGAATAGATCTTTTATTGATCATATCATTCTGTTCTTTTACACAATTTGTTTACAAGGTGTATCGAGCACATATTTGTCTACACTTTGAAAATAAAGAATTTATAGCTTTATTACGGAAGACTTACATTGTATGTATTTACATGATAAAATACACGAAGGGTTAGAACTGACAACACTTCATCTCCTTCATTTGTCTCCTTCTTTCATCTTGATCAAGGCATCTTCTTCTCTTCTTCTCTTTTTCTCTCGTCATTTGCCTTCTTTTTCTTCTCATATGCTTTCTGGAAGCTTCATCTCTTCTTATTCTTTCCTGTCTCTCATCCCATAGTTGAGTTTGTCTCTTGTTTTCTTCTTCTAGTCTTTTTGCATACTCGGCGTTAGTTTTAGCCACTTTCAAATTTGCCACTTGGTCAAGTTTCCACCAAAGTAGATCCCTCCTTTCTTTCTGGATCTACGTATTCAATATTCTTGGCGAGGCCTAGGTGCAAGCTTCTTCATCCACTCATCGCTTCCTCTACCTCGGGCGTATCTTTCTCTTGGGGTCTTCTTCTTTCGAAAGTGAGTGACGGCGGAGTGACCGGCAGAGTGATTTAGGTTATCTCTGCTGTCGGCTTCTTCACATAATGTGAGACCCTTTTCCCAAGACGAGTCCAAAGCTTGAGCCATAGACATATTTGCAAAGTATCCCTCGACTTCGGCGTTTTAAATTCATCGACTAATCGTGGCTCTGTCCGACATCCGAGATGGCATAAGTATCTCGTCTCTTTGGAATGCCTCCATGTTCTTTCAAGATGTTCATCACCCTGGCATCCATTCTTCCTTCCACTTCATTCATCCCTGCTTCAATTGTTTTTCTCTTTTCACCATAGATACAGAGTGTTGGAGTGGCGAGTCACGGGAGTTTGTTTCTTGATAATGTCGGTGTGTGTAACCTTGTTGGGGGTTTGTGCAATCATCAATGTCACATCCGTTGATCCTTCCCCTCAACAAGCTTTCCTTTCTTCTCGTTTCAAGACTTCCTCGGTGATTTTCCTTCTCACCGCTCCTTTCTTCTCGACTTGATTTTAGCGCTTTGAGGTATTCCTCTTCCCCCTTTTTGGCATCATCAAAGGATAGAGGAACCCCGGGGAACATCTTTGGCAAGCATGAAGTCGAAGTCTTCGATGGTTGAGTTCGCTTCAAGTCCCTGCGTTGTATGCATCACGAATTCGGTCGAGTAGCGTTGGATTCTCTTTGAAATCGACTTCATCTCGGCCATGAGAAGGCTGAATTTTCTTGTCATGTGTTCTTCCAAATGATCAGTAGATCATTTGTATTTTGCTCATGCGGCTTGATCTCGGCAAAGTGTGAGCTTCATGCATATGCTCAATGTGTTCTCTCGAAACTTCGTTTTTGCATCAACATTTTCGACTCTCCACACGGCTGACTTGTTGAACAATGTTACAAGTATCTCACCTGTTCCACACGCATTGTTTTCTTCTTTGTTGCCACCATTCCCTTATCCGAACTGTTATGCCTCTTAAATCGGTGTAAGGGTGGCATCTCTGTTGTCGATCGCATGTCCAAAGAGGCTGATGCCTCTCCATCCGTTCAACCTTAGCAAATAGTGCCTTGAACACTTCTCGAACTTCATTTGATTCTTCATTGCGGTGATGGCCATGCGACATCAAATTCATAATCATTTGGAACAATGGTGTCGATGGAAGAACAGGAGCTGGTTTGTGATAGCGTCTTGTTCGTTTTCGACTCTTCGTGGAGTTTCGGTATCTCCAAAGTGAAAAAGGGAAAGATTCTACAAAAGATTCATCACCGCCAACCGGGATCTGTTCGATGATGAGCGGTGCGCGTGAAGTTCTTTTGGGAATCGATCCTGCTGCGACTTGAGGAGCTGTGTGCGGTGGTCTCTTGTTCATTTGGGTTCTTTTGTGAAGTAGACCCGCTTCTTGAGCCTCGGTGTCTTACGCAACTTCGTTGGTCTCGGTGATTTTTCCATTTTAGTAGCGGTCCTCGGCCTTATCGGAAGCGTCATCGGACGATGATGAGATTTCCATTGGTGGTTCATCATCAAAATTAAAGGTTTGACGAGTAGTCTTGGGATCGAGACTTGCTCGTGCTTGGAACATCCGCGGTGAGTCTTTTGGATTTGTCATGGGGATGACTCGGCCTTCTTCTTCGCCCGATCCCGAGGAAAAGTGACATCGGGGTTGTCCGGGAATCATGAAGTGCGCGATCTCCTTCTCGGATGGGTCGATGATAGCAGGAGAAATGTTCTCTACTTGACTTCTTTACCCCAGGAAGTCTCAACCTCCCGTGGGCCTTCATTACTTCCGGCTAGTCTCTTTTGCTGCGAGGCCTTGGTCCACCCTTTCAATGATGTCATTTGTCTTAGGGTCTTCTACAGTGGCATCCATTGGAGTCTCAACCCCATGGATTGCACTTTCATCGCCCCCAGTGTTAACTCCAGTACATTCCTTCTCAGTGCCTCGATCGCATCGCGGCGTCATTAGCCTTCGGAGTAGCGATTGGCACCTCGGTGAGACAGTCTCAAGCTATCTCGAGCTTCGTTGATGGAAACTTGTTGTTCTTCTTGTGTTTGTATTTTCTCTACTTCGCCTCCTTGATTCGTTGTGGAGTCATCTGCGAGATCCTCAGGCCTTGCCGCGGTGGAGGGAGTTTCCCCCCTCGGTGGTGCACCGGTGAGTGACTTGTAATGGGGTCACTCGTCTCCAAACTCCCATTTGTTTCGATTGATTGTTCGAGTCGTTGGGGGGCGGTGGTAACACACCTTCAATAGGGGTTGGCTCGATTGGGGTCCCCACTATCCCGATTTCATCGCCATCTCCTTATTGCCTTCTACGAGTGAGTGGGGAAGTGGTAGCGGCAACAACGTTATTTCTTTGAACCACTCCCGGTGGATCTATTTCGGTGTGTTCGGAGGACTCTCCTGGTCCCTACATTAGTCTTTGCTCGTGAAGGATTCTTGATTCGTGCAATGCTTGCTGCATTTGCAACTCTTACGTGGCGGCGGCATTCTCCGGTTCCTCATCGGCATCGAGAAGACATCAAGAAGAGGATGTGTGTGTTACGTGGGTGCGGGAGATAGGGCGGATGCTTGCCTTCTCACGTGCTTCGCTTCTTGACTTGCTTTTCTCTCTCCTTGTCCTTGTAGATATGCGGGATGTCCGTGCGATTGTCTTCATCCGTAGGAGCACGATTAGTTAATCAAGGAAATTTAGCAGATTCCTCTTCTTCTTCTATGAACTCGGGCCGTTGGAACTGTTCCTTGACTTACTCAACTTCCATTTCCTCCACTCACGGAGACGATTTTGGATGTCCGGGTAAGGTGGAGATAGGATCATTACATCACTATCCCGTGGCGGGTTCTTTCTTGTGCTTCCGGTGTGTGAGCTACAGTTGTGTCTTCGGGTTGCCTCTATTTGATCGCCTTCAAAGAGACTTATTCAGCCTGTTTCATCAACTACATCCGGAGACTCTACTTCTCCAATAGTCTCCGGTATTTGTGCTAGCTTTTGAGTAATCGGCTCGGTTGGTTTCTCCGATTCGGATCGCTTGACGATTCTTCTTCGTCTCTAGTTTGTACCGAGGGATTTCGGTTCGAGACGGTGTCCTCGAGTCTTGGCGGTGGGGCGGTCTTTGGTGTCTTTTTCTAAGGAGTAGGCCGTCGTGGCTTCTCGGTTCTCCTCTTTTTGACGATCGGAGAAGGTATTTGTGAGTCCTTCTCGACCCGGCTGCTGCGGCGGGGAGACACGAGCCGGCTTGGGCGGTGACTCGCTGCAGGGGCGGGAGCATGTTTGGTTTTCTTTCTTTGCCGCAGGCGTGATCTTCTTAGCAGTGCGGGGCGACTTTCTTCTTGGTGGAGAGGAAGCAATTTGTATCTTGGTGGTGATTCCCCTCATTTGGTGTCGCTCTCTTGGCGTAAGCTCTCTTGTGCGCCGAGAGAGGTTTGCTCGAACATCCTCTTGTTAACATGGAATGCCTTCCCATGTCTAAGAGGGACTCCTTTCACCTCCAATAGCCGGCCAATCACCAGGCCATATCCAAGGGATCCTCCAAATGTGCCATCTTCTTTGAAGGATTTGTTCCCACGTTCGGGCGAGTCTGCTGTAGACAAACTCGGCCCAGTTTATCTTCTTTTCTTCGATGATTGCGGCCATTACAATCGGCTTTGCCTTTGTGATTGGTCAAAAGTCGCCAAATTTGATGTCGATACATTTGGCAACTATATCCAACAACTTGTGATAATCCTCCTTGGTGATCTCTTGTTTGATGTGTATATTATTTTATCGGCAAAGTCGGACTTGGCTATTTCTTTCCATCGTCGGCCAAGTTTACATCAACATCTTTAATCTCGGATGCTCCTTCCTGGCGGTAGTGAGCAATATTGACCAAATCTGGCGAGAGATAGTCACCGCTTCCGTGAGCAGATGACTTGATTCCTTCATCGTGAATCTCGGCATTCACGTAGAATTGTGCGACCTCCTCCACATAGGTCATCGGATATTCTAACGTTAGAAACGAGTTTTAGCCCAGGACGTTTCCAACTTCTCGGCGATTTTCTTCACTAGGGTGTCGTCGGACCGCTTCATCATTCCGTCGAAATCCACCGTCGAACCGTGTGGATTTGCTTTCCTAACTTGGTAAAGTCATAAGTTGGTGCCATTTCTCGGGATTATATCAAGGAAAAACTTAAATTGATTTGAAGGTTGATAGGGTTTTGAGAGTATTTTGCCTTTGCTTTTGAGAGAAAGAGATGAACAGGTTTTAGAAGTGTGAGAGAGAAACGGACGAAAATGGTTTAAATATGGTTTATGAAAGGGCGTGCGGGTGGTTTTTGAAATGTGGTCGAAATCAACGGCTTGGATTTCGTGACGCCTATTGAGCATTTCATGTCTCGTATTTAATGCGGCAAAGCATTTATATCCAATCATAGGCTTGGTGTGCGGCTTTATGTCCGTACACATCATCATTATGCCGACGCATTCCTTAAAACATTCCCGCTTAGTCAAACGATGCGTTTTTTTGTCACTTTGCTCATACGTTATTCGGCTTATCCCTTAGCCGATTTAACTCTACTTCTCATGAGTTCTCTTAGTGACTCGACTATCGGTGACTCGGTGTAGTTTGTCTTTCGATCTGGTGATTCGGTGATTGTTTTTACTCTTTTTCACCCCTTTTTTTTGTTCCATTTCTCTTCTTTGATTTGTCCGAGTGTCACCACTCAATTAGCCCCAACTCATGCTTGAGTTCTTCAAATCTTGACTCACATAATGGTTTTGTGAAGATGTCGGCTAGTTGTTTGTCGGTTGAGATATATTCCAGGATGATGTCTTTCTTTTCAACATGGTCTCTTATGAAGTGATATCGACATCAATATGTTTTGTTCTTGAGTGCAACACAGGATTTTGAGTGATTGCAATTGCACTTGTGTTATCACACATAATTGGAATTTCTTTTTCTTCAACTTCATAGTCTCTCTTTCTTTGTCTCATCCATAGGACTTGGGCAACAATTTTGCCATGCCTATGTATCTCGCCTCATTTGTAGAGGTGGCTATTGAGTTTTGCTTCTTGCTAAACCAGAAATCACTGTTTCTAGCATTTGACATGTGCCGAAGTGCTCTTCCTATCAACTCGCATCCAAAGATAGTCGTAGTCGAATAGCCAATTAGCTTGAATCCACCTTCCTTTGGATACCATAGGCCTACTTCTTGGCTTCCTTTCAAGTATCTCAATATTCTCTTAGTCTTTGTAATGTGGCTCTCTTTTGGAGCAGATTGAAATCTTGCACATACACCTACAAAAAGGTGATGTCCGGCCGCTAGCCGTGAGATAGAGCAATGATCCAATAAGTGCTCAGATCTTGTTTGATCTCTGAGCTTGCCATCCGCATCCAAGTCCATTTTTGATGATGTGTTCATTGGTATTTTTACGAGAAGACTTCTCCTCCATACCAAACTTCTTCATTAAATCTCGATATATTTTGTTTGACTTATGAAGGTTCCATCCTTCATTTGTTTCACTTGGAGTCCAGGAAGAATGTCGCCTCTCCCATCATGCTCATTTCAAATTTACTTTGCATGAGGTTTGAAAATTTTTCACCATGACTCTTTGTTAGTGGATCCGAAATGATGTCATCCACATATATTTGAACAAGCAAGTATACTCTTCTTGTCTTGAATTACGAAAAGTGTTCTATCTACTTTTCCTTTTGTGAATCCATTTTTAGTTAGGAATTGTGACAGAGTGTCATACCATGCTCTGGGTGCCTGTTTCAATCCATACGGGGCTTTCTTGAGTTTGTATACCTTGTCTCCAAGAGTCTTCTGCTCAAATCCTCGGAGGTTGTTCAACATACACTTCTTCTTCCAATAAACCATTTAGGAATGCACTTTTTACATCCATTTGATATACAATGAAATTCTTGTGAGTGCATAGGCAAGAAACATCCTTATAGCTTCCAATCTTGCTACGAGGGACAAATGTTTCATCAAAATCTATCCATTCTTCTTGGCAATATCCTTTGGCTACCAATCTTGCTTTGTTTCTTACCACGAGCCTTCCTCGTTCATTTTATTTGAATACCCATTTGGTGCCAATAACATTTTGATGCATGGGTCTTTGCACTAATTCCCACACTTTATTTCTTTCAAACCGATTCACTCTTCTTGCATAGCTTGAATCCAATGTGTGTCTTCCAATGCTTGTGACACATCTTTTGGCTCTATTTACGAGATGAAGCATGTGAACATAGCTTCTTGTTGAGTTACGGATCTTGTTTTGACACCTTCTCTTATATCTCCAATGACAAGTTCGTGGATGGTCTCTCGGCCATCTTACATCAGGTTGGAGTAAGTTAGGTGGATTGATCGACTTTGTTGTGTTCTTTGTGGTCAGACTCTCTCATAATCACTTATTTGCAAATTTTCCATTGTTTTTGAGATTCGGCTATCTCATCTTCTTCGAATTGATAATTCGACTTCAGCTTCCGCATAGGGACTCTTACGTATGGTTGGATGATTCACTTATCGGTGACTCTACAATGTCTTCTCCATTTACATTTGGCTCATCGAATACTACATGAATAGATTCTTCGTAACCATAGTTCTTTTGTTGAGTATCTGTAGGCTTTGCTTTCAAATTTGAGTATCTGAAGATACCCTCATCGCCTTTGGCATCAAGAGCCTTTAGGTTGTCTTTGCCATTGTTGTGGATGAAGCATTTACATCCAAATATTCAAATATGCAACACTTGGTTTTCTTCCGGTCCGGATCTCATAGGAGTCTTTGTCGGTGTCGTTTATCATACATCTGTTTTGGGTGTAGCAAGTTGTGTTGATTGCTTGACCCCAAAATCTTTTTGGTAACCCCGCTTGACTAACATGGTCCTTCCGCTTCTTTGAGGGTTCTATTTCTTCTTTTCGCAACTCCATTCTCACTTTGTGGAGTCCTTTGCGGATAGTTCATGACCAATACCATTCTCAATACAATCGAGTTATTATTCCATTGACAAACTCGGTTCCTCTCGATCTTATTTTGATAATGGTTTGACTCTTCTCATTTTGAATCCTCTTCATCATTTTGTGGTAGTTTTTGTAGAGTTTCTTTCTTCTTGCACATGAATATTGTCCATGTATATCTTGAGTAGTCATCTACTACCACCAAGGTGTATTTCTTTCCACTTATCTTTGGCCAGGTTTCCATGGGCCAAATAGATCCATATGAAGCGGATGCAATATTCTTGTTGAGGATGGGCATGTCTTTTCTTTGAATGACGACTTGATTTGTTTTCCTTCCGACATGCATCACATATACTCTCCTTCTTCAGATATCTCGAGTCGGAAGTCCTTCTACAAGATGACTTCTTGCCGACTTGTTAATTGTTTTGAAATTCGGGTGACTCGGCTTTTTGTGCCACAACCAACTTGATTCAATTTGTGCTCTTTGCTAGTAGTAGACAAGTCTTTGGGTGTTGCGAGTTGACCAATCCACTACATACATATTTTTTGTCTACATCCTTGCAAAGACAACTTCATTTGATTCAATATCTTTGATTTGGCATATACCCATGTTGAATCCAACATTGTAGCCCTTGTCACAGAGAGCCGATCGATGCTTAGTAAATTGAAGTTTAGTCCTTCAACATATGCAACATCTGTGATTTCTAATCCATTCCTCTTGATGGATCCAATGCCTCTTATTTCGCCAGTGGGCTTCATTTCCTCCAAATATGACTTTTGCTCCTTTAACTTCCTTGAATTTTGACATGATTTTTCTTATTTCTGTCATATGTCCGGAATGACCACTATCCATGTACCAGGTTCCTTGGCACTCACTGTACATTCCTTGAACCGCAATCAAGGAAATTAAGTTTTAGGTACCCATACTTATGCAGGTCCTGAGGGGTTAGAATTGTAAGATGATCCAACCAACCTATAGCCAAATGATTTGACTCTAAGAGGTTGCCATCTATCGATTGCCATAATCATAATTAATCCTGGCAAATTGCTTGGGGATTCTAGGTTCATACTGTTTGTCTCTTTTGTCGTATGTATGCTGCATATATGTTTTAGCAATTGCCTTCCTTGGGTAATTGTGGTGTCTTTGAGTGTAGTGCCTAGGTGCATATGTGTCTTTGATGAAAGCTCTTATGCTTTTGGAATGGCCTTTCTTGAGTTCTAGGCCTTTGCCATTTGGGCTTATATTCCATAAGTCTATCCGATCGTTCACATTATTCCAATCACTTGGCTTGGATACTTTCTACCATTCCCATCATATGTATTTCTTTTATGGATTTTCCGGGATTTTTGGTAGCTCGCTTCTTCTTTCTGAGTATTTTCTGTTTGGAATTTTACGAGGACTGTTTGTATCTCTTCTCGGTTGTCCTTTCAAAGACACTCAATCGTTGTTTTCCTTTTCCTTTATAACCAAGGCCAGTTTGCTTATTATTGTGCTTTGGAGTGAATGTGTGTGCAACATTTAGAGTTTTGGATTTTTCAGACTCTTCATGACTTGAAGATCCTTTTTCCAAAATTACTCTTGAGGTTTGACATAGCACAGAGGAATTAAATCCTAAGCCTGTCTTGTCTCCACATTCTCTTTGACTCATAATAAGATCATGCAATGATTTAGATGCCTTAGTGAATGAGGCAATAACATTCTTGAGGTCATTCTCCCTCTTTTCTATAGCAGCAATTTCTGCTATTAATTTAGCATTTTCAGCCTTTAAACTTTCATTCTCATTAGCTATTTGACTTAGAGTACTCGGCTCCTTAGTCGACTTTGAGTTTTGACTTTTGAGTAGTAAATTTGTTTTCCTCATTCAATAGTGTGTGTGAGGATTTAATGTGTTCAAAATCTTTCATCATTTTGCCTAATGGATCATAAAGATCGAGTGGGTGATGAAGTGTGTGTGTTTCTGATCACTATCACTTTGGTGTCGAGTTTAATGAGTTAGATTGTACCTCATCTTCTTGGTCGGGTTGATCTTGTTCTTTGGCCATCAAGCGGATCAGGGCTTTCTTCTTGAGTCACTTGAGTAGTCAGCTTCACTACTCTCGAATCATTGTCTCTCTTGACTTGGTCATTTTGATCTCTGCGACCATCATTGCCTTTTTCTTTTCTTGTCTTCTTTCTCGAAGACCTTCCTTTCTTCTTCATCCCTGTACTTGTTGACTACGAGGATATGAGCGATCAATGGCATAGTGACCTGGTTGTCTGAGTTCCAACATAGATATTGACTTTTTGATCACTCTTTCCATTCTTGAGTTGTCACCCTTTGATACTCAACTTTTTGATGATCTGTTCTCTTGGTTGGCCTGTCTTCCTTGATTTGGGGGAGCCGAGTGTCTTCTCGGAAGATTCACCCTTTCCTCTTTTGTAGTTCTTATTGAAGAACTTGTTGAACCTTTTAACCATCGGGGCTATTTCTTTCCGGGTCAATGACTTCTTTGACCTCGGCTCTCTTCCCATCTTTAACAATTAGAGCAAAATTTGTTTTGGGTACAATTTTGTCTCTTCTGGTCTTTTCTTCTCGGCTCAAACTCGTAGGCTTTGAGGTCCGAGAATAGTTCATGGTTGGATGTCTTTGATAGGTCCATGGAATGTCTCGGGGCCATGACCTTCATTTACCATTCATTTGGAAGACTTTTTAGGATCTTCATACACATTTCTTCTCGTGTATATTCCTTTCCAAGTGCGATGACTCATTTGTGATTTACGTGAACCGAGCATCCAGTTGATCCAGGTTTTCTCCGAGATCATTTTGAAGTTTTCAAATTTTCAGACATACCACTGATAATTTGTTTTCTTTGATTTGCTACGGCGTTCACAAATCAATGTCACTTGTCCCTGCATTTCCTTAACCGTTTTGCATGATTTGACTTTATTGAACATGGCTTTGTCCAAGGTTTTGTAAAGGATGTCCTTGGCTACATTGTCAGGTTGTATCTTTTCTCGTCATCATTTGTCCACTCGGTTCTTGGTTTTTCAACCACGAGTGCCGGGAGCAAAGATCTTCTTCTCCTTGTTTGCAACTCTTCGCATACAAATTTGTGTTCACCTTTAATATTTGCAGAGGCCCATCTTCTATCACTATCCACATCTCATCATGTAATCTTTGATAGATGAGCTCGCATACGAATTTTCCAATCATCAAATTCTTCAATAGTGAACATAGGAATGCGTGTCAAATTTGCTTCCATGATAATAACTTTTAATGATAAAAAGAGTTTTGAAGGTTTAAGTACTAAAGAGACTTTGAAAAGTTTGGAGATCTAGTTCAAGAACGGTGCGGAGGGTTCAATGAACCAACCGCTCCGATACCACTTGTAGGTCCCAAGGGGTGTAAGTGTAAGGTTTAGAAGGGGGGGGTTGAATAAACCTTACCAAATTTTCGATTTAGTCCTTTTAAATCTACAGAGTTGATTCTATCATTTTGTGTCACGATGGGATCGAATTAGTCACTCAAAGTAGAGTTAATCTCTCAAAGAGACTCGGTGAAATTTTGTTGATGGAGTAACTCAATTGTTGGCTATAATTTAACTCGATTTGTGGTTTTATTTTCATTGGAAGACTTAACACCCTTAAGTTTGATTAAGCAAGATTTTAGAGCTTGATTTAGTACTTATAAGTTATCAAATGGATAGCAAATTTATCGCCAGATATAAGCGAGTTAAAAGTGCGAGAATTTAAATCTTTGAAATGTAAATGACACGGTGAAGTTTTATAGAGGTTCGAAGATGGGGTAATTCTTCTACTCCTCTCTTCTCCAACTCCGGAGGAATCCACTAAGTAATGATCGGTTTACAAAGTGGTAACAGTCCGGATACAAGTCTTGATCACAACAGCCGACTTGATCCTTAGGGACTCGGATCTGAGACGCCTTGATCACTCACCAAGCTCGTGCGACTCGGCTTCTTCTTCACAGGCGTTTGCCTTGTTACTACTGACTCACTTGCTCAAGCTCTTTGGATTTGATCACGAAGCCCTCCAAAAGCTTAAGACTTGGTTCAACCTTGAACCTTTCTACAATCCTTCCGGAATGTAGACCCCTTGTTTTCAAAAGTTTCCTCTTCAACCGATTGAAGTTCTCTTTCCTTCACGGTGAGTGTTGGATTGATGTACTTCGTAATGTAGGCTTGAGGATTGAGAATGTTTGATTTTTCTAATGTGCTTGTATATCTCACGTGTGTGTCATTTTTCTTCTCAAACAAACTCCTCGGCCTTTTATAGTGAACTTTCAAACATTTGCCCGTTGAAGAGATAGGCTTATTTTTGAAAGTCACTTTGCGATCGTTGGCTTGCGTTCTTGGAATTGCCATTTCCTCGTATGAATTGTTCTTTCACCTTTTCGAGTTCGACACGGTGTGGTGCTTCCCATTGGTTCATTCCGTTTGCACGCTTCCTCGGGACTGAGCACTCCAAGAAAGGTGGTATGGAGATATTACTTGTTTAAGTAAATCTCTTGATTTACGTGCAGTGATTCTTTTCTGATTATCTCGACTTGTTTGCATTTCCTTGCTTTCCCCAGGTGACTTAGAGTCGACTTCCAATCATTGGATGAATCTTCTATCACTTCAACTTGAGACTTGGCTTTTCTTGAGTTGACTTGATGATGCTCCACTCACCGCATCTCACCGCTTCTCCAAAGAGAGTTCATGTCTACTCTTCTTTGCCATACTCATTGTCTCAATGTGAGTCTTCCTTCAGTCTTGATTGTCTTCTTGCATGTTAGGGCGTAGGTGACTTAACTCAGCTTGGCCAGCTCTATTTATTACAATGCATTTTAAAACAAGAATTGGGGTGCCAACTTTCTATTCTAAGTTTTACTGGCATTCATCAAAATCCAAACAATAAATTCCTAACACGGTATACACCGTGGAGGAATAGTTCAAGGCATTACGTCCACTAAGCCGCTAGTGTTCCCGATGGCATTGACTACGGAAGGTTCAAAGCCATAAGCTGCATTCATGCATACATTAATTTCCACTCATGTGGGGGATTGTTGGAAATTTTGGTTTTGATAAAGTGGGTGTCGACCCAATTGTGACCAATTTTTCGGTGGCTAAATATTTAATTCTAGAGGAATTAAATTTATATATTATTAATCTACGTTCCGAGTAGATGTTTGTAGTATTTTTTATTTCTCAAAACCGAATTTCGATGAGTGAGAAATTAATACACGAAGGTAGCCACATAAATGGGTATTATGTAAAGATTATGTAAAGGGAGATGAAAGGCTTATGCCTTATCCCACATGGAATACAAATCATAGTTTATCCTAGTTTATTTACTAGAAGGTGTTATTTGTTGTATAAACTATAACACAAGTGGATGATCACAAGTGGGCCACACGCGCACGCGCCCACCCGGCCCGACCTGGGCCGGGGCCTGGGACTGGGCTTGGGCATGGGCCTGGGACTGGGCTTGGGCTTAGGTATGGGCTTGGGCCTTGGGCCGGCCCGGCCCTATTGGGCCTGGGTCCAGGTCAACTAAAGTTTTGCCACTCGAAAATGGGCTTGGCCGTATTCGTCCAGTGATCGCTGGATTGTTGGAGCCAATGAATCCGGACATTCAGGTGTCCGATTCGTGACCGTTGGAGTTGTAACTCTGCGGTGGTGGTCACCTGAAGTTAGCCCACTACCTGACTGTTATGCAGTAGTGGGATGTAACACCTTGGTTGTTACAAGTGATTAATGCCCACTACCCAGTTTTTTCTATTGCAGGTGGAATGGTTGGCTATTTATACATGTTTGTGCATTGCAGTTTGAGATACTGAATTCTTACTCTATAAATAAGCATACACTCATCTTCTCGCATTCTCGCACTAAGTCCAAGAACTTGACCAAAGACATTTCTAGTTGAAGGTGCTTCGTGTTAGTGGTGCTACTACGAGGTAAGACGTAAGTGTTTCATCTTTGGAAGCAATACGTCAAACCGTGAGCACTAGCCGGACGTAATTGCTTTGCGGAAAGAGATTCGTCTCGACTAAACCTTCCGACCGATGCTCCACTCACCGTGCATCTCACCGCTTCTCCAAAGAGAGTTCTGTCTACTCTTCTTTGCCATACTCGGTGTCTCGCAATGAGTCTTCCTTCAGTCTTGATTGTCTTCTTGCATGTTAGGGCGTGGTGACTTAACTCGGCTTGGCCACTCTATTTATTACAATGCATTTTAAAACAAGAATTGGGGTGCCAACTTTCTATTCTAAGTTTTACATGGCATTCATCAAAATCTAAACAATAAAATTCCTAACAATTTCCCCCTTTTTGATGATGCCAAAACTTAAACCATTCAAAAATGCAAATAGCAAAGATACATACAGAGATAGTGTATTGACATAAAATGTATGCGCAGAATAGATCTGTTTTATTGATCATATCATTCTGTTCTTTTACACATTGTTTACAAGGTGTATCGGAGCACATATTTGACTACACTTTGAAAATAAAGAATTTATAGCTTTATTACAAAAGACTTACATTGTATGTATTTACATGATAAAATACACGAAGGGTTAGACAACAACACTTCATCTCCTTCGCTGTCTCCTTCTTTCATCTTGATCAACATCTTCTTCTCTTCTTCTCTTTTTCTCGTCGTCAGTTGCCTTCTTTTTCTTCTCATATGCTTTCCTGGAAGCTTCATCTCTTCTTATTCTTTCCTGTCTCTCCTCCCATAGTTGAGTTTGTCTCTTGTTTTCTTCTTCTGGTCTTTTTGCATACTCAGCGTTAGTTTTAGCCACTTTCAAATTTGCCACTTGGTCAAGCCCAGCCCAGTAGATCCCTCCTTTCTTTCCTGGATCTACGTATTCAATATTCTTGGAGATTGTGGTAATCTTCAAGAAAGATTGTGGTAATCTCAAAGGTGGTGTTGAAGAAGAGTGTGGTGCTCTTCAAGGTGTTGTAAGTTGGTGTTGTATTAATTTTGGTAATTAATGAAATCTTTTTCTTTTTGAAATCCATCCCGGATATACTGGAGTGGTAGAGGATTGACACCTCTAAACAAATCTAATTTTCCTGCACTAATCATATTTTTCTCTGAAAGTATGGTTTTACTTTTATTTATAATAAAATTTCAGATAATCTAAAAAAGTTTATGTTTTATTATTTTTTTAAAAATAAAGGTGAAGAAATGATTATATATGGTTTTATCCAATGTTGTAAAAAGCGCTATGCGCTAGCTAGGTGGTAGGCTGGGGCCTAGCGCTTAGGCGGGGATTAATTGGGGCTAGGCGGGACCTGGGGCCTAATCCCGTCGATTTATAGAGGTTCAACCCACCTAGGGCCTAATCCTCTACCACTCCAGTATATCCGGGATGGATTTCAAAAAAAAAAAAGATTTCATTAATTACCAAAATTAATACAACACCAACTTACAACACCTTGAAGAGCACCACACTCTTCTTCAACACCACCTTTGAGATCACCACAATCTCTCTTGAAGATTACCACAATCTCCAACGACACCTTGTGAAGATTACCACAATCTCCAACCTTGAAGAATACCAAATTCTTCAACACCTCAACAAGAAGATTACCACAATCTTCTCACACCTAACACCTAGATCACCCAAGTGTGTTCTTACCACAAGAACACTCACAAGGATATCTTGTGTTGAATGATTACCCAAAAATCCAAGATTACAACTCGATAATGAATTATACAATTGAGTGCAAGTGTAATCAAGAATAGCTTAGACCTCAAGGATGTGAAAGTGATAAGTTAGGCAAATTACAACAAGAATAATAACAATGAAAGACCAAGTGTTTGCTTGAGTATATCTTGTTGTGTTGTGTTGTTCTCTCTTGTTGTTGTGCTTCAAATCTTCCTCTATTTATAGGAGATGATTTATACTTGATAGGCTCCTCTTGGAATCTGATATCTACAAAAAAATTGCAATTAAAATCAAGATTATAGCTGTTAGAAATCAATCCCACAATTTAGGGAAAAGTTGTCTGCTGCACAACGGTTAGAATTTTGCTGTCAAACCATAGGGTGACCGGTCGCGCACAAATAGACGTTTGAAAATAAGAACACATTTTTACACAGGCGACGGTCGGCCGACGGGGTCCAACAGGTCACCCTAGGGTCCAATAGGTTGCCCTCTTCAAAAATCAAAACAGAGAAGTTTGCATATTTGAACCAACCTTGTGCACGGCGCCTATAGGTCGACCGTCGGTCGACGCCGATGGTCGACCTATAGGGTGACCGGTCACCCTCACCATTTTCTCGCAAACATGAAGTTTTTTTGTTTTGCACAACTTTCAGTACGGGTTGTCTATGGGGCGTACCGGTTGACTTCAAAACAAAAGTATTGTCCAATTTTATATCAAAAATAAACTTCAAGAAATACTCCGAAAGATAGTGAAAACATATTAAACCGATTGGGAGTCTATAGGACAACATTAGAAATATAATTTTGATGAAATAACACATTAATACAAAAAGTGTTGTCCGATATAAACTTCAAGAAATACCCCGATAAATAGGAAAAATATTATAGACCGATCGGGAGTATTAGGACAACATTTAGAAACATAGTTTGGATGTAAAAACCCATTGATACAAAATCATTAAATGTGTTGTCCAATTTTTGTCGAAAATAAAACTTGAAGAAATACTCCGGAAAATATTAAAACCATTTTAAATCATTTAGGAGTATTTGGACAACCTTTAAAACCATTGTTTTGGTATAAAAACAAAATCATCAAAATCATGGTAAAACCATTTATCAAACAATCTCCTCCTTTTTGATGATTACAAACCAAAACAATTTTAACGAGGTCGATTTTGAAAACAAAACACTTTGACCGGTTAAAAGGAACTATCCGTTGTGAGCGACAACATTCCACGCAATATAATCACAAGGATGGGAGTAGAGATATTAAACATATATAGCAAAAGCTCCCCCTATCAATATGCACAACAAGAGTAATGTAAAAGCAATCATCCACAAGCTAAAAGCTTAGCTTTTACATATTGGTCTTAAGTACAAGAGCTTATAAGCTCCCCCTATCAACGAAACATCATTAGACAAGTATATAAGTCCATAATACAACAAATGGACTAAATATAATCCACAACTTATGTCTTTTAGAAGCCATAGCTTATAGCTTCTTTCTCGAGCTTATTTTAGCTTTTATGAGCTAATAAACTTATAACATGTTTCTCCCCCTTTGGAATCATCAAAAAGAATGTTAGCACGATAAAAACATCATATAATCATATCAAAGTGCGCAACTAAACCGATGTATCGAGCTATTTGAACAATGAAGCTTATAGGCCAAATGGGAGGGAAAAGTCGATCATACGACTTGAAGAAGCTTATGAAAACTCATTTGATTTGAAAAACATGATCTCTATAAATATATAAGACTTTTGAGATCGAGAAAATCATGTAGGTGATGAGTTTTTCATTTAAACGTTTTATCGAATACTTGGCGGGCGTCAAAAAATAAAAACTATGTACATAGCCCTTGTAAATGTAATCAAGCCAAGTTTTTCATCACCAAAAGCAATTTTACAAACATCATCCAACAACAATCATTATTCACAACGTAAATATGCAAGAATTCCAACAAAAATCAATACATAGGCATTTTCTCAAGAGTTCCACCCAATTGAGATAATGGAGTAGAATTCTTACCATTCAATCGGTAAAGATGAGCAATGATGATGATAATCGAGCTAGGTAATCCCCAAAATATGAATTTTATGCAACAAAACACATTTGAAGTGAATTGTGTGTGAAATTGTCAAAGAGGTCGAAATGGGGAAGAAAAAAACATCAAAATGCCAAAATGCAATAAGAAAGACGGTTTTAACCAAAATTCTGCAGTGGACGACCGGTCATGGCATAGGGCGACCGGTCGAGCTAGTGGGCGACCGGTCGGCCCCTGCCCTGGCAGCCCACTGGTTCTGTTCTATTTTGAAAGTCCGAAATTTGATCCAAAAATCCGATTTTTCGCCCCTAAGTTTTGAAAACGTGCAAAATGCAAACGTAGACCTCATTCAATATACATTATATCATAATCAAGCTCGAAATGAGGTAAAATACTCGGTGGTGAGCGATTAAAAAGTCCGTGAGTTATCCTTGAGACGGAATTAAACACATCTCAAGTTTTTGTTAAACATGCAATTCCCTTGAAAAATTATCGAATCTCAATATGTTTAGTTCGATTATGACGAACCATATTTTGAAAAATCATTATCACCGGACTTGTTATCCCAAAAAATAATAACATTTTAAAACTTTGGATGAACAAGTCATAAGAAGAAGTGCCTTTGAAAATCTTATTTAACGGCACTTTAATGAGATTCGTTGGGATTGTTTTTGAAGTCGAGCATATAGACGTAAGGCATATAGAATGTCGGGTCTAAGGAGTAATAAATTAATAAACATACCTCGAATTCGTTTGTCAATCATGCCTACCTCAACCTTTGTCAATTTTCACATTTGTGGCCATATAGGTTGAAATGATTATTTCTTCTTCAATGCCTCACTTCTTCTTTTGAGTGTGGAATATAATCACCTTCTTGGCATTGTTGAACTTGAATTCCAATGATCAAATTTGAGCTTCCCTCATCATGATCATCTTAGGTTCACCTTGCATTGACTTGGAAAAATATCTTGCACAAATATTCATTAGTAGCACCAAAAATATTATCAACATAAATTTGCACAAGTAAACAACTTTGCCCTTTTTCAAAACAAGAAGTGTAGTATCAATTTTACCTTTTGTAAAATTATTTTGCAAAAATAGCTAAGTCTATCAAACCATATACGGGGTACTTGTATCAACCGTACAAGGCTTTTTTATAAAAATCATTTGGCCTAAACATTTTAAACTCCGATAGACTTCTATTTGAATAAAACCATTTAGAAAATTGGATTTAACATCCATTTGGTAAAGCTTGAAATTTTCTCAAAACAAGAATGGACAAGCAAAGTGCAAATAACTTCTAAATGTGCTATGAGTGCAAATATTACATCAAAATCATTACCTTCTTCTTGACAATATCATTGAGCTACTAACCTTGTCTTGTTCATCAAACTTGTTGCGAAATATCACAAATTTCTACAAAATCTTAACAAGATATTTTGCACACGAGCATAGTAATATCGAATAATAGATACACTATTTTAAGCACCACATACTATGCATCATCAAGAGTCTAATAAATCATTCAAGTTCAAATAAGTTTAAGAAAGCTACATAAGGTCTCTTTTGAAATTAGACAATAAGAGAGCACATAGTTGAGACCTCATTTACAAGAATCATATGAACAAGAGGTTTGACATAAGTATCCAAGAATAGTGGCATTTATATGTGCAATAAAATGCATAACTTTGTAGATCAATTGTTTTATCAAAACGAAATATAATCCTTTACAAATCTTGGATAAAACAAGCTATGTCAAATAATGCCTTTTCAAAAATCAAAACATCCTCTTAATGGCACTTGTATAAGCACATAGGCATATGACAAAAATATATCGAGTCTATAAGATAAATATCAATGATGAGCGTACCTCGATAGTTAAAACATCTCTTGAAGAGAATGACGAAATACATATATCTTAAACAACTCTAGCACAAAGCAACATGATACAAGTGTAGGATAAAAACAATGTATGTCATAAGTATGCTTGTGCCAAGAGAATCCATAGGAGATTATAAAACACAATAGATAAAGCAAATGTTCAAGATTTTTAAAAACATCATGCAAGGTCTTCTTAAAAAAAAACATTTTGAAACTCACAAATATATTGAAGACCTAAATTTTTAAGAAATATGAAAACCCATTTTGCAATTTAGACACAAATAAAAACATGCACAAGGAAAACAAGATGCATATTTAAATAGGGAGATACGGTTTACCAATTTCGCCATTTCCATGGGTTGTGCCGTTCCCATTGTTGATGGTATCTTCCCTTTTGAAAGTCATTTTGTTGATGATAACTCTTCCTATTGCTCCATTTCCAAGGATTATGTCCTCCCCATTGTTGATAATGTCTCTCTCTTGGAAAATCATCTTGTTGATGATGTCTTTGCCATTTCCAAGGATTGTGTTCTTCTCATTTTTGATTATATCCTCTTCTTGGAAATTTACTTTGTTGAAAATGTTTTCTCCTTCTTTGATCAAATGAGATGTTCATTTGATGTCTCCTTGGCGGCAAGAATTTACTTCGATTATTAATCCATCGGGTACCTAAAATGACATTGTTTTGTGGTACCCTCAAGTGCTTGGGTCCTTTGGGATTAGTCTTGAGACTTTTAGGTCTCCAACAATAATTAGAGCTATTTCTAGCCCGACAAGTATTTACCGTATGACCCTTCTTACCGCAATAAAAGCAAGTAACATCACTAATATGCATAGGAACTCGATTCCTTTTCATATGATTTATACCATTAGGCTCATGATCAAGTTTACTCTTCAAATTATCACAATCATAAACATTCACAATATTGGGCAATTTATTGGTACTCAAGTTGGATTTTGATAAATCATTTTTCATGCAATTAATATCCTCAACAAGAGTACTATTTGTAAGTCCAAGCGGCTACGATAATCTAGAGGGGGGTGAATAGATTATCTCCATCTTTTCGATTTATCCCTCTTTTTCAAACCGAATGCTCAAAGATAAATATAAAGGTGCGGAATGTAAACAACACGCGTCGATTTATAGTAGTTCAACCCACCTAGGGCCTAATCTACTACCACCCCAGTATATCCGGGATGGATTTCAAAAAGAAAAAAGATTTTATTAATTTACCACAAATTAATACAACACCAACTTACAACAACACCTTGAAGAGCACCACACTCTTCTTCAACACCACCTTTGAGATTACCACAATCTCTTCTTGAAGATTACCACAATCTCCAAACGGCACCTTGTGAAGATTACCACAATCTTCACCCTTGAAGAGCACCACACTCTTCAACACCTCAACAAGAAGATTACCACAATCTTCTTACACCTAACACCTAGTTCACCCAAGTGTGTTCTTACCACAAGAACACTCACAAGGATATCTTGTGTTTGAATGACGACCACAAATTCAAGATTACAACTCGATAATTGATAATACAATAGAGTGCAAGTGTAATCAAGAATAGCCTAGACCTCAAGAATGTGAAAGTGAATAGCTAGGCAAATTACAACAAGAATAATAACAATGAAAGACCAAGTGTTTGCTTGAGTATATCTCGTTGTGTTGTGTTGTTCTCTCTTGTTGTGCTTCAAATCTTACTCTATTTATAGGAGATGATTGATACTTGATAGGCTCCTCTTGGAATCTGATTTCTACAAAAAAATGCAATTAAAATCAAGATTATAGCTATTAGAAATCAATCCCACAATTTAAGGGAAGGTTGTCTGCTGCACAACGGTTACATTTTTGCTGTCAAACTTAAGGGCGACCGGTCGCGCACAAATAGACGTTTGAAAATGAGAAAACACATTTACACAGGGCGATCGGTCGACGGGTGGTCCGACCGGTCGACCCTATGTCCAGCCGGTCGAGCAGAACCAAAAAACGAGTCCAGAAAGTTCTGTTTCAGAAAATGCTCCCAGGCACCGGTCGACCCCCGGTCGACCGGTCGACCACACCGGTCTACCACCCTGTTGACCGGTCGACCAGCCTTTTTTTTAGCAAATAGCTTATTCACTGTTTTTCACAACTTTCAGGTACGGGATGCTCTATAGGGCGACCGATTGGCCTTAAAACAAAAGTGTTGTCCAATTTTATATCGAAAATAAACTTCAAGAAATACTCCGAAAAATAGTGAAAATATTTTTAGACCGATCGGGAGTATTAGGACAATATTTTATAACCATTGTTTTGGTGTAAAAACACATTAATACAAAATCATCAAAAGTGTTGTCCAATTTATATCCAAAATAAACTTGTAGAAATACTCCGGAAAATATTAAAACCATTTTAAATCATTTAGGAGTATTTGGACAACCTTTAAAAACATTGTTTTGGTATAAAAACAAAATCATCAAAATCATGATAAAACCATTTATCAAACAATCTCCCCCTTTTTGATGATTACAAACCAAAACAATTTTAACGAGGTCGATTTTGAAAACAAAACATTTTTACCGGTAAAAAGGAACTTTCCGTTGTGAGCGACAACATTCCACGCAATATAATCACAATGATGGGAGTAGAGATATTCAAACACATATAGCAAATGCTCCCCCTATCAACATGCACAACAAGAGTTATAAAGAAGCAACTAAATCAAAAGCTAAAGGCTTAGCTTTTCAATATTGTGCTTATGTATCAATACTTAAAAGCTCCCCCTGTCAAGGAGACATCGTTAGAAACATATATAGGTCCATACTACAACTAATGGACTAAGAAACATATACAACCACAATATACCAAGAGTGGACAAAATATGATCCACAACTTATGACTTTCAATAGCCACAACATGACTTCTTTTCGTTAAGCTTTTCTTAGCTTCTTTGAGCTAAAGAGCTTATAACCTATTTCTCCCCTTTGGAATCATCAAAAAGAATGTTAGCACGATAAATACATCATATATTCATATCAAAGTGCGCAACTAAACCGATGTATCGAGCTATTTGGACATTGAAGCTTATAAACCAAATAGGAGGGAAAAGTCGAATCATACGACTTGAAGAAAGCTTATGAAAACTCATTTGATAAGCAAAACATGATCTCCATAAATGTATAAGACTTTTGAAAACGAGAGAATCATGTAGGTGATGAATTTTTTATTGAAACATTTTATCGAATACTTGGCGGGCGTCAAAAATTGAAAAAGATATATATAGCCCTTGTAAATAAAATCAAGCCAAGTTTTTTTTTTTTATCACCAAATGCAACTTAATAAATATCATTCATCAACAATCAATAAGCTCATCACAAACATATATGAATTACATCAAGAAAAATACATATAAGCCACAAACTCAAGGGTTCAACCCAATTGAGCTAAAGATAGTGAAATTCTTACCATTCAATCGGTAAAGACGAGCAATGATGATGATAGTCGAGCTAGATAATCCCTAAAATATATAATTCATGCATCAAAACTCATTTGAAGTGAATTGTGTGTGAAATTTGCAAAGGGGACGAAAAATGGCCAAAATGTGTCAAAGTGACGAATGCTGAAGACAGAACCATTTTAATCCAAATTATAGCCTAGGGCGACCGGTCGACGTTGAGGGCGACCGGTTGCCCTCAACCCTTTCAGCCCACTGTCTCTCAGTTTTTCCAAAATCCGAATTTTCAACCAAAAATCCGATTTTTCGCCCCTAAGTTTTAAAAACGTGCAAAATGCAAACGTAGACCTCATTCAATATACATTATGTCATGATCAAGCTCGAAATGAGGTAAAATACTCGGCGATTAACGATCAAAAAGTCTGCGAGTTATCCTTGAGACGGAATTAAACACATATCAAGTTTTTGTTAAAAATCACAATCCCTTAAAAAATATATCGAATCTCAATATGTTTAGTGCGATTATGACGAACCAAATTTTTAATACGAATAACCGTATAATAGATACCGAAGTTGTTATCCCAAAAAAATAAGAACGTTTTAAAGCTTTGGATACAACAAGTCATAAGAAGAATTGCCTTTCAAATATTTGAAAATTTCTTTTAATGGCACTTTAATGAGATTCATTGGGATAGTTTTTGAAGTCGAGCATATAGACATAAGGCATATGAAATGTCGAGTCTATAGGAATAATACAAGAAAACATACCTCGAATTTGTTTGTCAACTGACATGCCTTTCTCAACCTTTGTCAATCTTTAGCCATAGAGGTTGAGATAGTTTTTCTTTCTTCAATGCCTAACTCCTTCAAGAGTTCTTTTGAAATATAACCATCTTCTTGGCATTGAATAATTTGAAGTCCAAGCGATAAATTGAGCTCCCTCGTCATGCTCATCTCGAGTTCACCTAGTATCAACTTAGAAAAATATCTTCCACAAATATTCATTAGTAGCACCAAAAATATTCTCATAAATATGCACAAGTTTAAACAACCTTGCCCTTTTTCACAAACAAAGAGAGTAGTATCAACTTTACCTTTTGTAAAATCATTTAGCAAAAATAGCTAAGTCTATCAATCGTACAAGGCCTTTTATAAAAATCATTTGGCCTAAAATTTTAAACTCCGACAGACTTATATTTGAATAAAACCATTTAGAAAGTTGGATTTAACATCCATTTGGTAAAGCTTGAAATTTTCTTTAAAACAAGAATGGGCAAGTAAAATGCAAATAGCTACTAAATGTGCTATGAGTGCAAATGTTACAACAAAATTAATTACCTTCTTCTTGAAAATACCTTCGAGCTACTAACCTCGCCTTAGTTCGACCAATGTTGCCTTGGTCATCGAGTTTGTTTCGGAATACCCTTTTTGTCTTCTTCATCACTATCATCATAGGGCATCCAATTGATCTAAGGTGTTCATAATAGAACATTTACATCCAAATATTTTGAGGTAACTAATATTTGGAGTACTTCATTTCTCATCTACACAACTTAATAAACTCATTACCGGCATCGCTTATATAAGCAAGAAAAAATAGTCCAAGTGTAAAAGCATGCCTTAATCATCAATCACAAAAATATCTTGCATAAGAGCATAGTAGAAATAGACACTATATATATAGACCATGAAGCAAGAACCACATACTATGCATGTAGAATATCATCAAGATTCTAATAAATCATGCAAGTTCAAATAAGCTTAAGAAAGCTATAAAAGGTCTCTTTTGAAATATGAAAATCCGATAGCATATAGTTGAGACCTCATTTAAAAGAAGTATTTGAACAAGAGTTGACAAAGCAAATATGTGCAATCAAATATCGAATAGTGCCTTTCAAAAAAAATCTAAAAATCCTCTTAATGGCACTTGTATGAAATACTATGAAAAATAAGCACATAGGCATATGACAATACATATATCGAGTCTATAAGAATAATAATAACACAAATAAACGTACCTCGATAATTTATACCTTTCTTGACAAATAATGACGTAAATGGCCATTTGTGAAAATATGTAAATCCTACACAATTCTTAAAACAATTCTAGCACAAATCATAATGATAAAAGTGTAGGCTAAGAGAATCACAAGTAAGCTCATGCCATAAAAATCCATAAGAGATGATAACACACTTTAGTCTACAAAAATGCACAAGAGTTTTAAAAACATCATATAAGGTCTTCTTTTTCAAAAATATTTTAAAAGCACAAATATATATTGAAGACCTTAAAAAAAATACTTGAAAACTCATTTGTAATTAAGACACAAATAAAAACATGCATAGAAATAAAAATAAAATGCATATTTAAATGGGGAGATACGGTTTACCAATTACGCCGTTTCCATGGGTTGTGTCTTTCCCATTGTTGATGATATCTTCCCCTTGAGAAGTCACTTCGTTGATGATGGTTTCTTTGATCACTCCATTTCCAAGGTTTGTTACCTTCCCATTGTTGATGGTCTCTTCTTCCTTGAAAATCATCTTGTTGATGATGTCTTTGCCATTTCCAAGGATTGTGTTCTTCCCATTTTTGATTATACCCTCTTCTTGGAAATTGGCTTTGTTGAGAATAGTTTCTCCTTCTTTGATCAAATGAAATGTTCATTTGATGTTTTCTTGGTGGCATGAATTTTCTCCGATTATTACTTCGTCGGGTACCTAATAACACATTATTTTGTGGTACCCTCATGTGTTTGGGTCCTTTAGGATTAACTTTGAGACTTTTAGGTCTCCAACAATAATTAGAGCTATTTCTAGCCCGACAAGAATTAGCCGTATGACCCTTTTTGCCACAATAAAAACAAGTAATAATTCTAGGAGCATAATGACCAATATGCATAGTGACTTGATCCTTTTTCATATGATTAACAACATTAGGCTTATGATCAAGTCCTTCATCACAATTATGAATATCAACAATATTGGACATTTTATTGGTACTCAAGTTGGATTTTAATAAATCCTTTTTCATGCAATCAATATACTCAACAAGAGTACTATTTTCTTTCTCAATGTTTCTAACCTTATCAAGAGTGGTGGTGTGAGCACATGATAGTGATTCATAGGAAGTAAATAAACTATCCTTATCATTTTTCAAAACAATGAATTCCTTTTTCAAATTTTTGTATTTAACAAGTAAGTTTTGGAATTCATCTTGTAGCTCATCATAATCATTTTGCAAATCACTATATTCATTTTGCAATTCATTGTCATAAGAAGTAGAGGGTTTAGAACTTACCTCGTTTTCTTCTTCAATGCCTATGAGGCATTGTTCAACTTCTTCATCATGGGAGGTTGTAGAAGGCTCATCCCATGTTGTTGGATTTGATGTTGTATCCATTTGTGAAGTAGATGCTTTTGAGTTGCTCCTTTCATTTGCATACATTTCATAGATGGCTTCTAATTTTTTCCATACTTCATGAGCCGATCGAATACCTACAACATGATCAAATTCCAAAGTGGTAAGTGAACAATGTAAAATATTAAGAGCTTTACCATTTAAGGAGATGATTTTCTTCTCTTCATCATTGAGCTTTTTGAAGCCTTTTGAGGTGTGTGGTGTATCTTTCATCGGAATGGATTCTCCATTAATGACGGTGTTCCAAATGTCGAACCCGCAACCTTGTAAATAGCATTCCATTCTTTCTTTCCAAAATATAAAAGTTTTGGAATCAAATAGTGGTGGCTTGGTGGTGGAGGTGCCGGATAGATGAGCTTCGTTCGTAGCCGACGATCGTTTCTCTTCCCTCGCAATGTGAAACGAGCTTGCCAAAGAGTTTGGCTCTGATACCACTTGTAAGTCCAAGCGGCTACGATAATCTAGAGGGGGGTGAATAGATTATCTCCATCTTTTCGATTTATCCCTCTTTTTCAAACCGAATGCTCAAAGACAAATATAAAGGTGCGGAATGTAAACAACACGCGTTGATTTATAGTAGTTCAACCCACCTAGGGCCTAATCTACTACCACCCCAGTATATCCGGGATGTATTTCAAAAAAAAAAGGATTTTATTAATTTACCACAAATTAATACAACACCAACTTACAACAACACCTTGAAGAGCACCACACTCTTCTTCAACACCACCTTTGAGATTACCACAATCTATTCTTGAAGATTACCATAATCTCCAAACGGCACCTTGTGAAGATTACCACAATCTTCACCCTTGAAGAGCACCACACTCTTCAACACCTCAACAAGAAGATTACCACAATCTTCTTACACCTAACACCTAGTTCACCCAAGTTTGTTCTTACCACAAGAACACTCACAAGGATATCTTGTGTTTGAATGACGACCACAAATTCAAGATTACAACTCGATAATTGATAATACAATAGAGTGCAAGTGTAATCAAGAATAGCCTAGACCTCAAGAATGTGAAAGTGAATAGCTAGGCAAATTAAAACAAGAATAATAACAATGAAAGACCAAGTGTTTGCTTGAGTATATCTTGTTGTGTTGTGTTATTCTCTCTTGTTGTGCTTCAAATCTTCCTCTATTTATAGGAGATGATTGATACTTGATAGGCTCCATTTGGAATCTGATTTCTACAAAAAAATGCAATTAAAATCAAGATTATAGCTGTTAGAAATCAATCCCACAATTTAAGGGAAAGTTGTCTGCTGCACAACGGTTACATTTTTGCTGTCAAACTTAAGGGCGACCGGTCGCGCACAAATAGACGTTTGAAAATGAGAAAACACATTTACACAGGGCGGCGGTCGACGGGGTCCGACCCGGTCGACCCTATGTCCGGTTGGCCGAAAGCGAACCAAAAAATGAGTCCAGAAAGTTATGTTTCAGAAAATGCTCCCAGGCACCGGTCGACCGCACCGGTCGACGCCCCGGTCGACCGGTCGACCACACCGGTCTACCACCCTATTCACTGTTTTTCACAACTTTCAGGTACGGGATGCTCTATAGGGCGACCGATTGGCCTTAAAACAAAAGTGTTGTCCAATTTTATATCGAAAATAAACTTCAAGAAATACTCCGAAAAATAGTGAAAATATTTTTAGACCGATCGGGAGTATTAGGACAATATTTTAGAACCATTGTTTTGGTGTAAAAACACATTAACACAAAATCATCAAAAGTGTTGTCCAATTTATATCGAAAATAAACTTGTAGAAATATTCGGAAAATATTAAAACCATTTTAAATCATTTAGGAGTATTTGGACAACCTTTAAAAACATTGTTTTGGTATAAAAACAAAATCATCAAAATCATGATAAAACCATTTATCAAACACTATTTTGTTTTTCAAGGTTTCTAACATTGTCAAGTGTGGTGGTGTGAGCACATGATAGTGATTCATAGGAAGTAAATAAACTATCCTTTCCATTTTTCAAAACATTGAATTCCTTTTTCAAATTTTTGTACTTAACAAGTAAATTTTGGAATTCATTTTGAAGATCATCAAAATCATTTTGCAAATCACTATAATCATTTTGAATAACAATATCATAGGAAGTAGAGGGTTTAAGACATACCTCGTTTTCTTCTTTGATGCCCATAAAACATTGTTCGACTACTTCATAGTTGGAAGTTGTAAAAGGCTTGTTCATTTGATTTGAACTTGTATCCCTTTGAGAAGTAGATGCTTTTGTTTGACTCCTTTCATTTGCATATACTCCATAGATGGCTTCTAATTTTTGCCATACTTCATGTGCCGATCGAATTCCTACAATATGTTCATATTCCAAATTAGTAAGTGAACAATACAAAATATTGAGAGCTTTACCATTTAAGGAGATGATTTTTTTTTCTTTATCATTGAGCTCCTTGAGAGCTTTGGAGGTGTATGGTGTGTCTTTCATTGGAATGAATTCTCCATTGATGATGATGTTCCAAATATCGAACCCGCAACCTTGTAAATAACATTCCATTCTTTCTTTCCAAAATATATAATTTTTGGAATCAAATAGTTGTGGCTTGGTGGTGGAGGTGCCGAAAAGTTGAGCTTCGTTCATAGCCGACGATCGTTCCTCTTCACTCGCGATGTGAAACGAGCTTGCCAAAAGAGTTTGGCTTTGATACCACTTGTAAGTCCAAGCGGCTACGATAATCTAGAGGGGGGGGTGAATAGATTATCTCCATCTTTTCGATTTTACCCTCTTTTTCGAACTGAAAGCTCAAAGACAATAATAAAGGTGCGGAATGTAAACAACACACGTCGATTTATAGAGGTTCAACCCACCTAGGGCCTAATCCTCTACCACCTCAGTATATCCGGGATGGATTTCAAAAAGAAAAAAGATTTTATTAAATACCAAAATTAATACAACACCAACTTACAACACCTTGAAGAGCACCACACTCTTCTTCAACACCACCTTTGAGATTACCACAATCTCTCTTGAAGATTACCACAATCTCCAACGGCACCTTGTGAAGATTACCACAATCTTCAACCATGAAGAATACCAAATTCTTCAACACCTCAACAAGAAGATTACCACAATCTTCTCACACCTAACACCTAGATCACCCAAGTGTGTTCTTACCACAAGAACACTCACAAGGATATCTTGTGTTGAATGATTACCCAAAAATCCAAGATTACAACTCGATAATGAATTATACAATTGAGTGCAAGTGTAATCAAGAATAGCCTAGACCTCAAGGATGTGAAAGTGATAAGCTAGGCAAATTACAACAAGAATAATAACAATGAAAGACCAAGTGTTTGCTTGAGTATATCTTGTTGTGTTGTGTTGTTCTCTCTTGTTGTTGTGCTTCAAATCTTCCTCTATTTATAGGAGATGATTGATACTTGATAGGCTCCTCTTGGAATCTGATATCTACAAAAAAATTGCACTTAAAATCAAGATTATAGCTGTTAGAAATCAATCCCACAATTTAGGGAAAAATTGTCTGCTGCACAACGGTTAGAAGTTTGTTGTCAAACCATAGGGCGACCGGTCGCGCACAAATAGATGTTTGAAAATAAGAACACATTTTTACACAGGGCGACCGGTCGACGGGGGGTCCGACCGGTCACCCTAGGGTCCAACCGGCTACCCTCTTCAAAAAATCGAAACAGAGAAGTTTGTAAATTTGAACCAACCTTCAGGTACCGGTCGCCCTATAGGTCAACCGGTCGACGTCACCGGTCACCCTTACCATTTTCTTCAAACATGAAGTTTTCTGTTTTGCACAACTTTCAGGTACGGGTTGCCCTATAGGGCGACCGGTTGACCTCAAAACAAAAGTATTGTCCAATTTTATATCAAAAATAAACTTCAAGAAATACTCCGAAAGATAGTGAAAACATTTTAAACCGATCGGGAGTATTTAGGACAACATTAGAAATATAGTTTTGATGAAATAACACATTAATACAAAAATTGTTGTCCGATATAAACTTCAAGAAATACCTCGATAAATAGTAAAAACATTGTAGACCGATCGGGAGTATTAGGACAACATTTAGAAACATAGTTTGGATGTAAAAACCCATTTATACAAAATCATTAAATGTGTTGTCCAATTTTTGTCGAAAATAAAACTTGAAGAAATACTCCGGAAAATATTAAAACCATTTTAAATCATTTAGGAGTATTTGGACAATCTTTAAAACCATTGTTTTGGTATAAAAACAAAATCATCAAAATCATGATAAAACCATTTATCATACAAGTAGGGGCAGATTCTGAACTCTTTTTTTTTTTCTTCTTTAATTTAGTAGTTATTAGTAATTATACTAGTGTTTGACCCATATAATGCACATGTTGTGTAGTGTCGGGTTATATAAATTGAATGCATATAGGATGCACATCAATATATAATATAAAACTCTACGTTACACACTCAAAAAAATCAGCTTACATCATTGTAAATAAAAGTTACAAATTATGGAATACTTATTTGTATACGACATTGTTTCTTTGTTTGTTTTTCGATGTATCATCGTCATAAGCTAATATTTTTGACATGTTATGATTGGTTACTCTAGATGTGACCCATTGCATTGTACAGACTGTATATTTGTAAGACTTCTATTTTATACTATGACATGTGCATTTTCGTAAATATTTTATTGATTCTATCTCCCTGTACCGTAATAGTTTTAAAATAGCATCAAACAATAGGCCAGCGACAAGTACAATTTAATCTTTTTTATAATGAAGTCAAAAAAAGAAAAAATATCATAACTGAAAATTATGAAAAATACATTCAAGGCTGTGTAATATATATGACGCAATGTATGGATGCATTATATATAATATTTAGATACATATTTTGAGATATTTTTTCAATTAAAATATGTATTTTTAATTAAATTTAATCAATTTAGATACAACTTTATATAATTATTAAGAATGAACTTAGTCCAAATAACAACTATACATATATCACAAATAGCCAAAACAATGAATATTAAAATTAATGTCCAATAACCCGAATGCATAACTTTTAAGACCCATTGCAAAATAAAATTTTGAGTAAATATATCTTGTATTTTTTATTTATTATTTTATATATGCAATATGGGTGTTAAACTGAATATTATAAAAAGATGAGTAGTTTGATATATTATACGTCAAAAATAGATCAAAAATGGAAAAACTATTAAATTTTAAGAAGAAAACAAATAATAATTATGTAGTACGCACACAAATTCGGAAAGCTAATTTTATATAATTCTAACTAAAGGACCTTAAAAAATGTCCAGAAAAATCGAATCGTTACCAAGCCCTGCACCAAATCCATGTTGATATCAGTCGAAGGCGCTACTACTAAAAGAAAGAAGACATACCTATCACTTTTGGAAACTATCATTTGAATAGTAATCAATCTTTTTTTATTCTACAAATTTTAATTATTTATTTTATAATATTGTGTAATGGGTGGAAAAACTTGGGTAAATTGCGATTTTAGTCATGTAACTTTGGGGTAGTTGCAATTCTAGTCCTTTATCTTTTAAAGTTGCAGTTTTGGTCCTGGACAATTTTGCCCTAATGGCTAAATAGCATTTTTGGTCCTTTATCTTTCTAACATTAGCAATTTTAGTCCTATAACTTTTGAGCATTAACAATTTTAGTCCTTAAACACATCATAGTTAATTTATCCAGATAAACCCAGATTTTATAGAATAAAAGACTCACATTTTCTGACACCTATTTTCTTCGTGGCATTGTTACACCAACTTAGATTCAATCTCTATTCAGAGGTTTTTAATGGATCATGTCAGGTTTCCAACCTACAAACTCAATAGGGCATACTTCTGCAAAATTCTCACAATAATCTAATTTCAGACTAAGTTTTGATAAAACGGATATAGTCCATCACGACCAACTGTCTAGATCCATTTTCTTGGAGAAAATTCTCCTCACCAATTGTTAATTATATAAATATAATAAATATAACTAAAAGTTCTTAATAAACCTGGCTCTGATATCATTTTTGAGCAAAAACACTTAGTCAAATAAGCCATTGATGTGTATAAGGGTATTTTTAGTATTTTCAAAATATTAAATAATCCTATAGGACAAATTTTGCAAAAACTTTCAAACTTACATGACCAATTTTGCAAACTCAATACTTATAGGACCAAAATTGCAAACTGCCTATTGTTATAGGACCAATTTTGCAATTTTCCCGAAAAACTTTTGTGCTACTATTAATAAAGACCTCACTTATATATATATATATATATTGAAATATACCATACAGTAGAACATATAAACTACAAGAAAAATCCAGTTTACCTACAGAAAAATATGTAGGTAAGTATTAAGAAAATTTTAAAGTGTAGGTAAAACTGTTGTAAGTAAAATCATTGTAGGTAAAATATTTACCTACATAATCTAAAATTGGTAAATACCTACTCTGAGAAAATCTGTCGGTAAATAGAAAAATCGTGTCTGTTGGTAATTTGTCGGTATAATTTGGGAGAAAATAATATTTTTTATTCTGTAGGTATTCTGTAGGTAAATTGTCAATTTAGTAACAAAATCATTTATGTAGGTAAATTCTGTCGGTAAACTGGAATTTTCTTGTAGTGATACCTAAATATTAATTCAAGATTCTCAATGTTAGTTATTGAAATTTAACTTAAATTATTAATTCTAAATTTATATATACTAATTATATTTATAGATTTATGAAATAAATTATCCAGACTATTAAACTTAGCTAAATTTTCAAAAGTAATAAATTAGTATCCGGCCATATTTATATATGCTAAGGATAAAAATTTAACTAAATTGCTAAAAGATATTAAATTTAGATTATATACATAAAGTATATCTGGACATATATATACCAAAGATGAAAATACCTAAAATACAATTTTGAACACATAATTATATTATCTTTTATATTAAAAGTTTTAGATTACTATTCTTAGAATAGCCTCTCTTTATATATATATATATATATATATATATATATATATATATATAGATTGGTTCAAATGGGACACCCCCCCTTATTTGAGACGGTGGGGATTTATCCAAGTCATTGGATTGATATTTTGTATGGCTCAGATTAATCCCTTTATTTTAGGCAAGTAGTTAATGCAGGATTTTTAGGGGGGTCAAATTGGTAATTTATATTATTTTCGGATTTTTAATTAGGGGCAAATCTGTCTTTTTATTTGAGTGTAGAAGGTAAGTTTTAATTTTCCTTTTTCGGTTCCCGAGTTTTAGGGGCTTCAAATCTTACCAAATCAAACCCCAAAAATCACAAAAAAACGTCACTTCTCCTCCTTCAAATATTTTTTCTCACCTTCAAACACTCCATCTTCTCACCGTCTCACACTCCATCTTCTCGTATCCGCTGCTTATTACGCACAGACACCACCGTTCGTTGCACCAAAATCGCCGAGCCACAGCCATCCTCCACGAAGTTGAAGAGGACGGTGACGCAGGCGTGCAAAAAACAAATCCGCCATCGTACCATCTTCTCCTCTATTGTTCGACTTCGCGATGGTCCGATATTGCCTTGCTCAATTTTGTTTTTTATTAATTTATGGACCTAGGCAATTAAGACGATGGCGATGGTGTAACACTGGGCGGTGAGTTATCATGGCGGGTATTTAAGTTTCGCACATTTTGTTTAATTTCTTGGTATGTAATTTTTACCAAATCTTGAAATTTTTAGAAGTAGTTTATGTAGTTTCTAGGATTTTATCTTTTGATTGTTGGGGATTTATTGTTATAGGGTTTAGTTATCTTCGATTTTTCTTAAGATTTCGATTTCTAGTAATTTCATGGTTAGGTTTGTATTTTCAACATCGACTTTTCTGGATATTATTCTACTGTAATTTTAGTTGAGTTTTAGTGGTTATTTAATACAATTTTGATGTTTTACTGCAGTACATTTTTTTTGTATGTCTTCAACATAGTTTAACTTCAATTGTAGTTGTATAATACATTTTAATGTATTTGCCATCAAATGTTTGTATAGTGTTAGAATAATTTTACTGTATTATGATGATATTTTCTTTGTCTTCTTAATTGCAGTTGCTAATTTGTGAAGATGGCTAGAGGACAACAAAAAAGGCAGCTTAATATTGGTGGTACGAGTAGTGGGGCGGGGGAAGCAAACGCTCAGCCTAAGAAAATGAGAAGGGGCAGTCGTGTTGTTAAGAATTTGTGAATGTTGTATAATTAGTGCAGTTTTACTATGTATATAGTATTAGAATATTGTATAATTAGTGCAGTTTTACTACGTGCATAGTATTACAATGATGTATAATTAGTGCAGTTTTACTGTGTAATTAGTATTAGAATGTTGTATAATTAGTGCAGTTTTACTGCGTGTATAGTATTCCAAATAATACTGTTTATTCACTTTAACATTACTTTGTGGTTAAGAGCGTTGTATTGTATAAATGTCGAAATTTCACTGTACTATATATTTATTTCACTGTGTATTGAAGTGCATTTATTTTATACAAAAAAATAAGAATTTGTTTAATCCTTTCAAATAATTTAAGATGATATACAGTATACATACTAAGTCGATAAGAACGTGTTTAATCCTTCCAAATAATATTGTTTATTCACTTTAATATTACTGTGCGGTTAGGGCATGTTCACTGTATAATAATCGAAATTTAAGCGTAATATATATTTATTTCTTTGTGTATTGAATTGCATCCTACAATTTAGGAAACGTTGACTACATGGGTTCAAAATTTTCGGTATTATCCGCCGTTTTTTTGGGCTCTGTTGGGTTTAATTTGGTAAACTTTTGTTGCCATTATTTTGTAGTTATCACTTCCTATAATTTAGGAACGTTTGACTTGGTGGTTGGTTATTTAATTCTGTTAAATTTGGCATGCATAGAGTAAGCCATTTTAAATTACACAGTACTATTAGAGTAAAGCCACAATATTTTTGAACTAAACATACACTGTAGTTAAATTTGATATACATACAGTAAAATATTTAAATTACATAGTACTATTAAAGTAAATACACGTTATTACTGAACTAAATATACACCTTAATAAAATTTGATATGTATACGATTAAACATTTTAAATTATACAATAATATTAAAATAAAGATACGGGATTTTCGAACTAAATATACAAAGAAAATAGTGATTTAACTAAAGATACACGATTTTGGAAGGATTTTGTTGCTCGATTTTGTGCATATCATCCCCTAAATTTTAGGAACATGATTTTAGCAGTTACAATCTTAAGATTTAAATAGTCTATTATACCCCTAGTAATTTTAATTATTGATTATTAATCTAATTTTCAGTCATTAAACGGACTCTCAATTGGAAAATATCAATGGTTTAGATGAATCCCCACCGTCTCATATAAGGGAGGGTGTCACATTTGAACCATCCCCTATATATATATATATATATATATATATATATATATAGGATATGGATCAAATAGGTCATCCTACTTCGGGTGAGTCCATGGGGACACATCCTAACCATAGATCAACAATTTTGGGTGGTCCAGATTTTTAGGGCTTTTTTATGTTTATTTTTTTGTTTCAGCAATTAAAAAGGGTATGGTGGTAATTTGGCACTTTAGAATCAGTTACTAAAATTTCATTACCTCTTTCACGCGATTTCACCCACTCTTCACGCACTCTCTCTCTCTAGCGTTTCAGTATCAAAAAAAATTCTCTGTTGCTTATGTAGTATAGGGTTGTTGCTTATGACTTGCTTATGAAGTTAATGTATTTGTGATGCATGTGTAGTGTATATTCATTGCTTATGTAGTATAGGCTTATCGCTTATGTAGTATGGGTTTGTTGCTTATGACTTGCTTATGTAGTTAATGTATTCGTGGTGCATACGTAGTGTATATTTGTTGCTTATGTAATATAGACTTGTTGCTTATGTAGTATGAGCTTGTTGCTTATGACTTGCTTATATAATTAATGTATCCGTGGTGCATACGTAGTGTATATTCGTTGCTTATATAGTATAGACTTGTTGCTTATGTAGTATGAGTTTGTTGCTATGACTTGCTTATGTAGTTAATATATTCGTGGTGCATTCGTAGTGTATATTTGTTGCTTATGTAGTATCGGATTATTGCTTATGTAGTATGGATTTGTTGCTTATGACTTGCTTATGTAGTTAATGGTATATATATATATATATAAGCACCATGACACATCTACACAAGCAACAAATTACATCTTCATAAGCAAACTTCGAACTGAAGTCAAGCTCTAGCAACTATGGCAAATTGTCTGCAACATTTTTCACACAATAGTGCGTTGAAGAAGAATGATGAATGATTTCTCACACTAGTGCATTGAAGAAGAAGAAAGATGAGATTTGTTCACGTGGAATTTGATGTGAGATTTGCATAGATTGTGTGATCATAAAGTGAACAGAATCCCATGAATATTGGGTAATTTTGTAGGATGACTAATTTACCCCTTTCTCTAATTACCAACATTTAATCTGAATTTTTAGCTATAAAATCACAACCATTGAAAAATCTAGATATGTGGCTAGGATTGGTCCCTATGGATTTATCCTAAGAGGTGGTCTCATATAACCCTCACCCTATATATATATATATATATATATATATATGTGTGTGTGTGTGTGTGTGTGTGTGTGTAAATTAAGGAATTAATATGCTTCCAAAACATTTGAGGGAAAATTCTTGTAATTAATTTGAATTTAGGCAAAAACTCATATATGACCGTCTTACGGGTCTAAATCCGTAAGACGAATTCTATTGACCCGCGGATCCTGTTGACCAGATCCGCGGGTCAAAGCCACCTGTTCCATTTTTTTCATGTTTTTCTTCCTCGATTAAAAAAGTGATTTTATGAGAAAAAGTATCGGTTTTTTAGATACGATATCATATTTTTAATATAGCCACAGACTATGATTACCTTACAATGAAGGAAAAATAAATATATTAGAGTTAAAGTAACATCTTTATGAGTAAATATATATAGTTTTTGAGACAAAATATCATGTTTTAAGAGTAAAAGTATTTATTATTTTTAAATAAAGTATCACGTTTTTTAATATATTCACATATTATGAATTCAATACAAAGAAAGATGAATAATAAATATGATAGAGTTAAAGTCATACTTTTATAAGTAAAAGTATTTATTTTTTGAGATAAAGTAACATATATTTTAATATAGTCACAAATTATGAATATATTACAATAAAAAAAATATATAACAGAGTTAAAGTAATACTTTTATACGGTAAAGTATCTATTTTTTGAGATAAAATATCATGTTTTTTAATATAGTCCCAAATTAGGAATGAAGGAAAGAGGAAAAATAAAAAAATAAATATGATATAGTTGAAGTAACACTTTTACAAGTAAAAGTATTCGTTTTTTGAGATAAAGTATCATGTTCTTTAATACAGTCACATATTAGGAATTCAGTACATCTAAGAAGGAAAAATATATTTGACAAGAGTTAAAGTAACACTTTTATGAGATAAAGTATCAGTTTTTTGAGATAAAATACCATGTTATTTAGTATAGTGAAGAAGAAAAATAAATATGACGAGCTTTGAGAATTTGTGATAATTTATGAATGAGTTATATTCATTTTTTTTTTAAAGAAATGAGTTATATTCATGGTTATACTGAAATTGCACAACAATCACTAGGTAGCGCATCCAGAGCGCTTATGCGTTTTTTTTTAATTTACTGGTGGGTATGGAGATTGTAGGATCCGTCTTACGGAATCCGTAAGACGGTCCTACAAGAGACCTTCTCATAAATTTAACATCTATATATATATATATATATAATAATATTAACCGCTTCTGGAAATAGCATAGGAAGATTTTCCCGCCCATTTTTTGTGCTATAAATAGTAGTTCATGAAAAATATTTGGTATTTCATTATTTTTGGTAGTCAACTTTCTATAAATAATCACTTTTTAAAATGATATAAAAATATAATTATCTAAAATTAATTATTGTATACCTTTTCCTATTTTTTAAAAATTAATAACTTATTTATTTTTGATCTATATTTTTATGTATAATATATCAAATTAGTCATTTTTTTACGATCTTCAATTTGACACCCATATTGCATTTATAAAATAAATATATAATAAATATAAAAATATAAGAAAGATTTACTAATTATTTTATAATTTATAATGGGCTTTAAAAATTATACATTCGGGCTATTATACATCAATTTGTATATTCATATATTTGGTTAATTATGAAATTTATCTAGTTGTTATTTGAGCTTAACATATATTTTAATAATTATATGTATATTTAAAATGATTAAATTAAATTGAAAATATTTATTTTATTAAAGAAAATTTCTCAAAATATGTATCCAAATTTTATATATCACATATATCCTTACAATATTATATATATTTACGTAAGAAGAAAATTAAGATTTATTTAATATAAAATTAAATTGATAATATTATTTTATATATAGAAATTTATTTCTTATATATTAATGTACTTTTCGTTTTAATACAAATTATTTCTCTATTTATTGTTGTATTTTGATATTCAAGTTTCAACTTAATCTTTCTTAGGGTTGAAAGAAGAAATGAGATGTCCTAGATATCAAACTCATTGAACTTTCAGGGGATACACACGCCACTTACTAAGTCTACCCTGGGAAAGAAAGGGTAGACCGTTAGCTCTTAGCCATTTCCTCGCTGACCCATCATGCAAAAGGTACGCCGTTACTTGAACGATGGGGGGGTCACAGGGGGGAAAAAAAGACGCGCACCTAATTCCTGTAACCAAACCTACTACTTTAACTAGTACCTTTTCTAGTACCAGCACGGGGAGAACCTTTACCTCAAACTAGTTCCTATTACCTGTGGCTACCCTAATATCGATTCAATAGAAGCTCAAAGAGGTGAATAGGGTCCATATATGATAATTCCTTTCGAGCCTTCGCGGCGATTGAGGAATCCCAAATTCGGTAAAAAGAGAGAGACCAACTGGGGACAGATTATGCCAATCATTTGCATATGTTGGTATAGTCTTCGTCTATTTGATAATTATTTGATATAAGTGTATACATAAAAATAAAATTTAATCCCTTAAAATTGTGTTGCTAAATATAAAATATGGTTTTTGTTTAATTTCTTTAATAATTTCGACAATAATTTAGCTTTCTAAACCCCAAAAAATATTAGAATTGAAAAAAAAATTACTATTGATTGTATTGAAAATATAATTTATTAAATATTCAGCATCGGGGTATTAAAAAAAATCAACATTGGGTAGTTAAAACTTTTTCCAAACTTTTAATTTCTTATAGATAAACATGTTGTACAAATTGATACAATTTATATTCACACAACCAAATATTATTTTGCATTTAAAAAGATTGTTTTTGTAATTTATAATCATTTGTTTTTTTATTATTTAATCGTATGATTTATAACCAAATTCATAATCTTTATATTTTAAATATTTTTTTTGAAATTTTAAACCTTTTGCCATCACTATATTTTTAAAACATAGTGGTCGATACTAGAATATCCGCCACCCAATAAAATCACGCTCCGCTATGCGACTGATCTGAGAACCTGCAAAACCACCGTTAGAAGGGGGGCTAAAAGGATTTTCCGGCGTACCCACTCCGACGCTCAAGTCAGTATCACTCTAGAGAGAGAAAATATGAAATAGCACACTATATTGGAAAGTATATTGAGAATCTAACTGTGGCGTACCATGTTTGTGCCCTATTTATAGGTTTGGGAATTAGGGTTGCGTAGGCATCAAGCCATATTAAAACCTTAATTAACACACAAACCTAGGTTAATCATCTGTATTGGGCCACAACCCTATTAGGCTCAAGAGATCGGCAGACCTAAGGGTGGCCCAATCGAGGGTCTAACCCATAGGTCAGTAGGCCTTTAAGTTGGTCCATTTAGGGGTCCAGCCCAATAGGTCGCCAAACCCTTAGGTTGGCCCAATCGAGGGTCCAACCCAATAGATCGGTAGACCCTTAATTGGCCCAATTGAGGGTCCAACCCAATAGGTCGGTAGGCCTTTAGGTTGGCACAATCGAGGGTCCAACCCAATAGGTCGGTAGGCCCTTAGGTTGGCCCAATTGAGGGTCCGACTCAATAGGTCGGTAGGCCCTTAGGTTGGCCGAATCGAGGGTCCAACCCAATAGGTCGGTCTAGCCCTGAGGGGTCGGCCCAGGTATCTCATCAGCCCCATATGAAGAGGTCGGCCTAAATAGGCCCCCATCAATCAGTCCCCCCAATTATATCCCGAAGTGCTTCGCCTACTTCGGACATAATTGTCTAATTATAGCTTTAACCGACCTCTGAACGTCTCATCTACTCCGACACTCCCTCGAAATTGCTTATTTTCCCGACATGGAATTAAGGCCTCAAAACTTTTCCTACTTCGAAACTTGTCTAAATCGATCTTTCATTAGGGTTTCATACTTACAAAATATGGTTAGGCCGATCTAAATTAGATATGTAAATCCTCAAAAATTTCACCAGACCGATCTATATCAGGTCTATAAATCTTTTAAGATTTAACTGGACCTATCTATATCAGGTCTGTAAATCTTTCGAGATCTAACTGGACCGATCTAAATTTGGTTTGTAAATCCTTCGAGATTTAACTGGACCGATCTAAATTAGGGTTTCTAAACCCTAGTTAATTTCCTGCCTATTTCAGTCACAAGGACGTCTTTTCAACTGACAAGACTTCCTTTCATCTTCCCAAGGTCACTTTTGGATCGTAGGATGAGATTTGAATCAAAAGCCCTGATCATCTTCCTCTCCCCTTTCTTTTTATAAAAGGCACATAGGAAGGGGGGACTATTTCATTTTTAGCAAACACTTTCCTCTTCCTCCCCAAGGCGATTTCCGACATCCTCAAAGGTGATTTCTGGCGAGCTTTTGGCACCCTTCTGTCCGCCTCCACTTCCATTTATTTTCCCTAGGTACATCTTTTATCTCTTCCTCTTTTCCTCTCTTTTTCCTTTTATTTTATACTCGTTTTTTTTCTTAAGTAATGGCCTCCTCCTCAACCAATTCTGATCCCCATCTGACCGAACTAGTTAGATGGTTGGGAGAACTAGACGTTACCCGCCTTAGGGAAACTCATCCCGAACTAACTGATCCCAAAGCCACAGAATCAGATTCATCCTCCGACATTCCCCTCTCTCCCATAGAGGTTAAGAATCCTAACCTGCTAGCCCATCCCGAGGTGGATCACATGTTTTCTCACTCGGCAGTAACAGCCCAATCTCTTTACAATATCCGTAGGAATGCCAGGATTCCACCTCTTTTTAAGTTAGCTCTCCCAAGCTATACAGACAGACCATACCGACCTCCTCCTCAAGGTTTTACATTGTTTGTCAGTCAATTAGATGGAGGACTTAGATTTCCTATTAATTCATTTTTTTCCGATGTGTCCATTATGTACAAAATTCCCCTCAACCAATTTATCCCGAACTCATTTAAAATTATTGTTGGCTTTCTGTTAATCACCAATTTTTTTTCTATAACTCCCTCGACCGGTCTATTTTTTGCCCTTTTTCAAGTCAAATCTTCTAACCCTAAGGGACTGTTTTACATTACTGTCCGTAATGAAACCAACTTCTTGGGAAAATACCCAACCTCCAACAAATTCTGGAAGGATCGGTATTTCTTTGTCACTTCGGCCGAGGCTTGGCCTTTTCCCCATGAATGGGTGTGGTCCTTACCACCATAACAGAAACACGATCCCAAAAAATGCCATCTCGATCTGCAAGACTTAATCCAAAAATGCACCGCCATGAAATATGATCTCTCGAAAATTATTACTCCTTTGCTTCATTACTCGGGAGTGAGTTCCGAGGTCGTTCCTCTAGAGAGACACATCGATAATACTCTTTCCTTCCTTTTTAACACTTAAATTTTTGTACTTGTTCTCAAATCTTTGTTTTATTACTGCAGATACGATGTTGTCCCTGTAAGTCCAAGCGGCTACGATAATCTAGAGGGGGGTGAATAGATTATCTCCATCTTTTCGATTTCGCATTCTTTTTTTAACCGAATGCTCAAAGACAATAATAAAGGTGTGGAATGTAAACAACACACGTCGATTTAAAGAGGTTCAACCCACCTAGGGCCTAATCCTCTACCACCCCAGTATCTCCGGGATGGATTTCAAAAAGAGAAAAAGATTTTATTAATAATTACCAAAATTATTAAAACAAAATCTTACACCAACACCTTGAAGAGCACCACACTCTTCTTCAACACCACCTTTAAGATTACCACAATATCCAAACGACACCTTGTGAAGATTACCACAATCTTCACCCTTGAAGAGCACCACACTCTTCAACACCTCAACAAGAAGATTACCACAATCTTCTTACACCTAACTCCTAGCTCACCCAAGTGTGTTCTTACCACAAGAACACTCACAAGGATATCTTGTGTTGAATGATTACCCAAATTCAAGATTACAACTCGATAATTGATAATACAATTGAGTGCAAGTGTAATCAAGAAAAGCCTAGACCTCAAGAATGTGAAAGTGAATAGCTAGACAAATTACAACAAGAAATAAGACAATGTAAGAACAAGTGTATTCTTGAGTGTATCTTGTTGTGTTGTAGTTTTCTCTCTCTTGTTGTGTTGCTTCAATTCTTCCTCTATTTACAGAAGATGTCTTGTACATGATAGGCTCCTCTTGGGGACATGAATTCTGTAAAAAATTGCAAGACAAATGAGGAAAAGAGCTGTTAGAAATCAATCCCACAAATTAAGGAAAAGATGTCTGCTACAACGGTTACATTTTTGCTGTCAAACTTAAGGGCGACCGGTCGCGCACAAATAGACGTTTGAAAATGAGAAAACACATTTACACAGGGTCGACGGGGGGTCCGACCGGTCGACCCCATGTGCAGCCGGTCGAGCAAGACCAAAAAACGAGTCGAAGCTCTGTTTGAAATTGCTCCAGTGTACGGTCACTCACGGCCGTCGGCCGACGCTTGGCCGATCGGGTCGACACACCGTCTACCACCCTATTGACCGGTCAACAAAGCCTTTTTTAAAGCAAATAGCTTATTCACTATTTTTCACAACTTTCGTGTACGGGATTTGTATAGAGGCGACCGATTGGCCTCAAAACAAAAGTGTTGTCCAATTTTATATCGAAAATAAACTTCAAGAAATACTCCGAAAAATAGTAAAAATATTTTAGACCGATCGGGAGTATTAGGACAATATTTTAGAAACATTGTTTTGGTGTAAAAACACATTAACACAAAATCATCAAAAGTGTTGTCCAATTTATATCGAAAATAAACTTGTAGAAATACTCCGGAAAATATTAAAACCATTTTAAATCATTTAGGAGTATTTGGACAACCTTTAAAAACATTGTTTTGGTATAAAAACAAAATCATCAAAATCATGATAAAACCATTTATCAAACAGTCCCGAGCTGTTGCCCAAAAGGCTGAAGCCCGTAAGAAAGTGAGTTCTTTAGCCCGAGCTTCCTCTTCTCAAACGGTGAGGCAATTGTGCGCCTCCCTACAGCTGGGTCCCGATCCCCACAAACCATCCGACCTTCCTCCGCGGAGGACATATTGGCCGAGCTGGCAGACCTTAGCAGTCATCCCGTTACCATTGCTCCTCGACAGGGGTCCTCAGATACTGAGCTCCTACCTTCCAAGAGAAGCGACAGAGAGTAGCTCGGCGCGCGAGCCGATCCGAAGCCCCATAGACACTCCAAACCAAACCTTCTTCATGGCAATTCCATCCTAAAAACAAGGATGGTCCATTGGGAGCTCAAGACATTCAACGACATTGTCCCTACCCCGACCGAGCTATTCTAGACAAGCTCTTGGGACTCGATTTGGTTAACTCATTTTGCGAAGATCAGGCTCGAGCTCACGTCAAGTTGTCCGCCTTAATTGCTCGAACCCGAGTGTGCTTTGTTGATCCCGCCTTAATGAAGGAGCTCGAAGCCCTAAAAAAAGATAACAAGAGGTTAAAAGCTAGGGAGGCCAAGCTGTTGAACAACATTCGCGAGCTCAAAGAAAAGCTTCTTGAAGCCGAATGATCTATCACCAAGAGCTAAAAATTAAAGAGTTGGACCAACAAAATGCTACCCTCAAAGCCAAGCTAAAAGATGGGTTTGTACAAGCTAGGGAATAAGGGATTGAGATCGGTCGACGCAATTTCCTCAAGTTTGATGAAGGTCGAGCTATGGTCAGCCGCATTCGGGAGAAGGTCAAGATGTGCTTCTTGAGTTCTGAAGAATTCATTGACATTATATCCTTAAGGGTGATTCAACAGTACGAGTTTGCCTTTGATCAAGTTGAGCTCCAACTTCAGGGGAAAGGGATATCTGAGTCCCTAGATCGGATAGACCCCGAGCTCTAATGCAAGATCCCAAGGGCTTCATTTTTTCTAAGGATGTCAATGAAGTCAACCTTTCATCCAACGAAGCTTTCATCAATGCTCTCAATGATTCAGCCTGGTTAACCAACCTCAAAGCTGTTGCTGACCAGGCTGCCACAGACCGAGTTGCTGCTTCCAAGGCTTCAAAAGACCTTTCTCCTGCTCCTAATCCCAAGTTGTCTTCCCCTCAGGGGACCGATCTCTCTGCTGCAAGAGCCGATGTGCAAGCCGGCAATGAGCCCGAGCTTATCATTGAAGACTATGTTCAGTATTTTGTCATTTTTATTTCCTGTAATAGTTTTTGTACCTATCCCAATCTGTGAGTCTTTTGTACTTTTCGAATTTTATCACTGCAAGTTTACTTTGATCGTATTTTTCATCGCACCAAGTATTAATGTAGCTTGTAGTTTTTATCATGCTAGAGGTGTTTGGAGGTGGCTCAAGCCGAGCTCCAAGTACTTATTCATTTTTTCATCAATTTTTAGGACAAGTTGACCAAGCTCGAGCTTGCCTTGCCTCTAGGCTATTGTGCCCGAAGTGTTTGGAGGGTGGCTTGAACTGAGCTCCAAACTCATTCATTTTTTCATCATTTTTTGAGGACGAGTTGACCAAGCTCGAGCTTGCCTTGCCTCTGGGCTATCGTGCCCAAAGTGTTTGGAGGGTTGGCTCGAGCCAAACTCCAAACACTTGCTCAATTTTTTCTCATTTTTTGAGGACAAGTTTTTCAAGCTTGAGCTTGACTTGTCTCTGGGCTATCGTGCCCGAAGTGTTTGGAGGGTTAGCTCGAGCCAAACTCCAAACACTTACTCAATTTTTCTCATTTTTTGAGGACAAGTTTTTCAAGCTCGAGCTTGACTTGCCTCTGGGCTATCGTGCCCGATGTGTTTGGAGGTTCAGCTCGAGCCGAGCTCCAAACACTTAGAAGAACAATTTCTAACAGTAATTATAGACGCGAACGTTTTTTTATTAAATTTCAAAAAGGGAAATTGCATCATTGCATACATCATTCTACGGATAATATTTTTTCAAGTTGCTAACATTCCATGCCCGAGGTAGTTTCTTCCTATCCAGCTCTTTTAACTCGTAAGCTCCTCTAGCCAGAACTTTAATCACCCGAAGTGGGCCCTCCCAATTTGGTCCAACTTTCCTTTGTTCTTACTCGCATCAGCTCTCCTCAGAACCAGATCTCCTACTTGGATATTTCTCTTCATCAACTTACTATTGTATGTTGCCCTGATTCGTTCTCTTGTCCTTTCCATCTATAAAAAGGCCATCTCTCTTTTTTTGTTGATTAAATCCACAACTTCGTGTGTCAAATGTCTAGATTCTATGGGTTTCCATCCCGATCTATGTCGGTATCATTGCATCCATCCCATAAACCAAGTTGAACGGGCTCTCTCTCGTGGCCTCCTTTGGGTTTGTTCGATAGGCCCACAATACCGAACTCAACTCTTGCACCCAGGCTCCCCCAGCTCTCTCTAATCTCGTCTTGAGTCCTTGTAGTCACTTCCACTTGCCCATTAGCTTGCGGATGCGCTACTGATATGAAATGCTGATTAATTTTCATCTCCTCGCACCAAGCCTTGATGCTAGCCCCATTAAATTGTGTCCATTATCCGAAACAAGGACCCTTGGCACTCCAAATCAGCACACAATGCTCTGCCAAATGAATTTCATCATCGCATCCTCAGTAATTTTTGCCAGAGCCTCAGCCTCGACCCACTTACTGAAGTAATCTATTGCCACTACAAGGAATTTACGATGTCCCGATGCGTTGGAGGGAACGACCCCACAATATCAATCCCGCACCTAGCGAAAAGACATGCCAAACTCATGGTCATGAGCTCTTTAGCGGGCTGATATATAAACGGCGCATGTACTTGACATTTTTCACAAGCTTTTACTAACTTCTGAGCCTCGCTTTTCAGCTCTCAACACCTTTCTGATCAAAATCTTGGCCCCCATGTGGTTCCCGCAACATCCCTCGTGTATTTCTCTCGGCACGTATTCTCCTTCTATTTTTCTAAGACACCTCAGCAATGGCATCCCAAATCTTATTTTATACAACCTCTCTCCAATCATACAAAAACGAGTTGCCCTAATTTTCACCCGAGAGGCCTCCTTCTTGTCCTTCGGGGATGCACCCTCCTTCAAATATGCCACGATAGGGACTCTCTAATCATCTTCCTCTTCCAACGCCACGACCTCAAGGCTCAAAATGGAAACCTTTGCTTCGAGCAAAGTAATGTGCCTTCCCGGGGCACACTCAGCCGAACTAGCTATCTTCGCCAAAAAGTCAGCCCTGGCATTCTCCTCCCGAGGTATTTGACAGATCTGTACCTTTCCTATCATTTTCTACAAACCCTTGTATGCATCCACATATTTTTTAATTCATTCTTCCAGAACATCAAATTCACCCATGATTTGTTTATAGACCAATTGCGAGCCCAAATGGATCGGCACATTCATTGCACCTATTTCTATGGCCATCCTAATTCCCCAGATAAAAGTCTCATACTTAGCTTCGTTATTGGAAAGTTTATAATCTAATCTCACCGCGAAGTCATTTCCCACCCCCTCTGGACTTATCAACACGATGTCGGATCCACATCCCGAACTAGCCACTGAACCATCCATAAACAAAATCTACGCCCCTCCCTCACTTGGGGCTTTTGTCAATTCTTGCACAAAATCCGCCAAGGCCTGCGCGTTAATTGCCGTTCTACTCTGGAACTCTATCTCATTTTCACTGAGCTCAATAGCCCACTTTACCAGCCTACCCACAACCTCAGGCTTACTCAATACCGCCTTTAACGGAAATATGGTTCTTACAACAATCTTATGCGAAAGAAAATAAGGCCTCAACCTTCTGGCCGTGGTTACAAGTGCTAATCCAGCCTTCTCAATCTCAGAATATCTGAGCTCCACGTTCCTCAATAATTTCCTAACGTAGTATACCAGCCTCTGCACCGATCCCTCCTCCATTAGCAGCACCGTACTAATCCCCTGCTCTCCCACTGATATGTATAAATACAAGGGCTCCTCCGGAATTGGCTTAGTCAATAAGGATAACTTTGCCAAACACTCTTTCAATTCTTCAAACGCCACTTGACACTCCTCATCCTAAGCAAACTTTTGGGACTTTCTGAACACTTTGAAAAATGGCAAACTCCGCTCCGCTGAGCGGGAGATAAACCTGTTCAAAGCAGCCAACTTTTCTGTCAAACTCTGCACATCCTTCACGTCCCGAGGTGGAGCCATTTCTCTAATTTCTCTCACCTTCTCGGGATTGGCCTCAATCCCTTTCTCAGTTACCATGTAACCTAGAAATTTACCCGACCTGAGCCCAAATGCACACTTCTTTGGGTTCAACTTCATCCGGTATTTCCTTAATGAATCGAAATTTTCTGCTAAGTATTTAGTATGACTCTCAACCCTTACACTCTTCACTAGCATGTCATCAACATATACCTCCATATGTCGCCCTAACTTGTTCTGAAACATTTTATCCAACAACCTTTGATCGGTTGGACCCGCGTTTTTCAAGCCAAAAGGCATGACCACATAACAAAAGGTACCAAAAGAAGTAATGAAACTTACCCACTTCTGGTCCTCATCCGATAATCGGATCTGATGGTATCCCTGTGAAGCGTCCATCATGCTAAGTAACTCACATCCCGAAGTGGAGTCAACAAGTTGATATATCCGCGACAATGGATAGTAATCCTTCAGGCATGCTTTATCAAGTCTCAAAAATCTATGCATATTCTCCAATCGTCCTGGGTTTTTGGCACCAGTACTGCATTGGACAACCATTCTGGGAACTGTATATCACGAATATGACCAGCCTCCAATAATTTCTGCACTTCCATACGCACGATCGCATCTTTCTTGGGGCCAAAATTTCTCTTCTTTTGCTTCACAGGTCGATATGAAGGGTTTATGTTCAACCTATGCTCAGCTATGCTAGGATCAATACCAACCCATTCCTTTACCGACTACGCGAACACATCCACATTCTTTCTAAGAAACTCAATCAGCTCCTCTCTCAGGTCTTCCCTGAGGTGACTCCCAATCTTGGCGACCTTGCTAGAATCGCCTGGCACCAACTCTATGGTTAGAAACTCCTCATTCGGCATCACGTGCTCCACCGGATCCTCATCTAACTTCATGAGTTTCTCCTTTCCCTTACCATCATCATGGGCTACTCCCCTTTCTGCCATCTGGACACTCGACGTACAACTTCCTCGCCATGTACTGATCCTCCTCAACTTCTCCGACCTGGTCATCCACTGGGAATTTGATCTTCAAGTAAAACACCGACACAACAGCTTGGAAAATATTAAGAGAAGGCCTCCCAATCATCACATTATATGACGATGGTGCATCCACCACTAGGAATCGCACCATCCTAGTCTTCATGTATGGCTCATTGCCTAAAAAACAAACAAAGTAACCATCCCCAATGGCTGAATCGAACCTCCAGCAAAACCAACCAAAGACGTATCCACGACCTCCAATTCCACCTGCAAATCCATATGTCCATAGCATTCAAAAAATAGCATGTCAGCAGAGCTACCTGTATCAACAAAAACTCTCTGAACATCATAGTTTGCTATGGATGCCAGGATAACAAGGGCATCGCTATGTGGGGTCACAATGCCCCGGCTATCCTTCGGCCCAAACTAAATGTTCGATCCCATAGACACCTGCTCTACCCTCATCCGCTCCTGAGCACGCTCGGCAGCAGCAGCTCTCACATAACTCTTCTTGGCCCATCGCGAGTCTCCGCCAGACGGACCCACTATCACCATCTGAATCACCCCATTCCGTGGCGGCGGTGAGGGGAGATCCCGCTCCTCCTCTGCCCTCTTCTCGAGCTCCAGTCTCTGCTGGTAACTATTATGACCCTTCCGATAATTACCCTTAGACTTCCTCTTAGCAACATACACAAATTCCTTCAGATGACCCGCCTGGATCAACCTCTCTATCTCATCTTTCAAATGGGTACACTGATCCGTAGTGTTCCCATACTCATTGTGGAACCTGCAAAATTCTTTGCACTTCTTCTTCCTGGGCGTCTCAGCATAAGTTTTTGGCCACCTCGAATCCGGATGACGTTCAATTGCCATGAAAACATCCCCCTGGGGAGCCACTAGAGGTGTGTATTTTTTATACCTAGGCCTCCCTCCCATCAAGTCAGACTTGGGGAGGTTAGGCTTCTTACTTGGAGCACTTTCATCCCTCTCATCCTTCCTCTCCTTTCTCTTATCTCCCTCCTAACGCTTTATCATCCTGGACTCCTCCAAGTTGATATATTTTCAGCCCTTGCCAGGAGCTCATCAAATGTGCGCGTCGGCTCTATCACTAGGGTTTCAAAGAAATCCCCATCCTTCAAACATTGCGCCAGAGCATTAGCCAATATATCTTGAGTCGTCGAGGGCACCTCTAACTTCACCTCCGTAAACCTCTGAATGTAGCCTCTCAACCCTCATTATCCCGTTGCTTGATGCTGAACAAAGTTAGCGGTGTTTTCTGGTACCTCCTACAGCTGGTAAAATGGTGCAAGAACATAGAGTTGAATTCGTCAAAACTCCTGATCGAATTCGGCAACAACTGACTAAACCACTGCTGAGCTAACTTAGTCAGCGTAGTCGGAAACACCCGGCACATCACTCCATCAGAGAACCTATGGAGCACCGCGGCCTTCTCAAAATGGCACAGGTGATCCCAAGGATCAGTGGTGCCATCATATTCGAAGTTCAGCGCACCATACAAAGGGGGAGTTCATTAGCCATAATCTCCTCTGAGAAAAGGGTTCCCCTCCTCGATCGGCCTAGGCCGCCTCCAGACACCTTCTTCTTCAACACTCTCATCTCCCTATGCAGATCATCCATCCTCTCACTCCAATCTGGGTCTGTCTCTGTGGCTGTTTGAGTAAAGGCCACGGAGGCGGTCTCCTCCTCCAACACTGGTGCCCTTCGACCTCGCCCCCCCAGCCGGGGGAGGCCTCATCTTATCCCTGGTCCAGCCTGTGCCGCTGCTGTAGGCTGGACAAACTCTCGCATCCGACTACTCAAGGCTTCTTCCACAATGACCTTGATGTACGAGGACATCTGTTGGAAGAAACTAGGTCCTAAACCACCTATACCCATCACTGGGTCAGCAACTCCAGTCACCCCCGGAGGAGGGCAATCACCTCCAACACCAGGTGCATGCAGTAGACGCGCGCGCTCCCTAGTCACCACCTCCGGTGTCTCGATCGAGAATCTCATCCAGGTCATCTCCCAAATTCTGCCGTACATCCTCCGTAGCTACCTTAAACTCACATCTTAGAACTCACATTTCGCACAGACGGCGCCAATTGGTCGGCCATAGAATATCCGCCGCCCAATGAAACCATGCTCCGCTATGCGACTGACCTAAGAACCTACAAAACCACCGATAGAAGGGGGCCCAGAAGGGTTTTTCGGCGTACCCACTCCGACAGTCAAGTCAGTATCACTCTAGAGAGAGAAAATATGAAATAGCGCATTATATTGAAAAGTTTATTGAGAGTCTAACTGCGGCGTACCTTGTTTGTGCCCTATTTATAGGTTTAGGAATTAGGGTTGCGTAGGCATCAAGCCATACTAAAACCCTAATTAACACACAGACCTAGGTTTATCATCCGTATTGTGCCACAAACCTATTTAGCCCAAGAGATCGGCAGACCCTTAGGTTGGCCCAATCGAGAGTCCAACTCAATAGGTCGGTAAGCCTTTAAGTTGGTCCATTTAGGGGTCTAGCCTAATAGGTCGGTAGGCCCTTAGGTTGGCTCAATCGAGGGTCCACCCCAATAGGTCGGTAGGCCCTTAGGTTGGCCCAGTCGAGGGTCCAACCCCAATAGGTTGATAGGCCCTTAGGTTGGCCCAATCGAGGGTCCAACCCAATAGGTCGGTCTAGCCCTAAGAGGTCGGCCCAGGTATCTCATCAGGCCCCTTAGGTTGGCCGAATCGAGGGTCCAATCCAATAGGTCGGTCTAGCACTGAGAGGTCGGCCCAGGTATCTCATCAGGCCCATATGGAGAGGTCGGCCTAAATAGGCCCCCATCACATAGATAACATAAATTTATAATTTATAATATAAAAATGAGAACATGTGAATTTTGTAAAGATTCATGGGCTTAGTTTTAGAATTAATAAAATAAAAAATTATAAATAAAATTAATATCAATAATAGATAAATACAATGCACATGTTCAGAGAATTAGGATGGAATGGACAATTTCTATTTAACTAATCGGAATGGGAAGAGGGACGGTGATACAAATATTATCCATGTCCCATCTCTGGTTCTAGAGAAGCGGAGAATCCTCATCTCCACTCCCATCCTCTAATTAGTTGGGGATTCCCCGTTCAATTTTATTCGGTTACCAACGGGGATGGTTCGAGGATATTGACATTCCTAAATGCATGATATAAAATATATAATTCATAGAACTATTAGAAAATATACGTGTAACAGTATAAAACAGATGTCTCACATATATATACCTCATGCATTGCACGGTAAAACACTAGTTAGTATTTAAGAGTATACGAGGACTTTGCAACTCATACAAACACAAAAAATAGGATTTTTATTTGTGCAGTTTGAGATGCATGGAGGTGGGTGGATACATGTGGTTAACTGCTCTCAAATCTGTAAATTTTATAAATAAATTTATTAAATTTAAAAAAAGATCATGAGAAAATAAATATTTATTTATCTATTATTGATAGGGACCTATTTGGACCGACCTGACTAAAGGGTTAAAATTGATGGACCTTGGTTTATAAAGAAAGGTCCAATCCAGTGAAGGGTTCCGTGACCGAGCTGCAAGGAATACATGATGGACTAATCTCAACTAAATAGGATGAGTCCGAGCTGTAAGGCTCATCTCGATCTCGGATGAGAGTCCAAAGAGAATTGGACTCAAGAGTTTGGGCCGATCGTCTAGATATTGGGAGGTAATTTGGCACCCTTGGTCGTAGTGGCCTGGTACAACGATTTTTTAACACACTGCTAATTATTAATGAACTTGTAAAAAGATCACAAATATAAGCTAGCAATGCCACATTCATAAAAATCATCATCATCAACTGCACCTTATCCCACTATGTGAGGTCTTTGGCGTGAAGTTTATAGTGTCAATTAATTGTCTAAAATTAGTTAACACTATAAATTCACACAAAAGCAAAATGGCAAAGTTTTATGCTGGATGCCCTTCCTGACGCAACCTTCAGACGAAGGAGAAATGAGATGAAATTCCACAACCATCATCATAATATGTTATTCCACTTGCATGAAAAACTTCACACTACCAGAAAAATGAGTTTTTGGGACGACAAAAAGTCGTTGCAAAAGGAGAAAAATTCGTCGCTATTACATTTTTTGTAGCGACATCTTGTCCCAGAAACATCGTCTCATATACAGCATCGCAAATGTCTTATTTGCAACCACAAAAGTGTCGTTGCAAATACTCTGAACATTATTTTAAACTAAACCTTTTTAGCAATGACTTTGTCATCGCAAATACTCCAAATTTATACCTGTTACGACAACTATGTCATTGCAAATACTCCAATTTAATTTTTTTACAATTTTTATTTTTATTTTTTAGACCTATTATAAACTTGTATCAAAATATAACTTGTATTCTAGTATACCAAATACAATGGTGTAAAACACAATTGCAATATTATCCATAAATAAATAACAAAATATATAATCTAGGTGTAATACAAAAAATAGTGTTACAACCTAAATGTAATAATCAAATCATATAATTGTACAGTGATTTAAGGTAATATTTGTAGCACTTATTTGTCTGTGTAGCAATATTTTAAGTACATTGGCACTGCTCACAACATATATCACAATACTTGAGGCACCAGTCTTGTTGGCCAGCCTTGTAGCATCGAATTAACCGCACATCTCGAGTCGCAAAAACTCGAATTATTGTCCCCCGTAGCCATTTCCAGTGAATAGGTGAAAATGAGAACCAGGGTACATCAGAATACCCATCATGACTTATGAGACGGCGATGAGTTGAGATAGTTGCTCTAGCCATGTCTCATTACAAGATTAATATTGTAAAATCAACATGTACATCATCGAACATGATAATAAAAATCCACCAACAAAAAAATTCATATAATTAAGCCGAGAAAATCAACATTTTATCGATATATAAATTGTAGAAACATCCGAATATATAAACATCCGAATGGGTTAGCCAAATTTTGCCCGAGCACCTGAGGCAGTCGCCTGACTTGCCTCATAGTAGGACCGGGCATGATTTCAGCGATATATTTTTTTTATTCTTTCAAGTTTCATGTAATCAGGGTTGTTCATATGTTTTAAAGGGTATAGTGCGAGAAAAAAATAAGGCCCTCTATATTTATATAAAAATTAAAATAACTAATAATCAATGTTACGAAAATTAGTTTCATTAATCACAACATAAAATAATAAAACATTATATTACAAGTTCAATGTTTCAAATTTATTAAAATAGTGCTATAAAAGAGATACTTAAATATCATTAAATCATATGTTTAAAGAATAAAACTACCAATACATTAGCCATAAAGAATTGATCTCCTTTTTTTGGCTTAGATCTCCTTACATTTTTATCTACAAAATCATCGACCAATCTTATTTTAGATAGATCGAGTGGTATCAATACCCTTTGCAACGTGATTGATCAGGGTTTGAACACTGATTCTTTCAATTTCTTTGAGGTTGCATTTGGATAGAAGAATTTGAATTTGGGGAGAGGATTTGGGAAATGATTTCAAATGACTCTATCTAAGATGACTTTGAATCCTCCAAAATGACTTTCCAAATATATTATAAGGATTTGAAAATCCGTTATAAAATTACTCCATTCAAACAATCCCAATGTATTTATTATTATGGATTTAAAATCCTTACTCCAAATCCATCTATGCAGAATAGAGCTTGCGATATATTCCCTCTTAAAAATACTCTAACGAATAAAGGGTAATAAAGCTATTGCTACCTGTTACTGTTGCATTGCACTAATCTCATATATCATGCATTCGTACCATTGCTAATTATCACTGAAACATTTGAATTTTAGCATTTTGATTGTACTATATCAGATTCCCCTTTAGCTAATTATGGTGGGACACGTGTTAGGGTTTCATCCTAGATTATAATATTTATAGTCACCTTCCAAAATGTACTCATATTATCAGGTTTCTATTATTGAGAATTACGATACAGAAAGCAACTTTTGCTTTTAGCTTATTTCATCATGTTTCCCTTATTCAGTATAATGCCAGAAACCTTTTATGGTATCAGAGCCCCAGGTTGACAAATCTGGCCTCTGAATTATTATTTTTTCTCCCATCTTTTCTTGAATAAAGAGCCATGGCTGATGACTCGAAAATCGATTTTGCATCACAACTGGTACATCCTCAAGGCCAGCTTATCACTGCCAAGCGTGGTGAAAACAAGCACCTAATATGGACGCAACAAGTTTCAGCTGCTATCATTGGCTACGGTCTGGAATTTTTCATATCAAAGTCTGCTTCCATACCTGGAAAAAAATATTGAAGGTAAAATCAATCCTGAATATGTATCTTGGAATAGACAAGACCAGCTGTTAGCTTTTTGGCTTATGTACTCTTTATCTGAACTATATTAATCACTACAGTTGGTTTAAGCACCTCTAAGGAAATATGGGATTCTCTAGAAATCAATTTCACTAGTCAATCCAAGGCTAAGATAATGCAACAAAAGCTTCAGTTACAGAACATTAGGAAATGAAATCTCTCTATGAGGGAATATCTAAATAGAGTCAAAATTTGTTGTGACAATCTTGCTGCTGTTGGTGAGAAAATGAGTGAGGATAATCAAATAGCTCACATCATTGGTGGTCTAGGACATGAATATGATCCTGTAATGGTGTCAATTGCTTCAAGAATTGAACCATGTTCTTTTAGAGAAGTGCATGCTCTTTTATTAAGCTTTGAGAGTAGATTGGAAAGTCAAGAAAATCTGCAGTTTCAGATTAATGTGGATGGCTCTGCTCCTACTGTCAACCTTACATCTCAGACCCATGGGAATAGAAGAGGAGGTTTTACTGCAGGTGGCAGGGGAAAAAGTGGAAATCGGCCTCATGGTTATAGAGGAGGAAGAGGAAATTTTAGGGGAGAAATGAACAGAGGAAGAGCAGGACGGTTCAACTATGGAAGAGGAATTGCTTGTCAAATTTGTCATAAAACTAATCACACAGCTGATAAGTGCTTCTACACGGCTTATTTACACTACACTCCTGGTAACAACTATCAGCAAAATAACAACAATGGAAGACCTTCTGCAAACATTGCTAGCAACAGTTCCATTGATGTAGAACAAGAAGTGTGTTGGTTCCCAGATTCTGGTGCAACCAATCACGTTACCTATGACCTTGGCAATTTAAATATTTCTAATGATTGCACTGTAGGAGATAAGGTTCAGATGGGTAATGGATCAGGTTTGAATATTTCTCACATTGGTACTTCTATGGTTAAGCCACTCAATTGCAATAATCATGCTTTTATTCTCAAAGATTTACTTCATGTTCCTGAAATAACTAAAAATTTGCTAAGTGTGACTCAATTTCCTAGGGATAATAGAGTGTTCTTTGAATTTCACCCAAAAATTTTGCCTTGTGAAGGACCAGGTCAAAGGGGAAATCCTACTCAAAGGCAATGTTAAAAATGCCCTCTACGGGTTCTGTCTTGCTAATTCTAGAGGTGTTTCATCAATCCAACCACTCACCACATTATCTCCAGTCCATTGAGTCAGTTACATGTTAGTGCTAGTGTCAGCTCTTTGGAGCTTCAGAATAAAAATAGTCTAGAAGTTTGGCATTCCAGGCTGGGACATGTTGCATTTGACATCAAAAGAGTTTTAAATGATTGTAATATCTCCTGCAACATCAATAAAAATACTATTTGTTCATCTTTCTTGCTGCTAAAAGCCATAAACTTCCATTTGTTGATTCTACTTCAAATAATTATAAACTTCTTGACCTCATTCACAGTGATTTATAGGGTCCAGCTCCTGTTACATCTTCTAATGGTTATGCTTATTATATAAGTTTTATTGATCATTACTCTAGATTCACATGGTTATATTTGTTGAAACATAAATATGATACTGTAAATGCTTTCTAACACTTTAAAAATCTTGTTAAAAATCAATTCAATAAAAAAATCAAGTAATTTCATAGTGATGGTGGAACTGAATTCAAGCCATTGTCAAAATTGTTTGTTGAAAGTGGTATTATCCATAGAATATCATGTCCTTACACTCCCGAGCAAAATGGATTAGCCGAAAGAAAGCATAGGCACCTTGTACAAACTTGCCTCGCTCTTCTAGTTGCTTCCAATCTTCCAACCAAATATTGGGATGATGCTTTTTCTACTGTTGTCTTCATTTTGAATAGAATTCCTAGCAAGGTCATTCAATATAAAACACCTCTGGAACTTGCAACAAGATAGAAGCCTAATTATACATCCTTTAAGGTGTTTGGTTGCTTATGTTTTCCTCATTTAAGATCTTACAACAAGCACAAACTTGAGTATAGGAGTTCCCCATGCACCTTTCTTGGTTATAATTCTCAGTTTAAGGGATACAAAGTTATGCTTCCTAATCACAAGATCATAATTATTAGACATGTTATATTTGATGAATCAAAATTCCCATTTTCTCAATTTGAAACTGAAAAATTTATTCACCAACCATATTCTTGGAATTGTACTCCAATACCATTAACTCAAAACTTTCAACATAATATTCATACTACTCAAGATACCAACATAACCCCTGATACTTGTGACCCCTCATCTTCTTCTCAATCATCAGAAAGTCATTCATCTTCTTCCAATGAAACACGAGCCTTGCCAGTTGAAATTCCTCCCAATACTTATATTCCTGGTGGCCATATAACCATAGATTTACCAATTGAAAAATATTTGATACCAGACTCTGCTTCTCATCAGAATTATGAGGTTGTCACTACAGGAAAACACCATATGATAACTAGATCCAAAGTTTGGAATTATGAAGCCCAAGTCATATGTTGCGTCTTACAAAGTGCTCTGAGAACCCTAATTATCAACAAGCATTGGAGATCCCAGAATGGAGAGAAACTATGCTAAGAGAATACAATGCTCTCCTCAAAAATCAAACTTGGACATTAACCAAACTTTCTGCAGATAAAAGACTCGTGAGCTATAAATGGATATTCAAAATTAAAAGGAATACAGATGGTTCTGTGGCTAGATACAAGGCCAGGCTTGTAGCAAGAGGGTTCACACAAATGGAGGGATTGGACTACACAGAAACCTATAACCCAGTTATCAAGCCTACCACAGTTAGATTGGTGTTGTCATTGGCTTTGATAAATTCTTGGACAATAAGGCCATTAGACATTGACAATGCCTTTTTAAATGGAGATTTGGATATTGTGTTATATATGGAATAAGTGCCTGGATTTGAGAAATATGACACGAAGGAAGTCCTCTAGACTATAAACTGTCCAAGTCCCTTTATGGTTTGAAGCAAGCTTCACGGGCATGGTCCTCCAAGCTTGCAGATGTCTTGACATCATTTGGATTCTCCATATCCAAAGCTGATAACTCTTTATTTTACAGATGCAAGAAGGGTTCTCAAATTTTGATTTTGACATATGTAGACGACATTATCATCACTGGAAATTCTCAGAGTGAAGTGCAGGGTGTAATTCATGATTTGAACAAAATTTTCTCTTTAAAGGACCCTGGTGAATTACATTATTTTCTGGGTATTTAGGTCAATTATACCCCCATCGGATTCCTTTTAAGTCAGCAAAAGTACATAAAGGAAATTTTGGAGAAAGCGAATATGATAAATGCTAAAGGTTTACACACTCCTATGATTACTAATCCTCCTCTGTCCAAGTTTGATGGTGAGCCTATGACTGATGGGAAACTTTACAGAAGGTTAGTAGGAGTCCTTCAATATGCTACTATATCCAGGCCCGATATATGTTATAGTGTGAACAAAATAAGTCAATATATGCAGAATCCACTCAACACTCATTGGAAAGCTCTTAAAAGGATTTTAAGATACCTTGCTGGAACTTTTGAGTATGGATTATTTTTCACCTCTCAGTCTCCTATGATTCTCACATCATTTTCAGATTCTTATTGGGGCTCCGACATAGATGATAGAAGATCCACATCCAGGATATGATTTATTTAGGCAAAAATCTCATCTCTTGGAGTTCAAAGAAGGAACCTACGGTCTCTCGATCGAGCACTGAGGCTGAATATTAAAGCATTGCAAGTGCAGCCTGTGATCTCATTTGGTTAAGATCATTACTGAATGATTAGGTGTTATCATGTCTAAGCCCAGTGTTATTTGGACTGATAATCTGGGTGCTAAATCTCTATCTGTTAATCCTGTTTATCATTCGTGGACCAAGCACTTAGTTTTGTTCGAGACAAAGTTATGCAGAAAACTATCTCCGTTTAACATGTGTCGGTCATTGATCAAGTCGCATATATCTTCATTAAACCGTTAAGCGGTCAATTCTTCACTCGCCTCAGAAACAAACTCAACATCACTGCCAAGAGCTCGCTTGAATTGAGGGGGGCGTAATAAATCTATTGCTACTTGTTACTGTTGCATTGCACCAATCTCATATATCATGCATTCGTACCATTGCTAATTATCACTAAAACATTTGAATTTCAGCATCTTGATTGTACTATATCAGATTCCCCTTTAGCTAATTATGTTAGGACACATGTTAGGATATCATCCTAGATTATAATATTTATAGTCACCCTCCACAATGTACTCATATTATCAGGTTTCTGTTATTGAGAATTACAATACAGAAAGCAACTTTTGCTTTTAGCTTATTTCATCATGTTTCCCTTATTCAGTATAATGCCAGAAACCTTTTAAAAGGTTTTATTTTAAATGGAAGAGAATGAATCATAAGAAATAAAAGGATAAATATAGATAAAATTATAGGTGTTAATAGTGAAATCAAATAACTAAATCTACATATATCTTAAATTTTAAAAAGAAATCATGGAAGAACCCTAAATAAAATATAATAGACATTGACAAGATAATAAAACTATAAATAAAAAAACAGAAATTGACTAAAGTTTCGTTTTTTATTTTATTTGGTGAAAGAAAAAGAAAAAGACTTGATGTTGCGAGAGGTAGAACCCACAACCTCAAAAATAAAACTGGTAGCCATCACTGCTACACTCAATTATTTATTGATAAAATTATTTATTGATAAAAGAAAGTAGTACTTATTTACATATTCAAAAATAATTTGAACCATTAAAATAATATAAAAAGGAGCTGGGACCGGGGGATCGATGTTGTGACCACTGTGTGCAAAAAGGATGTATGACCCGTAGGGCTGGACAATGATTAGGTGGGACATGGTAGTCTTTATTATACATATCATACGTTTTAAACCTTTAAACTAAAAAAAATCTGGCATGTAATGTTTAACATTTTTCCACGATTAAGAAAGTACATGGTTTTGTCATTTTTTATGGAGGGAAATAAAAAAAAATTATGATGCTACTAAAATCTATAAATCACTCATGCTAAGGTAATTAATCCAAACGCGATAGGGTAATTAATCCAATAATCAAGGTACTTCACGTGGAGGAAACTAACCAGGCAACACGAACAAAAAAGGTTAGAAGGATAATTTGATTATCTCAGGAAAATCCCTCCAATGATTAAGTCAGCAATAAATTCGAGATTAAGCAATACTAAGAATATAAATGATTAACTCCAACTTACTTACAAATGAGAAAGGATTAGCTATTTATACCTGAGATATTGGGCCTCTTTGGTTTTGTGTAGTGGTTTGGGCCTCGTGGGCCAATAATTGTGATTTAGCCTAACCATTTGTAATTAAAGACTAATTACTTTAAAAATACAATAATTAAATAATAAAGGGGAAATTGAATAATTATCCCTCATAAATTAAATTAAAATCCTTTTTTTTCAAAAAGCGAATTACGTCTGCAACTCACAAGCACATATAATATTCATATTCCCAATACCAAAAGAAAATTAGATATATAATTGGAATATTAAATTATGACTTTATTTCTTTCTTGTTTCATTTTTCATGAAACACATTGGAATTGCGTTTTGACTTATAAATAAAAAATAAAAAATAAGAAAACAGAAATAAAAAGAACAAAGATCAATAATGTATCATTTTCTTCATGCATCATTTTCAACTTCTTTTAAATATCTTTTTGATTTGGATAGTTAGTCATAAATATAAAATTATTTTCTTACTACGTGCTTTTCACATCTTACATTTTGCTTCTTCTTTAAAAATGATGTGAGAGTTTCCTCAAAAGCATTGCTTTGAAAAAGATTTTCATGATTTTCACGACTATGACTACTCATAGAATAATTACATTCCAAGATGCGATGATTTAACTAAATAAAAAAAATTGACTCAAAAAAAAAAATGTCAAAAGTATGAGAATCTTATATTTCATCTTTATATATATTCACTCTTTGCTTATATTATTCCTATGACTTAGAGCTACTTAGAAACTCTGGTTTGAAAACGTTAACGAAAGGAGAGCAAACGTTATTTACGTGGTCCAGAAATTTTGGTCTCATAGGATTAGCACATTGACTAGTTTTGTTACCTTGTGGTGTTAAATAATTTATATATTTTGATCATATTTTCACTTTTGAATGAAAATGGTCAAAGCTCATAAAAGTCCACCATTTTCTAATGAAATTGCTCACTTGCAGTGCTTATGCTTGCAAACATGGGAATCAATACCATATAATAATAAAAGTTTGCAGAAATAGTACAGTGTTAGAAGAATTAAATATAAATTGTATTACTTTTTAAAATTCTAAAATAATTATAAATAATTAGTTATCTTGAGTAATATATTAACTTTTTGGAATATTAATACATCCATATACTAATCATATTCCCATCCGAATATCATAAGAAGTGTGATGGAGATATTGATAAAGATATGATATATCTTTTAGGATTTTACATTATCTTATATTTTAGGAAGTGATTTGTCTTTAGAAGTCTTTTATTCTGGTTTATCTTTTAATGTTTTCTAATTAAGTTAGGACTTTTTAGTTTGGTCTTATAAATAGTTGGTTTATTATTATTTTTAGGGGAGTTGAATTTTGATATTAATAAAAACGAGGGTTTTCTCTCAATTCTTGTCTCTCTTACGGTATTCTTATAGAATCAACGTACGAGGTGAGCTTTTATCTTTGTTCACGCTTCTCCCTGCATCAGTTGGTATCCAGAGACCGGCTACGATCCTTAATATGCCATCTCGACACCACTTCGGTTTTGAAGCTATGAGCGATGACACTGCTCAGATTCGTCAGCAGATCGACTTGCTGGCAAAACAAACGCATATCGTACACATCCAATATGAAGAAATCAAGAGATTTATTGAAAATCGATTTCTTGGTATTTGTGAGTTTGACTACGATGTTGTACCCATCCAGTTCACCCCTTTGGAAACATATTCCATGGATATGGATGATTTATCCTATGGAGACGTTGAAGATAGTGGCTATAATGGGCCACCAATTTTTGATGAAGAAATCAATGACAATACAATGGAGGTTGGCTACGAAGAACCTCCAAACTTTGACGAGGAGATTGGCGGTTATGATGGACCATCCATCTTTGATCAGGACGGTAACTACTCGATTTCGACGGTTGACTACGCAAAACCACCGAAACTCGACGAGAAAGATAGCAGTTATAATGAGCCACCAGTTTTCGATAAAGAGATTGAAATGATTGGTGAGGATCTTCAATTCAAAACAACAGAGAGTTCAAGTAACGATAAGACATCATGGATAAAGAATAAAATTCATGATGTATCCACTATTTCTTCTATTGTTGTCCCTACATTCCAGCATGAATGGCAAGCTCAAGATTGGTCCGATGGATGCACTCGAATTCAGTCGTTGACTTGGCAAAGTGGAGATAGTTTTCTAGAATTGATCAACCTGAATTATTTTATTTTTGATCGAGTTCAGATATATTTTGAAATTCACATTGTGTTTCCATCTCGTCCTCCTCGCGCACCTCCATGGTTTGGCAATTCTTCTAGTGACGATCTCCCTTTCGATTCGAGGACGAATCGTTTCGACCCCGGAGAGAATGATGGAGATATTGATAAAGATATGATATATCTTTTAGGATTTTACATTATCTTTTATTCTGGTTTATCTTTTAATGTTTTCTAATTAAGTTAGGACTTTTTAGTTTGGTCTTATAAATAGTTGGTTTATTATTATTTTTAGGGGAGTTGAATTTTGATATTAATAAAAACGAGGGTTTTCTCTCAATTCTTGTCTCTCTTACGGTATTCTTATAGAATCAACGTACGAGGTGAGCTTTTATCTTTGTTCACGCTTCTCCCTGCATCAAAGTGGCAACTGCATTACTCGATGTTTTAGGCACTATGCATTCTACTAATTATTACCAAAAAACAATTAATTCTGAAAGAGAGAAACGTGTTATTCACTACTTAAGCCATGTTTGTACTGATTTCAGAAAACAATTTAAGTTTTCAACTCTGTAATTTAAACGATGTTTGAAAAAAGTCAAATCAATTGGAAATTGATTTTAATTAAAAGTTAATTCGTTCGAGCTCAGTCTTTAAAACAAATCATATTTGAACACACTTTTTAATTTGCTTAATAAAAACTAGAGCTCAACTTGATCAATAAAAGAATTACAAAATTTATGTAAAATGATCAAGATGTATTCGAGCATTATTTGTTGACTCCATTGAAACTCGATTTGATCCATAATAAAATTAAACTCAAAGTTATTTTTCATAGCTCGATAAAATAAAGACAAAAAGTAAGTATTTGTCTCGACTTAACTAATATTTATAATGGTTTACAGCCCCAATTTCAAATCATACATGATGGTGCTTTTTCTTTATAATGTTTATGTGTATAAAAAAGACTTGCAATTTCCTTTTTCTTACCAGAAATTCAAGATCCAAACATTATTTTATTGGATTCAAGATTGATATAGTAAATAACCATATATGACTAAATCCATTAACATCATTTATTAGGAAAAATAGTAGCATTCAAGGAAAACTTTTTGCAATCAAACGAGGATGCAATACCACATCAACCATGAACAAACACTACTGCAAGAAAAAATGATCAGTTTACCTATAGAAAATATATAGGTGAGTATTAACACAATTATAAAGTGTAGATAAAATCATTATCGGTAAAATCGTTGTTGGTAAATATTTACCTACATAATCTAAAATTGTTGGTAAATACCTACATTATTTTTGTTGTTAATTTTAAAACTGTCGGTGATCTTTTAGTAATTTGTTGATATAATTTGGGGAAAATAATATTTTTTATTTTGTATGTATTATGTAGGTAACTGTAAAATTTTGTGACAAATTAAATCATTTTATGTCGGCAATTATGTCGGTACATTGGAATTTTCTTGTAGTGAAACCATCTCATACTAGCCACAATAATTTCCTCAAGTTCATGATTCAAAATGAGTCTCACAAATGATCTTTTACGACCCGCATATCCTTCCCTCATTTGTTGAACATGATCAACATTTTGAATAAAATTCAAAAATATGAATCATTTTCAGAATGATAAAAATGGAATTCATGTTCAAGATATTGAACATGAAATATTGCACACCCTTCAGAAAAAATAAGGTTAGCGTTATTGTACATTGTCCAAGTTAAAACAGCTAGCATTAATCCTGTACGCCGGACGGCGGCGTTTGAAGTCTGATTTTATTGCATGTACCTTGCAAGACTCTGCATATATAGTAACACTATTGTTGACAATATTTCCTTTACGTATCTCTGTGTCAAACCCATGAGAATTAAGTTGGGTATGGACGGCAGCCCAGTTAGGTAGTACGAGTTGTCTTCAACCTAAAAGTTTTTTATGCTTTTTTTTTTTTTTTCTCATTCTTTGCCAAATAAAACAAAATAAAGCTTTTTGAATAGCCGTCCAAAAGATATAAAAACTTCTACGGCTACTTAGTGCGGTTCCACTCTGTACACAAATATTACCCTCATATTCGTATGAGTAAATTACACTAAATTTCATGTACTATAAACTATTTTTTTGTTATATTTTACCATATTAATTATGTAAATTTTTACACTTTGCTTTATATGGACAATTTTGCCCCTAAAATTTTATTTTTATTAGAATAATGACAGTAGTTCATTATAGTCATCAGGCCTATCATGCTATCGTATATAAAATTAATATTTCCTTAAATTCATACATTGTTTCAACGAAATGTAGCTAGATATTTTTAGTCAATTTTTGGGTTGTTTGTCACACATACGCTTTTTATTTCGCTCCTACGATCAATCTTCACAGCATCGCAATTGTTCGTACCAACACGATAAAAAAGCAAAAATTACAACAAAAAAATGCCACTGCTAACTTTAGACATTAACGACCAATCTTAAGTATTTGTCATTAATTAATTAAAAAATAATATAGTTTTAATCAATTAGCGATAAAAATATTTGTCACTAACCAAGAATACTCAACTACATTCTAGTCAAACAATGTATTTTTCTTAATTTTTTTTAAATAAATGAAAATATATAAAAGAAAGAAAAAAGTCCTGATCACAAGCCGATCAGGTAGCAAAGGGAAAATAATGTTAAACTTCAGGAAAAAAATAAAAATAACTTTAAAATGCAATTTAAACGAAGGACGTCTATTTCAAGAAGATTTTCGAATGGCATAGTTAGTTGTTGTTTTAGCACGTGCTAGAGTATCTTATTGATGGTCTAATGTACCCTGTTGAATGTCGGCCCAGGATCCACGAGCCACAACTGTCATAGACTTCATAGCTTCTGAAGAATCACATGAGGGAAAGACAAGCAAAGTGGTGGATCGGTCACCTATCTTTGTCTTTAAAACTTCCAATTTTTCTTGTTCTTCTTCGTCTTGCTCCCTTCGTCCTCCATGTCAGGCCATCGTTTCCGAGCCGCAGCCGTTATGGCTTGAAAATTCTCCGTAGGGTCATTAGAGTTCAACTCGCAGGCTGTCAAAGGTAAGCTCTTGGAGACGTCGGTAATTGCTCGTCGTAATTCCTCTTTCCTTACGTCATTTAAGTCAGGTACTAGATTACTTTGATGCTAAGAAGAGTGGTATATATTAGAGTTGTTGTAACTGTTCATCTGAAAATTAGTTATTGTTAACTAACTTTCAGTTATTCTTCTGTTAGTTGTGATAGTTGTTAGTACTGGTTGTTAGCTTTAGCCATTATAAATACCTCTCACACTTGTACTTGTAATCTCAGTTTTACACAATAATGAATTCTTTCTTCTATATTCAACATGGTATCTAGAGCCAACTAGATTTTTTTCAGCTCCTTCTTCTCGAGCTTGATATGGCGTCAGATAGCTTTTCAATGTTCTCTCTCCCACATTTTGCCACTCTTTCTCTGAAATTGGATCGACATAATTACAATTACTGGAAGATCCAAGTACTTTCTGTGGTTCGTGCCCATGGCTTTGTCGGTTTTCTTATTGGATCAGAACCAGCACCACCAAAGTTTCTTTCAAGTGACACAGGTTCTTCAAATCTCTGTTCAAATCCTGAATATCTTGTTTGGATGCAAAAATATCAACTTTCTTCTTGGTGATTTTTGTCTTCATTATGAATCCATGTTAGGCCATCTTACAAGGTGTGTTACTTCCAGTGATGTTTGGAATGTACTTTATAAATTATTTCAAACACAATCTAAGGCTCGTGTTTTACAACTATTAATGATTGTTGGGAAATTTATTGTTTAGATTTTGATGAATGCCATGTAAAACTTAGAATAGGAAGTTGGCACCCCAATTTTTGTTGTAAACTGCATTCTAATAAATAGGGGGTCAAGCCGAGAGTTAAGTCGGCCTATGCCCAAACATGCAAGAAGACAATTGGAGACTAGAAGGAAGACTCATTGCAAGACAGTGAGTATGGCAAAGAAGAGAAGACGGGAACTCTATGAAGGAGCGGTGAGATGCGGTGAGTGGAGTATCGATCAAGTCAACTCAAGAAAAGCCAAGTCTCAAGTTGAAGTGACAAGAGTCATCCATGATTGGAAGTCGACTCTAAGTCACCTGGGGAAAGCAAGGAAATGCGGTCAAGTTGAGATAATCGAAAAGATCCGTTGTACGTAAATCAAGAGAATTACTTAAACAAGTAATATCTCCATGCTACCTTTCTCGAAGTGCTCATCCCGAAGCGTGCAAAAGGAATAAACCAATGGGAAGCACTACACCGTGTCGAACTCGAAAAGGTGAAGAACAATTCATACGAGGAAATGGCAATTCCAAGGATCGCAACAAGACAAGCCAACGACCACAAGTGACTTTCAAAAAATAAGCTTATCTCTTCAACGGGCGATTTTTGAAAGATCACTATAAAAGGCCGAGGAATGACTCGAGAGTAGGAGACCGAACCACAAACATTCAAGCAATTATTAGAATCAGTAACTGAAATATTCTCAAGTTATTAAACGCTCAATCCTCAAGCCTACACTATGAAGAACATCAATCCAACACTCACGTGTGAAGGAAAGATAACTTCAATCGGTTGAAGAGGAAATTATCAAGAATCAAGCGGGTCTACATTCCACGAAGGATTGTAGGAAGGTTCAAGGTCGAACCAAGTCTTGAGCTTTTGGAGGGCTTCGTGATCAAATCCAAAGAGCTTGAGCAAGTGGGTAGTAGTAGCAAAGGCGGTTCCCTGTGAAGAAGTTGAGTCGCACGAGAAGAGGGTGAGTAATCAAGGCGTCTCGCATCGAGTCCCAAAGGATCAAGTCACTTTGTGTGATCAAGACTTGTATCCGGATCATTTACCACTTTGTATCCGATCAATACCTAGTGGATTCCTCCAGGAGTTGGAGAAGAGAGGAGTAGAAGAATTACCCCATCTTCGAACCTCTATAAAAATCTTATTGTGTCATTTACATTTCAAAGACTTTAATTCTTGCATCATATTTGTTTAATTCTCACGACATATTTGCTATCCATTAGATAATCTCTAAGTACTAAATCAAGCTCTAAATCTCTACTTAACCAAACTTAAGGGTGTTAAGTCTTCCAATGAAAAACAAACCACGGTTGAGTCAATTTAGACTTAACAAATGTGAGTTATTCCATCAACGGCTCGGTTGAGTCGTTGAGAGACTAACTCTCTTGATTAACTAAATTAGCCGTCCACCAAGGACACAAGTGTGTAGTATCAACTCGAATTTTTAAAAGGACTAATCAAAAATTTGGTAAGGTTTATTCAACCCCCTTCTAAACCTTACACTTACACCCCTTGGGACCTACAAGTGGTATCGAGTGGTTGGTTCATTGAGCCTTCCGTGACCGGTTCTTCGAACTAGATCTCCAAACTTTTCAAAGTCGCTTTAGTACTTAAACTTTCAAAACTCTTTTTATCATTAAAATTTATTATCATGGAAGCAAATTTGACATGCATCTCTATGTTCATAATTGAAGAATTTGATGATTGGAAAATTCGTATGCGGGCTCATCTATCAAAGCATTACATGATGAGATGTGGATAGTGATAGAGGATGGGGCTACAAATCTTAAAGGTGAACACGATTTGTAAGAAGAATCTGTTTGAAGGTGAAGAGGATGTTGCTCCCGGACGGCCATGGTTGAAAAACCAAGAACTCGAATGGACAAATGATGACCGAAAAAGATACAACCTGGACAATGTAGCCAAGGACATCCTTTACAAAATCTTGGACAAAGCCATGTTCAATAAAGTCAAATCATGCAAAACGCTAAAGAAATGCAGGACAAGCTAACATTGATTTGTGAAGGCTCGAGCAAATCAAAGAAAACAAATTATCGGTGGTTACTAAATTTGAGAACTTCAAAATGATCTCGGGAGAAAACCTGGATCAACTGGATGCTCGGTTCATAGAAATCACCAACGAGCTATCCGCACTTGGAAAGGAATATACAGAAGGAAATGTGTATGAAGATCCTAAAAAGTCTTCCGGTGAATGGGAAATGAAAGTCATGGCACTAAGACAATCCATGGACCTATCAAAGACATCCAACCATGAACTATTCTCGGACCTCAAAGCCTACGAGTTTGAGTGAGAAGAAAAGACCATGAAGAGACAGTTTGCACCCAAAACAAATTTGCTCTAATTGTTAAAGATGGGAAGAGAGCCGAGGTAAAGAAGTCATTGACCCCGGAAGAAATAGCCCTACTAGTAAAAGGTTCAACAAGTTCTTCAATAAGAACTACAAGAGAGGCAAGGGGGAATCCTCCGAAGACACTCGGCTCCTCCAAATCAAGGGAAGATAGGCCAACCAAGAGAACGGATCATCAAAAAGTGAATATCAAAGGGGTGACAATCCAAGAATGGAAAGAGTCGATCAAAAGGTTGAATATCTATCTTTTGAATCGTAGGCAACCAGTGTCACTATGCCATTGATGCCCATATCCTGTAGTCAACAAAACGGGGAATGAAGAAGAAAGAAAGGTCTTGAGAGAAAGAAGACAAGAAAAGAAAAAGGCAATGTTGGCTGCAGAAAATGCCGAGTCAAAAGACACAGCTTGATTGAGAGAGCGGTGAAGCCGACTACTCAAGTGACTCGAAGAAGAAGCCCCCCGATCCGTTTGATGGCCAAGGAACAAGATCAACGACCAAGAAGATGAGGTTCAAGGAAGTGAGTGCCAAGGAACCTGGTATATGGATAGTGGTACATTCCAGGACATATGATAGGAAATAAGAAAAATCTGTCAAAATTCAAGGAAGTTAAAGGAGCAAAAGTCATATTTGGAGGAAATGAAGCTCCAGGTGAAATAAGAGGCATTGGATCCATTAAGAGGAATGGATTAGAAATCACGAGATGTTGCATATGTTGAAGACTCAACTTCAACTTGCTAAGCATCATCAACTCGTGACAAGGGCTATAATGTTGGATTTAACATGGGTATATGCCAAATCAAGGAGGTGAATCGAATGAAGTTGTGTTGCAAGGATGCGACAAAAGAACATGTATGTAGTAGATTGGTCAACCGCTACACCCAAAGACTGTCTACTAGCAAAAACAAATTGAATCAAGTTGGCACAAAAAAGCCGAGTCACCCGAATTTCAAAACGATTAACAAGCTTGCGAGAAGTAGTCTTGTGGAAGGACTTCCGGACTCGATAGATACGAAAGGAGAGTATATGTGACGCATGTCGAAGGAAAACAAATCAAATCATCATTCAAAGAAAAGACATGCCCATCTTCAACAAGAATATTGCATCCGCTACATATGGATCTATTTAGCCCAAAGTGGAACCCGGCTAGCATAAGTGGAAAGAAATACACCTTGGTGGTAGTAGATGACTACTCAAGATATACATGGACAATATTCATGTGTAAGAAGAAAAGAAACTCTAGAAACTACCACACGGTGATGAAGAGGATTCAAAATGAGAAGAGCAAACCATTATCAAAATAAAATCGGACATAGGAACCGAGTTTGTCAATGGAATAATAACTCAAGATTGTATTTAAAATGGTATTGGTCATGAACTATCTGCAGCAAGGACTCCACGTGAGAATGGAGTTGCGAGAAAGAAGGAATAGAACTCTCAAAGAAGCAACAAGGACCATGTTAGTCGGGGGTTACCAAAAGGATTTTGGGTCAAGCAATCAACACGACTTGCTACACTCACTCAAAACAGATGTATGATAAACAGACGGTGACAAAGACTCCTATGAGATTTGGATGGAAGAAAACCAAATGTTGCATATTTTAGAATATTTGGATGTAAATGCTTCATCCACAACAATGGCAAAGACAATCTAAAGGCCTTCGATGCTAAAGTCGATGAAGGTATCTTGGGATACTCGGTGAAAGCAAAGCCTACAGAGTACTCAACAAAAGGACTATGGTTGCGGAAGAATCCATTCATGTGGTATTCGATGAGCCAAATGTAAATGGAGAAGACATTGAAGAGTCGGTGATAAGTCAATCATCCAACCATACTGAGAAGAGTCCCTATCAAGTCAAGTTGGAATTATAAACTCGAAGAAGATGAGATAGTGAATCTCAAAAACAGTGGAAAATTTGCGGCTAAGTGACTACGAGAGAGTCGATCAAAGCAAACATTTGCTAGACGATCGAATCCGGCCAACTTACTCCAACTCGATGTAAGATGGTTGCGAGACCATCCACCGTAACTTGTCATTGGAGATATAAGAGAAGGTGTCAAAACAAGATCGTAACTCAACAAAAGCTATGTTCACATGCTTTATCTCTTAAATAGAGCCCAAAGATGTGTTACAAGCATTGGATGACACACATTGGATTCAAGCTATGCAAGAAGAGTCTGAATCGGTTTGAAAGAAATAAAGTATGGGAATTAGTTCAAAGACCCACCCATCAAAACGTTATTGGTACTAAATGGGTGTTCAAAAACAAGATGAACGAGGAAGGTTACGTGGTAAGAAACAAAGCAAGACTAGTAGCCAAAGGATATTGCCAAGAAGAAGGAATAGATTTTGATGAAACATTTGTTCCCGTAGCAAGATTGGAAGCTATAAGGATGCTTCTTGCCTATGCTACTCACAAGAATTTTACTGTATATCAGATGGATATAAAAAGCGCATTCCTAAATGGTTTATTGGAAGAAGAAATGTATGTTGAACAACCTCCAGGATTTGGGCGTAAGACTCTTAGAGATAAGGTATACAAACTTAAGAAAGCTCGTATGGATTGAAACAGCACCCAGAGCATGGTATGACACTTTGTCACAATTCCTAATCGAGAATGGATTCACAAAAGGAAAAGTAGATAGAACACTTTTCAAAATTCAAGACAAGAAGAGTATACTGCTTGTTCAAATATATGTGGATGACATCATTTTTGGATCCACAAACAAAGAGCTATGTGAAAAATTTTCAAACCTCATGCAAAGTAAATTTGAAATGAGCATGATGGGAGAGCTGACATTCTTCCTTGGACTCCAAGTGAAACAACTGAAGGATGGAACCTTCATAAGTCAAACAAAATACACCAGAGATTTAATGAAGAAATTTGGTATGGAGGAAAAGTCTTCTCGTGAAGATACCAATGAATACATCATCAAAATGGACATGGATGCGGATGGCAAGCCAGTAGATCAAACAAGATACAAAGCACTTATTGGATCATTGCTCTATCTCACAAAGAAGCGAGGCGGACATCACCTTTGTTGTATGGTGTATGTGCAAGATTTCAATCGCTCCAAAAGAGAGCCATATGACAAAGAAGCCTAAGAGAATATTGAGATACTTGAAAGGAAGCCAAGAAGTTGGCTTATGGTATCCAAAGGAAGGTGGATTCAAGCTAATTGGCTATTCGGACTCTCACTATCTTTGGATGCGAGTTGGGAAGAGCACCTCAGGCACATGTCAAATGCTTTAGGAAACAGCCGATTTCCTGGTTTAGCAAGAAGCAAAATTCAATAGCCACCTCTACAGCGAGAATAATACGTAGTCGCGGGCAAATTGTTGTGCCCATATCCTATGGATGAGACAAAGCGGTGAGAGACTATGAAGTTGAGGAAAAAGAAATTCCAATCATGTGTGATAACACAAGTGCAATTGCAATCACTCAAAATCATGTGTTGCACTCAAGAACAAAGCATATCGATGTCGATATCACTTCATAAGAGATCATGTTGAAAAGAAGGACATCATCTTGGAATATATCTCAACCGATAAACAATTGGCGACATCTTCACAAAACCATTATGTGAGTCAAGATTTGAAGAACTCAAGCATGAGTTAGGGTTAATTGAGTGGTGACACTCGGAAGAATCAAAGAAAAGAAATGGAACACAAAAAAAAAAGGAAAAAGAGTGAACTCACAAATCGCCTAAGTAAATCACCGTATCGTAAAGAAAATGACTATACAAAGTCACCGACAAATTTGAGTCACAAAGAGAATCGTGAGAAGAAGAGTTAAACCATCTAAGGGTAAAAGTGAGTCATTTATGAGCAAAGTGACAAACACTCGGTCGTTTTTGACTAAGCGGGAATGTTTTTAAGAATTACGTCAAAGATAATTATGACGTGTACAGCAAAAGCCGCACACCAAGCTTATGATTGGATATAAATCTTTGCCGCATTAAATACGAGACATTAAATGATAAATCGGCGTGCAAAATCTAAGCCGTTGATTTCGATCACATTTCAAAAACCACCCGCACGCCCTTTCATAAACCATACTTAAGCTTTCCTTCTTCTCTCTCTCATATTACCAAAACCGTTCATTTTTTTTGAAGCAAAGGCAAAACTCTCTCAAAACCCTATCTATCTTCAAATCAACCTCTAAGTTTTCTTTGGTGAAATCTGAAAAATGGCACCAACCTATGATTTTGTCAAGTTAGGAAAGCAAATCCACACCGGGTCTCTTGTGGATTTCAACGGCATGGTGAAACAGGTCCGCGACACCTTAGTGAAGAAAATTGCTGAGAATTGGAAACATCTGGGCTGAAATCGTTTCGACGTTGGAATATCCGATGACCTATATGGAGGAGGTCGCACGTTCTACGTGAACGCCGAGACTCACGATGAAGGGATAAAGTCATCATTCACGGAAAGAAGTTCACCATCTCTCGCCAAGGATTTGGTGAACACCGCTCATTACCGAGCGGAAGGAGCATCGAGAAATCAACGATCTTTGATGTAAACCTGGCCGCTTGGAAGGAAATAGCCAAGCCCGACTATCTTTGATAAAATAGTTTACACACAAACAAGAGGTCATTGAAGGAGGATTACCACAAACGTTGGACATAGTTGCCAAATGCATAAACATCAAATTTGGCGACTTTGACCAATCTGTAAAAGCAAAGTTGATCGTAATGGCTGCGATCATTGAAGAAAAGAAAATAAACTGGGCTGAGTTTGTCTACAGCAGACTCTGCCAGAATGTAGGGAACAAATCCTTCAAGGAAGATGGTGCATTTGGAGGATCCCTAGGATATGGCCTGGTGATTGGCCGGCTGATGGAGGTGAAAGGAGTCCCTCTTAGACATGGAAAGGTGTTCCATGTAAACAAGAGGATGTTCAGATCAAACCTCTTTGGCGCACAGAAGAGAGCCCACGCCAAGAGAGCTGACACGAGTGAGGGGGAATCAGCTGACCCTGAAGATGGAGATGTTTCCTCTCCACCAAAGAAGAAAGTCGCCCCTGCCCGTTTGCTAAGAAGATTGTTGCTCCCGCAAAGAAAGAAAAACAAACATGTTTCGCCGGTGAGTGGTCGAGAAGGACTCTCAAATACCTTCTCCGATCGTCAAAAAGAGGAGAATCGATAAGCCAAAACGTCGGCTCCTCGTAAGAAAAACACTGCCAACACGGCCTCCGCCACCCAAGACTCGAAGAAACTCTCTCCGAACAGAAATTCCTCTCGGTACAAACTAGGAGACGAAGAAGAATCATCAAGCACTCCGAGCTTGAGAAACCGAGTCGGCCCACTCTGGAGCCACTCAATTTGGAGAAGAGAGTCCCCGGATATAATTGATGAAGTAGATTAAGTCCCAAGGCGATATAATTGATGAAACGATTAAGTCCTCGTGAGACCTGAAAGGTCAGCGAGAGGCAAATGAAGAAATCCCCACTTTACCCGGACATCCAAAAGTCCGCGTGGAGAAGTAGAAGAGCCCATCAAGTCGTGAACAGTTCCAACGGCCCGAATTTATAGAAGAGGAAGAGGAACTATTTGAACTTCCTTGGAGTGACCACGTGGTCCAAGATCGGATGAAGAAAAATCGCATGAGATATCTTGCAGATCTTCAAGGATAAGGAGAAGGAAAGACAGGGAGAGGAAGATGAGGCACGTGAGAAGGCCAAAGATCTCCGCCTCTATCACCGCACCACAAAACACACACATCATCTCCTTGATTTCTTATCTCGATGTGATGAGGATCCAGGACTCTGCTTTGCCGTCATAGAAGAAGTGCAAATGCAACAAGCATTGCACGAATCCGAATCCTTCACAAGAAAAGATTGATGGAGGGACCAGGAGAGTCCTCCGAACACAATTTGAAATCGATCCCATGGGAGTGGTTCAGCAAATCGCCACCATTGTTGCTACCACCACTTCCCGACTCACTCGGAAGAAGGAATTAAGGAATGGAGATGGCGGGTTAGTGGGGACCCCAGTTGAGCCAACCCCTAATGAAGGTGTCCTACCACCGCCCCAACGGCTGAACACTTAGTAGATACAGCCGGGAGTTTGGAGACGAGTGACCCCATTCCAAGTCACTCGGTGTGGTGCGCCGGTGAGGGGGAAACTCCCTCCACCGCAAAGAAAGTCGGAGAAAGTCTGCAGATGACTCCACGATGAATCAAGGAGGCGAAGTGGAGAAGGAACAACCACAAAGAAGAACAACAAGTTGTCATCAACGAAGCTCGGATAGTTGAGATTGTCTCGGTGAGGTGCCAACCGCTCTCCGAAGGCTAATGACGCTGGCGATGCAATCGAGGCACGAGAAAGGAAAGCCACGGGAGTTAACACTGGCGATGAAAGTGCAATCCATGGGGTTGAGACTCCAATGGATGCCACCACGAGAAGACCCTAAGACGGTTGACATTGTCGAAAGGGAGGTCAAGCCTCACTTGCAGTTGAGACCGTAGGGAGGTAATGAAGGCCCACGGGAGGTTGAGACTTCCGGGGTAAAAAGAAGTCAAGTAGAGAACATCCCTCCTGCTATCATTGATCCATCCGAAAAGGAGATAAGTGCGCTTCATGATTCCCAGGATAATCCCGATGTAACCTTTTTGGGATCGGGCGCGAAGAAGTTTCGAGTCATCCCCGTGGACCGATCCAAAAGACTCGGTGCGGATGTTCCGGCAAAGACGAGCAAGTCTCGATCTCAAGACTACTCGTCAAACTTTCAATTTTGATGATGAGCCACCAATGGAAATCTCATCATCGTCCGATGACGCTTCGATAAGGCCGAGGACGATCCACTCAATTGGAGAAACCGGTGAGACCAACGAAGGCTGTTGAGACAATTGAGGCTCGGCAAGTCGGGTCCACTTCACAAAAGACCCCAAACAAACAGAGTCCACCGCACATGGCTCCTCAAGCCGCAGCAGTTCGACTCCAAAAGGAACTTCACATGCACCTCTCATCATTGAACAAATCCCCGATTGGCCGTGATGATTCCTTTGTAGAATCATTTCCTTTCTCCCTGGAGGTACCCGATCTCCCGAAGAGTTAGAGAACGGGCTCGCACGCTTCCACGACTAGCTCTGTCATTTCGTCAGTACCATCATTCGGTGACTATGACTTTGACGCCGCATGGCCATCACCGCAACGGAAGAAACATTGAAGTTCGGGAGGTGTTCAAGGCATTATTTGCTGAAATTGAACGGATGGAGAGTCACCAGGCCTCTATGGATATGCGATCGACAACAGAGATGCCAACCTTACTGCGACTTGAGAGGCATAATACTTGATCGGGATCGGGGAATGGTGGCAATGGTGGCAAAGAACAAACAATGCGTGTGGAACAAGTTAGATACTTCAGGACATTGTTCAACAAGTCATTGGTATGGAGAGCCGAGAATGATGATGCAAAAATGAAATTGAGAGAACACATTGAGCACATGCATGAAGCTCACACCGCCGAGATAAAGCTGCTGCGTGAGCAAAATAAGAGTGATCTCCAGCGTATGGAAGAAAACATGGATGTAAAATTCAGCCTTCTCATGGCCGAGATGAAGCTAATTTCAGCAGAGTCCAACGCCACTCGCTTGAATTTCGTCTTTGCATACACCGCAGCAGACTCGAGGTAGAACTCGGCTATCGTGAGCTCGACTTCCTTCTTGCCAAGATATGTTTCAGGTGTTCCTCTCTCCTTTGATGATGCCAAAAAGGGGGAAGAGGAATACTTTAAAGCGCTAAAGAGATCTCGTCGAAAAGGAGGAAGCTCTTTGTAAAGGGAAAGACAAGTGAGGAAGTGTCAAAACAAAAGAAAGGAAAGTCCGTTGAGGGGGAAGGATCGAAAGATGTGACCTTGATGATTGCACAAACCCCAACAAGGTCTTGTCACGGTGACATTATCTGACAAACTCCCGGTGACTCGCCACTCCAACACTGCTATATCTATGGTCGAAAAGAGAAAGACAATTGAAGCAGGGGATGGAAGAAGTGGAAGGAAGAATGGATGCCCGAGTTATGAACATCTTGAAACAACATGGAGGCATTCCAAAGTAGATAGATACACTTATGCCATCTCGGATGTCGGGACCGAGCCACGATCAGTTGATGAATTTAAAACGCCGCATCTCGAAGGATACTTTGCAAAAATGTCTATGGCTCAAGCTTGGGACTTGTTCGGGAAAAGGGTCTCACGTTATGTGAAGAAGCCGACAGCAGCAGACTACCTAAGATCGCTCTGTTGGTCACTCCGCCGGTCACTCATTTGGAAAGAAGAAGACCCAAAGACAATACACGCCGCAGGTAGAGAAAGAAGCGAGTGGTGGAGGAAGAGGTTTGGACCAGGCCTCGCCCAAAAACATTGAGTACGTAGATCCGGGCAAGAAAGGGGGATCTTTGGGTGGTCTTGACCAAGTAGCCAATTTGCAAGTGGCTAAAAGTAATGTTGAGTATGCGAAAAGAATAGAAGAAGAAAATAAGAGACAAACTCAGCTATGGGAGGAAAGACAAGAGAGATTAAGAAGATATGAAGCTGCCCGGAAGGCATATGAAAAAAAAAAAAAAGGCGGTGACGATGAGAAAAAGAGAAAGAGTAGAAGATCTTTGAACAAGATGAAAGAATGAGACAAAGCGAATGAGATGAAGTGTTCTTTATCCACCCCTTCATGTATTTTACTATGTAAATACATACTATGTAAGTCTTCCGCAATAAAGCTATAAATTTTTTTTTTCAGATAGACAAATGTTTGCTCGATACACCTTGTAAATGATTTGTGTAAAAGAACAAAAATGTTATGATCAATAAAAGGATTGATTCTACACATACATTCTATGTGAATACACTATCTGTATGTATCTTTGCTATTTACATTTTTGAATGCTTTAAGTTTTGGCATCATCAAAAATGGGGAAATTGTTGGGAAATTTATTGTTTAGATTTTGATGAATGCCATGTAAAACTTAGAATAGGAAGTTGGCACCCCAATTTTGTTGTAAATCGCATTGTAATAAATAGGCTGGTCAAGTGAGTTAAAGTCGGCTATGCCCAAACATGCAAGAAGACAATGGAGACTAGAAGGAAGACTCCGCAAGACAAGTGAGTATGGCAAAGAAGAAAAGACGGAACTCTATCAAGGAGCGGTGAGATGCGGCTAAGTGGAGTATCATCATGTCAACTCAAGAAAAGCCAAGTCTCAAGTTGAAGTGATGAAGAGTCATCCAATGATTGGAAGTCGACTCTAAGTCACATGGGGAAAGCAAGGAAATGCGTCAAGTCGAGATAATCGAAAAAGATCCGTTCCGTAAATCAAGAGAATTACTTAAACAAGTAATATCTCCATGCTACCTTTCTCGAAGTGCTCGGTCCCCGGAAGCGTGCAAAAGGAATAAACCAATGGGAAGCACTACACCGTGTCGAACTCAAAAGGTGAAGAACAATTCATACGAGGAAATGGCAATTCCAAGGATTGCAACAAGACAAGCCAACGACCACAAGTGACTTTCAAAAAATAAGCATATCTCTTCAACGGCAGATTTTTGAAAGATCACTATAAAAGGCCGAGGAATGACACGAGAGTAGGAGACCGAACCACAAACATTCAAGAAATTATTAGAATTGTAACCTGAAATATTCTCAAGTTATTAAACGCTCAATCCTCAAGCCTACACTACGAAGAACATCAATCCAACACTCACTGTGAAGGAAAGATAACTTCAATCAGTTGAAGAGAAATTATCAAGAATCAAGGGGTCTACATTCCGGGAAGGATTGTAGGAAGGTTCAAGGTCGAACCAAGTCTTGAGCTTTTGGAGGGCTTCGTGATCAAATCCAAAGAGCTTGAGCAAGTGGTCTGTAGTAGCAAGGCAAACGCGCCTGTGAAGAAGTTGAGTCGTCACGAGAAGCCACCGGTGAGTGATCAAGGCGTCTCGGATCGAGTCCCATAGGATCAAGTCATTTGTGTGATCAAGACTTGTATCCGGACTGTTACCACTTTGTATCTTGATCAATACCTAGTGGATTCCTCCAGGAGTTGGAGAAGAGAGGAGTAGAAGAATTACCCCATCTTGAACCTCTATAAAAATCTTATTGTGTCATTTACATTTCAAGACTTTAATTCTTGCATCATATTTGTTTAATTCACGACATATTTGTTATCCATTAGATAATCTCTAAGTACTAAATCAAGCTCTAAATCTCTACTAAACCAAACTTAAGGGTGTTAAGTCTTCCGCAATGAAAACAAACCACGGTTGAGTCAATTTAGACTTAAACTTGGTGAGTTATTCCATCAACGGCTCGGTTGAGTGTTGAGAGACTAACTCTCTTGATTAACTAAATTGGTTGTCCACCAAGGACACAGCTGTGTAGTATCAACTCTGAATTTTTAAAAGGACTAATCAAAAATTTGGCAAGGTTTATTCAACCCCCCTTCTAAACCTTACACTTACACCCCTTGGGACCTACAATGATGCTGCAGACATTAAAAATGGGTGATTTGCATGTTGATGAATATACCTTAAAGATGCGTGGAATAACTGATGATCTAAACTCTGTTAATCATGTTGTTTCGGATGATGAGCTTGCTTTGTATATTATTGGTGGTATAGGGTCGGAGTATGAGTCAGTTGTTGTAAACCTTACCTCTAGAGCTGATAGCCTGTCTTTTCAGGAAGTTCAATTCTCTTTGCAAACTCATGAATTGTGAATTTAAAGTTAGCATAGTTCACATGTTGTTGCCTTCACTGCTAATTCAAATGCTGCAAATTCTCCATCTGTTAATGAGGCTTATAATTGATCTGGTAATTTTAATCGAGGTGGTGGTCGTTTTTCTCGTGGCAAAGGTCGTAATGGTGGCAGACATTTTAATTTCAGAAATACTAATGGTAAATCTTCATGTCAATTGTGTGGGAGAGTTGGTCATGTTGCAGTAAAATGTTACAAAAGGTTTGATATCAGCTTCTTGGGACCAAATTCTAACTCTAGTAATGAAGCTTCACCTCAGGCCTTCCTGTCAAATGTTCAATCTCATGCAAATTCTTCCTCAGATGGTAACTGGTATTTTGATAGTGGTGCTACTAACCATGTTACTGCAGATTTAGAGAATTTGTCTCTGAAAGTAGTAGACTATCAAAGATCAGGGAAAGTGATTGTAGAGAAAGTGATTGTAGGTAATGGTTCTGCTCTTCCCATCTCCAAAATTGGTTCCTTGTCCCAACAGCCCTCAAAATCTCATGTTTAGAAACATTATTTATGTTCCAAACATTACAAAAAATCTTTTAAACATTTCACAATTTACTAAAGACAATGATGTTCTAATTCAATTCTTTCATGACTCTTGCTTTGTCAAGGACAAAACCACTCACAAGACACTCTTAAAGGGAACTTTTAAAGGAGGACTCTATCAACTTGATCTTACTCATCTGTCAAATTCCAGGAATTCCCCTGTTTTACAACACAATTTACTAAACAAATCTGCTTCTACTTTCCATGTATCTGTTTCTTCTGATGTAAATGTTTGGCACCAGAAATTAGGACATCCATGTAACTCTGTTCACTCCTCTGTACTGAACAAATTACACATTCCTTTTTCAACTGCTTCTGTTAGTTTCTGTGATGCTTGCAAGTTAGGCAAATTACATCAAAAATACTTTACCAGTTAATGTACTAAAACAAATGCTCCATTTCATCTTATTCATTCAGACATTTGGGGCCCCTCTCATACTCTTTCCATTGATGGTTTTAGATATTATCTTCATTTTATTGATGAATACACTAGATACAATTGGATCTTCCCACTAAAACAAAAGTCTGAAGCCTATGCTCTCTTTGTTCAATTCAATAGTTTTGTTGAAAGACAGTTTAATTCCAAAAGCGGGTTCTTGCAAACTGATTGGGGGGTTAATATAGATCTCTTGCTCCATATTTAGCAAACTTGGGTATCCAATTTAGACATCCCTGCCCTCATGTCCATCAACAAAATCGCAAGGTTGAATGCAAGCACCTTCACATTGTATAAATGGGCCTACCTTTCTTGGCTCAAGCTTCATTACCCTTATAATATTGGTGGCATGCTTTTCACTCTGCTGTTTTTGTCATTAATAGACTTCCTACTCCAGTTCTAAACTCAGCTTCTCCCTTTGAACTCCTCTATAAACAGCCCCCTGACTACACATTCCTCAATGTTTTTGGATGCACTTGTTTCCCTTACCTTCGCCCATATAACAATCACAAATTTCAGTATGTCCTCAAAATGTCTATTTCTTGGTTATAGTGACTCTCACAAATGGTAAAAATGTCTCAGTAATACAGGGAGAATATATATAGCAGCCACAGTTGAGTTCAATGAGCATGAGTTTTCTTACAATGAGCTCTTCAATTCCTCCTCTCCCTCTGCACCCTCTTTTCCTCCTTCACCATATTTTCTTCCTTTTCTTCAACCTTCTCAGGTTGTCTCCTCCTCTCGTTCCACCTCTGCTCTTCCCTCTCCAAACCACTCGATTTCCCCTTCACACCCAGTCTCTCAAGGTGAGGTCATTGTACATTCCAATCCAATGGGTATTCCTCTTGATGTCTATATTTATATTCCTCTTGTACCTACTTCTTCCACTTCTCCCATTCTTCATATTTGTGCACCTTCTTGCTCTAGTCATCCTATAGTTACTAGATCCAAGAATAGTATTCACAAGCCCAAAGCGCTCTCTACACACACCTATTCCTCTATTTCCTCATAACCTTTTACTGTAAATCAGGCTCTTCTTGATCCAAGATGGAAATCTGCTATGCAAGTTGAATATGATGTGTTACTTGCTAACAAGACTTGATCTCTTGTTCCTGCTGATCCTAACATGCACATTATTACCTGTAAATAGGTGTTCAGAGTCAAATATAAAGTTGATGGTAGTGTGGATAGATTCAAAGCTCGATTGGTTGCTAGGGGTTTTGAACAACAAGCAGGCTTAGATTTTTTGGAAACCTTCAATCCAGTTGTAAAAGCTTGTACTATAAGACTTATTTTTGCTCTTGCTATCTCTTCAAATTGGTCCATCCAGCTGGTAGATATAAACAATGCATTTCTCAATGGTGAGCTTTCTAATACAGTTTTTATGCAGCAACCTGAAGATTTTGTTGATGCATCTCAGCCTCATGTTGTATGCAAACTTAATAAGGCCCTTTATGGCTTAAAGCAGGCTCCAAGGGCATGGTTTACCAAGCTCAAGCAATTTCTGGTATCTGTTGGTTTTCATGTTTCAGTCTCTGATTCTTCATTGCTTTATCAAAGAGTATCAGAGAAATTATTGTTGTTATTGGTCTATGTGGATGATATTCTCATCACTGGGGAGGATTCTCAAGCTATATCTCATATCATACATACTTTACATCAGAAATTTGCTCGGAAAAATATGGGGGAAGTTAATTATTTCTTGGGCATTGAGGCTTCCAGGACTCCTGATGGATTGATGTTGTCCCATACCAAATATATCCATGATTTACTTGGCAAAACGAAGCTCACTGACTGCAAGCCCACATTTACTCCTCTTAGCACCTCTCACAAGCTTCATCTTGCTGACAACACACCATTTGATCAACCCTCTCTTTATAGAAGCATTATTGGAGCCTTACAATATCTTACCATCACAAGACATGATATATCATTTGTTGTCAACAAACTCAGTCAATATATTCATGCTCCCACTCTCAATGACTAGACTGCTTGTAAACACTTGTTAAGATACCTCAAAGGCACTTTGCACAAGAGGTTATTTTTCAAACCTGCTACAAGAATGTTGATTGAAGGCTACTCCAATGCTAATTGGGCCAACAATATTGATGATAGGAAGTCAACTGGAGAACATTGCATTATGTTAGGTGGCAATTTGTTAACTTGGAGTTCTAAAAAGCAATCAGTGGTTTCCATGAGCTATGCTGAGTGTGAGTATCGATCCTTGGCTGACATTGTTGCTGATATCATTTGGCTTCACTCTTTGCTTGTTGAGTTAGGGATAAAGATCGAGTCTCCTTCCCTCATCTGGTGTGATAACCAGAGTGCAGCCGCCCTTGCTGCAAACCCAATTTTTCACGCACGCACCAAACATGTGGAAATAGATGTTCATTTCATCATGGAAAAAGTTCTTGCTCGAGTAATTGATGTAAGGTTTGTACCGTCCGAAGATCAAATAGCTAATTTGTTTACTAAAGCTCTCTATGCTCCAAAGTTTCATCATTTATGTGACAAACTACCTCTTGGGAAGATATTTCACTCCCCTGCTCCAGGTTGAAAGGGGAGTATTAGAGTTATTGTAAATGTTCATCTGAAAGTTAGTTATTGTTAACTAACTTTCAGTTATTCTTCTGTTAGTTGTTATAGTTGTTAGTATTGGTTGTTAGCTTTAGCCATTATAAATACCTCTCACACTTGTACTTGTAATCTCAATTTTACACAATAATGAATTTATTCTTCTATATTCAACAGTATACCACCTGCAAAGGTGTAGGTATGTCACTATTAATATCATCGACCATTTCCAAGGTTCTATCCTCATTAACCGTTGGATTTTTTGAGATTTCCCTATTAACAATGTCTCTGACCACCACTGTATCTTCGACCCCATCGCCAGTTAATGCCTCAAAGGAATTCTTTATGTTGACATCTGGGATAGATTTTCCAATATCACTAACTCTACCGTGTCGTTTTTTAACTTGCACCCAATTTTCTGAAGCAACAGCCTTACCCTTATCCACCAGAGGACGATCACGATGCACTGATCTACCACGGACTGGACTAACCTCTTTTTTGCTTTTTTCCTCGGGATTTGATGCTTCTTCAATATTGGTATTACGACATTGATTGATGTTATTCCCAACAATTTGGCAATGAACACAGAAATCTGGGATATTTTCGTATCCGATAGAAACGAAGGAACAATGGCCTACTCATTCAACTATAACAAACTCTCAAAAGGGGCTTATTTAAATCCAGTTCCACCAAAACACGAACAAAATGTCCGACTTCTCCAGAGAAAGAATGGCTATCAATTTGTATTGGAGTACCAATTGAAGACACAATTTTAGTAATTAAAGAACGATGCCAGTACTCAAAACTCAATTCAAAATTCGAATCCAAATCTGCACAACGGAAAAATTTATCTTGTAGGGGTTGAAGCCGGCACCCAATTCATGAGACGCATTGTCCTGGGCTGCAAATTCCAAGATAATTTCGCAAAAATCCGATTTTGATCCGTCATGGAATTAAATTGAATATTATAGTAACCCTTTCCAAGTGGAACAATCTTCCGGTTGCTTGAAGGTTGCCATACTGAATGCAATTTTGCCTTAAAATCCTCCAGCGAATAAAGCTTAACGCCTTTGGATAGAAGAATGCGTCCAATTAGAGAATTTTTTTAACTCAACCATCATTTGTTGATAGATTTTTTCATCCATAGTAACGGAGAAGTAATCTCCTTTCTTGACGGGTCGAAAATCCTTTCCCGAGGCTAGGGTTTGGGCAAAAGATTGTACTCCATGCATGGAATCCGTAGGTCAAGGCGATGTCATGCGCGGAGAATTAATTGAGAGGACGATAAGGATCGCTGAACTTCGTGTTGTCTTTGAGAATCCGAGGTTTGATTTTTGTGTGGTGATATCGAAATAAAAGTAAGGTTTAACTTAGGATTTATCCTAAGGTTTACAGAAGTCATGTTGCAAACCCTAGGAAGGGGAGAATAAACATCAGTAGTTGTCCCAATATGTTGAGAAACCTGCAAACCTGAAGAAACTGTGTGATCGTAGGATGCAGCTGTCGATCTGAAAGGGGCCATCGAAGAAGAATAAAGAGATCGATCTTGTAGCGTAGGATTAGGGTTTTCATTGAAAATCTCCTTAAAAAATAAACGAGATTACTCATGAGGAGCAATATATTGAGCATGATTAGATTTATGAATCTCAGGGAACAAAAATGAATCAATCTCCATGATTGAATGAATTAAGATTGAATGGAAGAGAGAAGACGATCGCCGTTGAGAGAGATCGAGCATCGCCTCAACCTATGACGCTAGGGTTTCTGCAAAGCAGTGGGCCTGTGCGTATTTGAAATTTCCGACGTGGATCAAACAATGTGTGAATTTAAAAAAATATTATTTTTCTATATGGAAGCAGATGGGTTGGATATGATCGTAATAAACGATTTTATTGTTTTAAGAAAAATAAAATCTTAGGGGTACCATATAGGGCAAAGTACAAAAATTTACATAATTCATATGGTAAAATGTAACAAAAAATAATTTATATGGTAAACTATAAAAATACGAATAGTACAAGCGTTTAGTGTAATATCCTCTATTCCTATTACAAAAGTTTTTGAGCTTTTTTTTTTCTCATTTCATTACCAAATAAAACAAAATAAACCTTTTTGAAGTACCGTCCAAAACATATAAAAACTTCTCTACGGCTACTTTAGTGCGCGTACTGTGTACACAATTATTTCTGGTATTTTATTAAGACCCTGGAATAAACCCAGGCAGGATTTTTTACTTTTTTTCATGGCACACGTCAGCTAGTCAAATATAGAATTCTAATGGGTTTTTTTTTTTTTTTGTACAATGATCACATGACCACGTAACTGGTGAAAAAATGTTTATATCTATCTATACATTTCCCACAAGCTAATTATCATGCACGAAAAAGGGAAAAATATGAAAAAATGGGTTTAATTTGATGTTGGCCTAATTAAGTTTTGTGGTCATCATTTTTCTTGCCGTGGCCCGGAAGGGGCAGTTTGAGCTCACGAACCCGTCAACCAAATGGAGATACGTTTTGAGCTCGTGACACGTGGCAATGTTGACGCCGTTCAAGTACGGCGAGTCTCGGCTGCTCAGCCGTAGCTCGCACCCCACGTCGGCGTACACCCACTGCGTGTCCTCCATGAATTTCTGAACCCATCCGGCGACACTAGCAGCCGCCGCCACCGTGTTGCCGCCCGAATGGTTCGCAAACAGATTATTTTCATTATTGTCGACGACAAAACCTGGAACTTTTGTAATGACATCATCGGAATTCACGATACGCAGGACTTTCGTTCCCTGTTTTTCCAGGTGGCACCTGAAGCTCCAGTTCCCGACCCTGGGCCCGGCGAATGAGATCACCGTCACCAGCGGCGAGTTTTTGAATGTTTTTTTGATGTCATAAGCTGCCAAAGTGGCTAGAGCCGCGCCGAGTGAGTGGCCGGTGATCGTGAAGCTTAACGGCTCGTCACCGTATTTCTCCAGGATTCTTTCTATTTCGTCTCTCACCAGTTTCTGTAAACTCGGCCGGTTTCCAAAGCTCGAGGTGTACAAACTAAGAAACCCACTTTCCACCATTGGGTCAGAATCAGGGTCGTCGGAACACGAACCGCAATCCGAACCAAGTGGAGTCAACGTAGCCCGGAGATTCTCCAGCCATTCCAGGCCCGTCGCCGTGCCCCGTAATGCAATCACCACGTCCCGTCTCCCGAGCCTGGAAATCTCCTTCGCGTCCTGGCAAACCGCAACGTACCCGATCCAGCCCGACTTCATGCCCATCCAAGCCGGAGCCCGTTCGGCCCAATCCGGCAGCTCTATCCCTGACGTGGCAATCAGGTTCTTGGTAACCCGATAACCCGTATCGGGAAAACCCGACTCGCTAAGCAGCTTCCTTTTAGGAAACCGACACGTGGCGTACGAGGAAGACGACGGGTCGAAATCGCACGATTGGTAAGCGGCCTCGACAAAATGGCCGTATCGTATTATCTCGTGACGTAAATTATCGTCGAGCGGGTCGAGCAGGCCTTCCCAATTTTTGACCCCTTGGTAATCCATCCACTTCTTTTTAAGAGTGGTCTGAGGGAGGAGCCAGGACGAATTATTTAAGTTGGAGTCGATGAAGAGGTCGTGTTCCAGGGTTTTGGGAGCTTCAACTTTTATGTTGAATTTGTTGTTTTTGTTGGTGGGGTTTGTAATTGTGCAGCCAAGTGGTTTGGTGCATGTCCGTACGGGTTTAGTGGTTGAGAGCCTCATGGTTTTTTGGTAATTACCTTTTTGAGTTTTAAATAATACGAATATTTGGACAAATGAGTTGGGAATCACTTGATTTTGGTGGAAGGGTTTCTCCGGCCTTCACTATGGATATGACTTTTGATGAAATTAAGGAGCCTTAAGTTGGCATTTTTATAATGAGAAAACAAAGTATAGTTACATCTCAATAAAGTGCATGGAGTATTGCCCAATACGTAATTTGTGAAGTAGGGACGGAGATATAGTTAAGTCATACTCTTATTTTGAATGATAACATTAATTTTCTTGCGATGGAATCCATCTTTTATTTCAAAATTGTCTTTCATCTCATACTCCAATCCACGGTTGATTGACTAGTATATAACAAACGGTTATCCCTTATTTTATAAAAATCTACAATTTATACTTTAAGATTATATGCTAATGTTTATATAATTATCAAATATATATTTTAAGAAGATATTTTATACACTTATATATATATATGAAAATAGTTTTTTTTCCGTGAACTAACTTGAATTTTGCTACATCTCAAAATTACGGGATTAAAAAACACTATTGTAAGGAAAAAATATGAGTTCCATTGAATAAGAAATCTTTTAATAATTATTTTGTTGGAAGTAGGTATACTAATTACGTGTGTATACATTTATAGGGTGGAAAAAGGAACTAAAATTGCTTAATTTTGCTACGGTTGGTAGGGACAAACGATGTATATATAACTGGAAAAACAGAAACCGCGATCAAAAATCAAATGGCGGAGGAGGTGGGACCCAAATACTGGTATAATCACCGGCCCACATCCAATCATCTTTGGCCGGAGAATGTGGACTGAGGGCCTAACATTTATTCAAATTTCCTGACGGCAACATAGCCCAAATATTTACTGCCACGTTACCCTTAGTCTCGTTTCTCAAGTATGATATTTTTGGTTCCACTTTCCATATTTCATATATTAGATGAATAACACGTATATAATTGTAATATAATCTCATATACGTGTCATTCATTCGATACAATTGAATAGGTAGTGGAACAGGAAATTTCAATCCCTTTTTTTTCCTGATTTTCTCTATTTTTGATTTTTTTTTTTATTTTTGGGTAAACATCTGGTAATGGAATCTCAAACCTCAATCTGGACCCGAAAGTATTAATCACTCAACTACAAGAGTTGAAAATTAAAAGAACCAAATTACCCGACGCTTGGGTCGAAACCGATCATTAAAAGCTCGTTTGAGCTAGGTTCATTAACATGTTGAACTAAGCTTCAACACATTTTTCCGTTAGATAAAATATAAAGCTCGAGCTCTACTCGATTAGTAAAAAATAATAAAGTATGTGTTAAAAAATCAAACTACTCGAGCTCAATTTATGTTCGACTAGAATAAAGTCCGTTCAAGCTCGATTCGCACTACAAGAAAACAATCAAATTCCAACGAAATGATTCCAATGGAATAAAAAACTGTTGGAATTTTCAAAATTACAATGGAAATTCCAATGCTACAGCATACCGATGGAAAATTCCAACAGAAAGTCCAACGATAAGTAAAACCATTTGGTACTGTTGGAATATTTTTTCCATAGGAATTTTCGTTGGAATTTTGTCATTCCAACGGTCATTATACCAATGGTGCTTTTGCATTGGAATTTCTGTTGGAATCGATAATTCCAATGGAAATTGACCAAATACCAACGAATTATTTTCGTTGGAATTCACTTGTTTTCTTGTAGTGTCGGTTAATAATCAAACAAGCTTAAACACAATTTTTGAAGTTCGTATTATATTTAAACATGCTTGCACATTACTATATTCAACTAGACTCGGTTCATTTACTCCCCTATCGACTACGTACTATCCAAATCTCATATTTTCTCTTCTTTAGTTTTTGTATGGGAATTTATTTTAGCTAGAGTGAAAAAAGTTTTTTGAAAAAATATTAGGACTTAGGAGTCAATGATTTGAAATTTTAACTGAAAGGACGATTATGTCGTCGTATCAATTTACAATATATCTAGGAAATATTATGAAATTAAATAAAAAATACAGGCAACGACAACATTTTGTCCATAGCCCAAAAGTGACATTTTGGGAGAACATACGTAATATGCACATGCAAGGTCTAATTGGTTATGACTTGATCAATGTAGAGCGAGACATTGTTGTTAGTTGATCTTATTGTTATTGTTTTATTGTTTCAAGTAATCAGTTATATATATTATTGTTGTATAAAATTTTCAAATACAAAAATAATAATAATTTATAATCAATAATTATAGTAGATAAAGACCCACACATGTACATATTGGATTCGATTGTTAGATATATGAGATATTGTCGAACATTATTTTAATATCTGCGGATCGGAGCAAATGAGTCCAATACTACTACAAGAAAAAATCAGTTTACTGATAGATTTAACTGTCAGAAATAATTTTTTCACTAAATTTTACATTTACCTACATAATACCTATAGAATAAAAAATATTGTATTTCCCCAAATTATACCGACAATGACCAATAAATCACGGACAACTTTTATATTTATCGACAAAAATATTGTAGGTAAAATACCAATAATTTTAGATTATGTTGGTAAATATTTACCTGCAATGATGATCTACTAGCTTGATTATTTCTCAAAACATGGGTCGACCTCTAGCACGAACTTGTGTTTTGCCATTCTTAATTTACTTCCAAATTCTTGTTATTTCAAATCCCAATTTGGTGATTTGATCTTTCAAGTACTATTGAATTCACATTCAATTTCTTCAATGTCTTAGTTAATTTCGAAATGTGTGAACTAATTTAATATACTCATCCAAATCAAAGTCGGCCCTTTAAATAATCCTGCATTAATAATGTGTAGCTGGCATGTGAATGAAAACGCAAGGAGGCCTGATTTTATTTCTTCCTTATAAATTTCATGCCTTCCAAATTGGATTGATGTTTAGGACAATGTGTAGAAGTTAAATGGTCACTTGGCATTGAAGGGAATTTTGTAATGTTGAAATTTTGATAAGGGCACGAGGCTGGTTGGAGGCTAACTAGGTACAAAAACATGCCCTTTTGGAGGACTTCAAAATTATTTTACAAAAGCAGACTGAAAAATAAAATGAGCTAAATGATTCATGCTAAGTGCATGCCACAAATTATGCATGTGACTTTTTGGCACATTTGAGCATTCTATTTTTCTTTTCTAGTGTCGAGTCACATAAATTTTCATTGAAAAATATATCGCGTCAAATTGATGTGCATTAATGTCGTTAAAAAGCACTACAAATAAATTTACCTACACAGAAACTGTAGGTAAGAAGTATTTAAAAAAGCAATCAGAAATATAGATGCAATAGAATTTATACATACCAAAATTATATGTAAAAAATTGTAGATAAGTATTTACAGACAAAATTTAAATTGTTGATAAATACCTACAATATTTTTATTGGTAAATTTAAAGATTGTTGGTGATTTGTGGATAATTGATTGATCTAGTTTGGGAGTAAACAATATTTTGATGTTGTCTTATTCTGTAGGTAAATATAAGATTTTATTGACAAAATTATTTATGTCAGTATACATTAAATCAAACATAATCTAAAATTTTGATCCAAATGAATTAAGCATTCTCATATATACATACACATTAGATATTTTCATCTATTTGCACCCGGGAATCATCAAATGAATAATTACTTAGTGATTCTTGGTGACAAGGTAGATTGGTTTTCGGCAAAAGGAGATTAAAAAACAAGCATTCTTTACAGGCATTGAAATTTAGGTTTTATAGAAGTGGCAAAAAAGAGAAGGTTGATTCTTGCACATGAATGTTGTGCCTGGAAAATTTCACACGTGTCCTGGGTCTACATTTTCCATACTCAAATGTGCAGTATCCCCATTTTTTCTCTATAGGCGCGTTTTTTTTTTTTAGGGAAAAAGCAAAATTATATTAGGAGACCGTCTCCGCTAAAGCCATGTCCGCCAGCTGATCGGGGATATCCCCAAATCTTGGCAAGTTACAACGAAAAGAAAAAGCTAAACGAGCTAGGTGATGGGCTATGGTATTACCCGATCGTCTAACAAAACAAAATTTAACCGAAACAAAATGAGGAAATAAATCTATTACATCATTTATAATTATTGCCCACATAGGACAGATCCTCCTTCTTTCGTGAAAGTCTGTGGAAAATTAGCATGTTATCCGTCTCAATCTCAACTGCTGCCAGCTGCATATCCATCGCCAATTTGAGCCCTTCCCAAAAACATGCCAAATCAAAATAGGCCACAAAAAGGGGAAAACCTCCACCAAAGAAAAAACCATTACACAAACTTGATCAAAGTGTTAAGGATCTGCCCGTTGTCGTCTATAGGCGCGTTTTTGTTGTCGTTTAAGTTCTTTTATCCGGTTTCACCGTTTCAAGGGAATACGTTTCACTGTATATAAGGGGATTGGATAGATGTCCAAATTCCAATAATTAAGACACTCAAACCTAGACTAGATTCTTTTTTTAAAATGATATATAGAATAAAATTTCATAAATTAAGAACAATTACAAGTCGAAGCCTACCGGCTACAAAGCCCTCTAAGCCAAAATCTCAAACTAGAGGGGAGAGGTAATTTATGGGCACAACCCAAAAAGAAAACCCCAAAACAAAATAGGCCATAAAAAAGAGGAAAGACATACACCAAAGAAAAAAATTACAGAAATACATAGAGGGATTGTTCTAAAAAATAAACTAAAACTCCATGAAAGACTAGTAGCTCCAAATTTATCACAAACTCATCGTCTTTTTCCCATTATATTGAGATTCAACTTCATCGTAATTTTCTTCTACGATAAACAATGAAAAACCTCTCTCATGTAGCCAATCAAACACCCAAACGACCAAATTTGAAGTCGAATCGGCTAGATCTGATGCCAAAACAATCGGATCTGAAGAAAAAAACAAGAAAAAAATTTCCACAAAGGGAAGCTAGACCAAAGGTTTGGAGTTTGATTCTCATTACTCCTCTCCTCTCAGGATTTATACACAAAAAAAAAAATATAAGTTAATATATATTTAATCTTAAACAAGTATAAATACATTCTCAAGCGTTATATAATTTTCTATGTAAAATAATTAAATACAAATTTATTGATTAATTAATACAATCATTAAATACAATTATAAATTGGCAAAAACTCATATAGGATCATCTCATGGGTCCGTGAGACGGATCCAATGCCCAAAACCTGTTGGAGGATCCATGGATCAAAGCCGAAAACCCGTTGGCCTTCTTTTAATTTTGGAGAAGTGGCACACTCATGGGTCAACCACATCCTTTTTTAAAGTTGAAAATTAAATTCATATCATCATAACCATGAAAAGGCTCATGCCAGCAAAGACGGATTTACATTCCTTGTTATGGGTGCACGTGTCCCCCTACCTTTTTTCCCTTTTTCCCTTTTTTCCTTGACTTTTAAATAGTTATAAAAGTTGTATATTCATTATTTTATGAAAAAAAAGTGTCCATTTAATTGTTTTGAATGCAGTTTTTTACTATTTTTATTTATTTTAAAAACTATTAATTTGGTGAAAGTAAATGTGTCCCCATTTATTATTTTTTATATAGCTTAGAATTACATTTATTTTATGCTCCCGTTGTATAAAATTTCTAGATCCATCCAGTTAGATAGTGAGTTGTCTTACAATTCTTTGCTATATATGTATGCCAATCAATATTTTCTTCCTTTTTTATGACGGAAAAATATGAACGATGTGTTACGATCATCGCTTTTGATGTAACTAAAATTCAAAAAATAATTATCCATGGCAAAATACTTGTATGTGGACGTGTATATATTCTGATAGGGACAAGATGTCATAACCCGAAACTTTTCATATTTATTTACATGATTTATATCATTCATAAACATAATTGCATGCATTTTAATATTTCATATTGACATTAGAATACATGAATAATCTTGATATTTCAATTTTTAGTTTAATTATATTAGGTTACTACTTGTGCACTATTTAAAGAAATCGGGTAATAAATATTTTGAGTCTTATTTTATTACATCAATGGATTTATTTGAGTGTATAAAGTACAAATATATGTTGAGTATATATTTTTAAATACATGTATAGGTAATTAATTGTTAATCATAAGTTGATAGTCAACATGCATTTTAAACACACTTTAGGTGCTAAAGTGCAATTTTTAAAAACCTTGCATTATTGCCCCTTAATGATAATTTTTGACAGCTATATGATGGATAAAATGAATCTGGAAGTTTCAAACAAATGGTAAGAAAAGACCAAACAAATCAAAGAAAGAAAGAAAAAGAGAAAGGAAGAAAAACCTCACCCCTAAGCTCATTTTTTTCATCAAAAATCCAAAATTTCTTCTACCTTTTCTCTTGATTCTTATTTAGAAAAACAATCGTCCATACATTTATTTGTTTAAGAAAGATAGATCCTCAACTAATTGATAAGTTTATCTAGTTTTTATTAATTTTTGTAATATAAAATTTGATAGTATATGTTGGAATATTTGTTTTGGTAAAATGGGTGTTGACCCGATCTTGACCAAATAATTAAATGATTTCATTAGTGAAATATAAAATTAAATTATTTGTAAAAATTCTACTAAGAAAGTAGATGAGAATAACATTTGGAATTTCTCAAAATCAATTCCGGGTTAATGAGAAATTAATGTTAGAAGTTAGCCACTTAATATAAGAAAATGGTATGGAAAATGAGAAATGTGGGGAAGGATAAATGCTCCATCCCACATAGGAAAAGAAGATAAAGTTTGCTCACTTGATATATCCCAAGTTGGACTTATGGGTTTGGGCCATTGGGGGCACCCAAGTTTTTAAAGAGGTGAGGACCTGCATGCTTGTGGGTTTGGTTCAACGCACACGCGCGCGCCGCCGCCGGCTGGCCCGGCCCGGGCTTGGGCTTCAAGGCCCTTATTCTTTTTGGACCAAAAAACCTTTAAAATAAATAGTTAATTAATTTTTTGTTAATTAATTAACGGAATTACAACTGGAAAGTGTCGCACCCGAGCAAGCACGGACAAACACACGGCCCGTGCTCGGGTCATGTGTCAGTTGGGCCTGTTCGCATCCAAACACGGGCAGACGCATGGTTCGTGCGTCGGGTCGTGCGTCAAGTCGAAACTTTGTTATTTCCATTCGCATCCACGCACGGGCCATGAGCCAGGTCGTGCGTCAATGCGAAGGGATGAACATATGCGTCTATTCGGTAAAAACATGTCTTTTCGAGCCAAAAGACATGATTTTTCCATAAGGAGCACCTGATGCCTATATAATTTGAACCCCTGCAGATGAAAACAGATACGAAACCATAACCACAGTAAATAATCGAGTCATTTGCATCATCAGCATATTGGCATTCCTTCCTTCAAAAGCTTGAAAGTTTCATACATTTTGTTGTTCGATGTGTTTCGGGTTTGCAAGTGTTGTAAACTCGAAATCCAAATAGTCGTTGTATCTTAGAGACGAACGTCGAAACCGTTAGAACTTTGTATACGGGGGTGTCTTTTGTCTTACAAAGACTGAATCCAATTCAGGCCTCGACTAGCCATATCATTCCAAACACTCAGCCATTTCCGAAACAGAAACCTTCTAAATTTACCCAACAATCGCAAGACGAAAGTTTTTTTTGTTTCTGTTCAAGATGACAGCTTCAATATCATTCACACCGATGGCTGTTGCTCCTTCCCATGGCGAGAAAGCGGTGAAGTTCTCCGGTGTTGACTTCAAGAGATGGCATCAGAAGATGTTGTTCTACCTTACCACCTTGGGGTTGTCTCATTTTCTGAAGGAAGACCCCCCTTCTATTGGCGATGAAGAAATTGACAACAACCGGAGAATCACTGTGGATGCTTGGCATAACAGCGATTTTCTATGCCGAAAATATATTTTTAACGAGTTAGATGACACCCTCTATAACGTCTATAGCACGTTCAAAACATCCAAGGAGTTGTGGGACTCTTTGGAGAAGAAGTACAAAATGAAAGATGTCGGCACAAAGAAATTGTTGTCGGCAAATTTCTCGAGTACAAGATGGTTGACACCAAGACGGTGATCAGCCAAGTTCAGGAGATTCAAATCATACTTCACGACTTAGTGTCTGAAGGGATGATTTTGAATGAATTCTTTCAAATGGCTGCAATAGTCGAGAAATTGCCGCCATTGTGGAAGGATTTCAAGAATTACCTCAAGCACAAGCGTAAAGAGATGGGGCTTGAGGATCTGATTGTTCGGCTTCGAATTGAAGAAGACAACCGAAAATCAGAAGTGAAATCCAGTAAGTCTAGAATGGAGGCCAAGGATAATATTGCTGAATTAAGCACTAGCAAGAAACGCCAAGCACTCCGGGAAAGACAAGGGAAAGGCCAAAAAGTTCAAGGGAAATTGCTACAACTGTGGCAAACCGAACCACATGGCCAAGGATTGCCGACACCCGAAAAAGGGCAATTAAGGTGGCAACCAACAAGCTAATGTGACGGAGGATAAATCGGTTCCAATCGACATGTCGGAGCTCGATTTCACCGTCATTGTGTTTGAAGCCAATATGGTGGATAACCCAAGGGAGTGGTGGATAGATACCGGGGCTACTCGTCACATTTGTGCCGACAAGGAGATGTTCTCCTCCTACACTCTGATAAATGGAAGGAAGCTTTTCATGGGAAATTCTTTGACTTCCAACATCGTGGGGCTTGGCAAGGTTGTGCTGAAGTTGACTTCAGGAAAGGAGCTTACGCTTGTAGATGTGTTGCATGTCCCGGACATCTGCAAGAATTTGGTTTTCGGTCCTTTGCTTAGTAAGGTCGGGTTTAGACTAGTGTTTGAGTCCGATAAGTTTGTAATGACCAAGAATGGTCAGTTTCTTTGTAAGGCTACCTGATAAGGGGCTTTTTAAGATGTCTGTAATGTCTGTATTTTTCGCCAAGAGGCGAAGAATAAAAACGTTACTTATGTTTACTTGTTGGATTGTTCTAATTTATGGCATGATAGATTAGGACACATAAACTTGAACACAATTAAAAGGTTAGTGAATCTGGAATTAATACCTACGTTTAAAACCGATTCACAAGACAAATGCGAAATTTGTGTTAAAGCAAAGTTGGCCAAAGCATCGTTTCATTTGGTAACGAGAAGTACCAAACCACTCGAGTTAATTCATACAGATGTGTGTGATTTAAAACTTGTGCAAACTCGAGGTGGGAAAAAGTACTTCATAATGGTTATAAACGATTGCACAAGATATTGATGTGTGTATCTTTTGAAAATCAAAGATGAAGCTTTAGTAGCTTTTAAAACTTATAAGAATGAAGTTGAAAATCAGCTTAATTTGAAAATTATGATGATTCGAAGTGATAGAGGCGGAGAGTATGTTGCTCCATTTGAAGAATTTTGCTCGGAAGCGTGTATAATTCATCAAACGATTGCTCCCTACTCACCTCAATTAAATGGAATTGCAGAATGCAAAAATCGTACTCTTAAGGAGATGATGAATGCGATTTTGCTAAGTTCTGGCTTACCCCAAAACTTGTGGGGAGGAAGCCATACTTTCTTCAAACTACATTCTTAGTAAGATCCCACACAACGGTAAAAATGAAACTCCATATGAGTTATGAAAGGGGTTTAAACCATCATATAAATGCCTCAAAGTATGGGGGTGTTTGGCTAAGTCGAAGTACCTAAGCCGAAATAAGTTAGAATCGGTCCGAAGACGATCGATTGTGCTTTCATTGGATATGCTAACAATAGTAGTGCTTATCGCTTTTTAGTGCACAAGTCAGTTATTCCTGATATAAATGAAGGTATGATCATTGAATCAAGGAATGGTGTATTCTTCGAGAATATCTTTCCGAACAAAGAACGGAAAGAAGAGAGTTCAAGTAAACGAACTTATGAAACTGCAAGGTTACCTCAAAGTGATGATGAAGAGGAACCAAGAAGCAATAAAAGGACAAAGGTAGCTAAGTTTTTTGGTCCTAATTTTCTAACTTATATGTTAGAAAACGAACCCAAAACTATTCAAGAAGCATTGTCTAATCCAGAAGCTCCTCTATGGAATGAAGCTATCAATAATGAGATAGATTCCATCATGAAAAATCACATGGTAGTTAGCTGATCTCCCACCGGGTTGCAAACCTTTGGGATGCAAGTAGATCCTTAAAAGGAAGTATAAAGCAAATGGATCTATTGACAAGTATAAATCATGTTTGGTAGCTAAAAGGTTTAGACAAAAGGAGGGATATGACTTTTTCGATACATATTCTCCTGTTACGAGGATTACGTCCATTCGTGTTCTCAATGCTATTGCAGCTCTGCATAACCTTGAGATACATCAAATGAATGTTAAAATTGCCTTCTTGAATGGTGAACTTGAAGAAAAGATCTATATGGAACAACCCGAGAGGTACGTTGCACCCAATCAAGAGTGAAAGGTGTGTAAACTTGTTAAGTTACTTTATGGACTAAAACAAGCACCTAAGCAATGGCATGAAAAGTTTGGCTCGACTATGAAGTCCGACAGTTTTAAGATCAACGAATGTGACAAGTGCATCTACATTAAAGGTACGCAAATGATTACATCATAGTATGTCTTTATGTAGATGATATGTTAATTATGGAAAGTAGTCATGATTTAATCATGAATATTAAGAACATGTTAAAGAAGAACTTTGACATGAAAGATATGGGAGTATCTTATGTTATATTAGGGATTAAAATATCTAGAACTTTAGATGGAATTATCTTGTCACAATCCCATTATGTCGAAAGCATACTTAGAAAGTTTAATTCTTTTGATAGTCCTCCGGCCAAGACACATGTAGATCTAAGTCAACACTTGGCCAAGAATAGAGGCGAACCAGTTTCTCAGCTGGAATATGCAAGGGTAATTGGCAGTCTGATGTACTTAACGAATTGTACACGTCCAGACATTGCATATCCAGTGAGTAAGCTAAGTAGGTTCCCAAGTAATTCGAGTACGGATCACTGGAAAGCCGTGACAAGGGTACTTAGATACATAAAGTATACCATGAACTATGGAATACTTTATACGAGATATCCAATAGTATTAGAAGGATACTATGATGTCAATTGGATATCAGACACAAAAGACTCCAAGTCCACAAGTGGATATGTTTTCACAATAGGTGGAGGAGCGGTGTCGTGGAAGTATTCTAAGCATATGTGCATAGCTCGATCCACTATGGAATCTGAGTTTATTGCTTTAGATAAAGTTGGAGAAGAAGCATAATGTCTTAGAAACTTCTTAGAGGATATTCCCTGTTGGAATAAGCATGTGCCTGCAGTTATGATACATTGTGATAGTCAATCAATAATCGAAAGGGCACAAAGTAGTATGTATAATGGTAAGTCTAGAAATATACGTCGAAGACACAATACCATTAGACAGTTGATTTAGAATGGAATTATTTCGGTTGACTACGTGAAGTCAAAGGAAAACCTTGCGGATCCGCTTACAAAAGACATAAATCGAGATCAATTGTATAAATTGTTAAGGGGAATGGGTTTGAAATCCACAAACTAAAGAATGTTCATAGCGGTAACCCAACCTTGTGAATTGGAGATCACAAGACCTTGGTTCAATGGGACAACTAAGTTATGAATGTTCAGCTGAACACTTGGAAAATGTGTTAGCTCATTGTCGAAACATCCAAGTGAATGAAAACCTGTTGAATGTGGTGAGGTTAAGTTTTAGACTTTTAATGATTCCTATACCGAAAGGTGGAGTATGGCAGGATACTCTTCAATAGGAGATCACATATATAAGTGAGAAGTAATGGCCGCTTCAAATAAACACTTATGAATCTAACATATGGTCCAAGGCCGAAATGGACACAACGTGATAACAACAAGTGTTAGAGTTTTTATTATGTGAACTGTTTTTTTTGGTTTACACAAACGGCTGAGTAGTTCAAGACATCGCGTTACTAAGCAACTAGTAAATCCGATAGTATTTTACTAAGGAAGGTTCAAAGCCACAAGCTACCTTGCCTGATGTAATAACAGTTCGTCGACACTTTCAAGCGAATCTGCATACACGCATGCATTAATTTCATTCATGTGGGGGATTGTTGGAATTTTTATTTTGGTAAAATGGGTGTTGACCCGATTTTGGCCAAATAATTAAGTGGTTTCCATTAGTGAAAAATGGAATTAAATTATTTGTAAAAATTCTACTAAGAGAGTAGATGAGAATAGCATTTGGAATTTCTCAAAACCAATTCCGGGTGAATGAGAAAATAATGCTAGAAATTAGCCACTTAATACAAGAAAATGGTTCTGGAAAATGGAAAATATGGGGAAGGACAAATGCTCCATCCCACATAGGAAAAAGAGACAAAGTTTGCTCATTTGATATATCCCAAGTTGGATTTATGGGTTTGGGCCCTTGGGGGCACCCAAGTTTTTAAAGCGGTGAGGACCTACATGCTTGGGCTTCGGCTTGGGCTTCAAGACCCTTATTCTTTTTGGACAAAAAACCTTTAAAATAAATAGTTAATAATTTTTTGTTAATTAATTAACGAATTTACAACTGGAAAGTGTTCGCACCCAAGCACGGGCGGACGCACGGCCTATGCGTCGGGTCGTACGTCAGTCGGACCTGTTCGCATCCGAGCACGGGTAGACACACAGCTCGTGCGTTGGGTCGTGTGTCAAGTCAAAACTTTGTCATTTCTGTTTGCATCCACGCACGCACCGTGCGCCAGGTCGTGCGTCGATGCGAAGGGATGAACAGATGCGTCTGTTCGGTAAAAATATGTCTTTTCGAGCCAAAAGACATGATCTTTCCATACCGGGCACCTAATGCCTATATAATTCGAACCCCTGCAGATGAAAACATATATGAAACCATAAACATAATAAATAATCGAGTCATTTGCATCATCAGCATATTGACATTTCTTCCTTCAAAAGCTTGAAAGTTTCATACATTTTATTGTTCGATGTGTTTCGGGTTTGCAAGTGATGTAAACTCGAAATCAAAATAGTCGGTGTATCTTAGAGACGAACGTCGGAACTGTTAGCACTTTATCGGGGTGTTTTTTATCTTGCGGAAACTTAATCTAATTTAGGACTCGACTAGCCATATCATTCCAAACACTCAGCCATTTCTGAAACAGAAACCTTCTAAATTTACCCAACAATATATATAGTCATAGTTGCAAATATTTTTTTCTTTAATCTTTTAGTACATGTAATATAATGGTGAGATCTTAAATATATATTTATAGGAATGTTTATATATTAGTTTATTTTATATTTTTGAGTTTGGAGAAGTTAAAAATCGAATTAAGGGTTTGTAAAACAAGAAAGAACTAGATAAATACAAAGTTGTCAAAGTATAAAAATCTATTTTGTTATCCTGTAGAGAAGGCTACATTTGAAGGTCTAAAATCATGAGTTTTAATTATTCTAAGGGATTGTTATATTATTATACATGCTAGTTCATTGTGGTAAAAATTTGGGAGTGATTGGATACATTAAGAGATGTGAAAATCTACATTAACTATAAGGTGACAACATGATCCTCTGTTTCTGACCAGCAGCATGTTGATGTTTTTCCATTTCGACCGATTGGCTTTCATATTTTGGATATTTGTAAAACATGGAAATTGTAGAAAATTGAATCATCTTTTCAGTCCAACTTGAATCGTCTCACTATCATTTTTTTACAGAAAGTTATGTTGAAAATATTGAAGACTGTCAGTGAAATTTTCAGACATTTCAGTTGAATATTTTCTAAGTTTTGTCAATTTTAATTAGTTAAAATTCATACATGGCATACATACATGACTTCATTAATACTTATATGTGATTATGAATTTGGTTGTGCATTTTTGATATATTCATAGGTCAAAATCTCGATAAAGAAGCGAATAAGATTGATTAAGTGAATCAGATAAGGACATCACCTTGTGAGTATAATCTTGTAATTTGTTATTTGACTCTTATGTGATTGTATAATTGATGTTTTGAATGAACTCCATATGTGTCGATTTTTGAGAATATTTATCCATTGTATTCTAAATGTGAATTATATGGTTGTTTTGGTGATATTATAATGGTGTTGATATGAATGTGAGAAATGTGAAACGTATTGATGATATTGATATGTAATCGAGATATATGAAATGTATTGATGATACTGATATGGATATGGAATATGTTCATCAGAGATAAAAGGATTTTGTTATGGCCACCAATATCCTTGAATCATGTGTTACAGATTTTCAGAATTTTCTGAATACAGAGTACCGTACGGTCACCCCGAATTCTTGGAACTCAAATATATGTGTGATGAATTACAGAGTATCATGGCCATATGGTATCACTTTAGAGAAAAAAGTATCACTTTTTGTTACAAAAAGTATCACTTTTATTCTGAAAAGTATACATTTTCAAAATAACAAAACTGATTAATTACTTGCATAGTTACATGCGACCTTATTTAACAGTATCAATTTTTATTATAAGAAGTATTAATTTTATTATATAAAAATATGTTTCAAGAATAAAAATATTGATATTAGTAGTTATCCAAAAAATAATAGTCTTTTATCTCAAAAGTATTAGTAGAACCCTGAAAAGTGTTTAGCTTTTTCCATGCACATACTGAATATTTGTTTCTTTGATATAATTATCAGAATAATACGAAATGAATGGCTATTTACATTAGTTATAGTCTTGTGAGTTTCAGTTTGAAAAAACGAGTGGAAAAGAAGAAGTGTGAAGCTAAGAAATTAATAAAACAAATAGATAGACTTAAATTTAAGAAAAGATGAAATATTAAAGAATCAGAAACATTTTACTTGAAGAAATAGGAAAATGAGGAGAGAGAGGATGGAAGAGGAAAAGGAGGAGAGAGAGAGAGAGAGAGAGAGAGAGAGAGAGAGAGGAGGGACGTGGGGGTGAAGAGAAAAAGAAGGATAGAGAGGGGGAGTGATGGCGCGCCGATGGAAGAGGAAAAGGAGAAGTGAGATTTCTGATTTTTTATTTTTATATTTTTTATTAAATAGATCATGTATCTGAATCCGGATCCATCTTATGGATGAGCATCCGTAAGACGGTCCTGAGAGGCCTTCTTTGATGGGTAAATAGTGTGGTTTCTGTTTAGGAGAATGGCTAAGTGTATGAAGTGTATGGCTTTAGTCGAGGCTTTAATTCGATTCAGTCTCCGCAAGACAAAAATGCCCCATATACTAGTGCTAACTGTTCCGGTATACGTCCCTAAGATACAATGACTATTTCAGTCTCGAGTTTACAGCACTTGCAAACTCGAAACACAACAAACAACAATGATGTTTGTGACTTTCAAGCTTTTGAAGGAAGGGAAATGTCAATATGTTGTATGCAGAATGACAGATTAATTATCTGAGAATTTTCGTGTGTTAATTCAGTCTGCAGGGGTCGAATAATATAGGTCACTGGTGCCCCGTATGGAAAGATCACGTCTTTTGGCTCGAAAAGACACATTTTGCAGATCGACTGACGCACTTTTTCATCGGCACAGACGACGACCTGGACAAGATAAAGCCGCGCGCGCCCGCGTTGGTACACGAAGGTTCGGCAGGACACACGACCCGACGCACGGGTCGTGCGCCACCCCGTGCACGGACTCACCAAGGTACGTCACGACGCACGACCCAATGCACGGGCCGTGCGTCCGCCCGTGCGCGGGTGCGAACCAAAATGACCAACGCACGACCCGACACATGAGCCGTGCGTCCGCCCTTGCGAACACTCCTAGTTGAAAATCTTTTAACTAATTAATTACAAAAATTAATTAATTAATTATTTTAAAGGTTTTTGGTCCAAAAAGAATAAGGGCCTTGAAGCCCAAGCCCAAACCCACGACCCGACCCGAGTCAGGCTGAGTCGGCCGGTGGGCGGGAGGTGGCGGTGCGCACGTGTGTGTACTTTGAACCAAACTCACAAGCATGTAGGTCCTCACCCCTTTAAAAACTTGGGTGCCCCCAAGGGCCCAAACCCATAAGTCAAACTTGTGATATATAAAGTGTGCAAACTTTTCATCCTTTTTCTATGTGGGATGGAGCATTTCTCCTTCCCCACATTTTCTATTTTCCATACCTTTTATTTGTATTAAGTAGCTAACTTCTAGCTTTAATTTCTCATTCACCCGGAATCGGTTTTGAGAAATTCCAAATGCTATTCTCATCTACTCTCTTAGTAGAATTTTTACAAATAATTTAATTCCATTTTTTACTAATGAAAACTACTAAATTATTTGGTCAAAATCGGGTCAACACCCATTTCTCAAAGACCAAATTCCAACAATCCCCCACATGAATAAAATTAATGCATGCATGGATGCAGATTCGCTTGAAAGTCTCGGCGAATCGTTATTGCATCGGGATAGGTAGCTTGTGGCTTTGAACTTTTCTTAGTAAAATACTATCGGATTTACTAGTTGCTTAGTGACGCGATGTCGGTAAGTCCAAGCGGCTACGATAATCTAGAGGGGGGTGAATAGATTATCTCCATCTTTTCGATTTTACCCTCTTTTTCGAACTGAATGCTCAAAGACAATAATAAAGGCGCGGAATGTAAACAACACAAGTCGATTTATAGAGGTTCAACCCACCTAGGGCCTAATCCTCTACCACCCCAGTATATCCTGGATGGATTTCAAAAAGAAAAAAAGATTTTATTAATTACCAAAATTAATACAACACCAACTTACAACAACACCTTGAAGAGCACCACACTCTTCTTCAACATCACCTTTGAGATTACCACAATATCTTCCCCTTTGAAAATCATCTTGTTGATGATGGCTTCTCCAATTGCTCCATTTCCAAGCATTGTGGCCTTCTCTTTTTCGAAAGTGTGTTTCTCTTGTAAATTCATCTTGTTGATGATGTCTTTGCCATTTCCAAGGATTGTGTTCTTCCCATTTTTGATTATATCCTCTTCTTGGAAATTGACTTTGTTTTCTCCTTCTTTGATCAAATGAGATGTTCATTTGATGTTTCCTTGGCGGCATGAATTTTCTTCGATTATTATTTCACCGGGTACCTAATATAACATTGTTTTGTGGTACCCTCAAGTGCTTGGGTCCTTTTGGATTAGCTCTGAGACTTTTAGGTCTCCAATAGAAATTTGAACTATTTTTAGCCCGACAAGTATTTACCGTATGACCCTTCTTACCGCAATAAAAGCAAGTAACATCACTAATATGCATAGGAACTCGATTCTTTTTCATATGCTTGACAATATTAGGCTCATGATCAAGTTCACTATTCAAACTATCACAACTATTAACATTCACAACATTGGGCAATTTATTGGTACTCAAGTTGGATTTTGATAAATCATTTTTCATGCAATTAATATCCTCAACAAGAGTACTATTTTGTTTTTCAAGGTTTCTAACCTTATCAAGTGTGGTGGTGTGAGCACATGATAGTGATTCATAGGAAGTAAATAAACTATCCTTTTCATTTTTCAAAACATTGAATTCCTTTTTCAGATTTTTGTACTTAACTAGTAAATTTTGGAATTCATTTTGAAGATCATCAAAATCATTTTGCAAGTCACTATAATCATTTTTAATAATAATATCATAAAAAGTAGAGGGTTTAAGACATACCTCATTTTCTTCTTCGATGCCCATAAGACAATGTTCAACTTCTTCATAGTTGGAAGTTGCAAGAGGCTTTTTCCTTATATTTGACATTGTATCCCTTTGAGAAGTAGATACTTTTAAGTAGCTCATATCATTTGCATATACTTCATGAATGGCTTCTAATTTTTGCCATACTCCATGAGCCGATCGAATTCCTACGATATGAACAAATTCCATGCTCCAAAACTTCCTCTATTTATAGGAGATGATTGATCAAGCATAGGCTCCTCTTGGGGATTGAAAATCTACAGAAAAATACAATTAAAATCAAGAATATAGCTGTTAGAAATCAATCCCACATTTTAAGGAAAGTTTGTCTGTTGTCAAACGGTCAGAATTTTGCTGTCAAAAGATAGGGCGACCGGTCGCACAGAAATAGACGTTTGAAAAATACACAGCAAAATAACACAGGGCGACCGGTCGACGTGGGGTCCGACCGGTCGACCCCATGCTCAGACGGTCGACCATGTCCAAAAAATAAGATAGGGTGTTCTGTTTCAAAAATGAACTCCGGTACCGGCCGGGTCGACCGTCGACGCCACGGCCGACACTGGTCGGCGGCCGACCGGTCTATTTCAAGTCCGCCTCATTTTTCTGTTCCAAAATTCATCTTCAGGTACGGGTTGCCCTCTACGGCGACAGGTTAACCTCGAGACAGAAATGTTGTCCGATTTTTGTCGAAAATAAAACTCAAGAAATACTCCAAAAATTTAGTAAAAACATTTTAAACCAATCGGGAGTATTTATACAACATTTAGGAACCTTGTTTTGAAGTAAAAACTTATAAACATAAAATCATTAAAAGTGTTGTCCAATTTTATCTGAAATAAAACTTGAAGAAATAATCCGGAAAATATTAAAACTATTTTAAATCATTTAGGAGTATTTGGACAACAATTAAAAACATTGTTTTGGTGTAAAAATAAAATCATCAAAATTAAGATAAAAACATGTATCAAACAATGTCTTGAACTACTCAGTCGTTCGTGTAAACCGAGACAACATTACTTACACAATAACAACTCTAACACTTGTTGTTCTCACGCTGTGTCCATTTCAGCCCTGGACCATATCTTAGATTCGTAAGTGTTTCTTTGAAGCGGCCATTACTTCTCACTTATATAGGTGATCTCCTATTGAAGAGTATCCTGCCATACTCCACCTTTCGGTATAGGAATCATTAAAAGTCTTAAACTTAACCTTACCACATTCAGCAGGTTTACATTCACTTGGATGTATCAAGAATTAGCTAACACATTTTCCAAGTGTTCAGCTGAACCATCATAACTTAGTTGTCCTATTGAACCAAGGTATTGGGATCTCCAATTCACAAGGTTGGGTTACCGCTATGAACATTCTTTAAGTTGTGGATTTTTAACCCATTCCTCTTAACAGTTTATACAATTGATCTCGATTTATGCCTTTCGTAAGCGGATCCGCAAGGTTTTCCTTGGACTTTCCGTAGTCAACCGAAATATACGACAAAAATGTCTAGACTTACCTCTTTCCTTTCCAAGAAAAGACACCTTTAATAAATACAACATTTCTTGATTTAATGATCGTACCATCACTTATATCGTAAATGCTGAATTTATTTCATTGGATGCTTCTACTTTTTCCAAAGCACCCCCACATTTCAAGACAATCTTCTTTATGTGGTTTGCTAAAAAGTAAAGCTCCTCTTTCAACTTCTGATATATTGTTTAACACAAGATCATCCAGAATTCTTATGGCTCTCGGCCATTTTTATTTTACTTTGTTAGAACATTGTCCCGACAATCTAGTTAGAATCTCATTCTACCAGATTTCAGATCTTAGTTCCAACAACTCCATCTTTTAATTTTTGATGTTATCACATCTTTAGTAAAACTTCCTATTCAACTTGTTACGGTGTTTGCCATTAGTGTTACAACACTTTCGACAATACCTCATGTAAATGCGGTTTCGGTGTTTACAAAACTTTTGGCAACACCTACTGTTATATTTAAAAATGCAACAGAAACTCCACTGGTGTTCCACAAAGTATGATCATACCCCCACATTTGCCAATTTCCATTTTGAATCCCGGTTGTCTTCCTTAATCCGAAGTCGAACTATCAAATCCTCAAGCCCCATTTTTCCTTCTGTTTGTGCTTGATGTAGTTCTTAAAATCTTTCCACGATGGCGGCAATTTTTCGATAATCACAGCCACTTGGAACGACTCATTCAGAATCATCCCATCAGACACTAAGTCGTGAAGTATGATTTGAATTTCTTGCACTTGGCTAATCACCGTCTTGGTGTCAACCATCTTATAATCCAGAAATTTTTCGACAACAAATTTCTTAGTGCCGGCATCTTCTGTTTTATACTTTTTCTCCAAAGAGCCCCACAACTCTTTGGATGTTTTGAACGAAGACGTTGTAGAGGGTGTCGTCTAGCCCGTTCAAAATATAATTCCGATACAGGAAATCACTGTTATGCTAAGCATCCACAGTGATTCTCCGTTCATTGGATTCTTCATCACCAACGGCAGGGGGATCCTCCTTCAGAAAACGAGACAGCCCCAAGGTTGACACGTAGAATATCACCTTCTGTTGCCTTCTCTTGAAGTCGGCACCGGAGAACTTTGTCGGTTTCTCGCCATGAGCAGGAGCAGCAACCTTTGAAACTGGAGCCATCGTCTTCAACAAAAACAGAATTAATTTTTCGTCTTGCGATTGTTGGATAAATAGTGTGGTTTCTGTTTAGGAGAATGGCTAAGTGTATGAAGTGTATGGCTTTAGTCGAGGCCTAAATTCGATTCAGTCTCCGCAATACAAAAATGCCTCGTATACTAGTACTAACGGTTCCGGCGTACGTCCCTAAAATACAACGACTATTTCGGTCTCGAGTTTACAGACTTGCAAACTCAAAACATAGCGAACAACAATGATGTTTGTGACTTTCAAGCTTTTGAAGGAAGGGAAATGTCAATGTGTTGTATGAAGAATGACAGATTAATTATCTGAGAATTTTCGTGTGTTAATTAAGTCTGCAGGGGTCTAATAATATAGGCCACTGGTGCCCCGTATGGGAAGATCACGTCTTTTGGCTCGAAAAGACCCAAGGCCGTGAGCCACCCCATGCATGAACTCGCCTAGGTACGCCAGTCGGGTCGTGCGTCCGCCCATGCATGGGTGCGAACCAAAAACCAAAATGACCAACGCACGACCCGACACATAGGTCGTGCGTCCGCCCGTGCGAACACTCCCAGTTGAAAATCATTTAACTAATAAATAAGTGTTTGATATATGTTTTTATCATGATTTTGATGATTTTATTTTTACACCAAAACAATGTTTTTAAATGTTGTCCAAATACTCCTAAATGATTTAAAATGTTTTTACTATTTATTCGGGGTATTTCTTCAAAGGTATTTTCGATAAAAATTGGACAACACTTTTGATGATTTTGAGTTAATAAGTTTTTACATCAAAACTATATTTCAAATGTTGTCCAAATACTCCCGATTGTTTTAAAATATTTTTACTAATATTTCGGAGTAGTTCTTGAAGTTTATTTTCGACAAAAATCGGACAACACTTTTGTCTCGTGGTCGACCGGTCGCCCTATAGGGCAACCCGTACCTGAAGGTGTAAGTTGAAACAGAGAATGAGACTGAAGTTTTATATTGCAGGTCGACCGGTCGCCCAGGGGTCGACTGGTGCCGTCGACCGGTCGCCCCTAGGGTCGACCGGTGCCTGCTCGTGCTTATTTCTCTCTGTCCTTCAATTATTCAAGGGGGACTAGTTGGGCACAGGGTCGACCGGTCGGACCCCCCGTCGACCGGTCGCCCTATGTAAAAATGATGTGTTATTTTCAAACGTCTATTTCTACGCGATCGGTCGCCCTTGACAGCAAATTCTGACCGTTGTGCAGCAGACCAACTTTCCTTAATTTGTGGGATTGATTTCTAATAGCTATATTCTTGATTTTAATTGTATTTTTCTGTAGATTTTCAATCCCCAAGAGGAGCCTATACATGGTCAATCATCTCCTATAAATAGAGGAAGTTTTGGAGCAACAAAGATAAGAATTGAGATACAACACAACAAGATACATTCAAGAAAACACATTAGCTATTCATTGTTATTATTCTTATTGTCATTTGCCTAGCTTATCACTTTCACATCTTTGAGGTCTATGCTTTATTTCTTGATTACACTTGCACTCAAATTGTATTATTCATTATTGAGTTGTAATCTTGATTTTGGTCATCATTCAACACAAGACATCCTTGTGAGTATTCTTGTGGAAAGAATACACTTGGGTGATCTAGGTGATAGGTGTTTCAAGAGTGTGGTGCTCTTGAGGTGTTGAAGAATTTGTTGTTCTTCAAGGTTGAAGATTGTGGTAATCTTCACAAGGTGTCGTTGGAGATTGTGGTAATCTTCAAGAGAGATTGTGGTAATCTAAAAGGTGGTGTTGTAAGAAGAGTGTGGTGCTCTTCAAGGTGATGTTGTAAGGTGTTATATTAATTTTGGTAATTAATAAAATCTTTTTTTCATTTTTAAATCCATCCCGGATATACTGGGGTGGCAGAGGATTAGGCCCTAGGTGGGTTGAACCTCTATAAATCGACGCGTGTTGTTTACTTCCCGCACCTTTATTATTGTCTTGGCTTGTTTTGCTCGAAAAAGAGGGTGAAATCGAAAAGATGGAGATAATCTATTCACCCTCCCTCTAGATTATCGTAGCAGCTTGGACTTACAAGTGGTATCAAAGCCAAACTCTTTGGCAAGCTCGTTCCACATCGCGAGTAAAGAAGAACGATCATCGGCTACGAATGAAGTCTACCTTACCGGCGCCTCCACCACCAAGCCACCACTAATTGATTCCAAAAATTTTACATTTTGGAAAGAAAGAATGGAATGCTATCTACAAGGTTGCGGTTTCGATATTGGAACATGGTCATTAATGAAGAATCCATTCCGATGATGGACACACCACACACATCCAAAGGCTTCAAAAAGCTCAATGATGAAGAGAAGAAAATCATCTCCTTAAATGGTAAAGCTCTTAATATTTTGTATTGTTCACTTACCATTTTGGAATATAATCATATTGTAGGAATTAAATCGGCACATGAAGTATGGAGAAAATTAGAAGAAGTATATGCAAATGAAAGGAGCGACTCAAAAGCATCTACTTCTCAAAGGGATACAACAACTTGGGATGAGCTTCCTACAACTTCCGACGACGATGAAAATGAACGTTGTATTATGGGCTTCGAAAGAAAACGAGGTAAGTAAACCTTCTACTTCATATGATAATGAATTACATAATGATTATAACGATTTACAAAATGATTATGATGATCTTCAAAATGAATTCCAAAGCCTACTTGTTAAATACAAAAATTTGAAAAAGGAATTAAATTTTTTAAAAAATGATAAGGATAGTTTATTTACTTCCTATGAATCACTATCATATGTTCACACCACCACGGTTAGAAACCTTGAAAAAGAAAATAGTACCCTTGTTGAGGATATTGATTGCATGAAAAAGGATTTATTAAAATTCAACTTGAGTACCAATGAAATGACCAAGATTGTTGATGTTCATAATTGTGATAAAGGACTTGATAATAAGCCTAATGTTGTTAATCATATAAGAAAGAATCAAGTCCCTATGCATGTTGGTCATTATGCTCCAAAAATTACTTTGCTTTTATTGTGGTAAAACGGGTCACACGGTTAATACTTGTCGGGCTAGAAATAGCTCTAATTATTATTGGAGACCTAAAAGTCTCAAAGATAATCTCAAAGGACCCAAACACTTGAGTGTACCACAAAACGATGTTATATTAGGTACCTGGCGGAGTAAAAATCAAGGAAAATTCATACCGCCTAGAAGACATCAAATGACCGTCTCATTTGATCAAAGGAGAAGACATCACCACAATGAATTTCCAAGAGAAAGACATTATCAACAATGGGAAGGACATAATCCTTGGAAATGGAGCAATTGGAGAAGCTATCATCTACAAGATGATTTTCAAAGGGGAAGATATCATCAACAACGGGAAAGACACAACACATGGAAATGGCGTAATTGATAAACCGTATCTCCCTATTTCAATATGCATTTTGTTTTGTTATCATACATGTTTTTATTTATGCCTAAAATTTTCAAAATGAGTTTTCAAATATTTATTTTTAAAATTAAGGTCTTCAATATATATTTGTGTTTTTAAAATATTTTGAAAATGAGACCTTACATGATGTTTTTAAAACTCTTGTGCGTTTGTTAAGGCTAATGTGCTTTATTACTTCTTATAGATCTTCATGAGCCTACTTAAGACATATATATTGCCTACACTTGTATTATTATGGTTGTGCAAAATTTGTTTAAGAATTGTGTAGGATGTATACATCTTCACCAATGGGTATTTGTCATAATGTGTACCTTAAACTATCGAGGTACGTTCACTCGTATTATTTTTAGAACTCGATGTTTTTCATGACTTAATCATGCGCTTATCATTTAAACCATTTCATTGCATTCCCCTAAGTGCCATTAAAAGACTTTGTTAATTTTTTAAAAAAAAGGGCACTTCTCGTAAAATCACGTTTTATTCGAGTTTATATTTTGCGATTCGTATATGTTGGGTATAGTCCATGACTATCTTTTTGCATGTTTTGAAAAAACTTTTGGGGTGAAAAATCGATTTTGGAAAATTCTGGGAATTGCAAAAATTGCACAGGGGATGGTATAAAGGGGGTCAATCGGTCGCCCTGTATCTCGACCGATCGCACCCACCCACGACCAGTCGCCCTGTCTTATTTTATCTCTTAAAATCACGTCTGTCTCATTTTGACAGAACAGAACTCTCAAACCCTTGTTCGAATATTTTCGCCCCTTTCTCTCAAAATCTCAAATCTTCATCAAATCTTGTGATTTCTTTTGCTAATCCACTCTATTTTGAAAGAATCTTACTTCTATGGCACCTCCAAGGAATTCTACCGATCATAATCTCAATCCCAAGAGAAGAAGAGCCGGAAAGGGCAACTCGAGAAATCGTCAAGAGGAAGCCGAACAACGCGATATTCGAGCTACCCAACGAAATGTAGCTCAAGAACACGAGGATATTCAAAACACTCTACTTTCCAAGCCTCAAATCACCGAACTTCGTGGGATGATTTCGCTCGACAATTGTCGTTGGGCAAGAAGTAAGAAATCACTTATCTCTCAAGCTCCTCGCTCCGTGAATAATCTTAAATTTTATCAATAAATATTCCGAGTGGTATTATGAGAATTTGAACTTGGGTGCTAAGTCTATTGATCGGACAAAAAATTGTCGCTTTGTTTCTTTTTCGAATGAATATCCGACTATACATGGATTTTTTGAAGAACAAGGTTGGATGCATTTGTGGGAGCATCCTTATGTGTTGTATGATGATGATGTGATTTTGCATTTTTATGCTAATTTGTGGGTTGAGTATAATGCTCAAAGGAAGCCTATTGCGTTGAACTCGTTTGTGAGAGGTCGTCATTTTCGATGGACTCCGGATGATATTTGTCGTTTATTGCATGTGGGAGAGGATGGTTGGGATTATTTTGGGTGTACAAATTGGAATGATGAAATGATGGGTGTCACTATGGAAGAGGTTAAGACCTTTTTGGGCTTTTGGCCACAAAATTTGTTATTGGCCATGACTCTTGAGCATAGAGTTATCTCTATAATTGTCGCCTATTGCATTTGTGGTAAAGCAGGAAAAATGTCTAGCAATTTGGACTTCTTTTTGACATATAAAATTGCTAGAAGGGAACCGCTAAATTTTGGTGCAATTCTAATTCAATGAATCATTGAGTCAATCACTCAAGGGACGAAGAAGTTTGTCATGGGGAATTGGATTTGCAAGCTTCTAATAAACTCGGGTTTACCCTCATCGGAGTGTAATTCGGAGATGTTTCAAAATGATTTCGATATTGATAATATCTCACAAGTAGTCCACATGCGCAAGAATATGCCTATTCGTCCTACTAAAATGGCAAAAGGAAGAAGCCAAGGTTCTACATCACAAAATCCCAACGACATTTTTGATGATGCCAAAGCCGATAGATTGGCGGCGGGTGACGGACCAAGCAATCCGGAGGGTAATACCGGTGCTCAACCGTCTCGGGGTTCCGTTCAAACCCAATTTGATGAATATAGAGTCCTTCAAGATGCTTGGTATGAGGCGTTGAGTCAAGCGAACTCTAGACTGAAAAAGTCGATGGGTAAATTGAAGAAACTCATCAAGGATCTGATCCCGAATGCATGCTTTTCATCCGATGAAGAATGACGATCTTATTACTTTTCTTGCTTTACTTTTCATGTCATTTCTTTTATTATGTAATGAACTGTTGTGTACAACTCTATTGTTCTAATGATATTTGCTTATTGTTTTTCTTAAAGGGGATGGACTAGCAAGAATGCTAGTAGCTTTTGATTATGATCTTGATGGAGTATTTGATGGTAAAAATACTCTAATTTATGCATTGTTTGATATTTTTGGATGAAAGGTTGAAGTACTTGATGGTAAAAGTGCTTCCTTTAATTCTTGCTTGGTGGCATTTGTAATGCCTTGATTCTATTGTTGTGTTGGTTTTCTCAATTGGGTTGAACCCTTGAGTATATATCTTGTTATTGTTGGTTAATATTAGTTGAATGATGGTGATGATATATTGGCTTGGCAAATTTTTTTCAAAGGACTACACATTTCCTTTTGTACTTGACGCCCGCCAAGTGTTCGATAAAATGTTTCTAAGGAACATTCATCACTTACATAACTCTCTTAGCTTCAAATGACTTATATTTTTATCGAAATCATGTTTTGCAACTTAAATGAGCTTTCACAAGTTCTTACAAGTCTCTTTAATCAACTCTTCCCTTTACTTTTGGAAATATAAACTTCTATGATCATATAGCTTGATAAATTGCACACCTTGATATGGATTTATGATGTTTCTATCGTGCTAATATTCTTTTTGATGATTCCAAAGGGGGGGAAACAGGTTATAAGCTCATTAGCTCATAAAAGCTAATATAAGCTCGTGAAAGAAGCTATAAGCTATGGTTCCTAAAAGCCAAAAGCTATGTAGTATACTTAGTCCATTTGTTGTTTGTTGGACTTATTTACATGTCTTATGATGTTTTGTTGACAGGGGGAGCTTATAAGCTCTTGATTCTTAAGCTCTATTTGTAAAAGCAAAGCTTTTAGCTTTTGGTTGATTGCCTCGTTATTATTCTTGATGTGCTTGTTGATAGGGAAGCTTGTGCTAATATTTGGAAAATATTTACTCCCTTATTTGGTTGCTATTTTATTTGGAAATTTGGTCGCTTCTAAACGGTTAGATGTTTTTACCGAAAAATCGTTTTTGCTTTTTAAACTCAACCTCTTAATATTTCTCAAAAAATTGTTTTGGTTTGTAATCATCAAAAAGGGGGAGATTGTTTGATATATGTTTTTATCATGATTTTGATGATTTTGTTTTTACACCAAAACAATGTTTTTAAATGTTGTCCAAATACTCCTAAATGATTTAAAATGTTTTAACTATTTATTCGGAGTATTTCTTCAAAGGTATTTTTGATAAAAATTGGACAACACTTTGATGATTTTGAGATAATAAGTTTTTACATCAATACTATATTTCAAATATTGTCCAAATACTCCCGATTGTTTTAAAATGTTTTTACTAATTTTTCGGAGTATTTCTTGAAGTTTATTTTCGACAAAAATCGGACAACACTTCTGTCTCGTGGTCGATCGGTCGCCCTATAGGGCAACCCGTACCTGAAGGTGTAAGTTGAAACAGAGAATGAGACTGAAGTTTTATACTCAGTCGACCGGCCGCCTGTGGGGTCGGCCGGGTGCACCGCCGTGCTTATTTCTCTCTGTCCTTCAATTATTCAAGGGGGACTGATTGGGCACAGGGTCGACCGGTCGGACCCCCCATCGACCGGTCGCCCTGTGTAAAAATGATGTGTTATTTTGAAACGTCTATTTCTATGCGACCGGTCGCCCTAAGGTTTTGACAGCAAATTCTGACCGTTGTGCAGCAGACCAACTTTCCTTAATTTGTGGGATTGATTTCTAACAGCTATATTCTTGATTTTAATTGTATTTTTCTGTAGATTTTCAATCCCCAAGAGGAGCCTATACATGGTTAATCATCTCCTATAAATAGAGGAAGTTTTGGAGCAACAAAGATAACAATTGAGATACAACACAACAAGATACATTCAAGAAAACACATTAGCTCTTCATTGTTATTATTCTTGTTGTAATTTGTCTATCTTATCACTTTCACATATTTGAGGTCTAGGCTTTATTTCTTGATTACACTTGCACTCAAATTGTATTATTCATTATTGAGTTGTAATCTTGATTTTGGTCATCATTCAACACAAAACATCCTTGTGAGTATTCTTGTGGAAAAAATACACTTGGGTGATCTAGGTGATAGGTGTTTCAAGAGTGTGGTGCTCTTGAGGTGTTGAAGAATTTTTTGTTCTTCAAGGTTGAAGATTGTGGTAATCTTCACAAGGTGCCGTTGGAGATTGTGGTAATCTTCAAGAGAGATTGTGGTAATCTCAAAGGTGGTGTTGTAAGAAGAGTGTGATGCTCTTCAAGGTGATGTTGTAAGGTTTTGTATTAATTTTGGTAATTAATAAAATCTTTTTTTCTTTTTGAAATCCATCCCGGATATACTGGGGTTGTAGAGGATTAGGCCCTAGGTGGGTTGAACCTATATAAATCGACACGTGTTGTTTACTTCCCGCACCTTTATTATTGTCTTGGCTTGTTTTGTTCGAAAAAGAGGGCGAAATCGAAAAGATGGAGATAATCTATTCACCCCCCTCTAGATTATCGTAGCCGCTTGGACTTACAATAAGGGCCTTGAAGCCCAGGCCCATGGCCCGCGACCCACGACCCTGACCCGAGCCAGCCGCCGGCGGCGCGCGTGTGTGCTTTGAACCAAACACACAAGCATGTAGGTCCTCACCCCTTTAAAAACTTAGGTGCCCCTAAGGGCCCAAACCCATAAGTCTAACTTGGGATATATAAAGTGTGCAAACTTTTCATCCTTTTCCTATGTGGGATGGAGCATTTCTCCTTCCCCAAATTTTTCATTTTCCATACCTTTTACTTGTATTAAGTGGCTAACTTCTAGCATTAATTTCTCATTCACCCGGAATCGGTTTTGAGAAATTCCAAATGCTATTCTCATCTACTCTCTTAGTAGAATTTTTACAAATAATTTAATTCCCGTTTTTCACTAATGGAAACTACTTAATTATTTGGTAAAAATCGGGTCAACACCCATTTCTCAAAGACTAAATTCCAACATTATTTTATAAGTTTAACTATATATAAGGGAATTAGATAGTAGTCAAATTGTGAAGACTATCAAGTCCAGACTAAAGGTGGGGTTTGATTCTCATCTCCCATCCCTTCCCACGATTTCTATCCCAAAAAAAGTTAGAATATATTAATCTTTAACCAGTGGAAATACATTCTTAAAATAGTTACATAATTTTCTCTGTGAAATAATTAAATAATTTTTTTTATTAATTAATACAATCGTTACAACAATTATTCGAATGAATTAACATTAAATATATATGGTGTGTGATAACTTATAATGCATCATAGTTTATATTGGGTGCAATTAGGTTGCGTCCATATTTGAGATAATAGGGAATTCTATTTAGATGAGGTTTATCTAGAAACCTCTTCAATTAGGATTGTTACTGGGATATTGGATTGAGATATATGTTGATATATCTCCCTACAATATATGTGCAATTGAAAATATCGTCTCCCACATAGAAAGAATAATCTCTCTCCTAAAATTTCTCTATACGGTTTTCTTCTTGGAGCATCATCAAAGTTCTCCAATGGTTTAAGGTGTGCACATCAAAGTAAATAACTCTAGTGGTTATTTACACCGACGAGAAAGACGGTTCGTGATCTTGTTCGCGGTTTAATCAAGAGGAGATTTGTAGATGGCTTAATTATGGATCAAAAGGAGGCTTGTAGATGGGCTTAATCCTGGCTATGTAGATCAATAGTTCCGCTACAAATAGGTATACTCGATCCACCTTATATGTGCAAATATGTCATTTAAGTTTCGACCCATATTTGCTAACAGTTTATAAGGCCAACGGGCTAAATATATGAGATTCTTAAGTGAAGAAAGGTAGTGGATCGCAATAATAAACTAAGTTTATGAGCCGCACTAGGCCCAAGCCCGTAGGCTTGTGAAGCCCATGGTCTATGCATTAATCCTCAGTTCCTCACTAGATTACACCCTCTGATATATGGATATAAATATCTGCAACCCCTCCATTTGAAGGTACCTCGCTTATTTTTTAATTAAAATTATTCTCTCTAGCCAGCTCTATTCCTGACTTGAGTGTCATAGTAGTATGTATCATGGGCTAACCTTGGAGGACCCCTACCGTTTGTTCGTGTTGCATACAGCATCCAAATCTATTAGTTATATTTTTCACGATTGTTCATAGATCTAACGTGTAAGCGTCCAACCTTGACCATATCTGTGTTAAACCAAAACACCAACCTATCATTTCGAATTAAACACAGAGACATTGTGTCGTAGAGTTTTAGGATATCAACTTATATATGGACAAGAGTCATTTCGAATAAAGTTATTTTAAAATGTAAAGATACATGATTTTATGTGAGAAAATAAATATATATTCTCATATATATATATATAATAAATATACTATATAGTGGCTACACTACCAAAAAATTCCAATTTACCTACAAAATTTATCGACGTACGTAATTATGTCACTAAATTTTATTGTTACTTACAGAATGCCAACAGAATAAAGAACATTGTTTTTTCCCAAATTATACCGACAAATCACCATCAGCTTTTAAATTTACCAACAAATTAGGTATTTACCAACAGTTTTAAATTTTGTGGATAAATATTAACATAAAATAATTTTGCCTACAATGATTTTATCTACATCTTACAGTTATTTCAATATTTGCCTAGCTAGTAAAGTTGTTTTTTCTTGTAGTAGTGACATGGTTTCTCCAATAATACATAGATATATATTTTGTACTTTCGTAGACGTGTGACTTCTCAAACACTATTTGCTAATGAATTCATGCACGCATTACACAAGTTATGTAGGTCAAGCCGTCAAGCTCTGGGTATTCTACTATTCTTGTCATCTAATTTTTTAAATTTTTTAATTCTTTCAAATAATTCTAGAATGTATATATTTATGAAATTATGGAATTCTATATGTATCTTTCATAATTATTAATGTTACAATGCCTATTTTTTATTAATATAGTGACTACTGTTGAATTTTATTCTTATATGAATAAGATTACATTATTTTAAATTAATTTCTATTTTTCCAATACGTATATATAAGTTTAGTTACCCAATAATTAATACAGTTTTTATTGATAATCTTCTCACAATCGTATTGTTTTTATAAATAAAAAAATAATAAATTTGTATTGATATATTTTCAAGTTAATCGAGAATTTTTCGTAGACAAATAATACCCGATTTACAATCTTAAGAACTAATAAATTCATCATGAATCCCAATTTTATCATTGTACCCTCTTAATGCGATTAATTATGGATCGATGATTAACTAATGATTTTGTGGAAAATGGAAATTCAGATATTTTATTTAATCTAATAAAAGGCTCAGTGGGCTGAAAGAAATTATAACACAAGCATAATAGGGCCGATTCAACTGTCTGGGCTTTGGTCAAATAAGACAAGATATTGATTTGATTGGTAACACGAAACTTATTTTAGTGCAATAATTAATCCCCAAATTTTTCTGATGCAATAATTGCAAAGGATTTTAACCATATCCCTATTTTATCTTTTATTAATTTGGAGTTCTAGCAAAATTCACTGAAAATTCTATTGGAAAAACTGGATGGTGTATACCGAATGGCTAAAGAAAATCGAGCAGGGTAACAGAAAGTCGAGGCAAGAGTTGGACTCTTTGTCTTTAAGACGAAATTGCCCCGCTCACGTGTTAACGGAAACTGGCAATCGCCTCCCAAGATACAACGACTTACGTCTTGCGATAGCAACACTACAAATCACAAGACACTTCGAACTTTTAGTGTTTTGAACTCTCAAGACTTTTTATGCTGAATGCTTTTAAGATTTCGAAATTCTGATGCCATGAAATGATTCTGGGGGCTGGTTTATATAGAGCTCCTGGTGCCTCTTCAGACTGTGTGCAACCCCTGGTCCGGATCACCCTTGACCGTCAGATCGCGCCCTGTGGTTAACAGCTGCGATCAGGCTCCTCAAAGCTCATCGCGACGATGCGACGTGCGAAGTGCAAAGTGTGCCTCTAAAGCGCCCAATGCGACTATGTGCGACGTGCGCGGGCCCGGCTCCGGCTCTGGCTCCAGCTCGGACGGTGCTCCGCATCGTCCTTGGTGCCTTTTGAGCTAGCCAAAGGCTAGTCAAAATTGACTTGGTCCACTAGGGTGCACCATAAGGAGTTTCACTTGATTACTCCTTATTAGTGGTGAAGCTCTTTATTAACTAGTCAAACATTTACTATGTTTCCTATGTGGGATATGGCTTTCCATATTCCCACCTTTTTATATTCCATATATAAAAGCATTTTAAGTGGCCAACTTTATGCATTTATTTCTCATTCACCCGATATTGGTTTTGAGAAATTCAAAATGCTAAACTCATCTACCCGCGTTCATACATCAAATAAATGAACCCACTTAAATAATTGGTCAAAATCGGGTCAAAACCCAATTTATCAAACCAATTCCAACAATCCCCCACATGAATGAAAATAAATGCATATGAGAATGCAGACACTAAGAGAGTTCAAACGGAAAGCTATTGCATCAGGAGAGATAGCTTGTGGCTTTGAACCTCCTTAGTGGAATACTATCGGATTTACTAGCCGCATAAAGTGACGCAATGTCTTGAATCGCTCAAATTGCTTATGTAAACCAAAACAACAAGATCCACACAATATCTTTCCTAACACCATTTGGTTCTCACGGTTGTGTTCATTTTGGCCCCCGGACAACATCTTGGTTCATAAGTGTTTCGTTGAAGCGCCCGCCTTCACACTTATATAGGTGATCTCTATTAAGAGTATCCCGCCATACTCCACTTCTTTAAAGTATAGGAATCATTAAAAGTTTATAACTTAACCTCACCACATTCAGCAGGTTTCTCCACTTGGACAGGAATGAGCTGTAATGTGCTCCAAGTGTTTATCTGAATATTCATAACTTAGTTGTCCCATTGAACCAAGGTCTTGGGATCTCCAATTCACAAGGTTGGGTTACCATTATGAACACTCTTATTTTGTGGATTTTAAGCCCATTCCTTTCGATAAGCAGTATACTTGATCTCTATTCAAACCTTTAGTTAACGGATCCGCTAGGTTTTCTTTCGATTTCGCGTAATCAATTGTAGTAATCCCATTTGAGATCAACTGCCTAACGGTGTAATGTCTTCGACGTATATGTCGAGACTTACCATTGTACATACTATTTTGAGCCTTCCTATAGCCGACTGACTATCACAATGTATCATGATTGCAGCCACCGGCTTAGGCCAACAAGGAATATCCTCTAAAAAGTTGTGAAGCCATTCCGCTTCTTCACCAGCTTTATCCAACTCTATAAACTCTGATTCCATCGTGGATCGAGCTATACACGTTTGTTTAGAGGATTTCCATGACACCGCTCCACCACCAATGGTAAAAACATAACCACTAGTGGACTTAGAGTCTTTTGAGTCAGATATCCAATTAGCATCATGTATCCTTCTAATACAAATTTGGATATCTCGAGTAATGTAATCCATAATTCAAGGTGAGTCTTAGATACCTAAGAACCCTTATCAATGCCTTCCAATGGTCATTTCTAGGATTACTCGTAAATCTACTCAGTTTATTAACTGCGTAGGCAATATCCGGACGTGTGCAGTTTGTTGCATACATTAGACTGCCAATGATCCGAGAATATTCTAGTTGAGATACGTGCTCGCCTTGATTATTAGCTAAGTGTAAGCTTAAATCAACAGCGTTTTAGCTGGGAGGACTGTCATAAGCATTGAACTTTCAAGATCTTGTCTCAATATAATGAGACTGTGATAAAACAAGTCCATCATATGTTTTAGAAATCTTAATTCCCAAAATAACATCTGCTATACCCATATCTTTCATATCAAAATGTTTAATTAACATTTTCTTAGTATTCATGATTATATCATGATTACTATCCATAATTAACATGTCGTCAACATACAGACAGACAATTGTTTGATAAATGGTTTTATCATGATTTTGATGATTTTGTTTTATACCAAAACAATGGTTTTAAAGGTTGTCCAAATACTCCTAAATGATTTAAAATGGTTTTAATATTTTCCGGAGTATAACTTCAAGTTTTATTTTCGACAAAATTGGACAACACTTTTAATGATTTTCTCGTTAATGTATTTTTACACCAAAACAATGTTTCTAAATGTTGTCCTAATACTCCCGATCGGTCTAAAATGTTTTCACTATTTTTTGAGTATTTCTTGAAGTCTATTTTCGATATAAAATTGGACAACACTTTTGTTTTGAGGTCAACCGTCGCCGTATAGGGCAACCCGCACTGAAAGTTGAGAAAAACAGAAAACTTCATGTTTGCAGAAAATGGTCGCGGCAACCGGCCGCCCTATAGGGCAACCGGTGGCGTCGACCGGTCGACCCTTGGGCGGCCTGCACTGGGAGCAAAAATTGAAACGTAACGTCGCCGCCGTTTTTGAGGTTGTGCGACCGGTTGAAGTAAGGGGACGCCGGCCGAACCCTACGCCGACGGTCGCCTGTGTAAATGTGTATTCTCATTTTCAAACTTCTATTTAAATGCATCGTCGCCGCCTATGCTTTTTAATGACAAAATTCTAACCGTTGGCAGTGACAGATGCCTTTTCCCTAAATTGTGGGATTGATTTCTAACAGACTATAATCTTGATTTTAATTGCAATTTTTTTGTAGAAATCGATTCCAAGAGAGCCTATCTAGTATCAATCATCTCCTATAAATAGAGGAAGAATTGAAGCAACACAATAAGAGAGAAAACTACAACACAACAAGATACACTCAAGAATACACTTGTTCTTACATTGTCTTATTTCTTGTTGTAATTTGCCTAGCTATTCACTTTCACATTCTTGAGGTCTGGCTATTCTTGATTACACTTGCACTCTATTGTATTATCAATTATCGAGTTGTAATCTTGAATTTGTGGTCGTCATTCAAACACAAGATATCCTTGTGAGTGTTCTTGTGGTAAGAACACACTTGGGTGAACTAGGTGTTAGGTGTAAGAAGATTGTGGTAATCTTCTTGTTGAGGTGTTGAAGAGTGTGGTGCTCTTCAAGGGTGAAGATTGTGGTAATCTTCACAAGGTGCCGTTTGGAGATTGTGGTAATCTTCAAGTGAGATTGTGGTAATCTCAAAGGTGGTGTTGAAGAAGAGTGTGGTGCTCTTCAAGGTGTTGGTGTAAGATTTTGTTGTAATAATTTTGGTAATTATTAATAAAATCTTTTTCTTTTCGAAATCCATCCCGGATATACTGGGGTGGTAGAGGATTAGGCCCTAGGTGGGTTGAACCTCTTTAAATCGACGTGTGTTGTTTACATTCCGCACCTTTATTATTGTGTTTGAGCATTTGGTTCGAAAAAGAGGGCGAAATCGAAAAGATGGAGATAATCTATTCACCCCCTCTAGATTATCGTAGCCGCTTGGACTTACAAGTGGTATCGAGCCAAACTCTTTGGCAAGCTCGTTTCACATCGCGAGTGAAGAGAAACGATCGACGGCTACTAACGAAGCTCATCTATCCCGCACCTCCACCACCAAGCCACCTCGGTTTGATTCCAAAAATTTTATATTTTGGAAAGAAAGAATGGAATGCTATTTACAAGGTTGCGGGTTCGATATTTGGAACACCGTCATCAATGGAGAATCCATTCCGATGAAAGATACACCACACACCTCAAAAGGTTTCAAAAAGCTCAATGATGAAGAGAAGAAAATCATCTCCTTAAATGGTAAAGCTCTTAATATTTTACATTGTTCACTTACCACGTTGGAATTTGATCATGTTGTAGGTATTCGATCGGCACATGAAGTATGGCAAAATTAGAAGCCATCTATGAAGTATATGCAAATGAAAGGAGCAACTCAAAAGCATCTACTTAAATGGATACAACATCAAATTCAACAACATGGTATAAGCCTTCTACAACCTCCCATGATGAACAAGTTGAACAATGCCTCATGGGCATCAAAGAAGAAAACGAGGTAAGTTCTAAACCCTCTACTTCTTATGACAATGAATTGCAAAATGAATATAGTGACTTGCAAAATGATTATGATGAGCTACAAGATGAATTCCAAAACTTACTTGTTAAATACAAAAATTTGAAAAAGGAATTCATTGTTTTGAAAAATGATAAGGATAGTTTATTTACTTCCTATGAATCACTATCATGTGCTCACACCACCACTCTTGATAAGGTTAGAAACCTTGAGATAGAAAATAGTACTCTTGTTGAGGATATAAATTGCTTGAAAAATGACTTATCTAAATCCAAATTGAGTACCAATAGAATGACCAATATTGTTGATTGTTGTGATAATTCGAAACTAGAACTTGATCATAAGCCTAAGGGTGTCAATCACATAAAAAGGAATCAAGTCTCTAAGCACGTTGGTCATTATGCTCCTAGAATTATTACATGCTTTTATTGCGGTAAAAAGGGTCATACGGTAAAAACTTGTCGGGCTAGAAATAGCTCCAATTATTGTTGGAGACCTAAAAGTCTCAAGACTAATCCCAAAGGACCCAAACACATAAGGGTACCACAAAACAATGTCATATTAGGTACCGTGAAATAATGATCGAAGAAAATTTATACCGCCAAGAAGACATCAAATGACCGTTTCATTTGATCAAAGAAGGAGAAACTATTTTCGACAAAGCCAATTTCAAGAAGAGGTATAATCAAAATGGGAAGAACACAATCCTTGAAATGGCAAAGACATCATCAACAAGATGATTTTCAAAGAAGAAGAGACTTTCAACAATGGGAAAGCAACAAACCTTGAAATGGAGCAATCAAAGAAGTCATCATCAACAAAGTGACTTCTCGGGGAAGATATCATCAACAATGGGAACGACACAACCCATGGAAATGGCGTAATTGGTAACCCGTATCTCCCTATTTAAATATGCATTTTATTTTGTTATCATACATGCTTTTATTTGTGTCTTAATTGCAAAATGAGTTTTCAAATATTTATTTTTAATTAAGGTCTTCAATATATACTTGTGCTTTTAAAATATTTTTGAAAAAGAAGACCTTATATGATGTTTTTAAAACTCTTGTGCATTTTTGTAGACTAAAGTGTGTTATCATCTTTTATGGATTTTTATGGCATGAGCTTACTTGTGATATCTCTTAGCCTACACTTTTATCATTATGATTTGTGCTAGATATGTTTTAAGAATTGTGTAGGATTTACATATTTTCACAAATGGCCATTTACGTCATTATTTGTCAAGAAAGGCATAAATTATCGAGGCACGTTTACTTGTGTTATTCTTACTCTTATAGACTCGATATATGTATTGCCATGTGCCTATGTGCTTGTTTTTCATAGTATTTCATACAAGTGCCATTAAGAGGATTTTTAGATTTTTTGAAAGGCACTATTCGATATTTGATTGCACATATTTGCCGTATCAACTCTTGTTCAAATACTTCTTTTAAATAAGGTCTCAACTATATGCTTTCGGATTTTCAAATTTCAAAAGAGACCTTTTGTAGCTTTCTTAAGCTTATTTGAACTTGCATGATTTATTAGACTCTTGATGATCTTCTAAATGCATAGTATGTGTTTATTGCTTCATGGTCTATATATATAGTGTCTATTTCTACTATGCTCTTATATGCAAGATATTTTTGTGATTGATGATTGAGACATGTTTTTACACTTGGACTATTTTTCTTGCTTATATAAGCGATGCCGGTAATGAGTTTGTTAAGTTGTGTAGATGAAATGAAGTACTCCAAATATTAGTTACCTCAAAATATTTGGATGTAAATGTTCTATTATGAACACCTTAGATCAATTGGATGGCCTATGATGATAGTGATGAAGAAGACAAAAAGGGTATTCCGGAACAAACTCGATGACCAAGGCAACATTGGTCGAACTAAGGCGAGGTTCGTAGCTCGAAGGTATTTTCAAGAAGAAGGTAATTAATTTTGTTGTAACATTTGCACTCATAGCACATTTAGTAGCTATTTGCATTTTACTTGCCCATTCTTGTTTTAAAGAAAATTTCAAGCTTTACCAAATGGATGTTAAATCCAACTTTCTAAATGGTTTTATTCAAATATAAGTCTATCGGAGTCTAAAATTTTAAGCCAAATGATTTTTATAAAAGGCCTTGTACAATTGATAGACTTAGCTATTTTTGCAAAATGATTTTACAAAAGGTAAAGTTGATACTACACTTCTTGTTTTGAAAAAGGCAAGGTTGTTTACTTGTGCAAATTTTTGTTGATAATATTTATGGTGCTACTAATGAATATTTGTGCAAGATATGTTTTTCTAAGTTGATACTAGGTGAGCTTGAGATGAGAATGATGGGGAGCTCAATTTCTTGCTTGGACTACAAATTATTCAATGCCAAGAAGATGGTTATATAAGAACTCTTGAAGGAGTTAAGCATTGAAGGAAGAAGAACCATCTCAACCTCTGGCTAAAGATTGACAAAGGTTGAGAAAGGCATATTCGTCGACAAACAAATTCGAGGTATGTTTTCTTGTATTATTCCTATAGACGACATTCCATATGCCTTATGTCTATATGCTCGACTTCAAAAACTATCCCAACGAATCTCATTAAAGTGCTATTAAAAGAAATTTTCAAATATTTGAAAGGCACTTCTTCTTATGACTTGTTGTATCCAAAGATTTAAAAACGTTCTTTTTTTTTCGGGATAACAAGTTTGGTATCTATTATACGGTTATTCGTATTCAAAATTTGTTCGTCATAATCGAACCAAACATATTGAGATTCGATATATTTTTAAGGGATTGTGATTTTTAACAAAAACTTGAGATGTGTTTAATTAGTCTCAAGGATAACTCATGGACTTTTTGATCGTTAATCACGAGTATTTTACCTCATTTCGAGCTTGATTATGACATAATGTATATTGAATGAGGTCTACGTTTGCATTTTGCACGTTTTTTTTAAAACTTAGGGGCGAAAAATCGGATTTTTGGTTGAAAATTCGGATTTTGGAAAAACTAACAGACAGTGGGCTGAAAAGGTTGAGGGCAACCGGTCGCCCTCAACGTCGACCGGTCGCCCTCAACCTCGACCGGTCGCCCTAGGCTATAATTTGGATTAAAATGGTTCTCTTTCTTGACATTCGTCACTTTGACACATTTTGGCCATTTTTCGTCCCCTTTGCAAATTTCACACACAATTCACTTCAAATGAGTTTTGATGCATGAATTATATATTTTGGGGATTATCTAGCTCGACTATCATCATCATTGCTCGTCTTTACCGATTGAATGGTAAGAATTTCACTATCTTTAGCTCAATTGGGTTGAACCCTTGAGTTTGTGGCTTATATGTATTTTTCTTAATGCAATTCATATATTTTTGTGATAAGCTTATTGATAGTTGATGATTGATATTTGTTAAATTGCATTTGGTGATGAAAAACTTGGCTTGATTTCATTTACAAGGGCTATATATATCTTTCTCAATTTTTGACGCCCGCCAAATGTTCGATAAAACGTTTCAATGAAAAATTCATCACCTACATGATTCTCTCGATTTCAAAAGTCTTATACACTTATAGAGATCATGTTTTGCTTATCAAATGAGTTATTCATAAACCTCTACAAGTCGTATGATTCAACTTTTCCCTCCTATTTGGTTTATAAGCTTTAATGCTCAAATAGCTCGATACATCGGTTTTGTTGCGCACTTTGATATGAATATGATGTATTTATCGTGCTAACATTCTTTTTGATGATTCCAAAGGGGGAGAAACAGGTTATAAGCTCATTAGCTCATAAAAGCTAAGATAAGCTTAACGAAAAGAAGCTATAAGCTATGGCTTCATAAAGCCATAAGTTGTGGATCATATTTAGTCCACTTGGTGCATTATGGTTATGTATGAATCATGGTCCATTGGTTGTAGTATGGACTTATATACGGTTCTAATGATGACAGGGGGAGCTTTTAAGTTTTTTGATACTTAAGCTCAATATCGAAAAGCTAATATTTTAGCTTATGTTTAAGTTGCTTCTATATAACTCTTGTTTTGCATGTTGATAGGGGGAGCATTTGCTATATGTGTTTGAATATCTCTACTCCCATCCTTGTGTTTTTATTGCATGAAATGTTGTCGCTCACAACGGATAGTTCTCTTTAACCGGTAAAATTGTTTTGTTTTCAAAATCGGCCTTGTCAAATTGTTTTGGTTTGTAATCATCAAAAAGGGGGAGATTGTTTGATAAATGGTTTTATCATGATTTTGATGATTTTGTTTTATACCAAAACAATGGTTTTAAAGGTTGTCCAAATACTCCTAAATGATTTAAAATGGTTTTAATATTTTAGGAGTATAACTTCAAGTTTTATTTTCGACAAAATTGGACAACACTTTTAATGATTTTTGTTAATGTATTTTTACACCAAAACAATGTTTCTAAATGTTGTCCTAATACTCCCGATCGGTCTAAAATGTTTTCACTATTTTTTGGAGTATTTCTTGAAGTCTATTTTCGATATAAAATTGGACAACACTTTTGTTTTGAGGTCAACCGGTCGCCGATAGGCAACCCGTGACGAAAGTTGAGAAAACAGAAAACTTCATGTTTGCGAGAAAATGGTCAGGCAACCTGGTCGCCCTATAGGCAACCGGTGGCGTCGACGGTCGACCCTGGGGCGGCCGTGCACTGGGAGCAAAAATTGAAAACGTAGCCCCGCCCTTCGTTTTTGAGGTTGTGCGGCCGGTTGAAGTAAGGGACGACCGGTCGAACCCTACGTCGACCGGCCGCCTGTGTAAATGTGTATTCTCATTTTCAAACTTCTATTTCGTGCGACCGGTCGCTCTATGCTTTGACAAAGAAAATTCTAACCGTTGTGTGGCGTGACATGCCTTTTCCTAAATTGTGGGATTGATTTCTAAAATGACTATAATCTTGATTTTAATTGCAATTTTTGTAGAAATCAGATTCCAAGAGGAGCCTATCTAGTATCAATCATCTCCTATAAATAGAGGAAGAATTGAAGCAACACAATAAGAGAGAAAACTACAACACAACAAGATACACTCAAGAATACACTTGTTCTTACATTGTCTTATTTCTTGTTGTAATTTGCCTAGCTATTCACTTTCACATTCTTGAGGTCTAGGCTATTCTTGATTACACTTGCACTCTATTGTATTATCAATTATCGAGTTGTAATCTTGAATTTGTGGTCGTCATTCAAACACAAGATATCCTTGTGAGTGTTCTTGTGGTAAGAACACACTTGGGTGAACTAGGTGTTAGGTGTAAGAAGATTGTGGTAATCTTCTTGTTGAGGTGTTGAAGAGTGTGGTGCTCTTCAAGGGTGAAGATTGTGGTAATCTTCACAAGGTGCCGTTGGAGATTGTGGTAATCTTCAAGTGAGATTGTGGTAATCTCAAAGGTGGTGTTGAAGAAGAGTGTGGTGCTCTTCAAGGTGTTGGTGTAAGATTTTGTTGTAATAATTTTGGTAATTATTAATAAAATCTTTTTCTCTTTTCGAAATCCATCCCGGATATACTGGGGTGGTAGAGGATTAGGCCCTAGGTGGGTTGAACCTCTTTAAATCGACGTGTGTTGTTTACATTCCGCACCTTTATTATTGTGTTTGAGCATTTGGTTCGAAAAAGAGGGCGAAATCGAAAAGATGGAGATAATCTATTCACCCCCCCCTCTAGATTATCGTAGCCGCTTGGACTTACAACAATTACATAAGCATTAGGTGTGTCTTTAATGTAAACACATTTATCACACTCGTTAATTTTGAAACCATTTGACAAAGATAGTTTCATCAAATTTTTCGTGCCATTGTTTTGGAGCTTGCTTAAGACCATACAATGACTTAACGAGTTTGCACACCTTCTTCTCCTGTCCAGGAGCAACAAACCCTTCGGGTTGTTCCATGTAGATTTCCTCTTCTAATTCACCATTTAGAAAAGCTGTTTTCACATCCATTTGGTGTATCTCAAGGTTATGCAATGTTGCAATAGCAATGAGAACTCTAATAGATGTGATTCTTGTCACAGGTGAATACGTATCAAAGAAATCAAGGCCTTCTCTTTGTTTAAATCCCTTAGCTACTAACCTAGCCTTGTACTTATCAATAGTTCCATCAGCTTTATATTTCCTTTTAGGGATCCACTTGCATCCTAAAGGCTTATTTCCCGGAGGGAGATCTACCAACTCCCAAGTATGATTTTGCATAATGGAATCTATCTCACTATTAATAGCTTCTTTCCAGAATGGAGCTTCTGGACTGGACAATGTTTCACCAATTGTCCTTGGTTCATTTTCTAACACATGGGTTAGAAAATCTGGACCAAAAGACTCAGGGCTTGTTTGGGAGCACTTTTGAAATGGACTTTTGGATCTAAAAGTCCATTTCAATAAATTTTCATGTTTGGCGGTTATTTTGAAATGGACTTTTGGATAAGTCACTCCTCCCAAAAGTTCATTCTAGATAAATGAGAATGAGAGACTTTTTAAAAGTCCATTGTAGAAAAGTCCATTTTCTAAATGGACTTTTCCATAAGTGCTCCCAAACAAGCATATAGTTGTTTTGGCCCTTTTACTGCGTCTTGGTTCTTCATCACTTTGATGATCACCATCGGTAGTATCACGTGTTCTTTTGCTAGAACTAGTTTCTGTAAGTCCAAGCGGCTACGATAATCTAGAGGGGGGATGAATAGATTATCTCCATCTTTTAGATTTAGCCCTCTTTTTCGAACCGAATGCTCAAACACAATAATAAAGGTGCGGAATGTAAACAACACACGTCGATTTAAAGAGATTCAACCCACCTAGGGCCTAATCTTCTACCACCCCAGTATATCCGGGATGGATTTCAAAAAGAAAAAAGATTTTATTAATTTACCACAAATTAATACAACAACACCTTGAAGAGCACCACACTCTTCTTCAACACCACCTTTGAGATTACCACAATCTCACTTGAAGATTACCACAATCTCCAAACGGCACCTTGTGAAGATTACCACAATCTTCACCCTTGAAGAGCACCACACTCTTCAACACCTCAACAAGAAGATTACCACAATCTTCTTACACCTAACACCTAGTTCACCCAAGTGTGTTCTTACCACAAGAACACTCACAAGGATATCTTGTGTTTGAATGACGACCACAAATTCAAGATTACAACTAGATAATGAATAATACAATTGAGTGCAAGTGTAATCAAGAATAGCCTAGACCTCAAAATGTGAAAGTGAATAGCTAGGCAAATTACAACAAGAAATAAGACAATGTAAGAACAAGTGTATTCTTGAGTGTATCTTGTTGTGTTGTAGTTTTCTCTCATTTTTTGTTGCTTCAATTCTTCCTCTATTTATAGAAGATGTCCTGTACATGATAGGCTCCTCTTGGGGACATGAATTTGTAAAAATTGCAAGACAATTGAAGAAAAGAACTGTTAGAAATCAATCCCACAATTTAGGGAAAAGCTGTCTACTGCACAACGGTTAGAATTTTGCTGTCAAACTTCAGGGCGATCGGTCGTGCACAAATAGACGTTTGAAAATGAGCAAACACATTTACACAGGGCGACCGGTCGACGGGTCCGACCGGTCGACCCTATGTCCAGCCGGTCGAGCAGAACCAAAAAACGAGTCCAGAAAGTTCTGTTTCAGAAAATGCTCCCAGGTACCGGTCACCCGCCGGTCGACCGCACCGGTCGACGCCCCGGTCGACCGGTCGACCACACCGGTCTACCACCCTATTGACCGGTCAACCAGCCTTTTTTCAGCAAATAGCTTATTCACTGTTTTTCACAATTTTCAGGTACGGGATGCCCTATAGGGCGACCGATTGGCCTCAAAACAAAAGTATTGTCCAATTTTATATCGAAAATAAACTTCAAGAAATACTCCAAAAAATAGTAAAAATATTTTAGACCGATCGGGAGTATTAGGACAATATTTTAGAACCATTGTTTTGGTGTAAAAACACATTAACACAAAATCATCAAAAGTGTTGTCCAATTTATATCGAAAATAAACTTGTAGAAATACTCCGGAAAATATTAAAACCATTTTAAATCATTTAGGAGTATTTGGACAACCTTTAAAAACATTGTTTTGGTATAAAAACAAAATCATCAAAATCATGATAAAATCATTTATCAAACAATCTCCCCTTTTTTGAACTTTCCGTTGTGAGCGACAACATTCCACGCAATATAATCACAATGATGGGAGTAGAGATATTCAAACACATATAGCAAATGCTCCCCCTATCAACATGCACAACAAGAGTTATATAGAAGCAACTTAAACATAAGCTAAAATATTAGCTTTTCGATATTGAGCTTAAGTATCAAAAACTTAAAAGCTCCCCCTGTCAAAGATACATCATTAGAACCGTATATAAGTCCATACTACAACCAATGGACCATGATTCATACATAACCATAATGCACCAAGTGGACTAAATATGATCCACAACTTATGGCTTTATGAAGCCATAGCTTATAGCTTCTTTTCGTTAAGCTTATCTTAGCTTTTATGAGCTAATGAGCTTATAACCTGTTTCTCCCCTTTGGAATCATCAAAAAGAATTTTAGCACGATAAATACATCATATATTCATATCAAAGTGCGCAACAAAACCGATGTATCGAGCTATTTGAGCATTGAAGCTTATAAACCAAATAGGAGGGAAAAGTCGAATCATACGACTTGTAGAGGTTTATGAAAACTCATTTGATAAGCAAAACATGATCTCTATAAATGTATAAGACTTTTGAAATCGAGAGAATCATGTAGGTGATGAATTTTTCATTGAAACGTTTTATCGAACACTTGGCGGGCGTCAAAAATTGAGAAAGATATATATAGCCCTTGTAAATGAAATCAAGCCAAATTTTTTCATCACCAAATGCAATTTAACAAATGTCAATCATCAACAATCAATAAGTTCATCACAAAAATATATGAATTGCATTAAGAAAAATACATATAAGCCACAAACTCAAGGATTCAACCCAATTGAGCTGAAGAGAGTGAAATTCTTACCATTCAATCGATAAAGATGAGCAATGATGATGATACTCGAGCTAGATAATCCCCAAAATATATAATTCATGCATCAAAACACATTTGAAGTAAAATGTGTGTGCAAATTGCAAAGGGGACGAAAAATGAACCAAAAGAGCCAAAATGGCTAAGTCGGAAAGCAACCATTTTTAACCAAGAAATTGTCCGGGCGACCGGTCCGGGCGGGCGACGGTCGTTTGCAGGCGACCGGTCGGCCTTGCCCCTGATCGCCACCAGTGGTTCTTTTCTGTTTTGAAAATCCGAAATTTGGTCCAAAAATCCGATTTTTGCCCCTAAGTTTTAAAACGTGCAAAATGCAAACGTAGACCTCATTCAATATACATTGTGTCATAATCAAGCTCGAAATGAGGTAAAATACTCGGCGGTTAACGATCAAAAAGTCCGCGAGTTATCCTTGAGACGGAATTAAACACATCTCAAGCTTTTTGTTAAAAATCACAATCCCTTAAAAATATATCGAATCTCAATATGTTTAGTTCGATTATGATGAACCAAATTTTGAATACGAATAATCAGTATAATAGATACCAAACTTGTTATCCCGAAAAAATAAGAACGTTTTAAAGCTTTGGATACAACAAGTCATAAGAAGAAGTGCTTTTCAAATATTTGAAAATTTCTTTTAATGGCACTTTAATGAGATTCGTTGGGATAATTTTTTGAAGTTGAGCATATAGACATAAGGTATATGGAATGTCGAGTCTATAGGAATAATACAAGAAGACATACCTCTAATTTGTTTGTCAACTGACATGCCTTTCTCAACCTTTGTCAATTTCTTCATTGATAGCCATAGAGGTTGGAATGATTCTTCCTTCTTCAATACCTAACTCCTTCAAGAGTTCTTTTGAAATGTAACCATCTACTTGGCATTGAATGATTTGAAGTCCAAGCAAGAAATCATGCTCATTTCAAGTACACCTTGCATCAACTTAGAAAACCATATCTTGCACAAATATTCATTAGTAGCACCAAAAATATTCTCATAAATATGCATAAGTTTAAACAATATTGCCATTTTTCACAAACAAAGAGAGTAGTATCAACTTTACCTTTTGTAAAATCATTTAGCAAAAATAGCTAAGTCTGTCATATCATACACGGGGTACTTGTTTTAAACCATACAAGGCCTTAAAAACAATCATTTGGCCTTGAAAAATTTTAAACCCCGGAGGTTGTTTTACATAGACTTCTTCTTGAATAAAACCATTTAGAAATTTGGATTTAACATCAATTTGGTAAAGCTTGAAATTTTCTTAAAACAAGAATGGGCAAGTAAAATGCAAATAGCTACAAAATGTGCTATGAGTGCAAATGTTACATCAAAATCGATTACCTTCTTCTTGAAAATACCTTCGAGCTACTAACCTCGCCTTAGTTCGACCAATGTTGCCTTGGTCATCGAGTTTGTTCCGGAATACCCTTTTTATCTTCTTCATCTCTATCATAGGGCATCCAATTGATCTAAGGTGTTCATAATAGAACATTTACATCCAAATATTTGGAGTACTTCATTTCTCATCTACACAACTTAACAAACTCATTAACAGCATCGCTTATATAAGCAAGAAAAAATAGCCCAAGTGTAAAAACATGCCTCAATCACAAAATATCTTGCATAGTAGAAATAGACACTATATATAGACCATGAAGCAAGAAACACATACTATGCATTTAGAATATCATCAAGAGTCTAATAAATCATGCAAATTCAAATAAGCTTAAGAAATCTATAAAAGGTCTCTTTTGAAATTTGAGAATCCGATAGCATATAATTGAGACCTCATTTAAAAAAATATTTGAACAAAAGTTTACAAAGCAAATATGTGCAATCAAATATCAAATAGTGCCTTTCAAAAAATCTAAAAATCCTCTTAATGGCATTTGTATGAAATACTAAGAAAAACAAGCACATAGGCACATGGCAATACATATATCGAGTCTATAAGAGTAAGAATAACACAAGTAAACGTACCTCGATAATTTATGCCTTTTCTTGACAAATAATGACGAAAATGGCCATTTGTGAAAATATGTAAATCCTACACAATTCTTAAAACAAATCTAGCACAAATCATAATGATAAAAGTGTAGGCTAAGAGATATCACAAGTAAGCTCATGCCATAAAAATCCATAAGAGATGATAACATACTATAGTCTTCAAAAATGCACAAGAGTTTTAAAAACATCATATAAGGTCTTTTTTTTTTAAAAAAAAAATTTAAAAGCACAAATATATATTGAAGACCTTAATTAAAAAATAAATATTTGAAAACTCATTTTGCAATAAAGACATAAATAAAAGCATGCATAATAACAAAATAAAATGCATATTTAAATAGGAGATACGGGTTACCAATTACGCCATTTTCATGGGTTATGCCGTTCCCATTGTTGATGATATCTTCCCTTTGAGAAATCACTTTGTTGATGATGACTTCTTTGATTACTCTATTTCCAAGGTTTGTTGCCTTCCCATTGTTGAAAGTCTCTTCTTCTTTGAAAATCATCTTGTTGATGATGTCTTTGCCATTTCCAAGGATTGTGTTCTTCCCATTTTTGATTGTACCCTCTTCTTGGAAATTGGCTTTGTTGAGAATAGTTTCTCCTTCTTTGATCAAATGAAACGGTCATTTGATGCCTTCTTGGCGGTATGAATTTTCTTCGATCATTATTTCGCCGGGTACCTAATATGACATTGTTTTGTGGTACCCTCATGTGTTTGGGTCCTTTGGGATTAGTCTTGAGACTTTTAGGTCTCCAACAATAATTAGAGCTATTTCTAGCCCGACAAGTATTTACCGTATGACCCTTTTTACCGCAATAAAAGCATGTAATAATTCTAGGAGCATAATGATCAACGTGCTTAGAGACTTGATTCTTTTTCATGTGATTGACACCCTTAAAGCTTATGATCAAGTTCTAGTTTCAATTATTACAACAATCAACAATATTGGTCATTCTATCGGCACTCAAGTTGGATTTAGATAAATCATTTTTCAAGCAATTTATATCCTCAACAAGAGTACTATTTTCTTTCTCAAGGTTTCTAACCTTGTCAAGAGTGGTGGTGTGAGCACATGATAGTGATTCATAGGAAGTAAATAAACTATCCTTATCATTTTTTAAAACAATGAATTCCTTTTTCAAATTTTTGTATTTAACAAGTTTTGGAATTCATCTTGTAGCTCATCATAATCATTTTGCAAATCACTATATTCATTATCATATGAAGTAGAGGGTTTAGAACTTACCTCGTTTTCTTCTTCGATGCCTATGAGGCATTGTTCAACTTCTTCATCATGGGAGGTTGTAGAGGGCTCATCCCATATTGTTGGATTTGATGTTGTATACATTTGTGAAGTAGATGCTTTTGAGTTGCTCCTTTCATTTGCATACACTTCATAGATGGCTTCTAATTTTTGTCATACTTCATGTGCCGATCGAATACCTACAACATGATCAAATTCCAAAGTAGTAAGTGAACAATACAAAATACTAAGAGCTTTACCATTTAAGGAGATGATTCTCTTCTCTTCATCATTGAGCTCTTTGAAACCTTTAGAGGTGTGTGGTGTATTCTTCGTCGGAATAGATTCTCCATTGATGATGGTGTTCCAAATATCAAACCCGCAACCTTGTAAATAGCATTCCATTCTTTCTTTCCAAAATATAAAATTTTTGGAATCAAACCGAGGTGGCTTGGTGGTGGAGGTGCCAGAAAGATGAGCTTCGTTCGTAGCCGACGATCATTTCTCTTCACTCGCGATGTGAAACGAGCTTGCCAAAGAGTTTGGCTCTGATACCACTTGTAAGTCCAAGCGGCTATGATAATCTAGAGGGGGGGTGAATAGATTATCTCCATCTTTTCGATTTAGCCCTCTTTTTCGAACCGAATGTTCAAACGCAATAATAAAGGTGCGGAATGTAAACAACACACGTCGATTTAAAGAGATTCAACCCACCTAGGGCCTAATCCTCTACCACCCCAGTATATCCGGGATGGATTTCAAAAAGAAAAAAGATTTTATTAATTTACCACAAATTAATACAACACCAACTTACAACAACACCTTGAAGAGCACCACACTCTTCTTCAACACCACCTTTGAGATTACCACAATCTCACTTGAAGATTACCACAATCTCCAAACGGCACCTTGTGAAGATTACCACAATCTTCACCCTTGAAGAGTACCACACTCTTCAACACCTCAACAAGAAGATTACCACAATCTTCTTACACCTAACACCTAGTTCACCCAAGTGTGTTCTTACCACAAGAACACTCACAAGGATATCTTGTGTTTGAATGACGACCACAAATTCAAGATTACAACTAGATAATGAATAATACAATTGAGTGCAAGTGTAATCAAGAATAGCCTAGACCTCAAAATGTGAAAGTGAATAGCTAGGCAAATTACAACAAGAAATAAGACAATGTAAGAACAAGTGTATTCTTGAGTGTATCTTGTTGTGTTGTAGTTTTCTCTCATTTTTTGTTGCTTCAATTCTTCCTCTATTTATAGAAGATGTCTTGTACATGATAGGCTCCTCTTGGGGACATGAATTCTGTAAAAAATTGCAAGACAATTGAAGAAAAGAGTTGTTAGAAATCAATCCCACAATTTGGGAAAAGCTGTCTACTGCACAACGGTTAGAATTTTGCTGTCAAACTTCAGGGCGATCGATCGTGCACAAATAGACGTTTGAAAATGAGCAAACACATTTACACAGGGCGACCGGTCGACGGGGGGTCCGACTGGTCGACCCTATGTCCATGGTCGAGCGTAACCAAAAAACGAGTCCAGAAAGTTCTGTTTCAGAAAATGCTCCCAGGTACCGGTCACCCGCCGGTCGACCGCACCGGTCGACGCCCCGGTCGACCGGTCGACCACACCGGTCTACCACCCTGTTGACCGGTCAACCAACCTTTTTTTAGCAAATAGCTTATTCACTATTTTTCACAATTTTCAGGTACGGGATGCCCTATAGGGCGACCGATTGGCCTCAAAACAAAAGTATTGTCCAATTTTATATCGAAAATAAACTTCAAGAAATACTCCAAGAAATAGTAGAAATATTTTAGACCGATCGGGAGTATTAGGACAATATTTTAGAACCATTGTTTTGGTGTAAAAACACATTAACACAAAATCATCAAAAGTGTTGTCCAATTTATATCGAAAATAAACTTGTAGAAATACTCCGGAAAATATTAAAACCATTTTAAATCATTTAGGAGTATTTGGACAACCTTTAAAAACATTGTTTTGGTATAAAAACAAAATCATCAAAATCATGATAAAATCATTTATCAAACAGTTTCTTTCCTTTCTTGACAAGGAAACACGTCTTTGAAAAATACAGCATTCCTTGACTCAATAATTGTACCTTCTTGTACATCTGGAATTGTTGATTTGTGCACTAAAAATCGATATGCACTACTGTTATTTGCATATCAAATGAAAATGCAATCGATTGTTTTGGGCCCTATCTTGACTTGTTTTGGCTTAGGTATTTCTACTTTAGCCAAACACCCCACACTTTTAGGTATTTGTAGGAAGATTTCCGACCTTTCCATAACTCATGCGGAGTTTTATCTTTATTTTTGTGTGGTATTTTGTTAAGAATGTAGTTAGCCAAGAGAATTGCTTCCCCCCATAAATTCTGAGGTAAACCAGAATTTATCAATAAAGCATTCATCGTCTCTTTTAGAGTTCGATTTTTGCGTTCAACAATCTCGTTTGATTGTGGTGAATAAGGAGCTGTCGTTTGATGAATAATACCAGAATCTAAGCAAAATTCATCAAAAGGAGCTCCATATTCTCCACCTCTATCACTTCGAATTATCTTAATTCGTTTGCTAAGTTGATTTTCAACCTCATTCTTATAGCTTTCAAAAGCTTCTAACGTCTCATCTTTACTTCTTAAAAGATATACATAACAGTATTTTGTGCAATCATCGATAAAAGTAATAAAATACTTTTTCCCACCTCTAGTTTGCACAAACTTTAAATCACATATATCACTGTGAATTAATTCTAGAGGTTCTGTTTCTCTTTCCAAAGAGTGGAATGGTGTTTTGGCCATTTTTGCCTCAACACAGATTTCACACTTGTGATGTGAATCTATTTTAAAGTTAGGTAGTAATTCCAAGTTTACTAACCTTTTCAAAGTGTTAAAATTCACATGTCCTAATCTAACATGCCATAAATTTAAACACTCAAGCAAATAAGAAGAAGCATTAATTTTATTGCTTTCAAAGTTTCGGAGTACATTCATTACATTCATCTTGAACAGTCCATTATCTAAGTACCCCTTCCCTACGAACTGTCCATTTTTCATAAGTACAAACTTTTGAGCCTCAAATACTAATCTAAACCCTGCCTTGACCAACAACGATCCTGACACTAAGTTCTTCCGAATGTCTGGAACATGAAGGACATCAATTAGGGTCAGCTCCTTGCCCGAGGTCATCTTCAGCACCACCTTGCCGAGAACGACAATTTCAGATGTTGCATGATTCCCCATGTATAGCTTTCTTCCGTTGATAGGAGTATACGTTGAGAACATGTCTTTGTCGGAGCATATGTGGTGTGTAGCACATGTATCCACCCACCATTCTCTGGGGTTCTCCACCATGTAGCACTTGTTGCCTTCATACACAACAGCCGAGAGATCAAGCTCGGACATATCAATTGGTACTGATTTATCCTCGGTCACATGCACTTGGTTCCGATTAGCCTTTTTAGGAAGACGGCAATCTTTAGCCTTGTGATTCGGCTTTCCACAGTTGAAGCAGTTCCCTTTGAAATTTTTAGCCTTCCCCTGTTTCTGATTATTCCCCGGGTGCTTTCTCTTCTTGCTAGCATTGGGCTCCACCAAATTTGCCTTTGCCTCCATAGGAAGCTTGCCAAACTTAATCTCAGACTTGCGATTGTCTTCTTCAATTCGCAATTTGACAATTAAGTCTTAAAGCCCCATCTCCTTCCGCTTATGCTTTAGGTAATTTTTAAAATCCTTCCATAGAGGTGGTAGATTCTCGATAATAGCAGCTACTTGAAAGGATTCACTTACAACCATCCCTTCTGCAATTATATCGTGCAGAATGAGTTGGATTTTTTGAACCTGGCTGATCACCGTCTTGGTGTCAACCATCTTGAACTCGAGGAATTTGCCGACAACAAATTTCTTTGTGCCAGCATCTTCCGTCTTATACTTTTTCTCTAAAGAACTCCACAGCTCTTTAGCAGTTTTTACCGAACAATACACATTATACAATGTGTTGTCCAGTCCGTTGAGAATGTAGTTTCGACACAGGAAGTCGCTTTGACTCCAAGCATCGAACGCCATTCTCTTCTCCTTATCAGTCTCCTCTTCCCCCACAGTTGGGGCATCCTCCGTAAGGAAACGAGCAAGGTTCAGAGTCGTAAGATAGAACAACATTTTCTGTTGCCATCTTTTGAAGTCTGAACCCCCAAACTTATCGGGTTTCTCTCCCGGTGCTGGTGTTGGTGCTTGAACTGAAGATGTCGAAGCCATTTGATATACACGAAAATTTCGTCTTAAATTATTGGGAAAATTGGATGGTGTATACCGAATGGCTAAAGAAAATCGAGCAGAGTAACAGAAAGTCGAGACAAGAGTTGGACTCTTTGTCTTTAAGACGAAATTGCCCCGCTCACGGTGTTAACGGAAACTGGCAATCGCCTCCCAAGATACAACGACTTACGTCTTGCAATAGCAACACTACAAATCACAAGACACTTCAAACTTTTAGTGTTTTGAACTCTCAAGACTTTTTATGCTGAATGCTTTTAAGATTTCAAAATTCTGATGCCATGAAATGATTCTGGGGGTTAGTTTATATAGAGCTTCGGGTGCCTCTTCAGACTGGGTACAACCCCTGGTCCGGATCAGCATTGACCGTCAGATCGCGCCCTGTGGTTAAGAGTTGCGATCTGATGGTCCTGGTCGCATCTGCCTGAAGGAACACAATGTTTGGCATACACCCTCTGAACACTGGACAGACGCGTCTAGTCACGGTGCCCCATCGGCGAACAGATGCATCCAATCAGCACCACGTGTCGCCACTGGGGACGATTCTCGCCAAGTCATGCGACTGACCGAGCGCCGCCCGCCACATCACCGAGCCACTAGACTGAACCCTGGTTCGATTTTCCAAAACTTTAAGGCTCCTCGCGACGATGCGTATGTGCGAAGTGCAAAGTGCATCTCTAAACGCCCAATGCGACTATGTGCGACGTGCGCAGGCCCGGCTCTGGCTCGGACGGTGCTCCGCACCATCCTCGGTGCCTTTTGAGCTAGCCAAAGGCTAGTCAAAATTGACTTGGTCCACTAGGGTGCACCATAAGTAGTTTCACTTGATTACTCCTTATTAGTGGTGCAGCTCTTTATTAACCAGTCAAACATTTACTATGTTTCCTATGTGGAATGTGGCTTTCCATATTCCCACCCTTTTATAGTCCATATATAAAATTATTTTAAGTGGTCAACTTTATGCATTTATTTCTCATTCACCCAATATTGGTTTTGAGAAATTCAAAATGCTAAACTCATCTACCCGCGGCGTAGATCACGTTTATCTCATTTATTTCATATATCAAATAAATGAACCCACTTAAATAATTGGTCAAAATCGGGCCAAAACCCAATTTATCAAACCAATTCCAACAAATTCTTTTTGCCAAAATTCAGCAAAATATTAGAGGTGACAAGGGTCATGGGGTTGTGCTCATCTCTGATCTTGGATTATGTTCAAAATACCTCGAAAATTAAGTAAAATATAAGACAACTATATTTTAAGAAAAATTGTAACATCGTGTTAGATTCGTGTTAAATGTGTTCGTGTTAGATTCGTGTTAAATGTGTTCGTGTTCGTATTCGATTGTGGGCTTCTTTGAGTAACTCCAGGTTGAATTCATGTCGTGTTATCGTGTTGTGTCAGAGATTGTCATCCCTCCATAATAAACCCTCCATCCCAAATATATATAGTTCAATTTGATTTTTCACACATATTAAGAAAAGCATTGGAAACTACAAATATGATAAATATTCACTTGGTTTACTCTTATGTAATGAAAAATGTAAATTATAAAATGCATATTAAATATGATTATGGCAGTAAAAGAATGAAAAAATACTATTAAATATGAAAAGCGAACTATATATTTGGGACATCCCAAAAAAAATATAGTGGACTATATATTTGGGACAGATGGAGTATATGGTGTTATATATAACGGTCAAACTCATGTTGTACTCTGACAGAGCTGGTCCTCCTATGAGAGTGAGGCGATCGCCTCGGGCACTCGGGCAAAATTTGGCCAACCTATTCCATGACTATTACCAAAAAAAACAATATGTTGATTTATCTATTTTGTATTCTCGTTATACACATATACCAAACTAAAATAAAATAAATTCATATGAAAACACAAAATACATATGAACTAAAAATTATATTTATTAGAGTTATTCCACAATTATTCTAGCAAATCATTTTTTTCACCAATAAATTTTATCTTTGTACTGGGAAACTTCGTGCACTTTTAGTGATCAAATTTTTATTGATATACTTTTACTTTGAAGCCAACATCTTATATAATGTTTTCATCACCATCCACTTGAATAAATGACAACGAAAGAAAATGCACTAATTAAAAGTCAAGCATGTAAAAATATCGATATTTTGTTGTATTTGTCCACTTATAAAAAAAAATTCTTTGTTGGCTTCTATAATTGTGGTTTTGTCGCCCTATATGAACTTCTTTGTTGGTATTGTCTACACCTAACGGTGAGAATTGTACTATACCCAAAATGAATTTAATCCATAATTTTGCATTATTATCGTTGTTTAGTTTGAAACACCCAACATATTAGATATGTATATGTAATGATTTTTCAAATACATACATATATTTTGCTTGGGCCAAATGATGTTAAAATACCTCAAGTACTAATTAATAATGCCTGTACAAGCACTTGTCTATGCTATTTTAAACATCTACAAAAGTACATTATATCCTATTTGAGTCAGAGACTTGATTGGAAAAATATACAATTAAAGTATGAAAATAGGGTTCTTTTTATAATTCCCATAATAAAAGAGATGTAAACTGCCCTATCAAAAAGGTCAAAAGAGAGGGCCAAAAAGAGTTGGTGTGTACATGAAAAAGTGTGATATAGAATGGTAGGGATTAGTAACTTTTTAATTATTGCAGGAAAATACAATTTTTATATTGGAAATTCTGCAGAGCTCCATAATATGTTGGAATTTGGATGTTGTTTAATACTCATTTCATCACAAGTTTTTTTTCCTTAAATCATATGATAAATAATAGCATTTCTATGGAAAAACAAATATGATACACTTAATAATAAAAACAATAAGGCAATGAGAAAACAACGGGTCAAGTTTTATCGTAATTTTAGGTCCATTAAAAGGTACACATGAGATTATACATTATTATGGGTGTATCTCACTATAAATCAAATCTTAAACACGACACATGTATATCAGTATTTCTTGTATGTAAACGTATGTTATGATGCACTCACGGTCAATGGCAGAGCCAAAAAAAAAATAATGGGGTGGACCAATATACGAAAGTGAGGTAGGCCAGATTAAAAAACTAAAATATTTTTTAAAAAAAATCCTTAGTAAATGTTTTTCTTAAAAAAAAAAGCTGGGCGCGAGGCCCTGCAGATTGGCCCCTCGCCTCCGCCTCTACTCATGGTGTGCACTATCGAATTAAGTAGTGCCACATTTACTCTTGTATAGACATAATAAAATGAAAATAATATTTGCACTTAAATTGTTTTCAAAAGATCCAAAATAAAAAAGGACAATAATTAGAAACTTAAACATAATAGCAAATCTTCTCGACTCAAAACTCAAGATGCATCCCCTCAAAAAAAAAAAAAAAAACTCAAGATGCATGAAGATTGATATCTTGACTAATCTAAATATTATCAAACATTAAAAATCTTCTCGAACATATGTAAACATCAATAAACACTTAGCATAACTTCAAATCTTCAATAATACAACTATAAAAAAAAAGAGCCCTCAAATGTTATATCCTATATGTGGTTTCAAATTTAAAAACAATTATTTACACTATAAAGAGCCATCGAATTTAAAATAATGCTTTCAGCCAGGCTTTTTCCTAGTGTTGTCAAAATGAGTCTGGCCCGATGGCCTAGTAAGGGTCGGGTTGGGCTTAATTTTAAGAGGCTGAAATAAGCCAGGTGTATTTGGCTCCACCCATTCGGCTCGGAACACCAAGTCAGCCCAATTAACCCTATATTTTATGTGTATTTAATGAGTTGGGCTGGATTGGACTCCAAAAATATCGTCTCGATGACTATTTTGGCCTGGCCTTTTAATTTTACTCTTTGGCCCAGCAGGTTGGCACCATAGCTGATCCAACCCAACCAGTTTGACAGCTCTACTTTTTCCAATCCAAGCCATTACAATTGAATAAATTTCCCAATGAAATATGGCCAATTTGTAAAAGCATTCATGCGACACAAGGCGCCGCATCCACCCTAATTTATCCATCTCAAAAACTGGCTCGCAACCAATACTAACAGCTACTTCATAAAATAGCTCTGCCACCACTATCATCAGGTTGTACAATTTGCAGATCCCAAGAAATAAAATCTTCTTTGGTCCCATCAACACTTTTATTCTTTTGGAACATATTTTGATTATGAGGTCAAATAGTGCAATTCACTTACCAAATTAAGGTGGTACTTTGGCTGGACTCATTATTTTCAATAAAAAAGAAAAGTTGAAAGTTTGAATTCATTTATGGTAATAATTCGTAAATTTTACTTTTGAAGCATAGAGGAATTCTTTTTCCTTAGGGTATTTCATTATGTGTTTCTATTTATCAAATAATGTTATTTATATAAATGGATGTTATAATTATACACATAACATTCACATAGTGTATTAAAATATCATATGACATACAATAAGAATTTGATTTAGAGAATTAAGGCGACGGAGATCACCATTTTTAAACAGTAATTATGGTACAATGCAAAGTTTCCCAGAAGCTAATATGGGCTCTCTACCTTTCAATTTTCGTACCAAAAGAAAAAAAAAAGAAAAAGAAGGATATTTTTTGCATCAAAGGATTCATTTGCCTTGAAGGTTTGTTACATGAAGAAGCTTTTCTAAGTAACAAATGTTTTGTTTAGATCTAGTTATCCCCGGTTCATTTTAATTAGTGTAAAATTACTTCTATTGACATATTATTTGAAATATAAATCAATCACACTAGCCAAAATAAATCAATTTTGCAAAATAATTAAATGTCATTGTAAAGATATACTTGTCAAATCAATTATACTTTAGAGTTTAGAGTGATCTTGACTTTTTCATAAAAGTTGTCTTAAGTTAGTTATTTAGTAAATCTTACAAATTTTACTACTCATTAACAGATCTAAATCAAACATGAAGAAACTACAACTAAAATATAAAAATGCCCATATAAAACCAGACTTCATTTAAAACAGTCTGAATTAAGGAACATAATTAATTACTAGAGGTTTCTTCAGTTACTTATTTTTGGTCAAAAATTTTCACTAAAAATTATTAACGAGGATCCGCAAGCCAATGATTGAGACATGATAGGATATGATTTTTTTTTAATTTTTATAGGGACATGATAGGATCATACGAGAGGATTGATCGCACGATAAAAGTGAAAATGGTTGGATTTCAATTGAGTGGTGACAGATTAGCCACAATTATCGAGGCACAGGATTTGATCTTTGCAAGTTTCACTACTTGTCACTGCAAATATTGTCAAGGGGGCAATATCTCACTTTTTGTATTCTTGGAAACTCAAAGGTATTATTAATTATGGTCCAAGACCAAAAATACGATAATTATTTCAGGTTCGAATTACACTGGATCAAGATATAATAAATTGGATCAGGTTATGGGTAATTACGATTTCTTTTCACTAAAAATAGTTTTTGTTTCCTTTCATCAAAATGCATGATCAATACGCAAAAGGGATTCCTTCAGAATATTTAGAAAATATTTCTTTTTTAACTATTGGTTTGTTCAAGCGTTAGACGCCCCTAGGCCGAACTAATTTTACCTAAATCGGTGAAAAAATTGTTTCGAGCAAAAATCAGCCTAAGCTCCCGCTTAGGTGCCTACGTAAGCGGCCAAAAAATCGGACCTAGGCGGGTTAGGCAGCTAAAAATCGGTCAAAATTAAAAAAACAAATAAAAAGAATTCCTAGGCGGCCCAAGTGCCCGACTAGCACTTAGTGATTTCTGTAACCTCGGTCCAAATGCATACCATTTATATTATTATAAAGAGAGGGAAAAAATTACGAAGTAGAAATGGAAGAAAAAAAAAAAGAAGAGAAAAGAAAAGGGTTAAATGGGTTCCCTTTACGTGCTCAACAGATTGCAGCGTTCCTAATGGGATTTCGTCTTTATTGTGTTTCCATGTGCTGACATATATGAAACGTTTTCAGTTGGGTCATTATCATAGACTTTTTATAGTGCTAGTCAACTGGCCCAACCTTTGAAAGCTGACCATTTCTTAGGGCCGTGGGCCGCAAAATAAGCTGCAAATATATACAGCTTGTGGCCACCAAAAGATTGCAACTGGAAAAAAACTGCTCTATATACTTGATTTATAAGGTGGGGAAAGCATAATACTTAACAGTGTCCACACTGCAATATTATATTAGATAAAATGATTGGTTTTTAGCGACGACGACGTAAATTTGTTTTGGGGCGAAATCCGGGCGGCCTTAGGGGCAGATGATGATCGCCAAGACAAGAGGCCCCCGGCGAGGACCCAAGTTTTTTTTTATATATGTTTATATACAATCAATGGTGGAGATAGGGGCCAACCCAGTTCCCCTCCTTTTTTTTTGAAAAAAAAAATTACTAGGTAAAATTTTTCAAAATTTTAGTTAATATTTATTTGTATTTTTTTAATTTTTTTATCTGGCCCACCCCAATTTCTTGTATCGGCCCACCCCATAATAATTCCTAGCTACGCCATTATATCGATACACGAAATTGGGGTGGGCCAGATAAAAAGACTATAAAATACACATAAACATTAACTAAATTTTTTTATAAAAAAATTACATTAATTTTTTTTAAAAAAATAGGGTGTCAGGGCCGAGTTGACCTCCCATTATCTCCGCGATTGTATATATTATTTATTGCTCTAGGTCCCTTGAAACCTTGGATCGGCTCTGACAAAATCAAATCTAATATAAATAAAAACAAAGCATACAAGCTTTTATAACAAAATTACGTGAAAATTGGGGGGAGGGGGGGCAAGATATGTTGGTTTATATTTATATATACTATATTAATTTATTAAATAATATATTATAGGGGTTCAATCGTAAGACGAGGGGGGGCGATTGCCACCACCAGCCCCCCCTGTGTCCTGGTTTTAGCAAAAACGAAATGTAGTTGACAATATTTGTATAATGGAAGCTAAAACTTGATTTGAGTTAAAAGTCTGTCTGGCTACCTATAAAAGGATTTATTTGTATGTAAAGTAGAATCAGAAATCCAAAACACTGACTTTGAATTCGCAGTTCAAAACACTAAAAGCTACTTCCAAAAATTAATAATCACTTTTTACATGTTTGCCAGACTGCCAACACCCCCTATATCATCTACTGCATAGCATTAATGACCGCCCCTTGCTATAAGTAAAAATTCAGTCAAATAAAATGCCATATAATATCACAAGAAAAATACCATATAATGTCAAAATAAAAGGCCTTTTCGCCTATTATTATTTACTCGGAAGAATTGATGCATAACTAAAGGGTTAGATGGTTCCGATTTTGCCCCTTGACTAATTGGCAGAGTCGTATACTATTGCAAAGTCAGAATATGTGAATAGGTTGATTGTGAAACCTTGGTACATATCTCTATCATGAAATATCCCAAAGACTAATGGTATTTGGTAGGATATATCTACAATGTCATAATTGTCCAACTTTAAGACAGCTGACGAATAGAAATACATCATATTCAATAAGAAAAAAGATCAATATCATGCAAATATGCACTAGCACATGATTCCTGCCCACCATCTAACAGTTGTGTGTGTAGTGTGAAAATTTGTACTAGACACTTGACTTTCAAGTGGAACATGCAATTCAAATACTAGACTACCATTACCAAATTCACAAAACTTTTTGTTCAACTTTAGGGCACATACTGTGCTTAAAACAACTAGACATCTAATATTAAGTTGCAAAAATGTACATCAACAGTGTAACAATATTCGACTGTCAACCGATGAACACTATATTTTGCCACAAATGTGCAACAAACAACTTGATACTGGATATTAAAAACGGTAATAAGACCAACATTGACTAATTGATGCAACACTTTTTTGCAAAGTCGCAAATTTTTGGACAAACCTTCCCATAAGTCAGGTAATAATCACTTCAATGCAACATTTACTGTACACAATTCAGTCCAATGCACAAAGATGCCCGGATGTCCAATGTCAATCAAAATTACATATCAGTAGTTTGAAGAGCGCAAAAGCATCAACTACCAAACAGTAAGTACCAGCTATGATGAATCTAGTTATGTATATGTCGGCTTTTTTGGTGTCTGCTGAAATATAGACAAGAATGATATGTACTCAGCAAAATAAATGTAGTATACCATATTACCATTTCAAGGATTATATTACATGTAAAGTCAACCTTTTTTTTTCTGATGTATACTCCCATATTCACCTCAATGTAGTTTTACAACCATAATGTCCAAAAAGTCGTAATATATTAATAACTTGGTTTTATGAAACATTATCTTTCTTAATCCAATGCCTTGCTTGTTTACCAGAATTTTGTGTCCTATGCTTCCTCATGTTAGAATTGTTGTGCTTCCTCGGGCCAGGCCTGTTGAAGGAACTTCCAAGATTGGTGTCAGATTTGGCTGTTGGGTCTTTGGTTCGTGACTCGCTGGATATCGTCCCAGATTCTGTCGAGGGTAAGGCAACTGACTGGGGAAGAAACATACCAGGCAATAAGACCTCATTTTTTTTGGGCTCGATCAAGCCACTATTTTCTTGCTGGAGTTTTAATATGGCCTCAAATTTTTGCCTCCTTATTTTCTCAGATTCTGAATGGAGGAGGTCTTCATCGATATCAATCCCATTGGACTCCTGAAGTCAACAAACATGCAATTAACTTCTCTTTACATGAAAAGATAATATAATTACATGAACCAGAATAAAAAGTAGACAAATTTGTAATGACGCACTAAATACATAGCCAGAGGAGGTCAAATTTGCTATAATAACCCAAAAAACTGAGTAATGTGTAATCCTCCAGATATCCAGAGAATGAGCAAGTCTCTTGTGAGACGGCCTCACGGATCTAAATCCGTGAGACGGACCTCCTAAGGACTCCGTCTTGAGAACATGAACCATGAAAATAAATTTAAAAATAATAATGACCCATGAAGAAACAAAAATAAACCCTAAAAACATGAACCATAAAGAATAAACCCGAAAAACAAAAATAAACCCAAAAAATTAAAATAAACCCTAAAAAAAACTAAAAATCCTAAAAACCCAAATCAATTAAAAATAAACCCAAGAAACAAAATAAACCCTAAAAAAACAAATATAAACCCTAAGAAAAATAAAATCTGAAAAAAAAACCTTTAAAACTTTGTGTAAGCGCTCCGTCTCACGGATCTAAATCCGTGAGACCGTCTCACGCAAGTTTTTGCCCCAGAGAATTACAGACCATTCACGCGGCTATAGAGACCATTATTTTCCAGAGAACCTGAATGGCATTTAAGACATCAATTTCCAGTCTTGTAAAGAATAACAAGACACATCGAACCTCTATATGGCAAAGTAAAAAAACGTCCAGGGGGATACCTGGATGCATGCGTGCCATGATAAAGAGTTGACAGAACCAAATTTTTATAGAGGATCAGACAAATGAAAGTTGCAACAACACAAGCGCGCAAACCTATGAACGGCGGGAAGTAGGATCTCATATGAGCTTTTAAACAAACAACTGATAGATAGATTGGAAGCCAGATAAACTTATATGCAAATATGGTTAGATAGAGAAAGAGAGAGTTGCACCCACCTTTCACGACACAATTCAAAAAAATAATTCACTGGACAGACGGCGCACCAGCTTGCTAACATTAAATTCCTATTGACTTAGACGTAAGCTTTCAACAAAATCCATAAATCCGTGTAAGAACATACCCACTTCAACAATCTCGTGCAGAATTAAGAAGACGTAAAGGACTTTCTAGAACTGGATTCTGTTCATATTAACCAGCTGAAATTTTCTAGCAGATATTCTAGTGTTTCACATGCCATTTACTGATTACTTAGTTACATGATTTCATTCAACAGCAGCTTCGAGATCCAATAACAACCTACGTTTTAGATATTAGAACTTGGACTGTTTCCCCCTTTGCTGACAGAAACCACACCATCCTTACGAACATAGAAACTCAGGTCATTGAAACATCTTGAACCTTAAAACCACCAGCTAAAAGAATTATGTTGTTCTTTTGATTGAAAAGGTAGCGAAAGGATCAGTAGCTCTCAAATATTCTTCGACCATATTCTTTGATTACTTGAACATGGTGGTTTAGTTATCAAATTCAAAAATTATGTTAAACTAGCTCTACGCCGCAAGAACTGTAGCGTAAAGATTGCTAAATACAACTTATTAACCACATTATAGCATATATATTCAGCAAGACACGAAATTATTAAATATATTATGATGTACAAAGACAACAAGGGTAGTTGCTTCACAATAGATAGTAGGTCATGAACAGAGAAATCATACCACTTGATCCACTAGTTCCTCGAGTTTCCTAGAGCACTACAAGAAAGTTGCAATCAACAGGATTTCCACAATACTCCCTCCCGAAAAAATACAAAACCCATACAATTTTTCTAGCAATTAGATTTTTAGAATCTCGTGGATTGGTGGCTCAGTAAATGCATTAAAAAGGCAGCAGCATCAGCAGCCCAATGGGCTTATGAACTTGTGCTCCATGCAGCAATTGATTTTGACATAGTAATCTCACAAAAATATGGATCCTTTTCGTTTATGGTTGACTTGTAGACTTGTTGAAGATGCTTGCTAGAGATAAAGTCATGCCCAAGTGGATAATTAATAACTAAGAAAAAATCCTGATTCCTATCTTCCTCTGATAGAGAGTGTAATTTTCTACTGAAGCATATGGTCTTAAAGACAGAGTAATTAAAACTCAATGCCACCGCTTTAGAAAGACAAAAAAATATAATAATTTGTATTAAGGTTCATTTGACATACCAAATGGTTACCAGTCCCAACCAAGTCAAGCACGTGTTCAATATCCTTGGCGAGAAAAACTTTACGACAGACAGGGCACTTCCCCATATTCTCTTCCATCGTTTTGCGCATGCCTATACATGAGAACAGTCGCGCATTAGAATTGAGATATAAAAACAAGTCAGGCAAGTTCAAATTATATAGAGAACAAAGGTAAGAAAACAAGAGGGTGCAAATTCATTGTGTTGGAGAATGGGACAAAAATGTCTCTATTGATACTTGAAAGGTGGGAGAAATATAATAACCATCCTTTCCCTACATTTCTTTGACTCTAGTTCCACTAACCTTGATTAGCCAATTGAAGCAACAGGGTGCATCAAATGACACCATATACAAGACCAAGGCTGCATATAAGAGTGGCGTGAATGACAAAACTCACAACATAACCTAGTAAGAGTAATTACCAAGAGAAGCAACCACAGTCCGGATCCAAAGGGGAGTCAACCTAAAAGCACAGAAGAGAAAGGTACCAATACCCCTCTCTAAGTAAAGGAGGATTCTTGGCCACTTGATAACTCCATCTAAAATACAATAGGGACATCCATTACAGGCTGCTCCTTTTGAGTCGACATGAAAGTAGGCATAAGAAGTAATAGGCTCATACCAAAATTAGCCATACAAGAAACTCAAATAATATCTTGTTATATGGCCTAAAAAGTGGATTTGGTGATGGAATCCATCTCTTTGAATGACAAAGAAAAAAGGAAAACGCTGGAGTAGCCAAGGAAAGTTGATAAAATAACTGAGTTGTGAAATATTTGGGCCATGGGGCTAGAGCTCCTAATACACTTGAATATTTAGTAACTGAAAAAAACATGGAATCCCCGGCATTCTTTTAATCAGCTCAAGGAGAATTTTTGTACTCTTCTCGATAACTGGATAAAGTGAGAGGAAAAACTTATGATACCAGACTCATCCTATGATATGGTTTTTTTAAAGGAATTCACACCTGAACAAACAAAGAGATATTAACTCATCTAACAATTATGCTTTTATCAGTATTAACATGTTTGGTATGTATTGAATTGCTTAAAGGTGTGAGTTATTTGGTCATCTAGAATTATTTTAGAAACCAAAGATTTTTTAAACCACAGGAATCGCAATAATAATCATACTCTAAAGTTAACAACAATGACAAAAGTGATGATAATATTACCAAGACAAGAATTAAATACAAATGATTGGGTTATAGCAATATTACAATTGTACAGTAATGATACCACCAGAAACAATTATAACCACCGCAAATAATTTGAAAAGAGAAAAAAGTGACTAGAATACTTCTGGGAACACAATAAATATACGATTAGAAATCTAAGATATTGCCAATGAAAAACTAAGACTCAAGCACACCTTGTTGGTGTTGCATACTCCTAGAAGAACTTGAAGACGATGAACTCTTAATCTCCTCTTCACTTTGCACCTGGGTCCAATTCCACCATCTGATGATGCAATCGCTTCAACATTTGAAAAAAATGAAATGGCAAATTAATAGGTTTCAAAGTCCCCTTTAAATGAGACGAAAGTATTAAGTATCTGAATTAAAGAGAGTAAATCTATTAAACGTACTTACCAATGAAAGCAATGGTAACAAGACATTAATTTCATAAAGGGCAATGACTTGCTACCAGCATCTTCATCTAGTAACTGATGTAAACATAATGGACAGTCTCCTTCGGGGTGGTTCATACTAGAGAGCCCCTCCACTGCTTCCTAACAGGTCATGAAGCTATTAACATCTTGAAATGGATCATTTTGATGAGAACACACCAAATGTAAAGTGAGCCTATGGATTGCATTTATGGGTAAGAAGTACAAGGTCAACAATGAAACTCAAACAAGGGCAAGGTCAATAGTAGCACTTCTTTATATGGACCAGGGAACATATCAAAATCAAGCCAGAACATATGGTAAAATATAATAAGTAGCACCAACACACTAAGAACAAACTAAGCAAATTGATCGAAATCACATTATTATTACCTCACAAAGTGCCACAAGCATTAAGCACGAGGCAAGTTCTAAAGCTTTGCCACGGATGCTAGCTAAAAGATGTTTCTGCCTCTGCTCACCAAGACCCTTTGAATCAATAACACTAATATCCGGTGGTGCTTCAGGGTACTGTCACAGAAAATCATTGACAATAATTATTTTGCTCTCATTTGTTGACAACTTATGTTTTAATGATACAGAATTGTCAAAAAAAATGCTCGACTAAAAGCAAAAGAAAAGAATTATAACCCAGCAGAACATCAGAGGAATGATGGGAACTTAATAAGGGTAGAAAAAGGATAGTGAACTTCAGTAGAAGTCTCTTTGTCCCATAGCAAATAGCAACTCAAAGGCCAATCATTGTGTCAGCACAAAAAAAAAATTATTTTTGGATGAGTGGAAGTATGCTAGAGGCTACATGTGCGTGGGTAATGCATTGCATTAACTACCTGAGGACCAGCCCGCATTCCAATAGTTGCTTCCACAAACTGCAGAAAACAATCTTAGTATTAAAATCATAATAGCCTTTAATAAAAAGGAAATTATTTCAATGTTACCAACATCTGTAGATAACATAGAAAAAATATAGAAAAAAAAAAAAACACAACAAAAGAAAGAGCTGATGGCATTTAGCATGTACTACATTCAAGAACGAAAAAAGACGTAGTTCCATGCATTTGTGGTGCCTAATAGAAATAACAAATTAACAACTAAAAAGATTAAATCTTCCAATTGTTGTTGTGTGTTCCTCTAAATATAGATGTCCGTGTGCACCATGAATTAGCATCTGCACTGTCTTACGCTAAGAGGCAGAAGATTTGGATTATATCCTCTCCAGGAAAAATTGCAAGTGGAAGTTCTTATGTTATTAAAAGGGAACACACTTAACATGTCGTATTAAGGAGAGGCATACCATAGGGAAGAAAGAAACTTACACAATTTTCTTGATCGCAGATCATAGAACGTGAAGTCATCAAACCCCCAGTCCATCTTATTTGATACAAAATTCTCTCTCATGATTTTCTCAATACCAAAAAATTAATGACATCTCTTTTGTGAATTTCAGAATTAGAAAACATAGTCCCTTCTCATAAAACCATATATTCATACTCCACTGTAGCAAAGTTTACTAAAGACTAAAGAGAATACATTAGCTCTCACAAAGTTTTCCAGCAAAAGCAACCCACAAAAGACCCAGAATTATTTAAAGAAAAACACGCAAGCAGACCCAAGAAAGTAATCATCAAATCATCAAATCTTTAATAGCAATTCCATCATGAGAAGTGAAAAAAGAGGTAAACATCTTCAACTTTACCAATTTCCGAGACGAAAAAATCTTTTACCAAGAAAATTGCAATACCTGTTGAGAGGAGACATCGGCCGTTCGCGGCTTAAGGTGAACGTGGAGATGGGGAGGGTACGCTTCGATGACTTGGCAATCGTCGCTATACACCGCCTCGACTGCCTCCACCTCTGCCCTAACTTCTTCTTCGGCCATTTGCAGCGGCGAGGCGACGGCGGTATGGAATGTTGATTGGTTGGGCTTGCCGATTTCCTCAATTTTACAGAATCGCGCACTTGGTTTTATGGATCGGGTCAATTTAAAGGGCGGGTGTTATTCACACCCCCAAAACCTATTAATACACCCCCTCTCTTACGGGGTGTCCCCAATTATGAAATTTAATGGAAATTAGAATTTCATAACATTTTAGGTGTACTCAATTTGGATTTCTATAGAATCCATTAAATCTTGATATCATCAACTTGATTTTAATAAGATTTTAATAGATTCCACGAAAATACAGTATCCTCAAACATTTAATGAATTCCATGGATTTCTTTTATAAATAGACTAGTATTTTGCCCGTGCGATGCACGGGGTGGGATAGGTGTGTGGGATGTGTCGTTGGATGTAAATTGCATGCCTATAAAAATCATATTATCGATGAATATAAAAATATACAAAAATGGGTAAACATATAAAAATTGGTGGCTTTCATAAAAATATTTCTCTTAGACATATTTGAAGATGTAGCTTGTGATACTCCATGTCCGATTTTCTGGGAAAAAAAAAACTGATTGAATAAATTGTATAAAAAATGAATGTTGTAAAGAAATATAAATACATACTTCAAAATTATTGAATAGGTAAACATATAAAAGGAATGCATTTTTTCTTATATATGTCACCAAAAAAAGTATTAATTTAGCTAGAAAATTCAAAAATTATGAACAAATAGTTCACACTAATATCCTATTAATTTATCTTCTGAATATATTGATAAGTTTTACAAATTAAAATATAATATTTACAATAAGTCGGTATCTACTATTATATATTACACCAGTTTAATTGAAATAACATAGATTATTACTTAAATTTATAACTCGATATCATTTTAATTTCATTACATATAATATTGTTCTACCAAAAAATAACTATATATTATTTCTCAATCATTTCTCTTACTTTCAGTAAATGTTTAATATATTATATATATGGTTGCCAAAGTTTAAAAAATTGAAAAAAAAGAAATCTAATTTTTTTAGTAAAATGAAATATAGGATAATTATAATTAATGAAATTTAATTTCAAGACTAATTTAAAAACAATAAAATAAAGACAAATTATATTAAGAGCCCAAGCACCAATAAAAAAATTCTAACCCAATAAATATTAATCTTATATTTTGAAGCCCAGACCCACAATAGAAACTTTATTTTCTTAGTTTTCGTTTAGATATATGTTTCCCCCAATCAGAATTCATTTATACTGTGTGATATTTGCTTTTCGTATATTACTGTGTACTCTATCTCGCTGCAGTAATAGAAATCACAAAGACATCAGTCGATATTATATGTTATAAGTTCTTAATTATGGTAAAATAAAAATTAGACCTCCGAGTCGTGAAAAACACATTCCAAACTATTTGTATTCGTTCTATCAGTGTATGATGGTTTCTCGTAGAGACGAATTAGACGTAGCTTCATAGCCCATTGCTCATTATGATTTTGACATCTTAATGTCTTAGATATGAGAAAGCATTAATGCCATTTTTTAGATAAAGAAAGCAACGACAGAGGATTTTTTGAAATGAGATGAAATATGAATGCGAATTTTCACTGCAAGGAAAATTCATATTTATAGGTGTTTTGAAGAAGATTTAAGTATGGAAAGTATATATTATAATTATACACTCATATTGTAATTATATTTGATCAAGTTTTAATTTATATTATCTAAATGTGTACTGTGAACTATTTTGTATTGGATCCCAAAAGTTTTGGACTTTTTGGAATAGTTTCATATCAGGATATGAATTTTCGATTCACGTCAATAAAATAATTTTAATGTATGATTTTTTTCTTTTTTTTCCAGTCTAAATCAAAATCGTATCACAAATATTAATTACTTGTCAAAAATAAATATTTAGTTTGCAATTATAATTCAATTTTTATCAAAATCCGTAGTTAGTAGTGATTGATATTAACATAAATAATTGGATTGCAATCAATTATTATTCTTAATATTAATCCTACCATAATAATAAATATTTAATTCCAAAGTTAACATTTTTAGAAAATAAATTGTCATATTTAAATTTTGTATGTTAATTTTCTATGAATATCGACAATCATGAATTATGTCAACAAAAATCAGCAATAAAGAGTGTCAAATATTCCCATTTTGAAAACAATCTTCCATATTAATCAAAAATTAACAAAAAAAAGGACACCAAATTTTTTAGCAAGTCTCTTTAGGCGGGAAAACATATTTAGAAACAATTTTGCTTTTATATATATATAGATTTTGGTGGAATTTGGTGGAATTATAACTTATATTTATGAAGGACAAATTCCCACCTACCCCCCACGGAATTCAAATTCTATTTTTCCACTAATAATAATAATAATAATAATAATAATAATAATAATAATAATAATAATAATAATAATAATAATAATAATAATTGTCTATGGTAAAAATAATTAACATCTTTTTATCTCTTGTACCTATTCTCACGTATTGTCTTCTAATCTCAATATATTTTTTTTGTTTGACTTATTTGAATATTCACATTTCTTTTTATTTTTTTATGATCATGAAGTTATGCTGATAAATTCATAAAATATCATTAACCAACAAATTCCACTAAAATCTATTAAAATCTACATATTTTATAGAATAAAATAATATTAGAATCTGATGAAATCCATATTGGAATCCATAGAATTCTCTAAAAATCTATGAAATTCCATTGATTAAAAAATCCTTCAAATTCCATGTTGGGGACACCCTTCTTAATACACCTCCACCCACTTTTAAAAAATAAACTATTTACTTAATACACCCCGAATATTCCCAATTTACCCTTTTTCCAATTAAACATCAATTCTTTTTCCCCAAAATATAAACCCACACAACACATGTAACCAACACACATGACATTGATGCTATGAAGAGAAAAACAAGGGGAAAAAAACCCAAACAAAAAACACAACCAAAATAGGGAAAAAGAGAGAAAAACAAATTGGTCATAAGATATAAATATGTTCATTATCCATGCAAGTGTGCAGTTGGAGATAAACAGATTAACAAGGTGAATCATCATCAATATAGAAGACACGGAACAATTTTTTTTGGCATACCGTGTATAACCATTTTTAACCAATCAAGAATTGCTTTCATTTTAAATTTCAACAACAGTAAAAAAACACGTAGTTACATAACTTGTAATTTGTAACGACCCGAATTTTTATGCCTTAATAAGAATTTTATTGATCATGTTATTTGTTTATTTTATAGAATAATAATGGTTAATTAGAAATTTATAAATGATTCTACAACATAGTTAATTTGTTAAATTACGGATAATAAAATAGTCTTTTATTTTAGACTAAGGATTTATTTTATTTGGGTCTTATAACGAATAAATGACTTTTAATTAGTTGGAGTTTTAAATCAGGTCCATATTGTTAGTAAGTTAATTATAAGTCCATGTACTCTAAACCTAGCCCAATTAGGAGTAGGTTAAAACACATATACAAGTCACATTAAATACACATACAGAACACACAAAATACACGATAGTCAGAAGAAGAGGAAACGGCGCAGAAAAAGAAAAGAAGAAAGAAAGTGATTTTCCCAACGTGGTTAATTCGATAGAGGCCTAAGAAGAATTTGTTATCCATAAATTGAACAGACAAGTAATCTCTTTAGTCTCATATAGAATTAGAGTTTAAGTTATTGTTATTGATTTCTGTGTTGGATTGTCTATGGATTCATGATGTACCTGGGTTAATTAAATTAGATAATTTTCATGCGGAAATGTTCATCGATAGTATACACTCTCAAATTCGTACAGATCGGTGTATGCAGAATATTAAGCACGCACATTCGTATGTCAATCATTATTGTACCATGAATGTTATTGTGATAATGTGATTCCTATCAATTACTTTGAGAATTAAAAAGAAAACTGCATGTATGTGAATTGGTTTGTTGGTTACGTGTATGACCATCATTAGCTATGTTGTGTTTGTAAGTAGTTAGCACACATATAATTGCATGATTCACACACATAAGTTGATGTCTGTTGGTTCTTGTGTAGATTATATAAGATATTATGGGTTTCATTATTCTAATAAATTGGAGCGTACGTGTATGGTTTTGGAGTATCACAATCCTCTGTATTTTGATTAATTGAATATAGGGTTTTCTCCTAACTAATCGAATGTAGGATTTTTCTTTATTAATTGAACATAGGGTATTTCCCTAATTGATTAACGTGGAGTTTTCCCTTATTAGTTGAACATACAGTATTTCCCTAATTGATTTAACGTGGAATTTTTCCTAACTAACTGAATATAAGATTTTCCCCAATTAATGTTGAGTATCTTTAATGTGGGTTTATGCTCATTTCTGTATTTCGTCAATGTTTACTTTTAATATGTGTTGCTAATTAATGTGATTTAATTATTATTTTTATGCTCTTTAAGTTTATGTTTGTATTCAATTGAAGTTGCATCACTTAGGTTCATGCATCATGTTAATGTATTTCATAGCATTTCACGAGCATCCAAACATTAAGTAAAGTCAAGTCTTAAAGTTTAGTATAAAGTATAATGTTTTTCAAAGAAATGGGTGCACATTGTTCTATGATGCTGGAGTGAGTGGGAAATGGGCGCGGGGGACCGGCGTTCCGACCATGTAATGTTAATGTTCAAGGAAAAGGGCCTTCGGGCAAAACGAATGGAAATGGGCCTTCGGGCAAAACGAATGGAAATGGGCCTTCGGGCAAAATCACGGGTTCCAAAAAACAAGGCCCACTGCGACCCTGATTAGAACAATGTGTTACCAATTGAGCTCGCGTCCTAAGAATGTTTCAAGGTAACGGAAGACAAAGTTTTATGCGAAAGAAAGTTATGAAAGAAAGGTTTTTAAGCAAGGAAAATGTAAAGTCTTTTTAAGTTATAAAAGTTAAAGATATTGCATTAGGCATGCATTCATGCATGAGGTTACTTGTTGAGCTCCTTTAGCTCATTCCACGTATGTTGAATATTTTTCAGATGAGATGCAGAATAGGAAGGAGATGGCCGGGCGCAGTGACTCGGGAAACCAATGTCAATGGAATTCTTTTATTTTCAAAGTTTTGACTTTTTTAGTTTATTAAATGTCGAATGTCATTTTATTTTTAGTACGAATATTTTTGGACAAGAATTTATTTCAGTTATTAGCCTTTAATTCCGCTGCAAAGTTTCAAACGAAGTAAGATTTTTATTATACTGTATTTTTAAGCATTCTTCGGAGTATATCTATTTTAATTGTTTATTTTCACATCAATATTCAAGCAAGCTAGAAAGGGCGCTACATAATTTGTTCCATTACCTTGTTCCGCAAATGACTAAGCATATATCATAAAATACATCAATTCCAAAAGTTTTTATCAAATTAAACTTGAATAAATTCACAATTTCCAGATATGAGTTTTTTTTATAAATAACGACTAGAAAGTACAAGAATAATACACAATTTGACCACCAGAAACTAGAACTACTATGATCAATCTAATACAAACACCAAAATGTTAGATTAATAAAGATAGAGAAGAAAATTCCACTTTTTCAAGAAATAGCCTTACCCAGAAATTGGTTGTTATGGGGGATAATTTGATCTGTGTTTGATATGAAAAAATCATTGGAAATTTATCGTTTCATGCTTTTAATTCACGGAAGAAATTTGTTTAAGATTTGTCAAATCGTTGTACAAGATTTCATCTTTTTATTTACAAAAAGGGAAAAGAAGAAGAATGTGTGTGAGGGTGGGGAAGAAAATTATACGTTTAAATAAATGGGTGTAGGTGTATTTTGAGATTTGGTGGGTGTAATTAGAAATTTGTAGGGTATTAACGGTATTTTAGTTTTTCAGTTGATGTCATTTTTTTAATTAAAGAGAGGAGGTGTATTTATAGGTTTTAGGGGTGTTAATAGCGCCACCCCAATTTAAATTTGCTTTCAGTAATTTTACTTATTTTTACAAATAATTATAATTATAATTAAATATGTATTCAAACTACAATATTTGGTATAACATTTTCTTCCTACTTCTATTTTTTTTAATTATTCTCTTATTAAATGAAAATTAAAATATATATATATTGTGTGTTAAAATTTAAAATATTTCACCCTAATTTGGTCTCCAAAAAATAGAAAAACACTATCAAATACCAGAATTATTTCATCATAATATACAATTTTCTCAGAATGATTCTCCAAAAACAGGAAAATACCGTCAAAAAAAAAAACAATCAACCAAGGTACTAAAAAGTAAAAGATTAAATATGCATGTCAGGACCTCACTATTTCGAAACATGTGGCGACCCTTCATTATCCCACACAAGGAGACTACACATTTATATGTGTAATTATTGTTTTTATACTTTTTCCATATAATACTAGTAAGGTGCACGCGCACGTGACCCATGTAATTTAATACATTAATTATATTAACATATTGTAATTGAATTATTAATATTGTTCATTTCATAAAATGTCATTCAAAAACAGTTATGTAAATATATGTTGGATAAGTGATGTATAACAATAAAAGTGATATTATATTACTAATAATATTTAGATGATTCGAAAATAAGAGCTATATCTAGTTAATGACTTAGTGATTTTACTTGCAATGGGAGTATTTTAAATTGAATATTAAAAATGAATATTTTTCAAAAATTTATCGAGTAATAGTAAATATTACTGGTATTTATAAATAATTGAATACTAATTTAACTACATATAATTTGTTATTTAGTTCATGGCCTTACACTTCTCGCATTGAACCCACTGGGTAGCATCTCATTACCCACTACATACAACATAAGAGGAAAAGTTAATGTGACTGTTGTTGTTCCTAGCTCCATTGTGACTAACAACGGTGATCACCTTGAGTTAAAAATAATATTTTTATTTTTTTAAATATATTTTATACATCTTTATGCAACACACTCATCTTTGAAATAAAATTTCTTAAATATAAAATGATTTATGTTGTTATATCTATATATATATATAATAATAACAAACCTGTTTCCAAATTTATTTTTCCGCTTTTTTGCACTTGCTAAAAATGGAATTAGATAATTTTTTAATGAAAACAAAAAAGAAATAGACATGTATGTACAACATCTTTGTAATTTATATCATTAATTTTGTTTATCTTAATTATGATATATATGTCTAATTAATATTAAATACTATATACCTGAATTTGGAAAGATTAAAAGAAAAATAGTTTGTTGACCGATAGTATTCTAATATATCATTAATTTTCTACATTTTAGTTTTAGTATGCACTAACAATATAATTTATATGTGATTAGTTTATATTAAATATTGTATTAATAATAAATCCAAAATATCTAAACAAAAATATGAAAAGGAATCTGCATTAGGGGATCTTCGTAATTGTAATATACAATTTTATCTCTTTTGTTTTCAGACTATAAATTTGATAAGATTTTATTCATAATATACGATGAAAAAAAGAATATAATGTTATTTTAAACTGGAAAAAAATATGTACGGAGTGTTACTAATATATAAATTAAGTATATTAATGAGTTATGTACGGCGGTATGGAATGTTGATTGGTTGGGCTTGCCGATTTCCTCAATTTTACAGAATCGCGCACTTGGTTTTATGGATCGGGTCAATTTAAAGGGCCGGTGCTATTCACACCCCCAAAACCTATTAATACACCCCCTCTCTTACGGGGTGTCCCCAATTATGAAATTTAATGGAAATTAGAATTTCATAACATTCTAGGTGTACTCAATTTAGATTTCTATGGAATCCATTAAATCTTGATATCCTCAACTTGATTTTAATAGGATTTTAATATATTCCACGAAAATACAGTATCCTCAAACATTTAATGAATTCCATGGATTTCTTTTATAAATGGACTAGTATTTTGCCCGTGCGATGCACGTGGTGGGATAGGTGCGTGGGATGTGTCGTTGGATGTAAATTGCATGCCTATAAAAATCATATTATCGATGAATATAAAAATGTACAAAAATGGGTAAACATATAAAAATTGGTGGCTTTCATAAAAATATTTCTCTTAGACATATTTGAAGATGTAGCTTGTGATACTCCATGTCCGATTTTCTGGAAAAAAAAACTGATTGAATAAATTGTATAAAAAATGAATGTTGTAAAGAAATATAAACACATACTTCAAAATTATTGAATAGGTAAACATATAAAAGGAATGCATTTTTTCTTATATATCTCACCAAAAAAAAGTATTAATTTAGCTAGAAAATTCAAAAATTATGAACAAATAGTTCACACTAATATCCTACTAATTTATCTTCTGAATATATTGATAAGTTTTACAAATTAAAATATAATATTTACAATAAGTCGGTATCTACTATTATATATTACACCAGTTTAATTAAAATAACATAGATTATTACTTAAATTTATAACTCGATATCATTTTAATTTCATTACATATAATATTGTTCTACCAAAAAATAACTATATATTATTTCTCAATCATTTCTCTTACTTTCAGTAAATGTTTAATATATTATATATATGGTTGCCATAGTTTAAAAAATTGAAAAAAGAAATCTAATTTTTTTGAGTAAAATGAAATATAAGATAATTATAATTAATGAAATTTAATTACAAGACTAAGTTAAAAACAATAAAATAAAGACAAATTATATTAAGAGCCCAAGGACCAATAAAAAAATTCCAACCCAATAAATATTAATCTTATATTTTGAAGCCCAGACCCACAATAGAAACTTTATTTTCTTAGTTTTCGTTTAGACATATGTTTCCCCCAATCAGAATTCATTTATACTGTGTGATATTTGCTTTTCGTATATTACTGTGTACTCTATCTCGCTGCAGTAATAGAAATCACAAAGACATCAGTCGATATTATATGTTATAAGTTCTTAATTATGGTAAAATAAAAATTAGATCTCCGAGTCGTGAAAAACACATTCCAAACTATTTGTATTCGTTCTATCAGTGTATGATGGTTTCTCGTAGAGACGAATTAGACGTAGCTTCATAGCCCATTGCTTATTATGATTTTGACATCTTAATGTCTTTGATATGAGAAAACATTGGTGCCATTTTTTTAGATAAAGAAAGCTATGACAGAGGATTTTTTGAAATGAGATGAAATATGAATGCGAATTTTCACTGCAAGGAAAACTCATATTTATAGGTGTTTTGAAGAAGATTTAAGTAGGGAAAGTATATATTATAATTATACACTCATATTGTAATTATATTTGATCATATTTTAATTTATATTATCTAAATGTGTACTGTGAACTATTTTGTATTGGATCCCAAAAGTTTTGGACTTTTTGGAATAGTTTCATATCAGGATATGAATTTTCGATTCACGTCAATAAAATAATTTTAATGTATGATTTTTTCTTTTTTTTTTCCAGTCTAAATCAAAATCGTATCACAAATATTAATTATTTGTCAAAAATAAATATTTAGTTTGCAATAATAATTCAATTTTTATCAAAATCCGTAATTAGTAGTGATTGATATTAACATAAATAATCGGATTGCAATCAATTATTATTTTTAATATTAATCCTACCATAATAACAAATATTTAATTCCAAAGTTAACATTTTTAGGAAATAAATTGTCATATTTAAATTTTGTATGTTAATTTTCTATGAATATCGACAATCATGAATTATGGCAACAAAAATCAGCAATAAAGAGTGTCAAATATTCCCATTTTGAAAACAATCTTCCATATTAATCAAAAATTAACAAAAAAAAAGGTCACCAAATTTTTTAGCAAGTCTCTTTAGGCGGGAAAACATATTTAGAAACAATTTTGCTTTTATATATATATAGATTTGGGTGGAATTTGGTGGAATTATAACTTATATTTATGAAGGACAAATTCCCACCTACCCCCCACGGAATTCAAATTCCATTTTTCCAATAATAATAACAATAATAATAATTGTCTATGGTAAAAATAATTAACATCTTTTTATCTCTTGTACCTATTCTCACGTATTGTCTTCTAATCTCAATATATTTTTTTTGTTTGACTTATTTGAATATTCACATTTCTTTTTATTTTTTTATGATCATGAAGTTATGCTGATAAATTCATAAAATATCATTAACCAACAAATTCCACTAAAATCTATTAAAATCTACATATTTCATAGAATAAAATTCTATTAGAATCTGATGAAATCCATAATGGAATCCATAGAATTTTCTAAAAATCTATGAAATTACATTGATTAAAAAATCCTTCAAATTCCATATTGGGGACACCCTCCTTAATACACCTCCACCCACTTTTAAAAAATAAACTATTTACTTAATACACCCCGAATATTCCCCAATTTACCCTTTTTCCAATTAAGCATCAATGCTTTTTCCCAAAACATAAACCACACAACACATGTAACCAACACACATGACATTGATGCTATGAAGAGAAGAACAAGGGAAAAAAACCCGAACAAAAAACACAACCAAAATAGGGAAGAAGAGAGAAAAACAAATTGGTCATAAGATATAAATATGTTCATTATCCATGCAAGTGTGCAGTTGGAGATAAACAGATTAACAAGGTGAATCATCATCAATATAGAAGACACGGAACAATTTTTTTGGCATACCGTGTATAACCATTTTTAACCAATCAAGAATTGCTTTCATTTAAATTTCAACAACAGTAAAAAAAACACGTAGTTACATAATTTGTAATTTGTTCCATTACCTTGTTCCGCAAATGATTAAGCACATATCATAAAATGCATCAATTCCAAAAGTTTTTATCAAATTAAACTTGAATAAATCCACAATTTCCAGATATGAGTTTCTTTTATAAATAATGACTAGAAAGTACAAGAATAATACACAATTTGACCACCAGAAACTAGAACTACCATGATCAATCTAATACAAACACCAAAATGTTAGATTAATAAAGATAGAGAAGAAAATTCCACTTTTTCAAGAAATAGCCTTACCCAGAAATTGGTTGTTATGGGGGATAATTTGATCTGTGTTTGATATGAAAAAATCATTGGAAATTTACTGTTTCATGCTTTTAATTCACGGAAGAAATTTGTTTAAGATTTGTCAAATCGTTGTACAAGATTTCATCTTTTTATTTACAAAAATGGAAAAGAAGAAGAATGTATGCGAGGGTGGGGAAGAAAATTATACGTTTAAATAAATGGGTGTAGGTGTATTTTGAGATTTGGTGGGTGTAATTAGAAATTTGTAGGGTATTAACGGTATTTTAGTTTTTTCAGTTGATGTCATTTTTTTAATTAAAGAGAGGAGGTGTATTGATAGGTTTTAGGGGTGTTAATATTGCTACCCCAATTTAAATTTGCTTTCAGTAATTTTACTTATTTTTACAAATAATTATAATTATAATTAAATATGTATTCAAACTACAGTATTTGGTATTACATTTTCTTCCTACTTCTATTTTTTTTAATTATTCTCTTATTAAATGAAAATGAAATTATATATATATTGTGTGTTAAAATTTAAAATATTTTCACCCTAATTTGTTCTCCAAAAAATAGAAAAACACTATCAAATACCAGAATTATTTCATCATAATATATGGATTTTCTCAGAATGATTCTCCAAAAACAGGAAAATACCGTCAAAAAAAAAAAAAAACAATCAACCAAGGTACTAAAAAGTAAAAGAGCAAATATGCATGTCAGGACCTCACTCTTTCGAAACATGTGGCGACCCTTCATTATCCCACACAAGGAGACTTCACATTTATATGTGTAATTATTATTTTTATACTTTTTCCATATAATACTAGTAAAGTGCACGCGCACGTGACCCATGTAATTTAATACATTAATTATATTAACATATTGTAATTGAATTATAAATATTGTAAATATATGTTGGATAAGTGATGTATAACAACAAAAGTGATATTATATTACTAACTATAATAATATTTAGATGATTCGAAAATAAGAGCTATATCTAGTTAATGACTTAGTGATTTTACTTGCAATGGGAGTATTTTAAATTGAATATTAAAAATTAATATTTTTTAAAAATTTATCGAGTAATAGTAAATATTACTGATATTTTATAAATAATTGAATACTAATTTAACTACATATAATTTGTTATTTAGTTCATGGCCTTACACTTCTCGCATTGAACCGACTGGGTAGCATCTCATTACCCGCTACATACAACATAATAGGATAAGTTAATGTGACTGTTGTTGTTCCTAGCTCCATTGTGACTAACAATGGTGATCACCTTGAGTTAAAAATAATATTTTTATTTTTTTAAATACATTTTATACATCTTTATGCAACACACTCATCTTTGAAATAAAATTGCTTAAATATAAAATAATTTATGTTGTTATATCTATATATATAATAACAAACCTGTTTCCAAATTTATTTTCCCGTTATTTTGTACTTGCTAAAAATGGAATTAGATAATTTTTTAATGAAAATAAAAAAGAAATAGACATGTTTGAACATCTTTGTAATTTATATCATTAATTTTGTTTATCTTAATTATGATATATATGTCTAATTAATATTAAATACTATATACCTGAATTTGGAAAGATTAAAAGAAAAATAGTTTGTTGACCGATAGTATTCTAATATATCATTACTTTTCTACATTTTAATTTTAGTATGCACTAACAATATAATTTATATGTGATTAGTTTATATTAAATATTGTATTAATAATAAATCCAAAATATCTAAACAAAAATATGAAAAGGAATCTGCATTAGTGGATCTTCGTAATTGTAATATACAATTTTATCTCTTTTATTTTCAGACTATAAATTTGATAAGATTTTATTCATAATATACGATGAAAAAAAGAATATAATGTTATTTTAAAATGGAAAAAAATATGTACGGAGTATTAGTAAATAATGTTATTTTGGTCTTCTTCATCATTTGGTGTGAATCGTTCTTGTTCTTCCAAGAAAATTATCTTCTTTAGACCTGTTGCCTTCTTTTATACACGTGTACTATGTAGGCTAGGATTAATACACTTGGCACATGGGGCTTATCATGTCGTACAATGGAAAAGAAAATAGATTATGTTAGGTAATATTCATATAGTTTAGTATTGCATATGACAACTTTATTATCCAACAAGCAGACTATGAATCATCATCTTGTCCATTTTCCATGATTATAAGTGTATATATAGACAAAATATCACTTTTACACTAAAAATATCATTTGTTATACTAAAAGTATCACAGTCTCACGGTCTCACATGAGACATGCTGATTAAATTTTGTAATCCCCGTCTCTAGTAATCCATGATTATCCTGTCCATTTTCCATTATCCATTATCCATGACTACATCATCATGTCTCTTAGTAATCCCCTACTAAACTTATCTAATTAGATTTAAAAATTTATCCTAATTTATGAAGTAAATGTTAGATATAATCCACATTGATCTATTTGTTTTATTAAATCAAGAAAGACAAAATAGATCATATTCAAAATGCAGAAAAGAATCGAAAATAAACCTTTAGCCATTGTTTGATTCTGGTATTATGAAAAGATTTGTAGATGGTTTTGGGACTTCTAAACTCTTTCTCTTTAAGTATAGATGGTGTAAACCATGAGAAATCCTTTTATAGACATTCATAACGGTTGGATTATTCTCTAGCCATTATAGTGATATATATTATCACTATTAATTGATGCAAATATAGTGGGTTGTATGTAAACTCAATATGAACCACATTAGGATGAAAACTTTTCAAGAGGTGGGGATAATTTGCAGGAATTAAAGCAAAGATTAAGGGTATGAAATCATGAAATTAACAAGGTAAGAAAATATCTTGAAATTAGGGATTGAAATCAGCCCAAAGGAAATTAAGAAATGATATGAAATCATTCCAAAAATAAGAAAACTTTACATTGTCCCACTTGGTCCATATAACCCATCATCTAACTTCAGGATAAACGAAATATATGAAATCATGGTGACATGTCCTCCAATAGTGAGTATTATCTTTCATGCATTACAATATATCAAGTTTCTCCACATTTGCCATAATTTAATGAATAAACCCTATGCTTATTCTGGGTCCAACAACAATGATATTCCTCAATGAATATGTGCACAAAACTAAATGAGGAAACATTAAGTAAAATTTCATTATAAATGTTTATACAATCACATTATGGAACCAAGTCCTATTCGTACTACATGATCCTTGAAATTCTTAGGTGGCATGCCGTTTGTCAAAGGATCAACAATCATCAACTCAGTGCTAATGTGTTCTATGACCACTTTCTTTTCCTTAACACGTATTTTTATGTCCAAGTATTTGATGTCGATGTGTTTACTTCGACTACCGTTTCTGTTATTCTTAGCCATAAAGACAACAACCAAATTGTCACTGTACAACTTTAATGGCTTAGAAATAGAATCTATAATTCTAAGCCCGGATATGAAATTCTTCAACCATGCACCATGCGAGGTAGCCTCAAAATAAGATACAAACTCAGCCTCCATAGTGGAAGTAGCAGTCAATGTCTGCTTCACACTTGTCCAAGATATAGACCAACAAGCATAAAAACATAACCAGATATTGATTTTCGTTAATCAACACAACCAACATAGTCTGCATCAGAGTAGTCAATCACCTCCAGCTCATCAGTTTGTCTATACACGAGCATGTAATCCTTTTCCCTTGAAGATATCTCATCATTTTCTTTGCAGATTTCCAGTGGTTAATACCTGGGTTACTCTGATATCTTCTTAATACTCCAACTACAAATGCAATGTTAGGTTTGGTACATGACTGTGCATACATTAGACTTCCAGCAGTGAAGCATAAGGAATATTTTTCATTTGATCCGTTCGGATCATTCCTTGGGCACTTGTCCAAATTGAACTTATCACCCTTTATAATGGGAGCTACACTCGGTGTACAATATTTCATTCAAATCTCTCTAAAACATTATTGATATAGGTTTCTTGAGACAAACCCAAAATGCCTCAAGATTTTTCTCGATGGGTCTTATGGCCAATGACATAAGATGCCTCACCCATTCATATCAAAGTTCTTTGAGAGAAATTATTTTACCTCATACAACAATCCCTTGTTATTGGTTGCAAGCAAAATATCATCCACATATAGTACAAGGAAACATATTTTACTCCCACTAATCTTATAGTATATACATTGATCCATAATGTTCTCTTCAAAACCAAATGAAGTGACTACCTTATGGAATTTCAAATACCACTGATGAGAAGTTTGTTTCAATCCACATATGGATTTCTTAAGCTTCCAAACTAGGTGTTTTCCATCACTAAAGGAGAATCTTTCGAGTTGTTTCATATAAACATTTTCCTCTAAATCCCCATTCAGGAATGCATTTTTCACATCCATTTGATGTAAATCCAAATCAAAGTGGGCCACCAATGCCATGATAATAATAAGAGAATCTTTCTTGGACACATGAGTATCTTTCATTTTTTTATTTTTTACCAATTTTTGGCCGATTTTTCCGCCTAGGCCCGATTTTTTGGCCGCCTAGGAGAGCGCCTAGCTCCGATTTGGTGTCGCCTAGTAGGGGTAACATCGGGTCGGGTTTTCGGTTTTTCGGATCGGGTACCCAATGTTGTCGGATAGCAAATTTAGGTACCCAAAACCGATTCGATAAGTTCGGGTACCCGACCGATCAGGTTTTGGGTACCTGCGTTTTGTTTTTGAATTATGTTGGGGTTTTAAAATTGCACTGTACTGGAAAACGTTTGTGCAAAAAATTGCACAATAGGGGTGTTTTAAAATTGGCCCTCTCCGTCTCTACTCTCTCCGTCTCTCGCAGTTGTCTGCCCGTAGGGGTGTTTTTCTTTTGCAGGTAAAGACTTAAGGAGTTAAGGTAGGGTCAAGTGGTCAACAAAGGTTGTTTAATTATTTTTTCTTTATGGATATTGGATAGAGATTAGAGACAGGCCGGTCAAGGCCCAAGGGTCAACAAAGGTATTTTTTCTTTTGCATTTTTGTTTTTAAAAAATGGGTACCCGTTTGGGTATATAGGTTCCTCTTAGAGTACCCGATCCCCGACCCGAGTTTTTTAAGTCAGGTATCGGGTTAACTGAAACTCAAAAATATCTCAAAATACCCAACCCGATTGGGTATTTTACGACGGTCGAGATGGGTACCCGAAAACCCGATCCCGAGAAAGGAGCACCCCAGATCAAGTTGATCTTTATGAAAAGTGGGAGCGATCTAATCGCCTCCGTGTTATATTCAAAAAGACCAAAGTATCTGTTGGGATTAGGGGTTCCATTGAGCAGTATGACAAAGTTCGACCATTGTTAAAGGCAATAGCTGATCAGTTTGTCACTTCTGATAAGGCGCTAGCAAGCACCCTGATTATGCAGTTCTCCTCCATAAAGTTTAATGGGATCGGAGGTGTGCATGAGCATATCATGCGCATGAGGGATGTATCGGCTCAGTCGAAGGCACTTGAAGTTGAGATGTCAGAAACCTTTATAGTTCATTTTATCCTTTACTCTTACCCCAAAAATATGGCCCCTTTAAGATCTCGTACAACACACATAAGGACACGTGGTCAATTAATGATTTGTTGACCATGTGTGTTCAAGAAGAGGGAAGGCTGGCTTTGGAAGAGGGTGAGAAAGTAAATCTGACAACTACAGGAAAGTACGAAAAAGATCATGCTAAACAAAACCATGAATCCTGCACAATTGTACATCAAGAAAGAGGCAAATTATTTCTGCAAAAAGAAATGACACTTGAAGATGGATTGCCTCAAGCTCAAAGCCTGGCTTGAAAAGAAAGGTACTCAACTTGCATTTTTTTTTTGTTTTGAATCCAATATGATTGAAGTTAATCATAACACATGGTGGATTGACTATGGTTCTTCAATCCATATTACGAACACCTTGCAGGGATTGCAAGGCCTACGGAAGCCAACGGGAAGTGAGTAGAGTATCTATTCTGGAAGTAAGATGCCATCACATGTGAAGGCTGTTGGAATGTGCAATTTGATTTTAAGTACTGGTGTCATTTTGTGTTTGGAAAGGATATTTTATGTTCTGGTTTTTCAAGAAATTTAATTTCGTTTCTAGACTTGTATCAGTTGTGTTTTGCTTTTAACTTTCCAGACTCTGGTTTTAGTTTATCTAATAAATCTGGTATTGTTGGATATGGTACTACGATTGATAATCTTTTTTGTCTTAATTTACAAAATGATGACTACTATACTGCTATGCACATTCATGAAGATATTGGTATTAAACGATGTGTCGTGAATAAAGAGTCCTCTATGTTATGGCACCGGAGATTAGGACACATCTCCATTTAGAGAATTAAGAGATTGGTAAATGAAGGAGTACTTAGTACTTTGGGTTTTTACTGATTTTGGAACTTATGTAAACTGTGTTAAAGGAAAGCATATTAACACATATAAGAAAGGTGCAAAGAAGGGTTCTAAAATATTGGAAATCATTCATTTGGATATATGTAGTCTTGACATGGACGTACATGGTCCAAAATACTTCATCTCTTTCATATATGACTACTTACGATATATGTATGTCTACTTACTTCGTTCCAAGGACGAAGCCTTGGAGGCCTTCAAAGTTTTTAAGGCCGAAGTAGAAAAACAATATGGAAGGCAAATAAAAATTGCGAGAACAGATAGAGGTGGAGAATACTATGGTAGATACACTGAGAACGGACAAATATGGTCCATTTGCGAAGTTTCTTCAAGAACATGGGATTGTTTCCCACTACACCATGTCTGGTTCTCCGGTCGAGAATGGTGTAGCGGGAAAGAAGAAACCGAACTTTAATGGATATGGTGAGAAATAGTGTTGTAAAAATTAAAGGCGGCGCGCTGGCGGCCCTAAGCCGATCCGATTTTACCTAAATCGGCCTAGGCGGTAGTGGTGGGCATTCTATTATACATGATTTAAGACTAAACATTAACATATCATGTTTTACCAATGTAAATCATGCTCTAAACTTATAAATCTAGTGACATAAAATTTGCATGTGGGCTAAAATTTTAACTCGATTAGATTCATTAATAATAGCCTTATGATAAAACTATCAAATTATGTTTTATTTCTTAATCCATGTAGGTAAATTAAGAAATATAATTTGATATTTTATCCTAATTAATCATATAAATATAATAAAATTCACGTGAGTAGATTTTATTGTATCACATACAATTAACTACAATTAATGTCATTATCACATTGTCCTAATTAACTAAAGATGTTTTGGCTATTTTTTAATTGATTGGAATGTATATGAACTGACCATTCAACATTATAATACATAATAATGCAAATAACTTCAATATGCATAATATCAATCATTTCAATTTTGCATGTATAACAGTAACAAAAGTATTACACATACAAATGATATATGTAAATATTATACAATTTCACAAGAAGGCCTAATTTCCGATTTCAATGTGCATAAATTATTTAACACCATACAATACATAAATTTGGAGATAAACAACAACAAACTAAGCCTTAATCTCACTACATGGGGTCGGCTATACGGATCATATCGCGCCATCATTTACGATCATAAGCCATATTTTCATTTGTTTCTAGGTATAACATGTCTTGTTTAATAGCTTCTTTCCAAGTCTTTTTAGGCCTACCTCAGCCTCTTTTGATTTGTGTGAGTGATTCTCTACCTTGTAAACGTCGCACATGTGCATCTAAAGGTCTCCTATAAACATTTCCAAACCATCTTAATCGTGTTTCTCTAATTTTCTCATCTATTGGTGCTACTCCCACTTTGTTTCTAATGTGTTCATTTCTTATTCTATCTAATCTAGTGTGTCCACACATCCATCTTAACATTCTCATCTCTGCTACCCTCATTTTATTGTTCGTTTCATATTTAGTCGCCCAATATTCTGCTTCATAAAGCATTGCGGGCCTTATGGTCGTTTTATAAAAATTTTCTTTCAATGTTAATGGTATTTTACAGTCACAAAGGATAGAAGATGCACTCATCCATTTATTCCAACCCGCCTGGATCCTATGTGTGACATCTTTATTGATTTCTCCGTTCTCTTCAATTATAGATCCTAAGTATTTAAACTCTTTGTTATACTCACTTCATGTCCATCAATTTTAACATTCGTCTCATTGTTCCTGTTGTTTTTACTAAAGTGGCATTCCATGTATTCTGTTTTATCCCTACTTATAGTAAAACCTTTTGATTCGAGTGCTTCTCTCCAAACTTCCAATTTTGCATTTACTCATTCCCTTGTTTCATCAATTAAAACTATATCGTCCGCAAATAGTATACATTCAGGGATGGATTTTTGTAAGTGTTTAGTGATTTCATCAATTATTATGATAAAAAGATAAGGGCTTAGAGTAGATCCCTGATGCAAACCTATAGTGTTTGGGAATTCACTAGATATTCATGTTGGTGTCCTGATACATGTTGTTATATCATCACACATATCTTTTATGGCATCTATGTAAGCTATTTTTATTCCTCTTTTTTTCAATACACGCCACATTATATGTAATGCCCACATTTTTCTTTAATGATTATATAATTTTATTAATCATAATTAATGTTGGTATATTTAACATTAATGATTCATCTAGTGTTATAACAGGTGAAGAACGTGGGATCGGTGTGCTCGGAAGTTCATGTCAAAAGAATTATGACGGTATATATGGAACATGAGTTATATATATATAATACTATGATGTGATGTGTGTATATATGAGAAATTACATATTATATTGACAATTATTATGCTAATTAAGAGTGATTAAATGAATTACTTTCATGCACTTCAAACTCATATGTAGTATATGGACTTGATGATATGGTGTTTTAGATGCAATTTTGTGAACGTTTTCCATTCTTACTTAAGGTGATTATTTGGAATTTATGAACATGGTATTTTAAGTACATGTCTTAAGTATCTATAGGAACAAGAATTACCTTATTTGAATATGTAATGTATGAGATATACTCAAAACACTCAAACATGCCAAAACTGAAAATCTGTAAAACTTGACAGCAACATGTGCAACTTTGCAAACGTATTTTTACCATAAAATAAGTTTCTTATTTGGGATTTTTGAACATGTTAATTTAGATACATGTCTTAGGTGTCTATAGGAACAAGAATCACCTTATTTGAATATGTAAATTATGAGATATGACCCAAACACTAATGCATGCCAAAACTGAAAAGCTGAAAAACTGCACAACAACATTTGCCACTTTGCCAACGTATTTACCCATTAAATAAGTTTCCTATCTGGTATTTTTAAACATGATAATGTAGATACATGTCTTAGGTGTCTATAGGAAGAAGAATTACCTTATTTGAATATGTAAAGTGAGAGTTATGGTCCAAATGCTAAAGCTTGCCAAACCAGAAAATTCTGTGACAGCTTACTATATCATGTTGGTGTGGTTGTTATGATTTGTATAAAGCAAGTAAAGTACCATGGTTGTTCCCTATTTGAACCACAAAAGTTAAGGTATATTCTCCATGATTAAATCACAATGAAGAAAGCAAGAAAAGTAAGGTCTTTATTTTATAAATTGGAACATGGCTAACAACTATCATGTGAAGATGTAGGGACTTATTTTTTTTAATACTTTAATAAATGAGACTTGTATCTAGTTATTTTGCTGAGAATACAAAGTTACATATATGAATAAGAGGTGTGTGGATCTGAAAAATTTAGAGAGCCAATAAGTTCCTTCATTCTAAATAGTTTCCTCAAAAATCTCTACATGAGACCTTTCAAAGAATCAAATCAAACTCTTCACCAAAGTGTGTTTTTACTTCTTCATACTATTTACCTTGAATTCAATGGTGCATAACATATATCTACACAAGAAGTAATCATACAAGTAGTTTCAACAAAGTTGCATCAAAGGATCTATTGAGTGAACCACTTTGCTTATACAAGATCTTGTAAGAAATAAGGTATGTATTTCCAAATTCGGATTTAATTGGTGAAATGTTATGATATGCAAATTATTGCTTCTTGAGTACATTTATATTTTAGAAATACTTAGCTAAATATCACATATGCTAGATTAAATTTCCAGATCCTTGTAGTTATTGATGATCTATTAACGAATTTTCTTTTACCATTGGACATTCATTCATGAATCTGAAAACTTGTATGATCTCAAACTTGTGAAGCATGTGTGGCATTTATATGATTTTATTTATAGCTAAATTTTGGATATGTCATTCCTATATAAATTATTAGTATCAAGTAATTTTATTGGAATTTTATCTATCCCGGTTTGGAGGATATGGAATTTATAATCTAATATGTTCACAGTGTATGAAATCTTGACAGTTTTTAGGATCCGTTTTGAATAATTATTTTGAACTATAAATGGATGATCATTTACTTTAGGAAACTTTTGGGACATGTATATATGTGTTAGGTATAATTCTGCAAAGTTTTAGATTTATACGATATCTAGGTTGTGAGTTAAAAATTGTTCTTTACAGTATGCCCAGACTAGAATATAAGATGCCTGTACAATTGTATTCATGTAGAAAATTTGAAAATCATGATTTTCACATCTATTTTATAAAGGAAATATTTGTGATACTCTATTAGGATGTTAAGTATCATATTACTAATTTTTACATGAATTTAATATTTATATTATCAGATTAATAATTTTAAGTATGTATAGGTCAGAATTTCCAGATTTAGAGCATTAGGCTTAATCATGTAATAATGAAGTTTTATGAACATTATTTAGACCATTTATGAAATCTTATATATATTTATAAATGAAATTTTAATGTCTATATTAATTGTATGTGTTTCTCATGAAAATATTTGACATGAACATTCCAAGAAGGCGAGCACACCGTGATCAAGACGTTCATCACCCTTAAGTAAAAGGTTTAGTAAGTAAATAAGTCAAGTAAGTACATTCTCACCTGCAACATGATATATATATATATATATATAAGTTTATGAAATGTTCTTTTTATAAAGTTATACTGATTTTAACATCTTATATTCAAGCATTCTCTATGAAAGGCATTTATGACATTCTTTACAAATTATTGATGAGCTTTCGTAAATGTATATATATGTATCATGTAATGTAAGCGTTACACACCCAATGATGATGTTTGTCCCGCTAGGTGGACTTGTTACGTTCGGTTTGGGATTAGCTATCCCTTTCCTTTCGTGACGGCGCGCTAATGATGTTAATGGTGTAACGCTTGGGCCCATAAAGATAAAATGAATATGCATGTTTTTATTTATGCATAGAAAGAGATGCAAAAGTTATTTACAATGATCATGCTCATATTTATGTTTTCATGATAAATGCTCATACTTTGAAAAATGTTTTTGTGAGAATTCAAATGTGCTTACTAAGCTTAATGCTTATAAAAGTTACATCATGTTGCAGATAAGAATATAATGAGGATGACTTAAGTTGAAGTACGTGAGGAGCGTATGTGCAACGATGTGGGATTGGAAACGGAATTACGCCGAGAAGACATTATATTTTATGATGTCAAATTATTAAACTTATTTTTAATTTTTATGCTTCCGCTATGTTTTCTTTTAAGATTCATTGAAAACTTCTTTTCAAATTGTATGTTTTTGCTATTTTCGAATTCAAACTCTTGGTTTGTGATATTTTCGGTTTTCTCATGATAATTTGTATTTTCATGATATAATGGTCGATTTTAATACACTGCGAGAAAAACAAAATCCTGTCTAATAGTGTATAATTTTTCTAAAAACTATTTCAAAGAAGTTTAATGTTAACGAGCCATGTAGCGTTCGTAAGGGGGCGTTATATTATATCCCGGTTGACTCTATCGTATGCCTTTTCAAGGTCAATAAAAACCATATGTAAATCTTGTTTTCTCTCGCTATATTGTTCAAATAATCGTCTAATTAAGTGTATAGCTTCAATTGTGGACCTTCCTGGCATGAAGCCAAATTGATTATCTAATATACTAGTTTCATTTCTTATTCTTGCTTCTATAACTCTTTCCCATAGTTTCATTGTATGACTTATTAATTTAATTCCCCTGTAATTTGCACAATTTGTATATCCCCTTTGTTTTTATATATAGGTATCAATATACTTTTTTCTCCATTCATTAGGCATTTTCTTAGTTTTTAGGATAACATTAAATAATTTTGTAAGCCATGCAATTCCAACTCCACCTAGACATTTCCATGTTTCAATTGGTGTATCATCTAAAGCCAACTTTGCCGTTTTCATTTGTTTAGTGCTTTTTCTATTTCATGAAGTTGAATTCTACGATAAAAGGTACGGTTTCTATTCAGTTTCAGATTGGCCTAGTTCCCCTAATGTGACTTCATTCCTCTTCGGTTCGTTAAAAAGATTATTAAAATACCTCTTCCATCGATCTTTTATGTCCTCGTCTTTCACTAAAATATTATCGTTCTCATCTTTTATGCATTTAATTTGGGTTAGATCTCTTGTTTGTTTTTCTCTAAGTTTTGCTATTTTATATATATCTTTCTATCCTTCCTTAGTATCTAGTTTTTTATAGAAATCTTCATATGCCTTGGTTTTTGCTTCATATATTGTTCTTCTTACTTCTTTTTTGGCGTCTTTATATCTTTTAAGATTTTCTTCGTTTTTACAGGAATATAATACTTTATAACTAGTTCGTTTTTCCTTTGCCTTCTCTTGGATTTCTTGATTCCACCACCATGACTCTTTATTCCATTTATTACCATTTGACACCCCTAATGTTTCTTTTGCAATCTTTTTCATTTGAGTAGTTACATAGTTCCATGTATCATCGGTTTTGTCTTCCACTTTCCAATCAATGGTTTCTACTAGAGATTTGACAAAACTCTCTCTTTTTTCTTTATTCTTTAAGTTCCACCACTTAATTCTCGGTATGTTAATTTTCTCTCTCTTTAAGTGTATGTTAATAAGTTTGATATCCAAAACTAGTAGTCTATGTTGGGTGGTGAGGCTTTCTCCAGGTATTACTTTGCAATCTTTACATATTTTTCTATCGTTTTTTGTGGTTAGGAAGTAGTCAATTTGTGATTTGTTAGGAACACTTTTAAATGTAATTAAATGTTCGTCTCTTTTTTTAAAGAAGGTATTACCTATAATAAAATTATAAGCAACTGCAAAGTCTAGGATGGTTCTACCGTCATTGTTACGCGAGTTAAAGCCATATCCTCCATGGTCCCTTTCATTATCTTCATTATGCCATTTAACCAAAATGAATTTGGCCTGCTTGTTTAAAAAAATGGCCAGTAATCAAACAACAAACGATTTATAGTTTTATTTCCCATGAACACACCTGTAAAATTCCAAAATTAAGGATAGAAACATTGCAAGAATCAAAACAAGGCAGAGCAAAACACACTTTGATACCAATTGTTAGATATAATCCATATTGATCTATTTGTTTTATTAAATCAAGAAAGACAAAATAGATCATATTCCAAATGCGGATAAGAATAAAAAACGAAGCTCCAGCCATTGTTTTGATTCTGGTATTAAGCAAAGATTTGTAGATGGTTTTGGGATTTCTAAACTCTTTCTCTTAAATATAGATGGTGTATATACTGAAGGTGATTTTAACAGATGAGCTTAGGGACCTAAACCATGAGAAATCCCTTTATAGGCATTGTAACCATCAATCAATGCCATGGATTGTTCTCTAACCATTATAGTGATATATATTATCACTATTAATTGATGCAATATAGTGTGTTGTATGTAGACTCAATATAGACCACATTAGGATGAAAACTTTTTAAGAGATGAGAATAATTTGCAGGAATTAAAGCAAAGATTAAGGGCATGAAATCATGGAATTAACAAGGTAAGAAAATGGCTTGAAATTAGGGATTGAAATCAGCTCAAAGGAAATTAAGAAATGATATGAAATCATTCCAAAAATAAGAAAAGTTTACCGTAAATATATAAGTATTGATTCTTTAAAGTTAACAAAGTGGGGATCAATTTATCAACTAAACATAGAGCATGACTAAATCAGGCAACAAATTAGTTCATTAAGCTATTAGAACTGATAAATGAACGATACCATTAAATAATGATCTGATATGTAATTTCTTCTATGCGTAGACTCCCTTTCAACACACCAAAAGAATAAATTAAATATCCTAGAAAGAGTGCATAAACTTGCACCGTCCAAATTCCATTTTGGTATTTCTTCTCGCCACACTTTTATTCTCCTTCCTCAATGGAGAACGATGGACTTCAACAAGAATTCCAGAAGAAACAATCCGAATGAGTCCATTTGGGAAACTATGTAAAAAATAAATGAGTCCGATGGTAATCCCCATCCTTTATTGAATCTCTTGGTATCCTCATCTCAATTCTTTCTTGTGTATCTTGGTAATTTCCTTCTAAACTCATCCAAATACAAATAAAAACTTATTTTTATATATGAATTACATTTTTTTCATTAAAACTAAAAGATTTAAGGAATGTTTTAGTCTAACAATATTTTGATAGAAACATTCGTCCTTTTAGAATAAACAAGATTTTTCATAAACAAAGATTTGATGAAAACTTAGAATATTTGTACGAAATATAATCAGGCTGGAAACATGAAAATTTCCTAAAGCATATGTTGTTCGTGAATATACAGATTCAAGCACAGAATATGATACTCACAGAAAAATGGATGAAATTTCATCTTAAATAACAAAGAAATCACACGTTGAATAAAAGTGTGGATAGGAATTTGTTGACAAGAAGAAATTTAATTGTAAATTAGCAGATTCAATTCGTAATATGTTATGTGATCTAAGAAAGAAGAAAAGTTAATATTTTATGCAACCGCATTACTGTATCTCATCAAACAATCATGACAAAGGGCACAAATTACATGAACAGATGCATTATCGTCAAAATAAAATAAACTTCAAAAGCACTCTTTATAACACCAATTTGCTTCACTTTTTTTCAGAGTACGAAAGTCCTACCCATTAAGTGTAGGATGTTGCATCCTAAGCAACATAAAAATGCAATCATAGATTATATTATTTGGCTATGTGTAATTACGACTTCCGTTAAATACAAGTTTGTATTAACTCATTCATATTCTTACAAAAATATTAGTCTCTCTAAGAGTGGTATAGATATAGGTAATAATAATAAATCAAATACATGAATATGTGGAGCTACATCTCCAAATATTTTTTCTTAAACAATTGACTTTTGAAATCATATATATTTATTTGGAATAAGCATGAGATCGAATCTTGTTGAGCTTGTTTCTCCTTGTATAGATTCTCTTGTATCTCTTTCCACTAGGGATCATAAGTCATTGTAATAAATAAATCCGGCTTTTAAATCTTTGTACAAATAATGTCCTACATATTTATGTAGGATAACAGTAAGGTCTGAGAAAACCTGCTAAAAAATTAAAGACATTCACATAGCATAGGCATGTGTGATTCAGTGATTCACAACAACAAAACTAATGATCAAACTACAAATATTCAGATTTCCATGTGTTTGTCTTTTATGAGTTCCATGCCTTCACTTCAGATAGGTTGGCTTTCAAACTTCAACCAATTCATAATCTTCAAATTCTAAATCCTAATTTACATGAGAATAAACTGAATATTTGAATTATACCACTTTTTTTCTAGCTTTTAAATTAGCCTTTTCATTAGCTTAAGATTTGAATTTTGTTAGGTCTATCAAATTATCAAATGTCTATCAAATTATCCATACAGAGCATAATTTTTAAGGATGGGTTGAAATCTTTTACACTAATCTTTGATTAGCCAAGCAACACACTTTAAACCAATGTCTTTGAAATTTATTCAAATGCCCTCAAACTCAACAATCCAAATGTAAAATGAAACTGCAAGTCCAGTTCAGTTTTCACATATCCATCAAAACAAACCAAATGCTATAAGAAAACTGAGTTTCAAGTAAATCACATATATAAATTTTTTGAGATATTCTCGATACAAACTGCGCGTAATAATCTAGAATATCATCAGTTAATTATCAAAAGTAGTTTCCACTACTACATCCATTTAGATGCAACATCATTGAAGCCTCAATCAAAAAGTTAATTATATTTGAACTCATCACAAAATAGGTTTCAAATGAACTTCCAGATTTCCAATAGAAACCATGATCAGCCACCAAAACAGAACATTTAATCTGGTTATTTAGGTTTTTCAATCTTCTCTAGCCAGGTTTCATTAACAGATTTGAGCAAGCAAAGATCTTTCCTTTTCCTCTCACACCAAAATATGTTTATTTTTTCTCTAACTCCTTTTTCCCAACCATAATTGTCTTTTAAATCAAGAATACAACAAAATTTAAATACTTGTATATTATCCAAATATACAACCATAAATAAATTGTTTTGTTGAGGTGCTTACAAACTTCAATCTTGAATCTGGTTACATCCGCAATTTACCATATTTACTCCATAAAAAATCTACGGTCGCAAATCTTGAATCTGGTTATCTTCTGTTGTGTTTGTTTTCTTTAGTCCAATGTTTTCTTCCTTTTTTTCCAGGATTAGATAAACTTTGAAGAAAAACCTACACCCGGACGATAAAAGTTCTCTTCCCTCAGGATTCTACAAAGCTAGAATTAAACAATTAAATAAATCTGTTTTTGGATTCTATAATAAATTAGGCAATCCCGCCATTATAATTATAATTAAATTAATGAACATAAGGGTATATAGGCCTCTCTATATTTTAACAAAAAATTTCATCCTTTTATAAGAGTACTAGATAGTGGATAAATAATCTAAAAGGTAAAAATAATCTAAACAATCTATCAATATAATATAAATAAATTTGATTTTTTTAGTATTTTTAATTAGTATTTTGGATCTCCTACAATAACACAAACAAATTTGCGACCCATAAATTTGTATTTTGACAAATCTCATGTAACATACGAATGTTGTTCTTGTCACGCCCCAAACGGGACGCGACGACGATCCACAACTTAAATACAAATAACCAAACAGTCTAGACGAATATCATCGAGAACCCAATGAAACAGAGTCAATAGCAGCGGAATAAAGAACAAGTACAAATTACAACTTACAGTCCGCAATATCCATAATCCAAATTACATCCCCGATACGCCCTTCAGTTACAAACCGGAATAAAAGAAATACAAGAGTCCAACAATAACCACAAGAAAAACGTCCACCAACAACAACAAGAAGTAGTAAGTCCAACAAGCGGAGTACAAGGGCTCAATCCGTAGTCGGTTCAGCATCTTCAACGAATTCCTCATCTAAAGGTTAGAAAACATGTGGGGATAAGATAGAAATCTCAGTGGATGGGGTGATCGTGTGCAAGTGTGGCGATATATAGTTAATGCGAGAAAACAGTTATATGAAAACACGTGAGTATGATGCATGAATTCACACACGATCCACAAGCGTCGTGATAAATATATTTAAGTAATATACTTATACGATTTGAGAAAACGATTCGTGGTCACACAGCACTATGTGATTGATCAAGACGGTAGGATTGCGTGCACGGAAATATAACGCCAATCCCATGCAAGGCAAATAATGGTTGCGTACTGGTTTGTAGCGCCAACCAATGCAAAACAAGTAGCGGTTTGCGCACGGATTTGTAGCGCCAACCAAAGCGGGTCCGATAACTCCGGAATCGTGTGGATCATCAAATGGCGATTCCTTCGTTCTTCCTTGTAACTCCCCAGGCGGGATGGTCCAAGACCGGTCACCTTATCGCTCCATAGGCAAAGACAAAATCCACAAGTGGAGCTTGCAAGGCTCTGATCTGTCATAATCATGATTATACCTCAAATCTACGACCCGCTTCCCCTTGGACACTCCGTCCCTCGGTTGCGGGATTAGGGCGATGGGGCCGAAAGAGTGGAATAGTAAATTTGCCCTGGTTCCATCCCCGACGTATCCATTCCGATCGTGAGCTCGACACACCAAGTTGACTCGGGCATGAAAGTAAATACAAGTACTGCGATCAACTGGCATTCGAGTATTATTGATTCAGGGAAGCAGTTCAGAAATTTTTTTGAAAATTCACGAGTAGCAATATGGCGTTGGTGGAGTTATTTGGATGAAGATGATTATTGGAAGGATAAGCAATCTTCGATATCTTGAAAGATTAGGTGGAACATAAGTCCGTCATAGATTCAAACCGCAAGACGAGGAAGTCGCCCGCGATCGGGTATTAATCGGTCGAATCGGTCCGATAGGTCAAGGGTTTTTGAGAAAATAAAATACTTCAATTAAATCTCCGAGTCAGAGGGTCCAGGGCTATTTTAGGAAAATGAAAAATAATTTGAGTTAGGTCCTTTATAAAAGAAAAATTATAATTTAGCCCCGTTTTGTAAAAACCAAAACTTTTGGGGTTAAAAATTGAATAAATAAATATCCCGACCTTGAAAAATTATGAGGTCAGTTCCTAAATTCTCCAAATTGTCCATAGATTCAGGTTTTTAAAGTTTTGAGGTCGAGGTTTTATAAAATCCTCACATTGGCCCCAAATTTGTAAGAATTGTCATTTCGGGCCCTTAGTTTAAAATAATCGGAACTCACAAACCGGAAGGGCTTTTAATGTGATTCCAGTTGGAAAATGTCTCTAAGGTTAGTAGGATATTGGGACAAAAGCAGTTTTTAAAATAAATAAGTGTAGGTCCTTTAACTTTTGAAAATCTCATTTTTGTCCCATTTTGAAATATTTGCCCTTAAGGCTTTTAGGGGTCCAATTGTTATGAAATTTGAACCTTGGGTCCAAAATATAATTAAGTTATAGTTAAGTTAGTATTTCCAGGTGCATGGGCTGCATAAGTCCTGGAAATTTCATTTGGGTTCTCAAGTTTAGTCTTTTACACTTTAGTCCCTCAATTTTAGGAAAATTACTTTCCAAGCCCTAAACACTTGGATTTTTGGAATGCATTTAAAATATTTCATTTCCAGTACCTTAAGAGTAAAAAATTCAAATTTTAAAATTAAGGTCTGGTACAGTTTCAAAATTTGCAAAGTAGCCATTAAACTTTCAAAATTTTACAATTTAGTCCTTGGGCTTTTAAAGGTTGATTTTATTTATCTTAAAACTTTATTAAAATGTCAAAAAGTCATTTTTGAACCTGAGTACAGTCCCAAAAATTGAAATTTACAGAGGGGTCCTTTAACTTTTATTTTCTTGCAATTTAGTCCACCAACTTTCCATTTTTGTATTTTTAAGTCTAAAATTGAAATTTAATCAATTATGCTCGACTTTTCCAGGTTATAAGTCATCCAAAACATGGATTTCAAAGATCATACACATGCATGTCACATACATACAAGAATTCATCAAATAGAACATTAAATTGTACATGCATGCACCTAAAATTCAATAAATAGCAATTTTGAGCAACTCTTGAGAATTTTCATGATTTGATACATAAAATTGACATGCAATACATAGATTATATATCTCAAGGGCTCATGTTCAAAATTCTACATGCATTTTAATAAAAACACCTAGAAGTTGGAAAGTATTTTTCCACCCACCTTAAAATTGGAAAATTATGAAATAAAAGGATAAATTTCACAACTTTGGATGAGGTCACTTAGGTCAGCCCATAAGTCAAGAAATATCAAAAATTTGGAGTTAGAAAAATGAGAGAAAAATTAAGGAGAAAAAGAAGGAGATAAGAAAATTGGAAAGACTACACTTTACCTTGTGTAGTAGGTGATTTGAAACTAGTTGAAGCTTCAAATTTGGAAATTTTGGTTCAACTCCAAAATCACCTATGGTCAGCCCCTATTTCTCAAAAATGAAAAGGGGTGTTAAAATTTGAAAAAAAATAGAAAGAAGAAGGAAAGTACACTAGAGTCCATTATCTTACCTTATAGTCTAAATCTTCAAAATTTCCTTCAAGTCTTGAAATCCTCTTCAAGGTGATGTCAAGCTCTAGTCTTCAAAGTCTTCTAAATGTACCTCCAAAATCCAAAATTAAACTTAAGTCAAGAAGTGAAAGGAGGTAGCTAGATGATATCAATATAAGATGAGGAACAAAATTCTTACCTTGTGGTATATGTTTCGAATTTTATGAGGTTAAGAGGGAAATTTCTTGTATTTTTGTTAAGTATGAAGAAGAAGAAGAAAGAAAGAAGGATGGGGGTTTCTAGAGAGAAGTTGGAGAAAAATTGCAAGATAGATAAGTGTTGGTGTAAAAATTGAACCAAGTCTTGCAATTTTTTTGGCCTAATGGCCGTGTAGTGTGTGAGAGGAGAGAGGAAAAAAAATTCAAGTCTTGTGTTTGTGTTACTTGCATGGGAGACAAGAATGTAGTCAAGGTATGGGTATAACAAGACTTGTATGGTGTTTGATGAAGGGATATTTTAATGGATTAATTAAATTTGAGCGGGAATATGTTGGGGATTTTAATTATATAAAATTGAGGTATAAGATGATGTGTATAATGTTTGAATTAATGGTATAATTATACACAAGATGACTAATATAAGGTGTAAGTGTACAAGAGTTGGATGATATTTCTACTCCAAAAATCTCATCATGGCCGTCCACTATAGGGGCAAATTGTAATCCCATATATTTTTTTTGTCCCAAATTTGATGATAATAGTTGAAATATATCAATCTCCAAAATAATTAGGGATTTCCTTGATCACTTATAAGTCTCATGATCACTTATACTAAATCAAATTCTTAATTCTATAAGGTAAAAGTCCCTAAAATAAATAGTCTCTTATAATTCTAAGGTGGCTAATAAATACAAAAATAGTAATAATGATCAATCAAGTGATCATAAATGCAAAATAGAATTAATAGATGATCATGATCACAAGTAATAAATAAAATGAAATAAAATACAAAATATATATTAATGATAATTACCCGTCAAAGTGACGCGGTAAAATAGTCGATCAAATACATAGACGACAATAAGAATCAATTATATGTTCGGAAAAATCGGGGCTTCACAGTTCTAGACCGAAAATAGAAGTTAACATTATTAGTATCTTTTTATTATTTTTTCAAATCTCATTTTAGAAAATCTTGAAAAAGAAACATCTCATGTAACTTTTTTGAGTACTAGTGAGTCTACTGTCAGACCGTCTCAGACTCTCATGTGTCTAAATCCGTGAGATGGAGCCCCAATACCCAAACTCAAAACTCAATAAAAAAATGGACTCTCTCTCTCTCTCTCTCTCTCTCTCTCTCTCTCTCTCTCTCTCTCTCTCTCTCTCTCTCTCTCTCTCTCTCTCTCTCTCTCTCTCTCTCTCTCTCAAAAAATTGGTCTACCACTGTGATTCATCGTCTTCATCTTTCTCTTCTTCACAAACTTCATCGAAGTAAGCCACTGTGATTCATCGTCTTCATCTTTCTCTTCTTCACAAACTTCATCCCCGTCTTACTTCTTCTTGTTCTTCAACATCTCATCAATGGGAAATTTGTACAACCAAGGTTATGGTGTAAACACATCAACGTTAAGAGGGTTATGAGCTTATAAGCTCTTTAAATTTATTTGGTAATTTTTTTAAAAGATCTTATAAGCTCTCAAAATAAGATGTTAGGAGCTCATAAAATAAGGAATCCCATCCATCTTTTTTTCAAAATAAGATTTTATTTCAATAACATCCTTTATTTTTTATTACAAAATTGTCATTACTAACATCTTAAAAGATCTACCATCTTATTTTATCCAAACACTTCAACTTATTTTTAAAATAAGTGTTAACATCTTATAAGTTCTAAAAACATCTTATAAAATGTATGCGCTTATAAGATCTTTTAAAAAAGCTTAGCCAAACACTCTCGAGATTTTTAAGCTTTTAAACTCCATTAATAGAGTTTTTAGACTTTGAAACTACATTAATGGATATTTTAAGTTTTGAGGTCTGAAATTTCACTCTTATGAAGCTTTGATTTTGCTATGAAAATGAAGGGAACAAAAAAAGAAAAAAAGAAGGAAAAGACGAGGGAAGAAAAAGAAGAAGAGAAAAATAAAAAATGAAAAAGATAGCCACAACAGAAAAGTATTAAATGTTGAACTAAAAAGTATTACATATTAAACTACAAAATATTACATGTTTAAGTGAAAAATAATTACACGTTGAACTAAAAAGTATTACTATTTTAAGTAAAAAATATTACATGTTTAAGTAAAAAAAGTATTGACGTTGAACTGAAAATTATTACTTATTTGCAGAAAGTGTACCAATTTGAAAAATTATTACTTATTTCTCAAAATCATGTCAGTTTTGTTACTTTAAAAACATATACTTTTCGAATTAAAAGTGATACTTTTCAAATTAAAAAGTGATATTTTCGAGAAAAAAAACTAATACATTGTAATTATTATCACCCATACTTGTTACCCTAATATAAACGAAAATGTCACTGCCTTTTTCTACTCAAAAAACTGCCATCACTAGGTTCAGGCATAGATCCACCTCGCAAAATGTGACCCACGGGGTCTTATATATGTTCTTAAAATATAACCCACAATAACTGATGAATTCGTTTCTATTATAAAATCAAGGGATAATTACAAAAACTAAACCTAAAGTTTAGCTAATTACAAAAAACTCCACCTATCTTTCAGTATTATAAATACCTCTTATAGTTTGCATTTACCTAACAAATACCCCCTTCCTAAAGATGCAACTTGTTATATAGAAACAAAATGTCAAAGGAGTACCTGTAATTTAACAGATAACTGTTTTTTTTCTTTTTTTAATTCGGCTAAACCTCAGTGGTACTTTTAATAACTATCCCTAAAATCAAACTAAATTTAACTTTTACGAACTCATTCCTACTATTAAATTGGACAACCTTAATTTTAAAACTTCATACGATAAATCCTCGCTACAAGATAATCTAAGTGTAAAATCAAACTAAGATACTGCAAAACTGTTTTCTACATAGGAAACCGTGACGAAACTCATTATACAGAATTTTGAAATTTCAAAGCTATTCCCTTTATAAATAGTAAATACAATCCAAAAAAGTATGACTCACAGGCCAAGGCAAACTGAGGCTAGAAATAATGCTACAGTTTATATATTTGGAGAAGCTGACTCCTATAACAATCACCAATATGTAAGGTTCTTCACAAAATTTTTGGATGTCAGTTCAACCAAACAATGTGCTAATTAACATTCTTCACAAAATTTACTTACATTTCTGACCTCTACAAAAACCAGTGTACTAAATGGGGCATTTTGTTGTGCTCACCTTTCTCTCCTTTCTGCCGTAGGGGTGCCAATATCCAATTCTATAAATTGAAACCGATTGGTTTTAAAAGCCTGGCAAAATTGAGAGGTCCGCTATCCCCTTTGGAAGATCCGATATTTTCCGTAAGAGTGCAAGCCTGTTCTTTCTGATTCTTTCGTCTTCCTGCAATCAGAACACGGAGAATATGATACAAGTTAACAAAACCTCGTCCCACGTATAGAGTTAAAACCTCGTCCACATATAGGGTTCGATTTAATCATATATAATGCATCTAAATGCAAAGAAAATTCATAAAATCAACCAAGAAATAAAAAAACTTCTCCAACCATCAAATCAAACAAGGAGAATGATTAATGCGATTACAAGTTCATTTGCAAACTTATCTACTTATATTATCATGTAAGTTTTACTCTTTTCTTGAACTTAGTTCTTTAAAAACTATTTAATCATCCATATGTTATATTTAATTAAAATAAAATATTTTAAAGCACCTTGAAATATAGTTTAAACTTTAAAATTAATTAAAGTAGTAAATATAAAAAAGCAAAATGCATGCTTATTGCACGACTGACCAAGTGAAACAAGATCAATGGCAAGTTGATGCAATTTGGCATTTCTAGTGTATTTTCGGAAACATACCACCATAACAAAAACATGGTTGAAGAAATCTTCCAGTGGTTGTAATAGATGGATAGATGCTTCAACAAAATCATCAACTTCCATGTCTGTAAAAAGGACACAAGGGTAAGTAACAGTGAACCATGAACGGGCGGTAAAAATAAAAAAAATGAAATGGGCAAAATGAGTTCTGCTATGAATCAAACTAACAAAAACAAGTAATATCAGAGATGAAGGTACCAGGATGAATTTTACTCCTCAATGATGTAAAAGTGCTCCACAAAGCTCTCTCTTCTTCTGTTTCAAAAGCTGCCTCATCCACCTAACAAGATGTTTTTCACGTTTAGTAAAAATGAATAAACTGAACATCAGAATTGAAAGGAACCATGTGTAACAACAACAGTCTCCGATACATTTCATGACTGATGTGCATGGAAAATACTAAGAAGATTTATAGATAACAATGAAAATTGCAGATTGGAAAAGCAGATATCTCACCGGAGTACAAATTGTAGCTAAATTGTGACTCTAATAATGAGCAGATGTCTTTTTTTCTTTCTGTCCCCCATTTCTACATCATTATCACACACCCGAGCTTAACGGAGGGAAAAAAAAGAGGCCATAATTGTACTGTAATAATGAGCAGATGCCTTTGTTTGTCCCCCATTTCGATATCATTACCATACATCCGAGCTTACCAAAAAAAAAACATACAGCCAACAGGAACAGAGGGAGATCAGATAGTAAGAGACCATTTGTTTTCATTTCTACCTTTTACTATTTGAAAATGATAAAATACATTTGTTTTACTCATTTCATCAAAAATACCACTTATTTCTATTTTCAAACCAACTAATATTTAACATCTTTTCAGTTTTCACGCACCTACTATTCTCATTTTCAAACCTATTTACATATCACGTCTTTTCCTGCAGAAAACAACATAAAAGAAATATATTTTCATTTCTAAACTTTTATAGTTTACACAGAAACATATCTAGTCCAAACATACTCCCATTTTCACACAAAAACCTAGAGAAATACTCTCAACCCTGAAAATGCAGGAAACATGAAAATGAGTTTGAAAATGGAACCAAACGGGCTCTAAATTTCTAGTTCAAGCCAACATTGTTTTCCTATATTGATTGGAGAAAAAATCATTATTGCGATTTATAAGCATCTATCCCGCCTCTTCAGAGGAACAACCGTATATCTGGACTATTTTATGCCGTTCAGTATACACAAACTTAATGAAGGTGCCTGAAACCGAAAAGCTTCCGATCAAACCAAAAGCCAGGGGGATTAAAGATTACTGATATATTCTCTACATCAAACTAGACGACTATATCTTTTATGATTAGGTGACTATATCTTTCACAAGAACAATTTCTGTGCACACCACACATTTGGTGAAGCATAAGAAACTACATGCACAGCAAAAAAGCCTATATCATGCATAAAACGATATATTGACCTTAGAAAAGCTACCAGACTGATGGATTTTGACATCTAGCTGATAAATAAGATCCTTGCTTGCGCATTAACCAATTATTTTGAAGATTCCGCAAGCAATCACACTATACAAGATCCCCAACAAATAATCTAGTCTCAGACTAAAACTCAAAGAAGACAGCAGTCCGGCCACAAAAATCAAAATGTAAAACACGCATGGGTCAAATTATGAGCCACAAAAGGAAACATTGAAATTTTCAATTTGGCCCTAAAACAAAGTAAAAAGGATTTTCCAGCAAATTAAATAGGGTTTCTCGAGGTAAATGCATAACCAAGTTTTTCCAAAGTTAAAAAGGCACCTCCAAATCATCAGTGACATCCTTTCCACGAACAATTCTTGTTGGACGAGAATACGCCTCGATAATTTTGGGCAGCAGGTCACCTTTTGATAAGGCTTGCATCTACGACAAATAAAAAAAAAGTGATAATATGAAATTCAAAGATTATATGTCACACTTCTAGACAACAAAACTCTTGTCATGCTTATGCCATTACAGACTTGGAAAAGGAATCAACAGACAGTCATTGGTAGCTTTAATTTTCACACGACAGATTGAGACAACCGTTCTTGCTAAAGGCCGATGCACATCAAAAGAACAATATGAGTTCTACTACCAAGACTCACACATAAAACATTAAGTGTTGTATGGCAGCACATCTGTCCATCCAAATTCTTATTTGACTGGAATAGATCTCAATGAGGTCTGCTTGACTATAGCACAAACATCAAAACTCAAGTACATCGATATTTTAGAATCAAAGAAAATAATCTTTGAAAAAAGAATCAAAGAAAATAGAACTCTTTGAGGTTTAATTATCTTTGGAGAAAGGTGAAGGACACTGTCATAGATGTAAAAGAGAGAATAAAATATGTAGATAATCATTACCAGTACTATGATAGGTAACTGTTACATTTAAATGACTATACATAAGCCATTGGAGCAGCCATGATAACCAACCTTCCTCTCCAGCATAACATGTACTAGTTTAAGAACTTTACCTACGTTGATAAAACTTGGGTGCATAAAAACACAAAAGAAGAGTTCCATCACTTACTTTATGTGCAGACTTGGTAGCCAGACAAGGCCAATTTGAACGCTCTGCAAGAACAGAGCGAACAATTTCTGGACTTATTCCTTGGTCCATCTGTCAAATATGGGTTAAATTCATGAAAATCATCCAAGAATTTCGCAACTACAGAAAATGAAAATCTGAGAACTTGTTACAAGTTTACATACATAAAGCTCATTGAAAATATGTATGGAAGATCAACTAACCACCAGAGTGGACACTCAAATACAGATCAAGCTTTTTGTCTTAAGGTATTCAACTACCAGATAAAAACCATTCTCGACATTAACAGAAGGCAAATAACACAACAGGAAAGTGAAGTCTACAAAATTCAGAGCTACGAAATAATTTGAAATAATTCGTAAGCAATCTTGGAAGAAATCCTGAAGATGATGTCCAGCAAGAAAATATGTCAGTATAAAAAATTACTTTTTCATTACGATGCAGTATGACTCAGCAAAATTCTGTCTTATAAACCTGACTATTTTGTTACATTTTGTATTTAAAACCATGGCTAACTCGAGCTTCTCTGCTAAACAGGAGGTGTTTTTCTTTCACCAGATTACTGATGCCAGCTACGTGGTCAAAAGCTATTTTGACATAATTTATTTTCCATGAATTCAAAACATGGTCTTATATCCTGTAGGTAGAAAAATAATGACAAGAAAAACAAATCCTCACAGCAAAAGAATTTCCTGGATAAAGGAACAACATACCAGAAGTTGTTCAAGTCTCCTCGCTACAAATTGATGTGCCTAAAACAAGAGATGAAATTGTCATACTTGATTCACTTGAACAGAAGACAAGAAAAATCATCCAAAGAACTCTATGCATCACAAATTTGTTTTATTCATTTATTCACACACACATGTGCCTAAAACAAGAGATGAAATTGTCATACTTGATTCACTTGAACAGAAGACAAGAAAAATCATCCAAAGAACTCTATGCATCACAAATTTGTTTTATTCATTTATTCACACACACACACACACACACATATATATATATATGGGGCATAGTAGATGAGAATCCCATATGGGAAGGTAAAAGCCATATAATACACTAAAAATTCCATCAGGTGCAGCTTGTTGGCAATTTGCAACTATATTTATCAACTGTACAATGGCGCAAGGTAATATGTCGTGACATGATTCAGAATAGGAATAAAATATGAATCAGACTTCACTCGAGGAAACAAAAGGAAAATAAAGGCTATATTTCAGAAGTTTCTTGTGGCAATTGTATAAAAGCAAGCGATCAGCAATTGTTAGTTTTTTTCTTTTCTTTTTTTATAAATTTGAAAAGCAGAATAAAGTAAATCTTACATCATCTATTGTTTGTGATTCTACTTTTATGGGCTGAACTGCAGCAGCAAGTTCCAAAGCATGCCTTAGCTCCAAATTCCTATTGGTTTCTACTAACAGTTGCACCTACAACGCATGAAGCAAACATTATTTCTCTAGCCCCAGTATAAAATAAGATTTCTATGATTATATCGGTTATCACATACTAGACCGTATGAGATTCTTCGTAGACCAAAGGGATCATTAGTGGAGCTTGGTTGACAACCAGCAGCAAATAATCCGACAAGGCTTTCCAACCTGCAGAAAAGAAATTGGGGTAAAAAAGATAAAGAGAAAAATCTGGTCTGGCAGAAGAGTGAAACAGAAAGTAACACAAAAAAGACATACTCCGATCAAAATCCAATCCAGTTAGAATTATGTTACAGGGACTAGATTGCAGGTGTTGCACTCGATCATGGGTCAAATTTGCTAGGCTGTTAAAAATTGGGATGAATGGACACATAAAATTGCCTAAAATGCGGACACGGACACAAATATTCAGCCACGTGTCATACAAGATGAAGAAAAATAAGACTGAATAATCAAAATATTTTGGAAAATAACATGAAAGGGCCGAATAAAAAATTTGCAAAGTTAGGCAGAAAAAAGAAAAATAAGATTGATGGAAATAGTAGGCTTTCTAGGTTACAATTTTTTTATGCTGTTAAATTTTGGGGTGCATGGACACATAAAATTGCCTAAATGGCGTATTCAGGCACAAATACCAGCCACGTGTCACAGAAGATGTAGAAAAATAGGACTGAATAATTAAGGGGATAAAAAACATGTGCAAAGTTAGCCAGAAAGTAGAAGAATAAGATTGATGGAAATAGTAGGCCTTCTAGGTTACAATACGATTATGCAAGATCATTCATATATATGCAATTAAAATTTTTTTTAAAAAAAAAAAAAACGATGCTGATTTTTTAATGCTTGACCATTGTCCAAGCCCTGAAACTCTAGCAGAGTGACTATTTATATTTGCATTAAATATACCAAACAAGGCTGATTGTTGTACATAAAAACCCTAAAAAGGATCCCCGCCTCCACCTCCCCCTTAACCACCATACACACACACACACCCCCAAAATATAAATAAATAAGTTACACGTACCTATCACTTTTAAGGTTTGATCTCAAATAGATGAATTATAAAGGAAAGTAAACTAGCTTTCCTAGTTTCTATATCAAATCTATGATTTTAGGATGTAGTCCAAAGTTAGACGTTCTAAACATAGTCAAGATAATAAATTATAAACTTAAGTCATTAGTTTGAGTATAATAACTAAACAAAACACTTATAGAGCTCTTTCATAGTTACAATGTATTGATTGAGATGTTCAGAAACACTTACTAGAACTATAAAGAATTAGATGAATGAAAATGAATATTCTACTGTTTCAGATGAACTTGCGAAAAATTATTATTCCGTAAGGTACCAACTGTTCCATTTATATCTGTCTTTGTTTATGTTTACATTATCTTCATATTCATAGAAAACAGCAACTTTTATTAACTTATTAATTATTAAGTGGCTCTCCTATCCAGCTTAAGGTGTTAGAAAGGACGCTTGCTTTAATATTTAATACCTCTAACACAGCTCCTCACGTGCAGGCAGTATTCTTTTTCTGAAACCTAGCACGTGTAACTTTTTTCTTAGGAGGGTGGCAGTGAAATTCGAATCCAAGAACTATTGTCTGGCTCTGCTACAATATTGGATGACCAACTCATCTACAAGCTTATGGCTGCGTTTTTTTTTTTTTTATATACTTTTTCAAAGAATAACTATGCACCCCGACCTGTCCAAAAGTATCTGGCACCACCACTCTGTGTTGACAGCTGCATATGAGCTTAGTGTTAGGATTAGTGACATCAGCTTATTTAGGTTAAGTGTGTTCTTTGAACTGAGTCATCTGACTTTATTATCTTTTGTACATCAGTAGTCTTATGAAAACGTTTTCATGGGTGTAAGAAATTGCACCTACAACTCCTTGTATTCTTCTCTGTCCTCTAAACTCATCAGCCTGTATTCCAAAAAATTGCTGTCTGATAGTTGTCAATAAACCATAGATTTCATGGACTAACACATTAGATCAATCACTAATTTTGATCATCAGAACCATCATTATCTCCTTATCCTATTTGGTTCTTACTTCATCCCATTTGTCTCTCTTTACCAGAACTTAGCCAATAGGTGTCAAATTCAACACATCCTACACCCAAATCACTATCACATTGAATCAACACTGATAATACTCTGCCAAAATTTCGACAATGTAACATTGGGAGCAAGGAATGAACCATACCGCCCATGTTTTCTCTAGTACAATCATATTCATGATCAGATGAGAAAAAAGAAAAACGTAATTAGACTTAGATAAGGAATTCTTCACCAACAAAAGTATAAAGTTCCTGGAGCGAAGGTAGAAGAACAGGAAGCAAAGATATGGAAAAAATGGAGAAGTGAAATAGCAGATCTGGAAGGCCAAAATCTCGTGTTGCAGCCAAATAACATTTACTGACTTAGAAAACAAGATTTAAGAGAAAACTGAGCTCTTCATTAGAGACTCGCCTTTATCGTTGCTGTTTATGCATGAAAATATACTTGGACACAAGGTTATCCAGTAGAAAATAATATAGCCCAATATATCATGCCCAACCAAACGGACCCAAAGGTCACAAAGTTGCAATTTCAGCCAGAGGTCACTTAGATATAGCTAATTAAAACTATAATTCAGCTCAGAAACAGTCTAATTATGTATGGGGGCTACCATAGCAAGACTTTACAGTAAGGCCTCCCACCCCAATTCATATTTTACAGGAAACATGTTTCATTTAGTTTTTTGAATGAGCCAGCGTTATGATTTCAATTAATTAATGTGTGCCTTATCAAATTAGATTTTATTCCAATAATCCCATAAGATAAACGTCATATTCAATATTTTGACCACTGAGCATCCAGGATAAAGAGAAAAATATCTGATTAGATGACAGAATAACCTTTTGAAAGAATGGTTTCCAGCTTAACCAGAAATGGTGAGCATGTATCAAGTTTGCATATGTAAGCATGTGCAATTGAAACATTTTTTAGTTGCTTTGCCTCTTGGCACAACTTGCCCCTGTCAATTACCAGTTTGTCATTTCTGAAGTTGGACAAAGTGCAATATAAGAAACAAAAAAATATCTAAGTTTTATAGTTTAGATGCATGTGAGAGAGTGAGAGACTAACAAGGTAAACATAAAAGATCAATTTTAAAATGCGGAAGTTAATAGCAGTACCACACATCATAGTGGGATGTTCAACAGTACCACACATCATAGTGGGATGTTCAACCGACACCCCAAGGAGTCGTAAAACCAAAAAGAAAAAAGAGTGAATTGTGTTATTATACCTGTCAGTTATTGCCAAAACTGTTCCAGCATCAGTTTTTGGAAGTATGTCTCCCGAAAAACGTGGAAGTGTAATCTCAAATAGTGCCTCAGCAACCTGATATACAAAGAAATAATGCTTAGTAAAATACCGATATAACTAATTGTAGTTTGACAAGCGAAAAAATCACCTTATGGTAGGTTTTGGCAAACAATGTAAAAACCATGCATTTTACTTTCAGATAAAGAAGGGATGTCAAGCAGAAAGAAATCTTCCTTGAAAGGCTGAAAGGTAAAAAGAAAAGCTTCAACAACCAGGCATTTCATTCAGTCCCTTACACATCCAGTTGATGTAACTCTCTTTGGGCTTAAGACAAGATTTTAGTGAAGTAGCGCCAAACACAAAGCATGTCAATTTACAGAAGTCCAGCATGTGCATCAATCAGCAAATTGTGCCAGAAGGAGACAAGTTACAAAGCATGAAAGTTAATCTAAATTCAATCGACAGGGAAGCATCCCCACAATTCAAGGATCACTTCAAACATCAGAATTACTGTTATTAAGCTATAAAAAAGTGTGAGAATCATGATTCCCTAAACCATAACTGAGACATCACGAAGTCAAATTATCTGGCTGTGGTTAGCATTAGTGTCGGACACGTCTTTCCAAGATCAAAGTCTTAAAGGAGATTGAATAGCTGGGAGAAGATATAGAATCACCACAAAAAGGAATGCAATGACAGCAGAGAAATTAATAGAAAATTTCAATAAGTTTATTAAGACTTATTGAAGAGTGCATTATGCTTTCAACCTGCTCAGAGTAGCCGTCTCTCAGAGCATAGTGACAAGCCATTACCCCAGCAAGAGAGGTAAATTCGGTAACAACTGCAGATGAAAGATCTGACATGGCTAATGATGCAGCTTCCTGAATGACTTGAAGCGTATCTTCAGTCATTCCCAGCAACAATCCCACTTTAGTAACCAGACTTTGGACACGTATCATCTTGTCCAGCATCGTTCCCAGCTTTTCCTGTTTATTACTCATATCAGGACATGAAAATGCAGGAGACTTTAAAGATTATTCTTTAAGGACTTGCATGTATATTCAACATTTAAAAAGTGCTATCATATTATAAGTCATTTAATGATGCTAAAAATCGAAAAATCTTTGCACGACTAAAAAGTTAATGCTACCTCAGAAAATAAATAATATAACCTCATATAGCATTTGTTTTTGACATATCCTATATACTTATGATAATAAGACTTTCTCATTTCTCCAACCAAACCTTCTAAGTGTCACCACAAATACATTAAAATTATTAGAAACTTACATGGAAGAGGATCCCCTTCAATTGATTTCGAAATTCAGAAAATCTCTTACTTGTGTCCAACTCATAGAAGAACTTTGCATCCTCATATCGAGCTCTGCGACCATATTTATTTAGTCAATCCATAGCCCAAGTCATTGGAATATAATGGGGACTATTTATAGTTTCTAAGCTGATGAGTTTATCAGTAAAACAATTTGATGCAGTATATATCAAGATAAATGTGAAAAAACACAACCAATTCAACAGTACATATATGAGTTGTATATCAACCTGAGTACAGCCTCATTTCCTTTCCTCACAACCATTTCATTAATTGCTCCATTTGCAACCTGAACAAACAAATGAATTCACAAAACTATAATTACATGGTTACTAGTGATATCAAAAAAATTACGATTTTAATGGGCAAACAGTACGATAGCGTGTCTCACAGCAATAAAATATGGCAATAACTTTCCATCCTGATCGGTTACTGCAAAATACTTTTGATGCTTCTGCATAACCTGCACAATTTCATGAGAATGAGACACCTGGCAACATGAATGACCTTAAGAACAAGATCCCATGACCAATCATATACTTTCCAAGTTATTGTAGCAAGAAATTTGTTAGTGAAACCTAATATATGTGAGTGTAAAAATGGATAAGCTCATCAATTTTCTCAAGCAAAGGCAGGAAGGAAAGAACCTGCAAACAGAATAAAAGAAGATAATCTAGCTTTTTTGAATAGCAAATGACAAACCATTATTAGCAGATCTTTAGGAAGCTCGAGGAAGGTCTCACTGAATTTGCCAAGAACTGTATGAGGTGCTTCAACAAGATTTACCACCTAAACATCAAGGAATATGTATTAAAATTGTTCTCAATGATGAAGAAGAAAGCACAAAACTTCAGGGACTCATGTCTTACTTCATCAAGTAAACCATTTGGAATTACAACAGAACCATTAATACTTTTTACAATGGAAGTAGACTTCTCCAAGATCGTCTTCTTGCGTTGCTGCAAAAACAAATAATTAAGCACTCTATCTTCTAGAATAAGTTGGTTTCTATATGCATAGGAAAAACAAATACATATAAGAGAAGTTTCATATCAATCACCTCAATATCGATGGCTATTCCAGCATTATGCATCACATCAGTATAAGATTCTGCACTTCCTACCTGGTTGTGAGAATTATATCATACAACCGTACACAATAGAATAAGCAACAAACAAAGTCTTTATCCTCCGGGGTAAGGATACCAAAAATTTGGCATCAATAGCATGTGTATTAAATAGACAAAGAAAGCTTACAAAAAAGTTCATAAACATCAAACAACTTGGCTTCAAGAGATGTTATTGATTTTACTCAAAAAAAAAAAAAAAAAGAGATGTTATTGATAACCTAGTTGTAAGCTGTTAAGCTTGTATGTCTCACAGATTAAAGACTCAAAACTATAATATAGCATCTGCAGGTGTTATTGACAATCCAGATTATTTAAAGTATTGTACAAACTGCTTATTCAGGAAACCCTTCTGGTCTGGTGGTACTGTAACAATACCCAAACAAAAAAAGGCAACTGAGAAGACTGAAAGAAACCCAAGTCTGGTACTTAAATTTATAGACTGCATTAAGAAAATTACAAACAACTAAACCAACAACTTCCACAAGACAGCAATAGTTTAACAAAATGACTCTCCCTAGACATTGTTTCATTTAAACTGATGGCTTGAAAATGAATTTTTAGTTCTACAGACAAAGCAAAACCCTTTTTGGTCATTAGATTGGAAATCAAATCATAGATCAATAAGAGGGAAATACCGGAATCTGATTTCAAGTCAAGCATAATCAAATGACAGAAGACAAAAGCTGTTGTTGTATAGATGACTTCTCAAGTTACTGCATAAATTGTAGTTAGGTAGTGTAAGAATGTTTTGAGAGAACTTGATTATTCTTCATTATATGATACATATTTATACAAGTATTGTTGGAGACACACACCCTAAAAGCCTCACACTCTTTGGAGCATACACATTAATCATGCCCAACTTGTTACAAAGATAATCAACCCGAAACCCATTAAGGGCTTTTGTGAAGATATCCCCCAATTGCTCTCCAGTTTTCACGTATCCTGTGGAAATCAAGCCTTCCTGTATCTTTTCTCGGATGAAGTGACAATCAATCTCAATATGCTTTGTTCGTTCATGAAAGACTGGATTGGACGCAATGTGAAGTGCAGCTTGGTTGTCACACCATAGCTTAACCGGTACAGAAACTTTAAAACCGACTTCAGTTAGGAGTTGATGTATCCATATTATTTCACATACAGATTTGGCCATAGCCGTATATTCTGATTTTGCACTCGAACGTGAGACCACATTTCGCTTCTTGCTTTTCCATGAAACTAGATTTCCTCCAACAAATACACAAAAGCCTGAAATAGATCTTCGATTTATTTTGGATCCTACCCAGTCAACATCTGAAAAACCAATCCTAGTATGCCCATGATTGCTATATAGAATTCTTCGCCCGGGTGCTCCTTTCAAATAGCACAAAATATGTTCGACAGCTTTCCAGTGATCTATTGTTGGGGAAGACATATTGACTTACCACACTAACTGAATAGGCAATATCTGGACGAATAACGGTGATAGTTTAATTCCCAACCAATCTCCTGTATCTCTCGGGATCCGTAAACAATTCACCATTTTTTGTAAGTTGTTCATTAAGGATCATTGGAGTGCTACATGGTTTAGCTCCCAATTTTCATGTCTCAGATAATAAGTCAAGCACATACTTTCTTTGAGATAAGAATATTTCTTTCTTACTTCTCATCACCTCAACGCCTAAAAAATATTTTAGTGCCCCTAAATCCTTTGTATGAAACTGTGTATGAAGAAAAGCTTTGACAGATGAGATACCATCATTATCACTTCCAGTAATGACAATATCATCAACATAAACTACTAATAGTATGATGCCAAATGTGGATTGTTTGTAGAAAACTGAATGATCTGATTTACTCTTCTTCATCCCAAAATTTGCAATAGCTTGGCTAAACTTTCCAAACCATGCCCGAGGACTTTGTTTCAAGCCATATAAAGATTTACGAAGATGACAAACTTTCCCTGACTCCCCCTGAGCAATAAAACCGGGTGATTGCTCCAAGTAGATTTCTTCATGAAGATCACCATGAAGAAACGCATTGGTAATATCCAATTGATGTAAAGGCCAATGATATGTTGCCGCCATTGAAATGAATAATCTGACAGAAGTAAGCTTAGCAACAGGAGAAAACGTGTCAGAATAATCAACTCCATATGTTTGAGCATATCCTTTAGCAACAAGTCGTGTTTTCAATCTAGCAACAGTTCCATCCGGATTAGTTTTAATAGCAAAAACTCACTTACAACCAATAGCCTTTTTACCTGCAAGTAAGTCAACTAAGTCCCAAGTACCATTATTGTCTAAAGCATTCATCTTTTCAATCATAGCCTTGTGCCAACCCGGATGGGATAAAGCTTCATGTACAGTTTTAGGTATATAGATAGAATCAAGAGATGCAATAAAAGAACGCGAGGATGGTGATAAATGATTATATGATACAAAAAAAGATATGGGATAAGTACATTATCGTTTACCTTTACGACGTTTAATAGAGAGATCATCACTTGATCCAGGATCGATGAAGGAAGAGTGGCGCAGGACACGGAGCAAAAAGAGCAGTTTGTGAAGATGGGTGGCGACGAGTGTAAACTTGTGTTATGGGAGGTTTAGCAGGACCTAGAGAAACGTCTGAATCAGAGGATGTAATAGGGTAGATTAGGACATCATCGACGTCCCCAGGGGTCGAAGCACCGGTCGAGGGTGCAAATGGAGTTTGTTCGAGAAAGGTGACATCAGCTGACACAAGATACTTGTTAAGATTGGGGCAACAACACCGATAACCTTTTTGCACACGTGAATATCCAAGGAAGATACACTTTAGAGATTTGGGATTGAGTTTCGTAATGTGCGGTCGGACGTCCCGAACAAAACAAGTACAACCAAATGTTCGTGGCTCAACAGAAATAAGGATTTACTGAGAAAGACAACCTGAAAAGGAACGTCACCAGATAGAACAGAAGATGGCATACGATTAATCAAAAAACAAGCAGTGGAGACGGCATCAGCCCAAAAATGTTTAGGAATGTGCATTTGAAATAGTAAAGCTCTAGCGGTCTCCAGAAGATGTCTATTATTGTGTTCAGCAACGCCATTTTGTGATGGTGTATCTACACAAGAAGTTTGGTGAAGAATGCCATTTTGTACCATATATTTTTGAAAGTATTCTGACAAGTATTCTTTATCATTATCACTGTGCAAAATTTGGACAGGATGTATTGAATGAGTTATGATTTGGCCTGACAAAAGGTAGTAAATTGATGAAACAACTCAGAATGATTTTTCATTAAAAATAACCATGTCATTCGAGAATAATCATCAACAAAAGTGACAAAATACTTAAACCCAATTTTAGACACTACAAGACAAGGACCCCAAACATCAGAATGAACTAACGCAAACGGAGCATTAGCTCATTTATTGACTCTAGGAGTAAAACTCGAATGATGGTGTTTAGCAAACTGACACGACTCACACTCTAATGCAGAAATACTGGAAAACTAAGGACAAAGTTTCTTCAGCATAGGGAATGAGGGATGTCCTAACCGACAATGTGCCGTAAAGGGGGTCACATCTCCAGAACAAGCAAGAGACATGGGAACGTGTGTATCAAAGATATACAGGCCCCCAGATTCATGTCCTTTACCAATAATCTTCTTCGTCATAAGATCCTAAAACAAGCAAAAATCAGGAAAGAATGAGACACAACAATTAAGGGAGCGGGTAAGTTTACTAACAGAAACCAAATTAAAGGATAAGTCTGGTAGGTTTAAAACAAATTGTAGAGGTAGGGAGGGTGTGGGAATAATGGTGCCAAATCCTAAAACATGAGATGTGGAGCCATCTGCTAAGGTAACCGATGAGCTAGAGGCATGAGATTTAATGGAAGTAAAAAGACCTGAATTACCTATCATGTGATCGGTTGCACCAGAGTCAATGACCCACTTGGAAGATGAGGAAACAAGACATGTTTGAGGTTTACCTGAATCAGCAATGGCAGTGATTGAAGCAGATGAAGACTTTAGAGATTCTTGGTACTGTGAAAACTTAGCATAGTCATCGGCAGAAATTAAAACGGACTCAGAAGGAGCATTAGCCGAAGCGAGATGTGTTGATTGGCTAAATCGATTCTTTCGCTGTAATTTTGGTCAATCCTTCTTAAAGTGTCCGGATTCGTGACAATAGCGACATATAATGTGGCTTAAATCCAATCCCCGAGCCCTGACATTCTGATGAAAGTTTCGCCCTTGATTGCCATTTTTGTACATCGGTTTTTTTGAGTCATAAGTGTGACTAACAAGAGCACCATGAGTCGGAATAGGTGCAGAATGTCCGGTGCGGAGCACTCTGCTAAAAGCTTCTTGAAGTGATGATATCTAACGGCTATAAAAAATTTGAGATTTCGCAGTCTCGAGTTCAGAAGGTAACCCTGCCAAGAAACTCATAACAACCATCTTTTCGCGTTGAGCTGCCTGAGCTTTTACATCAATACTGAAAGGAAGTAACAAATTAAGTTCCTCTCTTGAAATCCATAAAGTAATCAATAAGGGATCTTTCACTTTTTTCTGCATGATAAAAGGCTCGACACACATCGTACATTTATTTCCCTCCCCCGAGTACATAAATGCTAAGTAGTCCATTAATTCTTTCACAAATTCACAATGATTTACCATACCACCAACGTCACTTTCAATAGAATTACGAATTTGTAAAAATAAACGAGCGTCGACCTTTGAATCATCGGTAGGTGGGTCATCAGTTAAATGTTTGTCCATAGAAATAATACGCAAATATAACCGAACCGTTTTACTCCAGTCTAAATAATTAGACCTATTAAGTTTATGGTTTGTTATTCTAGACATAACCGGAATCACCTCAACCGTAACCACATATTTCTGTTCAGTCATTATTATTTTTTTTTATTATCGAATACCCAAGACGAAATACCCAACAAAGGCGAAACCCCCCAGAAAAAAGGAAACAGGATTTTGACAAGTCAAAGTTGGGGAACCGAACCGTGGGACAATATAGAAAAATATTACGGAGACTAACTAAAACAGATGGATGAAACCATGAAATCAAAAACTCCATTCAAACCCTCAATCTGGGAACAAAGGTACTAGCTAAACTAGAAAACAGAGTGGCTTACGTGAAAGAGGCAGAAGTTGGACAAACCCTCAACAAAGGTCAAATAGACGCAGCAACAGATCCGGCGCGGGGAAACGGGACGCGCCGGTGAAGCAAACCGGAGTAGGGGAGAAGGCCGAACAAGAACAAAGTAACAATTGTGGTGGTTGTGAGTGAAATGGGAGGCGCGAGGAGGGGAGTTGAACAATGTTTCGTGCGCGTGTGGCTCACACGCCGGCAGAGGCGACCGGACTCCGGCAAAGGAAGACCGGAGAGGGGCAAACCCGGTGGTGGTGGTGGTGGTGAAGTACGCTGACCGACAAAAAAAGATACCCACAAGCCCCAAACCTAGGCAGCCGAAAGAGGAAAAAAAATCGAGATCTGAAAAATTTTCAAAGTCTGAAACCCTAATCCCTAATTTGGCTTTGATACCATGTAAGAATGTTTTGAGAGAACTTGATTATTCTTCATTAGATGAATACATATTTATACAAGTATTGTTGGAGACTATAACAATATGCTAAGAAAACTTGATTTATCTTCGTTAAGAGATTACATATATATACACAAGTGGTTGGGGACACATAGCCTAAAGTCATCAACCCACTACCTAAAGTGACATAACATGTTCCCTAAAGTGCTATAACATGTTCCCTAAAGTACTCATTAATAATATATACATTTACTTTAACACTCCCCCTCAAGTTGATGCATAAACATTGATCATACCCAACTTGTTACAAAGATAATCAACCCAAACCCATTAAGAGCTTTTGTGAAGATATCTCCCAATTGTTCTCCGTTTTCACGTATCCTCGTAGAGATCAAGTTCTTTCAATCTTTTCACGAACAAAGTGACAATCAATCTCAATATGTTTGGTTCGTTCATGAAAGACCGGATTGACGCAATGTGAAGTGCGCACCTTGGTTGTCGCACTACAACTTAGCCGTGTATAGAAACTTTAAAACCTACTTCATCGAGAGTTGATGTATCCACATTATTTCACATGCATTTAGCCATGGCCCTATATTCGATTCTCGCACTCAACGTGAGACCACATTTTTTTTGCTTTTCCATGATACCAAATCGCTTCCAACAAATACACACACCTCAAGTAGATCTTCGATCTTCCTCGATCCCGCCCAATCAAGATCTCGAAAAACCTTCAATCCTAGTATGCCCGTGATTGCTATATGTAATTCCTCGCCTGTGTTGTAACACCCATAAATTATTTTATTTTGGGTTAGTGATTTTGACTTATGAGGTTTTAATTTTGGCCTAACGTAGAAATTCCTCTATTGTGCTTGATGATTATTATATTGATAGGCTTTTATCGAGCCCACTTTATTAAAGCCCATATGTGTATTTTATTTTATTTGAAAATTTTAATTTTATCCGATAAAAGGAGTCCTCATGTTTTATAAAATTTATCGATAGAAAAGAATTTTATTTGTACATATCCAAATAGATTTAACCTAATACACGGCCTAATACAAAAAGGACTCTTAAGTCTAAAAACAATATATATTTTCGATATCTCACATTTTTCACCGATCTCACGTTCTCACATCAACCCAATCTCACAAATCTTACGTCCAAACTTTTTACTTCCTGTTTTTCTATGAAACTCCAATCTTATTTTTGTTCTTCTCAAAGTCCCAAGTTCGACCAAGGTAATCCAAATTTTCCAATTGGTTCATTATTTTCATGAAACTCCATATTTCATCCCTTTCTCAAACACTGAATCCCGAATTGCCGACCCGAGCCCAAGAAATTCAAAAAAAAAAAAAAACAAACCTTAAACCCCGAACCCGCCATCGGAAACTCAACCACTAAAGCCCAAATCGTTGTCTCCTCGGCCGCGCCTTGCCGCCTCTAGTGAGATTTCCGAGAGCAAGAGTGAGACTGCAGTAGAGATAATGAGAGAGTCGGAGAGAGAGAGAGGGAGTTTTGAGAGGAAAAAAATAAAAAGAAAAGAGACAGAGTGGTGTAGACGGGTTTTGGGAATGGGGATTTGTTTTCAATTTGAGGGATAAATGACGATGGCTATTGAGAGGAAAGATTGAAAAAGGGGGTAACATGTTTCTTAGAGCCTAGATTTTAATATTTAATTTGGGTGAGGATAAAAGTGCTTTTGGGCTCGATACGGTTCAATGGCCGATTTTCAATTTTAGTTTTGAGATTAGGGATTAAGGTCCAAATGGGGAATGAGGAGTTTAAGTCATGATTTCTTAATTTCTTTTCAAAGATCACGAATTTATCCCTCAAGCACCAATACCTCACAATCCTAAAGCCCACTTTACAAAATTTAATGACCCGTACTTGAAACCTTATCACAAATCCAATTCAATTCATTCGTCACATGCCGACTTTTCAATTCACATTTTATCCCTTTCACTTCAATTATTTAAATCCTAAAGCCATGTATTAAGTCAAATTTATTTTGATGTGTAGGAAACGATACTTTCAAGTTCAGATTTTCAAGCTCAAGCAATTTCATATTTTTTCCAAGTTCACGAACTGCGTTTTTGAGGTGGGTTTTCGCTTATTATCTACTTTAAACCTTGTTATGATTGTTATATGTATGGGCACGTTAAACATGACATGACACTAAGGTACTTAATTGTACATCACGAAGGTACTTAATTGTACAAACATGAACGCATTTAATTGTACACCACGCTTAGCTTACGGGCTTGTTTGATCAAACCATGAAAACCATAGGTGTGTATGCACGATGATGATTATGCTTGTGTATTTGATTTGATAATCGTCCCCCACGAGTTGTTGATAGCTCACCCCTTCCATTTAACAATTTTCGGGTTAGGAGTCGTGTGGCACGTGGTGGATGGATGTGATCGGAGTCATGCAATGTTTTCTTTTAAATTTTATTTTTAATTATTGAGAGCTTTTCAAACAATGTTTATTGTTCTAATTTTTCTTTCGCATATGGATTATAGTATAATGTTTTCTTTAGTACAAATTATTTCTTTTCCTTTGAAGTTAAATTTAGAGCTATTTTTCTATAATTGTGAGATATTTATAACTCTTTTATTTATTTAAAAAATTTATCCATGTTTTCGCTCTTTATGAAAAATCGGGGCGTTACACAGGTGCTCCTTTCAAATAGCACAAAATATGCTCGACAGCTTTCCAATGGTCTTTTGTTGGAGATGACATATCTTCGCTTACCACACTTATCCATATTTGTAGAATACCGAATGATCCGATTTACTCTTCTTCATGCCAAAATTCTCAATAGCTTGATCGAATTTTCCAAACCATGCTCGAGGACTCTGTTTTCAAACCGTATAAGGACTTACGAAGACGACAAACTTTCCAAACTCCCCCGAGCAACAAACCTGTGGTGGTTGTCTAAGTAGACTTCTTCCCAAGATCACCATGAAGAAATGCATTTGTGATGTCTAATCGATGTAAAGGCCAAGAATATGTGGTCGCCATAGAAATGAACAACCGCACGAGATGTGAGCTTAGCGACGGTGAAAAGGTGTCGAATAATCAACTCCATATGTTTGAGCATATCCTTTAGCAACAAGTCGTGCTTTCAATCTAGCAAAGAATTCCATCAGGATGAGTTTTAATAGCAAAACCCACTTACAACCAATAACTTTTTACCCGTAGGTAAGTCAACTAAGTCCCAAGTACCATTACTATCTAAAGCGGTCATCTCCTCAATCATACCAGGCCAACCCGGATGGGATAAAGCTTCATGAACAGTTTTTGGTATAGAGAGAGAGAATCAAGAGATGCAATAAAAAGAACACGAGGATGGTGATAAATGATTATATGATACAAATGAGGATATAGGATAAGTACATTATCGTTTACCTTTACGAAGCGCAATAGGAGATCATCACTGATCCGGATCGTGATGAAGAAGTGGTGCGGAGACACGGAGCGGGAGGAGCGATTAGGGAAGATGGGTCTGCGACGAGTATAAACTTGTGTTATGGGAGGTTTAGCAGACCTAGCGAAACGTCTGGACTAGAGGATGTAATAGTGTAGATTAGAACATCATCGACGCGTCCCCGAGTCGAAGGACCCGGCCGAGGTGCAAATGGAGTTTGTTCAAAAAGGTGACATCACCGACACAAGATATTTGTTAAGAGTGGGCAATAACACCGATAACCTTTTTGCACACGGAATATCCAAGGAAAATACATTTTTAGAGATTTGGGATCAAGTTTCAGAATGTGGGGTCGAACATCCCGAACAAAACAAGTACAACCAAATGTTCGTGGCTCAACGGAAATAAGGATTTACCCGGAAAGAGAACTCAAAAGGAATGTCACCAGGAGAATAGAAGAGGGCATACGATTAATCAAAAACAAGTAGTGAGACATGATCCCAAAAAATGTTTAGGAACATGCATTTGAAATAGTAAAGCTCGAGCAGTCTCCAGAAGAGGTCTATTTTTGCGTTCAGCAACGCCATTTTGTGATGGCGTATCTACACAAGAAGTTTGGTGAATAATGTCATTTTGTACCATATATTTTTGAAAGGATTCGACAAGTATTCTTTAGATTATCATCACAAGAAAATTTGGATGGATGTATTGAATTGAGTTCGGATTTCAAAGACAAAAGGTAGTAAAATGATGAAATAATTTCGAACGATTTTTCATTAAAAATAACCATGTCATTCGAGAATAATCATCAACAAAGGTGGCAAAATACTTAAACCCAATTTTAGACACTACAGGACAAGGACCCCAAACATCGAATGAACTAACGCAAACGGAGCATTAGCTCGCTTATTGACTCGAGGAGTAAAACTCGAACGATGGTGTTTAGCAAACCGGACACGACTCACAATTGAATGCGGATATATCGGAAAATTGAGGACAAAGTTTCTTCAACGTAGAGAATGAGGGATGTCCTAACCGACAAATGCGGCCGTAAAGGGTGTAACATTGCTAGAACAAGCAAGAGACTTTGGAATGTGTGTATCGAGGATGTAGAGGCCCCCGTGATTCATGTCCTTTACCAATAATCTTCTTCGTCATAAGATCCTGAAACAAGCAAAAATCGGAAAGAATGAGACACAACAATTAAGGAACGGGTAAGTTTACTAATGTAAACCAAATTAAAGGATAAGTCCGGCAGGTTTAAGCATTGTAGGGAGGAGGGTGTGGGGATAATGGTGCCGATCCCAAAACATGAGATATGGAGCCATCCGCTAATGTAACCGATGAACTAGAGAGTATGAGATTGAAAGGAAGTAAAAGACTGAATTACTCATCATGTGATCGGTTGCACTTTAATCAATGACCCACTTGGAAGATGAGGAAATAAGACATGCTTGAGGTTTACCTGAATCAAATACGGCAAGTGATTGAGGAAGATGAAGACTTTAGAGTTTCTTGGTATCAGTGAGAACTTAAAGATAGTCATCGGGCAGAAATTAAAACGGACTCAAGAGGAGCATTAGCCGAGGCGAGATGTGTTGAATGGCTAATTTCGATTCTTTATTTGTAATTTTGGACAATCCTTCTTAAAGTGTCCGGGTTCGTGACAATAACGACACAAAATGTGGCTCAAATCCGGTCCCCGAGCCCCGACATTTTGAGGAAAGTTTCGCCCTGGATTGCCATTTTTGTACATCGGTTTTTTTAAGAAGTGTGACTGACTCACAAAAGCATTATGAGTTGAAATAGGCGTTGATTTTTCAAAGGCGGAGGATTCTCGCTAAAAACTTCTTGAAGTGATGATATCTCATGGCTATAAAAATTTGAGATTTCGCATCTCGAATCTCGAAGGTAAACTCACAAGAAACTCATAACGGCCATCTTTTCACGTTGAGTTGCCTCGAGCTTTTACATCAAGATTAAATGGAAATAACAAATTAAGTTCTCATGAGTTTTCTTAAAATCCATAAAGTAATCAATAAGGATCTTTCACCTTTTCTCGCACGATAAAAAGCTTGACATACATCATGCATACGTCCGATATTTCCTTCCCGAATACACAAATGCTAAGTAATTCATTAATTCTTTCACAAATTCACAATGATTTATCATACCAACAACGTCACTATCAATGGAATTACGAATTTGTAAAAATAGCGTCGTCTCGAGCTGCTCACCTTTGAATCATCAAGAGTGGGTCCTGGTTAAATGTTGATCCATAGAAATACTACGCAAATAGAGTCGAATAGTTTTAGTCCGATCTAAATAATTGACCTATTAAGTTTATGATCCGTTATTTTAGACATGACGGAATCGGTTTACGTAGTCACAGATTTCTTTTCATCCATATTTGTCGAATACCAATCGAATAATAGATCCAAAACTCAACAAAAATGGACCAAAGGCTGAAATTTAATAAGTGGTCAAACCTGGTCAAATCGATCCAACACAAAGGGAATGTTGACCGAACTAACCAACGCAGACCGTGAAAATAAAGAGCACCAAGACGAAAGCAGCAGACTGACAAATGGCAGCAGACTGACAGACGGGCAGCAGTCGGGCAGCAGACGGGCAGTCGGGCAGCGGACTGATAGACGGGAGAAAGAAGCAAAGTAGGGCAGCAGGCAGCAAACTGACAGAGTGAACTTCTCCAGAAATGTGTGGCGCGTGTGAACAGTACGCAGCCGGAAAAAAAAAATCTGGAGTTTTTTTTTTTTTTTTTTTTTAACCCTAACCCCAAAAGGAAACTCCTAAACCCTCTCTTGAACCTCGGTTATGTGCTTTGATACCATGAAACAATATGCTAAGAAAACTTGATTTATCTTCATTAAGAGATTACATATATATACACAAGTGGTTGGGGACACATAGCCTAAAGTCATCAACCCACTACCTAAAGTGACATAACATGTTCCCTAAAGTGCTATAACATGTTCCATAAAGTACTCATTAATAATATATACATTTACTTTAACAGAGACAAACACCCTAAAAGCCTCACACCCACTCCCTAAAGTACTCCACTATGTTTCCTAAAAGACCGATTAAACTAATTATATACATTAGCTTTAACGGTAGCAAAGGAGTTAGGTAGGACTCAAGTTATCCTGAAATTGAATTTCTTAGTAGAAAATGTACATAAACAAACTTTTGGCACGATAATCGTATATTGATTCCCTGAAAATTCTGAACTATACAAAACAGATACCAGAAAAGAAGTTCCAATGAGGACTTAAGAAGAGTAGCAGGGTGGTGTATAGTATCAAAATTCAGAAGGGCATCATGCCCCATTATCAGTTTTGGTATATTCAATGGGCAACAGAGCCCTGGAAAGATGAGAACTTTAAGGTTTTCTACACAGACAGATTTGAAAATATCAGGCTCCAAACATGATGTCTCGTTTTTGCAGCAATGCTATACACACTAGCATAACAAGTGACAATGTGAAAAACGATAAATAATGTTTCATGAAAGAGAGAATATTCCAACAATGTTGCTCGGAAATTTGACTAAAGAATAGTACAATATATATGGTAGTGTAACTGAGAGTAAGTTGAGTTGCAAAGCATGCAAAGATTCTTCTTTCGGTTGAACTTTAAACAACAGTTGGAAACAGTTGGAAGCTACTTTGTTTTCTGTACTTCCATCGAGAAAACGAATGCATCAAAAGTGACATGGGTAAACAACAAATGGAGGGGCAAAATGACATCAGAAGTCTGAAACAACTCAGGTCTATGGTTTCATGCAGCTTATTATTTAATTCTTTTTTATAGTGTTGTCTTTACCAAAAACTTGTTTGACCTGTTATGATCCTCCAAGCACCACAAAATCATAATTTCCTAAGAATCAAAACGAGATGACAAAACTTCAGATGAAATAATAGTTTTATGAGTTGACAACCAGACCTTAATAGTAGCTGACGAAGTGTTTCGAAGCCCGTGAGAAACATCGCCACTGTGACAGAAAAACTGAGATAAGAACTTCACATGAACATAGAGAAATTAGAAGGCAAGAAATGAATGCACTTTCTAAGGTCTCATATTGAATGAGGCTCCAGAAGAAAATATCACATATCAATACAAATCTATGCAGGTTATCAAGCAAGAACAAGTTTAATACTTCAGTAGTGGCCAGAAACATAACCAAAAATAAATAATTAAAATAAAAGATTTCTACGGATTCTTATCTTTTAATTTTCTAGTCATTCCAGATTCATGTTTTGTAGTGAGGTCAACGGTAATTCCCATAACAAAATTTATTTCCCATGAAATGGTAAATAAGGTAGACTCTTGAATAAAAGCCATCTAAACTTGCCTTAGAACACCAGCAAATGTAAAGGGAACGACTACATCTCCATGTAGTGCCAATATCCATCTGATGGGTCTACTGAACATGACCTGTAATGACAAAAGTCAGCAGGTGACTTCAGTTTATCAATAACTAGTCATGACATAAATATAATAGGAGCAAACACGCAAAAAGTAAGCAATGCAAGTTAATAAATGGGTTACGAAAATGTTGCATCCGCCAACAGAAAGGCAGGAATAGAGGGAAATAAAACTCCAAATTACCACTAGCAAAAAACATTCTCCTTTTTTTAACTTTTTCTTTTTAAAGCAAAACACAAGGCAAAAAACCCTGTCCACGAGGGAAAAGTAAAAACCAATTATCTCAGTTCAAAGTATTCATTAAATATATAATGCATAGAATTAAATCGATCATAATAGAAAGGGAAAATATCCCAAAATTTGCAGAAACCGATGTATGCCTCAAGTTGTGAGTATAAAAATGTGCATCCATGATAAGATTCAAAGGCACAAAGCAAACTAGAATTCAAAGTTGATGTTGTTCAGAACCTATCTGGTACTTGCTACTATCACAATTCAATCGACCAAATAATGAAGAAAAAGTCGGGCAATTCATCACAAGTAAACCAAAAATAATATCCACCAGGAAACTTATGGCCAGAACAGCATTGAAAGTGTCAAAAGATTACAAAAAAGATAAGAAAAATTAGACATCATAAATTAAGCTTCATTGCTAGAGCAAAACAAACCTCCGAGTTCCATCGCATCGACTTTGGGAATGATAATTTACCTAGGGTTGCAGGTAACTCTTCGGATAAAACCTGTTCAAGATGACAACAGAATCAAAGGCATAGACAAAACAATCCCGAAAGTAGGTCGACATGTGAACAAACAATAGCGTAAATGAAATCAAAGAAAGAATTCATTATGACCAAATAGTCAAATAAAAACTTGACTGGTCATGATATTGATAGAGGAGAAGGCATACATTGAACTATAAATATGATATGATAAATAAACATAATGCCCTATGTCGGGCCTGAGCACCATGGCATTGACAAGCTTTAAATATGCACTAAAGAATGTCCTACGGCCATTCACCCATGTAAAGCTTGCAGACCACTAACAAAAGGATATGCAATCGTGGATTCTTGTTGTCCATCTTCCTCAATTGCTTTGCACATCTAATGGAAGGGAGGCATCTATAAGATGCCTCTGGTAACATCAAAAGACAAGTGAAGTAAGTTTTAGGAGGATACCTCCAAAGCAAGCCGTGATGGTTCCACCGCACGAACATAGACATACTCTGTTTTACCTACAGTAATTATTTTTACAGAAGGAGATTAAGAGACTACAAATGGAAGGACGAAAACTAAATAACAGTATTTCTATCTTCTGAAAGTAGGAACAACAGACAGTGATAACTGCAAAGTATCCACACTAAGCTTAAAGAATTACTTCCAAGAGATTATAGTTGAAGGATGAGAAGAAATGGTGATATTAAAGCCTATTGATTTTTTTTTTTTTTTGATAAGAAACAAGTGGATTTTATTACTAAAAAAATGGAAACAACGTACAAAGGACGAGAAGTCCCCTATGAGACGCTAGCTACAGAACACAACTCCAATCTCTAACAATATCAGAAACAAAAAATTCCTTAAACGCCTTATGATTCGAAATCCACGAAGCAACCCTAAATTTAATCTTATACCAAACCTCCTCAAGGGGTTCCTCTATATCTTCGAAAATTCTTCTATTTCAGCACATAGCATGACTAATCGCATTCCAAAGCACACGCCCCTTGGTGTTAATATTAAAGCCTATTGATTAAATATTGTTCTTTATAATAAGCTCGACAGTGAAGGGTACTCTAGTATTAACGTTTAGCAACAATTTGTCCTTAAATCTCCATTTAGGATTTTCATGTTGCTTGAGATTTTTGGGTTTAATCTGTATTGTATATGTGAACTCCCTTTTTCCTTATTCATACAGGAAATGTGCTCATTTCAAAAAATACCAATGTAATATTCATATTTAGAGAGAGCTAAATATAATGAGAGAATCTTTTTAGACTGTAAGTTGACGTTTTACCCTTCAAAGGATCCTAGAGTTTATCTCATCTTCAAAAACTTTCATCCACTCTTTTTCTTCATTGCCTTCTGCTCCTTGGCATAATCTAAAATTTCTAAAATGCAACTCTACAAAAATTTCAAATCATAGGATTATGTCCTTGGGGCATGAGAGTGGCATCCTTTTACAGCATTCATGCAAAACATTCACAGGCATCATTGCTTTTTGTAACTTCACTACAGCCAGGCTCCTCATGTACATTATTAGAAACCTAATATAAAACAAAAATGCTACCAGAAGAATGTAGAACAAAGGAATATGTCATCAGTAGGTTACAACCTTGAGAGTGAATGCCAAGCTAGACATCTTATATGCATTTCCCTCCATTTGTTAGAGTCAGTGAAAAGCAACAACGGACACACAGAACCTATTAAAAATGATAATGGCAAATACATAACAAAAATATTCAAGAACAGTACGCAATCTTTCACCAGTAATAGATGAAAATGGATAATATCTAGGAAAAACAATAATTCAATCATTAGAAAGGCAATAGTGAAAGACAGATAATAGCACATGTGCAGCAGAGTGATATACCTTCAACCCTTCTGTATAAGGAGCTTAACGGCACTCCATTTCTGCGGCAAAAGCCTTCAGCCGCCTGACCAATGACTGGATTTAGAAACGATACATGATAATGAAGCTACTTTCAAGATACAATTTAGTTCAATGACCTATTATCATTCTGAAATGACCAATTGAAAAAAGGCCAAAGTCAAAGATTTAATATAATAGGAACAAGCTAATAAACACTTTAAAAGATTCTTCCTAGTCATCGTATCAGAATAACCAGTATATAGGAAAACAGCCCAATACATTAGAATAGATCATATGCATCAGTCTACCTACGAAAAAAGATACTGGCATTCTGCAAATTAATCCTTCATTTCCTGTTACATCTCGGAATAAACTTTTCCATTTTTGTTAATGCCGATGTTAAAAATGGAATACAGGTTCAGAGACTAGCAAAGTACAAAGCAGTAGATTAGTTGAAGGGAGAGAAAGCTTTCGAAAACAACAATTACACAATCATGCACACACATGCCACAACGTAAATGCATAAGTGAGTAGCGAATGTTGAATTGCATTTTCAATAAAATAAGGAGTTCTATTTTAATTATTAAAGCTTATTTAACTGAAAATAAAATTGTGAGGGGAACCGATTGATATATCAATGTCATATTTGATGAAGGTTGTTATATGCCTTAAAATCAAATGGTCAAAATAGTACTGATAAAAAAATCATTGAATCCATTATTAAAACGAATCCCCCACTGTTAGACAATAGGGAAAAATCAATTCAGGGATGAGACAAAATAAAAGTTTATGTTTCCAAATCAAGAATGAGGTAAGCCTTCATAGAGTACAGCCTTAAAAACAAATACCAAGAAACTGGAAGAACTCATAGTAAGGCAAAGCATTTTAGATGGAGTTTTCTAAAACACAAAAATCAAGAATAACAAGTGCTAGGATGTGTATGCAAAGCTATCAATCACTTCTACACATAAGCCACAGGCTAAGCACCAAGGTCATTTGTCGGACTCGCCTACCTAATTCAAGCGCACAGCTTAGACCAAACAACTTCCACTTGTATGCTTTAAATGTATCATTTGACAAATTTGACAAATTCAGTAGACAACCAAAGCAATAAATTCCAGGATAGGATGACCTTGGTAGGATTTCCTTGTTGATCAAATGCCTTCGATGCTGGAGGTCCTCGAGCCTCAACTTGATTTGCCACTTGCTTATCACATAGGTTATCAACACGAACCTGCATATTGAAACCCATATGAGGAGAGTGAAGAATGAAAATTAAGAATGTTTAACATATCTAATACAAGTTCATCTGTTAAAACTAAAGCTCAATGCACAACAAATTACAAGGAAAAAGAGAAGCAAATAGTTACGAAAACGTTGTCTCAGCATCTGTCACTCATTAAAAGAAAGGTGGTCACTCATTAGCAATTTTAGAGTCTGTGTGTTAAAAGCCCAAAGCAACAATTCCAAAAGGGCCAAATTCATTCTTGTGGTCACATTAGTCTGTTTTTCTCATGGCCATGTCCTTCAACCTTCTTTTGTTAAAAATCGAAGAAAAGCCTCTGTTCGATCAGGAATGAAACGAGAAGAAACACCATCTCTTTGGTTAAACCTGAACACTTGATTATCATGTTGATCGAAAGACATAAAAGTGGGAAGAAACACATAATCGTAACATAATGACACCATATTATTTAATTTTTATTTGACAACAGGAGAAATTTATATTCACAACATAGAACAAACCAAGAATGCAAAAATGTATACATCTAATTGCTGAGCTCAATAAAGTAATAGTTGGTACTAATCAAAATTTTCCTTTCCCATTCAACTCCGTCATGGACTATCTCGGATTGAGAACCGCAAAAGATCTCTTGACTACATCATTTCATGTCAGTCGAGATCGATTTTTTCCTCTAATTAAGTTACCAATAATACTGATTCAACCACTTCCCCTAACCAGTCAGTCTACTAGTCTCAATTAAATGCGCTCAAACTATCTCAATCAATACCACCAATAACATGTGCTATTATTCAATTCGTGAATTTGTTCATTTTCCACTCTCTCTTATTGTATTATGCAAATGCATCCCAATCTTTATACGTGAATCTCCATCCCAATCTTTATATGTGAACTCACTCATTGAATATGACTTCAGAATCATAAAATCAAAAGATTATATTATAGTCAGGTTCTACTGTGCTTGGACACATAATTTCTTGCTTCATTGCTCTTTCTTTTTTTTTTTTTTTTGTGCTTCCATCATAACACAAGCACTCCAAGTACATTGTGAAAAAAGTGGTGGCATGCACACATAATATGAAACCTTAATAATAGAAAGAAAATGTCAAGTATGAGAACAGGAGTCCTCAAAGACATTAGTGACAAACCCACGTTAAAGACAGCAATTTCCACAAATATGTTATAGCACAATAAAGGGAGCCACTACCCGGCAAAGCAATCTAGTCCTTTAGCTAAAACTATTTCACGTCCTGGAGATGGTGAAGCAACTCAAAAAAATGAAGCCAAAATTATGAAGCAATACCAACAAGAAATTCAGCCATACCACAAGTCTACGTGGTGTTCCACATGTCTGCACACTTCCATGATTTAATCTTTGTTTTTCCAGCAGCTGCTTGACTATATCTTTGAGCTGCAATAAACAGCATGGCCCACACATTAGAGCTGTTGTAAAGTTGACAAGAGAACTCCCTTCTCAAATTTTGAATAAAGATCGAGAAAACAAAACAGATGCTATAAGATTCATGGCTTGATGGACAAGTACAAAACAATAAGCAAAGATTCAATAAAGATGAAAAAAACATGGAAGGTAAATAAATGTACATCGCCTAGTGAGCCTTGAGAAAGTAAAACCAAGACTAAATAAGAAGGACAAACTACAGTACTTGACTGCAAGCATTAACAACATCATTTGGGGGTAACTCCTCCGTCCCGATTTCAAGAATGAAAGTCCGAGGTCCTGCAGAAGCCTGTATGAAATGGAAAGAAAAAGGTATTATAGATATATAGACAACCAAAAAGAAAATAAACAGAAAAATGATATTCTTTCAGCAGCACTGTTGTAATAATATACGCGATCAAGAACGAGAACAGTAAAGAGTTAATAGCATGTTACATCTCTCAATTTTCCATCAGAGTAACAAAATATTTTCATATTAATCCGAAGCTAGTGAGACAAAGACGGCACATACCAAATCTGATACTCTACAAAAGAACCATTCAAAAGTTGTTTAAAATCTCCAATGGGTCATATAGTAGGAAACTATCAATTTTTCGGAAGCACTTGATGTATTTTTTTCTAGATGATCAATCAGTGATTTCTTTCTTCAAGATTTAGTTTTTCATAAAGAATGTAGGAGAATAAAATATATCTGTAAAAGACAATACACAAAAAGAACAGCGTAAAATAACAAAATGGCAATATCTAAGAAAGCGAAAAAGATTTGGCATTCCACGGTAAAATTATGGGAAGCATGATAACAAGTAACTTAAGCAAGCACTCATGCGCTATGTTTCAGGTTCTAGAAATCAAAAGTCAACAACAAAGAAAAGGAGAAGATGATCACTAACAATGTCACAAATATCAGAGCTGCCATGGTGGTATAGGAGAACAAGTAGCAGCGCCATATGTATTCGCAAAGCTCTTAGCATGATGCATATAAGATTTCAGGTTTTAAAGACCACCATGATTAAGAGGGCAAAATCTGCTTAGAGGCTTCTAACATTTGTTGTATCAGGTGAAGCAGTTTCAAATCCAGTGCCAAGACAATTATGGGAATCTATGGTAGGGGTGTGATGACAGGTTTCTTTTGACATCTCTTAGTAAGTAATCACTAACTTTCTTTTTTATGGAACAAAAACTTATGAAACAGAATTCACCAGCCTCCACTTGCATACAAAATTTGAAAGTTACTTTCCGGTAATACACTTCCCACACAGAGTCGAGCAAACATAGTTAATTTTCATCAATCATGAACACGAACATTCAAGTATAGATTTCTTCATTTCTTGTGTTTTTAATAGATAATAGCATTTTGTAATTTTCAAAGCTATTGATATTCAAGAATGAAATGAAGCTCCAAATTGCCAAAGACAACTGACATGGTAGTATGGTACAAGTATAGAAGTGATAAAGGTAAAAGTTTCTCCATCACCTTTTTCTTCACTTCCTCGATGTCTTCTTTCTGAAAGTCAAGTTGATCAGGATGAGAAGCAACACCCAAGGGGTGCCCAAGAGATTCCCTCGTCTTTGACCATAGTTGCGCACATTGACGGGCTAAACTGAATGGAGAGAGACAACAATTTTACACATGATTTCAATTTGACTACTATCATGATGGTAAGAATATATTAAGTCTAGAGGGCTGAGAGAGAACTGAAAGTAAAGATAGATTGGTCATCAACAATAATTAGGTTAAGTGGCATGGCACTATTTAAATCAGAAAGCAAAGCGATGAGTATCTCGGGAAGTCATGCTCGTAAGTTTCCCAATCCAGAAAAGAATGGATTTCTCTAAACTCAAAATGGACAAAAAAATATGACTATTGTAACTGTCTGTGATAAGCACTTGCATCATCACATCATACAATAGCAAACAGGATTACAAACCTACGCATGCGACCAAAATAGCGAGCTCTTTCTGTTACCCCAACAAACCCTCTAGAGTCCAAGACATTGAAGGCATGAGATGTCTTCAAGAGCTGATCATACCTAATATGACAGGAAATAGAGAGATGCATGTCAACTAAAACCTGAAAAGAAAACAGAGAGTTCAGAATTTATTACATGTCACAAAGGTGGGATGAGAAAATACGCAGGAATTGCAAGGCCTAAGTCAAGCAAACGACGAGCTTCAGCCTCAAATAGATCAAAATGATTATGGATATGATCAACACTGGCATGCTCCAAATAATATGCACTCATTTCCTTCCTGAAACAGATAATGGAAGTCATCACTCTTCCTTTCTAATAAAAATAAGCATGAGCAAGCAGAAAACGTTTTTGAGCAAATAACATAAAAAATATAAATCATTGGGTCTATATTAGCACAAGAAAGACAAAGCAACATATCACGAAAACATTGTCGAGATGCATCAAAAGATATATCAATTGGAAACAATCTGCTTGAAAATTAGTTACATGGTCTACAATAGGGAAAGGAGAGGGAGTGGGTGCGGATGAAGCATGGCAAGGAGACCAACTTAGCTTTGTGCTACAATCAATATGACAAAGACCTAACATTACTGAAGACTTCCAGCTGCCCAAGTTGAAGATTAAAACAAATCTGTTGATGCTTTTGATTATTTTATTGCAACTGAAACAAGAGTTTCATGAATAACAAAATGAAACTCATCCAACTCCAAACGGGAAAACATAGCATAACTACTTTCCTTCTATATCTTCCCCATCATATGTGAATCAAATAATTTGTGATATTTTTTCTTCTTTCTTAATACTTCAAGAATTCTCAAAGAAGGGAGTTCTCATTAAATTTCTGGACACATTTAGTTAGATGCTACATTGCCTCCTCCACCTCATCCTACAGAAGTTATGAAACATGCAGAAAACCAATAAATATCATCAGCATTTAAACATCAGATAACTTGCAACCATTGCTATAATTCATGGAACGCTAAAATGAAATTCAGCCGTATCTATAAATGAGGCTAGAGTATTATGACTCCTTGTACAGAGTAGCAATTACGGTGTATCAACTGGACATCGTTACAGCCTGTTTGTTTGGGTTTGCAGACTAATCTTTATCTAAAGAGGGTTTTTTCTTTCTTTCTTTTTTTCTTCGGGGTGTGTGTGTGCGAGGGGAGGGGAGTTAGGGAGGAGGGGAATAGGGCTGTCAACCTATAATGATAGAACTTCAGAAAGAGATATGATCTAAATTTTCTGGTCTTTAGCAATGACATCACATAACCATGTGAAAGTTCTCTACTTACCTACAGAAGCTCATATACGAGAACTAAAGAAATTTCAAACTCCCACACAGTTAACTAACATTACAAATAAATAAAATAACACTAAATACCAGCATTTATCAAGAAAAGGATAAAACTATAATCACTAACTCATTTTCCAGAAAAAGCTCTCCATATGTTATCCCATCAGCATATTGAATTTTCTTGAAATGATCAACTCCCTGCAAAGTAACTCAAACAAAGTTCAGGCAACCATGTCTAAAAGAACATAATAAAAGAGAGAATAACTCATGACACGTGATGAACCTGAAGCAACATAAGAATTCGTTCAAGACCATAGGTAATCTCAACCGAAACAGGCATCAACTGAAGACTTCCAGCCTGGAATTGAGGAAAAAATTTAAAAAAATAGGGACATCAGAAAATCATAATATGATCCTGACTGTAGACCAATAAAAGATTTTGCAAATGGGATATAAAGTATATATTCTTGTTAAGTACAAATTCATAATCCACTTTAAAAGTACTTATATATTAAAAAAAGTAAGAGTACCTGCTGGAAGTAGGTGAATTGAGTAATCTCCATCCCATCCATCCAAATTTCCCAGCCCAATCCCCAGGCACCTAAGACCTTCCAGAAATATTCAGGAAAGAACGAAATGGTGAAAAGTAAGCAAAAGTAGCTGTAAGCTCATCAAACAAGCAGCAATAGCACAAAATGAGAAGGTTGAAATCTAAGTATTCCCTACATGCACCCTGAGAAATATGTTTTGCAATAGATATGTGCTATACATAACGTGTACAACAATTAACACAAAGCCTCACCGGCTTTCCCAGTTGTCCTCGACAAAACGAATGTCGTGGTCATTAACATTAATTCCTGTCAACCATTAAAGAGATAAGTTAAGGTCAGAAACAAATACAAAGAATAAATCAAGAAAAGTGTATATTAATTTTTTTTTAAAAGCTTTCATGGAATAGGTGCCATCTTGTCATAAATAAATTTCATAAAGCAAACAACTAATCATTATCGAAATCATCTGTTCTCTGTACCGGGGTTGTTGAATCAGAAAGAAGAAATTGATAAGATAAAGACATGAGCATTAACAAGTAAGATTGCTATATGAATATAATGAGACAAAACACATGTATCTACATCTGACTCTTTTGATCTTTATTTCTGAAAAATGGATCTCTGTATTGAAGGCTGTATTGTTGTCATCGCAGTATGAGAAACCTTCTTAATATGTTATTATTTCAACAGCATGAAGTGAGTTGTTACAAATTATGAGATGCGGAATTTACCTTTTTAAGAACTACACCAGTATCACAGTCACTCCCAGTTGAGCGACTTAATAAAAATATAAACTAAAATAAAGAAACAGAAACAAAGGACAACAACTTAGATATTGGAACCTAATGTAGACCAAGAAATGACTCACCAGTAACAACCTAGTCAGGTAAAACTATGGCAGTTGTATGTTAATCCATATACTGCATTATGAATTCTGTTCAGAATTTTACTAAATGAACAAATATGCAATTGCAGATTTGATGCACAATACGGCATAATAGACAAACGTAAGATAGATTACGACCATGAAACTACAATATTAAAATTTGCTATGCATGAAAGAGATCCTCTTCAAATATTAAGAACAATAACAAGAAAATTAAGAAAATTGACATGATAGCACTATAGAACCTAAGGCCGATAAACTCCGAATGAACAAGTCTTGCGAGTTCCCAGGATCAGGCTTCAATATCACCTGAGATAAATTTGAGGTAAGCACTGCAAGTAAAAGATAGGATGTTGAAAGCCAATATAAACCATGAAAAGCTTCAAAGATTTTCATAAGTTAATCATAGTTCTAGACTGCCAATCATAGACAAGCTCAAAATTCACCTGGAACTGTGTGTGTCTTTGAAGTCTGTTTGGGTTTTCACCATAACGACTATCATCAGGTCGGATACTAGGTTCAACATACCTTCCACCAAAAACCAACACATCAGTGATCTAATTAAGAAATGAGAGAACCATAGAACAAAATGAGGGATGATATGCTTTTATACATCATTCCTCTGAAGAGTCTGAAACACTTTGTCTTCTGTAAGTTCAGATATTACTTCAGCTCAAGCAAATGTAATATATCATACATTTGCTTAAGTGTAAGAGCATCATGCTAGGTCAACTTTCAGATGAAGTAATAGAAAATATAGTATTTTAAACTCTTCAGAACAAGGGATCACTCCTTAAATTACATCATACATTTGTCTTCTCAAGCATTTAGGACAGCCTGGGAACTTACACTTTGTCTTCTCAAGCATCATCCACACATATAATACATTTGCTATATCAAAAGCATATAAAACAATGAGATGATGTAGGATAGCCTGGGAACTTAATCACTTATCTACTCTTTAAATTTAGAAAGAACAAAGCCTGTCACCTAAAACTAGGAAAAAGAAAAAAGAGGAAGTAGTGGCTGAGATGAAATAATGAACAGTACCAGAAGAGCCACTTCAAAGTACTTGAGAGTTGAGACTGACTTCACTTAAATTCCATGGGGGAAGAGCTGGGCTATAATACCCACTCAAAAGTAAAAAGGAAAATCCAGAAATCACCAAATTCCCTCGAGAAATGTGCTATGGAAACCTATTTTAAGCAAGCTAGCAGAGACACAATTAAGAACTATTTTGGACAATACATTATTCTATTAAAAAAAAGACTTTATATGAAACAGAAAAACCTTCCAAAATTCCTCCCCTTTCAAACTTACTTTTTTGGGGACTTCTTTCTTTTGATTCATGCGGTCATGCCAAAACTAGTTACCATGCAACCCGTGTGCGGTATAAGCAAAGATCATTGACATAAGTTCAAACAACAGCGAATATAATTAAATTCAAATTCTGGCACTTTTTATAAAATGACGATATGCATTCTTCATCATCACACTGGGGAACATTATATAGATAAATTCATTCAAGGTTCTTTATTCAGCATCCAAATGAGAGACGGTTAAACTAAGTCTAAGCAATATATTATTTTCTTCCCTAGACTCGGTAATCAAGGACTCAAGGTTCCAAAACTTCAGCATCTAAGGGAGATATGATTAAACTAAGTCTACCAACACATTAATTTTCTTCCTTTTCTCTAAGGGTGAGAAGTCAACAGACACACATAAGAGAAGGGAGGACAGGAGTGAGGAGAAAGGGGAACAGAGATAGAGACAGGAAGAACATATGAATTTCATTAAGTTTCAAATGCAAACTTACGCAACATTCCATGGTTCTGGACCAAGAACCCTTAAAAATGTAAGAGGATTCATAGTCCCAGCTCCAACCTGCTCAACATTGTCAAAACATCAAGAGATTAAACAAGCTGTCAAGAAGTCACCTCAAATACGTAAAAAAAAAATGAAAGAGAAGACAGAATACAAAAATATTTGAAAAAAGAAACAATTAAGGAACGACCGCGAATTCATTCTTACAACGGATACATAGCAACCAGCAACAAAGAAGTATACATTATAAGCTTTAACAAATCGTAAAGGCATAATTATTTTCAACATATATGAAAAATAAAATTACTTCTCAGGCATACCAACATGAAAAAAGGTCCCCAAACAAAGCACGGTCATCAAGGAAGCTAATCAAATGCTAAAAAGTTTCTATAGAAGCAACCAAAAGGATCCATTTGTGGTTTTATGGCGTAATTAAGAACTGAAATCAATTAATTGGGAACACCGAACACAACAGTGGAAAATAAATTGATATTGACTTTGAACTAATAAAACATATTCCAGCCTTGTTGGAGATGAGAAAAACTGAGATCAAATTACCTCTGTATTGCTGCATTGCATCACAGCGCATCCAACAGAAGCCCAATATTCCTGTAGAATATAAAATTCAACGTCCCAAAATGCAGACTAAAAACATCTCATGGCCATTTACATTCAAATTTCAAAAAATAAAACTCCATCTTAAACCAGAGAGAGAGAGAGAGAGAGAGAGAGAGAGAGATAAACTAAATGCATCTAATGTCCCCAAGTGTTCGATAGAGATAAACTAAATGCATCTAATGTCCCCAAGTGTTCGATGACAAATGAGAGCGCAAGAAACCTGGAGGCGCTGAATAGCTTGCTGGAAAGTCAGAACAGAGGATGGCAATGATGAGGACGGTTTCTGTTTGTCCTGCTCCGTGCGCGTGGAAACAGAAGAAGAATTGATGTCGGCGGAGGAAGATAGGTTCCTGGCGGCGGCGGAAAAGCGCTTTGGCCGGAAAATCAGAGGTAAACCAAATTTAATCCTTTGGCCGGCGGTTGAGAGGACACAGGCTCTGTAGTTCTTGGGCGTTTTCTTTAGAATGGACGTTACCAGTGGTAGTGAGAGTATCGCCATTCTGAACTGTGTGAGTGGATGGAGGAGGAGTGTTGAGGTGGGGTGGGAGGGAATGGCGAAGTATGGGAACTCTTGCTATATTTTGTGGTGGGTACTTTATCGGAACATTTAAGCTGTTGGAGGAGATTGTATTATTTAGGGTAATTTCCTTTTCTTGCAGTTATGTTTTTTTAATGGCAAAAACTTGTATGAGACATCTCAGAATCTAAATCAATGGATAAATGCTTGAGTTAGACCATTTAATGGGTCTTTTTCGTTATATGGATCCAAACCGACCTAGGTTTGTAATTATCTGCAGGTGACATTTTTTGTAATATTATGGGGTGGCGTCAGGAGATCTCCGGGACCAGGTGACATTTTTGTAATATTGGGCTTTTAAAAGTATTAGTTCTTCCCGAAAAGTATTAGTAGACATCTCAAAAGTATTAGTAATCCCCTTAGGCAGTGAAATAATATTAGACAACCCTCAAAAGTATTAGTTTTTCTGTTGAAAAGTATTAGCAATTCATTGGAAATTATTAGTAATCTCAGGAAAAGTATTAGCAACCTCTTGAGCAGTTTTTTTAGTAATCCTCAAGAAAAATATTGATTTTTCCCCGCAAAAGTATTAGTATTCCCCCCTAAAACGTATTAATAATCTTATTGAAAAGTATTAGGTTTCTCGATTAAAGGTATTTTAGTATTTTTCCTGAAAAAATATTAGTAGTCATCCCAAAAAGTATTAGTATCCCTGCTAAAAAATATTAGCAGCGGTCAGCGGATGCTATTGTTATGGTGTTAGTGGTTGTGCGGTTCAATAGACGGATTGACCGTGGATCGGGGTATTCAGATCCGTAAGATGATTTGACGGGAGACTAACCCAAATCAATGAGACGGGGCCTCTCTCTATACACATGCGGCTTCCCCCTCTTTTCTTCTCTCCTCTATGTCTTTCTCCTCTCTATATGCATATATACGGTCTCATCCTCCTCCTCCTCTCTCTCTCTCTCTCTCTCTCTCTCTCTCTCTCTCTATATATATATATATATATATATATAGGGATGCGATCTCATGTGGCAGCCTCTTACCATGTGGCAGTGTGGACAGATCTCATCCATCCATCCTATTCAATCAATGGTTCAGATTAGGCCTAAAAATACACCATTTTTCAATTATTTTATGTGTAAAAAGGGCAAATCGGTAACTATCAAAATGGTGTAAAAATAATATCATATTTACTTTCCTAAAATCAAGGGATATATTCAATATCACCTTTCCATAACAGACACGCCTAATCATGGCAAAAAAAATGGATTCACCTTTTATGCGTATTTTGGTGTACAAATATTTATAATATTGTGCTCTGGACGCATTGTTTCGTGTATAGATATGTATATTTTGGTGCTAATATAACATGAAATATGGTGTGTTTGGATGTTTATTTGAGACTAAACATTGGTACTTAACTTGGTATAAAAAAAATATTGACAATATTATACATTGGAAGCATATTTTGGTGTATACATGTGCATATTTCGGTGCTTTATAATCATAAAAATATGGTATAAAAATAACTCCATTACGGTATCCTGAAATCATATTTTGGTGTACACTTGTCCGATATTTGGTGATAATATAAGTATTGATGAGAGTACATTGTTAGATGTTTAATTGAGAATATTGTATACTAATATTGACAATATTGTATATTTTGAAAATTATTTTGTGTGTACATTTGACTGATTTGGTGTACAAATATGCAGATTTTCAACATTACGCGCTGCCTGATAACACGAACATGCTTGCAAATATCGATAGAACAGATCCAACTGAAAAATACATAAAATAAAATTGCCAAAAAAAAAACCGATGTTAACATCAAACAAGTCAACCAAAAAACGAAAAAGGATGCAACAAATGCATTTGTGTGTCGCATAAAAACTAATTGTATACCAACAATTGCCTAATTGTATACAAATCTATAGCTAAGTTTTCATCAATTCATATCCACAATTAAAATAAAAACAACTGAACTAATTGTATACCAACTATTTACTAAATGTATACCAACTTATAGCTTGAGTGTTCATCAATTCATTTCCATAAGTTGAACATCTAGCCAAGCGGGGCGGTGGTGCTATCTCTATAGGGGGTTTGATCACCCCTATTGCCCGACACTTTAATATTGATTTTAGAGGCTTGGAGCCAACGGCAAAGACAAGAGGGTTAACATGACATCTTTGCGCCACATGAAGTTTATTGCAGATGAAGACGGCATGCTCTTTTTCCAACAAAGGCGAGGAGATGCATTTCCATTGCCTAACCCTAGATACACCACTGTGGATACTCTTGATGACACGACTAATTTTCTGCTTAACTCTAAAGCACATATCAGAGTTATTGAGGCTATAAATGCAAGAAAGAGGGGGAGAATTGAAGGGTTCCCTGATGAGGAGGATGTGGTGGCCGAAGAAGAGGAATTCATCAGACAAGAAAGGGGATTTGAGCCTCAACCTCCTCAAATACAGTATGACATCCCCGAACCCTCACATGGCGGAGAGCACCCCGGACCCTCACATGGTGGAGAGCAACAATGAGGGCATGATTTTCATGACAGACTATATGCTTTCGGGGAAGACTTGCGGCAGCATAGGAATGATTTTCGTGCATTTAGGCTGGAATATGATCAGAGGACTTTGGAGCAGGAGCAAAGGCACCTGGAGATGATGCAGATGGTGCATCAGATATACGAGTGACACATCTCTCAGGGCCACTTCCAGCCGCCTCCGCCACAGTAAATCAGGTATATGCACACATTTCAGTAGTGGAATTCTATCTTCCCGTGCGATATAATTCCATTCAAGTTTGGGGGAGAGGTAGTATTTTAATATGAAATGTGTGTGTGAAAAAAAAAGATTCATTTAGTTGCATGTAGAACATTTTAGGTTTCATTTGCATTAGTAGCATGTTTACAGTTTTAGCACATTTACTGTTTTCATAGATTTTAGGGAGTGAGTTGACCGGGTGCGATGCGACTTGATGCTTATATTTTTTGAAAATTTTGTATTATTTGGATTGAGTGTTGATCATGAGTTTGATTAAGCCATGAATAGATAACATTGAGCATGTTGATATAGAAAACTTGGTTTGATGCTTTGAATTACATATTTACAAGCATGTGAGCTTTTGAGCCATTACTGCTTCCATGTCTTGTTGTTGATTTGGGTGTATCATTCATGTTGTTAGAATTCTAGAACTTGCTCTGGTATCTTTGTCAAGGTCACATGTTGTATGCGAATTGTGAAAATGATCAAAGGCCATTTTTGTTAGCCCTTCAAGCTTTTTGCTTACCTAATGATGATATTGAAATCCCTAGTTAGCCAACTTGAGCCTATTGTCTAATTTTTGATAGCCACAATTCAAGCCTTAACTTGATATATCTTTTACCCGACACTTGAGCGTATAACATTGAGTAAAGGGATTGAATAAGGGTGAATAGGTGAAATCAAAATTTTAGAAGGTGGTGATAGAGTTGGTTGATGGGAACAAAAGAGGAAGAAAAGGAGGAGAAATGAAATGTTGAAAACTCATATAAACGAAAAAAAAAATCGGCTTTATAAATGAGTTGTATATAAATAAACTTAGGGGCTAAGGATTGTAATTTGAGGTGATTCTCAAAAGAAAGAAAGGAGATGGAGATAAGTAAAGTAGATGAAAATACGGGATGATTGGAGTAGCATATGAGATTTTAATGTAGATGATTGATATGTTCACCGGTCTATGTGCTCGAGTTTGAGTCACTTTATCCAAAATTTCCTACTCTAACTAAAAGAGCCTTCATTACAACCAAATGAGAAAGTCCTTTTTGATTCACAAATTGCATACATTCTTGTGGCGCGGATATGAGACGATTTACAAGCCTATGGTAATTTTGCGACATTGAATTGATTTGAGCGTAAACACGTCCCATAATTCATTCGAGATGAGAGTATACGCTTGATCTTTGAGAGAAGTGATTCAAATCATTTACCATGATTTATTTGATGTGTTCTCTATGTTAGATATTTGAGGGTTGATTGATTCGTTGCTTGACACCTATGATGAGCAATACGGATTTTATGGAGTTGTTGTGCGTTTTACTTTTCATTACTCCCAGTTATGTTTTTGTCTTATTTTAAAAAGCGTTGATCGGGACGATCAACAGTTTAAGTTTGGGGATTTTGATAGGTGTGAGTTTTGCATGTATTTTAGGGCATATTTATGGCTATTATTGTGTATAAACATGCAATAACTCATATGAAATGATATATATTCGCTATTTATGGAAAAGGTATTGCACTTTGCTTGTTTTGTAGGAATTTAACGATATTTGAAGTGATTTTATGACAAATACGAGCATCGCGACCTAGAATTATCAAAGAATCAAGCGAATACACCCAAGTGGAAGTCAATCAATGAGAAGTCGGATAAACCGGGCAAGAATAAAAGAAAATACGAAAAAAAAGTTGGTTTGTGCGGCGCACGCCAGTCAGGCGTGCGTGAGGCGCACGGCCGTGTGTGTGCCATCGCTTCGCGCAGAAAATCAATACAAGAAGATGCACGCTGCCCGTGCGAGCGCAATGGCGCACGGCTCGTGCGTACCTGAAAAACTCGAGCCTACCTATGGCATCACGTATGGGCAGGGCGTGTGTGGGACGCATGACCCGTGCGTGGTTGGTAAAAGGCAAGGAAATGCCTATGGCATGGTGCACAGGTAACTCGTGCATGGGGCGCACGAGCCGTGCGTCTGTGCTGGAATGTCACAAACTGACAGCACTTTGCCCAAAACTTTTGAAAAGGTATAAAAGGACTTTTGGGTACTTAGTTGAAGTTATTGTCTTGAAGCCTATTTGAGTACTTTATGCTTATTCTTGTTTTATCATTTGGCCAATGATTTGGCATGTTTGATATATTGATTCATAATTCGAGAGATGAATTTCAATATTAGATCTTGAGTACTTGACATAGATGTTTGCATAATCGAGTGGTTTGTGAATATTTGTGACGACATTTGATCTTTTGTGCTTTAGGGAGTTGTATATCTTATGTTGAGTAGAGATGCTAGCATAGATATTTCAATCTATACTTTATATACATCTCGAGAGAGGGGATAAAATACCATTGTGATCGTCTTATAGGAATATTGATAATAACTTTGGCTTTAATTAAATCGGACAACAAGAGAGATATTAATCAAAACCATAACCCGTGAATCTATTTTATTCTCTTGATACTTTCATTATTATTATTATTATTATTATTCTTGCCTTGTGTTTTTGTAGTCTATCTTGTCTCAATCTCAAAACAATCATCCAATTATGATCGTCTAAATAAAAATAAAGATATTTTGGTTCAATACTTAGGGCATAAATTTATTAGTCTCCGTGGATACGACCTTGCTTACCCTATTTCTATAAACTACACCGTACACTTGCGGTGAAGCTAAAAATAAGGCGACAGTAACCCCCATAACCCCCCATTTGTTTGGGATTTCATTAAATCTTTCCCATTTTTTTGCAATCTGATTTTTTACACAAACCCCCTTTTTTCGTCTCTTTCTTCTTCATTATTCCAATCCACCGTTTCTTCTATTCCTTCTTCATTCTATCGCTGACCGCCTAGAACAAACTTTCTGTGTCAGTTTTCGAAGATTGTCATGGTTCATTCGACATCAAAATCCAAAACGCCATTGGCAGTATTGGTAAAGGTTAGATTCTGGTTCGATTTTTTCAATTTTTGGGTTGTATATTTTTGTAGAAAGGATTTATCCTTTGAGTTTTCTTCCTTTTATATCGATTTGTGATGATGTTTTTTTTGGGTTTTGGGAGTTAGTTGCAGTAAGTAGAGCATGCAATTGTTTTGTGTATTTGTTGGTGAGTTCGTGTTATTTTGGTGTACATTTTACTTATGAATGATATATGTTTTCTTACCTTTGGTATATAGTTAAATCTATTGTGGTGTTTTCTTTAACCCCTGCACCAGAAAAAAAAAGGAGCCATGGATATATGTATTGGTGCATTGCATATTTAGCATTGTTATAACGTCATTAATATGTGTTTTGATATATTGATAAAGCTTGGTAATGTGTATATAATGTCCATGCAATGCATAATGACGAATGATGTTTAAATAATATTATTTTCGTATACAATTAGAGTTCATACAGTGCCCAATTAGTTTAGTTGGTGTATTATTTATGATATATTGTGCTTGAGTTCCGCCTTCTTTAATATAGTTCATATTTCTCAATATCAGGTTTATAATTTTCAATGGCAAGAGGAAACAAGAAAAGACCTGCATCTCCAAGGCCGAGCGAGGGTGCACGTAATGTTAACAAGAGGTCCAAGACTGCCAAATTAGTGACTCTCTGTATATACCGAAAGACTGGATTCCGGACCCAAGAAGATTTGGCAGTTCTTACCTCGTATAGCATAGGTCCCATCTTCGGCGTTTGTACGAGCATTCGCCAGAAGTCATACTGGTTGTATTGGTCCAACGGTCTGAAGCGCGCGTTGGTAGGAACCTCGAAAATTGTGTTCAGTTGGGCAATAGACAGGTGTCTACGTACATTACCCAAGTGAAAATGTATTTCATAGGGTTCATAGGCTCCACCTTGCTTGTGTATTTCCAATGTGCTTAGAAATTTCAGTGTGAATCGCTTGTATGTAAGCCACCTTCCCCTCATAAAATTGGTCCACCCGACTTTTGCAAATAGACGCCAAACATCGTCATATATCCCAAGACTTTGGGTACATTCGTCGTCGGCATATCGTGAAGGGGTCATCGGACGGGTAACTAATCTATTCCACCGCTCAAGGTCATTTGCTTCCGTCAATACAACCCCATAAGTCGCGAGCTATTGGGGTCCATGTAACGCCCCCTTATGGACGCTACAAGGCTCGTTAACTTTAAACTTCTTTAAAACAATTTTTAGAAAAATTACACAATATAAAACTGAATTTTTTTTTATTCTCGCAGTATATTAAAATCGACCATTATATCATAAAAACACAAATCATCATGAGAAAATTGAAAATGTCACAAACCAAGAGTTTGAATTCGAAAATAGCGAAAGCATACAATTTGAAAAGAGGTTTTCAATAAATCTTAAAATAAAACATAGCGGAAGCATAAAATTGAAAATAAGTTTCATAATTTGACATCATAAAATATAATGTCTTTCTTGGCGTAATTCCATTTCCAATCCCACATCGTTGCACATACGCTTCTCATATACTTCAACTTAAGTCATCCTCATTACATTCCTATCTGTAACATGATGTAACTTTTATAAGCATTAAGCTTAGTAAGCACATTTGAATTCTCACAAAAACATTTTTCAAAGTATGAGCATTTATCATGAAAACATAAATATGAGCATGATCATTGTAAATAAATTTTGCATCTCTTTCTATGCATAAATAAAAACATGCATATTCATTTTATCTTTATGGGCCCAAGCGTTACACCATTAACATCATTAGCGCGCCGTCATGAAAGGAAAGGGGTAGCTAATCCCAAACCGAACGTAACAAGTCCACCTTGTGGGACAAGTCCACCTAGTGGGACAAACATCATCATTGGGTGTGTAACGCTTACATTACGTGATACATACATATACATTTACGAAAGCTCATCAACAATTTGTAAAGAATGCCATAAATGCCTTTCATAGAGAATGCTTGAATATAAGATGTTAAAATCAGTATAACTTTATAAAAAGAACATTTCATAAACTTATATATATCATGTTGTTGTTCGCCTATTTTTATAGCTTCACCGCAAGTGTACGAATCAATTTATAGAATAGGGTTTGCAAGGTCGAATCCACAGGGATTAATAAATTAATGTACTAAGTATTGGATTATAATAGTCCTATTTTTATCTAAACTATCGAAATTTGAAGGTTTGGTTTTATTACTACTAAAGCAGAAATTAATCCTAAAATAACAAAGTAAAGAGTGATTGAAAGATCAAGTATGAATGGATGGATTCCTGGGTTATGGTTTCAATTAATATCCCACTTTTATGCTCGAGTTAAGCAAACCAAGGTTAAACATATTCTTCTCTATGACCAATCACCACAAGAATTTACCCTCTCTCTCGAGATGTATGTAAAAGCGTTGATTGGAATATCTATGTTAGCATCTCTACTCAACATGAGATATCCAACTCCCAAAAGTTCAAAAGATTAAAAGATCTCACAAATATTCACAGACTTCTCAATCATGCAATCTATTTGTGTCAAGTACTCAAGATCTAGTATTGAAACTCATCGGTTAGAATTATGAATCAATACATCAAACAAGTTTAGATCAAATGCCTTTTGATAAAACAAGAATTAAAGCAAAGTACTTGAATAGAGAAAGAAAACATTAACTTCAATTATCCTTAATCATCACATAAAAGTGTTTATTAATCTACTCCCAAACCCGGGAATCACAAGAGTTTTAGCCAGACATTGAAAATAAACAATTCATAGACAATTTATCCATAATCAAAATCTAACTAATTGAAATACGATACGATGGAATGAGTGACTCGGGGATGATGACGATCTCTCGATCTATCTTCAATCCTCGAAGGTGTGGTTGCGGTCTTGATCGATCTCTCCAAGTTTCCCGTGGAAAACTGCTCTTTTCTCTGGTTTCTAGGGTAAAAATCAGCGTCCCTCTGTTTGTGGCCGCCCCGGGTCTATTTATACTTTGTTTGGGTTGAAACCTAGTTGAAAACGGATCAGACTCTGTTTTTCCCGCAGAGGAGCACGGTCGTGCCCCTTTGGCACGGGCTGCCCGTGCTGGGTGCCGCACAAATTGTCCAATCCGCTGAAGGGAGCACGGGCCGTGCGTATGCGCACGACCAGCCCGTGCGCCACCCAAACGTCCGAATTTGTTTACGGGGTCTTCATAAGAGTTGTAGCTCTCTCTCTTAGCTTTCCGTAGCCACTTGAATCAGTTCAATATCAATTTTGTAGAGAGAGTTATGGCCAAAATACTAACCCGCCTCTTGGAAATTCCGACGACGCGTTTGGACGTTCCTTGAGATAAATCCCCTCGTTGTTTGATCATCCATGCTTCTTTTGACACACGAATCATTACTATGACTATAGACTCAATATAATTGGCTTCCACTTGGGTGTAATCGCTCGATTCTTGATGCTTCTAGGTCGCAATGCCCGTATTTGTCACAAAATCACTTCAAATATCGTTAAATTCCTACAAAACGAGCAAAGCGTAATATCTTTTCCACAAAGAGCGAATATATACCATTTCATATGAGTTATTGCATGTTTATAAACAATTATAGCCATAAATATGCCCTAAAATACATGCAAAATACATGTCAATCAGTTGCAGGTGAGAATGTACTTACTTGACTTGTTTACTTACTAAACCTTTTACTTAAGGGTGATGAACGTCTTGAACACGGTGTGCTCGCCTTCTTGGAATGTTCATGTCAAATATTTTCATGAGAAACACATACAATTAATATAGAGATTAAAATTTCATTTATAAATATATATAAGATTTCATAAATGGTCTAAATAATGTTCATAAAACTTAATTATTACATGATTAGGCCTAATGCTCTAAATCTGGAAATTCTGACCTATACATACTTAAAATTATTAATCTGATAATATAAATATTAAATTCATGTAAAAATTAGTAATATGATATTAACATCCTAATAGAGTATCACAAATTTTTCCTTTATAAAATAGATGTGAAAAACATGATTTTCAAATTTTCTAAATGAATACAATTGTATAGGCATCTTATATTCTAGTCTGGGCATACTGTAAAGAACGATTTTTAACTCACAACCTAGACACCGTATAAATCTAAAACTTTGCAGAATTATACCTAACACATATATACATGTCCCAAAAGTTTCCTAAAGTAAATTATCATCAATTTAAAGTTCAAAATAATTATTCAAAACGGATCCTAAAAACTGTCAGGATTTCATACACTGTGAACATATTAGATTATAAATTCCATATCCTCCAAACCGGGATAGATAAAATTCCAATAAAATTACTGGATACTAATAATTCATATAGGAATGACATACCCAAAATATAGCTATAAATAAAATCATATACATGCTACACATGCTTCGCAAGTTTGAGATCATACAAGTTTTCAGATTCATGAATGAATGTCCAATGGTAAAAGAAAATTCGTTATTAGATCATCAATAACTACAAGGATCTGGAAATTTAACCTATCATATGTGACATTTAGCTAAGTATTTCTAAAATATAAATGTACTCAAGAAGCAATAATTTGCATATCATAATATTTCACCAATTAAATCCGAATTTGGAAATACATACCTTATTTCTTACAAGATCTTGTATAAGCAAAGTGGTTCACTCAATAGATCCTTTGATGCAACTTTGTTGAAACTACTTGTATGATTACTTCTTGTGTAGATATATGTTATGCACCATTGAATTCAAGGTAAATAGTATGAAGAAGTAAAAACACACTTTGGTGAAGAGTTGGATTTGATTCTTTGAAAGGTCTCATGTAGAGATTTTTGAAGAAACTATTTAGCATGAAGGAACTTATTGGCTCTCTAAATTTTTCAGATCCACACACCTCTTATTCATATATGTAACTTTGTATTCTCAGCAAAATAACTAGATACAAGTCTCATCTATTAAAGTATTAAAAAAAAAGAAGTCCCTACATCTTCACATGATAGTTGTTAGCCATGTTCCAATTTATAAAATAAAGACCTTACTTTTCTTATTTTCTTCATTGTGATTTAATCATGGAGAATATACCTTAACTTTTGTGGTTCAAATAGGGAACAACCATGATACTTTACTTGCTTTATACAAATCATAACAACCACACCAACATGATATAGTAAGCTGTCACAGAATTTTCTGGTTTGGCAAGCTTTAGCATTTGGACCATAACTCTCACTTTACATATTCAAATAAGGTAATTCTTCTTCCTATAGACACCTAAGACATGTATCTACATTATCATGTTTAAAAATACCAGATAGGAAACTTATTTAATGGGTAAAATACGTTGGCAAGTGGCAAATGTTGTTGTGCAGTTTTTCAGCTTTTCAGTTTTGGCATGCCTTAGTGTTTGGGCCATATCTCATAATTTACATATTCAAATAAGGTGATTCTTGTTGCTATAGAAACCTAAGACATGTATCTAAATTAACATGTTCAAAAATCCCAAATAAGAAACTTATTTTATGGGAAAAATACGTTTGCAAAGTTGCACATGTTGCTGTCAAGTTTTACAGATTTTCAGTTTTGGCATGTTTGAGTGTTTTGAGTATATCTCATACATTACATATTCAAATAAGGTAATTCGTGTTCCTATAGATACTTAAGACATGTACTTAAAATACCATGTTCATAAATTCCAAATAATCACCTTAAGTAAGAAGGGAAAACATTCACAAAATTGCATCTAAAATACCATATCATCAAGTCCATATACTACATATGAGTTTGAAGTGCATGAAAGTAATTCATTTAATCACTCTTGATTAGCATAATAATTGTCAATATAATATGTAATTTCGCATATATACACACATCACATCATAGTAATATATATATATATATATATAACTCATGTTCCATATATACCGTTATAATTCTTTTGACATGAACTTCCGAGCACACCGATCCCACGTTCTTCACCTGTTATAACACTAGATGAATCATTAGTGTTAAATATACCAACATCCATTACGATTAATAAAATTATATAATCATTAAAGAAAAATGTGGGCATTACGATCCGCCTCTGCGGTCTTCTCTCGTTGTCAGCGCCGCCGAGGACGTCTTTCTTCCCTTGAGGATTTCTTCTTTCGGCCATAGTATGAGTTTGTACACTGGTAACAACATATATTAGCATCCCAAACTAGACCAATTACAAGTACAAATATGATGAATTTAAGCCAAACTAAACAAATAGGGTATAATGACTCCCCTTTATCAATTTAAGCAACAATCTAGCTCCAAACTATCAAACATTCACGTAATTGTAAAGGATCATAGTCTTAACACCCTAACCATAATAGCACATGTGAAATACATCATCAATTCAACTCAATATTGCCCCAATTCAACATGCTCACAATGTATTCGATAAATTGCCTCAAAGAAAAATTCAACTTAAAGTATGGCAAAACTATCAAAACATGCACCCAATATGATCCTTTGCTCATGCATTACAAGAAATTTGAAAGAAAACGCGAAGTTCTTACCGAAAGTCCCAAAATTGAACAAATGATGAAAGTTTGAGCCCTAGGTGCAATTCCAACAATTTCTCCAATCAAAACTCCAAATGAATGCGAATTAAACGTGTAGGATGATAGGAAAATGAATTATAGGCAAAATTTGTGATGAAAAAATGGAACTTTGAGCAATTTTTGAAGAAGGGGTGAGTTTTGTTGCTTGTTTGCTTGAAGGTGGTGTGAATATTTTATGCTTGAACTACTTGTATTTACGCCTCTACTGAATTGCGCACGGGTCGTGCGCCTGGCGCACGGGTTACCCGTGCGCGATGCCGTTGCCCGCTCAAGTTTTCCCTCAGACACGCACGGGTCGTGCGTCAAGCGCACGGGTTACCCGTGCATGAAGCCGTAGCAATGTCAACCCCTTCAAGTACGCGAAATCCGCACGGCCTGTCCATGCGTACCTGTTCAACAAAAATCAGGTAATTTTTTTTTAAAAAAAAATAAAAGAAGCACACAAAAATAAAAAAATCACACCACAAACCGTTGGGTTGCCTCCCAACAAGCGCTTTATTTAACCTCTTTAGCTCGACGCATGTTCGTTTTGATTATGGATCCCGCAATGTGAGGGATTCCACCTCCTCTTTGTTACCTCGATGGAAATAATACTTAATTCTGTGACCGTTCACCATGAATGTCCCACTATCCTGGGTTAGCAATTCTACTATTCCCGGGGGATTCAACACCTTCTTTATCATGAACGGCCCCGACCACTTATATTGAGTTTTCCCTGGAAAATCTTAAGACGTGAGTTGTATAGGAGCACTTGTTCTCCCGATAAAAACTCTTTTTTCTTGATCATCTTGTCATGCCATCTTTTGGTGCGTTCCTTGTAGATTCGGGAATTTTCGTAGGATTTATCCCGAAATTCTTCTATCTTATTCAAATGAAGTAGTCGCTCTTCACCTGCCGTTTTGAAGTCAAAATTCAGTTTCTTTACCGCCCAAAACGCCTTATGCTCTAATTCCACCGGCAAGTGACATGATTTCCCGAAGACGAGCTGATATGGAGATGTGCCCAATGATGTCTTATATGCTATCCGGTATGCCCATAAAGCATCATTTAGCTTTAAATCCCAATTATTTTGATTTATGTACACCGTTTTCTCGAGGATCTGTTTAATCTCGCGATTTGCTACTTCAGCTTGTCCATTTGCTTGTGGATGATACACCAATGCGACTTTGTGCCTAACCCCATAGTTTGCCAGTAGGTTGCTCATCAATTTATTCACAAAATGTGACCCTCCAACACTAATTAAAGCTCTTGGAGTTCCAAATCGAGTGAATATATTTTTCTTTAAAAACCGCATTAATACTTGTGCATCATTTGTCTGTGAAGGAATTGCTTCTAACCAATGAGATACATATTCTACCGCGAGTAGAATATAATGATAACCCGCATAGGATGGAAATGGGCCCATGAAGTCAATCCCTCATACATCAAATAATTCAATTTCTATTACGTTGGTCATCGGCATCTCATGATGTCTCGAAATGTTTCCCATCCGCTGACACCTATCACATTGTTGCACATACAAATAGCAATCATTAAATAAAGTAGGCCAGTATAATCCACTCTGTAGTACCTTTGCCGCCGTGCGAGTCGGACCAAAATGTCCCCCAGAAGGTGAGGAATGACATTGTTGTAGAACTATTTCCCACTCTTCTTGAGGCACACATCGTCTGATGATTTTATATGCGCACCTCTCAAAGAGTAAGGGGTCTTCCCATATATAAAACTTGACAACATGGAAGAACTTCTTTTTCTGATACGAGGATAAATCTGGAGGCGAGACTCACGCGGCCAAGTAGTTAACAAAATCTGCATACCATAGGAACTTTGTCTCTACCATTAGTAACCGTTCATCTGGAAATTCCTCCTTGATAGATTCTGTACCTTTTTTCTCATCCTCTTGATGTTCAATTCTGGATAAGTGATCTGCCACCACATTCTCATATCCCTTTCTGTCTCTGATCTCCACATCAAATTCTTGCAATAGAAGAATCCACCGAATCAGTCTTGGTTTCACATCTTTCTTATCAAAAAGATATTTGATAGCCGCATGATCAATGTGGACTATAGTTTTCGTTCCAATCAAGTAGGATCGGAATTTATCAAATGCGAAAATAATTGCCAACATCTCTTTCTCGGTGGTGGTATAGTTCTGTTGAGCACTATCCAATGTTCTACTTACATAGTAGATGGATCGAAATAACTTCTCCCTTTTCTGGCCGAGAACAACCCCTATTGTGAAATCACTAGCATCACATATCAATTCGAACGACTGACTCCAATCCGGGGCTATAAGAATAGGTGCAGTCACCAACGCCTTCTTCAAGATTTCAAATGCCTGCAAACAATCATCGGAAAAATTGAAAGCAGTATCTTTTTCTAGCAATTTACTCAAAGGTTTAGTGATTTTTGAAAAGTCATGAATAAACCTTTTATAGAATTCGGCATGCCCCAAGAAACTCCTGATGGCTTTTCATTTATAGGAGGTGGTAGTTTCTCAATGGCCACAATCTTTGCTCGATCCACTTCTAAACCTGCGGAAGAAACTCGGTGACCAAGTACAATGCCATCACGTACCATAAAATGGAAATTTTCCCAATTTAGAACAAGATTGGTCTCTTCGCATCTCGGATTCGCATTATTCACCCCAAGGAATACATATTTGAGGTGCTCGGGTAGTGGCTTGAGTTCTGGAGTTGAATTGGGTGACTCAGTGTCACACACGGGTTAGTCGTGCTTAGGCGCGCGGGTCGTGCGTGCTCCCCTGTTTTTAGAATCTCCTTCTGCACCACGCACGGGTTGCCCATGCGTGGACGCACGGGCCGTGCATGGCTGCATACATGATTCCCTTAAATTCGTCTTCGCGTTTTCGCTTCTCGCGCTTTTTGGTAGTTCCTGCATATTATCTAAAGCACAAACATAGTCGTATATGTCTTGATTATCGAAATCAAGTATGACACTCGGCGTCGAACATGAATGGGTTAAACCAAACTCTAAATTATCCCCCGACAATGTATGATCAACATAGTCCTCAATGCATGAACTAACTATGTCTAAGAAATTACAATTCTCCACATTATCATGAAATTGCATGGCCTTATAGATAGAAAATAAAGCATGCTCATCATTAACCTGTAATGTGAGCTCTCCTTTTTGTACGTCTATTAAGGCTTTTCCGGTAGCAAGGAATGGACGTCCAAGAATCAGTAGCACATCACGATTTCTTCCATGTCTAGAACTAAGAAAGCCACAGGTAATATGAATTTGTCAACTTTTACAAGCACGTCTTCTATAATTCACTTAGGATATGTTAGTGATCGATCTGCAAGATGTAAAGTAATCGTGGTTGGCTTCACTTCTCCTAGTCCAAGTTTCGAAAATGGACAAGGGCATCAAGTTAATACTTGCTCTAGATCACACAATGCTTTATAAAGAAATTACCACCAATTGCACAAGGATAGTGAAATTCCCAGGATCTTTTAGTTTATGTGGTAGTTTTCTTTGAATTATCGCACTACATTCTTCCGTCAAATTCACTGTTTCGAAGCTTGTCATCTTTCTCTTCTTTGACATATAACGTCCTTAAGAAATTTCACATAATTTGGCATTTTCTCTAATGCATCTGCAAAAGGAATGTTAATGTGCAATTTCTCAAATATATCAAGGAATTTTGCAAATTGCTCATCAAGCCTTTTCTTTTGAAATCTTTGAGGGAAAGGAAGAGAGATAGGCAATTTAGACACATTAGAGTTAGAAGGAGATTTAAGCTTCTCAGCCCCTGTTTGTTCATCTTTTTGTCTCTCGGTTTCCCCCTCGACCTCAACATTATCTTTATCTTTGTGCTCGGACGCACGAGTCATGCATGCTCCCGAATTTTCCAGGTTTTCCCTTTCTTTCAGTCCCTCATATTCTGTACCACTCCTTAGACGAATGGCTTTATACTGCTCTATCGGATTAACTTCAGTGTTACTCGGAAATTGACCCTTTGGTGTTGCTCACCAACAATAGTAGCTAATTGGCCCATTTAAGTCTCAAGGTTTTTCATTTGTGAGTTCAGCGTATTGGCCAACTGTGTCACTTGTAGCTCCATCTTGTCCATCCTTGATTCGTGCTTTGTAAAGTGGTTCCTCGTTTCACTCATGAATGAACTTGATTGATTTATGAACGAGGTGAGGGCATCTTCCAAAGATGATTTGCCTTCCGCATTAGTACCACCATTCGATGCATTAAATCCCGGTGGTGATTGCATCACATTCTTGGTATTAGCATATGAACAATTTTCATGGTTTCTAAAGCCCGGATGGTAGTGTGTTGGAGTTGAATTGTTCCGGAAATTGTTGAAATTCCAGTTATTCACATAATTGGCCTCCTCCATTGGATATAGAGGAGCTTCACTACTCGTGCTTGTGCTTGCTTCGGCCCCTTTCGTAAGAACACTTAAATGATTTGCCAATGCCGCCATTTCAGCCGTCAACGCCTTAATTGGGTCTGAATCTGAAATTTCAGCTACCCGTTGTACATTGGACCTCTCGGATGGCCATTGATAACTGTTCACGGTCATTTCTTCAAGAAGATTAAGGGCGTCTTGTGGAAACCTCGCCAATAATGCTCCTCCCGCTGCGGCATCAACAAAAGACCTCGTTTGCCCCATCAAACCATTGTAAAAGAAACACAATTGTTGATCCTCCGGAAAACCGTGTTGTGGACATCTTCTTAGCAAATCTCGGAATCGTTCCCAAGCCTCGTACAAAGGCTCGGAGTCAAACTGTCAGAATTGTGTAATTTCACTTTTGAGCTGCAAAGTTTTGCTCGGTGGAAAGAATTTAAACGAAAACTTTTGGCTCAACTCGTCCCATGTGCTCACACTTCCTTGCGTCAAGGTACCCAACCAACTCCTTGCCTTATCCCTCAAAGAGAAAGGGAATAGGCACAATCTTATGGCGTCTTCCGAAACTCCATTCATTTTTATTGTGTTGCAAATTTGGATAAAATGTGCAAGATGAGAATTTGGATCCTCGATTGCGAAACCCCCAAACTGATTTTGTTGCACCATGTTTATCAATGCCGGCTTAAGCTCGAAGTTGTTGGCATTTATCAGAATATGAGCAATAGCACCATAATTATGATTCATTTGTGGTCGAAAGTAATCACAGATGGCTTGCTGTTGGACCGGTATTAGTAACTCGTTGATCCCATTGTTGCCCCTATTTTCTACTTCTAAATCCTCCATAGTCGGATTTTGTTGTCTTTCAGCCCGTCTAGTAGTTGCACTAATTCTCCTCGCGAAAGCCTCAACTTCCGGTATGAGCGGTATTAATTCTCCTCGCCTAGAGCGGGTGTTCATGCACTACATGGACCAAACTAAAAGAAACAACTGAAATAATGTAGCGGTAAAATCAAACAAAATATAAAGAAGAGAAAGAAAAATGTCTAAATTAAAATAATTCTATCTATCGCAATATTAACACCAAAAATTGTATTAGTCTAAAACAACGGCACCAAAAACTTGTTCGCTTTATTTTTAGCTTCACCGCAAGTGTACGGTGTAGTTTATAGAAATAGGGTAAGCAAGGCCGTATCCACGAGGAGACTAATAAATTTATGCGCTAAGTATTGAACCAAAATAGCCATATTTTTTTTTTAGGCGATCATAATTGGATGATTGTTTTGAGGTTAAGACAAGATAGACTATAAAAACACGAGGTAATAATAATAATAATAATAATAATGAAAGTATCAAGAGAATAAAATGGATTCCCGGGTTATGGTTTCGATTAATATCTCTCTTGTTGTTCGATTTAATTAAAGCCAAAGTTATTTCAATATTCCTATAAGACGATCACAATGGTATTTTATCCCCTCTCGAGATGTATATAAAGTGTAGATTGAAATATCTATGCTAGCATCTCTACTCAACATAAGATATACAACTCCGTAAAGCACAAAAGATCAAATGTCCTCACAAATATTCACAAACCTCTCGATTATGCAAACATCTATGTCAAGTACTCAAGATCTAATATTGAAACTCATCTCTCGAATTATGAATCAATATATCAAACTATTTTATAGTTGAATTGATATTTTTTTAATAAAACTGATACCTATTTTTAATAAAAAGTGATATTTGTTTTAACAAGAAATAGTACTTTTTAAATAAGAAATGATATTTTTTTAATACAAAATGATAACTTTTTTTAGGTAAAAGTAATAGTTGTTTTAATAAGAAGTGATACTTTTTCCATAAAAAAAAAGAAAATACTTTGTCTTAATAAAAAATGTTTTTTTAAAATAAAAAACGATATTTTTTCATAATAAGTGATATTTGTTCCACAAGTAGTGATATTTTTTTAATAGAAAGTTGTACTTTTTTCATAAGAAGCGATATTTTATTTAATAAAAAGTAATATTTTTCGAGTTTAATGTGATATATTTTTTTCATTTGAAGTGATATTTTTTATTAGAAGTGTTACTTTTTTAATAAGAAATGATGCTTTATTTTCTTTATTTTTTCACTTTGTTTCATGCGCGTAGAGAGAGAGAAAGCGGGGGGTATGACGTGAGGAGAGAGAGAGGGGACCATGAAAGAAGTGAGATGTGAGGAGAGAGGAAGGGACCATGAGGAAGTGAACATAAGGAGGGAGAGAGAGAGAGAGAGAGAGAGAGGACCATGTGAGATCCGTCTCACGGACGGTCTCACAAGATGATGGAGATAAGATTTGAGGTAAGATTTAAAGATATCTTATAATCTTTTACGATTAATTTTAGTGGATTATATATAATTATCTTTTAAGAGTTTTCAATAGTTATGAGTTTTATTATTGTAGGAGTTTAATCCTATAAATATCTGTTTTGTTATTATATTTAGGATGGTTGATTATTGATTAAAATTTTGAGATTTATCTCTTTTCATTACAATTTACATTTCTTCGCGAAGTTTCGCTTATGTTCATTGTTCGTTTATTCATAGTTTTCGTCTGCATCAGTTGGTATTAGGGGTGGCAAAACGTGTTATCGTGTCGTGTTTCGTGTCGACACGATAACGACATGACACGATGAGGGCAAACACGAACATGACATGATAAGGATCTGCTCCGACACGACACGAACACAAAAATTTTCGTGTCGACACGACACGACACGATAGTGACACGATAAGTAAAAAATAAAAAAGAAAACAAGTTACATGTTAATACACGATAGCATATTACACGATATTACACGACAATACAGGTTACAAACATACAAAATATCAGGTTATCGTGTCACTAACAGGTAAACGTGTCATTATCGTGTCCTTATCGTGTTCATATCGTATCATTATCGTGTTACTAACAGGTAATCGTGTCATTATCGTGTCCTTATCGTGTTCGTGTCGTGTCATTATCGTGTCACTATCGTGTTCGTGACATTATCGTGTAAACACGACAAAAACACGAACACGACACGAATACGATAAGGCTAAACACTAACCCGCTATTATCGTATCATTTTCGTGTCGTGCAATCGTGTCGTGTCAAAAATTGCCACCCCTAGTTGGTATTCAGAGACCAACTATGAATCTTAAGTGTCATCTCGACACCACTTGGGTTTTAAACCTACAAGCAATGACACTGCTCAGATTTGACAGCATATCAACTTGTTGGCCAAATAAATCGATGTCGTGTGCATCCAATATCAGGAAACCAGAGACTTATTGAAAAACGATTTATTGGTAGTTGTGAGTCTGCTTACAATATTGTGCACATTCAGTTCACCCTTTTGGAAACTAATTCCACGGACATGGATGATTTATTCTTTGGTGACGTTGAAGAATGTGGCTATAATAGATCACCATTTTTTGATGATCGACGATACTATAACGGAGGTTGGATACGCAAAACCTCCAAACTTTCACTACAAAAAAATTAATTTATAATGACGGGAAAATTTATCATTATATGTCCAAAATTCATCATTGAAGATCTTTAATGATGGAAAATTCCCATCATGGACCCCTCATTATTGCCCTCCTAGGTAAAAGTAAATAATGACGATAAATAGGTCCCGTCATTATTGTTTTAATATTTTTAATGACGAAATTCTACTGTCATTAAACATTAATTTCAATGATATCAAATTTCATCATTAATACCATTTGCCTCTCATTAAAAGATATTTTAATGGCCAATTATCAACTCATTATATAGTAAATTGCTCCTCACTATATATTATTTTATTGATAAATTTACCATCATTATTAGTTTTTAGCTCGTCATTAAAATTAAAATTAACAATGAATTAATCCCTCATAAATCAACGATTACCCTCATTAAAGTTATTCTCTATTATAAAATTTAAAATCAATATTATATATGAATTGGTCACTTCACGAAAACACATCAATACTGATATAATATTAATAATGCTAAATAATTCGGAACAAGTAATATTTTGAATGACAAGTTTTTTATAAACATTTGCATCCACATTACATCAGTTAGTCAAAATACATACAATAGCATTTTCCAAAGTATACATTTTATCCCGATGGATAATAAAGGATTCACTAACATCTATCTGTACAAAAACATTTGAGCGCCATAAATGTGTATCACTTTGTTGCTTCAAATGCCATATACCAAGTTCCTAATCCATGCTTGAATTTTCTTTATAAATCCACCTACAAGAAAATTCTAAAAAAAAGCATTAATCTCAATAATAAATAGATCGTCAAAAGCAAGGCCAACGACCACATATAATACCGTCATGACTTATACAAATCCAAGGAACATAAGTGCTTCTACAATCCTTAACATAAGCTGAAAATCGGTATCAAACTTTCTTCTTATCGACACCATCTGCTGCAAAAGTGTGTTATATTCAAACATTACCAGAATGGATGTATGCAATCATCTTAACATGGCATGTGCCTTATGTGAAGCCCCGATTTTTATTCGATCATGTACTTATTTCGTATCGTCTTTGTATTATTTTAACTATTTTACCGCGTCGCTTTGACGGGTAGATATTAATGATAAATATATTTTGCAGTTAATTCCTTTTAATTGCTACTTGTGATTATAACCATTTATTAATTTTAATTCGCATTTATGATCACTTGGTTGATCACCATTATAATTATTTGTGTATTTATTAGTCACCTTAGAATTTTAAGAGACTATTTATTTTAGGGATTTATACTTTATAGAATTAAGAATTCGATTTAGATTAAGTGATCATGAGACTTATAAGTGATCAAGGAAATCACTAATTATTTTGGTGATTGATATTATTCATCTATTATCATCAATTTTGGGACCAAAAAAAATATATATGAAATTACCAAAATACCCCCTTAAGGGGCGACCATGATGGTATTTTAAGTGTAGAAATATCTCCCAACTCTTGCACATGTACACCTTGTGTATTCATCTTGTGTATTTTTACACCATTAATTCAAACCTACATCTTAGAATAATCCTACAATTTCAACCACCCAATTGGTCAAACAAGATAAAATTTTAAATCCCCCTAAAACATAGCTTTTGGCCAATTGTCCCTAATAAAGTTGCCTATTACTTTCTTCCCTAATTTCCTCAATTATTCCCTAACTCATCATCTAACCAACCAAAGCAAATTTTTTTTGTCTTTTCCCCCTACCATGTGGACGGCCATATGGCCTTAATTGGGCAAAAAAAAAAAATTGTTCAAGTTCATTCATTACTTCATTTCACCAACACAAAATTTTCCTAAGTCTTGTATTTTCTCTTCTCTCTCTCTAAAAATCCTCCTACATCTCTCTACCTATTTTTTCATCTTCTTCACAAACACTTAACCAAAAACTTCAAGAATTCATCTCCCTACTCTTCAAAAAAAAAAAATCGAAACTACACTCCAAAGGTAAGAAACATTTCTTGTTCAATCCATTTTTGATATCACATAACTCATCTCTTTCACCTCCTAATTAAGTTTGATTTTTGATTTTGAGATTTACTTAGAAGACCATTGAAGATATTAAGAGACTTGTCATCTTGAAGAAAAAATGTTAAGAAATTGGACTACAAGGTAAGAAATGGAATTTTTAGTACCTTTTCTTCTTCTCTTTCTATTTTCCAAAATTTGACACTCCATTTTCATTTTTGGAGTTTTAGGGGCTGACCTTGGTGGTTGACATTAAAGGTGACCAAAACCTTACACTTGGAAGCCATTACTAGTCACATTTTACTCACTACACAAGGTAAGTATAGTATTTCCAATTTTCTTACCATCTTCTTCTTTTCCTAAATTTTTAACCACATTCTTCTAACTCCTATATTTTTTTGATATTCCTTGACTTAGGGGCTGACCTAAGTCACTCCTTCATCGAGAGAGATTTATCTCATTTTCACCAACAAACCGATCTTTAAGGTGGGTGGAAAAATTCTTTCAACTTCTAGGTATTTTACTTAAAAATGCATGTAGTATTTTGATTTTGAGCACTTGAGATATATATTATGTATTGCATGATATTTTCTTGTATCAAGTTGGAAAAATTCTCAAGTGTTGCTCAAAAATGCGATTTATCGAAAAATAGGGCATACATATACACTTTATTGTTATACTTGATGAAATTTTGTATGAAAAGGATATGAATGTGTATGACTCTTGAAATCTATGTTTTGAATGATTTATAACCTGGACAAGTCGAGCATAACTGATTAAATTTCAACTTTTGTACTTAAAATGCAAAAATGGAAAGTTGGTGGACTTAATTGCAAGAAAATAAAACTTAAGGGACCCCTCTGTAATTTTCGATTTTTGGGGCTGAACTCAGGTTCAAAAATTATGTTTTGACATTTTAATAAAGTTTTAAGAGTTTTTAGATAAATAAAATCAACCCTTAAAAGCTCAAGGACTAGATTGTAAAATTTTAGAAGTTTAAGGGCTATTTTGCAATTTTCGAAACTGTACCAGACCCTAATTTAAAATTTGAAATTTTAACTCTTAAGGGACTGGAAATAACATATTTTAAGTGTATTCCAAAAATCCAAGTGTTTAGAGCTTGGAATGTAATTTTATAAACCTTGAGGGACCAAATTATAAAAGATTAAAATGGAGGACCCAAATGCAATTTCGAGGACTTATGCAGTCCATGCACCTGGAAATACTAATTTAACTATAACATAATTATATCTTGGACCCAAGGTTCAAATTTCATAACAATTGGACCCCTAAAAGCCTTAAAGGCAATTATTTTAAAATGAGACAAAAATGAGATTTTCAAAAGTTAAGGGACCTATACTTGCTTATTTTAAAAATTGCTTTTGTCCCAATATCCCACTGACCTTAGTGACATTTTACAATTGGAATCACATTAAAATCCCTTCCGGTTTGTGAGTTCCAATTATTTTAAACTTAGAGCCCAAAATGACAATTTTAACAAATTTGGGGCCAATGTGAGAATTTTATAAAAACTCGACCTCCAAACTTTAAAAACCTGAATCTGTGAACAATTTAGAGAATTTAGGAACTGACCTCAAAAATTTTCAAGGTCGGGACATTTATTTATTAATTTTTAACCCCAAAAGAATTGGATTTTACAAAACGGGGCTAATTGTAAATTTTCTTTTACAAGGACCTAACTCGAATTATTTTTATTTTAATGAAACAGCCCTGGACCCTCTGAATTTAATTATTGATTAAAATATTTTATTTTCTCAAAAATCCCCTGACTTATCGGATCATCTTGACCGATTAATACGCGATCGTGGGGCGACTTCCTAGTCTTGCGATTTCGAATCTATAACGGGACTTATGTTCCACCTGATCTTTCAAGATATCGAAGATTACTTATCCTCCTGATAATTATCTTCATCCAAATAACTCCACCAATGCCATGATTGCCTTGCGCAAATTTTCGAAAACTTTCCTAAAATGTTTCCCTGAATCAATAATACTCGACTGCATGGTCGACTACCTGAACGTGTACTTACTTTCCTGTATGAGTCAACTTGGTGTGTCGAGCTCACAGTCGGAATGGATACGTCGGGGATGGAACCAGGCATCTCGACTGCTATTCCACTCTCTCGGCCCCATCGCCCTAATCCATGGCAACCGAGGAGAGTTTGTCGAGGAAGCGGGTCGTAGTACTTGAGGTATAATCATGATTATGACAAATCCGAGCCTTGCTAGATCCAACGTGGATTTTGTCCTTGCCTATGGAGCGATAAGAATGTCAGGTCTTGGACCATCATGAACAAGGAGTTACAAGGAAGAACGAAGGAATCGCTGTCTGATCCACACGATTCCGGAGTTGAACGGAACGTTTGGTTGGCGCTACACATTAGTACGCAACCACTATTTGTAATGAACGGGTTGGCGCTACACATCAGTACGCAATCCTCATGTCTTGCTTGAATCATCGTGCCTGTGTGACCACGAACTATTTCTTAAACTGTATAAATATATTATTTAATATATACTTATCACGATGCTTGTGGGCTATGTGTGAAATCATGCATCATACCTCACGCATTTTCATACAACCGTTTTCTCGCATTAACTATATATATCGCCACACTTGCACACGATCACTCCATCCACTGAGATTTTTGTCTCACTTCATCCTGTTTTCTAACCTTTAGATGAGGAGTACATTGAAGACGTCGAACCTACCACGAATCGAATCCGTGCTCGCTTTGTCGTACTAGTTCCTATAATCATTGATGTCGGCGACATTTTCTTTTGCTTTTGTTATTGTTGAACTCCTTCATTCTCGTTTTAGTTTGATTGTAAGTTTAAATTCGAGATATTTTGATGGATTGTATTCGAATATTGTCGGACCTTGAGATGTAACTCGTCTTGTGTGTATTTAATTCCTTTGCATTAGACTCTATTTCACTTGGAGTTTTGTATCATTGGTTTACATTGGATTATTTCTGTTTAGGTGATTGATCGTCATCGCGTCGTGTTTGGGGCGTGACAGTTATGGTATCAGAGCTCGGCTAGTAAGATGGAAACTTACACCGAGCTGACCCAAGATAGGACCCTCGGATTGTGTTGAGTAGAACCGCGACTTGACTAATTAAGTGTGAAATCGATTTCAAAAATGGCATAGAACCGTATTATTGATGTTTATGATAAGTTAGAATTTATATTTGGAGATTCCATGATCATACTTGATTGGACCTAGTTGACTCACTGACTTTCTTATTCATTCTCTCCATGTTCTCCCTTATCTTTTCCTTAACTTCGTTTAATCCTTCTTCGTTTGACTTGATCAGGATGGAGCCGACGCCACCTATCTGGTGGGAACTATTGGAGGCCCGCACCGAACGTGATTACTTCCGGGCATACATGAACCACTGGCACCAGGAATGCCTTCAGGCTACCTCAGAATTGGCAGAGGAACGCCGCCGTAACCAATAACTAACACACCTCCTGACGAAGAGCCAAGAGGAGAAGAATAACCTTACCCTTCTTGCTAAGGATCGCGAAGATACCATCCGCGCTCGCGAAGGTCAAATTTAGTCGATCAAGGAACACTTGGAAATTACTCGCAAGAAGATGGAACACGCTAAGGAAGGCCGCGCAAAGTGGGAGATGGACGCGTACATGTCAATGGCCACCATTGGACGTCTCGAAGATACCATCATCAAACAGATGACGGTGATCGAGGACCTCACACATGCCTTAACTCAGCGAGATGCTGCTTTGGAGGCTGCCTTAGCAGCTAATGCGCCACCGGTGCCACAACCCGAGGTGGAACCCATGCCCGACCTCGAGACCGACAATGAAGAGGACCCCGAGGATCCTAAAGAGGACCCCGAGGAGGATCCTGAAGAGGATGCCGAGAAGGATCCAATGGAAGACAAAGAGCCTGAGGCGCTTGAAGCCGCTCCACTTGATGATGCTCCGGGACTGGAGCAGTGGCTAGATTTCGCCGACTGGCCTAATGCTGAGGCGCTACCTCAGCTAGATCAGGTTCCGGTTGTGGACATAGCCGCTAGCGATGATGACGGTGACCTCACTGATAGCTAGCTTTTGTGTTAGATAGTAATAGGCACATATTACCTTCCTGATGTATTTTACTTTCTGTTGTACCTTGACTCCAGATTTACCTTCGATTCTGTAGTCTGTTGTATGAACTCATTTGGATGTATTCAAATTTTCACATTAATGGATGTACTTTTTCTACTTATTTTATGTCTTGTGTCCTATTGTTACTTTCCTTATGATATAACTTGTTTTACGCGAATATTTATTGGAATCATTCATTTCTGAATTGTAGCTAAACTACAGATACATGGCTGGAAACCGTGGACGCAGGAGACCCCGCCGTGTTCCCCGAAGGTATGAGGACGTACCCAGGGAACGGGTACCCTCCCACGAACTACCACCACCTCCCCGCCAGTCGTAGGAGATAACTTGACTACAATAGCCCTGCAACAGATACTGGTCTTCATGAGGCAACAAGTAGAGCCTCAACGGCGTATTCCCGAGCCCGCTAGAGAGGCGAATGATCGCACTTTGGAGCGATTCTTGCGATTTGACCCACCGGCTTTCTTAGGAGAGCCTGATGACTTAAAGGCAGAAGAATGGATTGGGAAACTGGAGAATATCTTCAATGCTCTCAATACTCGGGGAACAAAGGTTACGCTCGCCGTGTTCGACTAGAATAATACTGCTAGAGATTGGTGGAGAGCGAGTTGAGAGAAAATGGGAACATGACCGAGTAGATAGAACATGGGAAAATTTCCTGGCTGAATTCAATGAGCAGTACATTCCCCAAGTCGTGAAGGAGGCACGCCGGGATGAATTCCATAAGTTGAGACAGGGGAACATGTCTGTGGCCTAGTATGAGTCTGAATTCCATCGGTTGTCCAAATATGCCCCGGGGACAATCAGCACGGAAGAGGACAAATTGTATAAGTTCACACGGGGACTGAAGCTGGAACTCCAGAAACAGCTTTTGACTATTGAAACAACAACATACTCAGCCGCATGAAAGCGACTCTGCGCATCAGTCGGGGCCGGGATCTGAACCGCATTGGTCAGATTCAGTAGAATAGGCCATCAAACAGTCTCAAAAGGACAGCGGTGGGACAACCATCTAAGCCGCCTGTTAAATTTCAGAAGGGGCCAGTTGTTAAGACAGAAAAAGGGAAAGGACCGATACAGGAAAAACCGGGTCAAGTATGTACACATTGCCAAAAACCGGGACACACTGTCAATGATTGTTGGTGCAAACAGGGGAGATGTTTGCTATGTGGCAGTAACCAGCATCAACTGAAGGATTGCCCGAAGTACGAGGATCGCACGAAACAAGTGCTGCAGCCAAAGCCGAGTAATGGCCAGGGAAATCGGGCAAGGATGCTACTCGAGCATTTGCACTAGCCGAACATGAGGCTCCGGAGGCAACAGACGTGGTGGAAGGTACGCTTCTAATATCTAGCCACTACGCTAAAGTACTATTTGACCCTGGATCAACGCATTCATTTGTCGCACCACATTTTGTACACAAGCTGCATGCATGCATGGAACATATGCCTATAGGTTTAGAAGTGCCCACTCCTATGGGCGCAAGCCAGATAACAAATATTATCTATAATGCATGCGAAGTTAAGATTGATGAGATAAACTTTCTGCTGATTTGATCTTCTTTTGCCTATATCCGAATACGACATCATATTGGGAATGAACTGGTTGTCTGCACACCATGCACAAATGGACTGCCATCGCAAGTCCATTAAACTATGTGAACCCGGTAAGCCCAAAGTGGAAATTTCGGGAAGAGCACGAGTTAAGATTGCCCCAATTATTTCAGCAATGAAAGCGAGGAAGGCGATCACTAGAGGGGCACAAGGGTATTTTGCGTTTGTAATTAATAAACCCAAGGTTGAGACACAAATTAGTCAAGTACCTATAGTATCGGGATATACAGATGTATTTCCACAAGAACTCACCACTGTCCCTCCAGATAGGGAAGTCGAGTTCACCATCGAGGTATTACCAGGGACCACCCCGATTGCCAGAACGCCGTATAGAATGGCTCTTGTTGAATTACAAGAGTTGAAGACTCAATTACAGAAGTTAATGGATGTGGGATTTATCCATCCAAGTACATATCCATGGGGAGCACCGGTACTGTTCGTCAAAAAGAAGGATGGCACATTAAGACTGTGTATAGATTATCGCGGTCTTAATAGCGTGATCGTCAAGAACAAATACCCCTTCCCGAGGATAGACGAACTGTTTGACCAACTTCAAGGAGCGACGGTGTACTCGAAGTTTGATTTACAGCAAGGAAATTATCAACTAAAGATTCGTGAAGAAGACATTTCCAAAACGGCATTTCAAAGCAGATATGGACACTACGAGTTTGTAGTGATGCCTTTTGTCTGCGATTTAACGCACCCAGCGTTTATGGATCTGATGCATCGAGTCTTTCAACCTTATTTGGATCAATTCGTAGTGATATTCATTGATGACATACTCGTATACTCTAAGTCTAGAGAAGAGCATGAACGTCATCTGAAAATTGTTTTGGAGACACTACGAGAGCACAAGTTTGTATGCCAAATTCAGCAAATGCAATTTTGGCTTAGTGAAGTCGCATTCTTGGGACACATAGTATCCGACACTGGGATCGTAGTAGATCCTTCGAAGGTCTGGTAAGCAGTCTCAGAACGGGAGATCGAAGTTTCTTAGGACTTTGGCTGGATATTATCGAAGATTTATCCGATGATTTCTCCATGATAGCCGGACCACTCACTCGACTAATCCGAAGCATGTCAAGTTTGAGTGGAATGACAAGTGTGAGGCTAGTTTCAAGAGTCAAGAAACGGCTTACTACGGCTCGGTCTTAGCCCTTCCAAAGGAAAGAAAACTTTGTCGTCTGCAGTGATGCATCAAAGGAAGGACTAGGAGCGACTAAATGCAGGAAGGAAAGGTCATTGCTTACGCATCACTAAAACTCAAGCCGTATGAAGCCAATTACCAAACGCATGACTTGGAATTGGCGAAGAGTGTTTGCGTTAAAGAAATGGGCACTATCTCTACGGAGCAACATTCACGGTTTACAGATCATAAGAGCCTAAAGTATCTATTCTCTCAGAAGGATCTCAATTTGAGGCAACGGAGATGGATGGAGTTAATAGAAGACTATCACTTTGATATTCAATACCATCCCGGGAAAGCTAACGTAGTAGCTGACGCCTTGACGAAAGGCGAGTTTAGCGGACTAATGATTCGAGAGTGGAAATCATTAGAAGAGTTGAGCACTTGGAATCCGACGAGAACCAATACTCACATTTCATGTGCTAACATATTGGTTAAACCCGATCTACTGAACGAGATCAAAGCAACACAGGGGACAAATGTACAACTTCAAAAGCGAAAGAGAAGATACTTAAAAGGAGAGATCGAATTTTCAAGACATGAAGATGGAATCATCGATTCCGAAATCGAAGTACTGTGTACCAAGTGACGAGCGATTCGAACAGAATTCTCTCGTAAGACACCGATTCGAAATACACTATACACCCTGGAGGAAACAAGATGTATAAAGACTTTAAACGGTATTCTTGGTGGGTAAACATGAAGAAGGGTAGCGAGTTCGTTGCGAGATGTTTGACTTGTCAACGAATAAAAGCAGAACACCAACGACCATCTGGTTTATTACAACCGTTGAGAATTCCAGAGTGGAAATGGGAAAATATAACGATGGATTTCGTGACGGATCTACCAAGGACCAGATGAGGCGATGACATCATATGGGTAGTCGTAGACCGACTTACGAAATCTGCACACTTCTTACCCATGAAGAAAACCGACAGCTTGCAGAAACTTGCGCAGATTTATATCCGAGAGATCATTCGACTACATGGAGTGCCAGTCGACATAATGTCAGACAGAGACCCGAGGTTTGTCTCCAGATTCTGGAAATGCTTACATGAGGAATTGGGTACCTCGCTAAGTTTCAGCACAGCAGCACATCCACAAACCGATGGCCAGTCTGAGCGAACAATTCAAACCATGGAAGACATGTTGCGAGCCTGCACATTGGATTTCCAAAGAAGTTAGGATTCACACTTACCATTGGCCGAGTTCGCTTATAATAACAGTTATCAGGCCACGATTGGGATGGCACCCTATGAAGCCTTGTATGGATGAAAGTGTAGATCCCCTCTACACTGGGAGATTGATGACCAATGGACTCCGAAGGAGAAACGGAAGTCACCCTCGATTCCAAAGGTCGACTTAGTTCAGGAGGCCATGGAAAAGGTCAAGTTGATCAAGGAACGGATCCGTACAGCTCAGCGCCGCCAAAAGAGTTACGCGGACAAGAGGAGAAAGGACTTGGAATTTGAAGCCGGAGATGAAGTATTTCTTAGACTCTTGCCACGAAAAGGATTGATCAATCCAAAGAAAGGAGGCAAATTGAGTCCGATATATATTGGACCTTACAAGATTTTGCAGAGGATCGAAAAGTTGGCCTACAGACTTGAGTTACCAGCACAGTATGCGAGAATGCACGATGTATTCCATGTATCGAGATTGAAAAAGTATCAACCAGATCCCGAGCATATCATCACTCGTGATGCTCCTCCTCTGATGGAGAATTTATCTTACACCGAGGAACCAATAAGAATCATTGACCAGCAGATACGTCAGTTGCGTAACAGAGAGATTCCGATGGTTAAAGTTGTATGGCGGAACCACAACCGAGATGAGGACGCAACATGGGAGATGGAAGAAAACATGAGAAATCAACATCCAGAGCTATTCTGAAGAGAATTTGGGGACCAAATTCTTTTAAGGAGCGGAGAATGTGAAGCCCCAATTTTTATTCGATCATGTACTTGTTTCGTATCGTCTTTGTATTATTTTGACTATTTTACCGCATCGCTTTGACGGGTAGATATTAATGATAAATATATTTTGCAGTTAATTCCTTTTAATTGCCACTTGTGATTATAACCATTTATTAATTTTAATTCACATTTATGATCACTTGGTTGATCACCATTATAATTATTTGTGTATTTATTAGTCACCTTAGAATTTTAAGAGACTATTTATTTTAGGGATTTATACTTTATAGAATTAAGAATTCGATTTAGATTAAGTGATCATGAGACTTATAAGTGATCAATGAAATCACTAATTATTTTGGTGATTGATATTATTCATCTATTATCATCAATTTTGGGACCAAAAAAAAAATATATGGAATTACCAAAATACCCCCTTAAGGGACGGCCATGATGGTATTTTAAGTGTAGAAATATCTCCCAACTCTTGTACATGTACACCTTGTGTATTCATCTTGTGTATTTTTACACCATTAATTCAAACCTACATCTTAGAATAATCCTACAATTTCAACCACCCAATTGGTCAAACAAGACAAAATTTTAAATCCCCCTAAAACATAGCTTTTAGCCAATTGTCCCTAATAAAGTTGCCTAAATATTACTTTCTTCCCTAATTTCCTCAATTATTCCCTAACTCATCATCTAACCAACCAAAGCAAATTTTTTTTTGTCTTTCCCCCCTACCATGTGGACGGCCATATGGCCTTAATTGGGCAAAAAAAAAAAAAAAATTGTTCAAGTTCATTCATTACTTCATTTCACCAACACAAAATTTTCCTAAGTCTTGTATTTTCTCTTCTCTCTCTCTAAAAATCCTCCTACATCTCTCTACCTATTTCTTCATCTTCTTCACAAACACTTAACCAAAAACTTCAAGAATTCATCTCCCTACTCTTCAAAAAAAAAATTCGAAACTACACTCCAAAGGTAAGAAATATTTCTTGTTCAATCCATTTTTGATATCACATAACTCATCTCTTTAACCTCCTAATTAAGTTTGATTTTTGATTTAGAGGTTTACTTAGAAGACCATTGAAGATATTAAGAGACTTGTCATCTTGAAGAAAAATTGTTAAGAAATTGGACTACAAGGTAAGAAATGGAATTTTTAGTACCTTTTCTTCTTCTATTTCTATTTTCCAAATTTTGACACTCCATTTTCATTTTTGGAGTTTTAGGGGTTGATCTTGGTGGTTGACATTAAGGGTGACCAAAACCTTACACTTGGAAGCCATTACTAGTCACATTTTACTCACTACACAAGGTAAGTGTAGTATTTCCAATTTTCTCACCATCTTCTTCTTTTCCCTAAATTTTTAACCGCATTCTTCTAACTCCTATATTTTTCTGATATTCCTTGACTTAGGGGCTGACCTAAGTCACTCCTTCATCAAAAGAGATTTATCCCATTTTCACCAACAAACCGATCTTTAAGGTGGGTGGAAAAATTCTTTCAACTTCTAGGTGTTTTACTTAAAAATGCATGTAGTATTTTGATTTTGAGCACTTGAGATATATATTATGTATTTCATGATATTTTCTTGTATCAAGTTGGAAAAATTCTCAAATGTTGCTCAAAAATGCGATTTATCGAAAAATAGGGTATACATGTACACTTTATTGTTATACTTGATGAAATTTTGTATGAGAAGGATATGAATGTGTATGACTCTTGAAATCTATGTTGTGAATGATTTATAACCTGGACAAGTCGAGCATAATTGATTAAATTTCAACTTTGTACTTAAAATGCAAAAATGGAAAGTTGGTGGACTTAATTGCAAGAAAATAAAACTTAAGGGACCCCTCTGTAATTTTCGATTTTTGGTGCTGAACTCAGGTTCAGAAATTATGTTTTGACATTTTAATAAAATTTTAAGAGTTTTTAGATAAATAAAATCAACTCTTAAAAGCTCAAGAACTAGATTGTAAAATTTTAGAAGTTTAAGGGCTATTTTGCAATTTTCGAAATTGTACCAGACCCTAATTTTAAAATTTAAAATTGTAACTCTTAAGGGACTGGAAATAACATATTTTAAGTGTATTCCAAAAATCCAAGTGTTTAGAGCTTGGAATGTAATTTTATAAAACTTGAGGGACCAAATTGTAAAAGATTAAAATGGATGACCAAAATGAAATTTCGAGGACTTATGTAGTCCATGTACCTGGAAATATTAATTTAACTATAACATATTTATATCTTGGACCCAAGGTTCAAATTTCATAACAATTGGACCCCTAAAAGCCTTAAAGACAATTATTTTAAAATGAGACAAAAATGAGATTTTCAAAAGTTAAGGGACCTATACTTGCTTCTTTTAAAAATTGTTTTTGTCCCAATATCCTACTGACCTTAGTGACATTTTACAATTGGAATCACATTAAAATCCCTTCCGATTTGTGAGTTCCAATTATTTTAAACTTAGAGCCCGAAATGACAATTTTAACAAATTTGGGGCCAATGTGAGAATTTTATAAAAACTCTACCTCCAAACTTTAAAAACTTGAATCTGTGAATAATTTAGAGAATTTAGGAACTGACCTCATAATTTTTCAAGGTCGGGACATTTATTTATTAATTTTTAACCCCAAAAGAATTAGTTTTTATAAAACGGGGCTAATTGTAAATTTTCTTTTACAATGACCTAACTCGAATTATTTTTATTTTAATGAAACAGCCCTGGACCCTCTGAATTTAATTATTGATTAAAATATTTTATTTTCTCAAAAATGCCCTGACTTATCGGATCGTCTTGACCGATTAATACGCGATCGTGGAGCGACTTCCTCGTCTTGCGATTTTGAATCTATAACGGGACTTATGTTCCACCTGATCTTTCAAGATATCGAAGATTACTTATCCTCCCGATAATTATCTTCATCCAAATAACTCCACCAACACCATGATTGCCTTGCGCAAATTTTCGAAAACTTTCCTAAAATGCTTCCCTGAATCAATAATACTTGACTGTCTGGTTGACTACCTGAACGTGTACTTACTTTCCTGTCTGAGTCAACTTGATGTGTTGAGCTCACAGTCGGAATGGATACGTCGGGGATGGAACCGGGCAGCTCGGCTGCTACTCCACTCTCTGGCCCCATCGTCCCAATCCCGCAACTGATGGACGGAGTTTGTCCAAGGGAAGCGGGTCGTAGTACTTGAGGTATAATCATGATTATGACAAATCCGAGCCTTGGTAGATCCAACATGGATTTTGTCCTTGCCTATGGAGCGATAAGGTGTCAGGTCTTGGACCATCATGAACGGGGAGTTACAAGGAAGAACGAAGGAATCGCTGTCTGATCCACACGATTCCGGAGTTGAATGGGACGTTTGGTTGGCGCTATACATCAGTACGCAACCACTATTTGTAATGAACGGGTTGGTGCTACACATCAGTACGCAACCACTAATTATCTTGCATAGGATTGGCGCTACACATCAGTATGCAATCCTCATGTCTTGCTTGAATCATCGTGCCTGTGTGACCACGAACTATTTCTTAAACTGTATAAATATATTATTTAATATATACTTATCACGATGCTTGTGGGCTATGTGTGAAATCATGCATCATAACTCACGCGTTTTCATACAACCGTTTTCTCGCATTAACTATATATATCGCCACACTTGCACACGATCACCCTATCCACTGAGATTTTTGTCTCACTCCATCCTATTTTCTAACCTTTAGATGAGGAGTACGTTGAAGACGTCGAACCTACCACGGATTGAATCCCGTGCTCCGTCTGTCATACTAGTTCCTATAATCATTGATGTCGAGCGACATTTTCTTTTGCTTTTGTTATTGTTGAACTCCTTCATTTTGTTTTAGTTTGGACTGTAAGTTTAAATTCGGATATTTTGATGGATTGTATTCAGATATTGTCGGACCTTGAGATGTAACTCGTACTTGTGTGTATTTAATTCCATTTGCATTAGACTCTATTTCACTTGGAGTTTTGTATCATTGGTTTAGATCATTGGATTATTTTGTTTTTAAGTGATTGATCGTCGTCGCGTCGCGTTTGGGGCGTGACACCTTATGTGAACTACGGTAGAAAATTCCAAACAGAAGAATAATCTTGAACAACAACATAAAATAGGAAATGAATATTCAAGCTACTTTAAACAACTTAATACTAATAAACAAGAATTTAGAAAACAATAGACTTTGATGACAATTTTATTGAGTTAACAGAAAACAAAAGGAAAAATTGAAGAAAATGAGAGACATGCCTTTAACAGGTGAAATCCAAATGCAACCACGGTTTTCCATCCATCTTTTCCAATCCGACCAATCATCCACCATTTTTTGCCACTCGAATCTAGATGGATTGAAAACAAATGGAGCAGATAACCAGGATGATGCAAGAAGACCACATCGAAAAATTAATATATAAGTACGATGACGAAGTGCAAGAAGTATGCACATGGATCTCATAAACAATTAAAAAAAGTCAACTAATGAAGTTAAAATAGCAATCTCTAGTTACCTATTTTTCTTATCGTCCTTTTAGAATAAATTGTTCTCATAAAAAATGCATTTTCCTCATACTAAATAAAATACTTCTAACTTTAAAGAAACTAAAATACATAGCAAATCAATTTTTTCCTTCATAACCACATCGAGTGTTATAGACTTGTCATCCATTATTGATATACTAAGGCAAATAGTCTTCCAAACCAACAAACACTCTATTAAGGTCCTGCAATTTCAACCAATAATTGACATGAACCCTGCAATTCATCTCTAATAGCCCCACTCCCCACAAATAGATTGTTGTGACAACTAGTAAAATTAAAGCAATAAATTTTTAATATGATAGTCAACTATTTGCTAAGATATATCAAATACAATTACTACCTTAACTATATAACAATATTCCCCATCTTCTTTTTACCCACATTACCATCATTTCCTATTTCCCAAAGAAAAAGAGGAAAAAAACTAATACATTAAGAAACACAGAATCCCATCAAACTATTTCAAAATCAACACCTATCACATGCTCTATTGGAATCAGCTTTCCATGCAAACAAGATCAAGAACTACCTCCTAAAATGCTAAATTTTTGCCACCAACATTACCAATTCAAGAAATGTTAATCTCCAAATTACCACAACGACCCTCAAGATATTAGCCAAAACCTGAGTTTGAATATGTTAGAAAGAGACAATATTCCAAGAATGGAAGTTAAATAGTACAAGACCTGGGTTTAGTGATTCATGCACCCAAATAACAAAGAGGAAAACAATTTTATAAAATAATCTGGAAGCAGGATTTAGCCAAAATACCAGTGCATATGCTTTCAGAAAATTGTCCTAGGCTCATTGAGTTATTAATTGGAAAAATTAAGCATCAACGTGCATCTTGGTTTCAAGAGTTAACAACAACTGCAGCAACAAAACTAGCAAGAAAATCCAATTTAATTTTCAACCTTTTCCATAAATCCAGCAACAAAACCATAAGAACCAACAAAATAGAAAATCACAATTGGTAATTAAAAAACCAACAAAAAAACAACCAGTAACAAAAATAGGAAAAATCAAAATTTATAATTACATATTTTTTGGTCGCTAGGGCTTAGGGTTTGCAATTGGGATTCTTTTTCACAGGTCTATATTAGGGGCTTATAGATAGAGGTGGGCCGCTAGTTACTAGTGGAGTCAGCGTCGGGTAGACGAGCTTGAGACAATGAAAGTGGCGGCGAGAGGTGAGATTTGAGAGAGAAGGGACAATAAAGGTTGAGAGCGAGAATAGAGACGAGAGTTGAGGAAATGAGGGGTCTTGGAAAAGTTAGTTTATTTAATTTTTTTATTATAATAAAACTTAAAGGTTTTTTATTTAAAAAAAATGGATTTTTTGTGATTGTATATATTTGGTAGGAAATGTATGATGCCTAAAATTCAATAACCAGTAATGAGAGGAAATTTTTAATACAAATAATGACGGGATTAGCTACTAATAACTAGGGAATCAAGAATTCCTCATAAATGATTTACTCTTTAGCTAGAATTTTTTTTACCGTCATTAAAACCTCATATATTATGCTTCTAATGACGATTTTTTTATATCGTCATTAAATTTTCGTCATTAAATTTTTGATAAGGAGACTAATGATTATGATGAGCCACCTATCTTTTAAGCAAGATGATAACGCAATTTTGATGGTTTATTATGAAAAATCATCGCGATTTTACAAGGTGGATAGTGATAATGTTATGTGTGTTCCAATATAATATTTTAAAATTATATTTTTGACTTGTGTCCAACACTCGATAGTGGTCCACTCATCCCAAAGCCCGATAAAGTTTGAGTTGGGTTTGCAATATTGTCCTCCCATTTAAATGGTCCGTTGGAGACAAAGATCGTTTAACCTGAAGTCTGGTAGAGTTGACCCGAATTCGCTAGAGCCAACTCGCTAGTGGTCAATATTAGGTGATTTAACTATGTATTTATTTGAATCATTCTTGCGACTTCTCTTCACGAATGATAGATTGGAGCTGAGTATTATTTGGATTTAGCTCAAGAATACCATCCGACGCTTAAATTAGTTAACTAAAGGTTGACATGTCGTATATATATACATGTGGATAGTGGGTGACGGAGTATATTCAACAAAGCAAAAATCATATTTTGTATGGGTTGAACACATCTTAAAGATGCTTTCTCTAAGGTATTAATTTCTCACATTATGGTGTAAATGATTCTAAATGAATTAACCTCCTAAACACAAAGTCTATCTCATAAGATTCCTAATGTTACACTCCTTATAAAATTTCAGGAGCATCAATCACAAGTGTATTTATAAAATAAAAATGACAGAAATATGAAAGAAATAAATCTTATATGGAAATTCTTTGAATTGTTTTATTCCATATTTTTCATCTTTTTATTATAGAATAACTAGAAGTTATTTACAGGTTTCCAAATATTATATAGAACAATCACGTTCATTATCAAATGACAGAAGTTATTTATCCAAATTTTGTATTTGTTCATCGCAATCCTCCTTAATAGATATATTTACATGAAAATGCGTACACATTTTCACCTTAGTCTTTGTTTCCATGTTTACTTTTTTTTCCTCCTTTCATATATCATACATACATAAATTAATTATGATAAATAATATTTCGCTTGCAACATGATCAAATACTCGGGACTTGGCATAATGCGTGTTGTCGCTGCAAGTCTCGTACAGTTATATGATAGGGCTACGTTTGGTTACCTTTTGTGATGGGGATGGATTAATTCCAAATGCATTTCCTTAGCTTTTCCAAAGTAATTAATCAAGCCTATTAGGTTGTTTGGTTTTGTAATTGTGTTGTAGGATATCAAACCTATTATATAATAAGTTGTTTGGTTGCATATATTAGAAACATTCACAAAGTGGACTTTGACCCAAGTGTCCTCCATATTATAATCAAATACCAATTTTACCCCTTTAAATCTTAATTGGTTTTGTTTGGGTTGCTAGGTCATTTTCATTAGTTAGAAGAGCTATACAGCCAGACAAAAAAATCTCCAGTGGCCATCTGCGTAGCTTTTTCACGGGTGAAGATGAAGAAACAACAGTGTTCCGACACTAATAATCTTGAAGACGAATGCTCGAACTTACTTCAGGCTATGTAATGTCAAATTCTTTAATTTTCTTTCACCAAATTTTCAAAATTGCTTCTAGGGTTTCTTCTAAGTTTTCATTTGGCGAAATTTCTTGGGTTTATTCTTAGTTCTCTGTTGCCCAGTTCTATGATTTATTAAAAGTATTATTGTCTGCCCAATTTCTAAGGTTTATTTGAAGTATGACTTTGCCCAATTTCTAGGTTTTATTCAAAGTTTGATTCATTTGTATTTGTTTAATTCTTACCAAGTGATTACATATTTATGTGTGTCAAGTTTAAGTTTTTCAGAATCTTGTGCAAATTTTCCATACCATCTGCAAAATATTACATAGCTTGAAATAACAAAGTTTTATCTTGCTTATGAGCACAACTGTTTGATACATGTTTTATCTTAATTTTGATGATTTTATTTTGTCACCAAAACAATGTTTTTAAAGGTTGTCCAAATACTCCTAAATGATCTAAAATGGTTTTAATATTTTCGGAGTATTTCCTCAAGTTTATTTTTTATAATAATGGACAACACTTTTAATGATTTTATGTCAATGGGTTTTTACTCCTAAAACAAGATTTCTAAATGTTGTCTAAATACTCCCGATTGGTTTAAAATGTTTTTACTAAATTTTCGGAGTATTTCTTGAGTTTTATTTTCGACAAAAATTGGACAACATTTTTGTCTCGTGGTCGGCCAGGCCGCCCTATAGGGCAACCCGTACACGAAGATGTTTTTAGAAACAGAAAATGAGACGGAAGTAAAAAAAGCGGTCGACCGGCCGCACAGGCGTCGGCCGTCGCCAATGATCGGCCGTACTGCAAGTTTCATTTTGAAACAAAACAAAAACCTCTTCGTTTTTTGATTAGGGGGACCGGTTGAGGCAGGTCGACCGGTCAAGCTTCACGACCGGCCGGCCGCCTGTTGTAATTTTCAAAGTGTTCTTATTTCTCTTATTTGTGCGATGCGGTCGCCTGTGTATGTACATGACAAAAAATATGACCGTTTGACAACAGACACATTTCCTTAAATTGTGGGATTGATTTCTAACAACTATATTCTTGATTTTAATTGTATTTTTCTGTAGATTTTCAATCCCTAAGAGGAGCCTATGCTTGATCAATCATCTCCTATAAATAGAGGAAGTTTTGGAGCAACCAACACAACAATTGAGATACAACACAACAAGATACACTTCAAGCAAATACTTGGTCTTTCATTGTTATTATTCTTGTTGTAAATTTGCCTAGCTTATCACTTTCACATCTTTGAGGTCTAGGCTATTCTTGATTACACTTCGCACTCAAATTGTAATATTCATTATTGAGTTGTAATCTTGATTTTTGGTTATCATTCAAACACAAGATATCCTTGTGAGTGTTCTTGTGGTAAGAACACACTTGGATGATCTAGGTGATAGGTGCAAGAAGATTGTGGTGATCTTCTTATTGAGGTGTTGAAGAATTTGGTATTCTTCAAGGTTGAAGATTGTGGTAATCTTCACAAGGTGCCGTTGGAGATTGTGGTAATCTTCAAGAAGAGATTGTGGTAATCTCAAAGGTGGTGTTGAAGAAGAGTGTGTGGTGCTCTTCAAGGTGTTGTAAGTTGAATTTGTATTAATTTTGGTAATTAATAAAATTCTTTTTCTTTGAAATCCATCCGGATATACTGGGGTGGTAGTAGATTAGGCCCTAGGTGGGTTGAACTACTATAAATCGACGCGTGTTGTTTACATTCCGCACCTTTATATTTATCTTTGATCATTCGGTTTCAAAAAGATGGAGATAATCTATTCACCCCCCCTCTAGATTATCGTAGCCGCTGGACTTACAAGTGGTATCAAAGCCAAACTCTTTGGCAAGCTCGTTTCACATCGCGAGTGAAGAGAAACGATCGTCGGCTACGAACGAAGCTCATCTATCCGACACCTCCACCACCAAGCCACCACTATTTGATTCCAAGAATTTTAATTTTTGGAAAGAAAGAATGGAATGCTATCTACAAGGTTGCGGGTTCGACATTTGGAACACCGTCATTAATGGAGAATCCATTCCGACGAAAGATACACCACACACCTCTAAAGGCTTCAAAAAGCTCAATGATGAAGAGAAGAAAATCATCTCCTTAAACGGTAAGGCTTTAAATATTTTGTATTGTTCATTTACTAATTTAGAATATGAACATATTGTAGGAATAAAGTCGGCACATGAAGTATGGCAAAAATTAGAAGCCATCTATGGAGTATTTGCAAATGAAAGGAGTCAAACAAAAGCATCTACTTCTCAAGGTCATACAAGCTCAAATCTAAGGAACAAGCCTCCTACAACTTCCAACTATGAAGAAGTTGAATATTGTCTTATGGGCATCAATGAGGTATGTCTTAAACCCTCTACTTCCTATGATGTTGACATTCAAAATGATTATAGTGAATTGCAAAATGATTATGATGAACTTCAAAATGAATTCCAAAGTCTACTTGTTAAATACAAAAATTTGAAAAAGGAATTCAATACTTTGAAAAATGATAAGGATAGTTTATTTACTTCCTATGAATCACTATCATGTGCTCACACCACCACTCTTGACAAGATTAGAAACCTTGAAAAAGAAAATAGTACTCTTGTTGAGAATATTGATTGCATGAAAAAGGATTTATTAAAATCCAACTTGAGTATTGATGGCTCAAAAGCTACCTTTAAAACCGTAGGCAAGTGCACCTATCGTTTTATAGTATAGATTATTAGTCAAAGTGTCATTCCACGAGGATTATAAGTACTAATAATTACCGTCTTTTTGTTATTTAATCTAACAATTTTTAGAGTTTTTGTTTGATAAAGAATCTAAATTATCGAAGTGTAAAAATGAAGTAAAATTTGTAGAATAAGAAATCAAGAGATAGAAGTGTGTTTGAATGTAAATCCCTCTAGAATGTTTTTGTGATTTGACAAGTTAAAAGATTCAACCATAAGCCCTTAGCAAAAACCAACCTCTTTTAATAAAATCTCATGCTATGTGGACCGTAGAAATTCCCGATTTAAGTTAATCCCTTTCTCAAGGCGAAAAACTCCTAATCTCAAGTTGATTAATCAAATCTCTTTCTAGTTAAAACCCCAAGATTGCATTATAACGATTTATGAATTCCCATATTAGGTTTGACCCTAATCCGGAAGATTTATGTCGTCCCATATCTAGGATTGCATGCAACTCTTTTCACTTATATAGGTTCTATTTCACCATGAATCTCTCGATTTCCGGATGAAAAATAAACTTCAAATCAATATTGCGCATATATCAATTCGAATGAACGAAGCATAATATAAGTGAATCACACAAAATATGAAGATTTTATTAAAAACATACACACCTTAATCACAAATCCATTCTAGAGTTCATTACATTCAAACACTAGGAGTTTAGCTACACATGATTTTGACCAAAAAATAAATTACACAAGAAGATGTAAACATTGTAGACATGGTGTACTTATCTTTATCAAAATCTCAATTGACTTGATGATGTTGCTCAAGCCTTCTTCCCCAATGTTGCCTCAAGCTTACTCCTCCAAGACCCTTGACCCCAATTTTACTTAATGAAATGAATACAATGAATATTTTCCGAGTATCTAATTGAATGCCTCTCCCAACTTCAACCCTTGGCTTTTTATAGGCAACCAATACATTGATAGTACTCTCTTTTGTTAAACAATTGCCTCCATTTTCCTTGTTGGTTGGTGAATTCTTGTATTCAAGTGATGAGGAGGGGACATGGAGACATGTTTCAAACAAAATAGGGTGTTAAAAGTGTACAAAAAGTGGCCAAAATGGGTTGGTTGGTGAGTTTTCCCCAAATTCCGCAAAGAAAAGTTGCAAAAAGAGGTCCCGGACACGCCGTGTCGCCCGACACAGCCGCCGTCTTTGTTTAATTGTCGCGCAGCACTCGCGTCGACATGGCCGCGTGCTTCCCAACACGGCCAGTTCCGTGTTCTGGACACGTGTTAGTGTTTGGGAACACGGCCTGGCCGTGTCGGGAGGTCTGTTTTGTGCGAAAAAATCGAGTTTTTAGCTCCCGCGAACACGGCCGTGTTGCCCGACACCCCGCCCGTGTTGGACCAAAAAGGCCCCGAAATGACGCGCGTTTGGCTTGGAATTTCGAGCGTTTTTGCATCCTTAAACTCCCGGTATGTTTTGACATGAATCCATGGTCCGAAATTCACCAAAATTAGCCCGAATGGTCAATCTACATCAATAAAAGCACCTCGGAGTAATATGAACTATGTATAATCAAAAATTTACAAAACTAACAATAAAATAACTCGAATTCTACTCAAATATACACATAAAACGTGCATAAAAAGACCCTACTTATCAAACCACCTCCAACTTTGAACTTTGCTTGTCCTCAAGCAAAACATTATATCAAAAAGAGGGATTCAATAAATCACAACACAATTTTTTTTTTTTTTTCTTTTTTTCTTTTTCAACACATTGAACACAAGCGATCAAGTTCTTAGCCTTCTCAACCCGAATTAACCATTCAAGTAAAAAAATTATTTTGCAAAGCGATCATTGTCAAGAAAGACCGTAATATCGGTAGGCATTATTGAGACTTGAAATCATCACGCCACAAATATTGATAGTTATGAACAACTTCAATTCAATAATGCTATGAAAATACAAGAACTCAATGGATCATAGTAGTTAGCTTACTAGTCATATAACCAAGCTTCTTGAACTTTATTGGAATGAGAAGTCAAGGAGTATTCATTCTCCCTTTTTTTTTTTTTTTTTTTTGTTCTCTTTTTTTTTTTGGGATCTTTCGAGACATGCTTCCACTAGGTTTATATTTTGAATTTCTGTTCAAACACTCCTAGGGTGGTTTCCCATACTCATATTCGTGTCGCCGTTTTACGTAAAAGACAAACATGGGGCTCATGAATGCTCCTAGTTACTAAGCAACAACAAATAGAGGAGTATAACCTCGATTGGTCCGTTTTTTTTTTCTTCTTTTTCTTTTTCTCTTTTTATTTTATTCACAAGCTTGGTTTAACAACTAGTTAACCACTACTAAATCATGAGTTCTCGGAAGTTCATAGCACTAAGTACCGTCGTATATGCCTTAACACATCAAATATTTATGGTGTTGGAAATCTCGTCAAAATTTAGCCCGCATCCACGTCAATCTATCCTAGACAATCAATTGCTTCACATCAAAAAACACAAATTAACAAGTTAATATAGGTATAATTGGCCAAGTTATTGACTAGCAAATACTCAATTTGTTAAAAAAAAAAAAAAATCACATCTCTTGAAAACAAACACACAAGCATTCGAAAATGTTATTGTACCCACTCTCAACTTTAAGATTCACATTGTCCTCAATGTGAAAGAAAGAAATGGACAAACACACACAAAACACTCAAAAAAAAAAAAACAAAGAAATTAGAATGATATAAAAGAGGTGGAAAAAAGAAAAATACGACCTTACCGCAATAGTGGAATCGGTGTTGAGCGACCATTGGGTTGTTTTGGCACGGGACCTTCAACGACATCTTCATACCTAATCAACGTTAAGCAACACACAACTCGAATACCGTGAAATCTCAAATATTCCCAATTAGGACAAGCAAGAAGAAGCTCAAGAGTTTTTTTTTATGATTTGAAGATGACTCTAAGGACTTGTGATTATTTTGAAAGAAAATAAAAAAATAAAAAAATAAAAACAATTGCACACAAACATCGGGTTGCCTCCGGTTAGCGCTTCTTTAACGTCGTATAGCTGGACCATTTCACCTAAATGTGAAGATTTAATCGGGCGGAGCCTTGAACTTATGAAAAATTTTATCTCTTTGAACAACATCGCCACCCGTATCGATTTTGGAACAATTGACCTTCATGGTCCTACTTTTCTCGCATGTTATTCTCAAAATGGGATTTATCGTGGAAACTTTTGCACATTGAACATCACATACTTTCAAGGATTTATTAGAAGACATATCAAGCAAAGAATCATTTATCCTTGTCTCAATCAAGTTTATAGGAAAACAAGTATCATTTATAGGATTTCTCAAAGGAATTTTAAAGATAACTTGTTCACCCCTACTCTCAAAGTAAGTTTTCCATCATGCACATCAATGAGAGATTTAGCGGTAGCCAAAAAGGACGCCCTAGAATTAAGGGAACTTCTAAATTATCATGCATGTCAAGAATAACGAAATCGATTGAAACACGAATTTGTCAATCTTGACTAACACATCATTAATAATACCTCTATGATGTTTAATCGATTTATCGGCTAATTGAATGTCCATCCTAATAGGTTTAAGTTCACCTAATCTCGCATGCTTAAATGTTTCATAAGACATCACATTGATACTAGCTCCCAAGTCGGCTAGTGCCCTATCAACAGGTAAATCATCAATTGTGCAAGGGATAATAAAGCTTCCTGGATCATTAAATTTTTGTGGTAGTTCATTGGAAGGACATTTATCATTCAATTGCACATTTGATAATTTGTTAAGCTTATTTTCACTAGGAATGATGTCATTAAGATCCCTAACATGCTTTGAAGGAGGGTCAACAAATGGAATATTGGCATGTAATTGTTTGAAAGAATTAAGGTACTTACCAAATTTGTCCTCCCTTCTATCTTCTTCGGTTAGACTCGGTAAGGGATCTTGGGCTTGTGATTCGCAACCTCCTTTTTCATGAGATTTTCTTTGGACATGTCATCCTCCACGTATTCTGCGCATGGCGGCATTGGCATAATCATGCTCATGTGGAGAATCGATGGTGATTGCCTTTACGTGCTCCCCAGGTTTGGCTCAAGTATTACCCGGCAAACTACTTTGTGGCCTTTCGGAAATCATCTTCTAATCGCCTATTTGGTTTTCAGTTATGGATAGATGCCTCTTGATTTCTCAAGGATGTTTCCACCACCTGGAATCGTATATCATTGATTGCACAAATTTTGTTATAAGATCTTCCAAGTTAGGCTTACCTTGATTTGGTGAAATCAGGAGACGTGTGTAGATCGAGATTGGGATTAGGTCGTGGTTGACCTTGATTTCCCCAACCAAAATTCGGATGTTGTCGCCACCCAGGATTATATGTGTTCTTTGTAAGGATTACTTGGGTAATTTTTGCCTTGATTCCCAACGTAATTAGCATGTTCGGTGTGAGGTATTGTGTGTGGGCAATCCCGATGATTATGCAATCCCCACAAGTTTCACAAGATAAAACATGCGGTGGTGGTGGTTTAGAGCCGCTAGATCGTCGATCTTTTGGGTCAATGCTTCGACTTTGTGCGGCGAGCGTAACTACCGCGATCTGCATTATACACACCAACCGACTGTTAGTTTTACCTCGTATGGATTGCCATTGGTAGCCGTTCATGGCCATTCCTCAATCAAATCTGAGCGGCTTCCGGCGTTTTGTTATTAAGAGTTCCCCATTTGCATCGATCATTTGTCTTGTTGCGAGAAAGTAGCCCATTATAAAATGTTTGGACTTGCATCCAAATAGGTAGGCCATGGTGTGGGCATTTCGCAACAATTCTTTGAATCTCTCCCAGTGTCGTACAAGGTCTCGTCATCTTCTTGAGTGAATGAAGAGATTTCATTCCTCAATCGTGCGATTTTGGCGGTGGAAAATATTTCAAAAGGAACTTTTTCGGCCATGATGTTCCACGTTTGTAATCGTTCCTTTGGCAAAGTATTTAGCCATTGTTTAGCCCGTCCCCAGAAGAGTAAATGGGAATAGGCGTAAACGGATGGCATCATCGTGAGACCCCATTTATTTTGAATGTATCGCAAATTTCAAGGAAATTCGCGATATGATTATTTGGATCTTCGTCCGGTAGGAGCCGTCGAATTGAACAAATTGTTGCACCATTTGAATGACATTCGGTTTGATTTCAAAATTATTGGCGGCAAGCGGCCGGGCCTTACGATGCTAGATGATGTGCCGTCCATAGACGGCTTGGCATAGTCGTACATGGTTCTTTGTTGTTCATCCGCCATATTGGGATCCTTGCCTTCGTTAATATCCTCCTCGTGGTCGTATTAATACTTTCCTCGTGTTGCTACGGCGGTGTCGCGCTTCCAAATTCGGCGACGAGTAGGCATATGCACTGCGGTAAATAAAGAGGATAAGTGTAATCCAAGACTTACAAAGATAGATAAAAAGAAAGACAAATGATGAAATAAAATAAAAAAAAAAATGATTAAATTAACAAAAATAAGGTGTTCTTAATATTACAATCCCCGAACGGCGCCAAAAACTTGATGGCTCAAAAGCTACCTTTAAAACCGTAGGCAAGTGCACCTATCGTTTTATAGTATAGATTATTAGTACCGAGTGTCATTCCCACGAGGATTATAAGTACTAATAATTACCGTCTTTTTGTTATTTAATCTAACAATTTTAGAGTTTTTGTTTGATAAAGAATCTAAATTATCGAAGTGTAAAAATGAAGTAAAATTTGTAGAATAAGAAATCAAGAGATAGAAGTGTGTTTGAATGTAAATCCCTCTAGAATGTTTTTGTGATTTGACAAGTTAAAAGATTCAACCATAAGCCCTTAAGCAAAAACCAACCTCTTTTAATAAAATCTCATGCTATGTGGACCATAGAAATTCCCGATTTAAGTTAATCCCTTTCTCAAGGCGAAAAACTCCTAATCTCAAGTTGATTAACTGAAATCTCTTTCTAGTTAAAACCCCAAGATTGCATTATAACGATTTATGAATTCCCATATTAGGTTTGACCTAATCCGGAAGATTTATGTCGTCATATATCTAGGATTGCATGCAACTCTTTTCACTTATATAGGTTCTATTTCACCATGAATCTCTCGATTTCCGGATGAAAAATAAACTTCAAATCAATATTGCGCATATATCAATTCGAATGAACGAAGCATAATATAAGTGAATCACACAAAATATGAAGATTTTATTAAAAACATACACACCTTAATCACAAATCCATTCTAGAGTTCATTACATTCAAACACTAGGAGTTTAGCTACACATGATTTTGACCAAAGAATAAATTACACAAGAAGATGTAAACATTGTAGACATGGTGTACTTATCTTTATCAAAATCTCAATTGACTTGATGATGTTGCTCCAAGCCTTCTTCCCCAATGTTGCCTCAAGCTTACTCCTCCAAGACCCCTTGACCCCAATTTTACTTAATGAAATGAATACAATGAATATTTTCTCGAGTATCTAATTGAATGCCTCTCCCAACTTCAACCTGGCTTTTATAGGCAACCAATACATTGATAGTACTCTCTTTTGTTAAACAATTGCCTCCATTTTCCTTGTTGGTTGGTGAATTCTTGTATTCAAGTGATGAGGGGGGGACATGGAGACATGTTTCAACAAAATAGGGTGTTAAAAGTGTACAAAAGTGGCCAAAATGGGTTGGTTGGTGAGTTTTCCCCAAATTCCGCAAAGAAAAGTTGCAAAAAGAGGTCCCGGACACGCCCGTGTCGCCCGACACGGCCGGCCGTCTTTGTTTAATTGTGCAGCACTCCGCCGACATGGCCGTGCTTCCCAACACGGCCAGGCGTGTTCCGACACGGCCGTGTTGGGAACACGGCCTGGCCGTGTCGGAGGCTGTTTTGTGCGAAAAAATCGAGTTTTTAGCTCCGTGAACTGAACCGTGTTGCCCGACACCCCTGCCCGTGTTGGACCAAAAAGGCCCGAAATGACGCATTTGGCTTGGAATTTCGAGCGTTTTGCATCCTTAAACTCCCGGTATGTTTTGACATGAATCCATGGTCCGAAATTCACCAAAATTAGCCCGAATGGTCAATCTACATCAATAAAAGCACCTCGGAGTAATATGAACTATGTATAATCAAAAATTTACAAAACTAACAATAAAATAACTCGAATTCTACTCAAATATACACATAAAACGTGCATAAAAAGACCCTTATCAAGTACCAATAAAATGTCCAACATTGTTGATATTCATAATTGTGATAAAGGACTTGATCATAAGCCTAATGTTGTTAATCATATGAAAAAGGATCAAGGCATTATGCATGTTGGTCATTATGCTCCTAGAATTATTACATATTCTTATTGTGGCAAAAAGGGCCATACGGCTAATTCTTGTCGGGCTAGAAATAGCTCTAATTATTGTTGGAGACCTAAAAGTCTCAAAGCTAATCCTAAAGGACCTAAACACATGAGGGTACCACAAAATAATGTGTTATTAGGTACCGCGAAGTAATAATCGGAGAAAATTCATGCCACCAAGAAAACATCAAATGAACGTTTCATTTGATCAAAGAAGGAGAAACTATTCTCAACAAAGCCAATTTCAAGAAGAGCGTATAATCAAAAATGGGAAGAACACAATCCTTGGAAATGGCAAAGACAACATCAACAAGATGATTTTCAAAAGAAGAAGAAACCATCAACAATGGGAAGGTAACCAACCTTGGAAATGGAGTAATCAAAGAAGTCATCATCAACAAAGTGACTTCTCAAGGGAAGATATCATCAAGAATGGGAACGACACAACCCATGGAAACGGCGAAATTGGTAAACCGTATCTCTCCATTTATATATGCATTTTATTTTAGTTCTATGCATGTTTTTATTTGTGTCTTAATTGCAAAATGAGTTTTCAAATATTTATTTTCAATTAAGGTCTTCAATATATACTTGTGCTTTTTAAAATTTTTTTGAAAAAGAAGACCTTATATGATGTTTTTAAAACTCTTGTGCATTTTTGTAGACTAAAGCGTGTTATCATCGTTTATGGATTTTTATGGCATGAGCTTACTTGTGATATCTCTTAGCCTACACTTTTATCATTATAATTTGTGCTAGATATGTTTTAAGAATTGTGTAGGATACATATCTCATACTCATTGGCTATTACGTCATCAAGTTTCTTAAACTATCGAGGTATGTCTACTCGTATTTTCCTTTAAACTCGATATTATGCTTATGCACATATCTCTCAAGATATTTCACTTTAACCCTTAAAGTGCCCCTAAATGATTTTGCAAATATTTTCTTAAAAGGGCACTACTCATTAAGTCTCGTTTTTATCAAATATATGTTTTCCGAAATCCATATTTGTTGGATATAGTCCAAAAGTATCTTTTGCAAAGTTTTAAAACTTTTGGGGTGAAAAATCGAATTTTGGAAAAGTGTGAAAGAAAAAAATTGCCTTTGGGACGGTCAAAGCGAGGCGGCCGGCACGGCCGCTCGCACGTCGACCGGTCGCACCCCACCTCGACCGGTCGCCCAGGGCAATTTCTCAACTTAAAATCGTTCTGTTCTTCATTTCAAAACAGACGCAAGATTTTCCTCAAAACCCTTAACAGCAAATTTTCATCCCCCTTCTTCAAAATCTTCAATTCTTCATCATTTTTCACGATTCTTGTTGCTAATCCTCTTATTTTCACAAGAATCTTACATATATGGCTCCCCCAAAGAATTCCACCGGTCGAAATCCCATCTCCAAGCGTAGAAGGGGCGGAGAGGGTCCTTCGAGAAATCGGCAAGAGGAAGTCGAACAAAGGGATATTCGAGCCGCTCAAAGAAACGTGGCTCAAGAAGGTGATGATGTTCAAAATCCCATTCTCTCTCGGGCCCAAATTACCGAGCTACGCGGAACAATTTCGCTCCAAAATTGCCGTTGGGCAAAAGGTAAAAAATCATTTGTCACTCAAGCCCCTAATTCCCACAATGTTCTTAATTTCATCAATAAGTATGCGGAATGGTATTATGAGGATTCGGGAATGGGTGGAAAATCTATTGCTCGGACTAAAATGTGTCGTTTTAGTTCATTTACAAATGAGTATCCTACGATTAGAGGATTTTTTGAGGAGCAAGGTTGGATGTATCTATGGGAGCATGCTTATGTTTTGTATGATGATGATATTATCCAACATTTTTATGCTAATATGTGGGTACAATATGATAATGAAAGAAAGCCGATTGCCGTTAATTCGCTTGTAAAGGGTCGTCATTTTAGATGGACTCCCAATGATATTTTGCCGGCTTTACGTGTTAGAGAAGGTGGTTGGGATTATTTCTCTTGTGGGACTTGGAATGATGAAATGTTGGGAGTGTCAATGAAAGAAGTGAAGACATATTTGGGAGTATGGCCAAAGTGGAAAGAGAAACATTTAGAGATGTGGCCTCTCTTAGAAAAGAGCTCCGGGTTGTGAAAAAGGAAAACTCTAGCTTGAAAAAGTCTATCGGAAAATTGAAGAAATTCATCAAGGACCTTATTCCCGGAACTTGCTTCTCCTCGGATGAGGAATGATATCCCCACCCCCTTTACTTTCTAGCATTTTCATTAATGATGCTTTGTATTTTGATGAACTTTTGTAAAACTTATTTGCACTAATGATATTTGCTTGTTTTTCTTAAAAGGGTTAAAATTGCAAGTTGATAATGACTTGTGGATGATCATTATTTTGATGGAGTAATTGATGGTAAAAATACTCTTATGGCATGGTTTGAATATTGGTATGAAGTACTTGATGGTAAAAGTGCTTCTCTTAATGCTTTGATCTTTATGCTTAGATGGATATGTTGGGACATTTGATACATGTATTGTTTAAAGCATGACTTATTACTTGATGGATGCTCTATTTTTTGGCATTTGTAATGCCTTGATCATTCTTAGCTTATCTCAATTGGGTTTGAACCCTTGAGATTCCACTTTGAGCTTCTTATTTGATGAACAAATGTTGCATATGTTGCATATGATCTTATTGAGCTTTGGAATGAGGTTGATTGATGATATGTAAATTTTTTGGCTTGAAACCTTTACAAGGACTATATGCAACCTCTTTTATTTTTCACGCACACAAGGTGTTTGTTGAAATGTCGCTATGAAACTTTCAACTTCTACATGATTCTCTTGCTTCAAAATGTCTTAAAATCTTTTTGAAATCATGTTTTTAGCTTACAAATGAGCTTATGGATCTCTTATGTTAAAAATTATCCCATTTTCCTTGGATTATTATGCTTTAATTGCTCAAATGGTTATTAAACCATCCCTTTGGCGTGCTTTGATATTATTGTATGGTGTTTACACCATCCTAACATTCTTTTTAATGATTCCAAAGGGGGAGAAACAGGATATTGGCTCATTAGCTCAAAGAAGCTAATAAAAGCTTATTATAAAAGCTATAAGCTATGGCTCATAAAAGCCATAAGTTGTGATTTGTTTTTAGTCCAATTGTTGCTTGATGGACTTATATAATTGTTTAATGATGTTTTGTGACAGGGGGAGCTTATAAGCTCTTGAACAAATTGTAAAAGCTAAAGCTTTTAGCTTATGGAAAATTGCTTTTACATTATTCTTGATATGCTTGTTGATAGGGGGAGCTTGTGCTTATTATTGAATATATTTACTCCCTACTTGGTTGCTTTAATATTTTTGGAAACTTTGGTTGCTTCCAAACGGTCAAATGTTTTTCTTTGGAAAATCATTTCTAAAATTGCTCTCTTAGTTTGTGTAAAAATTGTTTTGGTTTGTAATCATCAAAAAGGGGAGATTGTTTGATACATGTTTTATCTTAATTTTGATGATTTTATTTTGTCACCAAAACAATGTTTTTAAAGGTTGTCCAAATACTCCTAAATGATCTAAAATGGTTTTAATATTTTAGGAGTATTTCCTCAAGTTTATTTTTGATAATAATGGACAACACTTTTAATGATTTTATGTCAATGGGTTTTTACTCCTAAAACAAGATTTCTAAATGTTGTCTAAATACTCCCGATTGGTTTAAAATGTTTTTACTAAATTTTCGGAGTATTTCTTGAGTTTTATTTTCGACAAAAATTGGACAACATTTGCCTCGTGGTCGATTGGTCGCCCCTATAGGGCAACCCGTGCACGAAGATGTTTTTAGAAACAGAAAATGAGACGGAAGTAAAAACAAGCAGGTCGACCGGTCGACCGGTACCTGCAAGTTTCATTTTGAAACAGAACAAAAACCTCTTCGTTTTTTGATTAGGGGGACCGGTTGAGACAGGGGTCGACCGGTCGAAGCCTACGTCGACCGGTCGCCCTGTTGTAATTTTCAAAGTGTTCTTATTTCTCTTATTTTAAATGCCGGTGCATCGCCGTGTATTAATGACAAAAAAAATATGACCGTTTGACAACGAGACACATTTCCTTAAATTGTGGGATTGATTTCTAACAACTATATTCTTGATTTTAATTGTATTTTTTCTGTAGATTTTCAATCCCTAAGAGGAGCCTATGCTTGATCAATCATCTCCTATAAATAGAGGAAGTTTTGGAGCAACCAACACAACAATTGAGATACAACACAACAAGATACACTTCAAGCAAATACTTGGTCTTTCATTGTTATTATTCTTGTTGTAAATTTGCCTAGCTTATCACTTTCACATCTTTGAGGTCTAGGCTATTCTTGATTACACTTCGCACTCAAATTGTAATATTCATTATTGAGTTGTAATCTTGATTTTTGGTTATCATTCAAACACAAGATATCCTTGTGAGTGTTCTTGTGGTAAGAACACACTTGGATGATCTAGGTGATAGGTGCAAGAAGATTGTGGTGATCTTCTTATTGAGGTGTTGAAGAATTTGGTATTCTTCAAGGTTGAAGATTGTGGTAATCTTCACAAGGTGCCGTTGGAGATTGTGGTAATCTTCAAGAAGAGATTGTGGTAATCTCAAAGGTGGTGTTGAAGAAGAGTGTGGTGCTCTTCAAGGTGTTGTAAGTTGAATTTGTATTAATTTTGGTAATTAATAAAATTCTTTTTCTTTTGAAATCCATCCCAGGATATCTTGGGGTGGTAGTAGATTAGGCCCTAGGTGGGTTGAACTACTATAAATCGACGCGTGTTGTTTACATTCCGCACCTTTATATTTATCTTTGATCATTCGGTTTCAAAAAGAGGGATAAATCGAAAAGATGAAGATAATATATTCACCCCCCCTCTATATTATCGTAGCCGCTTGGACTTACAACAACATCATCTGATTTGTGTTACTAATTGACTTGGGCTTTTGAGTTTGAAAACTCCAAATTTCAGTATTATGTTAAAGTGTTTCGTTGTATTGTTCACTACACGCCTTCAAATGTAAGTTAAGTCTGCCGAAAATAACACATGATAATCTGTAATTTGGTTGACAGATTGTTTTAAATGGAACTTTTTTGGACCCTGTTTGTATTGAAACAAGTTTCAGAGCTTTGGTGAATAGTGTGTTTTGGTATTGTTAAGTTTACCTTTTCGAATGTCTGTCTAGTTGCTTGGATTCTTTAGGTTAATTTAAGAAAGTCTTTTATTAGATTTGACTTTGAAATTTTATAGCTTCATTATACATTGTCATCTTCAATGCCAAAAAAAATCTATAATTTTCATTGCTATGGTTCTTATGCAGGAGTTTAACATGTTTTTATTTGTCTGTAGGTGAATTTCATTGTTTATCGTATAGAATAAGTCCAAATACCACAAACGACAGATAAATACGCCATACAACGAGTAAGTCATCCAATTTTAAGTTAATTTTTTATGTCTGATGCATTTTTTTCAATTTTTTCTCATGACTACTCCCCTAATAAGAGGTCTTTAATGATGATCATTAGGCTTAGTTTGAAAACTAAAAAAATATATTTGTATTGTAATTGTGTAGTGTCTCAAAGCCACTCAACTTCAACTGATCGTACTTACGGGTAGAATGAACCGGTACCAAAATTCTGCTTCTGTGGCTTGGAAGCACCTTTGCGTACATTGTGGATTTAAATCGTGGACAAAATTAAATCCTGGTCGTAGATTCTACACTTGTCCTGTATGTGTGGCCTTATTGTTAACTATATTTAAAAAAATTAGTAAACCACACGTGCGATTGTTAGATTGTATGTTAAAAAAATCTAAAATATTTAGTGATTGTTGTATTTCTTATTCCAAAGAGCTAAAATTAAATATATATAAACAATAACATGTATGGGTTATATCACGAAACAAATAATGATAAACAAACATTTATTTCACATAAAAATTATTTCCAAAAAAGAAGATTATTTCTAAGTAACTATGGACTCGAGAACATTTAATCTCATTTACGACTTTACGTAGCAACATAAAAGGACTTCCAATATTTAAATTTAACCCGTGATTGAAAAATCCAGAACATTTAATCCCGTTCAAAAACATTGACATGTGAACTTTATTCAAATAATCAAGATTTCTATTAGAATGACATGTGGAATTATAGCTCAAATACAAATGTCTTTTAGAATATGCATTGAAACCAATTTGATATTACAACATCGTGAGATTATAGCGTAGATATTGTTCTGAGTCCCATTGAAAAGCAACGGTGCCAATAAGGTGTTCCAATTAAATCAAATGAACATATATAACCTCAAATTGTTTTACCATCTTTTGCAATGTTGCACGTTTTTTCCTCTTCTATCCTTTACATAAAGGTTTTCCCTTAAAATTCATCGAGTTGTTTTCAAAACATAAGTGTCTTCAAGACCACTTGGTAACTTCTTTCTTCGTTCGTTATCATATTTGAATATGCCTGAGAAAAAAACATATAAACTTCAATTAGTAAATCATACTTCAATTCTAGATCAATACTTTTTTTTAGAGGAATTCTAGATTAATACTAAACATAAATAAAGTGTATATTATTGTCCAAACCTTGTTGTTATGCAATGAATAAATAGGATTGCAGTGGATACACTTTCTATACAATTTTTTTTATTATTCAACAACAAAAAACTAAGTCCTATACCACCATGTGGGCCGGGTTGGCTATATAGATCATATTAATACAAATATATTATTTTATTCAAACTAAAAAAAAAGACAAAAAAGTAAAATAACAAAATAAAATCAAATGTGGCATGTTTATGCAAGCTAAACTATGGATTTGAACATATCAGTCCATCACATTTTCAAGGCATTAGGGTAACAAAAATGACAGTGGTGTTTTTATGTAATTGCAGGAAAAAAAACGTAACTGTCTTTCAAAATTACAATTAATCAAATCATCCTCAAGGAATTATAAATAACTATTAAAGTTTTTGTTTTAAAAATATAACTTCGGGAGAAGGAGTGCTCTCCTATCTTTTGATTAGGAAAGCGGCACATACCAGAATATTTCCCACAATAGGTGGAATTTATAAAATAAAAATAAATATCAAGGGATATTGTAGATCTAAAAAATAATTGAGATTTTCTGTAATTATATTAATGCATATTTTTTTTTTGTAATTGACCTCATTTTCTATTTTCTCTCATTTTCAATGAATTTTCACTTGTACATGTTTGGTTAATATTATACATTTGGATAAGAGTACAGAAGGACATACCACCACAAATAAATTATAGTTTCTATATTGAAGTAACAACAATAGAATTCAAATTAGCCACTTACATGTAACTATTCCTATTCCATTCAGTGCAACTACGCAATTGTCTAAAAGTTGGCATCTGAAAAGAGAGAGAAAAAGATTACTACGATGTTTGGGCCATAATCCATGACATCAAGTGTATTTGACTCGACTGGCCCAAACTAACAAAATAATAAACAAAAAAAGAAAAATCAAAATAATAGATGATTTTCTATCGGGCATTCACAGACCCAACTCATTTTTCACTGTAAAATTCCTCTCAAGACTTCCTTTCTCTCTCTCTCTCTAAATATATTCCAATTTCCAGACAAAATTTCACCAGTTTCTTTTTCTTTTTTGCTTTTTTCCCAAATATCTACCGTGGATCAAATGTAAATATCCGTTATTTTTAATATTCTAAAATTCCTATTGATTTATCTAAAAAAAATTCATTATTATCAAATAATATATTTCTATGAATCTCTGTATTTCCAACGAAGAACCCATCTCACGTTTATTTTTTTAATATTTTTAGTAATTTCTAGCGAAGATCACAAAAAATGTGCAGATCTATATTTTTTTTACTACAGATTTGTAAAATTTCGTTCGACTGCATTAATATATTTTTGGGTTTTTTTATTTTGAATGTTAATAATTCGCGTTGGATATGTACTGAACATTCAAAGTATTAGAATTTGTAGAATTCGCCTTCAATATGTGATCTAGATATGTAGGAAGCAATTACTAAACTTTCATTTTGATAATTTTTCTACAGCTACTGACATGAGCTACCACCAACACATCTAATATAAATTAGTCAACATCCCAAGTAAGTACATTTAATTTGTTTTAGACAATTTGTGCAAAAATAAATTAAAAAACTCAACTTTTGTTGAAATTTTATTCTTTTGATACTTCTTGGAGATTACAATTGGTTTCTTCATCTTCATATTATTCTCCCCCTTACAATTCAAGTTTTATCGGTTATTGTTGTGTAATTGTAATGCTCGAATTCGACTTTTTCTTGTGTGATATAATTAACATGTTGATAGTTGAATAAAATAGACAATTTGTTTAGGTGGGTGAATAATAATGTGTAGGAAATAAATGAGTTATGATGTTTAGGAGGATGAGTTATAATCTGCAACTATTGCATAATAATCTATATAAAAGTAAGAATGGTTGGAAATTTGGATAGTTGTTTAATTCTTTATCGAGCTTAAAAAAACCATACATTAAATATACTTACTAAGTTTAATTTCTTAACAAAAAAACAATCAGAATGTCTAAAAAATATACAGCATAGCGATACAAATTTGAAATCAAATAATAAAATGCTTTATATTTAACATTGACTTGCAGACAGATATTTATCTAAATACTTTTTCTTGTCATGAAAATACTCGTTAGATCAATATTTGAATAGATTTAGGGATGTAAATGAAGAAAATCGCAAATGATACTTTTTCGTAATCCATTTAAATTTTGCCTCACTTGCCTGCAAAAATATTGCTTATTATCATATATATTTTAAAATAAAAAATAAAAAATATCATACCATTTGTTATACCAAACACAAGAGAATTTGATGCCAACTATAATATTCTTTTCATAGAACCTTCAACAACACAATAAAAATAAATATTTTTCAACAAAATAAAAAAAAATAAATTTTAGCACTGTTGATTAAAAGTAATTAACCCATTTAAACCATATATGAAAAGACTAAAACCTTATATGGGCATGACATGTTCTTAACTAAATCCATAATAAATAATAATTATACAGATGTTAATTAGTTATGGGCTAATCATATTTGGCCCAAATACTTCAGGCTCTTGTTATATCTCCCAAAAATTCTAGGAAAAAAGATTACCATACATTTCTCTTCGTATATACGAATTTCAGATTATTTTAGAGAATTTGTACGAATAAATTAGAAAACTCACCTTTTATTGAAATATTTCTCTTTTGACACATGTTGAGATTACATTTGGTTCTTCAACTTCATTTTCTTCTTACTGACGTATTTTCGGATTTATCCTGAAAACTCCATTGGTGTGAAATTGTAATGGTATGTCAACTATTTATAAATGAGGTAATGCTCAAGAGATGAAGAAAAAAAAAGAATTGAATTGTTTGATTGCCCAAGAGGTATATATTAATTATGTTGTTTATTGTTTTTTTGGTAGCATTTAAAGAGGACTACATTGCTCACACTAAAAGAGGAATTTGAATTTAAATTGTTATGCCCAAGACAAAAGCAACATTCCTCATTTTCTTTTTACAAAGAATAAAAGCAAAGATTCCTTAAACCAAGGAAAAAAATTAATGTCATTTTTAGGCCCAAGAAAATGGCCGACCCAATTATTAAAGATAGATGCAGGATTAATTATTCTTTATTAGTCTCCTTATATTTTTTTATTTTTATGAATTAATCAAAAGTCTTAATATTGAGTTGGATAGGTACCATAAATCGTATAGATAACACCAAAAACTGCTCGTATTTTAATATATATAAAAAAGAAACAAATTTGTGGGTTTACAATGCAAAACAGACTCGTAATTGTTTAACACGCCTTACCATTTTTGGAAGAGATTTTGGCGGGAACTTACCTTATTTGGAGACTTTCTTGCGTATATATATATAGATTAACCTCTTGATCACATATATGAGATTTATATGTATGCAGCTGTAGGACCGTAGGTGTGGGTACTTTAACTGGTATGATCGTGAGATGTGTAGGAGATCGACTCAAATAATTCCAGGATTATTGGAGACAATTAATTCACAAGAGCTCCAAATAAATCAACTGAAAATTCGAGAGAGAAACTACATTTATTCCTTGCTCATCTCTTGGGTTGTGATGATTACCATTAGTATTGTTTCTTTTATTATGAACTCTGTTGTGTAGTTAATTTCTGAATGTTGTACTCATCTGTTATGTAGTTAATTTCTAGTTTATTTCTTGCATTGTAGCCTTTTATTATGTAAATTGACTACTTATTTCTTATAAATTGAAATGTGGTATTTATTAGTGGTAGTTTTAGATGAATTTTCCGGGTATTGTTGGTTGCAATATACTTTCCTTTGTTTGGTTTTGGCTAATTCAATTTCTTTCCTCAATGTGCCATTACTAAGTAGTTGACTCATCATTTTTGAATTTCAAGATAATTAGCCAATAAATATGTTAAATGACACAATCATGATATGCAAACAAATGCCATAAATGATTGTGAAGCTGCTCACCTATTGATTGTCAATATAAAGTTATGCCCTTTCACATTGAGTGTATTTTGCAGCCGTAAAAACCCACACCTACAGTTTTTTAAGATAGGTATTTTTTTGGTAATGTTAGCTCTATTAAATATGTTATTTTGAGTGACAATTGACTCAACTACACACTCCAAATGAATTGTATTAAATGAGTTGGTGTAACCTTTATGTTTTCAAAGACAATGTTGGAGCTTTTATTCATTGGTTTGAATATTATTATATTAGTTATTAAAAGCTTAAAGTTGGTGTGATATTTATGCTTTTACCTCCTACAAGTGATGTATCTTTATTGTGATTTATGCATGGGTCAATTTCGTGGACAACCCACTCCCTTTGCAGATTGATTTGACAAGAGGAAAATGAATAGTACATGGATTGAGGGAATATATTCCTTTGTCCAAATTTTAGGATAACAGTGATGTGGCTTGTGGGTAATATATTCCTTTATCCAAATTTTAGGATTACAGTGACAAAATGGAATCTTGGCACATCTAACCAAAACATAAAAGAATATATTCTTTGTTATAAATGTCTAATATGTTTTGTCATTTAGTGGGGAATATATTCCTTTAGCTTTTCATCCATATTTGAGAATGGCTTGTGGGTGAGTTGTGAAATATTGCACAAAAATGCACCTTGTATAAAAGAATACTCATCTGTAATTTGATACTTAACTATTTTTGTAATTGAGATCACTAAAGCATGTTTTTAAAGATTACATTGCATGAAACCATCAAAAGAATGAATTTTTTGGCTCATTGAAAAGTCATTCAAATGCATTCAGGATTCATGGGAAATTCTAAATCATACTACCTCATTAAGTACCCAACCATAAAATGCCTCCCAAAAACAATCTTCCCAAAGGAGCTATGTCTCAATCCAAGGTATTTTACAATACCAATTGGACCAAGGAAGTGGATAGCAAATTTATCCAAGTGTTAGTCCAACAAAAAGTCGAGGGCCACTTTGAAAATGGCAAACTCAACACTCATGCAATTCTTACCGCCATGGGGAATGTTAACAATGAATTTGGTATTGAGTTTGACTATCCTTACTTTGTGTTCAAAGGATTAAGAAACTTCGAAAACGCTACCAAGTGTTCAATTGGTTCCTCCAACGCAATGGGTGTTTTATAATCCTCTTTCGAACAAGGTGGACTATCCCCAACATGTGTGGGACTACATTGTATGGGTAAGAATAATACAAAAAAATAATTTTATACTAAAAAGTGAAGAACACGACACGAAGTTCGAAGAAAGCCCACCGGTTAACTGGAATTTCCCCTAATTCTTCTGGAATTTCCCCAAAAAACTCGTTATGGGCCAAAATCAATTGCCTCAAATTTTTCATTTTGCCAAACAAGTCCCTTGGAATCTTGAGCTTGATTATGTCGTGGCTAATGTCTATACTTTCAAGTCTCTGGCAGTTAATTATTAGTTGGTACAAAATAATATTAATAAGGATAAAATTATGCTGAAGAGCGCATGCCATGATCATCCTATTTTGGATCTTTATATCATAGAAGGTTTGACTGACCAAGAATCGCCCATCTTTTTTCAAAAGACCAAATGTGTGTTCGATCACATTATGAGCTTTTGAATTATTCATATTGAAGAACTCTTGTTGTTTTGTGGGCGAGGATCCTCACCCATTCATTGAGATGGTACCTAACTCCTTTTGCGGAGTTAGAAATCCAATCCATTTGTGTAGCCATTGTCACACGGGTAGAAGTTACTCCACAAAGACATTTACCATGGCATGTTAAGGAATGAATAATCTAATGTACATGTTAAAAATAAAACAATTAAACGCATGCTTAGCTTAAAGAGAAGGGAAATTTGCAAAATTGGTCCTATAAACTAAAGCGATTGGCAATTTCGGTCCTGTAACTATTGAATTTGCAAAATTGGTCCTGTAAGTTTGAAAGTTTTTGCAAAATTGGTCCTATATGTTTTATACCTAAGCAATTTCGGTCCTGTAATTTTCAAGTTGTTGCAAAATTGGTCCTCTGGGGTTATTTCATATTTTCAAAATAATAAGAATACCCTTATGCACATAATTGGCTTATTTGACTAAGTGCTTTGCCTAAAATGGTATCAGAGCCCAGGTTTATTAAGAACTTTAAGTTATATTTTTTTATATATAATTAAAAATTGGTGAGAAGAATTTTCTCCAAGAAAATGGATCTGGACGAGTGTCCAAGATGTATACCCTACAGGAGATATTGTCAAATTTTGACGATGTATGCACAAGAACACCAGGACAGGATAACATATTGGAATAATAAATTTTGTAATAATGACAATAATAAATTTTGTAAATAATATTTTATAAATATATATTTTTTCATTTTTTTAATTTAATTTAAAATAGGACAGAACGGGTAGACCCGCCCCGCCTCGAGACCTGTGGCGGGGTCGACCCGCCCCTGCCGGGATTCAGCAGGCACTGGGGGCGGGTCGGGTCCTAGCCAACCCGCCCGACCCGCCCATTGCCATCCCTATAAAATTGCTAACTTTAGAAAGATAAAGGACCAAAAATGCTATTTAGCCACAAGGGCAAAATTGTCTAGGACCAAAACTGCAACTTTTAAAGATAAAGGACTAAAATTGCAACTACCCCAAAGTTACAGGACTAAAATTGCAATTTACCCTAAAGAGAATTACCTTGAGGAATTTTTAATCCATTGATCGATTGACGGTATCACGCAAAACTCTACAATCCACTCGCAGAACCTTCCCAACCACTAAGAACATATAAAAATTTGATATTTCGATCGCAAACTCAAAGCACATTCTTTGTTATGTCACCTTTCCTTGTTCTATATCTCGCTTTATCCTGTTTTGACTTTCACTTTGATATATGTGCCGTCTAAAGTACCTAAACATCCCTATATTTAAATTGGTTAAATTATTTTGCGATTAACCAAACTTTTAAGTCATTTCCAAATGTAAATTTTGCATTTAGTTTAAAATAATAGTTTGTTATCGACTTTACCTTAAAATATTTCCATCCATTTGTGCAATTGGCGTCAATCGTTTAGGACTAACAAGAAAAATATTGTGGAGCTTCAAAATAGCGTTTAACACATCATGGATATGTTTACTTACGGTTTGCTTGAGATCTCTTGAAGTCAAATTTCACTACTCGAATTTTTTTATGGTGGGCGAATCGATAGAAACAAAGCTACCTTCTCTAAACCGATACATATCTAGAATTTGTTAGTCTCCGACATGACGTAGCAAGAAACACAACGTTACAAGTGCACCACGCCTCATTCTTAGATTCTCTAGGCAATCAACATCACTAATTGCAATCAAATTATTCAAATGTTCAACTTGTTTTGGTATCCTATTTGCCATTACATATCTAATTCCTCGGGTGCGATGCACTACTTGATTCAGAGATGCATTGCGATTTCTCCATATTAAAAGGTTTACTAGGAAAAAGCTTTCAAAGCATTATCTCTTATATTATTAAGAAGATCTCGACTCTCCTCCTCGAAATTTCACCATGTTTCTATTCAAGGTCGCACACTACATTAGAAAATAAAAGGCAAGCATAATGGCATGTATTAAAGAGACTCAACAAATTAACACACCGATATAATACATATATGTAACAAGAAGAATCAAACAGAGGAATTTTTTTATCTCTTATTAGATTGAATGTCACAAAGGATAAATATTTGCAAATGGTTGCTATTGCCAATATTTAATAGTTTACGTGTTGAAATTTTAATTTCTTCTTTGAACATTACTGATCAAGCTCAAAGGAGCATATCTTTGTCACATTCTTTGTTTTAGTTCAATAAATTTATGGTAGCAAAAGAGACAAATATAAAGCAGACACGAGAACATATAAATCTTGTGAATATATCTAAGTGAATGACGAGACCATATCAATATGTGTTGTGGGATGTGAGCATATAAAAGATACTAGGACTTTTGGAAAAAATTGAAGTCTACTATATATAAAGAAATCTGAAATTTTTTTACAGACTATTCAATTAACTACTAAATTTACAGACTTCATGCAAGAAGCTGAAAAAGAAAAAAATCAAACTTAAAATGAATATGGGGCATACCGAGAGCATCCAAAAACCTAATAATACCTTAAAGCTGAAAATGTAACGAGGTTTACAAGAGTGACAGAACCTGCAAATTTTCCAAAGGAAAACATAGTTCAAATCAGTATTATTCAGAAATCTAGGGTTCTTAAAAATTCGGAAAAAGAAGGAGAATTCAAGAAGGCTCAACTGCTCAAACCTTTTCTCAAATTCGAGCAACAGTCTTCCACAAGGATCGATCGCCTTTCGTGCGCCGTGGAATTTAAAGCAGACTTCCAGAAATAAGAGAGGAGAGAGCTTCCATATTGTAGATTAGTTTCACAGGTGAGTGTCGGCTTTCTCAATGGTTATCAGAATAAGAGGTCTGATTAGGGTTTCAGAAATGAGGGGGCATTTTAGTAAAAGCACTTTGGAAGGGAATGTGCTGGATATTGTATCCCATCTAGGAGGTGGGATGTGTTTTTAAGGAATTGGCTTGATAACAAACCGGGTCTACTCTTTTTCATGGGCTATCAAGAGTCCAAGCAAACAAAATAATAGATAGATATTATTACAAAAGTGGGCGATATCAATCACATAAACCCCTACCAAATGAGCCCTAGAAGTATAAAAAAAAATTTAAATAAAAAAAATGCTTGAGAAGTAATATAGGTGGAAGACAATATTGATTATGAGAATTGGCGAATACATCATTTTTTTTTCTCCAAAAGTTGTAAGGATTATATTTTCAAAAATATATTTTTAAAATAATTACAAATGATCAAAAGTTCATAAATTTATTCCTATAATAAATGTTTTCGACCTTTTACCAACTTTTTTAAATGGGCAATTGACAGAAATACCCACCTTTTTAAGTTCATGTCAGCCTTTTACGCTTCTCGATACAATTTTACCTAAATTTACGCTCCCACCCTTTTTTTTACACAACAATACGCTCCAGCAAAAAATCCCGGATATTTTTACGCTTTGTTTAAACATTGTTTCTAACATGTTTCAACAACCAAGAAACAATATAGAAACAAACCAAAATAATATAAAAACACCATATGAGCAAAAAACGTTAAAAATAGGTAAAAACTGTATTTAAACATCAAAAACTTCATGGAAATAACAAAGAAACATCGGAACAACATTTAAAAGGATATGGAAACAACCCAGAAACAACGAAAAAAATATTTAAAACAAAGATTAAATATAGGAAAAAGTTGTATTTATACATTGAACACTACATGAAAACAACATTAAAAATATTATAGAACAATACCGAAACAATAGAAACAATGTACAAAATAATATATGAATAAAAAACAGCATAAAAAATAGGTTTAAGTTGTTTTGAAACATCGAAACAACAAAGAAACAACATAAAAACAACAAAGAAACAAATTTAAACAATATCGAAACAACTTATATAACTTGTAAAACAATGCAGGAACAAAAAAAAGGAAAAAAAATAAAAATAATCAAAAAATATGCAAGAACATAAAAAAAATTAGGTACAAAGTAATAGGAGCATATTGTGTGGTATAAAGACCAAAATCAACGTATTCCATATAATTTCCCCTTTTTAAATCCTAGCGAAAATTTAAGTGGATGTAAGAAATATTCTCAACCCACTTGATAAAAGCCCAAAAAGACATCCTCCATCGGCCCAGCCCACCTGGTTATATACAGTAAAGTACACCTGCTATACATAACAATAATAATAAAATACATTCCCTCAAATAAATTAAAAAAAATAAAAAAAATAAAATACATAAGATAAAGTATTTATTGCAGATATATGAATTTGTACATATATATAAACTAAAATAAAGAGGTAACAGTGGACACACGAGATTCAGATAAACCTCACTATCTCTCACTGTATATTGCGGCTAGGGTTTGGTGGAATTCTTCTCTCTCTCAATCTTTCCCTCATCTTCTGTTATCCGTTACCATTAATAGATCCGTTGATTCTGATTAAGTTAATGATGAAGAAAGAGTTAGATTAAGTGTTTGTTTGTGAATAATCGGAAAGCCAGCTTTTGGTGCTGTTGGGGGCAGAAATGGCGACAATTAACCCATTTGATTTGCTGGGGGACACTGATACGGAGGATCCATCGGTGCTGATTGCTGCTCAGCCGCAGAAGGTCGAGCCCAAGAAAACCCCGGCTCCATCAGCTAAGCCGGCGGCGGCAGCGAAGGGCTGTCGTCGCAGAATAAGGCGACTCCGCAGCCTAGGCTTCCTCCAAGCCTCTTCCCCCATCCGAGGCTGGTCAGCTCTCTCTTTCTCTCCTTCTCTTTAAATTCTTAAAGTATATAAACTGATTTTATTTTTAAAATTTCTTGCTATTATATTGATATGAGAGTGTTTGATGTTCGCGGAATCGCGATGTTGAAGCAATACATTGTTTTTTTTATTGAAATGGATGAAACATATTGATGCAATGTGTAAAATAAAAATGAAAGTATTTATTCATCTTCTATGCAGAAATTACAGCCTTAGTATGAGTAATAATTTCTTTTATTTTGGTAGCTTCTTTGTAGGGTGATATATACTAGAATCTACTATCATTTCTTTGTAGGAATTATTTGTTTCTTAGTATCTACATGTTACACCGTGTGCATAACGGAGCCCTATTTCATTGTAGCCCCTGAGTAATGAACAGGGGTGTTCACAGATTATAATTGGTATTTGTATTTTGTATTTTGAAAACTCATTATTTGGTTCCTTTTTGTTTTTCCTACCACTTATCCAAACCTATATAGAATTCAAATAATTATTTTCTATAAATCTGAGAATGAGTTAATTTACAAACATGTTTAGAATTATTGTATTTGTATAATTTCAAATTAATATTTCATAGTTTTTTCTTGATTTTATGTTTTATATGTCTGTATTGATGCTTTTTAATATTGGTTTGGTGGTAGAGAAGAAAATACTGATACTAGGAGATTGGTTGATTTGCTTTGATGGCGGACCACATTTAATTTGCGTATTGTTGTGTAGCTTTTGGTAACTCTGAGGTTTGCCCTTTTCCGTAACTTGTAATTCACTGTACAACGTGAAAGTCGATTATGACTAGAACATTTGGAGGTGGCTTGATATATATTTGTTTCATAATGGAATACGCAATTCAAATTGTTGGTGCAGCATGTGCCTTACGGAGGAGTTATTTGCTTTTGCGTGTTCCAAATACGAATGGTTGAGTTTATTTTAGGTGTCTATATTTGTTTGATTTACGTTTGTAGTCACGCTTTATTCTACACATTAATATCTGCTCACTTTTATGCTTGTCTGTCCATGTAGTCAGAGAGGCAAAATCTGAATATGCACGAGGTGGCCGTGGTGGTGGGACGTGGATATGGGCGTGATCGTGGTGCCGGTGGTGGGTCCTACAGAAACTCAGCCAACAATGAAAATTCATACGGCAACAGGGAAATATCTGCTGGTCAAGGTGCTTCTGATGAGGTTGATGCTGGAAAATCTTCTGAAAGACGTGGTGGCTATGGTGGACCTCGTGGTCCTTTCCGTGGCGGTCGCCGAGGTGGTTTCAGCAATGGAGAAGTTGGAGAAGGAGAGCGGGATCGTCCTCGTAGGCCATTTGATCGCCGTAGTGGAACTGGACGTGGGTACGTGTATATATATAATTTCTGTTGGTTTAGTATGTATATTGTTGTTTCTACTTGTACTATTTGACAATTGTTCCCTATCCTAACACATTTTATGCGCAGGAATGAGATCAAACGGGAAGGAGCTGGCCGGGGAACTGGGGAACCCAGACTGATGAACTGGCTCAGTGAGTATTCCTTTGTTGCATTAAGCCACTAGAATTTATTATTCGATGGCATATCGTCCATCTGTCTTATATATGTTTCCCTTGCAGCCATGGGTGTCTGACAGTCTAATGTTTCTTTTTCTAGAGTGACCGAGGAAGCTGTTAATGAAGGTGAGAAAACCCTGGATGTGGAGAAGCCTTCAGGAGAAGAGGATGCTGCAGCAGATGGAGACAAGGAAGCTGCTGCAAATGAAGTTGAAGAGAAGGAACCTGAGGATAAGGTGAAAGAATATCTGTAATTGTATATAACGACCGCTATTTAATCATTGAGGTTTTTCCGTTTTCTTCTTATGCTTTACAGACCTTGAAGTTGCAGTCCCTCCTCTTTAATTGATTTTTGAACTTAACTGCTTTTATTCACCTTAGTGAGATTCTTGTTGTAGTCTTATTGGCGTGTATGATGTGAAGTTGAGAGTTACATCACTTGTCTGGGTTTTATGAAACATGGGACTACCATTTGAATTTGCTCGTCAAAACATCTTATTTTGTTGATCATGATCTGTTGACAGAATGACTGAGAGCTTAAAGCCAGTCATACTTATGTCTGGCAACACAGATTGAACATATGCTATTTCTAAAAGCTGATCTCTAGCGATTATATTTTAATCGGAAAGATTATCATTGAGTTGATGAAATAACAGATTCATTCAAATGCAGGAGATGACATTGGAAGAGTATGAGAAGGTTCTTGAGGAAAAGGAAGGCCCTGTTGGCTCTTAAAACTGAGGAAAGGAAGGTTGACGCGAAAGAGTTTGAGTCCATGCAACCACTCTCAAACAAGAAAGCGAATGATGATATATTCATCAAATTGGTGAATCCATTTTCACTCCCCACTTAATGAATTTGTGCTTGTTAATCCTTTCTTGATCACTTTTATCTCGTGCTTCAAGATATTGGTTTATGTAGCAAACCTCTCATGCTTATGTTATTAAAGTGATTCCTTTTTGCAGGGCTCTGAGAAGGATAAAAAAGAAAGAGTTAGCCGAGAAAGAAGAGAGAGCCAAAAGGTAATATTCATGCATATTTAGTTGCTTGTATATTTGCTGGAGATGTGTATATTTGGGGCCAAATTCACTCATGCATACTTATGTATGGGTTGAGGGTCTCCTCGAATCCATATAATATATTGTTGCGCAAGTGCTGTAATGGCTTTTCCGCATTTTAATGTTGCTACTTTGGTTGTGTAGCTCTGCCAATTCAAAACTTCCGTATTCTATTCCGTTTAGGAGTCTAAGCTCCCATTTGGCTCGAAATGTCATTTTCTTGAAAACGCTATTTTGAGTTTATATTTTAACATGCATAGTTGTTTGGATGGAGAAGTCAGAAGTGTGTGCACGTAATTGTGGAAAACAATACATTCCCCAAGTCCAATTTTTCTATTAACAAACATTAATACACCATACCCCTCTCCTATCTATGATATATTAGTGCTTTCCATTGAAAAAGTAATATGTGAGGAAATCTGGGTCCCACAAAATTCAATTTTAATCTCCTATTCCTTATTGTGTTTCGTCTGGTGTTTCAATACACCATATTGAGACAAAACACGATTGGAACAGAAGATTCAGATCTACAAAATTTGATATTTGTTCTTTTGGCTGGTACAGTCTGTCAGCATCAACGAGTTCTTGAAGCCCGCTGAGGGTGAGAGGTACTATAATCCTGGTGGTCGTGGGTCGGGGCCGTGGGCGTGGTTCAAGAGGAGGTTACAATGGAGGCAGTGAATTTAGCAATGCCAGAGCACCTGCTATTGAAGATCCAGGGCAGTTCCCTACATTAGGTGGCAAATGAGTACTTTCTTTGTCTTGCTTCGCCATGATTGCATCGAGTTCTCTCCAGTTGGGCAGGAGTTAAAAACTGGAATAATGGAAGTTTATGTATCAAAAAAGGTTCCTAAAGTTTTATTGCTTTTTAAAATGTATATCTGTGATTCTCCATATGGCATTTTCTCTAATGCCGTGCTATGTTTTTTTTCTTTTGGGCTTTTTCAAAAGTTAGGGACATAATGACTCCAGATATTTGATGCTCAGTTTTGTTTCTTGAAGATTAAAAAAACGTTTTGATTGTGTTGGCATCACGTTCTTATGTTTTTCCTATTCATTGACACTATGTATTTGCGGAATTAACAGCTTCACAAACGCTCTTTGCATCCAACTCAAAAATAACCTCATCAAACTCGGCTCATAAAGGCCTAAATATGTCACTCTCATGGCACCGTTCCAGTTCTGTGAATTGCAAGCAATGAAATCTTGATGGTTTATGCCATTGTTTACATCTTGATGGGCAAGAACCATTCTAAAACTTATCATATTATCATGATTAAAAAATGTTGCATCAACATTACATATAAGATAGAGGCTGGAGGTATAAGCCTTTGTTTACATCTTGATGGGATAGAAATCTGGACCTTATGGGAGGAATTCCACAGCTTATTGTTTCTCTCTTAACATAGACTCCATGTCACCATGATAAACTTTCCAAGATCAAAGCCTGAGAGAATCTGCATATGAATGTGCATTATTCACTGATCAATAGTAGGAAATAATGTTGCTTCAATCCCATTTCTTTGCAAATGCACATGAGACTAAAATATGTCATATGTTTTGTTCTAAACCTTTATCAGGGTCATAACCAAGGGGCGCTCCCTGATACCTGGCAGTTGGCACACTCCAAATTGGGCTAGGCTATAAATTTTCTTTATCTTTATCTTTTTCTTTTTTTCTAGAAACAAGCAAATTTATGTTTGGACTAGGGCAAGAAATGTGTTTGGACTACAAGTAGTCCGGCTTATTGGCCACCTGACCGTAGTTTATTTAAATATATATTATTCATTTAAGCACACTTTATCGAGATCAACTTTGTGCTTCAGTGGTAGCGACTTGTATTGTTAGAGCGAATTACCCGTGTTCGATCTCATATGAGTGTGTATGTCCCTCCCCTATTATCTAAAATAAAAGTATACTTATTATATAATAAGAGCAAGGGGATATAGTGACAAAATGAGAGTATAAGAAGACAAAGTGAGAAAATACCCTATTATATTATATAAAATAAAAGTGTACTTATTTTAGAATAATTGTGAGGCCCCGAGCTTTTTTTAGCCGAATTATAATATTCCGGATATTGTCCTATGTGACTAAGTGTCACAAATTGTTATTAATAAATACAACCTTAATTTTATAATTCTTGGTATCTAAAATACTACTTTTATTTTATTTCTCTAACTTACTAATTGCTAATTGCTAACTATCCCTAAAATGTTATATCATTAACTTAGCTTATATTATTTGACTTATTAAACCAAACTATAGGATTTGGTGACTTATCACTAGAATAGAATAAGGCACTTATATAGGAGAATTGGACTATAAACATACTATAAGGAGAATTCATTATGTGATATGAGGATTGAAATATCACTAAAATATAAAAAAGAAAAAAAAATTGAATTGGAAGAATTGAAGGGGGCGGCCAAGGGAAGAAAAAAAAGGGAGAATGAATTTAAATTGGGACAACATTATTCAAGCATGCTAGCCCTTCACTTACCAAGACTTGAGCCACCAAAATTTGCAAGCTCAAGAAAACATAATCATGCTTAGGAATTAAGAGGAGGGAGGGGGGGCGGCCATATAGGTGGAGAAAGGAAGAAGACTCTTGTCATTAATTTCTTTCACTATACATACTTAGAAATCTTACCAAAGAAAGCATCACTCCCTCTCTCAAACACTAAGGGCCGATTTTAGCAAGAGGGAGGAAGGGGGCCGAAAATTTTAGGAAGAAGAGAGCTTCAAGTGTGTTTAGGGGACTAGCTAGCTACCAAGATTAAAGGTTAGACTCTCTTAGAATGGTCATCCTTATTCTTCTTTTTTCAGTTTCTTCATTTTTCATCATCTTTTAACCCTCAAATAACGCCTTGTAGGGGCTCCCTAAGACGTTTAAGGGGGACTTGAGGAAGTTTATGGGAGCTAGAAGCCTTAGACAATCCCTACTAAAGCACAAAAAGAAAAAGTGGGTGAAAATCTTTCTCTAACTCTCATTAAATTGCATAAAAATGGCATGATATGCATGTGTTCATTATGTGTTGTATTTTCTGGAAAAATTTCAGTTTATAATTCTGGAAAAATTTCGAAAAAAATTTATAAGTGTAGTTAGATTTATGACAAAAGTGATTATTGCTTAAAAAATGGCTTTTGTATGCCTTATATACTTTCTTTTTTTATATATTCAAAATGACTGAGAAATATGAGAAATATATTTTAATAATATATATATATATATTATGGACATAATAATTGAGAACAAAATTAAGCTTGGGTCTTTTTTGCAAATATGACAAAATATAGGGCAAAAAGTTAAGAATTCGAAAACTATGGAAACCCTGCTGTAATTTTCGAATTTTGGACTGTATATACTGTAAAAATAATATATATATATATATATATATATATATATGATAAATAATAATTGGGACCCTCCGGGTCAAGCAAATGCAGATAAAAGAATATTTAGACACCAAAATGATAAATTTTCAAACCTTAGGTACTAAACTGTAATTTTTGAAAGTGTGGGAAGCCACTGTCTTGAAAATAGTATGAAATTATTTTAAATAGTATTTTGGACCTTTAGTCCAAATTTCACGACAAACGGGTTTGAATCGAGCCCTTAACTGCAAAATTACCTTTGGGGCCAAAATGAGATTTTTCAAGAGTTTGGTGCTTAAACGGGGTATTTCTCAAAACTGCTCTTATTACAACTGTATACTGCCCCAAAGAAATTATTGAACTTGGAATCTCGTTAATACCTTTTCTGGTCAAAAATATAATTTGGAAAGAAATTCAGCATTGTCCTGCAATTTCAAAAATATAACCCTGAGACCTTTAAAATATGATTCTTTATAATTTTTAGAAAAAATAGAAACTGGTCTTGCCTTTTTCCGAGTTTCGGATCAAAACTTATGGAATTTCAAAACCCAGCATAAAATTTCCTCCCTTAGTAAAATATTTATTTTTAAATAAAATTTACCAAGGTCATAGAAAATTATATTTTCTAAATTCAGTTTATTTATAATAATATTAAAATATTTTATAATTTTTTAATTAAAATTTTTATTTTTAATTATTATCCGAATTTTATTTGAGACTTTCATACCGAATAATTGTACTAGTGGTACGGCGACTTCCTCGCCCGCATAATCCGAATTTTCATTAAGGACTTCAGCGTAATACACTGAATCAATTAGTACACCCGGCTAGATTATCCATCCAGTAATTATGCCGTAAATATGAACTCATATGACTAAATATCGGACGCGGCGAGTCTATGAACACTCAGGTCCTACTTAATGACTGAATATTGGATGAGGTGAGTCTTTTGAACACTCCGGTTCTACTGATTGACTGATTGACTGACTGACTGACTGAATTGTGGAATGGATAAGTCGTGTATGGGATGGGTAGCTCGGCTGCAGTCCTGTACCGGCCTCCATCATCCAAATCCCAACCTCGAGCCAGATAGAAGAGTCAGACGGGCAATTGGGTCGTAGGAATTGGGTGTAATCATGATTATGATGATTTTCGAGCTTAGCTGACTCCACTATGGAGACGTCGTGCCAACTGGAATAACGATTACGACCCTATCCATTGGAGGGATAATGTGTACTGTTGGGGAGTCTATGTTTGATCAACACTTCTCCGCCGAATAAAGACGGGTTGGTTGTGTCACTTTGGTGTGCAACATATTGAATGATTACTGGGTTGGCGTCACACTTACGTGTGCAACCAATCTATTAATCGAGTGTGATCGATTGTTAAGCGACATCTTGTTAAACTATCAGTGTATAGGAATGCCGTTGCGACGCTTGCATAAAACACACGAAACAAATTTTTACTGCATAAATTATAAACCCCCACTTTCACACACTCACCACACCCACTGAGAATTTTTGTCTCACTCCCACCTATTTTTTCCAACCAGAGGATGAGATTCTACCGGAAGAGGACCACGACGAAGATGACGAAGCTACTGACTAACCTCATATAGTACTGGACTATTGAGATGTTTGACTTTTGTTTATGGTTTCATGTGAATGGAGAAGTTTTGAAAATTTCTTGTAATAGACGGGCGTAGGACCTGTAGGAACAATTATTGATAATGTTATACTTTTGTTTTATTTCCGCTGCGATAATTTCAGACTTAGACTAATTTGATATTATGCATGATTTGGGAAATTACTATTATGATTGGAATATATTATGTATGAAATGAATGGTGTATTTTGGGTCGGTTTAAGTAAACCGACATAAGTTTGATTGACTGTGTCACGGCTCTGGGTTGGGACATGACAATAAGAGTAAAGAAATAAAGTGAGAAAAATGAGAGTATAAGAGGACAAAGTGAGAAAATAGAAAGTACAAGTGGGTAAAATGAGACAAATGAAAGTATAATGAGATAAAACGAGACAGAATGGGAGTGAGAAAAAGTGAGAGTAAATTGGGCCTGATTAAATTAGATATATATAACAGTCCAATTTGTTCGGGCGGCCTCGGAAATAGGCCTAACCCGGATTAAATTGGGCCTGAGTAAATTAGATATATATAACGGAATACACGGGGCTAAGGGAAAAAGAGGAGGAGAAGACAGAGAGAACATGAGAGGAAAAAAATGGATAAAGGAAAAGAGGAAGAAGAAACTGGCTTTGGGCCGACGGAACAGGTGGAGCCGACGGCGGCGGTGAGGTGTAGACCCTCGGAGTGTACTGATTTGTAACTCCAACTGACAGTTGGGGTTCTTCACATACTTGCGCTTTCGGCTCAGAGGAGACGACCTTTAGAAAGGCCTTCGCCTCTGCCATAAGAAGGTAACAAGTGGTTGCTCACGCCTTTGAGAAATATGATCTGAACAATGATAATTTTACAGAGTTTATCGCTTTGGCTTTCGAGGAGCATTTCTGTATTGTAAAATGTAGCTCTAGTAAATGCATGAAGAATCGAAGTATTTCTCGGGAATTAAACTTCTTATTCATAAATTCTGATTGAATGCATGAGCTGTGTTATTGGCAATTACGTTTTGGGATTTTTGTGAAGTAAGTTCAGTGATAGTGAATTAGTGACTAAATATTTCCTTTATGTTTACTAGATTCAATTCACTGTATCTATTTGGTGAATGACAATATCCCTAGCCAGTGGTATTGAATGTGGGTAGAGTGACTTGGCGATAACGTGCTGTTATCACATATAGAATATAGTTGTCTTCACAATATGTGATCCACAGTGATATGATATGGGAAACTTCAATCAGGGGCGGGTGAAGGCAGTCACCTCCCAAGTTCCCAAATATAATATGCATATGTCCAGAAAAGACTACAGTGTCATCCTCCTTCCCACACCACACCCACAAAATAAAAAGGAAAATTTTACTGAAATTTTATTATAGCCTCGAAATTATTAGGACATATATCCACTTCTTAGCAGCCGAGGTTTTTGTATCTTCTGTGGCATGACAAGCTGAAATGGTGCAACAAAGAATGGTGTTAATAGTTATAGACAATATGTTATTATCAATCGTGTAGCCAGACCACGAAAGTGGGTGAGCTGGATTGACGATTAAGAAAAATCCTATAAACTACTCCCTCCTATTCAGAATAAGTGTCTTTTTAGGGAAAAACACACATATTAAGGATTGTGTTAAAATACCAAATATACCCTTAATTAATCATAAATGTTAACTTTGGAACAAACAAATTTATGCATTAGTGTTAGTTGGAAACAATAAATTTAAGGGTGATTTGGGAAAATGTTTTTCTCATTAGCTTTGAAAATGTGAAAAGGACATTCTTTTTGAAGATTTTTCATGTGTCAAAAGGACACTTATTGTGAATAGGAGGGATTATAACTTAAAAAATATCTTGATGAAATTAGAATAAAAAAATAAAAGAAGGGGGAGCCGCCACCCTTGGTTATTATTCGTTGAAATGAGAATTTGTCGTTTTCTATGCACTCATACATTTATGCATATGGAAAGTTGCAGCTTATTTTCTCTTTTCATGCAACGTATGACTTAAAGATAAAGTGTGATATATAACCGACAAACTCATTTATATGAAAACTAATGGATGTGATGGAAATGTATGTAGGATTGTACGCTAAACAAATAAATGCCAAATGGCCAGTGAATGAGATGAGTTAAAGATGTCATTTGGTTGCATTCTACTAGTTTGGCGGGATCGAACACGTTAATACTTTTATGAAAGCCTTTCTGTCTCTGGTAGGCAGTGTGGCTCAGTCACAACTATCATTAAACTGATATATATATAATTTTTTAAGGAAATTTTTTATTGATTTACTCACTAACTATATCATTCCGTATCAACTTCAACTTATGTTTGGTCACTAATAAGCTTATGCAGGAAATAATTTTGCTTGGGTGACATAGTAAGTATAACTTTTGTAAAATTTTATGAGATTTATTGCATAAAAATATAAGGAAATAATTGAAACTCAGAGACGGAGGTTCATATAACAACCAAGAACAATATACATTTGCTCCTTATGGAAGTTCTAGTCAGAGAAATACTCATACAACATTTGAAGCTTTATGTTTTGTCGTTTAGTGATTTTTTACAATAATAAGAATGCGTGAAAAATGGAAAGCAGCCGTGAGAAAATTAAACTGCAGGGAATTTATTCACACTTTAATCCATAATTGTGTAAAAAAATGCTTTCAGTTCCATTTTTAAATGATTCATATTGTTAGAAACTTCTTGATTTTCCCACCAGGATAGGCTTTTGAGATTGTGTATGGTAACTTATTCCTTTCATAAAAGAATAATGCATGTGTGAAACCATTGAAAGCTCATGAGAACATTATTAGGTTACAAACAGCTGGATATTATGCATGATAATTCCATGTGTACCCATTGTTTTTAAAGTTTGCTTCATGAGACAAATACTTGATTAACCACGACCAACTTTTCCATTTTATGGCAACATTACACATAAATAATTTGCGTCCATTATTGCATTGCATTTTAAATAACTTCCAAAACTTAAGTGATAGATATCGATACATGATTCTTCTTTGTAACTTGTGAATTTAAAATCATTAAGAAGGATGACCAACAATATTCTCATACATCTACTGTCAGTCGGCTACATAAACTCTATCTCCGCATTCTTTTTCAACGTGTCTATGTATCTTCCTTCCAGGATGTCATTATCTGAAAGGAAGTGCAGAAAATCTCCAAAGCTGCCTTCTTTATAGGACAATGGATGTTGCTTGTCCACGAGTTCTGGAGCAGGTATTACTTTTTTATCTATTGCCAGACTGTGAAGACTAGCAATTGAAAGACGCTTCTTCACTGAGTTTAGTATTGCTCGATGAACAACACTTTTGTATCGGCCATTGCTTAGCACTTCCATTTGATCTCCCAGCTGAACTATCAAGGCCTCTTTAATCACTGGAACAGATTGCCATTTTCCATTGCCGTCCATGATTTCTAGGCCCTGATGGTTTTGGAGTAGGATTGTTATTGATCCATAGTCTGAGTGTGGGGGAAGGCCTAGTGCTAGATTTGGTTCTGGGCAAGCAGGATAACAATTTACAGCCATGACTTGCGAGCCGTGCTCAATGTCTTCCTGTAAGTAGTCTGGTCTTAGACCTAAGCTCTCAAATACTACTTCCATTAGCTTTTTATGCAATTCATGCACAGCCTTTGCATAGTTTCCCATTTTCGTCCTGCAAAAATAACACACACACACACTTTGAGACTTAATATTTTCTATTTAGGGATATGGTAATATCCAAGGTTTAACTTAAAGAAAAGAAGCTTTTATTTTGCTAATGAGTTGTCTAGGGATCATATAAGTTGCTTACTTGTAACTTGGAGGATCTGACGGCCACAAGTTGATCCAAGTTGAGATTGGATGAGAGTAGTGTTTGATAAAGTCTCTCCAATATTGAACTTTATCATTGATGTGATTTAGACTGGTCCCATACCGTACTGGTTCACGAACATCAGAAGAAGCAAGACACATCTTTGTTTCATTTGGCATATCGAAGAACTCTGCTGCAACATCTAGAGCCTCATTTGTGAATGAAATTGGAATTCCATGGTTGATCACCTGCAGAACGAAATCAGTGTTTAAAACACGTCCATGATGTCCCGACGTACAAACTATGATGAGTTGATTGTTCATGCACAGAGGAAAAGAAATAGTAACTCTAAACACAAAGATACTTCTATAAACTTCTCTAAATTGCTTGAGGGCACACTTTAATTTAATGCTTTAATAGTTATGCTTTCTAATTGTTGACGTTCGACCATGCATGCCATCTAAGGAAAATGCAGTTAATGTTGAAAATTTATATTACACTCCAAGTTATAACCCTAAAAATTCTTTTCTTGACTTTCTGCTTTCATGCAACTATTCATAATTGTTAATGTACCTGAAAAAATCCGAGTTCCTTGCAGGCCACATGCACTTCCTCTATCACCCGTGATCGAAGAAAAGGGTTTCCTAAGGAGGACAGATCTATAACTGGCAAAGCTTTTGTGGAGCAAGGCGGTTTCTCGTTAAGGTTAGGTCGTTGTGGTATTGGAAGTATATAACGTTCGGGTACACTGTTTATACCCATTTGTGAAAGTGTCATTGCACTTGTGAAAGAATTTGCAGAGGTGGTCTCTTTATTCTCTGCCATGTTAAACCTCTTGTTTTCTTTTGAGTTGATAAAAAATGATAGCGATGCGATGCCCTATTTATAAGATGGAAAACTGACTGATATTATGGAATATGTATATATTTATTAAATGAGAAATATTATGTGTTTCTACTTTCTTGTACAATTACATTGAATCCATGTTATGCCAATATACGTAATTTGTTCTGCTGCATCAGTTGAGCCTTTTTGGTTTCATTAAAGGAGGAGAAGGACAGAGACAAAAAGATGGAAGTCAGCCACTCCTCCAACTTGAGTTTTATTATTACACTGAAAAGGTACGAAATCACTGCAAAAGATGGGGCCCGGTTTATGAAACTTGAATGAAAACAGGTCTAGTTTCCTAATCGAATGGGTTGATGTCAAAGTCTTATAGTATTACTTGATTGGAGAAAACCATGGAGTCTCTCACTTTCTTAGCCTGATATAGTCGCTTATACATACGTCACAAGTCAGAATCATTTTAGCCCCATACACAAAAATTGAGGGCCTATGTTGATTCTATCCGCTAAAGCCTCTTTTCTTATTTGAGATTCAGCTGGAGATCTGTTTGTTTATTTTAATTTGATATATTACGCATACCAAATTAAAATTTAAATATATTTTATATATCGATATGTAGAGAGAAAATTACAATATCGGTCACACTAGATTTTTGTGATTTTCATCTCATGGTTACAAAATAGTCTGCTAGAACTGTTTTGTTGCAGAATTATTCCTTCCGTCCCATTATTATTATTATTATTATTATTTTTTTTGGCAATTTTTGTCCCGCCATTATTACTATTATTTTTTAGCAATTGGGACTGAGAAAATTTGGGACTAAAACCGCAATGAACCCTATTCCATGGGACCAACAGTGCAATTATCTACATCGTTTTTTTTCCCCCTTCTGACAGATTAAATGCTAAAACAAAAAACTTAAACCAATTTCTCTCATTTGATATCATTTGATTTTTTAATTATCTTCAAAATCATCATTCAGTAAGAAATCGTAAAGAATTGAGATGATGTGGGACTTCTTTTTCTTAAAGAAATCGTTTGATATCCATACATAAAAGTTTCACACTAATAGTAAAATAATGTTGGACCTTTTCTGAAAAAATAAATTGATCTTGGTGTTTCAGTAGTATAATGTGATTTTTCTTATCTTAATTAATTTTCTTGTAAACGTTCGGGTCCTAAAAGATCATAAAATGGACCAAAAAACTATTTTTCTTTATTATTTATTTTATTAAAGTCTTTTAATTCTACGTGTGAAATGTAACCCTTTTTTACTATGATATTAATTGTAATACTTATTTTTTGTAATATAATTATTTAAAGTAATATTAATTATATGTTACTTTTTGTTTTTTGGTTAAATTAGTAGTAATAAATATAAGCAATGAAGTAATTTTATAAATAAAAACGATTATAATTATAAAATATAAAAGTAAGGATAAAATATTTATTTGGTGTAAAACTTGGTTGGTTGGAGTCTTGGAGATGATCTTAGCCAAATTTGGTGTAAAAGTTGCATCAATTTTTGGTGCATGAGTGGAGATGACCGACAACCATCACCCTTGTGTAGGGGTGTAAACGAGTCGAGTCGAGCAAACATAGTACTGTTTGTTTGAATCTTTTATTCTTTTTTACCAATTGAGTCGAGCTCAAGCCTAGCTTTACATCTTATCGAACGAAATAATATGTTCAAGCTTGGTTCATTATGTTAACGAACCAAGCTCAAACGACTTTAACAATCGATCTCGAATCGAGTATCGAATAACTTAGTTTATTTTTCAAATACCTTTGTCTTCTCTATCCCTTAATATATATATATATATATATATATATATATATATATATAGGGGAGGTCTCCCCTATTATATGAGTCATATGACCAAATCCAGACCACATATCTACCTATTTCAATGGCTATTATTAATTCTGATTAATGTTAATAAAATAAATGGTAAAGTCAAAATGAGGGCAAATTAGTCTACATAAAAAATATGGAGGTTGGCTAAATCTAATAAATCCCATGAAAATAGGGGAGTTATCCACAATTGGTGTCATCCTTCATTCAACCCACGCCGTGTAGTTGATTTCCAAACAAATTTGATGAATTTCCTTAACTCTATGTGCTAAATCTAGAAAATCCCATAAAATTTCGTCATTCACATTTTTTTTAAAGAAAAATTGCTTGATATGGCCAGAATGTTGCTCATATATGCTTAGAATGTTGCTTATATGTGCTTAAATACTTGCTCACACGTATGCAAAATGTTGCTTAGTTTTTACTGTGTTTTAAACTCTCGCATTAATAATAGTTTGTTTGGGAAGAACTATCATGTTATGCAAAGAATTAAAAACTTATACTTATATGGACTCTTATTCATTCAATCGTTGATGGTTTTTTCAACCCAGAAATTTGCTTGGGTGATACTAAAATGTTGCTTATGTATCCACGAATACTTGCTTGTATGTATTTAATTTTTTGATTACGTCCCCATTTGTTCTAACTCAGTACTTTGCTTAGCTATGGCTAGACGTTTGCTTACATGTGCATAACTATACACTTATGTATATTCTAAATGTTTCTTAATTATTTATTTTGTTTGAATCAGTGGGGATTGCACATGTGCCACAACAACGGATTGAAATAACATCGAATTCATCTCCGAATTGGATACCAGAATGTGACGAAAATATGACTCCAGAAGAAGGAATAAATTTTGATAATATCAACAATGGAATACCGCTTTAAAAATGATTCTTAATAAATAAAAAAAGTATGTGTTCGAGAATATGTTGTAACTGCTTATTTATTTATTTATTACTTTTTATTCACATATTACAAATTGCCTATGTGTAATTATTGTAATGCTTATTACTAATATGTACTCAACTTAGTTGTGACTGTTGTAGTGCTTTTCGAGCAAATAATTCAACATTCTTGCAAAATTTGGTTACTACAGTCCCATATGTTCAATTGCTTATTTTTGCGTAAAGTATTGCTTGTGAAAGGATATTATGGTACTTAGAAAGAAATTGAATTATGCTTACAATACCATCAAACCATGAAAATAATTGCTTACAAAGTAATTGAATTTTGCTTACAAAGCAAATGAATTTTGCTTACAAGGCAACTGAATTATGCTTACAAAGTAATTGAATTCTGCTTACATCATCTAAAAACCATGAAAATAAATACGACACTAACTAGAAAATATTCCTATATCAACTACGCATGTATGTCCAAACCAACCATATTTAAAATGGCTATAAAATACTGTAATATTCAACATTTTGATCAAAAGTATGAAACAACAACATTTCGTTGTGATCCTAACTCGATTTGGAAAACTCCTTCGCCCGTCCCAAAACCGACTTCCTCTGCTCGTTCATTACATCTTTTGCCATTCTAACAGAAACTCTATCAAAAAAAAAAAAAAAAGAAAGACACTAGTCATTTATATAAAGCATTTATAAACAAACAAAACATTTATAAGCATAAAAACCAACCAGACATAAGCATAATATAAGATATGTATAAGTAGAAAACAAACTATAGATAAGCATAATTATCAATAATAATAAGCAGTTGAAAACATAAATAAGCAATCCCCCCCTTAGAAAAAAATATGACAATATTAATTACTCCCTAATTTGAGAGCTTAATATAAAACATAGATAAGCATAATATAAAACATACATAAGCATAATTATCAACAACTATAGCAGTTGAAAGCCTAGTTAATCTCCCTGTCTGCTAACTTTGTTTTTCAACTAGTAAAATCAGTAAATAAAAAATAACAAAAATACATAACATATCCTAATTATGCATTTAGAGGAACATAGATAAGCATTATTATGAAAATCAATAAGCATTTGCACATAGTTGAACAAAAACATGATCTATTTAATCAAGCCCCTGATCAACGCAAGAAGCCATTAAAACAAATTTCATGCTATCATATGCCCCTAACACATATCACAACTACAAAGTATCATTAAAACTACGAAATGCAGACGACCCATGATCTAACGAAGCAAAAATTCAAACCAAATCACAAAATAAATTTCAAAAAAGAAAAGAAAAGCACCGCCTTTAATACCTTAGTAGGAGGCGCAAAAATCGAACCAACACTTTGCTGGTAGTTCTCACGGTAGGGGTGAACAAGAACTTCTCGCGGTAGGGATGCGTTTGGAGACGGTTTGCAGGGAGGAGAATCCTTGAAGAATGGACAATGGAGATGGATTTTCTCACGGTAGGGTTTATTTGGCGGAAGGTTTGCAGAGAGATTACTTGTGTTTGGAAGGAGAAGAACTCTTATGACTCTTCGTTTACCAAGTTGGAGAAGATATGCAAGATTCGGATAGAACACACGCCTAAAACCGTTCCTAAATTATAGCCCACTCCCAAAAATAATTTCCCTCCCAAAAACTGATCCTAATTAAAATTACCAAACAACCCATTTTTATATTAAGTTATTTATTAAAAAATGGTAAAATCTGTTTAATCTCAACCGTTTAAAAATTAAATCAAGGTCTCAGATTTGGTTTTGTGTACTCATATAAGTTATGTGGACTCACCAGATCCAAATCCTATGTGTGTGTGTGTATATATATATATATATATATATATTATCGTAGGTTTTGAGATACTAAATTCGATGAAAAACATATTAAATATATACTTGATAGATAAGTATTTTTGTTTTAATGAAATTGTGCAATTACTACCCGAATGTCAAATTCTAAGGAGTACTATAAATGCAATTTTGAATTTTTATAGGATGGTGTTTACATAAAAAAAAAAAAATCGGGACCAAAAGTGTAAATTTTGGGACTAAAAATGCAACACCCGTAATTATTTGTCAATTGACTTAACGCCACAGTACTTGAAGAACACATGATCGTCTCCATTAAATTTTTAATGACTATAGGACCGCAATTTCATTTATTTATGGGACTGTATTAGTGTAAAAAAAAAAACTTTGGGACCACAAGTGAAAACTGCGAGACTAAAATCGCCTTCAAAACTCTTATGAGACTAAGATTACAATTTTCTCTATATATTTATATATAGGGAAAAGTAAATTTGCAACATGACATCATGTCATTGTTACACTTTGTTGCCTAATTTCTTTTGGAAACTAAACTATGCGCGATTTTTACTTTGGAGCCTCCGACAAGTTGGGGCTGGAATATTCCGAGTGTCATGGGTGAATATTCCAATTCCAGCGAGCCGGATGTTGCAATGTATAAACCCCGCACAATTTAGAGTGTTAGTTGCCAAAAAATGGTTGGCCGAAGGTTGCAATGTGGAAAATCTGCACAATTTAGATTGTTAGTTGCAAAAAAAAAAAAAAAGCGTAAAGTGTTAAAATAACTTAAATTCAATTGCAAAAAGGTATTTTTCCCATTAATATATGTTAATGAAACTACAGGTAGTCCGTTTTGTTGTCTTTTCATAAAAGAAATTCTCAACTTAAGTTCGACTTAATAATGATAAATTACTAATTGTGTTGAAGTCCTAAATCAACATATCTTTAGAGTTTAGACTCAATAAAAACTACATATCAATCTGAAAATCTAAAATTTATTTATCTTGCTCAGAACCATGTTCTTTTGGAAATTTGAGTTGTCATAAATAACGTGACGGATCACAGTTTAACAGCAACCCAAAGGCTAAGGAAAGTTACTTTCCGTTTAGCTCCAGAAGTATGCTCCAATTACATATGTTCTCGAAGTCGGGTATGTTATTTAGATTAAATAATAGATATTAAGTTTTGATTGGTCATAATTTCATTCCATCCATTTTCGTTTTCTAAGAGAATAATGGTGATTTTTTTAAATAAAAGTTGGATGTGTAGTGATGTGACAAAAAATCTTTTAGAGATGTTGATTATTTGTGAAATTTGTTATAGAAATAATAGTGTAAAATATAATGTAAAAGAATTGAACAAAAAAACCAAAAAATAGGCAATATGAATTTCATTTATATATTTTGTTAACAAGATTAAGAGATGAATAATAAAAATAATGATAAATTAATGAAATTATCGAATTCTTTATATAAATGGAAAGTGAAATAAATAGTATAATTGAGTATTGAGATATGTGAAAAGAGAAAGAGAAAAATAAGTTAATTTTGGAGAGAAATGAGATTTTCTTATAATTTTTTTAATTTTTTTCACAAACAATCACACATGCTAAAATTTTTTCACTTCAAAATGATAATTTTGGAAAATATTTCACAACCAATCACAACTTTATTCTATGTCATTTGCTAATTTTTCTTGCTCTATTACTATTTAAGAGTTAGTCTTAGTGCAATCGTAGAAACCCTAATGATGTGTTCGCGTAGAGGATAGGATTTTATATAGCAGTCACTTTGCAAAGACTATACTTGAAGATTGATGGGTATTTGTAATAACTCAAGGAGTATTTGTAATATTGAAGTATAACTCAAGTTTTTATAATTAGGCTAAGTCTGAGGAGTAGTTATTATAATGGATAATTACAAAAACACCTCTGAAGTTCGGGATAAATATAAAAAAATCCAAATATTTTTTGAAATTAGAAACAAACTCAGATTTGATGCGTTTTATATTTTTCCCCTTCCTATGAAACAAACATTTCAAAAGCTTCCCTTACGTTTATCAAAATATTACAGTTATCCCCTTAAATTTAAGACACAATCAGACTTCAGGGGATTTTTTTGAAATTTTCAAAAAAAAGCTCTTGGATTATAATTTACTCTTAAGAATTTGCAAGGTTAGACCACATCATAAGCTTATTTAATATTTGTGGGTAAGCAATTGTGTGTAACAATATTGAACTTTTTTATTTGACAATTTGGAAAATTAAAATATTAAATTGAAGACGCACCACCAAAATATTAATGCAACAGAAAACCAGTCATAGTTGCCGCAAGGAAACGAGAAAATGAGCCACCGGTTTGTTAAATGGTTTTGTTTTTTTTTTTTGGAAAAAGGTCCTTTGGTCACACACAAGAGTTATATTCACATTGTATGCATTCATTTACTTTCCTTTTTTCTTTGGTCATCACCTTTTTAGTATATGCATAAATTTGTGGCTTGGATAAGCAGATGATGGAAGATAACTTAAACAGGTGACTAGCATCTCCGTGCAATGAACGTATCACAATTGTTGGGAGAGATTTATCAAAATTCAAAGGCTTTTACTTTACGGTCCGCTACTTTCGTTGAGTATCACTCTTAGGATTGACAACATGATGGGGTGTGGTATGAATTTGGCCAAACTTTATACATGTTTGACCGAGTTTGGACCACACGGAACATAGTGGGTATAGGAAAATAGTATAAATGTTTCTTCTAGTACAATTTATATGAACCGAAAAATACGAATCGCTAAAATTTGCAAAATAAACAAAATAAAAGTAAACTCGAATCGTGTGTTCAACACACTATCCTTAAAACAGATTTGTCCCATATTCTGGACGTCTGTTTCGAATTCCCAGACGAGAAAACCAAATTAACTATTCCAGCGAACTGAAAATTATGCCTGAAAATTATCACCAAAAATTAAATTGCAAGAGTTTTAGGAGATATATGTAAATTTTTGTGATTAATTTGTATTTTTCAAATGTGAAACAAGTCATATTTATAGGCATAAAAATGACCTTTCACCACAAAATATTTGCCATTTACTATTGAAAATATCAAAAATAAATTTGTCCTTTACTATTGAAAAAGTCAAAAATAAATTTGTCTTTTACTATTGAAAAGGCCAAAATTACTTTTCCTCAAAATTTTCTAACAATCCCCCACATGAAGAAAATTATGAAGATACTAAGATTTGGTGATAAATTTCAATAGTTGAACCTTGCATATGATAGGTAGGTATTACCCTTTGAACCTTCCATTGTAAAAGTATGTATACTTTACTAGTTGATCAATAGACGTGATGTCCTTGAACTGTTCTGCCTTTTGTGTAAATGATGATATATCTCACACAAGATTCTTCCTAACATACTTCAGTTCTCATAGTTATGTTCATTCATGGCCTTGAATATACGCCTGGTTCTGCAAGAGGTTCTAAGAATTGTGGCTCATACAATTCTCTTCGAAGCGGCTCAACTTCTCCCTCAATATGTGATTCTCATTTAGGAGTAGCCTGTACTACTCTGCTTGACTTACCGACGCACAAGAATCATTAAAAGCCAATTGCTTATGTCACGCCCTAAAACGAAAGCCATGAATCAGACATTCACACTTATGCCGGTTTACTAAGCCTACCTAATATCCATCAATATAAAACCAACATAAATAACATAATCCCAATTAAACATAAATAAAGGAACAACTAAGTCAGAATACGGTTGCAGCGGAATCAGAAGAAATACCATCCAACATCATAATCATTTCTAAGGGTCCTACGCCCTGCTATTACATCCGAAAGGTTCAGAATCTAAACCATTACAAATTAAGATTAATCGTCTTAAGCGAATCACAAAATACAACAACGAAACTAGACAGTTGCTTGGAAGTCGTCGCCACCATCATCCTGGTATGAATCCTCATCCTCTGGTTGATAAAACAGGTGGGGTGAGACAAAAATTCTCAGTGGATCGTGTGCGAGTGTGGCTTACAGTTATGCAAGGAAAACCGGTTTCATAGAAATTAATGCATGAGAGTGCATATTGTAAGTCCAAGTGGCTATAATAACTAGAGGGGGGGTTGAATAAATTATGCCCATTTTCTCGATTATGCACTCTTTTCCGGATAAATAAGCCAAGACAAGAATAGAAGTGCGGGAAGTAAACAACACGCGCCGATTTATAGAGGTTCAACCCACCTAGGGCCTAATCCTCTACTACCCCAGTATCTCCGGGATGGATTTCAAGAAGAAAAAAAGATTTTATTAATTACCACAATTAATACAACATCACCTTACAACACCTCTTTGGAGATTACCACAATCTCCCTTGAAGATTAGCACAATCTTCCTGCAACGGCACCTTGTGAAGATCACCACAATCTTCCGACTTGAAGAACACCAAATTCTTCAACACCTCAAAGAGCACCAAACTCTTCAACAAGAAGATTACCACAATCTTCTTACACCTAACACCTAGATCACCCAAGTGTGTTCTTACCACAAGAACACTCACAAGGATATCTTGTGTTGAATGATGACCACAAATTCAAGATTACAACTCGATAATGAGTAATACAATTGAAAGTGCAAGTGTAATCAAGAAATAAGCCTAGACCTCAAGATGTGAAAGTGTAAGACCTTAGGCTATTACAACAAGAATATTGAAAGTGAAAGAATAAGTATTTGCTTGAGTGTGTCTCTTGTTGTGTTGTGTATATTGGTTGGCTTGTTGCTCCAAAAACTTCATCTATTTATAGGAGATGATTGATCAAGAATAGGCTCCTCTTGGGGATTGAAAATCTACAGAAAAATACAATTAAAATCAAGAATATAGTTGTTAGAAATTAATCCCACAATTTAAGGAAAATATATCTGCTATCAACGGCTAGAATTTTGCTGTCAAAACGGTATGGCGACCGGTCACGCAGAAATAAACGTTTGAAGAAAATAGTCAGAAATTGCATAGGGCGACCGGTCTACATAGGGTTCGACCGGTCGACCCTATGCTTGACAGGTTGCCCTCAAGAAATAACAATACAGGGAGTTTCTCAACTATGCAGGCACCGGTCGACCTCCTTCGGTTTTATGTTTGTTTCATTTCTGTTTCTAAAAACAACTTCAGGCACGGGATGCCCTATAGGGCGACCGGTCGAACACAAGACATAAGTGTTGTCCAATTTTTGTCGAAAATAAACTACAAGAAATACTCCAAAAAATAAGTAAAAATATTTTAAATCGTTTGGGAGTATTTGGACAATATTTTAAACATTGTTTTGGTGTAAAAACACCTTAAAACAGAATCATCAAAATCATGTTAAAAACATTTATCAAACAATCTCCCCCTTTTTGATGATTACAAACCAAAACAATCTTAAGGGAATTTTAAAAGGTTGATTTTGAAAACAAAACGAATTTTCCGGTCAAAAAATAACTAGCCATTTGGATCAACAAATATTCATACAATATAGCCAAAAATTATTTTCCAAAAGCTCCCCTTCTCAACATGTACATCATAAGTAAATAAGCAATCATACAAAAGCTAAAAGCTCAGATTTTACAATGTAACCAAAAAATCACGAGCTTAGAAGCTCCCCCTGTCAAAAACAACCATTAATCAAGTATCACAAGTCCAAGATACATTCAATGGACTAGTTTATATCCACAGCTTTTGGCTTTAAAGAGCCATAGCTTATAGCTTCTTTCGTGAGCTTATTTTAGTTTTTTAAAGCTAAAGAGCTTATTTCCTGTTTCTCCCCCTTTGGAATCATCAAAAAGAATGTTAGCACGATAAAAACATCACATTATCATATCAAAGTGCGCATTTGGACCGATTTATCGAGCTTTTCGAATAATGGAGCTTTAAATTCCAAAAGGAAAAATCTATCATTTTATTTGCAAAAGCTCATATGAATTGTAAAACATGATCTCTACAAATATATAAGACTTTTAAAATCGAAAGAGTCATGTAATTTTCTTTGAAATATTTTATCAAACACTTGGTGGGCATCAAATGATAAAGAAGATGTATATAACTCTTATAAATATAATCATGCCAAAAAATCAACAAATGCATACAACAGTCACATACCAACATGCTCATCAACATTAAGACAAATTTCTCAAGGGTTCAACCCAATTGAGATAAAGAAATTAATCTCTTCAACAAAGATGATAAACAATATATGTAGAAATGCATTACAAATACCACCAAACAAAAATAAAGAAACACTTTTACCATCAAGTACTCCATCAACATCATACCATTTGAGAAAAATAGCCAATCTAAATATCAATTATACACCAAAGCCAACATGCACAAAATTAAGAAGTATTTTTACCATCAAATACTCCAACAATACCATAGTCAAAATTTACCATTTGCTATTTTTACCATCAAATACTCCAACAATACCATAGTCAAAATTTACCATTTGCAATCACTTTTCTACCAGCACTCTTGCTAGTTCCTTCCCTTAGAAAAACAAACAACCAAATATCATTAGCAAAATAAGAGAAGTATTGTCAAGATAGTACATTACAACTTTTAAATAAAAGACATGAAATAATGCGAGATAGAATAACAAGGCGTCACTCTTCAACGGAAGAGAAGCAAGCGTTGGGGAGGAGATCTTTTATGAACTTCTTCAATTTGCCCACGGACTTTTTGAGCTTCGAATTTTATTGCCTAAGCTCCTTGTGACTAGCCCTAAGAGTATCATAGTTAATCCTTTGTTCATCAAGTTGGACTTGAAAATACTCACGAGATGCTTGATTTGGGCGGGCACCGGTATTATCCTCCGGATTGCCTTGAACGTCCCCCGAAGCTAATCTTGTGGCTTTATTATCATCAAAGAAGTCATTAGGATTTTGAGATGATGAACATTGGTGTCTCCCTCTTTCCGTCTTTGTAGGGCGAATTGGCATATTTTTACGCATTCAGACCGTTTGTTGTATAATATCATTATCAAAGTCATCTTGAATAACCTCCGAATTAAATTCCGATGACGGTAAACCTGAATGCAAGAGAATCTTGCAAATCCAATTCCCATAGCAAACTTCTTGTTCCCCAGCGTGATAGACTCAATGACGCATTGAATTAAAATTGCACCAAAATTTAGTAATTCCCTTTTTGCAATTTTGTATGTCAAGAAGAAATCCATATTGCTCGGCAATTTCACAGATTTTCCACAAATGCAATATGCTACAGTTGTAGAAATAATGCGATGCTCAAGAGTCATAGACAATAACGTATAATTCGGCCACACACCCAAATAAGTCTTAATGGTCTCCAAAGAGACACCAAACACTTCATCATTCTAATGAGTGCAACCAAAATAGTCCCAACCTCCTTGCCTAACGTGAAACAACTGACAAATATCATGGGGGTCCACCTAAAGTGATGCCCCTTAACAAATGAATTCATAGCCACGGGCTTTCCTTGAACATCATATTCAATCCATAGATTCGAATAGAAATGCAATATCAAATCATTATTATACAAAATATGCGGATGCTCCCATAAATACGATCACCCTTGATGATCAAAAAATCCTTTAATAGAAGGAAATTCACCCGAAAAAGTGCCAAACTGACACATCTTAGTTCGGCCAATCGACTTATTACTCAGATTTAAAATCTCATAATAATGCTCCGTATACTTATTAATAAAATTCAATGAATTAACGGGACGAGGAGCTTGAGATAATAAAGACTTCTTACTTTTGGCCCATCTGGCATTGTCGAGTGTAATTGTTCCCCGTAGCTCTGCAATTTAGGCCCGGGTGAGTTGGGGATTTTGATGTTCGCCGTGTTCTTGAGCCACATTCCTTTGGGTAGCTCTAATTTCCCATTGCTCGGTCTCTTCTTGGTGAGTATTCGAAGTTCCCTCTTCGGCTCTTCTACGCTTCGGGTTTGGATTACGACCGATAGAATCTTTTGGGGGTGCCATAGATGTGAGATTCTTACAAAAGAGAAGAGATTAGCACCAACAATTGAAATATTTGGTGAAGAATCGAGATTTTTAGAGAAGGGGGAAGATTTTCGCACAATAGGGTTTTGGGAAGAAATAGGTCTGTTTTGAAAGGCAGAAGACATATGCGATTTTATTCCAAAGAATTATTAGGGCGACCGGTCGGAGGGGTGTTCGATCGGTCGATGCAGGGTGATTGGTCGACCCCCTTATTTGACCGTCCCCTGAATGTAATTTTCCAAAGTATTCCAAAATTTGATTCCCATAAAGTTTTAAAAACATGCAAAATTACAAACATAGACTATATTCAATATGTACAAGCCAAAAAATATCATTTAAGAGACTCAGATAAAACAAGATTTTGCGAATAGTGCCTTTCAAAAATCGAAAAGTCCTTTTAATGGCACTGAAGAAAGATACTTTGAAATAGCTTGAAAAACGAGCACATAGTCATACGTCATGAATAATATCGAGTTTTAAGTAAAAATGATACGAGTAAATGTACCTCGATAGTTTATACATCTCTTGACGAATAATGAGTGGATAACCATATATGTCCTACACAATTCTTAGAAGAAGTTCTTGCACAATTCATAATGATACAAGTGTAGGCTAAAGCAAAGAGATGTCACAAGTATGCTTATGCTATATAAATCCATAAGAGAAATAAATCACATTAGTCTTAGTAAATGCACAAGAGTTTTTAAAAATGTCATACAAGGTCTCCTTTTCAAAAAGATTTAAAAAAATATTTATTGAAGACCTTATTTTAAATATAAATATTTGAAAACTCATTTTTACAATTAAGGCATAAATAAAAACATGCATAATAACAAAATAAAGTGCTTATTAAATTGGGAGATACGGTTTACCAATTTCGCCATTTCCATGGGTTGTGTCTTTCCCATTGTTGATGATGTCTTTCTCTTGAGAAATCATCTTGTTGATTATATCTTCTCCAATTTTGCCAATTCCAATGATTGTGTCCTTCCCATTGTTGATCATATTTCCATCTTGGAAATTCATTGTGGTGATGTCTTCTCTTTTGATAAAATGAAACGGGCAGTTGATGTCTTCTTGGCGGTATGAATTTTCTTTTATCGTCGGGTACCTAATATGACATTGTTTTGTGGTACCCTCAAGTGTTTGGGTCCTTCGGGATTAGTATTGAAACTTTTAGGTCTCCAATAATAATTAGAGCTATTTCTAGCCCGACAAGTATTAACTGTGTGACCCTTCTTACCACAATAAAAACAAGTAACAATTCTAGAAGCATAATGACCAACATGCATAGAGACTTGGTTCTTTTTATTATGATTTTTAATATTAGGCTTATAACCAAGTCCTAGTTTCAAATGATCACAACGACGTACATCAAGTATTTTGGTCATTTTATTGGTGCTAAAATTAAACTTGGTTAAGTCATTTTTATACAATTGATATCCTTCACAAGAGATTCATTATCCTTTTCAAGGTTTCTAACCTTATCAAGTGTGGTAGTGTGAGCACATGAGAGTGATTCATAAGAAGTAAATAAGCTGTCCTTATCATTTTTCAAAACATTGAATTCCTTTTTCAAATTTTTGTATTTAACAAGCAAACTTTGGAATTCATTTTGTAGCTCATCAAAATCATTTTGCAAATCACTATAATCATTTTGTAATTCATTATCATAAGAAGTAGAGGGTTTAGAGCGTACCTCGTTTTCTTCTTCGATGCCCATAAGACATTGTTCGTCTTCTTTATCATCGGAAGTTGTAAGAAGCTCATCCTATGTTGTTGGATTTGATGTTGTATCCAATTGAGAAGTAGATGCTTTTGAATATCTCCTTTCATTTGCATATACTTCATAGATAACTTCTAGTTTTCTCCATACTTCATGTGCCGATTGAATTCCTAGAATATGATCATATTACCGTTTAAGGAGAGGATTTTCTTATCTTCATCATTGAGCTCCTTGAGAACTTTGGAAGTTTGAGTTCCATCTTTCAATGGGATGGATTCTTCATTTATGATCGTGTTCCAAATATCGACAACTTTGTAGGAAGCATTCCATTCTTTCTTTCCAAAATATATAATTTTTAGAATCAAATAGTAGTGGCTTGTTGGTGGAGGCGCCGATAAGATAAACTTCATTAGTAGCCAATGATCGTTCCTCTTTACTCGCGATGTGGAACGAGCTTGCCAAAGAGTTTGACTTTGATACCACTTGTAAGTCCAAGTGACTACGATAATCTAGAGGGGGGATGAATATATTATGCCTATTTTCTCGATTATGCCCTCTTTTTTGGATAAATAAGCCAAGATAAGAATAGATTTATAGAGGTTCAATGCACCTAGGGCCTAATCCTCTACCACCCCAGTATCTCCGGGATGGATTTCAAAAAGAAAAAAGATTTTATTAATTACCACAATTAATACAACATCACCTTACAACACCTCTTTGGAGATTACCACAATCTCCCTTGAAGATTACCACAGTCTTCTTGCAACGGCACCTTGTGAAGATCACCACAATCTTCCGACTTGAAGAACACCAAATTCTTCAACACCTCAAAGAGCACCAAACTCTTCAACAAGAAGATTACCACAATCTTCTTACACCTAACACTTAGATCACCCAAGTGTGTTCTTACCACAAGAACACTCACAAGAATATCTTATGTTGAATGATGACCACAAATTCAAGATTACAACTCGATAATGAATAATACAATTGAGAGTGCAAGTGTAATCAAGAAATAAGCCTAAACCTCAAGATGTGAAAGTGTAAGACCTTAGGCTATTACAACAACAATATTGAAAGTGAAAGAATAAGTATTTGCTTGAGTGTGTCTCTTGTTGTGTTGTGTATATTGGTTGTCTTGTTGCTCCAAAAACTTCCTCTATTTACATGAGATGATTGATCAAGAATAGGCTCCTCTTGGGGATTGAAAATCTACAGAAAAATACAATTAAATTCAAGAATATAGCTGTTAGAAATCAGTCCCACAATTTAAGGAAAATATGTCTGCTGTCAACGGCTAGAATTTTGCTGTCAAAATGGTATGGCGACCGGTCACGCAGAAATAGACGTTTGAGAAAAATAGCCAGAAATTGCATAGGGCGATCGGTCCACATAAGGTTAGACCGGTCGACCCTATGCTTGACCGGTTGCCCTCAAGAAATAACAATACATGGAGTTTCTGAACTATGCAGGCACCGGTCGACTTATGTCGACCGGTCGACGCCACCGATCGACTTCAGTTTTGTGTTCGTTTCATTTATGTTTCTAAAAACAACTTCAGGCACGTGATGCCCTATAGGGCGACCGGTCGAACACAAGACAGAAGTGTTGTCCAATTTTTGTCGAAAATAAACTACAAGAAATACTCCAAAAAATAAGTAAAAATATTTTAAATCGCTTGAGAGTATTTGGACAATATTTTAAACATTGTTTTCGTGTAAAAACACTTTAAAATAGAATCATCAAAATCATGATAAAAACATTTATCAAACACATGTGACATTACTTATTATATTAAATAAAGTTTTCCATGAATCATTAAGTTAGATCAATTTAGAAACAGTTAGGCAGTGGTTGTTGCTTTCTTTTTTCACTTGGTTGCGCACATAAGTGTGACGCCAACCTCACTTTGTTCAGTTGGTTGCGCACTTAAGTGTGACGCCAACCTTTCCATCCTTATACAGCGGAGACGAGCTGATCACACATCGGTTCCCTTAAAAATAATAATTTTGACACAAAAAGTGATTTTTGTCGTTAAGGACTCGTTTCAAGTCCAATTGTAAAAAAATTAAAAAAGGTGCAAAATATAGAAATTAAGTCAGTAAAATATTTGGTGTACTGGGACTGTCCAGTTTTGAAAATTATAGTTTGGTCCTTTGAGTTTTAAAATTTCAAATTTTGGTATCAAATTTATTCCTTATTGTATTTTCTTGCCCCAAAGGGTCTCCAAATATTTTAAGCCACTTCATATATATGAATCATAGTGTCTTGAGTCCAAATTTTTAAATTTCATAGAGGTCCTTTTCACAGTTTTCATATTTGCATTTTTAATCCTATATTTTGTAATAATTATAAAAATGGCCCAAGTTCGGATTTCTTTGTACCAAGTCGCAAGTCTAGAATTCAAGTTAAATTAAAAATGAATACTAAATATTTCTAAATAATATTTTGACATGCATAGCACCAAACATCATAAAAATACAATGATGAGCATTTTAACAACATTTTGCAAGAAAAAAAGGATATCATACTCATTTTTGTTTTTTGAAATTTCATGAAAACATGACTCTCATAAATACATGCAAAATTTCATAAAGTACCATATTATCACATGAGCATGTATTTTATGCAATTAGAAAGAATGATGGATTTTTATAGAAATAGTTTTCACCCACTTTTAAATCTTCAAGTAGTGGTAGTTGGAGTCTCCAAAATTGGACCTTCTTCTTCAAGCTCTAAATCCCAAGACTTATATCCTTAGGTCAGCCCATAGGTGGTTCAAAATACACAATTTAAGGTCACGAATTTGGGATTTAAAGCTTAGAAATAAAATTAAAATTGTTCTCTACTTATCTTGACTTGTACATAGTTGAAGCCTTCTAAAATACCATTTGAAACCAAGCTTTCTTCACTTTTCTTCATTCCAAAACTCACGGCCTCTAAGGTATCCCTAAACAAGAATGATTTAATCAAGCTAGGAAAGCAAGAGATGAAGCTTGAAGTTAGAAATATGAAGAATATAAGTCAAATATTTCTTGTCATTCTCCTTGGAATTTTCATATGCTTCAAGATGAAGTAGTTTTTGGTGTTTTGCTTAGGAGGGGATTATGTCTAAATGTTGGGAGAATTTTTTGTGTCCAAGTGAAAGAGTAGTGGAGGAGTGAAAAGAACCAAATAACATTTTTTCCCCGTTGGCCTAATGGCCGAACACATCACACACTTGCACCTTTTTTTTTTTTTTTTTTTTTTGTTGTTTGTGTGAGTTGGGAGACAATATGGTGTGTAAAATGTATTAAGTGGAGATGGTGTGCGCATAATTAAAGAAAAGTGAAGTCTATAAAAAAAATAAAAAGGGTAGTAAATGTATATAAATTAATGAAGGTGTATAAAAAAACAATAAAAGTTGATAAATATGGAATTATAATTGAATGAAGTTTGAGTATAATATATGTTAGATAAATGTTTTTATCATAATTTTGATGATTTTGTTTAACTGAATTTTTACACCAAAACAATGTTCCTAAATATTGTCCAAATACTCCTAATCGATTTAAATTATTTTTACTATTTTTTCGGAGTATTTATTGAAGTTTATTTTCGACAAAAATTGGACAACACTTTTGTTTTGAGGTCAATCGGTTGCCCTAGAGGGCAACTCGTGCCTGAAAGTCGAAACTTGAAACAAAACAAAACAAGAGGATTTTTGGAGGAGGTCGACCGGTGTCTGGGCATTTAGATTTTATAGAAAACTCTTCTTTTTCATTTTTTGCCATGTTGGACCGGTCCAAGAAGAGGGTGACCGGTCGAACATGCCTTCGACCGGTCCAACCCCCATTCGACGGGTCCAACCCTTGGTTCATCCCGTGTCTAAATCTCTGATTTACTTTTAAACGTTCGAAATTTCTTCAGGTCAACCAGTCGGCCTATATTATTTTTGGCAGCAAATTCAAATCGTTAACAAGCCATTATCAACTAGATCTACTTTATCAATTCTTAACCATTTTTGTAGATCTTTTGATCCTTCTTTTGTAGACAAAAGTGAAGATGGAGGAGCCGATATTGGAGTTCAAATCTTGAAGCCTCTCCTATAAATAGATGAAGGCTTTGAAGGATCAAACACACAACACATACAACAATACAAGCAAATTATACACAAGCTCTTGTTCTTCACTTTCATATTATTGTTGTAATTTTTAAGCCTAGTTTCTACACTTCCACATCTTGAGTATTAAGCTTTATTCTTGATTGCACTTGCACTTCAAAGTTGTATACTTCATTATTGAGTTGTAATCTTGAATTTGTCAATCATCTAAAACAAGACATCCTTGTTAGTGTTCTTGTGGTAAGAGCACACTTGGGTGATCTTAGGTGATGAAATCTTCATAGGTGAAGGAAGATTGTGGTAATATCCTTGGTGGTGTTGTTAGAAGAGTGTGGTACTCTTCAAGGTGAAGGTGTAATAATTTTGGTAATTATTAATAAAATTCTTTTTCTTTTTCAAAATCCATCCCGGATATACTGGGGTTGTAGAGCACGTAGTCCCTAGGTGGGGTAAAGCTCTTCAAATCATCGTGTGTTATTTATTTTCCCGCACTTACATTCTTGCTATCATCTTCACATTCGAAAAAGAGGGCGAAACTTAGAAAATCAGCATAATCTATTCACCCTCTCTCTAGATTATCGAAGCCACTTGGACTAACAAGTGGTATCAGAGCCAAACTCTGTGGCAAGCTCATTTTCCATTGCGAGTAAAGAGGGAAGATCCATGGCTACGAACGAGAACCGGTGCTTCATTCAATATACCGCCTCTCTTCGACTCCAACAATTATGCATTTTGGAAAGATAGAATGGAGTGTTTCTTACAAGGTTGCGGGTTCGATATTTGGCACACAGTTATAAACAGAGTATCCATCCCGATCAAGAAAAAGAAAGACGTAACTCAAATCCCGAAAGACCTTAAGGAGTTCAATGATGAAGACAAGAAAATATTCTCCTTAAACGGTAAAGCTCTTAAGATCCTTCATTGTTCTCTTACTTCTACGGAGTATAATCACATTTGAGGAATGCGGTCGGCACATAAAGTGTGGGAAAAATTAGAAACTATCTAAGTAGGCACCAAGAAAGTTAAACAAGCTAGAAAAATAATGCTTGTTAAAGATTTCGAAAATTTCATAATGCTCGAGGGTGAAAGAATTTCAAAAATGGTAAAAAGGCTAGAAAACATCGTTAATTCTTTGTGGGCACTCAAAAAAGTCATTTCGGAAGAAGATAAAATTACCAAAGTTTTAAATGCTCTTCCCAATTCTTAGTCCAAAAAGGTGACGACTATTATGGAAGCTCAAAATTTAGAAACTCTAAATTTTGTTGAGCATATTGGAAATATTATAATCTATGAAGTATATGCAAATGAAAGGAGTAATTCAAAAGCATCCACTTCTCAACCGGATATTATATCAAATCTAACAACTTGAGATGAACTTCTTGCAACTTTCGATGATGAAGAAGCTGAACGATGTCTAATGGGAATCGAAGAAGACAATGAGGTACGCTCTAATTCTTCTATATCTTTTATTAATGAATTGCAAGATGATTTTGATGAGCTTCAAAATGAATTCCAAAACATGTTTTTGAAATACAAAAGTTTGAAGAAGGAATTCAACTCTTTGAAAAATAAAAAGGATAGTTTACTTGCTTCATATGAATCACTTTCTTGTGCTCACACTAGTACACTTGATAAGGTTAGAAACCTTGAAAAAAATAGTACTCTTGTTAAGGATATTGATTGCATGAAAAAGGATATGTTAAAGTTTAACTTGAGTACCGATAAAATGACCAAAATTCTTGATGTTCAACGTTGTGATCATTTGAAACTAGGACTTGGTTATAAGCCTAATGCTATTAATGATATGAAAACGAACCATGTCTCTATGCATGTTAATTATTATGCTTCTATAACTATTACATGTTTTTATTGTGGTAAAAGTGGTCACACGGCAAATACTTGCTAGGCTAGAAATACCTCTAATTATTATTGGAGACCTAAAAGTCTCAATGCTAATCCCAAATGACCCAAACACTTGAGGGTACTGCAAGAAAATATGATGTTAGGTACTCGATGCAATAAAAGCCAAAGAAAATTCAAATCGTCAAATAGACAACAAATGTTCGCACCATTTGATCAAAGAAGAAGACATTATCAACAAAATTATTTTCCAAGAAGAAGGTATAATCAACAATGGGAAAGATACAACCCTTGGCAATAGCAAAATTGGTAACTCTTATCAGTTTCTAGAATTATGCATTTTATCATTCATGTCGTTATTCTTCTCTTGATTGTCATAATTCTTTTTCAAAATATTTCTTAAAATGAGGTGTCAACTATATACTCTCGGTTTTTCAAAATTAAAAAGGAGACCTTGAATAGATTTTAAATAAGCACATGTTTTATCAAACTTTTGTTGATTCCTACAAAAAGAATAGTATGTGCTACTTGTCCAACTTCTATGATGTTTTATATCAATATTGTCTATATTATCCGATATTACTATGCTCTTGTGCAAGATGTTTTGTCAAGATTTTGCAGGACATATTTTGGAATTAAAGAACAAATGATTGTAGCCTTATCCATGGCTAACTACATCATGATTTGTCAAGTTTGAGAAAGACATTGGTTGACAAATAAAATCGAGGTATGTTCATCATTTTTTATTACTCCCATAGACTCGATATTTTTCATGCCATATGCCTATGCGCTCGATTACCAACCAATCCCAAAGAATCTCATTTAAGTGCCATTAAAAGATTTTTTTTTCGATATTTGGAAGGCACTCTTTCTTAAGGATTGTTTTATCCAATGCTTGAAAAATGTTTTTTTTACATAAAACATTCTATATAAAATGTTTTTACGGTTCTTCATAACCGAACCAACCATACTGAGATTCGACATTCTCTTGAGGGATTGCATTTCAAAACAAAAAATTGAGATGTGCTTTTTTTCGTCTCAAGATTAACTCGCGGATATTTTTTCAAAACTGTTAACCACCGAGTCTTTTATCTTAATTTGAGCTTGTTTAGACATAATGTATATTGAATGAGGTTTACGATTGTATTTTGTGCATTTTTAAAACTTAGGGGTGAAAAATCAGATTTTTGGATCAAATATCGGACAGAACCAAAAATTGGCTCCAGGGACCGGATGACCAAGGGGGTCGACCGGTAGACCAGGTGCCCGGACCGGTCGACCACCCCCTGGACCGGTCAACCTAGGGCTGCTACATTGTTAAAAATGGTTCTGTCCAACACTTAGTCATTTTTGGTCTTTTTCTCCAAATTCGAACCCCTTTGCAAATTTTACACACAATTCACTCAAAATGAATTTTTCTTGTATATTCTATATTTTGATATCATATTGCCCATATATCATCATTATTGCTCGACTTCTCCGATAAATTGGTAAGATTAATTCCCTTTTAATCTCAAATGGGTTGAACCCTTAAGAAAGTGCTTACATTTTTGTATCTTGATGCAATTCTTGTATATTTGTACTGGGAATTATGCATGATGTTGGATTATGCTTGTATAATTATGATTGGTGATGATTTGTTGGGCATGATTGCATTTACAAGCATTATATACATCTTTAGCTCTACTCTACACACGCCAAGTGCTCGATAAAATATTTCAATGACAATTTTTTCGTCTACATGGCTCTCTCGTTTTTAAGAGACTTATAAATTTATAGAGATCATGTCTTGTCATTCAAATGAGCCTTTACAAATCATCTTATCAAAAATTTCCCTTAATTTTTGGAATTTTAAGCTTTATGCTCAAAAGCTCGATAAATCGGTTCAATTGCGCACTTTGATATGAATATATGATGTTTTTATCATGTTAACATTGTTTTTGATGATTCCAAAGGGGGAGAAACATGAAATAAGCTCATTAGCTCAAAGAAGCTAAAAAAGCTCGCAGAAAAAACTATAAGCTGTGATTGAAAAAGCCAAACGATGTGGATTGTAAATTAGTCCAATGTATGAATAATGGACTTTTATTATGACTAATGATTTATTTTTTTACAAAGGAGATTCTAAGCTCGTAAAATTCAAGCTTAAATTATAAAAGCTAAGCTTTTAGCTTTTAGTTGTTTGCTTCTATATTTACTCTTGTTGAGCATTTTGATAGGGGGAGTTTATATAAAATGTTTTTGAAAAATCTTTGCTCCTATCCTTGTGTTTTTATTATGATTAGTGTTGCTTAAAACGGATTGTTGATTTAGACCAGAAAAATGTGTTTTGTTTTAAAAACCGATCTTCTAAAATTGTTTTGGTTTGTAATCATCAAAAAGGGAGAGTTTGTTAGCTAAATATTGTTATCATGATTTTGATGATTTAGTTTAACTGAATTTTTACACCAAAACAATGTTCCTAAATGTTGTCCAAATACTCCTAATCGATTTAAATTATTTTTACTAATTTTTCGGAGTATTTCTTGAAGTTTATTTTCGACAAAAATTGGACAACACTTCTGTTTTGAGGGCAACCCGTGCCTGAAAGTCGAAACTTGAACAAGAAACAAAATAGAAGGATTTTTGGAGGAGGTCGACCAGTGTCTGGGCATTTGGATTTTACAGAAACTCTTCTGTTTCATTTTTTGTCATGTTGGACCGGTCCAAGGTGAGGGTGACCGGTCGAACATGCCTTCGATCGGTCCAACCCCCCTTCGACCGCTCCAATCCCTGGTTCATCCCGTGTCTGAATCTCTTATTTAGTTTTAAACGTTCGAAATTTCTTCAGGTCAATCGGTCGACCTATGTTATTTTTGACAGCAAATTCAAACCGTTAACTATCAGCTAGATCTATTTTATCAATTTCTTAATCATTTTTGTAGATCTTTTTGATCCTTCTTTTGTAGACAAAAGTGAAGATGAATGAGCCTATGTTGGAGTTCAAATCTTGAAGGTTCTCCTATAAATAGATGAAGGCTTTGAAGGATCAAACACACAACAATTACAAAAATACAAGCAAATTATACACAAGCTCTTGTTCTTCATTTTCATATTATTGTTGTAATTTTTAAGCCTAGTTTCTGTAAGTCCAAGTGACTACAATAATCTAGAGGGGGGGGAGGAGTGAATAGATTATCCCGGTTTTTCAGATTTTGTCCTCTTTTTCGAAAGACTCAAGCAAAGATGAAATGCAAAGTGCAGAAGGTAAATAGTACACGTCGATTTATAGTAGTTCAACCCACCTAGGGCCTAATCTACTACCACCCCAGTATATCCGGGATGGATTTCAAAAAGAAAAAAAGATTTTATTAATTTACCAAAAATTAATACAACACCTTGAGGATTACCACAACCCTCTTTCACCACCTTGAGGATTACCACAACCCTCTTACAACACCTTGAGGATTACCACAACCCTCAAACACCTATCACCTAGATCACCCAAGTGTATTCTTACCACAAGAATACTCACAAGGATGTCTTGTGTTGAATGATGACCAAAATCAAGATTACAACTCAATAATGATTGATACAATATGAGTACAAGTGTAATCAAGAATTGAAAGCCTAGACCTCAAATTTGTGCAAGTGAAAGTCTAAGGCTAATACAACAAAGATATATGAAAGTGTTTGCTTGATTGCTCTTTGCTTGTGTATAGTGTTGTGTCTTGTTGCTTGAATGAAGCCTCTATTTATAGGAGAGGACTTGGCTTTCATTTCCAGACATTGGCTCCTCATTGGGGAGTGATTTGCTTCAAAAGAAACCATTTAAAATGATCAATATAGCTGTTAGAAATCAATCCCACAAAATAGGGAAAAGTCATGCAAAACGCAACGGATAGTTTGCTGATAAACAGGGGGCTCGACCGGTCGTGCAGGGATAAGATTGAAATTGAATTCCGCGAATTTTTACACAGGGGGACCAGTCAGAGGGGGGTACGACCGGTCGCCCTTAGTTGTGACCGGTTGGAGTTGAAGAAATTACGAAACAGAGAAGTCTGAACCAAGAGGGCTGCTCCCAGGTACCGGTCGCCCAGGGGTCGACCGGTCGTCCTCACTGGGCCGCCCACACAGTCGACCGATCGCCCTCCCCTTTTTTTTTTTTCTTACGTCCCATTTTCTGTTTCAAAACTCAACTCAGTGCACGGGTTGCCTTATAGGGCGACAATCGAGCACTGAAACAAATGTGTTGTCCAATTTTTTTATCGAAAATAAACTCCAAAAAATACTCCGAAAAATAGTAAAAACATTTTAAGACGATCGGAAGTATTTAGACAATATTTAGGGACATTGTTTTGGTTTAAAAACTTATTTGAACAAACTCGAACAAAATCATCAAAATCATGATAAAAACATTTATCTAACAAACTCCCCCTTTTTGATGATTACAAACCAAAACAATTTTCTCGAGGATGATTTGAAAAACAAATACATTTTCCGGTTTTACAAGTAAACTATCCGTTGAAAACATTTCATACAAAGCTCCCCCTATCTAGGAGCATCATATCAACAAGAGATTTTGCATAAGCTAGAAACACAAGCTATAATAAGCTTATATAAGATGCCTATAAACATCATAGGCTAAGAAGCTCCCCCTGTCACAATACTTATAATCTTTTGCAATTGAGTCCATAATACAAGCCATGGACTAGGTATTCTTGGCTTTAGGAAGCCATAGCTTATAGCTTTTATTGCGAGCTTTTATTAGCTTCTTTTGGCTAACAAGCTAATTTCCTGTTTCTCCCCCTTTGGAATCATCAAAAAGAATGTTAGGATGATAAAAACATCATACAATTATATCAAAGTGCGCAAAAGAGTCGGTTTATCAACCGGTGAGCAATTTAGGCTTAAAAATCCAAAGAAACTCGTTTTATTTGCCAAAACATGATCTCAATAAGTATAGAAGACTTTTGGAAGCAATAGAGTCATGTAGAAGTTGAAATTTTCATTGCGATATTTTATCGAACATTTTGTGGGCGTGAAAATTAAAAGAAGTTGTATATAGCCCTTGTAAATGATTCAAGCCAAAAATTTTCCTCACCAAATTACATCAAACATCATACAAAACAACATAATAGCTAAGCTCAACAAGATCATATGCAAAATATACTATGAAAAATACAAGAAAGCCATAAACTCAAGGGTTCAACCCAATTGAGCAAAGTAAGGAAAATTCTTACCATTTGATCGGAAAAGATGAGCCATGATGATGATAAACATGCTATATAATTGCCAAGTCGTCAATTGAATGCATGAAAGCAAATTTGGGTGAAATTTGTGTGAATTTGGCAAAGGGGACGGAAAATGGCAAAAATAAGGTAAAATGGCAAATGTCAAGACAGAACGTTTTAATCCAAAAATTGGCTTAGGCGACCGGTCGTGGTTGAGGGCGACCGGTCGACATTGAGGGCGACCGGTTGCCCTCAACCTGTTTAGCCCACTGTTTTGACATTTTTGAAGAAATCCGATTTTTCAACCAAAAATCCGATTTTTCGCCCCTAAGTTTCAAAAATATGCAAAAGGCAAACGTAAGCCTCATTCAATATGCATTATGCCTAACCGAGCTCGTATCGACGCAAAAGTCTCGGAAGATAGCGGTTTAGTAAAAATATCCGCTAATTGATCTTGAGATGGAACGAAAGATATCTCAATTTTTTGTTTTGAAACACAATCCCTTAGAAAATGATGTCGAATCTCAATATGTTTAGTACGGTTATGATGAACCGGGTTTTGAGCAATATTTATAGCGGATATATTATCACAAAAGATAGGTACATTTTCAAAAGAGCATTTGTGATCCGCTAAGGTTTGTTCCATCCAAAGAAGTTGAGTACAACAAAAACCGGCGGAAATATATTCGGCTTCGGCCGTTGAAAGAGAAACACAGTTTTTTTTCTTTGAAAACCAAGAAACTAGGCAATCGCCTAAAAATTGACATGATCCGGAAGTACTTTTCCGATCATCAATATTTCCCGCATAATCCGAATCACTATAACCTTTAAGAGAAAAATTTTCATTCTTTGGATAGAATAAACCATATTGAATAGTACCTTTTAAATATCGAAAAATCCTTTTAACAGCACTCATATGAGATTCTTTGGGATTGCTTTGAAAACGAGCACATAGGCATACGACATGAAGAATGTCCGGTCTACTAGCGGTTAAATAAAGTAAACTACCAATCATACCTCGATATTTGGATTCATCCATGGACTTGCCTTTTTCATCTTTGTCAATTTTGACATTTGTTGCCATGGGAGTAGATACGGTTCTTCCTTCTTCAATGCCGAACTTTTTCAAAAGTTCTTCTGTATATTTTGATTGTGAGATGTATATGCCTTCTTGACATTGCTTAATTTGGAGTCCAAGAAAGAAATTGAGCTCCCCCATCATACTCATCTCAAATTCACCTTGCATTAACTTAGAAAATTTCTTGCACAAAGAATCATTAGTAGCACCAAAGATAATATCATCAACATAAATTTGCACAAGTAAACAATCTTGCCCTTTTTCAAAAACAAAGAGAGTTGTATCAACTTTACCTCTTATAAAACCATTTTGCAAAAGAAAAGAGCTAAGTCTATCATACCATGCACGAGGTGCTTGTTTTAAACCATACAAGGCCTTTTTAAGTTTATAAACATCATTAGGCCTAGAAAAATTTTCAAACCCCGGAGGTTGTTTTACATAGACTTCTTCTTGAATAATACCATTTAAGAAAGCGGATTTAACATCCATTTGGTAAAGGTTAAAAGTTTTAAAACAAGAATAGGCAAGTAAAATACGAATAGCTTCTAAACGTGCTACGGGTGCAAAAGTTTCATCATAGTCAATACCTTCTTCTTGACAATACCCTTGAGCTACTAACCTTGCCTTATTTCGAACAATGTTACCTTGATCATCAAGTTTGTTTCGGAATACCCATTTTGTACCAATAATGGTTTGAGAAGGAGGACAAGATACCAATTCCCATACATCATTTCTTTCAAATTGATTCAACTCCTCTTGCATCTCTAGGAACCAATCCTCATCCTCAATAGCCTCCTTAGCATTCTAGGCTCCTTTTGAGAAATAAGAGCTTTCTCGGCAAATTTTCTCCGGGTCATCACTTTGTCAAGGGGATCACCAATAATGAGATCTTTTGGGTGATCTCCTTTAAATTTCAATGCAACGGGAAGATCCGAGATATCACCTCTATCTTCTTGAGGACCATTTGAAGTGGACGGTTGATCATTTGATGTAGGCGGTTGAACATCAACTTGAACAATTGGTTCAATAATATCCTCTTCATCACTTTCATCATTAGATATTCTTTCAACACCCGAAGCTTCATTGAATTTGACATGAATGGATTCTTCGACAACTCCACTAGTCTTATTGTAGACCCGATATGCTTTGTTTTTTGTAGAATATCCCATGAATATCCCTTCATCGGCCTTAGGATCAAGTTTGTCCAATTGGTCCTTGGTATTCAAAATAAAGCATTTACACCCAAATATCTTGAAATAACTAATATTTGGAGTTCTACCTTTCCAAAGCTCATATGGAGTTTTCTTCATTTTAGGACGAATATAAACTCGATTAATGACATAGCAAGCGGTACTTACGGCTTCGGCCCAAAAATATTTTGGAAGTGAAAATTCATTGAGCATGGACCGACTCATCTCTTGTAATGTCCGATTTTTCCTTTCGGCTACTCCATTTTGTTGAGGTGTCCTTGGAGCCGAAAAATTATGAGCATATCCTTTGGTTTCACAAAATATTCTAAATTCACCATCAAATTCTCCACCTCGATCTCTTCGAATAGACTTGATAGTGTCTTCCTTTTCATTCTCAATAAGTCTACACAACTTAACAAACTCATTAACGGCATCGCTTTTATTGGTAAGAAAAAGAGCCCAAGTATATCTAGAAAAATTATCGACAATAACAAAAGTGTAATGTTTTCCACTTAAACTAGCTGTACCAATATCCCCATACAAATCAAGATGAAGCAATTGTAGGGGTTTGGTTGTGGAAATTTCATTTTTGGGCTTAAAACTACTTTTAACTAATTTGTTCTTTTGACAAGTGTCACATAAGCCAAGATTTTCAAAATTCAATTTGGGTAGTTCTTTCACATGTTGATTTTTGTAAATATTTTTCAAATTTTTGTATCCAACATGTCCAAGTCGCTTATAACCAAGTAGTCTTGAGACCTTTGGGTCCATGGGGGTTAGTCTTGAGACCTTTGGGTCCATGGGGGTTAGTCTTGAGACCTTTGGGTCTCCAAACATGTCTAGAGCTATTTCTCAATTTGCAATTATTAGCATAATGTCCAACCTTGCCACAATAAAAACAAGTAGGAGTATTATAACTATTAGCACGTACAAAAGTCGGACCTTGGTTATTTTTCTTAAAAACACTTTGGAATGGCTTATAACCAAGTCCCAATTTGGAATGCTCACCTCTTTGTGCATCTAAAATTTTTGTGACTTTATCCGTGCTTATGTTGAAATGATGCACATCATTTTTCAAACATTCAATATCTTTTGTGAGCGATTTCTTTTCGGTTTCAAGAGAGTGAACTCTAGTAAGAGTAAGAACATGAGCTTTGTCTAGAGATTCATAAGAGGTAAATAAGTTTTCTTTTTCAACCTTAAGCTCCTTATGCTCCTTTTTCAAATTTTTGTATTTAACAATTAAATTTTGAAACTCAATTTGCAATTCGTCAAAATCACATTGCAAGTCATCAACTATGGAAGAAGTAGAAAAATTAGAGCGTACCTCATTATTTTCATCGTCTATGGCCATGAGACCATGTTCGGTTTCTCCTTCCTCATCGGTTGTTTCGAGTAGTTCATCCCACGTTTTGACCTCCGCATTTAGAGCCTTCTTTTTTGTAAAAGTCTTCCTTTTCTTTTGCTCCTCTTCATCTAGCTTTGGGCAATCGGTAATAAAGTACCCAGGTTTTTTGCATTTAAAGCAAGCATTATCTCTTGGTTTTCTTGCTTTATTTTTATTCACAAATTTTGCAAATTTTCGAACAAGTGCGGCCGTCTCCTCATCATCATCATCATTATCATAGTATGCATTATTAGAAGAAGAAGCAAGACCTTTAGGAATAATTTGCATACCCGATTGATTTATGGATGGTTTGGACTTTTTCCTCTCCTTGAGATAGACTTCATAGATGAGGAGGTTTCCAATAAGCTCGTCAAACTTGAGTGTCTCAAGGTTTTGTGCCTCCGTGATTGCCGTTACTTTTTCGGACCATGAGCCGGGAAGAGCATTCAATACTTTAGTCACCTTGTCTTCTTCGGAGATGATTTTACTGAGGGCCACAAGAGGATTGACAATATTATCAAGACTTTCCACCATCTTGGAGATGCTTTCACCATCATGCATGTTAAAGTTTTCAAAGTCTTTAACAAGCATGGTCTTTCTTGCTTGCTTGACCTTCTTAGTCCCTTCATAAATTGTCTCCAATTTTTCCCAAACCTCATGTGCCGACCTTATGCCCTTTATGCGATTATACTCGGTAGCCGTAAGAGAACAATGCAAAATATTTAAGGTCTTACCGTTTAGAGAGAAAGCCTTTTTGTTGTTTTCATCGAACTCCTTGAAAGGTTTAGGAGTCGAGGTGCCATCCTCCGATTTCTTGGTTGGTTGATCAACTCCTTCAATGACCACATTCCAAATGTCGAACCCGCACCCTTGTAGAAAGCACTCCATACGGTCTTTCCAAAATGCGTAGTTGTTAGCGTCGAATAGTGGTGGCTTGTTGGTGGAAGCGCCGGTGGTGAGATGAGCATCATATGTAGCCATGGATCTTTCCTCTTTACTCGGAACAAGCTAGCCAAAGAGTTTGGCTCTGATACCACTTTTAAGTCCAAGTGGCTATAATAATCTAGAGGGGGGGTGAATAGATTATCCCGGTTTTTCAGATTTTGCCCTCTTTTTCGAAAGACTCAAGCAAAGATGAAATGCAAAGTGCGGAAGGTAAATAGCACACGTCGATTTATAGTAGTTCAACCCACCTAGGGCCTAATCTACTACCACCCCAAAGATATCAGGGATGGATTTCAAAAAAAAAAAGATTTTATTAATTTACCAAAAATTAATACAACACCTTGAGGATTACCACAACCCTTTTTCACCACCTTGAGGATTACCACAACCCTCTTACAACACCTTGAGGATTACCACAACCCTCAAACACCTATCACCTAGATCACCCAAGCGTATTCTTACCACAAGAATACTCACAAGGATGTCTTGTGTTGAATGATGACCAAAATCAAGATTACAACTCAATAATGATTGATACAATATGAGTACAAGTGTAATCAAGAATTGAAAGCCTAGACCTCAAATTTGTGCAAGTGAAAGTGCTAAGACTAATACAACAAGATATATGAAAGTGTTTGCTTGATTGCTGTTTGCTTATGTAGAGTGTTGTGTCTTGTTGCTTGAATGAAGCCTCTATTTATAGGAGAGGACTTGGCTTTCATTTCCAGACATTGGCTCCTCATTGGGGAGTGTTTGCTGCAAAAGAAACCATTTAAAATGATCAATATAATCGCTAGAAATCAATCCCACAAAATAGGGAAAAGTCATTCAAAACGCAACGGATAGTTTTTGTCGATAAATGGGGTTCGACCGGTCGCGCAGAGATAAGATTGAAATTGAATTCTGCAAATTTTTACACAGGGGACCGGTCGGAGGGTGCGACGGTCGCTCGCCTTTGTGACCGGTTGGAGTTGAAAAATTTCAAACAGAAGTCTCGAACCAAGAGGGTGCTCCCAGTGCACGGCCGCCAGGGGTCGACTACCACCCACTCGGTCGACCGGTTGCCCTCCCCTTTTTTCTTAGGTCCCATTTTCTGTTTCAAAACTCAACTCAGGTACGGGTTGCCCTATAGGGCGACCGGTCGAGTCTGAAACAAATGTGTTGTCCAATTTTTTATCGAAAATAAACTCCAAAAAATAGTAAAAATATTTTAAGACGATCGGAAGTATTTAGACAACATTTAGGGACATTGTTTTGGTTTAAAAACGTATTTGAACAAACTCGAACAAAATCATCAAAATCATGATAAAAACATTTATCTAACAGTTTCTACACTTGCACATCTTGAGTATTGGGCTTTATTCTTGATTACAATTGCACTTCAAAGTTGTATACTTCATTATCGAGTTGTAATCTTGAATTTGTCAATCATCCAAAACAAGATATCCTTGTTAGTGTTCTTGTGGTAAGAGAACACTTTGGTGATCTTATGTGTTGAAGAGTGTGGTACTCTTCATAGGTGAAGGAAGATTGTGGTAATATCATTGGTGGTGTTTTAAGAAGAGTGTGGTACTCTTGAAGGTGAATGTGTAATAATTTTGGTAATTATTAATGAAATTCTTTTTCTTTTTTGAAATTCAACCCGAATATACTGGGATGGTAGAGCACATAGTTCCTAGGTGGGGTGAAACTCTTTAAATCATCGTGTGTTATTTATTTTCTCGCACTTACATTCTTTCTATCATCTTCACATTCGAAAAAGAGGGCAAAACTCGGAAAATCGGCATAATCTATTCACCCCTCTAGATTATTGTAGCCACTTGGACTAACAATATATTGTGTGTGAGTGGAAAGAGAATGTTGAATGGAATTTTGTGAGTATTACAAAAGCCTACCCTTGTCTCCCTCTCATGGACGTCTCCTGTCCTCTATTTCATCCTCATTTTCTTTTTTTTTTTGTCTCAAATTGTTTGGTTATAATTGGTGTTAAATATCAATTCTCAAAAAAAAAAAACCACTTGTCAATCTCACAATCACTTATCAATTCCATAATCACTTATTCCACATCATGCTCCTTATTCTATAAGCTATATATATCACTAATGAAATAAATCTTCTAAGTTAAAAGGTGTCTAATAATTTCCAAGTGTAGAATCATCACTTATTTTCTAAGATACTAAATAAAATTAGAATAACAGTACGAGTTAAATATATCAATCAAACAATTAATTAAAGATGAAAATTATTTCATAATATATAAATGTAATTTTCGAAAATGATAAAATATTTAATATTATGTTACAAAAACAATTAGTTGTTAAGAAATAAATCCAACCGGTTAATGTACATGTTCAAAGTTGAACGAAATCGACAATCGTCAAAGAGGTGAAAATAGGTGTTATTAGTATACACCTTAAAAGTAAAAATGATCTACAAAATAAAACGATATAAGGTAGCACCCAAAAAATGTTACCTAATATCCATTAAATGTTACTATAAACAATATGTAGCACTTTTTATGGTGATGCAGTTGCCCGTGCTACCTATAGTCCAAGGTATCACTTTTAATAGCTTTTAGCAACACATTTTATAAGTGTTACATTAAGGAAAAAAATACTTCTGGAGTGGTACACATAAGAATATTATGTAACACCTTTTGCAACACTTTTTTTTTTTTTTTTTATCCCCAAAGGGCTTCGAACCCAAGACCTATTATGTTTGGAGGTGGCAATTTGCCACTAAACTAAGTTGAATCTTATTGCAACTTTTGCATTGTTATATATATATATATATATATATATATATGAATTGGATCAAATGAGACCACATTCCATAGGTAAGACAGTGTGGACTAATTTTGTCCACAAATTTAAAATCTTAGATGGTTGAGATTTGGCTGATTTAGTGGTTTTTTTTTTATTTTAAATCAAATAAGGGCAGATTGGTCATTTTATTATTAGCAGTTTCCACTCCCAATTGGTAACTCCCCCAAATCGGTTCATCTCCCCCCACAATTTGCTCTGCATTTTTTTTTTGAATTTTCACAATTTTGTGGACTTGTGGGTTCCCTCTATATTAGAAATTTTCTAAGCGAAAGACATTATCATTTCTCATGAGTGTTCAGTTATCTTCTCAAGACGAATAGAAATTTTCTGAGTGAAAGAGAAACCCAGTTGTTTTCTTCATCTCTGAAACACAGTTAGAATTTTTTTTCCAGTATTCTTGAATTTAATTGTGAAAGTCTAGGGTTTATTTAATTTTATTTTTTATTGCGATTTTGTTGTGCTTTGGGGAGAATGCGATTGCGAGTTGAAATTGTTAACTAGGGTTTAGTTTGTTTCTTTCATGTATTGTTTTCCGGCGATGGTGGGTTAAACTTTTGTTAATAGAGGTTCTATGTGTTTTTGTAGTCGAAGAAGATGGATTATGGTTTATATGTTTGATGTATATATATATATTAGTATATGTTGTTGTATACTTATATGTGTTTTGTTGTATACTTATATGTTTTTTGCTGTATAACTAGTTAATATTTGATGTATGTATTTATATGTGTTTTGATGCTTATTTAGGAGATTTTGATGTATATTGATACGTATTTTGATGCTTATTTAGTTAATTTTTATCGTATGTTTTTTTATATATTCTGCACTGACACTTTTTATTTTTGGTTTTTTGTGTTAGGACTGGTTTTGTTAATCATGGCTAAAAGAGGTAGAAAAAGTGAACAGCGCGTCGAGGGCGACTGTATACATAGTCTAATTTTATTGTACAGTTGGACATAGTTTACTGTATAGATAGTCTGATTTTATTATATAGTTAGACATAGTTACTGTATAGATAGTCTGATTTTATTGTACAGTTAGATATAGTTTACTGTGTACATAGCCTGATTTTATTGTATAGTTAGACATAGTTTACTGTATAATAATTTAGTTAATTAATTTGTGTCTATTAGTTGTTGATTTTTTAATTATTGTTATTTGATTTACCGTAATAAACTGTAATTATTTGTCTGCCCATAACAATCTTGTTAATTGATTCCTTAATTCATGGTCCCCACATGTTTTTGTTTGACAATTTTAATATGCACTACAAATATGTTAAATATACAGCATAATAGTGTTAAATATATAGTAAATATATGTTAAATATACAATATAATAATGAGCGCGATTCTCTCTTGATGAGTGTAAAATATACGTGCATTTGAGGGCTTAAAATGATATATATTTGGTGCATTTGCACGCATATTCAGTGTGTTTTGGTTGGTTTTCTTTGTTGGGCGTGATACTCGTATTCTTGTAACTTCTTACAGGAAATGAAGCTAAATTGGATAAAAAGAGATATCACGTTCCAAAGTATAAGTCAAGAGCTAAGCTACGAGCAAATATGTGAAGGAGATAAGCACGGACGATCGAACAAAAGGAAATTTCCTTCAAAAACGTCCAAATGCGCCAACAATTTCCAGCACTAGCATGGTTTAGTGTTTTGGCCATAACTTTCTCTACAAAATTTCTATTGAGGTGATTCAAGTGGATATGGAAAGTTAAGAGAAAGGGATACAACGTTCATGAAGATCCTAGGAGCAAATTCGAACAATAACATGGACAAAAATACATTACACAACGAGAACGTATGGTATCACATGGCCGTGTGAAAATGCCGGTGTGAAAGTGATACAACCGTGTGAAGAAGGGAAGAAAACAGGGGACATAACTAGGCCCGCACGGCCAGACCGTGTGAAGCCCACACGGGCGTGTGGGAAAGGGCTGTAAACCACACGGCCGTTGGTGCCACACGGCCAGGCCGTGTGGGACTCTGTCGGACGCGTTTTTTGGAGTTTTTCTCCCATTCCAACTCTACAATTAACCTCTCCAAGCACCTATATAAAGAGGACCAAGGCTTGAACGAATTTTGATTATGATACATCATCCAACATCACTTCATACAGAACAATACATCAAATAACACAGGAATGCAAGAATGGAGGATCTTCTGAGAGCAATGGCTAGGTCGCGAAGAACACCACAAGACTTTCGCATCTACGGGAGCATAAGAGCTTCGAGGGCTTGGAAGGAGAATAATCCTGATAAGAAGGGGTTTTCTGTCTATGTCTAAGAACTCTTGTCTGTGCTTATATGATGTCATAATGTTGATTCAAATTTGTCTATGATGTCATAATGTTGATTCGAATGTTGACCCGACCGTGCGATCTGCTCCTCCAGTTTCCAATTTGACGAACGAGCCCCCGGATTCACCAGAACGATCCAGGTAAGTATTCTTTACGCATTCCTCTTTCTTTTGATGATTTTCCCATATGTTCGGGACGAAGTATATTTTAAGTTTGGGGGGTTGTGAAGAATGCGTAATTTAGTACTTTTTCGCATTTTTCATTGCATTTAGGACTGCATGTAAAAGCACTTTGCATAAATTTTTTGAAATTTTTTTTTTGATTTTTTGTTTATTTTATTATTTTAACACGTTTAATTATTTTTGTGTGTGGTTTTAATTCAGTTTTTATGCCCATCTCCCGTATGATTTTACTATGAATATTTTATGGCATGGGATAACATATTTGTGGGAATAATGTAATAAATTGCTAGGAGGAAAATTATTTATTTACTTGGCATTTATTAAGAAAATTGGGTATTTGAGCATGTTGCGAAAATTAAGACCGTAAGCTTTTGTGCAATTAAACTGCTTTATATTATGCAGATTTATTTTTTCTTGAGTGTGTCATTCATGATTGATTAGAACTCTAGAACTTGCTCTGGCATCTTCATTTAAGCCATGTTTGTATGCAATTTTTAAAAATGATCTAAGGCCATCTTTGTTTAGCCTACTTAGCCTAAAAAGCCTACCTATGAACTCATGATTCCTTAGTTAGCCAATTTTGAGCCAAAACTTTTATTCTAAGCCACATTAATCTTTAAAATTGAAAACATGATTTTGTCCCTGAAATTTCTTGGGCTTATAGCAAATGAACAAGTTTGGGGGAGATGTGGTGAAAAATTTATGAAAAAAAGAGAGGAAGTTGGCAAAAGAAATATGGAGGATCAGTATCGGGTAAAAGAATACATAAAGCTCGAAAAAAGAAAATCTCTAAAAATGACCTAGAGAAAAATCGAGCAAAGCAAAAAGAAAAAATAAATTTCTGACAGCTTAAAGGCTAGAAAAAAAAAAGGCAATAAGGACTAAGAATGAAAAAGGAGAAATAAGGGTGGAACTGAGTTGAAGAAGAAAATTGATATTATGTTGAAATTGGGTTGGTGAATTGCAAGTCTGTATGTTTAATTTCTATTTGCTCAAGTCAAGTCACTCAATCCAAATTTCCATACCCTTACCAAAGAGCCTACATTACAACCTAATAAAAGTCCTTTTTGATTCTTAGATTCTGCACACAAAAGTGGTAGAGATGTTAGACGATTTGCAAGCCTATGGTAGTTTTACATTCACTGAATTGAATTTGAGCGTAAACACTATCCATACACTTCTGAGAGTCGAGTGATACACTATTTTCTTGTGAGTCGCAATGTCGAGTACCCAAGAGAGTATTGATTATGCCGAGTTTATCAATGATGACTTCTTGATTATGAATTAAATGGTTTTCTTAAGTATGGAGTCAAATGCTATTTAATGTTCATAGTATTGTTGTGTGTTTCTCTTTCCCCTTGATATTATTTTTCTTAATTTGCTCGAGGATGAGCAATGCTTTAAGTTTGGGGGATTTTGATGTGTAAAATATACGTGCATTTGAGGGCTTAAAATGATATATATTTGATTCATTTGCATGCATATTCAGTGTGTTTTGGTTGGTTTCTTTTGTTGGGCGTGATACTGCGTATTCCTATAACTTCTTACAGGAAATTGAGCTAAATTGGATAAAAAAGATATCACGTTCCAATGTATAAGTTAAGAGCTAAGCTACGAGCAAATATGTGAAGGAGAGAAGCACGAACGATCGAACAAAAGGAAATTTCTTTCAAAAATGTCCAAATGCGCTAACAGTTTCCAGCACTGGCAGGATTTAGTATTTTGGCCATACCTTTCTCTACAAAATTGATATTGAGGTAATTAAAGTGGCTATGAAAACCTAAGAGAAAGAGCTACAACTTTAATGAAGACCCTATGAGCAAATGCGTATAATAACATGGACAAAAATACATCACACGGACAGACCGTGTGGTATCATACGACCGTGTGAAAATGTCGGAGTGAAAGTGACATAACTGTGTGAAGAAGGGAAGAAAATAGGGGACGCAAACCAGGCCCGCATGGCCAGACCGTGTGAAGCCCACACGGGCGTGTGGGAAAGGGCTGTAAACCACACGGCCGCACGGCCAGGCCGTGTGGGACTCTATCGGACGCGTTTTTTGGAGTTTTTCTCCCATTCTAACTCTACAAGTGACCTCTCCAAGAACCTATATAAAGAGGACCAAGGCTTGAACGAATTTTGATCATGATACATCATCCAACACCACTTCATACAGCAAAAACATATCAAATAACACAAGAACGCAAGAATCGAGGTTCTTCTGAGAGCAAAGGGCTAGGTCGCGAAGAATACCACAAGGCTTTCGCATCTACGGGAGCACAAGAGCTTCGAGGGCTTGGAAGGAGAATCCATCCCGACAAGAAGAGGTTTTCTTTCTATGTCTAAGAACTCTTGTCTATGTTTATATGATGTCATAATGTCGATTCGAATTTGTCTATGAGTTTGTAATCAATGTTTGGCACATCTTTCGGATCTTAGGGGCATAATCGAAACTGTGGATTCATGTTAAATATGATTATTTGTTTTCTTAATTAATTCATGCTTTATATTTTATGAATTCGAGTGCTTATTTATAACGAGTCGGGAGACCTACAATTGTTTGTGGGGAGTTATTCAATTCACAAATATTTTGGAGTTAGTAATAATTGTAACGAGTCGGGTGACCTACAATTGTTATTAATCAATTGTTTATTCACCGCCCGGAAGAGGGAGTAGACTAACTTAGGAATTGAACCATAGAATTGCATGAATTGATTTTTAAAACTTTATTCGCATTTAATATTGAAGAAGCATGTTGAGATTATGTGCCTAAGGTTGCTCCTAAAGATGTTAAAAATACTTGTGGGGTTCATAAATTTATTTCTTTTATTTTTGTTATTTTCCGTTTTTCTTAGTTAAAATACTCAATAGTCCAATCTTAATTGAAGCATCTTTTTTGTAAATATTTTTTCTTTTTTTTGATTTTTTTCTTATTCTTCGTTTCTAACATCGTTTTTGTTGAATACGAGACTGGAATTTTTGGAGATACAAGAAGCCTAAATCGCAATTGCAGTGGGAGGCCAACATCAAAAAGGTAAATTCCCAAGCGATACTTAATCCGAGAAAACAGAGCAACGCCATTCATCTGATGGATGGGACAAAATATGAGGGCTGATGGATTTCAACCGACACAGTTCAACAGAAGTGATGCTAGAAATCTGGGTCTGGCTGAAGACGAAAAACTTAGCGCTTTGTGGGAGGCAACCCCATAAACATCGCGATAAACCCCATGGGTAAAACAAATGAAAAAAAGACAGACGCACACGGGCGTGTGGACGTAGACGACCCGACCGTGCGATCTGCTCCTCTAGTTTCCAATTTGACGGACGAGCCCCCGGCTTCACCAGAACGATCCAGGTAAGTTCTCTTGATTTCCCCATATGTTCGGGACGAAGCATGTTTCAAGTTTGGAGGGGTTGTCAAGAATGCGTAATTTAGTACTTTCTTGCATTTTGCATTGCATTTAGGACTACATGTAAAAGCACTTTGCATAAAATTTTCGATTTTTTTTTGATTTTTTGTTTATTTTATTATTTTAGCACGTTTACAGCTTTAGCACGTTTAATTGTTTTTGTGTGTGGTTTTAATTCAGTTTTTATGCCCAGCTCCCGTATAATTTTACTATGAATATTTTATGGCATGGGATAACATACTTGTGGGAATAATGTTATAAATTGTTAGGAGGAAAGTTATTTATTTACTTGGCATTTATTAAGAAAATTGGGTATTTGAGCATGTTGCGAAAAATAAGTCTGTGAGCTTTTGTGCCTTAAATTGCTTTATATTATGCATACTTATTCCTAGCCTTTGATGTAAATAGGGGTGGGTTGAGATTAGTGCACACTGTCTCACCATAAAATGTGGTCTCATTGGATCCTCCCCTATATTTATATATATATACACACACACTCATATTATATTATATGTATATATTATATATTTTATGTATTAAAGATTATGATATATATTAAAATATATATTATAGTTTATATTATATAGTATATATATTAAAAATTATATTATATTATATATTAAAAAACATAATAAAAGAAAAACTATATAAAACAAAATTATTGACTGATTAGTTTTCCACTGATAAAAATAAAAACATCTAAAAATATGAAATTAATTTACCAACAGATTAAAAAATTCTTATATTAAAATAAATTAATAAATAAAAAATAAAAAAGTAATTTATTGATAGAAAAAAATTGTAAGTAACTACCAACAATATCAATTTTCATTAGTAAATATCTAGTAAAAAAGAAAAAAAGGGTTAGCGAAGAAATTGGTTTCTGTAAAAATTTAATATATTAAAAAATTAATAATAAAGTATTTACAAGGATTTTTCGCCAGTATTAGGACATAATTAATCACCTTCGTAAAAATAATTAAAAAATAAAAATACTTTACGAAAAGAAAAGAAAAATTCAATATATAAACATAGTACATTTGTCTTCACCTATTTTGTGATATAAATTAAATAAATAAATGAGAGCGATATAATTTTGTGTTACCAAAATAGAGCCAAAAAAGTGTTACAATTAATAAAATATAGTGTTACTTAGAGTGTCGTTTAATTAAAGTGATAACCATTTGTGTTACCAAAGAAATAACAAACAAAAATGATTCTTAAAAAGTGTTACTTATTTAAAATTGTTACATATAAGCGTTACATATTGTTAAAGTGCTGCAGAAGTGTTACATAAATATTGTAATGAAAAAAATATTACGAACACGTGTTACATAATGTGTCTTATATAAAAAAATGCTATAATTATGTGATACCTAATGTCATTTATGTTGTAGTGCGAATAATGTATCTACTAGTTAAATCAAGTAGTAATTGATTCAACAAATCAAGAATGAGACACTTTGCTATTTCAATATAAAAGTTGGATTTTTTTGTTCTTCTAAATAAGCCTCAAGTACTATTGTTTGGAAAATATAAATTTTATTAAATGAGCTTTCAAGACAAAGACATTGTATTTTTAACAAACTAAATTAGTAGTAGATAGTTTTCAAAGATCATAAGGATGAAAATGTTTGTTCTTAAGGCACGAATCATATTTTTTCGAAATAGTTTTAAGCACTACTATATTTTATGCTAAGAATTTTAAAATTTTATAATACAAGTTTAATAAACCATGATAATAGATTTTGAGTAAAGATATTGAGATTATCGTATAGAATATTTTCAAATTGTACTTTTATTTCAAAATCTCAAAAATTGAGAAGTAAGTTTGTTTAAGTTAAAATGGTAGTTTTGCACAATAATAATAAGCTTATCAAAATAGAAATTATTTTGATCTATTGTGCAATAGTAGCTAAACATAAGTATCACCATCATTTTTTAAGTAAAGAATGACGACAAGAGTTTAATTTTTTTTTTAAATTCTAGAGAATGGATTTTTGAATAATACTTTTATTTACGGAATCAAGATGAAATAGATAATAGTCATTGAATTTTTAAGTATCAAGTAATAAACATAAATCAAATAGTAATATCATATCGTTAGGTATAAAGGATGCTAAATCCAACAACATAATATGTTATGCAAAATAGATTAGTGAATATAAGAATATTTTATCGGAATATCAAAATATTATATCAGAAAAATATCCATGATCGCGTCGTCTACGAGTTGAAAATTTTGGGGCCTTGCATCTTCCATGCTTAAAGGAATTTGGTCCCCAAATTCTCCTCTAAAATAATTCCTTCCAAATTCAAGACGAGATTCATACTTAGTGTATCCACTTATGGAGGATTTACTATAACCACAATATCAAAATTTTTGCAGCCTAGAGGTGCTTATTTTCGATCCAAGGTCACATCAGTCACTTCAAATAATCATTCTGCAAAAAATATTTCTAATAAACCTTAGGGTTGCTCAAAATTCTCTTTCCATTATCACGTAATAGACAATATTCATAATACCATACTGATGATCCGTAAAATTTGATTGAGCATCATTACTCGGTTGTCACTTAAGTGGTCATATTTAGTCCACGATATTTCTTTGATGTACTTTTCTCATAATTATTAGCTCGAAACATCCTTCTCATAATTCAAATCTTGAATATCCTTTCTTGTCGCACCTAGTCAATATTTCATTCACTTAAGAAAGCGGTACTCATAATAATAGTCTCGATTTAATAAATAGTCAACACTTATTCATATCATCGCATCTTTCCTTGAACAATTGATAGAAGATTTCACCGCTAAAAGTATAAGGTCAACCCAAAATTTCTATCCACCAATATATAATAGTCGAGACCTCATCAATCATTAAATAAGGCATTTCCAAAATTGTAATCATTGTAGTCGCTCCAACTAAAATCTTGATAGCAATCTCAATTTCTCATATTCATAAGACTTTGATTATTCCAGATAAATGTGCATATGTCATATACCTTATATAAAATACTAGTATACATCCTTATAATTAATCCATATTTAATGACTGAAAATTAAAGTCGTCGACTAAATTAACTAACAACTAATTCAAATATCGGATAAGTATCTAAATCACAATAGTAGTTTGAATAATATCAAAAAATCATTATCCAATCTTAGTGAATAATAGTCATCATAACTTAGGGAGTACTTAGTGGTAATATCCAGTCAAGATCCTATAATAGTCACATCATTAACTTATCTTATCCGTGATACCCAAACCACAAATCAAATTTCTTTACTTAAGTTTTACAAGTATTTGGGAATGAATAACACAATGGCACTATCATCGGTAAGTCATACTTAGTGGTTCCCTTACTATCATTTTCCGAAGTAGTATCATTAGGTATCTAGATTCCGTAATATATCACATAACCAAATCATATACTATCAAGATAAAACCTTATATCCTCAAGTCTCATCATATCAGGGCATTATAACTTTCAAATCAAGAAATTTCTAAATCACCTAATGTCCAATCCGAGGAATATCCGAATATTTAATACTATAATGATCCATAATAGTCCGAATAGTCATCTAAGATTCAACTTAGGTCATCTAGTAGTGGTAACCCAATTCAAGGCAGAGGAACCTATCCTGGTTCAGCTCGGTGTAAGTTTTTTTCTCACAACCGAGCTCTGATACCATAACTATCATGCCCCAAAATAGAAGTCGTGGCACATGCATTCACCCTTATGCCGGTTTACTAGGCTGGTCCAATAATCCATCAATATAAAACCAATGTAAATAATAATCCCATTAAGCATATATAAAGGAAAACTAAGTCGAATACAAATTGCCGAAATCGAAGAAATACCATCCAACGTCATAATCATTCCTAAGGGTCCTACGCCTTGCTATTACTTCCAAAAAGTTGTAATCTAAACCAAGACAAATTAAGATTAATCGTCTTAAACGAATCACAAAATACAACAATCGAACTGCAGACAAAGATTTACTTGAAGTCGTCGCCACCATCGTCCTGATATGAATCCTCATCCTCTGGTTGATAAAGACATGTGGGGTGAGACAAAAATTCTCAGTGGATGGGTGTTGGTATGCGAGTGTGGATTACAATTATGCAAGAAAATACGGTTTCATGGAAGTTAATGCATGAGAGTGCATGTGATGTTACTTATTATATTAAACAAGGTTTTCCATGAATCATTAAGTTAGATCGATTTAGAAACAGTTAGACAGTAGTTGTTGCTTCCTTTGTTCACTTGGTTGCGCACGTAAGTGATATGCCAACCTCACTTTGTTCACTTCGTTGAGCACTTAAGTGTGACACCAGCCTTTCCATCCTTATACATCGGAGATGAGCTGATAAAACATCGGTTCCCTTAACACTTCACTTTATCCTTCTAATGGATAAAGCCGTAGCCAATATCCCACTAGGCATGACATCTCCACATTGGGGCTTGCAAGGCCCGGAGATCTTCATAATCATGATTATACCTCACTTCCTATGACCCAATCACCCGTCTTCATAATCATGGATATGTGACGTTACCATTGTACATATTGCTTTGCGGCCTACCTATAGCAGATTGACTATCACAATGTATACAAATTGCTGGCACATACTATTACCATCTTGGAATATCTTCTAAGAAGTTTTGAAGCCATTCAGCTTCTTCGCCACACTTGTCTAGAACAATAAACTCAGACTTCATTGTGGACCTTGCAATAACTCTCTATTTAGAAGTTTTTCATGATATTGTTGCACCTCCTAAAGTGAAAACAAATCCACTTGTAGACTTAGAGTCGTTAATATAATATATCCAATTAACATCACTGTATCCTTCAATAACAGCGGGATATCTTGTATAGTGCAGTCCACAATCACGAGTATATCTTAAATACCTTAGTATTCTCACTATATCTTTCCAGTGGTCATGCCCTGGATTACTCGTGTATCTGCTCAATTTACTCACTGCATAAGCATTGTCTGTTGGAATTTGGTTTGTAAAATGAGTGTTGACCCGATTTTGACCAAATATTTAAGTGGTTTCCATTAGTGAAAAATAAAATTAAATTATTTGTAAAAATTCTATTTAATGTGTAGATGAGAATAACATTTGTAATTTCTCAAAATCAATTTCGGGTGAATGAGAAATTAATGCTAGAAGTTAGCCACTTAAAACTAGAAAATGGTATGAAAAATAAAAAATGTGGGGAAAGAGATATGCTCCATCCCACATAGAGTAGATAGCCAAAGTTTGCTCAATTAATAAATCCCAAGTTAGACAATTGGGTTTGGGCCCTTGGGGGCCCCAAGTTTTTAAAGGAGTGAAGGACCTACATGCTTGTGGGCGTTAGAGATTTTTCTAACCACAAGTCTACGTTGTCAAGTTTTAATATAGTGAAAATAAGGTTGTCGTATCCACAGGGAATAATTATCGAATTATTGTTAAGTACTATAATATAGTAATCTAACTTTATTTAGATATTCAACAGTTGACGGCGTTTATTATACTAGAATAACAAGAATAAATTAAGAATATGAAAATAAAAATGAGTTTATCCAAATGATCAAATGAATTCTAGAGGTGTGATGAATCTAATTATCCCTTATATTATCAATATGGTTTATCAATCATAAATTACCAATTTATAAGTCAAGATTTCTACAATAATCATTTCCTCTCTCGAGTGCCAAATGATTTTAGATCTCAATTGGGAAATCAATATCTCTATAAAAATCACCAATTGAAATCTCAATAAAAACTATGAATCTTGATAAATGACTTCAAAGGATTCACAAATCTCTCAATTCTATGAAATCCTAGGTTATGTTATTTCAAGGTCATGTATTCAATTACCTCTCTCAAGTGTCAAATCAAATACACCAAACACTCTAAATTATTGATCAAGTAATTTAGAAGCAATAGATCCAAATAGCACAAATAAATTGAGAAATCTACATTGACAAACCACAATCTCAAAACATAAGTTCAAACATAGATTACATCATCCCTCTAGAATTATAGAGTTTAGCTCATGATTGAAGAAAATGAATCCATAGGAATACAACAATGCATCTTACAAGATATGAAGAAAGCAACAAAATAAGAACAAGAGTTGAGGGATCTTCTCTATTTCTAGATGTAGAAGCCTTTAATCTTCTTCTCCAAGCCTTTCCCAAGATATTCCAAGCCTTCTCTTATGTCTTCTAGCTATTTTGTTGGCTGCCCAAGGGTCCAAGACCCCTAATTTCACGCCTCAAGACTTCTATTTATAACCCCACAAAAGTCCAAGATAAAAGAATAAAATTTCTTGTTTTGTCCGCCCAAGGGGCGCCAAGTCCCGGTGTTGCGGCACCCATCGAAATTTTCCACCTGGCGTTGCAGCGCCAGAAACAGAGTGTTGCATCGTCATTTCGTTGCTCCTAGGCGTTGCGGCGCCAAGGATAGGGCGCTGCAACACCAACTCGAATTTCTTCACTGCCCAGATTTTCGCCTCCGCTCTGCAGCGCCACTCAAACTTCCGAATTTGGTTTTGAGGCCTGCATCAAAGTTGTAGCCCTATCTCTTAGCTTTCCATAGACACTTGAATCAGCTCAATATCAATTTCTTAGAGAGAGCTATGGCCAAAATACGAAACTCTGCCAGTGCTAGAAATTCCAGACACATTTGGACTTTTCTTCAAATCAATCTCTCGTTGTTTGCTCGTTCGTACTTATTTTGATACATGATTCATTAATATAACTATAAACTCAATATAATTGGCCCTCAACATGGATTGACCATTCAAATGACTCGAAACAATGGGAATTAATGCCTAACCTATGAGATATAACAAAAATGACTCAAAATACTAAAAAACAACACAAAACTCAAGTCTAGGAAGCCCAAATCAATGATATAAAACCAAGTGAACAAATACCCCCAAACTTAGAATATTGCTTGTCCTCAAGCAATTACTACTCTAAATAGAAAAATACATGACACAACAATACAAACAAACTGCAAAACTTCACAACCAATATCATTTGTCTTATTACTCATTTCACTATCAATCAAACATGCGTTTTAACATTGTGATCAAAAGTGTGGAATGTACATGCCAACTCCGTTTACATTATTCAAATAGATTCATGCAATCAAGTGTTGTTAAAATGATCCACTTTTTAAATATCAAGATGAAATATTTACCGGACTCCATAAGCTTGTCATTTACACTAATCTCCAATAATGTAGGCTAATGTAACACAAGGATCAATAGGACTTTCAAAGCTTGTAATGTAGACTTAGGGTAAGGTAGGAAAATATAGGATTAAGTGGCTCAACTCACCCAAACACACAATTATTACTTCAAATCACCAATTGCCAAACAAAATAGCTACTTTCACTTTTGTTGAATTCTCAATTAGTCTCCCTTTATAAGCCTCGATTTTTTTTCTCGAAACCCCCAAACTTATTCTTTTGCATATTTTAACACATGGGATTTCATATTTTCTTTTTCTCAGGCAACCCCATGCAAATAACATATACCCTACTTATCATACTCTCCTCAACCTTCAACATTCTTCTATACTTTGTGTGTATAAGTGATGGGTAATTAAAATTTTCACATGTAGGCTCAAGGTAAAAGATTAGTTGCCAAAGAACGGGTTTAACAGGCTCAAAGGGGACACTAGTGAGAGTATATAATAAAAAGGTAAGCATTTTTGGCTCTAGCTTACTCAAAGATGGCCTAAATCATTTCCTTAGTGTTACTTCACCTAAGATTTCGCCTCGACTAGTGATCAAACAAGTTCTAGAATCCGGTGGGATCATACAAGAAATACTCAATTGCATAAATAATCCTCAAATAAATCAACGGAGTTAAGCACATTGATGGAATTAATGGAAAGAAGAATAGATCACAATCCAAACACATGCTATCTTGACCGTTCAATTCATATTCAACAAATTAACTTAGTCATGCAATTTCACAGTTTTACAAACGACAACTCAACTATTTTATTTTATTATTATATTTTTTTCTCAAGACTCGAATCGATTATCAAAAACAGACTACACCCCCAAACTTAAAACGACATTGTCCCCAATGGAGAGGTGGGAAAAGGACTTTCCTGGTAGTCAAGGAGTAAAAGCTCCTTATCAAAGATATGTGGTACCAATACGTGCATGAGGTATTCCGTATAAGCTCACTATGCATCCTAGCACACAAGCTCGTGGGTGTTGCATGCCTCCGAGGTGTGGTCTTGTTTGTCCCCTTCGCCTCGGCCCGATCTTTTTTTGGTTTTGCATCTTTGTAACCTTGCAAGGTAGACAAGAAAAAAAAACTTGTGGAGCCATGAAATTCGGTTATGGGTGAGAACTCGAAAATTAAAGTACGTACACAATGCACCCAAGTGGAAAATATAGTGCCATTTTTTTTTATTTTTTTTTGCAATAAAAATCAAATAAAAATCGAATGAAATGAAAAATAAACAAAATAAGCAACTGGAAAAAACAAGAAAAATCACTTGGGTTGCCTCCCAAGAAGCGCTAAGTTTACAGTCTTCAGCCAGACTTTGTCAGATTTGTCTTCAAGTCGGATCTCCAATAGGATCGTTATCTGCGTTTCCCTTAGATACTTCCCAACCACCAATATCTTCAGCCCTATGCCCATCTATCTGATAACCATCACTTGATTCAAATTTATATCTCTTAGTTGGAAGAATGGTGAACACGACTTCTTACTTATTCACCCGCAGAGTCAACTCCCCCATTTCTACATCAATCAATGCTCTTGGCGTAGCGACAAATGGCCGACCAAGAATTATAGGTATTTTCTGATCCTCCTCCATGTCCAACACCACAAATCCACGGGAAAACGAATTTATCAACTTTTACTAGCACATCTTCAATAATTCCCCAAGGATATGTGATGGATCGATCAACAAATTGCAATGTGATATTAGAAGGTTTCACATCCCCAAGCCTAAACCTTGTAACATCCGAAAGAGAGATAAGATTTACACTTGAACCAAGATCACAAAGTGGCTTTTCAAAGAAAACTCCTCCAATAGTACAAAGAATATTAAAACTCCCTGGATCCTTCATTTTCGGAGGTAGTTTTCTCTGCACTATTGCACTACTTTCCTATGTCAGGTACACAGTTTCAAACTCTTCAAACTTCATTTCCTTGGATTCCACTCCTTTCGCATAAATGGGCGATTGTTCTGGTGCAAGCTGAATTTCTGCCTCCGTTCTTACATAAATTGCATTGCAATGCTCCCTTGGATTTACCTATGTATCACTCGGAAATTTCCCTCTCTGCTGCAATGAATTCACTGTTGTTGCTAACTGCCCTACTTGTGTCCCCAAGGAGTTAATGTGACCTTCTATTGTTGCAACTCTCGGGCCGAGCTTGTCCATGTTAGCATCACTCTTGTTCATCCAAGCTCGGGTTTCTACAATAAATGTGCCAAGTAATTCTTCCAAAGACGACTTGTTTTCTCCCACCTGTGTACTCGTACTTGCCTGTGTTTGAAATCCCGGAGATGGTTGCAACACATTTCTCATATTGCTATATGAGAAATTTTCATGATTGCGAAGTCCTGGATGATAATGCATTGGCAATTGATTCTCTCTATTGTTAAAACCCCGATTGTTCACATAATTGACTTGCTCAGATCGGATTCACCACTTGACTTATATCCATAATGACCTCACGGTTGTTGTTTTCCACCCAAATTTAGAGTGACAATTTGCTTTGACAATGCGGAAATTTGAGAGGCCAATGCGGACATAATTCAAGTTCAAGGACACTGACGACTTTTCTTGGCGTAGATCTCTCAGAAGGCCATTGATAACTATTGGCAGCCATTTCTTCTAGCAAAAACATGGCTTCACTTAGAGTTTTAGCCATCAATGTACCTCCTGCTGCAGCATCTATAACAGTTCTCGAATGGCCATTCATACCATTGTTGAAATACTGAACTTTTTGCCAATCTGCGTACCCGTGTTGTGGACACCTCCTCAATAATTCTTTGAATCGCTCCCAAGCTTCATAGAGTGGTTCAAAGTCGATTTGATGAAATTGGGCAATCTCACTCTTCAGTTGAAGTATCTTGCTAGGTGGAAAGAATTTTGCCATGAATTTTTCAGTGAGATCGTCCCAACTAGTGATACTTCTGGGTGGGAAGGTTTGAAGCCATTGTCTAGCTTTATCACGAAGTGAAAACGGAAATAACCTCAACCGAATAGCTTCATCGGGAACCCCATTCATTTTTATTGTGTCACATATCTCGAGAAAAATGGCCAAATGAGCGTTAGGGTCGTCCACAACACTACCCCCAAACTGGTTTTGTTGTACCATGTTGATCAAGGCCGGTTTCAATTCAAAATTTTTCGCGTTGATTGGTTGGCGAACAATGCCTGAATAATTTTGGTTGGTGGTTGGTCTAAAATAGTCACGAATGGTCCTCTTCGGTGGTACAATAACGGGTATGCGATTTTCCTCTTCACCGTTTCCTGCCATTTTTGCGAATTCAATTCTTCGTGCGACTCTAATCTTCCGGAGCATTCTTTCAATTTCTGGATCAAATAAGATTAAATTAGCACTTTTATTTCTTTGCATCAACAAGAAAACACAAAAATGGCAATAACCCTATTGTAACAAGAACCAATCTAATTAAAGTAAAACTACTAAGTAATAATATTAGCGCAAATAAGATGAATTATTCCCCGACAACGATGCCAAAAACTTGTTAGAGATTTTTCTAGCCGCAAGTCTACGGTGTCAAGTTTTAATATAGTGAAAGTAAGGTTGTCGTATCTACAGGGAATAATTATCGAATTATTGCTAAGTACTATAATATAGTAATCTAATTTTATTTAGATATTCAATAGTTGATGGAGTTTATTATACTAGAATAACAAGAATAAATTAAGAATGTGAAAATAAAAATGAGTTTATCCAAATGATCAAATGAATTCTAGAGGTGTGATGAATCTAATTATCCCTTATGTTATCAATATGGTTTATCAATTATAAATTACCAATATATAAGTCAAGATTTCTACATTAACCATTTTATCTCTCGAGTGCCAAATGATTTTATATCTCAATTGGGAAATCAATATCTCTATAAAAATCACCAATTGAAATCTCAATAAAAACTATGAATCTTGATAAATGACTTCAAATGATTCACAAATCTCTCAATTCTATGAAATCCTAGGTTATGCTATTTCGAGGTCATGTATTCAATTACCTCTCTCAAGTGTCAAATCAAATACACCAAACACTCTAAATTATTGATCAAGTAATTTAGAAGCAATAGATCCAAATAGCACAAATAAATTGAGAAATCTAGATTGACAAACCACAATCTCAAAACATAAGTTCAAACATAAATTACATCATCCCTCTAGAATTATAGAGTTTAGCTCATGATTGAAGAAAATGAATCCATAGGAATACAACAATACATCTTACAAGATATGAAGAAAGCAACAAAATAAGAACAAGAGTTGAGGGATCTTCTCTATTTCTAGATGTAGAAGCCTTCACTCTTCTTCTCCAAGCCTTTCCCAAGATATTCCAAGCCTTCTCTTATGTCTTCTAGCTGTTTTGTTGGCTGCCCAAGGGTCCAAGACCCCTAATTTCACGCTCGAAGACTTCTATTTATAACCCCACAAAAGTCCAAGAAAAAAGAATAAAACTTCTTGTTTTGTCCGCCCAGGGGCACTGCGGCGCCAAGTCCCGGTGTTGCGGCGCCCATTGAAATTTTCCACCCGGCGCTGTGGCGCCAGAAACATGGCGCTGCGGCGCCAAGGATAGGGCGCTGTAGCGCCAACTCGAATTTCTTCACTGCCCAGATTTTCGCCTCCGCACTGCAGCGCGCCTTTTTGGCATTGTAGCGCCACCCAAGCGTCCGAATTTTGTTTTGCGTACTGCATCAAAGTTGTAGCCCTATCTCTTAGCTTTCCATAGCCACTTGAATCAACTCAATATCAATTTTGTAGAGAGAGATATGGCCAAAATACGAAACTCCTCCAGTGCTAGAAATTCCAGACGCATTTGGACTTTTCTTCAAATCAATCTCTCGTTGTTTGCTCGTTCGTACTTCTTTCGATACATGATTCATTAATATGACTATAAACCCAATATAATTGGCCCTCAACATGGATTGACCATTCAAATGACTCGAAACAATGGGAATTAATGCCTAACCTATGAGATATAACAAAAATGACTCAAAATACTCAAAAACAACACAAAACTCAAGTCTAGGAAGCCCAAATCAATGGTATAAAACCAAGTGAACAGTGGGTTTGGTTTAAAACACACGCGCGCGTGTGCACCGTTGCCGCCCACCCGCCGACTGGCTCGGTCCGGCCCAGCTGGAGTCCGGGTCATGGGCCGTGGGCCTGGATTGGGCTTCAAGGCCCTTATACTTTTTGGACCAAATTTATTTAAAACCCTTTTAAAATATTAATTAATTATTTTTAAATAATTAATTAAAATCAAACTGGGGTGTGCGAGCGCGCAGTGGTGCGCGGCCGTGGAACGCATCGCGCGCTGAGGCGGTGTGTGCGCGCGCGCACCGCGAGACAGTGAGCATAATTAAACGCGTGCGCAGGTGTGCGCAAACGTGTACGTTTCGAACTGATGCACCTGTTCGAGCTACCAGATGCATTTTTTGGCTGTAGACATATCTTTTCGAGCCAAAAGATATGTTATTTCCATCCGGGCTCCTTGATGCCTATAAATACAAGGCCCCTGCAGAAAAAAACAAATATGAAAATAATAAACCTAATAATGGAGTCATCGCATTTGCACATTGACATCCTTCCCGTTCAAAGCTTGAAAGCCTTAAACACTTTATGCTCGTTGTAGTTTCAACTTTTGCAGGTGCTGCCAAGTCGAAATAGATCAAAGCCGTTGTATCTTAGGGACGAACGCCAGAATCATAAGCACTTCTAATATGGGACATTTTCGTCTTGCGGAGACTATATTGAATACATGCCTCGACCAGCCTAAATTTCCTATACACTTAGCCATTTCTCAAAAATAGTAAACCACCCTACCAACAATCGCGATGAAAATTTCTGTTTCTGTTTTCAAGACGATGGATTCCATTTTATTCACTTCGATGTCTGCTGCTCCTGCTCACGGCAAGAAACCTGTGAAGTTCTCTGGTGTTGACTTCAAACGGTGGCAACAAGAGATGCTCTTTTACCTCACTATACTGGGTTTGTCCTGTTTTCCGAAGGAGGACCCCTCCACCGTTAACGATGAAGACTCCGACAACCAACGGAGAATTGCGTTGTGGATGTTTGGCATAACAATGATTTTCTGTGTCGGAACTATGTTTTGAATAGACTAGACGACACCCTCTATAACGTCTATAGTTCGTTCAAAACGTCCAAAGAATTGTGGAATTCTTTGGAGAAAAAGTACAAAACAGAAGATGCCGGCACAAATAAATTTGTTGTCAGCAAATTTCTGGATTACAAGATGGTTGACACCAAACCGGTGATCAGCCAAGTCCAAGAGATTCAGATCATACTTCATGACTTAGTGTTTGAAGGGATGATTCTGAACGAGTCTTTCCAAGTTGCTGCAATAATCGTAAAATTGTTGTTCTGTTGGTTTTATACCAATGATTTGGACTTCATAGACTAGAGTTTTGTGTTGTTTTTGAGTTCTTTGAGTCATGTTTGCTATATCTCATAGGTTAGGTATTAATTTCCATTGATTTGAGTCATTTGAGTGTCCAAAGCCATTTTGAGGGCAAATTATATTGAGTCTAGAGTCATAGTAATGAGTCGTGTGTAAGAAGAAGCATGAATGATCTAACAACAAGGGGATTGACTTCAAGAAACATCCAAACGCATCAGGAATTTCCAGCACCGGCAGAGTTTAGTATTTTGACCATAACTCTCTCTACAAAATTGATATTGAGCTAATTCAAGTGGATACGTAAAGCTAAGAGATATGGCTACAACTATTATGAAGACCCCATAAGCAAATTCGGAAGTTTGAGTGGCGCTGAAGCGCGCTACCCGAAAACTGGGCAGTGGACTTTTTTAGGTTAGCGTTGTAGTGCCCATGGGCGGATAAAGCAAGAAAACTTCATTTTCAGATCTAAAAAACCATGGGGTACTATAAATAGACACCTTGGGCGTGAAATTAGGGTTGGAGAACATCTAGGAAGAGAATAAACACCAAGAAGACACAAAGAAAGAGTTGAGGATGAAGATGGAAGACATCTATCATCTAGAAATAGATAAGATTCTTTTTTAATCTCTTGAATTCCTTCTTTGTTGCTTCTTGTATATCATTTGAGATGTATTATAATTTTATTATGGATCTTTGTATTTTCATCATGTGCTAAATTCTATAATTCTAGAGGGTTGATGTAACCAAAGTTTGAGCTTATGTTTTGAGATTGTGGTTTATCAATCTAGATTCCTCAATTTATTTGTGCTATTTGGATTTATTGCTTCTAAATTACTTGATCAATAATTTAGATGATTGGGTGTATTTGATTTGACTCTTGAGAAAGGTGATTGAATACATGACCTTGAAATAGTATAACCTAGGATTTCATTGAATTGAGAAATTTATGAAACACTTGAAGTCATTTATTGAGATTCATGGTTTAAATTGAGATTTTAGTTGGTTTTAATTGGTTTTATTGTACTTAAATTTTTAGTACGTTATTTTATTTAACACTATTCCTATTAATATTAGGATATCTTCTATTAGCTGATATACTTTATTATCAATTACATACTCATTATAAATTTGAAAATTTATAGTTAACTCTTAAAATCTTGAAGTGTGGTAAAGTAATCATTCAATAAGAGGTTCATATTAGTTTGGAGAATGTTAACAATTACTAATTGACACTTGGAAGGTAAATCAGGATTCATTTAGTGAGGTCTAATTCCTAGCTATCCATTTGAGCAAAGTCTGGATTAAAGTGATTGACCTTTTGCAAAAAGGTGGTCAATGGGAAATAGCTTCACTAATCACTAGACACTACTGAAATCCACTTTGAAAATCAACCACCACATTGCAATTATTTCTTTATAAGGGCCCGTTTAGATAGGGCTGGGGATGGCAATATGGACCTGACCTGGCCTGACCCGTGGTGTTTGGGGTGGAGCGGACCCGGCCCGTTCTGAGGATAGGGCGGGGCGAACCCGCCCGCGCAGACGGCGAGGCAGGCTGCCCGGGTATTGTAATTGTCTGTCATGACCCACTTGATAGATATATTATACACTAATATTATTATTATATGATATTATAAAAATAAAAAAAATACATTTAGCTTTCACAAAAAAAATACATTTACAATAATACATTATAGAATATTATAAATATATAAAAATATATTTAAATTTCACAAAAAAATAAAAAAATTACACTTTGTTAAATTAATTTTAAGCTCAAAAAATTCAAAACGGGGCGGGGCGGACCCGCCCCGCACAGGGTAGCCATTTTGGACCCGTAGCGGGGCACGGGGTAACTAGCACGGGGTGGGTCCGGGTATTCAATTACCCACCCCGCCCCGCCCCATTGCCATCCCTAGATAGGGCTTCATTTGGGTTAAATAGGTCGGTTATATCCGGATCAAGCCTTATGATTTTGGGTTGGCCCAATTAGTAACCGAATTTGCTAATGATGATTATTGGACCCTAAGAATTTGCTATCTCAAGACTTTTCTTTTTACTGATAATATTTTCACTTTTCCCTGCCAGTGTTATTTATTTAACTAAAAATAATCGTGTTTCAACCTTGTGTATCAGTCGTAGAAGTTTGTGATGTTAGGACAATTCACCGAGTTTGTTTCCATGTGAGTATGTGTTTCCCTCTCCTATTATCCCTCAATGTACTAAAAAAATATAGTAGTATTTCCGCCTTCTATAGCATTCTCTACAAATTTTAAATTGCAATTGAGTAAGTTTCAAAACTTGACCAGTTATTTCCTCAAAAAAAAAAAAAAAAAAAAACTTGACCAGTTATCACTGGTATTAGTATCGTAAAGGAGTTGATTACAACAATTAATAGATAAAAAATATATTTTTGTTTTATTTTATAAAATATAAATACATTTTACAAATATTTTATAAAATAAAAATAAAAATATATATATTTATTGTATTATATTTTATAAATATAAATTTTATTTTATAAAATAAAATCAAAATATATTTTATATACTCCCACTTGAAAACAATACACCCACCCCACCAATACCCCTTCTTTCAAATAAAAAATAGTTTCCTATCAAAAAAAGAAAAAGAAAAATTAGTGAAGATGCGGTACCGAATTAACGGTACCGCTTTTTGGAAAGCTCCAAAAACCTCACTCCCACAGTGTGATAAGGTTTTTTTATTGAGGTTTTTCCCCCAAAAAACCTCCCAACAAAGCTAGCACTGGGGGTGCCCTAAGTTCTCAACAACGCAATTGGCTAAGTCGCCAACAAGAATTTGTATTTCAGTTGCACCATAGATTTAGAACACCAGTAGGATTTAACCTTAAAATGGTTTTAAACAAATTGTAGAATTTTTGGGTTTATTCGGATTATGTCAGTGTAAGAGTGTAGACTTGGGGCGGCAGACAATATTTTGTGTCATAAATTCTTTTGTTTCCTTTACTGTATTCCATCAATTACTGTTACGCCTGACGCAACACCAGTAGGATTTAATTTAGGAGCATTCCATACTTGGAAAGTGAATTGTTAGATAAAACATTGACTTAGGAGTTAGGACTCGTTTGTTATTTTTTTTGGATTAATTTTACAATTGGGTATGATTTTACATACAATGGATTATATAATTTAGTATAATTTGATATTTGGGAATTGGGATATATGATTAAATACTTAATTATTTTAAGTTTGGTTAGAATTTATTGTTGGCATGAAAGATTATGTAAGGATATATATCAAATGTTTAAAATTCTCCGTACTTTGTGACAGAGTTCTAGACGGAGATGGACATTAATGAATTGATATCACATTCGAAGAAGAATAGATTCTAATCTTCTTTTCTAGTGCTTATCTCATAAAAATTCCGAAGTTAAGCGTGTTTGACTTCAGATAATTATGGGATGGATGATGACCTCCTGAGAAACTTTTCCAAAGTGCGCTATGAAAAGACCCGTGTTAGTTTGCTATGAGTATTTACTCTTTATAATTCCATAATGACATAAATCATAGTTAATTCAATGCAATTAATAAAGAGCAACTAATCAAAAGAAATCACGAAATAACAATTCTTAATTATATTGATTTTCGTTTGACAAAACTTTAATACAACGCCTTCATATTCTTGGAGAATTAACACATCGACTTTAATCATTTGGAAAAAAATTGAACCACCACAGGAACTTCGATCAAACATGACTATAAGCAAAATAACAGAACATCTTGTTTCTTTCTGTCTTTAAAACAACACATGTCTATATGTTTATCAAAAATAAAAAAAAAAAAAAGACAAAAAAGAACACATGTATTTTCCGTAAACTATTTTGAAGGTTCTTAGTTAGGCGTAAAATAATAGTCTTTTATTTATTCAGGTTCAGCAAACCATAAGGTTTAACAGTTCAAAAAAATAAATTGAAATTAATATTGTCACGAGCAATCAATTACATGAGGAGTTTATTGGACTAAAATTCCTGTCCATCAACGCAATGATAATCTTAAAGAAAACGACTTTATAGATATTGTATTAATTAATCTTGCCTATATATATCAACATAAAACTATAAATTTAGAACCACCAACAAGGTTCCACATGAAACTTTAGTTTAACTGAGATTTGGTTAAGGTTTGGTACAATAATTGACCCATGAAAGTCGTTGCGTTCCACTTTGTCTCCACTAATGAAATAAAAGTATTACATAAAGTTGACAAACAAAAAAAATAAAAAAATAAGAGATCCCATCGTGGCAACAGAAAATTGTAGAAAGTAAAAATGAAAAAACTAACTGAAGAATAATAAAAATAATAGAGCCAGAGTATACCGGCTCCATTATCTGATAAAGTCAATACGTGATAATGATTTCGGAAACTACCCAGTAATATGACCAAGGAAAAACTGTGTCATGTTAACCTACTCTTTGTAAGAACTTATTATATTATTTTTTGCTATAGTTATTAAATAAACAAAATATTAGGTGGCCGTGGCCGTTGTGCTTGAACATGTACTAAAAAAATAATTATTCTGTGATAACAATATCAGTCTAAAGATCTCACAAGTTAGCCAAGCTCAGCCAATTCTGCCAGAGGTTGACATGACTCATGATCATATTTAGTAGTGCCGGCAAAAATCGGCCTGGCCCGACCCACGTATAGGGTTAAGTTGTGCTTCATTCCGAAAAATACAGAACCTACTTGAACGGACACGAGCCAGACAAGCATTGCTAATGAACTCAATTGGGCTACACAAAATGACGGCCCTGATAAAATTGCGGTCTGGCCCATTTTTATCGCCTGACCCAACCCATTGTCAACTCTAAAATTTAGATGGAGCGTTAAAATTTACTCATTCCTTAATTTTTTTTGAAAGTTAAATTCCTAAAATAACACCTCAATATATCTCATTTCAGCACTCTTTCCTCGCTTTCTAAAAAATATTTCAAGATTATACCAAGAGGGTTGGGGTCTAGTGACAGATGCCATTTTCTGATTGGATAAAATTCAGAAAAGCTTAAAGATTAGGCCATTGCCAACAAACCTTGAGAGATTCAAACATATTAGGTACAAGGAATAGGAAAGTTCCAAAAATATATAAAATTAGTTCAAGACATAAGAAACTCAGGCAAAAAACAGAACGAATATTTCTGTTGATTATATTTTAATTTGCTCCCTTAAAATATTTCTTAGCCTTAAATATTACAACTACTACTGTCTATATAAGTTGCACCTTCAATTATCTTTGTACACTTGAGTTTCTTAGATTATATTACAGGAACAGTATAAGCCATATATAGAAATGGCCAAATCCATTGCCTTTCTAGTTCTTCTACTCATTTCTCCGGCAGCATACGCCGTTACACACACTGTAGGTGGATCCGGAGGCTGGACCTCCAGCGGCAACTACGCCACCTGGGCTAGCGGCCGGACTTTCACTACTGGTGACACCCTTGGTAAGTTCAATTAATTCCTCCCACATATATCATAGTTGCGATATCTATATTGCAGTAAAGTCCCGTTTGGGTTCTCTCTTCACATCACACACGATTAAGTCATCTGTCCACATGGTGTTTCATTTTCTATTTCAATAACATCAATAAACGTTATATGTGCATTGATGACGTTATTTATACACTTATGTGATCAGATCAGGGCAGAGCTAAGGCCATTTCCCTCAATTTCACAAATTTTCTGAAATAATGTAAATTAGGGATAACAAAAAAGAAACCTAGAGCTTGTGCTAATTGCAAAAAAATCCAAAAATATTTCAAAATTAAAAAAAAAAAAACCATCAGGTTCGATTTTGGCTTAAATTAAAGAGGGTAATTGTAGTATTCCTATCAGAGGGATTTTTGAAATATTTTTTGCTTATGAATGGGAAAATGTAAGACGGTATTAAACCTCATAGGGTTCTTTTGGAATTTTCAAAACCTAGAGAATTTTTTTGTATTGCCCGAACCCGGGGGGAGTTTTATAATTATCCCTAATATAATTATACAGACAATAATTAATCTTTAAATTCTTGCCCCCTGGATTTTTTTTTAATTTTCTCTTATCAACATATTTTCAAGAAAAAGTAAACCTGACCTCCCCAATTCTCATTTTCTGGCTCCGTCTTGGATCATCGCAAGTGCATACATAGCTCTATATTCTTGAAACCTCTTTTTGGTCTTATCATGGTAATCTATGCCTTTGGAAACAAAATTTAACACTTAAAAATCTTGATGATGATGATCAGTGTTCAACTATGATTTCTCTCATGCGGTGGATGAAGTAAGTCAATCTGACTATCAGAGTTGCAACACTGGGAACCCCATAAGCTCCGACAGTTCCAGCCCAACTACCATCTCCCTCACCACCCCAGGTACTAGGTACTTTATATGTCCAAGGTCTTCCCACTGCTCTGAAGGTCAAAGGTTGGCCGTCAACGTCACGGCCGGGAGCACCACTCCAGGTGGCTCACCACCGCCCGCCGGAGGTGGCACCACCCCCTCACCACCCTCAGAGACTCCCGAAACTCCGGGAACTCCGGCAACTCCAGGAACTCCGGCGACTCCAACTCCACCAACACCGGCTGGTGGTTCGGGTGCGGCGAGCATTTTGGGTGGCAGGAATAGTTTGATGGTTGGATTATCAATTGTTTTGGCAGCCATGTTGGGACTAATGGGCTAGGCAAGAGGCAGTGCTGTTAATTTAGATTCCGGTTGTAATTTTTTTTCGTTATTGTTTTTTTGGTTGTTTTCTTTTTGGAGTTGTATGTAGTATTGTGTGTACATCTTTGAGACTGTTGCTATTGTTATTACCATTATTGTTTTGAATGAATAAGAGGTTATTGACCACGTTAAGTCTAATTTTGCTTTGTTTTAGATTTGGATTCAAAATTCATCCTGTTATTAGATTGAATTGCATTCTGGATCATTCATGTGCACAAGCTAAAGTGTAAGAGTTTAAAAATTAAATCTAAATGTTTGTTCATGAAAATATTTTACGAATTTAATATTTATCTATTATGTGAAATAAAAGATTATAAAACAGAGATTCAAAATAGAGGATCTAAACTCATTAAATTGACATGGGAGATGAGAAATTCTATCTTAACAAAATAAGGTTCATGTTAAATAAGAAAGTAGCCCCTGTTCCTGGAAAATGCTTGCATAGCTCATGGATACAAATTTCGAATAAAACTGTGGTTTAAACAGTTTTGAATTTCCAATTTCACTTGTATATTAATGTTTGAATTTATCTTTACGTGCTATGAGGTAAATGTAAATCATATTGTAATAATTGACAGTATACCTTTATGAGATAAATCATGTTTTAATAAGTAAAAGTATACCATTATCTTATAGATACGTATCATACATTAAAAAAATATAATAAAAAAATTGAAGCCGGCGATTTGAAGATGGTTAAGTTACATGAAAATTTCTTTCAGCATACCAAATTTTTTTGACTAAGATTATATTTGTTGTTTGATAAATTAATTAGGTGGTGACCAGTTCATGCCTAGCCAACTCACCTAGTTCTCAATCAATGAAAAGTCAATGATCTTAATCATTTTCTAGGAAATATAAGATTTGATGGAGGAAATTGCACTTTTGGTCCCATAAGAATAGGAGTCAAGCACTTTTAGTCCCACAATTTGCATTATTAGTCCCAAGTGATTATTTTTAGCACATTTAGTCCCATATAATTCAAAAGTTGCAGTTTTGGTCCCAAAACTAAGACCGTTAACTTCTTAGGGGACCAAAAGTGCATTTATTAATCTGAAAAATCGTCTAACAATTTTGAAAATTATTTCAATAAAATTTAAAATCATTAGCAATTTATTTCAAAAAACTTTATAAGAACTCCATAAAATTATATTAAAATCTAAAAATTATAATACAAAAATATGATAGTTTGTTTAAAAACAAAAAAAATCGAATATTTTAAAATTCAAAAATTACAAAACCTTAAATATGAAAATTGTTTAAAATATTTTCAAAAAATTCTAAAATAAGGAAACCCAATTTTATTTTCAAAAAATTATTTCTAAAACTAAACAATGTTTTAAAAATCTGGAATTTTGTTTAAGAAACTAAAATTTGTGTTAAAAACCTGAAAATTGTTTAAAATGATAAAATAGTAAAAATAACTGAGAAAATATTAAAAATGAATTCAATATAAAATTAAAAAATAGAAAATTGTTTAAAATAATGAAAGTTTCGAAAAATCTGAAAAAATGGATTGACAATTGAAAATTATTGAAGACTTTTGAATTTACAAAACAATATGATTTTTTTCATAGAATCCCAAAATGTTAAAAACACGGGATTGTTTTACAAAACTAAAACAAAAAAAATCTTAAAATTAAAGAAAATATTGAAATTTGTTTTTAAAAATTCAAAACTTGTTTACTAGTCTTAAAATTATTCCAAAATAGAGATATTAAAATCTAGATATTTTTAGAAAATTTCCAGAATTTTTTAAAACAATTTTCAGAATTTTAAAAAGCGTTTTCAGTTTTTTATTTTGGTTTTTAAAATATTTCTAAACATTTAAATAAATGTAAATTATTTTTTAAAAAATTATTTATGATTTTTCAACAATTTTCATATTTTATTTTTATAAATTTTGGATTTTAATAATAAATTCGATTTTTTACTATTTTTAGTTTTTAAACAAGTTATCAGATTTTATATTTTTTTTAATTTTAGGTTTTTGAATAATTTTGGATTGTTTATAACCTTTTTTTAATAAATTGGAAATATTTTTAAATTTTATTGAAACAAAATTTCAGAATTATTAAACAATTTTTCAGATTTTTTAAATATTTATTCTTTTATTTTATTAAATTTGGGATAAATGCACTTTTGGTCCCGTATGAATCGAGTTAGCGGTCAGTCAAGTTTTCCGTTAGTTTTGGAACTAAAATTGCAACTTTTGAATCGTATGGGACTAAATATGTTAAGATAATTCTATTGGGACCAAAAAAGCATACATGGGACTAAAAATGCTTAACCCATTTTTTTATGGGACTAAAAGTGCAATTTTCTCAGATTTGATGATCTCTGCATATTCTTGTTTATTTCGGTCGTAGCTGTAGTTGGAAGTGATTATGATAAATATCGAATTCATGAATAATACTTTATCTTTTAAAATTTGTAATTTGTGCATTATCAAAAATAAATTGAGACTAATTTGATAAATTAATTTTTACAACAAATTCATCTTTACAATACACGATTAATTCAATAATATATTGATCAAAACCTATTTATTTCATAAAAGGTATATTTATGTGGGAAGATTCTCATTACATATCCATAAAAAATTATAAACTAACAATATTTTATTTTTGATATTGAAATTTTTGAAAACCAAATATATATCATAAGGAGCAGAGTATGAGAATAAATCTTTTTATTAATGAAAAATTCGGGAAGATTTGTTACATTATTTATTTATTAAATAATTTATATGGAACTTCAAATGTCATTAAAAAATATTGTATTTTATTGGAGTTGTTTTAAATATTCAAAGAATTATGTCACCTTAAATTAATATATTTTTTTATGAAACCCTCTAGTAGTCCAAGGTTAGATTCTAAAATTGGAAAATAATTAATATCATACACGTCATGTTCTGTTATTCATGTTCACAACCAAACACTACGCAAATCTTTCACCTCATTTTTCTAATTATCACTTACTTTCATATCCGAATATCTTCGACTTGTTCAAGAAAACTGTGAAATGAAGGGCATATATTCAAAAAGAGTGTGTGTAAAATAATTTGTTTAAATATAGTAGTTGAACTAATTATATATGGATATAAACATATGATATAAGGTATAAGATGCATTAAAAAGATCGAAATAAATAATGTGATGTGTAAATTAATATACTGAGAAGTTTCATATAATCACATACAAGAAAACTTCTTGAATATACCAAATTTCTTTGACTAAGATTATTTCTGCTACTGATAAATTAATTAGGTGGTGACTAGTTCATGCCTAGCCAACTCACCTAATACTCAAATCGATTAAAAGTCAATTATCTCAATCATTTTTCTAGGAAATATATAATTTGATGATCTCTGCATGTTACTATATTTCGGTCGTAGCTGTAGTTGGAAGTGATTATGAATTATAATACATCTAGAATTCACGAATAATTCTTTAGCTTTTAAAATTTATAATTCGAGCATTACTCAAAATGAATAGAGGATAATTTGACAAAATTTTAGATTTACAACAAAATTTATCTTTATAACACGCAATTAACTAAAAACTATATCGATCAAATACTTAATTATTTTACAAAAAGAACATTTTTATGGGAAGATTCTCAATAAATTGTCCAACAAAATTATGAACTAATATAATTATATACTTTTTACTGAAATTTTGAAAAAAAAAATGAATATAACATTGTTTTAATAAAATATGAGATTCTTCGCTTTATTAATGGAAAATCAGAGATTTTGTTACATTATTATTTATAAATAATTTATATGGGATTTAACGTAGTATTAATATATCATGGTTTATTTCTTATTAAATAAAAAATTTAATGTTTTAATATTTTACAAAATTTTATATTTTTCCTATATAATTTTACACACAATTATATATTTATATATAAGAACTAAGAAGTGAAGGATAGGAGGAGGAAGTCCCGGGCTCCATCTCTCTAACATTGCCTATAGGTATCTACATCTCAAAAGGTTTAACAATATCACCAAAAGGCCCAAGACTCCCCGCCCTTATAATTTCCCAAAAACATCACGAAAATAAGTAACGGTTATAATGCCTCCTGACTTGAATGCAGAATTTTAACCACAAATCAACAAACATTATCACATAATCAAATATCGACAACATTTTCCAACCCATTTCCTAATATCATACATATACTAATTAATTACTATCGAGGAGATCAGAAATAACTTACATCGGGGGAGGATTAGTCCATCTTCTCTTCATCTCAGACTTCGACCGAACCTCTTTAAGCTTCCCATCCAATCCATAGTCCCTTTCCATAACAAGGTTGATTCCTTCATCGGAATACCACCCAACACCTATACAAAGGACGCCGTCTTTTTTGACATCAACATAGGCAGTCACGCCACCAGGTAGCCAGAGGACGGTGACGTCTTGCATGTCCAACATTTCTTCCTCTCCGAAGTAAACAAGATTTTCTGGCAAGCTTCTCTTCTTAAGATTTTCCGTGCAGAGATATACGTAAGGCGTATTGTTGCCTTCTTCCATTGTTATATCCTCGCCGTATATAGGTGTGGCGCTCACCTCAAATACTTTCCAGGAGCCAGTTAGCTCTGATGGTTGAACTCTTTTTCTCTGAGAAAACGGCTTCAAATCCAACTCCACCTCACTGTTACAGTATATATGAGTTGAACTTAATAAGAGTTTTTTTATGTTTGAGAGATGTGGATGGAACTAGTTTCTACAAACATGAACAGCCAACATCACAGACTAAATGATGTTTTGACGAAAGGAAAGCTTGCTCTGTAAAATTAAATGTTATTCTTACACAAACTTATGGGACAGATAGTCCAAGAAAAAGTTAGGATGGGACTTGAGGAGTTTTCCCGCTATCAACAGAATTTTAGAATGCATGAACAGATTGAAGATTTTATAAGTGACTAATGGTACCTGGTGTCAGGGATGTTGGATGGACTAACCCATTCCTCTTCATAAACAGCAATCCTCATTATTTGAATATCTGAACCGCCATTACTGAATTCTATAGTATGAACAACACGCAACCTTTTGTGGCAACCTTTAACCAAACACTAGAAAAGGAAACACAAAAGATAGTTTAAATTCTTTGTAAGTGGCAGGGAAAATTAACTACATGTTGCAGTTTACAGAGAAAAAGAAATATGCATGTTAAAAAAGAAATGTTGATTCTACATTCAATAATTTAATAGTAGAAGTTGCAGGAGAAATATGAAAAGAATAGGAGGTAACGGTAGTAATTAGATTTCCAAAATCAATTGCCATCATTCATTAGATCATATTTTATTAAAAAGAAAAAAAAGCACTGAAAATTTGATAGAAGGATGTAACAGGGGGCCAGCAGGGGCAAAAGGAAAAAAGGACCTCAATGTTATTGCGATGTGAAAGCAGCAAATTTTGTTTATAATGGAGAGAATCGAATCCATATAACTGTCCTAGAGGCTTCACTGGATGGGGACAGCCACAAAAGATCTTGATATGTCATAGTATACTGTATAACGGAAGCAAAAAAGAAGATTTCATACCCTGAACATCAATTTTCTTGAATGTTAAAGATTGGCATGCACTTGAACATTTTCAAGACAAGACAGGCAGACTAACTACGTGCAATTTAAGATTTCATCAATATCTTCTCATTTAGTTCAATTGTTTGCATCAATTGTTACATCACTTAATACAGTGGAGGTCAAATCCAGCCAGCAAAACTTGCCACAGTTAGCCAATGTTAGTTAGGATTAAAAATATGGCAGCATAAATGTAAGCAACAAAAACAAACTTTAGGGTAAAGAGACACATACTTGTTCAAACTTGAAAGTTGGAGAAAGGTAATATTTAGACTCGTCGAATTCACCAATTGGAATATCCACTGGGCCTCTGGAATAAGATCCATCCTGAAAATAACTTTCTAAATTTTTTAATAAAAACACAACCATCTGCTAATGTGACACAACAAAAATATCATTGGTCATGATCTACAAATACTCATTTTAATTTTAACAGTATCTGAACTGAATGTTCTCTCCTAAGCCAACAATTAAATTTCATTCAGCCAATACTGAAATATATGGGATTATAAATCAGATTCAAACAAATTGAAAGAGTACTACCTCAAAGAAAACAAGACCAGGTTCCATCCCCATGACATCTTCTTCCATCACATCACTTCTTCCAAAGTCAAATGATTCAATTTTTGGCAAAGTGTGACCTGTGGATTTTCTGTCAGGTGTTTCCTTTGTGGCGAACGATGCATCTTGTTTTTTATTTCCAAGAACACCTCCGTTATTCTTAGCTTCACCATACGGATTCAGTGTAACCCAATTTATTTTTCTATGTATTTGAGAATTCTGAACCCTAGAAGTAGATGGCAATGCCTCAATACGAGATACAGTGTAGCAGTCAAATAAGTTCTCATCCCTGCTCCCAATCTCAATCGGCTCCATTTCGGCAGTGATGGGAGAATATACGGCTCCCACTCCCTTCCATATTCCACTGATACTACTTGCAAATGTATGCCAGGCAGGCCGAATTACTGGTTCCTGTAACCATGACACTTTCTTGTGAACTGAAGTACATGAAAGAGTGCTGTGCCTCCTTAAATCAAGCCATAGAGTAAAATACTCTCCTTTGGGCACCATAGCACATAAACATGAGCAAAGTTGGGATCAAAATTCAAATGTTTGTCATTTCACTGAGTTAAGTCTTTTAGGAGGAAAACATTGTTATTCAACTACATGCCCACAACACTTGGCCTGTTTAATTGTATATCTTCTATTCATAGAACTTATACATCGCACACATCAATGGATACAATTTCAGCTCAATACCAAACACATGTAATCTTTAGAATAAAGGTAAGTAACTCATTTACATCAACCTTGAAAATAACCTAATATCAGTGGACATATTCAATGCTGGCTGGTGACTAATTTGGATACCGGGGAAGAAAAAATCTCAGTTAAATTCAATCAAACTCTATTCACTAAATCCTGCACAGAAAAACAGAAAATGAAAAATATAACACCTGTGTTTACAGCCACAATACCAAGTAACTTTTCTCCACAATCAAGGCTCCACTACCCAGCATAAATTTCCACTTATCACATGCTCTCTCCCTAAGAGCCGAAGCAAGCCAATGGCTGAAATTCAGTTCTCAATGCACCATGGATAACTTTATGAAATTTCATGTGCAGTAGCCAAGCCATTACTTGCAAAACACATTAGCACTGATATATTAATGTAATTTTTTTTTATAAGATTTCATGGCAGGTTAATGTTTCTTATCTGCAGTTTTTGTATCAGCTACATTACATAATATATGTCCCTGTATGAACACAAGCGAATAGGAACAATAATTATTCCCTTGAAAATCCAGTCGCCAAGTAAACTCAATCTGCACATGATTGACAGAGCATATAAAACCCGATATAATTTAATGAATGAACAGGAATTCCTAAACACCAGCTGATGTTACCTGTGTCTGTAAAACGGTTTCAACTTCCATTAACATCGAACCAGAAACCAGAACTCTATCACCTTTCTTATTGACATTCCTTACTCTCTTCCCTCCCCTTTTCTTCCTCCTCCTAGTTCTCTCTTTTTCCTTGTCAATTTTCGCCATCTCGTTGTCAATACTCCACACATTCTCCTTCCCCTTTGCTCTCACTTTCCCTAATCTACAATTAAATTTGGAATTCTCACTTGGCTGTCCCTGGTTGTCAACACGGGGACTACTTTTATCGTTGAAATTGCATGAAATACAGGGATAAGAACTGTGTCTGCGCGTTGAAAAATAGGAAATGGAGAGACAATCCGCCTGATTTCCAAGGAATTGCTGCTTTGAACCTTTCTGGAATATGCTACTACTGAAGCTTTTGCAAGCATCTATACATGGTGATTGCATTGTTGTGTATTTAGACTGTTGAGTATGGGAATTTTGATTTTAGGGTTTTAGACTATTTGGTTATTGTGGTGACTTGCAGAACATTGGGGATGAGACATACTAAACAGCCATTATCTCGTGCTTTTATATCGAAATCGTTGATCATGATTTTCTTAAATTAGAATTTAACAGAATTGGACATTAACGCACTTGACATGTGTTGAAGACAAACTTACAATTTAGGTTTTTTTATAGTAATAAAGTACAATTTAGGTTAATTTTAATAACATCACGCATTTACTTCACTTTATGAAAAGGTGAGGTATTAATAAAAAATAGACTGTAATGTGATTGAATTAAATATCCAAAAATACGAATTACAAAATTATATCATTTGAAATGAGAAATTTGAATGGTTATGTTTTCAAGTGACAATTTCTATTTTTCACCTATCAATAAAGATGAAATCATGTTTATTTATAATTTTTTCATTTGAAATCATCATTTTCAGTTTTCATTTTATATATAAAAGCATCTCAAACCTATAATTTTAATTCCAAATATATACACGTGAGACCGACCATTAGCAATTATATCTACTTAAAATATTTTTTTAAAAATATATTTATCTAATGGGATTCCACCACATACAATCTTACAAGGCAAAAACTTGCATGAGACGGTCTCACGATTTAGATCCGTGAGACGGAGCCCTTACACAAAGTTTTATCGGTTTTTTTTCAGATTTTATTTTTCTTAGGGTTTATATTTGTTTTTTTAGGGTTTATTTTGTTTCTTGGGTTTATTTTTAATTGATTTGGACTTTTAGGATTTTTAGTTTTTTTAGGGTTTATTTTTTATTTTTGGGTTTATTTTTTTGTTTTTGGGTTTATTATTCTTCATGGTTCATGTTTTTAGGGTTTATTTTTGTTTCTTCATGGTTCATTATAATTTTTAAATTAATTTTCATGGTTCATGTTCTCAAGATTTTGTTCTTCAGGAGGTCCGTCTCACAAATTTAGATGTGTGGCGCCTCACAAGAGATGCTTTCATCTTACAAATATAATATTACATATTCAACTTAAAATATTGAGAGTGGACCACCGCTATCAACTCTTTTTTTTTTTTTGAAAGAGAAACTTGCAACCATTTCATTAAACTGAATCATGATGTACAAGATTCTTCATCCATAAAGGAATATTTCCAGACTCCCACACATGAAGAGAAGGGAAAGAAAAATGCAAACCGGGTGACTTAGTTTCATTAGCCCGCCACCACAAAGAATTGTGGGATGGAGGTCGGGGTTCAAATCCCCGCTTCATCAAATTGTTTGTGGGGTGGAGGTCGGGGTTCATATCCCTTCTCCATCAAATTGCTCCCGGGGCATATGCGGTGGTGAAGATTTGGTGGGAACTCATCTTGAATAAAGCATCCGTGTGGGTTCGATTCGGGAGAGATCGTTATTAGTAGATTGGGGTCGAACATAATTGTTCTCTTTACCACAGGAGGATACGTTTACGTCGTGAGACCGCCGTCGAGAACATCGCCGAGTGCGTGCACATCCGCGGTTTACCTTGGCAAAGAATGAGGAGCGGATTTGTTGTCTCGGGCGTAGTCGGGCGTAAGCGCAAACCGAGTTATCAAAAAAAAAAAAAAAAAAAAGGGAAAGAAAAATGCAAAGACGCTAAAGTATGTGCTACCATGTTCGCCATCCGTCTGACATGAAATAACTCGGAGTCTTGTATTTTACTCAAAAGATCTCTGATAATATTTGCTTTAGCTCCGACATAGCTAAGATCCTCTTCTGGGTTGGTGACTGCATGCACCGCCAAAAGAGAATCCGAAGAAATTTGTTGGATAACCATATTTCGTTGAAATGCAATCTGCAAGTCAATATGTATAGCTTCTAATTCTCCAAAAACAATATAACACTATTTTACCCTCATGATTCCTTACAGCTCCTCCAACAGTGTAGCTATTTGATTCAAAATTAAGGGCTGCATCCACATCAAGACGTAACTGATTTATAGGTGGTGGCAACCATCTGTTTGAAGAAACCACATTTACCAGCTTGGTTGCTTCATGTTTCAATGATTACACTTTCTGAAAATCTTCCAAAAATGAACTAGCCCGTGTGTTAACCCAATTTTGTGTATGTACTTGCTCCTTTCCATGTATCAGACCATTCCTCACATTCCAAACCGCCCAAGCTTGAATAATAAACAATTCAAACTCCTTCTGGTTAAGTTGCTCCTTCAACCAATGTCCAAAATCCAAGAAAGAAGAGTACCGACTCTTCTTTGTTAACCGATAGAACCCCGATGATTTCCAATATTTTTTTAATACCAACACACAAAAAGAGTGCATGATAGGTAGTATCTGGACAAAAACCACAAAGAGTGTTGGGAAAAATCGGATCCCACATTCATCCCCTAGGAACAAGCAGAAATAACCGAGAAATAAAATAAAAAATAACAACAATCCACAACAGAAGAATTTACGTGGAAACTCCAAAACCGGAGAAAAACCACGGTACCCAGAGAAAGAAATTCCACTATGTGAAACATTATTACAATCACACAGACATTCTCTCTCCCGACCCTAGTACCCCCGCACTCTTACAAACCTTTAACTAACTCACACCTCTCTCCCAACTCTCCATACTTGAGAATACAAGAGAGGAATTTAACTAGAGTCAAACCACAAAGGTTAAAGTGTATTTGACTGGTGCAATTGAAACACCACCACATGGGTTCCTTAAATAACCTTAAGCCTCCCATCCCTTTTGTTCCACAAGCAATGTGGGACAAAAGCCTTCTTCTATTTTGACACCAAAATCCAACAAACTCCACCTTGGCAAAATAAAGGAAGCTCCACCATTGTCTTCACCGACAATCACGATTCTCAAATCAGAGAACCATCATTCTCAAACCAGAGAATCCTACTCCACCATATGAGTAGACCACTTAGAATACACCATTCTAAGAATTTCCTCGGCACATGTCGAAAAACCCATTTGAAATTTATGGTGCAACTCCCGACTTTTGGCCCTCCGAAGTCCTTGACCATCGACATAAACACACACCTTGTATCCGTGCTAAACCGATACCCGTGTGTAAATTCCACCACACACCTTGAATCCATGTCAAACCAATGCCCGTGTGAAATTCCACCACACCCTGCATCTTTCCATGACAAGCCAATGCCCGTGCGCAAATTCGCGGACCCGCTAACATAACCACATCCTATTTCATGACAACTCACATGTCAAAATGACATACATTTTCTCATCAGAGAAAATCCTCACTGCCACAATGTTAGCCCAGATTAGGAGCTATTTGCCAGATCAACTCCACCTCCACTTTGACAGTTAACCTTCAAAGCCTTGTGTAACCCGGATTGTACCAACACATCCTTGACTTATACTAGCCATAAGCCAAACTCGACCCTTCCATTAAATTTCTCCACCTGCTTGAACTACCCTAGCCTGATGAACAACCGCCTCCAAATGAGACCCCCCGGACACCGCTCAAGAAATCTTTTCTGATGTGGAAGGTCTGACATCGCTGCAACCACAGAGCATACTCAGAATTTCAAGAGACCTAACCCGGGCTCTGATACCACTTGGGAAAAATTGGATCCCACATTCATCCCCTAGGAACAAGCAGAAATAACCGAGAAATAAAATAAAAAATAACAACAATCCACAACACAAGAATTTACGTGGAAACTCCAAAACCGGAGAAAAACCATGGTACCCAGAGAAAGAAATTCCACTATGTGAAACATTATTACAATCACACATACATTCTCTCTCCCGACCCTAGTACCCCCACACTCTTACAAACTTTTAACTAACTCGCATCTCTCTCCCAACTCTCCATACTTGAGAATACAAGAGAGGAATTTAACTAGAGTCAAACCACAAAGGTTAAAGTGTATTTGACTGGTGCAATTGAAACACCACCACATGGGTTCCTTAAATAACCTTAAGCCTCCCATCCCTTTTGTTCCACAAGCAATGTGGGACAAAAGCCTTCTTCTATTTTGACACCAAAATCCAACAAACTCCACCTTGGCAAAATAAAAGAAGCTCCACCATTGTCTTCACCGACAATCACGATTCTCAAATCAGAGAACCATCATTCTCAAACCAGAGAATCCTACTCCACCATATGAGTAGACCACTTAGAATACACCATTCTAAGAATTTCCTCGGCACATGTCAAAAACCCATTTGAAATTTATGGTGCAACTCCCGACTTTTGGCCCTCCCGGGAAGTCCTTGACCATCGACATAAACACACACCTTGTATCCATTCTAAACCGATAACCGTGTGTAAATTCACCACACACCTTGCATCCATGTCAAACCAATGCCCGTGTGAAATTCCACCACACCCTGCATCTTTACATGACAAGCCAATGCCCGTGCGCAAATTCGTGGACCCGCTAACATAACCACATCCTCTTTCATGACAACTCACATGCCAAAATGACATACATTTTCTCATCAGAAAAAATCCTCACTGCCACAATGTTAGCCCGGATTAGGAGCTATTTGCCAGATCAACTCCACCTCCACTTTGTGATTAACCTTCAAAGCCTTGTGTAACCCGGATTGTACCAACACATCTTGACTTATACTAGCCATAAGCCAAACTCGACCCTTCCATTAAATTTCTCCACCTGCTTGAACCACCCTAGCCTGATGAACAACCGCCTCCAAATGAGACCCCCCAGACACCGCTCAAGAAATCTTTTCTGATGTGGAAGGTCAGACATCGCTGCAACCACAGAGCATACTCAGAATTTCAAGAGACCTAACCCGGGCTCTGATACCACTTGTTGGGAAAATCGGATCCCACATTCATCCCCTAGGAACAAGCAGAAATAACCGAGAAATAAAATAAAAAATAACAACAATCCACAACACAAGAATTTACGTGGAAACTCCAAAAAATTTATATTCTCATTTTCAAACATACATAAAATTTAATTTCATTTATTAATCCAAACATAATTCTAATTTTTACATCAAAACCAAATAAATTCCAAAACTCATTTTTCAACATTAAAAACGGGAAATCAGGGTCGTGGCTATAGTGGAGGCAATTGAGGCCCCCAATTCTTTTAAGGGTCCTAATTTCATGCATAGTATATATAGGGGGGGAGGGTCAAGTGAGACCATGTCTCTAGGTGAGACACAATGGACTATTCTCAACCATCCCCTCATATTAATCAATGGGTGTGATTTAATGGATGAAAATTATATTAAAACATTAATTTAATTAACATAAGGGTAATAGGGTAAAATACCATAATAAGGTTGTTACAAAAATAGAATCAAATATCTTTCTCTCTTATACATCTCTCAAATCTCACGTCTCTCTCTCTCTCTCTCTCTCTCTCTCTCTCTCTCTCGCCTCTCTCTCACGTCTCTCTCCCTCTCTCTCTCTCTCAGTTCCTCCATTAACGCAAATGAAAAAAACATTGAAAAACTCGAATTGTGAAGAAACAACAGTGAGGAAGATGCGATTTATGTTCCAAATGAAAAAACAACGAATATGTGAGTTCGAATCATGATGATGAATCATCAATCATAGAAAAAACTCTATCCAACAGCATCAATGGGGAACTCGAAAGTAGCCATTAACATCAACTCTTAAAAACTGTTATTTTCACGAGTAAGACAATGCATAGATACTTATGTAATGATGGAGTTATATATATATAGGGTTATATGAGTCCAGGGTCCCCAGGTAAGAATGTAGGGACACATCCTATCCATTGGACTCTTTCAATCTATGGCTAAAATTAAATCAATTTTTACTCTATTTTTCTAAAATAATTAAACTTCAAATATTGAAAATTAAATTAAATTATAAAAGTAATTAAAAATTAAATTTATTTGATTAATAAAAATTTAAAATAAATAAAAAATTCTAAAACAATTAAAGAATTTTAGAAAATTAAAATAATTACATCAAATTAGTAAATTAAGAATAAATTTGTCATATTTATATAATTAACCTTTGGTGAGGAGAATTATCTCCAATAAATGGATCTGGACTTGTGTACAAGATGCATTTATTTCAGAAGGTTTAAAAAATTAATGCTTGAAATATTTTTAAAAAATTCATTTAATTAAAAAATGATTAATTATATTTATTTAAAAGTTAACTGTTGATTAAAATTATTTAATTTTAAAAATAAAATTTAAACCTTTTAATAAATTAATTAAATTTAACTATTGCTAAGTTAAAGGACTAAATTTCTGAAATCTATTAAGTTATAGGAGTAAAAGTAAAATTGCTAACTTAAAGAACTGAATATCTAGAAATTTGAAAGTTAAAAGGCTAAAACATGAAGGTGACAACTTAGAGGATTATATTCAAAAAAGTCCAATTTACATGACTAAAAATCATATTTTTCCTAAAATATTTAGGGCGATTAAAAGTGGGGCTTTAAAAAGATTTTAAAATGTGAATATGTTTTTGAAAAGTGAAACTTTTGGACTAACCATTAACATATAGTTGTGGAGAAAATGTAATTTGAGATACATTTTTATCAACATACGACTCACACAAGCAACAACGACCACACTAGGGTTGTGAATGGGACTCGGTGATGATTACCAGAATCGAACCGATATCCAAACCGAAAATATCCGTTGACTTTTTGATTTTCTCCAGGCAAGAACCATCTAGAAAAATTTCCTGGTAAGGTTCTGAAGATTTTTGAAATATCCGTACCAATCCGTACAGAACCGAAGATCCGAAGATAGAACTGATTTTTAAGAATTTTTTAATACATACATATATATTATTTTTATCTTATTTATATTTTGATATTGTGACACCCCACATTTAATTAACCTAGAAAATTATCTGAGATAATTATTATATTAAGTTTCTAAGAATTTATATTATTTAATTTAGTAATAATTAATTATTTATTAAATTTGGATGATTTTTAGAATACATGACTTTATGATTTTTAGTCTTATAAAAATATTTAAGGCTAATAAAATTTTGCTAAAATTAAGAGAAATACAACATTTTTGGTTCAACCATATTAGTTTTAGCGTCTTTGAAACTTAAAGTGTAAGCCCACACTCTTAGCCCAATTGTGTTGCCCGTTATGGTTGTAGTATTTATTTTGAGATTGTACTAAAAAAGGAATGTACTATAATTGTTTGGTGATTTTTACATTCATTTTTTATTTTTTCTTATTTTATATGTTTTACTTATGATTAATCTCTGTTTCCCCGAACCGTCCCGTTAGAACCGAATCTCTGATCGAACCGCATGCGAATTTTTGATTGGTTTGATGCGGAGATTTGTTCTCTAACGGTTGATTCGAGATTAATTTTTAAAATCTTGAACGGGACGATTCTGGATATTTATAAATTTCTGAACCGTCCCGTACCGCGCACACCCCTAGACCACACACTATGATTTTGTAAAATACACACCAATTTAATAGTTTTGGTGATTTATTTATTTATTTTTTTCTTTTTGAAGGTCAATGAAATTTCATTAAGCCAAATCGGCTAAAATGACGGGACCAATTCAAATAGGAATGACCTCTGAACCATACATCGCTTGCTTACGAAGGCAAACCGAAGAAGCTAACTTGTGGGCAAGATTATTACATTTTATAGGAATAAAGACACACATAATATATCTATTCATGGACGGATCCAAAAACTCTTTGCAATGGGGGCACACTTTAGCCTTTTTTTTTTTTTTTCAAGTTTGTATTTCATTTGTATATTATTCATAAAAATCGAATCATATGTGTTTGAAATTTTTCCATTGAAAATCACCATTTTTTCTTTTATTTTTTTACATAAAATAAAATCTCAAGCCTATAGTTCAATCATTACTCACATTTCATTCATATTTCACTAATTGGACTCACTATTACACTAATTGGACTCACTACTACCACTTATATCTGCTTTATATTACTATTTTCAAACTCTATCAATTTAATGAAACCCACCACCGATACCTATAAATTTTATAAATAAAATAACATATATATGTGCAATTAAATATTAAAAAAGTGGATTGTTCAAATTATTATATACATAAAATTTTGAAAATGATACTAAAAAAACATACAAACAAATATAATTTCATTTTTATCACATACTTTAATATTCAAAACTCTCTTAAAACTACTCAATCAACCATATTTTTATTTCTAAACCTATGTAAAATTTAATTTTCATTTATTCATGCAAACACAATTTCAATTCTCAACAACCAATTCTAACACAAGAAATTAAAAATGGATTATGGAATCATAACCATACATGAACTTTGTTTTACTAACTTGATTAATCTTTAAGTATACATGACAATTAATGGTAAATAAATTCAAAATAAAGCAACAAAAGGATGAAAAAAATGGCATGGCCTACGGGGGCACGTGCCCCCTCAATGGGCTTAGTGGCTCCGTCTATGCATCTATTCTCATGATAATGCTCCAATTAGGGATGTGTGTGGTACGGTACGGTCCAGATATTAAAAAATATCCAAAATTGTACCTTAGATAAAAGTACCCGTGCCGTACTGTCTCAATTTTCGGGACAATTCGGTACATATATTCGATTCTAATGGATCAATTTAATCTAGAACACATAGTCGGAAAATCGAAGGTTATTCATAATTTAAAAAGAATAATCCGCATTAAATTATTAAATCAAATCCTAAATTAGCTGTCAATTAATAAAAATGGGCCTATCATTATTAATTTATAAATACTTTAATCTATTATTAATTATCAATTTTTTTCAATAAGTAAAATCATTATAATATTATATTTTAAGTTTTATAAAATACTAAATTTAATTTTCAACCTTGTCAATTAATTAATACCTTCTTTATTTAAATGTCATTTTTACATGGCCTAAAATTATTAACCTATAAATACTTTAATCTGTTTTAATTATTTGCTTTTTTTGGGAAGGCTTTGTTTGATTTCTTAAATAGTTAATTTTTGTAGTATTATTTTTTTAATAAATTATTAAATTTCATTAAATGTATACTTAATTCAACATTAAGGTAAAAATAACATAAATGTATAATATAAATATTTAACAAGCTCTTTAAAATCAGTTTTAATTTCGATTTCTTGGTACGTATATCTAAAAATATCCAGAACCGTCCGATGAAGTTTTTCAGGATGGATTGGCTCGAAGAAATAAAAAAGGTCAATGGATATTTTCGGTTTAGGACTGGTTCGGTCCGAGTTTTGATTCGGGTTCAGAGATTTTCGAGTTCCGTGCCCAGCCCTACTCCAATATGATGGAAAAGTGACAATAATGAAATTGAATAACAAGTCATTAAATGTAGGGCTGTGCACGGGACTTGGAGATTACTGAAACCGAATTGATATTCGGGCCGAAAAATCTCCGAACCGAAAATATTCATTGACTTTTTGATTTTTCCCGAACCGTACCGTACCAAAAATATTTTTGGTACAGTTCTGGAGATTTTTCAAATACCCATACCGAGAACCATACCGAATCACTCCAAACCGAGGACCCGAAACTAGAACTGATTTTAAAGATTTTATATAAATACATATACATTATTTCTATGTTATTTATATTTTGATATTAAAATAACTATAAATTATTTGAAATTAAATTGAATATAAAGCATATATTTGGAAAAACAATAATACTACAACTATTATGAATTTTAAAAAACTTTGATATTAATAATATAGTAAATCATTTGAAATTGAAATTAGTTAAATGATTAGCAAATTGCACTTAAAAGAGAAACAAATAATAGTACCATATTATAACAATATAAAAAAGATCATACTTTATTTTTTTTACCACATCACATAAATTATAAATATAATTTTATTGATTATGTTAAGTTGTTAAGTAGGAGATACTGAGATTATAAATTTATACAAGTTTTTATTTCATGTTAATTTATAAAAATTATTAGTTAATTATAATTGTTCTAAGTCAATAGAATCACAATTGCCCAAATAATAGACTATTATTGTACTATAGAGGTTATTAAGTTTAGAATTTAGGATTGTGTTGCCTATTATGGTTTTAGGTTTTATTTTGAGACTACACTAAAAAGAGACTAGAACTCTATAAGTATATCCGTTTGGTGATTTTTATATTGATTTCCTTTTTTTTTTCCAAATTTATATGTTTTATTTATGACTAATCTCCGAATCTCCGTCCCGAACCGAACCGTGCCGTCCCCTCCCATTAGAATCGAATCTCCGTCCCGAACCGTACCGAAAGTTCGGTATGGTTCGGGACGGAGATTATTTTCTATGGTTCGGTTCTGGAGATTTATTTTTAGAATCCCCGAACTTCGGGACGGTTCTAGAGATTTCCAAATCTCCGAACCGTCCCGTCCCGTGCACACCCCTAATTAAATGGCATTGAGATTTCATATTCCACTTTTCCTATTTCACTCATATTCTATTAAATTGGATGAATGACATGTGTACAAGATGATTTCACACTAATACACATGACTTTCATCTAAATAAAATGGAGGGTGAAACATGAAAAGTGGAAGTGGAATATGATATATCATCTCTATTGAATGACGTATTGGGTTCTTGAAATATTATATTTGATGTATAATGCATCAAATGTGTGGAAGATTATAAAATATATAATGTCATAAGAAATTAAATACTTATAAGTATTTTCCTAAAAAAATTAACAATATTTTTTTTAGTATAATGGGGGATAGTAGGGAAGGGGACAAACGCATTCGTATATGATCGAACTCAGATCAATCACTCTTAAAATACAAGTCTCAACCACTTGAGCATAAAGTTGATCCCAAATTAACAGTATTTTAAACACTCATAAATAAAACAAAGTCTCATGTGAGACCGTCTTACGGATTCAAACTCATGAGACAGATCCAGGCCATTTTACAAATCAAAGCAAGTCAGATCCAAATTCAAATGAGTTAGTTAATACGGGTCATTTTAGGACCCATCTCATGAAATTAATCCGTGAGACCGTTTTATATGAGTTTTTGTCAATAACACATCAGTAAAATATGAATGTAACATAACACATACATATAACAATTTATTGTGCACTAGTAAATTGGGATGGGGAACCAAAGGCCATTGAGACGTGTCTTGCGATTTACCTCCTCGACCAGGGCTCTAGGGTGAGTCGGTGGGAGCACCAAAGATGGGGTGTAAGTCCCTATGAAAACAATAAGAAAAATGAAATTACCAACATCTACAATGGTAGTTGCAAATTCATGTTTTTTTTACAGGTCCAACAATGTCACATCAACTCGAACTAAATCAACTCTTTCTATCACAATGACAAGTTCAAGTTCATGGTTCAAAACGAGTCTTATTGTCGAATATATTAAACATAAATTTAGGTGTCTTAATTGCAATTTTAGTTATGTAAGTATAGTAGGGTGCCATATTTAGTCTTGTAAATATTATGGTGTAGCAATTTTAGTCCTATAAGTATAAGTGGGTGGCATACTCAATGCTACAAGTATCCTATTTAGCAATTTTAGTCCCCTATATGTTGATATTTGCGCAATTTTAATCCCATAAATTCTAATTTTATACAAAATTGGTCCGAAAGAGTGAAATGTTGAAGTACCCATTCGAGACCAAAATCTCACAATATTAGAATTTATTGGACCAAAATTGCATGAAATCAAAATTCAGGATAAAAAAGCTGCATATGATACTTAGAAGACCAAATATGCTACACATTTAGACTTACAAGACCAAAATTGCACAAAGATGATATGATACCAAAATTGCTACATAGAATAATTACATGAATAAAATATACTTCCCTCTTATACTTACAAGAGGATATGGTATAAAATACCCACATTGGATAGGTCAACCTCTTTTTTAGCCACCAAGATAAAATACCATCTTTTCTACCCATGCTTTTATGGTTCTTTTACCCAAATACCCTTAACACTTGAATACAAAAGCAAGAAATGGGTGGGAAAGTAAAAAGTAGGTGGGGTCATATTTCTATCTTACATAAAATACATTTTTCTTTATTTTCAGATTTTTATTTTTTAACACAATTTGTAGTTTAATTAAAATAAATTCAGATTTTTATAAAATCGTTTAGCATAAAAAATAATTTTGAGTTTTATTATTTTATAATTTTAAGATTTTAAATAAATGGCAAATGTTTTAAAAAAAAGGTGTATAGTTTTTTTTTTAAATTTTCATATTTAATATTTTATAATTTTTTGATTTTAAAAAAGCTTTGATTCTTTTTTTTTTTAAACTAATTATCGTGTTTATTTACTATAACACGTTATAATATAACGTGTTATAGTATAACACGTTATAAAATTATTTTATATAACGTGTTATAATATATCACATTATATAACCTTTATCACGTTATAAGGTTATATATCTTGATAATGGTTAACACGTTATAAAACCCTTATCACGTTATATAACCCTTATCACGTTATAAGGGTTATATATCTTGATAAGGGTTAACATGTTATAAAACCCTTATCACGTTATATAACATTTATCACGTTATATAACCCTTATCACATTATACATATCGTGATAAGGGTTAACACGTTATAAAACCCTTATCGCGTTATAAAACTCTTATCACGTTATATAACCTTTATCACGTTATAAGGGTTATATATCTTGATAATAGTTAACACATTATAAAACCCTTATCACGTTATAAAACCCTTATCACGTTATATAACCTTTATCACGTTATAAGGGTTATATATCTTTATAAGAGTTAACACGTTATAAAACTCTTATCACGTTATAAGGTTATATATCTAGATAAGGGTTAACACGTTATAAAACCCTTATCACGTTATAAAACTCTTATCATGTTATATAACCCTTATCACGTTATAAGGGTTATATATCTTGATAATAGTTAACACGTTATAAAACCTTTATCGCGTTATAAAACCCTTATCACGTTATATAACCTTTATCACGTTATAAGGGTTATATATCTTTATAAGGGTTAACACGTTATAAAACTCTTATTACGTTATATAACCCTTATCACGTTATAAGGTTATATATCTTGATAAGGGTTAACACGTTATAAAACCCTTATCACGTTATATATTGGGAATTGTGAAAGTTAAATCTGAAAAGGTATATTTGAATGTTTTTAAAATCTGAGTACTTTCTAAATTAAGGGCATTTCGGTCATTGTGGGTAAATAAGTAGTATGTTTGAAAAAGTGGGTAGAAAAGAGGTTCCCTTATCCAAAATGGGTAGTTAAAAAATTCTCCATACTTACAAGGCCAAAATTGTAATTAAGCGAATTGGTTGAGCCATGTTCAATATATTGAATCAAAACCGAAATTGCAATCAAGTTCACTCAAAAAACTTAAACCTCCCCAGTTTGGAAGCTCCAATGAGAAATAGAAGTATGTAAAATCACAGAGTGCTGGTTTTCAGAAAAGTTTGGACGGCCGTGATTTCAATTCCTTGCACGTGGCTCTAATCGATCAACGAAGTCAAAACCACCTCATTCCCGCCAAGCTGCATATTTTCCATTCCTCGAAATAACCCTACTAACCTTCCGAAACTCCAAAAGGCCCTCACTCAACAAAAATCACAATACAGTTAACAGTTCAAGATTGAATCCAGTAACAATTTGTTTGTTGGGGTATCAATAGTCTTCCCCTCACTGACTCTTCGCCTGTTCACTGAAGTCACTTCTTCGAAAATTTCAATCACTCTCTATCCACAATGTGGTTTTCTGCATTGAGATGCGGTGCAGTTGATGCAGTGAGGAATTACTTTCGCAGAGATTTGGACGTGGCAGCTCTGTGCAACTTAGACCGCGTCCACCCTTTCATCCGGCGTCACCTGACGAAGGTATTCACGTTTTGTGTTCTCTTTCGTCTCCAGAATTTTTTATTGTACGATAAAGTGAAGAAAATTATGGTAAATGCATGTATTTCATGCGCGATACGTGTAAAGTGGAATTGTAATTATATTATTTCTTGTTTCTTTTCGCTTTATTTATTTATTTGTTTGCAGAAATGCGACGGAAAAACTTAATAAATGTTATGTTTTATGAATTTTTGTTTCGGTTTGATCGGGTAATAATTGCAGAAGATCTAAGGGAGAATGAACTTAAATGAAGCGATGGCAATTAAGGAAATGGATCGGCTTTTGTTTAGTTCTGTTTGACGCCTTTTTTTTTTTTCGGTTTTCTGTAAGAATTTTAAATGTTCAGACTGTAATTCAATATACGTGAAATTGTTGTGACGACTGACGAACCGATTGTAGATTGATGTTTACATGAGGTGACGGATATGCTATGAACCTTGGAAGAGTTGGAACTCTGGCCGTAATGCATGATTTTCTTTATTTGTTCTTTTCTTTTTCCTTGCGACTCCTTTAGATTTTTAATTTTTAGACAAAGTTGAATAGAAACTTTACGACAGATAAATCTATTGTCGACGTGTTTCTAGTTGAGAAGAGCTTACATTAAATTTGCTGCTTAGTTAGAGGACGGAGAACATAAAATTGGATTTTATTTTAGATTATTTCCTTTCAGGCTTGCAAGTTCATCATGTTTGTTCTAGTTTGATTTATATAGTGACACGGTTCTGGGGAGTTATTCTGTCATTCTTTTCACAATAACATTAATGCTGTTTCCACTTTATCCAGACATTCTTTTCTACAATTGATTAATAACTAAATGATTGTACAGATGTACTTCTCACTGATTTGTGTTTCGATAAGCTCATCCCTGGGATCTTACTTTACTGGGGATATTGGAAGCACTTATGCTGTAACCGGAGCCTTCACGAGCATTGTGTGCTTTAATTCCATTCCCCCATGGAAAGAGGTATTCAGATCCTGAAGTTTACTTTCGAATGATGTATACTATTATTTTTCGTTTAACTTTTTGAGTTCTTGTAAAGCAGAATAAAAGGCTCTGTCTGTTAAGTTTGGGTTCATTCTTTGGATGGGCTCTTGTTACTCCTTGGTTTACCTGGTTCCTCAACATTGATGCAGGGTACTTGATTCTATCCCCACATTTCAAAGAAATAGATTTATGATACCATTTTAAAGTTAATCAACCTTTGTTTTGGTATCTTCAATTTTTCTTTTTTTATCTAATCGAAATTTCCTGGATACAGTAATAATGTAAAAAATTACTCTGACTATTATTTTAAAGTTAATCAACCTTTGTTTTGGTATCTTCAATTTTTCTTTTTTATCTAATCGAAATTTCCTGGATACAGTAATAATGTAAAAAATTACTCTACAGTTGTATAGTCACTTCACTTTCGGCTACTTCTATTGGCTTTGGTTGTTACTGGGCTTCATCCAAGTGGACACACTACTTTCATTTCATCTATGATAGAGCTATCCTTTTCTGTATTCCCCTGTTCCCGATAAGCTTGCTTATTACTTCATCGGTTTTTGGGGGCGACTCAGATTATTGGAAGTATCAGGTTGGTCTTATTTCCAATAGGGATAATCTCAAAAACAACCCCTGAGGTTTCAAAATTACAAATACCCTCTCTTGTGGGTGCAATTTTGCAAGCTAAAAACAAATGTGGGGTTATTTGTAATTTTAAAAGATAACTGTTATTTTTTTAATTAGGCTAAACCTCAGTGTGGTACTTTTTGTGACTAACCTTTTCCAATATGCATATTGAAGCTCTGAAAATGAATTCATCTAATGTTTCTAGTAGCTAGCTTAATTGCCACAATCTATATGAGATGTTACTAATATACTTTTGTGAGTTCATAACTGCAGATCAAAGAAATATTCAGATTCCTGAAAATTTGATGATGTTTTGTCATTTTGATACAGCTATATACATTTCTTCTGTGGTATATGGTGTATGTTGGGGTATATAGCCAGGAGGTGAAGGTGAAAGCGCGTAGGGGAGATAGCGATTATGTGAAGCATGCAATACACTTATTCACCGACTTTCCTGCGGTTATTATTCGAGTCATAATGGTATTAACTATTCCTCTTGTTCTTGTCTCTCTTCTTCCAGTTAGTCGTGTTTTCATTTTGGTTCTCTTTGTTTGTGCAGTTGTCGATGGCAATTTATAGAACCTTGAGGTTATATATGTCATAACTTCCAAACATCTTCTATGGGACCAAAGCTGAGCATTTTCTGTTGCTCAGAATTTCGTACATTGCATTTCAAAAAACTGTAATGTTTTTAGCTGCTGTATAGCCTTCTTCACACAAATGCTCCTAGACTGAAATCCTCTCTCTCTCACACGTACACACACAACACAACACAAAAACACGTACATCGGTACTATTTTGATGTTGAGTTTTGTAATATTTTTTTTTTGTCAAATGACCAATTATGACCATGTTTTGAGAGCTACTACGTTTTAAAGTACTTGTGTTGAGTCTGGAACTACGTTATATACATGATGTCAAAGAGGTGGTCTTATAGTTGTCAAAGAGGTGGTCTTATGTTAGACGGTCTAATGGAATTAAATTCATGAGACGGTTCCTACAAAACACAAAAAAATGGGTTTGGATTTTTATTGGAATACTAGTTACATATAGGATCCGTTTCACGAACAATGTCCATGAGACGTTTCATACAAGTTTTTGCCAAACTTATAATTTTATTGATCTATCTTTTAATTAGGCTTCTCCAGGGCCGGGAGGGTGGAGAACGAAGATTAAAAGCAACATATGAATCCTGACATTTCATGTGTGTTTTGGTTTTAAGGTTCTTGATGAGAAGATATATATAGTAGCTACAAATAAATTAAGTTATTTGATATTTAAGTTGACATCAATTATTAAAATTTTACTTGACCTTGTTTTATTAAATATATTGAATCTATTTTTATTTGATAAAACTAACGTTTGGGTTGCTGTTGATCTAATAAATTAATAATAAAAAGTATAAAAATAATTAAATATGATTGAATTGATGATTAATTATATTCAATTTGATTACTAAATTCATGTTGGAATTGTGTTTGGTAAAATGGGTGTTGACCCGATTTTGACCAAATAATTAAGTGGTTTCCATTAGTGAATAATGGAATTAAATTATTTGTAAAAATTCTACTAAAAGAGTAAATGAGAATAACATTTGGAATTTCTCAAAACCAATTCTGGGTGAATGATAAATTAATGCTAGAAGTTAGCCACTTAATACAAGTAAATGATATGGAAAATGGAAAATGCGGGGAAGGAGAAATGCTCCATCCCACATAGGAAAAGGAGGCAAAGTTTGCTCACTTGATATATCCCAAGTTGGACTTATAGGTTTGGGCCCTTTGGGGGCACCCAAGTTTTTTAAAGGGGTGAGGACCTACATGCTTGTGGGTTTGGTTCAAAGCACACGCGCGCGCCGCCACCGACCGGCACAACCCGGGTCGTGGGTCGCGGGCTGCGGGCTTGGGCTTCAAGGCCCTTATTCTTTTTGGACCAAAAACCTTTAAAATAAATAATTAATTTTTAATTAATTAATTAACGGATTCCAACTGGGAAGTCAATCCTTTCGCATCCGAGCACGGGTCGTGCACCTGGTCGTGCGTTGATGTGAAAGGTGAACAAATGCGCTGTTCGGTGTAAACTGTCTTTTCGAGCCAAAAGGCGTGTTCTTTCTAGAGCTGCAAATGAACCAAGCCACTCGTGAACTATTTGGAGCTCGATTCGATAAAAGCTCGTTCGAGTTCGTTTAATAAGACTCGTTAAAATAAACGAACCAAACTCAAACTTAGAGATATTCGGTTCGTTAGCTTGTGAACAGGCTCGTTAGTAAGCTCGTGAATAGGCTCGATAGTAAGCTCGTATAAATTAAACTAATAATTTGACTTTAATTTTAAGTTTTCATATTTTTACTTAAGATAATATAAAATATTTCAATAAACTTATTTGTTTGAATAAAATTATAAGTTTTAATAAATATATTTTGCGTTTTAAATATAAATAATTTTATTTTAGTAATAAATTGAAGAATAATTTAATTTTTAATTAATATGTACTAAGTTCATTTAGGCTCGATTAAGCTCGAAAAAGTTCGTGAGCCATCAATATGTTCGATAAATTCAGGCTCGATAATAAACGAGTCAAACTCAAACACTCAAAAGCTCGGCTCGGTTCGGTTCGATTGTAGCCCTAGTTCTTTCCATCCGGGCACCTTGATGCATTTATAAACTGACCCTTGCAGGTGGAATAAACACACGAAAATAATCAGAACATAAAATCGGTCATTGCATTTTCGAGCATATTGACATTCCATCTATTCAAAAGCTTGAAAGTCTAAACACTTAGAATTCGCTGTAGTTCCAGTTTTTGCAAGTGCTGGTAAACCGGAATTCAAATTGTAACGTAGTTCTACTTGTTTGCATTCCTACAAAAATAACAATTCATAAAACTCGTGTATCAATTCTTTAATTGACTGTGGTGGAAAAGTTAATAAATTTGGTTGTTGCACCTGTAAATAAAAAAATTAAATTAAATAAATTTGGCTTCATGGAATATCCTTTGTTTCTCACGTTACCAATGTTGGGAATGAAGGTTTACTGTTTTCAGAAAATGGCAAAGTGTTTGGATATTTTTGGCTTAGTCGAGGCCTATATTTGATGATACAGTCTCCACAAGACGAAAATGCCCTGTATACAAAGTGCTTAAGGTTCCGCGTTCGTCCCTAAGATACAACGCCTTTAACTGCATTCGACTTTACATCACTTGCAAAGTCAAAACTACAGCAAACAACAAGAAGTGTTTAAAACTTTCAAGCTTTGAAGGGAGTGAAATCAATATGTTGTAATGCAAATGACTCAATTTTAAGCTGATTATTTCGTTTCTTATTTCATCTGCAGGGGTTCGATTATATAGGTATCAAGGTGCCCAGATGGAAAGAACATGTCTTTTGCTTCGAAAAGACATGTCTACAAAAAAATGCACTGGTCTGCTGAATCGATGCATCTATACAGACGTGCGTGTCCGCGCACACATGTGTGCGCATCTGGTCTCGCTCATCAGACAGTGCAGCATGCCACGCGCGACGCACGCTAGCCTCGTCCGTCGTGTAAGCATTGCGCTCGCGCACCCAAAATAGATTTTAAATTAATTATTTAAAAAATAATTAATTAATATTTTAAAAGGTTTTTGGTCCAAAAATAATAAGGGCCCAAGCCCGGGCCCGCGACCCACGATCCACGACCCGGGCCGAGCCTTGCTGGCGGGCGGCGGCATAGCGCACGTGCTATTCTTATCTACTCTCTTAGTAGAATTTTTACAAATAATTAAATTCCATTTCTCACTAATGAAAACTACTTAAATATTTGGTCAAAATCGGGTCAAGACCCATTTTACAAACCAAAATTCCAATAATCCCCCACATGAATGAAATTAATGCATGCGTGTATGCAGATTCGCTTGAAAGTCTCGGCGAACTGTTATTGCATCTGGATAGGTAGCTTGTGGCTTTGAACCTTCCTTAGTAAAATACTATCGGATTTACTAGCTGCTTAGTGACGCGATGTCTTGAACTACTCAGCCGTTTGTGTAAACTGAGACAACAGTACTTACACAATAACAATTCTAACACTTGTTGTTCTCACATTGTATCCATTTCAGCCGTGGATCATATCTTAGATTCATAAGTGTTTCTTTGAAGCGGCCATTACTTCTCACTTATATAGGTGATCTCCTATTGAAGAGTATCCTGCCATACTCCACCTTTTGGTATAGAAATCATTAAAAGTCTTAAAACTTAACCTTACCACATTCAACAGGTTTTCATTCACTTGGAAGTTTCGGGAATGAGCTAACATATTTTCAAGTGTTGCCTAAACATTCATAACTTAGTTGTCCCATTGAACCAAGGTCTCTCGGATCTCCAATTCACAAGGTTGGAGTTTCTTGCTATGAACATTCTTTTGTTTGTGGATTTTAAACCCATTCCCTTTAACAATTTATACAATTGATCTCGATTTATACCTTTCGTAATCGAATCCGCAAGGTGTTCCTTTGACTTCACATAGTCAACCGAAATAACCTCATTCGAAATCAACTGTCTAATGGTATTGTGTCTTCGACGTATATGTCTAGACTTGCCATTATACATACTACTTTTCTAATTACTGATTGACTATCACAATGTATCAAAACAGTAGGCACATGCTTATTCAACAAGGAATATCCTCTAAGAAGTTTCTAAGTCATTATGTTTCTTCTCTAGCTTTATCTAAAGCAATGAACTCGGATTCCATAGTGGATCGAGCTATGCACGTCTTCGTAGAAGACTTCCACGACACCGCTCCTCCACCTATTGTGAAAATATATCCACTTGTAGACTTGGAGTCTTTTTGTGTCGATATCTAATTGGCATCACAATATCCTTCTAATACTGCTAGATATCTCGTATAAAGTATTCCATAGTTTATGGTATACTTTAAGTATCTAAGTACCCTTGTCACCACTTTCCAGTGATCTTTACTCGGGTTACTTGTGAACCTATTTTGCTTACTCACTGAATATGCAATATCTGGATGTGTACAATTCGTTAAGTACATCAGACTGCCAATCACCATTGCATATTCCAGATGAGAAACTGGTTCTCCTCTATTTTTGGCCAAGTGTAGACTTAGATCTACAAGTGTCTTAGCTGGATGACTATCAAAAGCATTAAACTTTCTAAGTATGCTTTCGACATAATGGGATTGTGACAAGACAATTCCATCTGAAGTTCTAGAGATTTTAATCCCTAATATAACATCAGATAATCCCACATCTTTCATGTCAAAGTTCTTCTTTAACATGTTCTTAGTATTCATGATTAAATCATAACTACTCCCCATAATCAACATATCATCTACATAAAGGCATACTATGACGTAATCATTTGTAGTACATTTAATGTAGACACACTTGTCACATTCGTTGATCTTGAAACCATTTGACTTCATAGTCGAGTCAAACTTTTCATGCCATTGCTTAGGTGCTTGTTTTAGTCCATAAAGTGACTTAACAAGTTTACACACATTTCGCTCTTGATCGGGTGCAACGTACCCCTCGGGTTGTTCTATATAGATCTCCTCTTCAAGTTCACCATTCAAGAAGTCAGTTTTAACGTCCATTTGATGTATCTCAAGGTTATGCATGGCTGCAATAGCAATGAGAACACGAATGGATGTAATCCTCACAACAGGAGAATATGTATCGAAAAAGTCATATCCCTCCTTTTGTCTAAACCATTTGGCGACCAAACGGGATTTGTACTTGTCTATAGATATCCATCTGCTCATCCCAAAGGTTTGCAACCCGGTGGGAGATCAACTAACTCCCAAGTGTGATTTTGCATGATGGTTTCTATTTCATTATTGATAGCTTTTTTTTTTCCAGAGAAGAGCTTTTGGACAAAGCTTCTTGAATAGTTCTTGGTTCGTTTTCTAACATATAAGTTAGAAAATCAGGACCAAAAGACTTAGCTACTTTTGTCCTTTTACTGCGTCTTAGTTCCTCTTCATCATCACTTTGAGGTAACCTTACAGTTTCATAAGTTCGTTTACTCGAACTTTCTTCTTTATTTTCTTTGTTCAAAAAGATATTATCGAAGAATACATCATTCCTTGATTCAATGATCATACCTTTATTTATATTAAGAATAACTGACTTGTGCACTAAAAAGCAATATGCACTACTATTGTTAGCATATCCAATGAAAGCACAATCGATCGTCTTCGGACTGATTCTAATTTGTTTTGGCTTAGGTACTTCGATTTTAGCCAAACATCCCCACACTTTGAGGTATTTGTATGACAATTTACGTCCCTTCCATAACTCATATGGAGTTTCGTTTTTACCTTTGTGTGGGATCTTATTAAGAATGTAGTTTGCAGAAAGTATGGCTTCCCCCCATAAGTTTTAGGGTAAGCCAAAACTTATCAACTTCGCATTCATCATCTCCTTAAGAGTACGATATTTGCGTTCTGCAACACAATTTGATTGAGGTGAGTAGGGAGCAGTCTTTTGATGAATTATATCCATATATGGGCAAAATTCTTCAAACGGAGCAACATACTTTCCGCTTCTATCACTTAGAATCATCTTAATTTTCAAATTAAGCTGATTTTTAACTTCATTCTTATAAGTTTTAAAACCTACTAAAGCTTCATCTTTGCTTTTCAAAAGATATACATAGCAATATCTTGTGCAATCGTCAATAAACATTATGAAGTACTTTTTCCCACCTCGATTATTAAAACACACACATCTATATGAATTAACTCAAGAGGTTTGGTATTTTCGTTACCGAATGAAATGGTGCTTTGGCCAATTTTGCTTCAACACATATTTCGCATTTGTCTTGTGAATCGGTTTTAAACGTAGGTATTAATTCCGATTCACTAACCTTTAATAATATTGAAGTTTATGTGTCTTAATCTATCATGCCATAAATTAGAACAATCCAACAAGTAAACCGAAGTAATAGTTTTATTATTCGCCTCTTGGCGGAAAACAGACATTACAAACATCTTAAGAGCTCTTTATCAAGGTAGCCCTTACAAAGAAACTGACCATTCTTGGTTATTACAAACTTGTCGGACTTAAACACTAGTCTAAACCCGGCTTTACTAAGCAAAGGACCGAAAACCAAATTCTTGCAGAAATCTGGGACATGCAACACATCCACAAGCGTAAGCTCCTTTCCAGAAGTCATCTTGAGCCAACCTTGCCAAGCCCCACGATGTTAGAAGTCGAAGAGTTCCCCATGAAAAGCTTCCTTCCATTTATCGGAGTGTATGAGGATAACATCTCGTTGTCGGCACAAATGTGACAAGTAGCCCATGTATCTATCCACCACTCCCTTGGGTTATCCACCATATTGGCTTCAAACAAAATGACTGTGAGATCGAGCTCCGACATGTCTATTGGAACAGACTTGTACTCCATCACATTGGCTTGTTGGTTTCCACCTTGATTGCCTTTTTTCGGGTGTCGGCAATTCTTGGTCATGTGGTTCGGTTTGCCACAGTTGTAGCAATTCTCGTTGAACTTCTTGGCCTTTCATGTGTCTTTTTCGGAATGCTTGTGTTTCTTGCTAGTGCTTGATTCATCAAGATTGGCCTTGGCCCCCATTTCAGACTTACTAGACTTCACTTCAGATTTTCGGTTGTCTTCCTCAATCCGAAGCCGAACAATCAGATCCTTAAGTCCCATTTCTTTGCGCTTGTTCTTGAGGTAATTCTTGAAATCCTTCCACAATGGCGGCAATTTTTCGATGGAATATCCTTTGTTTCTCACGTTACCAATGTTGGGAATGAAGGTTTACTGTTTTCAGAAAATGGCTAAGTGTTTGGATATTTTTGGCTTAGTCGAGGCCTGTATTTGATATAGTCTCCGCAAGACAAAAATGCCCCATATACAAAGTGCTTACGGTTCCGGTGTTCATCCCTAAGATACAACGACTTTAATCTGTTCGACTTTACAGCACTTGCAAAGTTGAAACTACAGCAAACAACATGAAGTGTTTGAAACTTTCAAGCTTTGAAGGGAGTGAAATCAATATGATGTAATGCCAATGACTCGATTTTAGGCTGATTATTTTTTGTCTTATTTCATCTGCAGGGGCTCGATTATATAGGCATCAAGGTGCCCGGATGGAAAGAACATATCTTTTGGCTCGAAAAGACATGCCTACAGCCAAAAAACACACATGGCTGCTCGAACAAGTGCATCTGTACAGACGTGCTCGTCCGGTCTCGCTCATTGTATTGCGGTCTGGCGATGCGCCGCAAGAGACGCCTCCTCAACATCATTGGCATTTTTGTGCGTTTGCACACCCAAATTGGATTTTAAATTAATTATTTAAAAATAATTAATTAATATTTTAAAATATTTTTGGTCCAAAAAGAATAAGGGCCCAAGCCTGGGCCCGCGACCCGGATTCGGACCGAGCCACGCCGGCTGGCGACGCACGCGTGTGCTTTGAACCAAACCTATAAGCATGTAGGTCCTCACCCCTTTAAAACTTGGGTGCTCCCAAGGGCCCAAACCCATAAATCCAACTTGGATTTATAAAGTGAGAAAACTTTGGTTATCTACTCTATGGGATGGAGCTTTTCTCCTTCCCCACATTTTCCATTTTCCATTTTACATACCATTTTCTAGTTTTAAGTGGCTAACTTCTATCATTAATTTCTCATTCACCCGGAATTGGTTTTGACAAATTCCATATTCTATTCTCATCTACTCTCTTAGTAGAATTTTTACAAATAATTTAATTCTATTTTTCACTAATGGAAACCACCTAAATATTTAATCAAAATCGGGTCAACACCCATTTTACCAAACCAAAATTCTAACCACCAAAGCATTACTTTATTATTTCTCTTTCTTTTTTTTTTCTAGGAAAAAAAGTATAAATATGTGAAAACAATTGAACGTGGAGATTATCAATACAAGATATTGCCTAAATATCAAATCTTTATTAGAACTAATAAGCTACTTGTGCGACACATTAAATTTAATTATTTATTTAATAAATCAATGGTGTGAACTTGAAATGTTATAAAATATGGATAAATGAAAAATAATTATAAGAAATTCACCAATAAGATTTGAATAAATAATTGATTTACTAAGTGTCGAATAGTATTAATAATGAAGTAAAATATTCAGCAAACAAAATTGAAATCTAATGAAAAAAGAAAACATAAATAAGTTTAGAATGTTAAATCAAAACTGCTTTAATTCTTTGCTTGTTTGAACTTATGGCAAAAGAAGTCTCTTTGTTATTTCATCTCAATGATCTATTCGAACACTTTCTTTTATCATGTTGATGTAATCTTCCTTTATCTGTCTTTTTGTTATTTCATCTCAATGATCTATTCGAACACTTTCTTTTTTTATTTTTGCGGATGTAATCTTCCTTTATCTTCTCTCTCTCTCTCTCTCTCTCTCTCTCTCTCTGTTTTTTTTTTACGGTTTTGAGTTCGTGTTAGATAAATATTTTTATCGTAATTTTGATGATTTTATTTAATTGAGTTTTCCACCAAAACAATGTCCCCAAATGTTGTCCAAATACTCCTAATCGGTTTAAATTATTTTTACTAATTTTTCGGAGTATTTCTTGAAATTTATTTTTGACAAAAATTAGACAACACTTCTATTTCGAGATCAACCGGTCGCCCTAGAGGGCAACCCATGCCTGAAGACTTGAAACTAAAACATAATCGATTCAGGATTTTTTTTTAGTTGGTCGACCGCTAGACATCAATAAGTCCAACTAAATTGTAGCAAACACTTCTCTTTAAATTTGTAATGGGGTGGACCGGTCCAACAAAAGGGTTGACTGGTCGAACATGAGGTCGACTGGTCCAAGCGCCCCTTGAGCTGGTCCACCAATGTATTTTTGAAGCAAAATTTGATTTTTACGTATTGAGGTCAACCGATCGACCTAAGGTTTTATCAACAAACTATCCGTTACACAACATACAACTTTTCATGAAATTTAAGGGATTGATTTCTAACAGCTATATTCTCCATTTGATTTGCAATTTTTTACAGATTTCAATCTCCAAGGAAGAGCCTATGGCTAGAAATCAAATCCAAAACCTCTCTTATAAATAGATGAAGGATTGAAGCAACAACAACAACACAAGCAATACAAAGACAAGCAAACTTCTTGTTCTTCACTTTCATATTCTTATTATATTTAGCCTAAGTCTTTCACTTGCACATCTTGAGTACTAGGCTTGATTCTTGATTACGAAAGCTCAAAATCTCCCCGATTCTTAGTCCAAAAAGGTGACGACAATTATGGAAGCTCAAAATCTCGAAACTCTCAAGTTTGATGAGCTCATTGGAAATCTTCTCATCTACGAAGTATATCTCAAGAGATGAAAAATTCCAAACCATCCACCTCTCAATCGGGTATGTAATCTATTTCTAAAGGCTTAGCATCTTATTCTAATAATACATATTATGCTAGTGATGGAGTTGATGAGGAGACGCCCGCCCTTGTCCGGAAATTTACCAAATTTGTAAATAAAAATAAGGCAAGAAAGTCTAGAGATAACTCATGTTTCAAATGCGGGAAACCCGGGCACTACATAGCCGATTGCCTGAAATTAGCGAAGGATGAGCAAAAGAAAAAAGCCTTTTCCCAAGAAAAAAAGCTCCAAATGTGGAAGCAAAAACATGGGATGGGCTCCTTGCCACATCCGATGAGGAAGAAGAAGCCGAACATGGTCTCATGGCCATAGATGATGAAAACAACGAGATACGCTTTAACTCTTCATCTTCTTCTTTAATTGATGAATTACAATGTGGTTATGACGAGTTGCAAAATGAATTTAGATATATGATTTGCAAGTAAAAACTTCTGAAAAAGGAGTATAAAGAGCTTAAATTATAAAAGGATAAATTATTTTCTTCTTATGAATCTCTTGATCATGCTCATGCTATTACTCTTGCTAAAGTTCACACTCTTGATTCCAAAAAACAAATTCTCACAAAAGAAATTGAAAATTTGAAAAAAAGGATGTGCAACGTTTTAATTTAAGTACGGATAAAGTTACAAAAATTCTTGGTGCACAAAGAAGTAAGCATTCAAAACTAGGACTTGGTTACAAACCTTTTCAAAATGTTTCTAAGAAATATGACTAAGCTCCGACCTTCATACGTGCTAGTAGTCCTTAACATTATTACTTGCTTTTATTGTGGTGAAAATGGACACTATACAAATGATTGTAAATTGAAAAAATAGCTTGATCATTTTTGGAGACCCAAAGGTCTCAAGACTAACCCCATGTACCCCAAAATTATAGGGTACCTAAAAATAATTTATTTGTAGGTGCTAGGGGCTATAATAATTCACGAAGATTATAAATGGGTCATGGACAGTGGGTGTTCACGCCATATGACCGGGAGGAGAGAACTTTTTACCAACATCAAGCTCCATGAAGAAGGAATGGTCATGTTCGGGAATGACAAGGAAAAAATTCTTGGAAATAGAGAAATGGGCAACTCTTCTTTCTCTCTTAGTAATGTTTTATTAGTTGAAGGGCTTAAGTTCAATTTGATAAGTGTTAGCCAACTTTGTGATTCAAATTCTGATGTTATTTTTAATAAAGAAAAATGTCTTATTCTAAAAAATGATAAAATATTTTGTGAAGCCATAGGAAGGCAATCTTTACAAATTTTGCACAAGTGATTTGGTTAGTCAAAATGTTTCTTATCTTGTCGCCAATAATGATTTAACAAGTTTATGGCATAGGCGACTTGGACATGTTGGATATAGAAATTTACAATAGATTTACAAAAACCATGTAAAAGGACTACCCAAATTGAATTTCGAAAATCTTGGCTTATGTGACACTTGTCAAAAGAACAAATTAGTTAAAAGTAGTTTTAATCCCAAAAATAAAATTTCCACAACCAAGCCTCTACAATACTTCATCTTGATTTGTATGGGGATATTTGTATGACTAGTCTTAGTGGAAAACATTACACTATTGTTATAGTTGATATTTCTAGATATACATGTGCTATTTTTCTTGAAAAGAAAAGAGATGCCGTTAGTGAGTTTGCTAAGTTGTGTAGACGTATTGAAAATGAAAAGGAAGATACTATTAAATCTATACAAAGTGATCGAGGTGGGGAATTTGATGGCGAATTTAGAGTCTTATGTGAAACCAAATGATATGCTCATAATTTCTCGGCCAAGAACACCACAACAAAATGGAGTAGCCGAAAGGAAGAATCGTACTCTTCAAGAAATGCGTCGGTCCATACTCAATGAATTCTCACTTCCAAAATATTTTTGGGCTGAAGTTGTAAGTACCACATGTTATGTTATAAATCGTGTATACCTTCGTCCTAAGTTGAATAAAACACCGTATGAGCTTTGGAAAGGAAGAACTCCAAATATTAGTTACTTCAAGATATTTGATTGTAAGTGTTTTATTTTAAATACCAAGAATCAATTGGACAAATTTGATCCTAAGGCCAATGAAGGAATATTTATGGGGTACTCAACCAAGGGCAAAGCATATTGGGTTTATAATAAGACTAGCATGGTGGTTGAAGAATCTATTCATGTCAAATTCAATGAAGCTTTGGGTGTTGAAAGGATACACAATGATGAAAGTGATGAAGACAATGATATTGAACCAATTATTCCAAATGATGCTCAAAATGATCAACCTTCCATATCAAATGATCAACCTTCAACTTCAAATGTTCCACAAGAAGACAAAGGTGATAATTTGGATCTTCCCGTTGCATTAAAATTCAAAGGAGATCATCCAAAAGATTTCATAATTGGGGATTCTTTGGACAAGGTTACTACTAGAAGGAAGTTTGCCAAGAAAGCTTTTATTTCTCTAAAAGAGCCAAAAATGCAAAAGAAAGTAATGGAAGATGAAGATTGGTTTATAGAAATGCAAGAAGAGTTGAATCAATTCGAAAAAGGAATGATGTTTGGGAATCGGTACCTTGTCCTCCATCACAAATGATTATTGGTGCAAAATGGGTGTTCCAAAACAAACTCGATGACCAAGACAACATCGTTCGAAACAAGGCAAGGTTAGTGGATCAAGGGTATTGTCAAGAAAAATGTATTGACTATGATGAAATATTTGCACCGTGTAGACGTTTAGAAGCAATTCGTATTTTACTTGTCTATTCTTGTTTGAGAAATTTTAAGCATTACCAAATGGATGTTAAATCTGCCTTTTTAAATGGTTTTATTCAAGAAGAAGTCTATGTAAAAACAACCTCCAGAGTTTGAAAAATTTCAAGGCCAAATGGTGTTTACAAACTTAAAAAGGCGTTATATGGTTTAAAACAAGCACCCCGAGCATTGTATGATAGACTTAGCTCTTTTTTTTTTTTTTTTACAAAATGGATTTTCAAGAGCTAAAGTTGATACTACTCTCTTTGTTTTTGAAAATGGGCAAGATTGTTTATTTGTTCAAATTTATGTTGATGATATTTTATTTAATGCTACTAATGTATCTCTTTGCGAAAAAATTTCTAAGCTCATGCAAGGTGAATTTGAGATGAGTATAATGGGAGAGCTCAATTTTTTTCTTGGGCTTCAAATAAAACAATTCCAAGAAGGTATTTACATATCACAATCAAAGTATACAAAAGAACTTCTAAAGAAATTCGAAATTGAAGAAGGAAGGACCATTGCTACTCCAATGCCAACCAACATCAAGCTAGATAATGATGAAAAAGACAAGTCGGTTGATGAATCAAAGTATCGAGGTATGATTGGTAGTTTACTTTACTTAATCGCAAGTAGACCCAATATTCTTGATGTCGTATGCAGGTATGCTCGATTTTAAAGCAATCCCAAAGAATCTCATATGAGTACCGTTAAAAGAATTTTTCGATATTTGAAAGACACGATTTCATATGGCTTGTTTTATCCAAAGAAAGAAAAATTTTTCTCTTAAAGGATATTGTGATTCAGACTATAAGGGAAATATTTATGATCGCAAAAGTACTTCCGGATCATGTAAATTTTTAGGCGATTGCCTAGTATCTTGGTTTTCAAAGAATCAAAATTGTGTATCTTATCAACTAAGCGGGGATATATTTCCATGGACTTTTGTTGTACTTAACTTCTTTGGATGAAACAAACCTTAGCGGTCTACAAATATTCTTTTGAAACTATTTCCATTTATTGTGATAATACGTCCGCTATAAACATTGCTCAAAATCCGGTTCATCATAACCGAATAAAACATATTGAGCTTCTACACCATTTACTAAGGGATTTTGTTTCTAAACGAAAAATTGAGATGTACTTTGTTCCGTCTCAAGATCAACTGCGGATATTTTCACAAAACCTTTCTTTTACCGCCGAGTCTTTTACGTTAATTTGAGCTCGTTTAGGCATAATATATTTTTCTTAATAAGGTCTATGATTGCATTTTGTGCATTTTTAAATTTTTTACGATTTTTTTGGCGATTTTGGGAAAAAATCATATTTTTAACTTAAAATTTACAACATTGATAACCAAAAATGCATTTTGTGCATTTTTAAAACTTCAGGTAAAAATCGGATTTTTGACAAGGAGGTCGAACCGTCAACGGATGACTTAGACCGGTCGAACCCCCGGTCGTCAATCGGTCGACCTTGGTTCTTCTTGGGTTTAAATCAGTTCTGTCTCAGTTTCTGCTTATTTCGTTCCTTTTCGTCTATTTTCGCACCCCTTCACCAATTTCACACATAATTCACTCAAATGTTTTTTTCTTGCAAATTCTACATTATTGGACTTATATATTGCGTATATCCCCGACATTATTCATCTTCTCTGATCAATTGGTAAGTTTAATTCCCTCTTTAATCTCAAATAGGTTGAACCCTTGAGAATATGCTTCTACTTGATGGATTGATGTAATTGTTGTATCATTGTGTTGGGAATTATGATTGTTGATGAATTGTGATTGCATAATTGTAATTGGTGTTGATTTTTGGGCATGATTACATTTATAAATGTTATATACAACTTCGATTTTATTCTACGCAAGCCAAGTGTTCGATAAAATATCTTAGTGAAAATTTCATCCTTTACATGAATCTCTTGATTTCAAATGTCTTATATGTTTATAGAGATCATGTTTTATCAATCAAATGAGCTTTTACAAACTTTCTTCTCAAAATTTCCCTTACTAGTTGAAATTTTAAGTTTTATATTCATAAGCATGATAATTCGATTTAGTGCACACTTTGATATGTATTTGTGATGTTTTTATCGTGCTAATAGTCTTTTTGATGATTCCAAAGGGGAAGAAAAATGGAATAAGCTCATATGCTTATGTTTAGATCAAAGAAGCTAGAAAAGGCTCATAAAAAATGCTATAAGTTGTGGATGAAAAAGCCAAAAGCTGAAGATGAAACTTAGTCCAATGAATGTATAATGGACTTTTACATATGACTAATAGTTTCTTTTTGACAGGGAGAGCTTTTAACCTCTTGAAATTCAAGCTAAAATTATAAAAGCTGAGCTTTTAGCTTTTAGTTGTTTGATTCTATGCCTGCTCTTGATTTGCATGTTGATAGGGGGAGCTTTTATAAAATATTTTGAAAAATCTTTGCTCCTATCCATATGATTCTTATTCATGAAAAGCATTACCGAAAATGGATAGTTATTTTTGACCGGAAATGCTTGTTTTGTTTTCAAAATCGACCTCCTAAAATTATTTTAGTTTGTATCATCAAAAAAGGGGAGTTTGTTAGATAAATGTTTTTATCGTAATTTTGATGATTTTATTTAACTGAGTTTTTCACCAAAACAATATCCGCAAATGTTGTCCAAATACTCCTAATCGGTTTAAATTATTTTTACTAATTTTTTGGAGTATTTCTTGAAGTTTATTTTTGACAAAAATTGGACAACACTTTTGTTTCGAGGCTAACCGATCGCCCTAGAGGGCAACCCGTGCCTGAAGACTTGAAACTGAAACAAAATCGATTAAGGAATTTTTTAGTTGGTGGATTCGACCGGTCGACCTTGATATCGGCCAGTGCCTGAGTCGAACTAAATTGTAGCAAACACTTCTGTTTCAATTTGTAATGGGGTGGACCGGTCTAACCAAGGGTCTGACCGGTCGAACATGAGGTCGACCGGTCCAAACCCCCTTGGAGAGGTCCACCAATGTATTTTTGAAGCAAACTATCCATTGCACAATAGACATCTTTTCATGAAATTAAGGGATTGGTTTCTAACAACTATGTTCTCCATTTGATTTGCAATTTCTTACATATTTCAATCTCCAAGGAGGAGCCTACGGCTGGAAATCAAATCCAAGACTTCTCCTATAACTAGATGAAGGATTGAAGCAACAACAACAACAACACAAGCAATACAAACACAAGCAAACTTCTTGTTCTTCACTTTCATATTCTTGTTGTATTTGCTTTAAGTCTTTCACTTGCACATCTTGAGTACTAGGCTTGATTCTTGATTACACTTGCACTTCAAAGTTGTATACTTTATTTGAGTTGTAATCTTGAATTGTTTTCAATCATCTAAAATAAGACATCCTTGTTAGTGTTTTTGTGGTAAGAGCACACTTGGGTGATTTTAGGTGTTGAAGAGTGTGATACTCTTTATTGGTGTAAGAAGATTGTGGTAATCTTCATAGGTGGTGTTGTAAGAAGAGTGAGGTGCTCTTCAAGGTAAAGGTTGTAATAGTTTGGTATCTATTAATATATCTTTTCCTTTTTGAAATCTATTAGGACATACCCGGGGGTGGTAGAGGATTAGACCATAGATTAGTTGAACCTCTATAAATCATCGAGTGTTATTTACATTCCCGCACATTTATTTTTGTCATCATGCTCATATTCAAAAAAGAGGGTGCAAATCAGAATATCGGGATAATCTATTCACCCCCTCTAGATTATCGTAGCTACTTGGACTAACAGTTCGCTTATAAGGACACAACATGCTTCTATCAAAACCATTGATTTGATTGATGCAGTTGATGTTTTTTTTTCGTCTCCTCTTCGAACAAGTAATATACGTTGATTGCATCACTACCATTCCATTGAATAGTTCTTACATTTTGCTAAGAACAATTACTGTTCGAAATTTAGTCAATATATGCAAGCTCAATCCTCTTTAGCATTTGGAATCATTTCTTCCCAAGTACAAGTACATAATAAATTTGGATAACTAATATATAAAAAGCTAATTAATTCTTTTATAACACTATCTATAATCACTTGCTATATCTCTACTCTCATCATTGACTGATTTTGTTGGCAATAGTCCAATCTTGTTGTTTCTAATTTTATATACATGTCGACAAAATATTGTTGCGGTCAGTTCCAACAACCTTCTTACAAGGAGAAGTGTAGATTCTCTCGAATTTCTAATTTGTAGTATATATCAGCTAAATTCTCCGCATGAGACATTTTTCATTAATTTATTTGTCGGAAATTGTAAATTAAGAAATAAAAAATAAAAAATATTAAAATTATTTCTAATAAAAGGTACTATTGTTTTCAAAAATTATATACACGAATTTATATAATGGTGAACTCTTTCAACAATATATTGTCAAGTCATATATGAATCCTAAATAATGTTTAAATACAGAATTAATAATTTAATATATCTATATGTATATAAAAAAACTAGCAATTTCATGCATTATTCTTATGTGAGCTTTAAACATTTTAAAAGTAAATCCATTTCGATTGTTGAGAAGAATATTATTGGGAGAAGAAAATTCTGATATTGAAGAGATATCATCAAATACCTGAAACAAAATTTATGAAACAATTAATAGATTAAGCAAGGTTTCAATATTATGTTTACTCATACAATTCATTTATAACCTTTCGAGGGCGAAGTCAGCTCATAGGTGCCGTTTTGATTTTTTTATTATCGCAACAAAAAATTGGAGGCTCATACTCTAATTTTACAGCACCACAATATACGCGATCGAGTAATTTTTCAACTCATGTATCTCTAAAACGTAAAGGCTTGTCAATTATTGAGTCTAAGAAAACAAATATCAATAATTTGTATCAGAAATAGAAAAAACTTGATTTAATATGTTATATTTAATGAATGGTTATATGATACTAACTTTCTAATTCAAATGGAATTCGATCTTCACAAACACATGCAACTTGTGAATTTTTCTCTTCCAATTGCCTTTTGCTCTATCATTATACTCTTGCTTTTTAATAGTATATATTTAGATTGTCATATTTTCTTTTCATTCGATCACAATTCTTTTTGCCCATATTCATCTATTACTATCCCATAAATTTTTTAGAACCTTTTATAAAGGTGTCATACATATATCTTGAATAATAAAATTGTTAAAAAAATAATTTACAATTTAAAATACTAAAAAAGTACATCAAATGATAAATTTTATATGGATGATATTCGATTTCATTATAGAGTTTGAATAATTAGTAAAACATACTCTTAAAGCAAATATTACTTCATGTAGCATGAAATGACCTATATTAAAATAGAGGGTTATAACAATTTTATAGTCTTATAGTTAGGAGAGATAGTACTTGCATCTCACCTATTTAAGGTGAAGTCAGGGGTCAAACCACATCCCTCTTTCTACAGTTTCTTTGTAAGCTTTGAATTTATACTTAAAAAAATAGCCTTGTAGTTTAAATAAATATAACACCAACAACGTGTTGCTTTGAAAATATTAAGATTTATTGTGCTTCAACGACTTAAGTGCCAAATCCTCGTTTAGTGAATTATTTGATACATTTAACCGCCAGTAAATAGTACATAATTATAAAATATGCAGTCCAATAGAAGAAATGTGGATTCCATCGAGCATATATATTCCTTTCCCTATTGTTCCCAATGCACTTAAAAAATATAACAAATAATTAGCACATGTTCAATCAACCACATGAGCTTTAGAATAAACAAATCAGAAAATTTCCAGCTACTGCCACCACTTAATGGACATAGACTAGTGTCTAGATATCTTGAGACCTTAGGCAAATTTTAGGAAGGGGTCTAATTTAATGTATCAATCATTCGTCCTCATTTTAATTTTCTAGTTCTTTTGAGTTCTAAATCACTTATCAAGGTTTTATAAGCAATTCCAGTATTTTACTCTTAATAGATAATATGGCTAGTCCAATAGATCAATCTAATCTTGCAACATACTTGATGTCAATTTAGATTTAATCAATTTTAATCTTGAAAATATTTTTTCAGTAGTAACAACAGCCATATGTATGGCCAATAGTATCCGGTAAGCAAAGCATTAGAAAATAATCTAATCATATGATATAGTTTAATACATCTAATCAAACTGTTTGAACAGATGAAAGTCTAAGGTGGATGATAAATAAGCTTCGCAATCATTCTTTGCGAAGATACCTAGTCCTTGGAGAGAAATACTTATTAGGGAATACAATGCTGCAGATGAACTAGATAAGGTGGCCAGAAGGATGTAAAGGCCAAGCTATCAGAATGGTGCCAACAAGTAACACTTTACAGGCATTACAAAAGATTGCAGGTAATCAATAAAACGGTTCCTCTATGTTGCGAAGATAATGACTTCCCAACAGTTGTAGAAGATCTACTATAGAGGCATAGAAGAAAAAAAGCAGAGAAACCATCCATACAACTGTCAAAGTAACATCAAAAAAATCAGGTCTTCATGGAGACCCATAAGGTTTTGGTCAAAACAAAAGGCCAAAAGTTATATATTAGGGCAAAGACCAGTACCTAATAGGAGTAGAGTATCTTCATCTAGTTCTAACCAAAAGAGTACCAACAGAACCTCAACAAGGACTTTCAGACGAGCTCACACCCAAACTAATGAAAGTTTAAAGATTGTCATTGGTGGACGTGTGGAACAAGATGGCATATCTCAATAGATTGCCTAGAAAATAAAAAATGAGAACTCGGATAGTTGGAAGCTACATCGAATTCGAGGAAGTTGTCTATTATCAAGATCTCATATAGGTGTATCAATTTGATGATCTTCCTTCATATGAAAACATCTATGAAGAAGAAATTTATTCTGATGATGGAAGTCAATCTAGTTCAGAATCAGAGTGAAGAAGAAATTCTTCAACAAACAGTCAGAGATGATATGTCAGGATTCCTCTCATACTACTATTTCTCATAAAACCCTTATGAGAATAATGAAGGAAGATATAAAGCTTGGATATACGATGGATTTATTATTGGAGCTATAGAAAAGTCCTGGATAAGATTGGGTTTCACAATAGAAAATACCAAATTATCCATAGAGTAACTATTGAAGAATTTATCATTCCAATAGAGTTCACTAGTAACTTGATGAAGATGCAATTGGTCCCTTACAGAGAAGTTCATGAGATCAAAAGCAAAGTCAAGAGAGAAATTGCAAGTACACTCTCATGGATTCACATAGGAGCCATAAGAGTTATCATCAAGGAAACATTCAAAGAAGAAATTGATTCGCCACTCAATCTTGCTTTCTTTGACAAGAGAATCTCAAGTCTCAAGGACTCATGCCTTAGGCGGTAACAAAAATTTGAACGCATAAAAATTGGCATTTAATATCCATCCAAGAATTGCATACAATTTGGGGGATCGAGATTTCAACAGAGTGCCCACGCTTCATCAATATTTTAAAAGAATAGATTTGATGAAAGAAGGATACAGACCCTACTCGATCACAGACAAGATTTTCTATGCTCTCTCGAGTACACATTATTCAAAAGTATTCTTCAGAAAGGAACTTATTGAAATTCCAAGAATATTTAAGGACTTTGCAAGGTAGTTTTGCCAAAACTTATTGAATCTCCAATGATAAAGGAGATTGATATCAAAATTCAAGATAAACCAGTCTTTAACAAAAGCAGAAGCCTCAAGATTGAGCCAAGAATGATGTATTTCCAACAAGACATAATTGTCACTAGCGGTAGTTGGGAAGAAAAAGAGACCAAGAAATGCTGATTCAACGAATCCGAGATGTATTCAAAATTCAGGGAGAACTGAAATGTCCAGAAGGATGGAGAGAAGTTGAAGTAATATTTGACATTACTTAAAAAGGATAAAATCTTTCATTGTGATGTTCTATATTACCTCCAACAGCCTTTAGTTGGAAAGTATTAAAGAAGCCTAAATATGAGTGAACTTGGTGACTATCACATGAACAACAGGAAAAATCCCAGAGCAATTGACTCATGGGATAAAATTTCTTGTGGATCATAGAACTTGGGAATGATATATGTTGAATACAAGGCAGAATATTTCGCCGCCTATATGCAGAGTTGGAGGATTTTCCTAAACAGATTGGAGAGGATTTACCAGCTATTGCAGGAAGGGATTTCTCTAAAGTTGCATTTGGATGGGAGGATATGGATTTGGAGAGAGGATTTGGGAATGATTTCAAATGACTCCAAATAGGAAGGATTTCAAATCCTCCTAAATGACTCAAAAATAGTTTCCAAAGATTTAAAATTCATTATAGAATGACTCCATTCAAACAACCCAATGGGATTGCTATTATGGATTTGAAATTCATAGTTCAAACCCCTCCATCCAAATGGAGCCTAAAAGGATTCTTATCCTTAGTAGATAAATTAAGCAAGCAGAAATTATGATCGAAGGCGCATACAATACCCCATGGTATAAAATGAAAATGCCACCAATCTATCTCCATGATACAGGAGCATATATTTTGCTAGGAAATAATTTTCTACAAACATTTAAGTGATTTACACAAGAAAATGAGATAACAAGACTTATTTTCACAACACTATGTGATCATAAAATTATTGTCCAAAGATAGCGGAAACATTTTATCAAAAATGCAAATCAATTTTCGCGACTAACGTGGTGATGAAGCTAAACTTCAAATCCAAAAATGAAGGATAGAAGAAGATTTGGAGGTGCATTATTATCCTATCATCAACATGATCAAAATCCAATAGAAAATGGAAATGCGGATGGAATAATAATAAGTATTCATTCGAGTCTGAGGAGAAGACCGAATATCTTCAAAGGCTATTTCAAGGTTAATGATGAGCCTTATGGATACACCATATAGTTATGTTACCTGGTAAGAACATATATCACTCGAGGATGTCAAGAAAAGAATCAAAATGAATTATAATGAAGACCCTTATTGGCATGGTGGAATAAGAACGCAGCTCAAAGCTTCCTTAAGAGTCAAATCGAGGAGGGAATATGAGTTCGTAATATTCAAACCAATCCTTATATACCAAGAAGATCGTGAGGATATGAAAAAGATACTTATAGAATATCTTGACCTTAAGTTGATTTCACAAAGAGTTTCTCCATACATCGGGGATTCTTGGTCATAAATCATCGAGAAATCAAAAAAGAGGAAATCAAGGTCGATTATTAATTATAAAGGGATTACTAACACCTTGGAATTTGGTAGATATTATATCCCAAGCAGACATCTGGTTAATTAGATCAAATGTGCCAAGATATTTTCTAAGTTCAATTGCAAATCGGGATTTTACCAAATTAGGATGGAAGAAGAAAGTAAGAATTTCACAACTTTTTGCACACACAAGGACACTGTATTTGGAAAGTGATACATATAGGATTGGCCAATGTACCCCAGACGGCGCCAAAGTGATGTTGCCTCTTTGAGTAAATCACCCAAGTCAACTGAGTTGCCTAGAATCCTCTTCTCCAGAGGGAAGTCTTCGAGTTTGTCCTCTTCCCGAGGGGAAAGTCTTCTTGTCTTCTGCTCCTGGAACTGCTAACTCCTTCGAGTGAGAACTTGCCTGCACACATGCACAAACGTTAGAGGACCCCGGGAGTTATCCCGGGGAGGCCCCTCCGACGCTCAAGTCAACACAGTGAACAAAAGAGAATTAAGACATTAAACAAATACTGAATGCATAGAGAATAATTAGTTATGAGTTAATTACTTATAGTTAATAGGAGAGACCTTTTTATACCTGGGAGATGGCCCCTGTGGGCCGTGTAGGAGAATTTGGCCTATGGGCCAGTCCACAAACGAGAAAACTATAGCTTGGGCTAAACTCGGACTCCTTTCGGCCAGTTTAATTATAAAGAGCACATTGGGCAATTAATATTAAATAAATAAAATATATAATGAATTGTATCTAATTAAATTATGAAATACCATTTTTATCCCCAACATAAGTCCCCTAGCTCCGGTGCTACGGAGGGATGAAGCAGCGCGACAGCTAATCCGATGCGTATCTGACTTGTCCTTCTCGCGCCTCTTATCTCACCTTTTGAGGGTCTTCGACTGCTTGAGGACATTTGAGAGGAGAGCCTCTGACCATGTCTTCCGAAAGTAAATCTTCTTTCTCCACCTCTCATCTTTGAAATATTTTTGCTTTGTAGAAGACTTAGTAAATTTCTTACAAGTGAGAGGTGAGGTGAGACTTGAGGTGAGACTTGAGATAAGACTTGATGGAGAGTTGGAGTGCATCGAGCTGAAAGATGGATGAGAGCATCACATGCCGTATAAGCAAGGGCGCCACCTTGGCACCCGTCCCCGGGTGGACACAAGGGTGCGCCCGGGTGCCCTCCCTAATGGAGGAGGGCGCACCCTGGGGTGTCTCACGAGCCCCCGTCTATTTTTTTCTTCCCGTTCTTCTCCGTCATCCCCAAGTTTTCATAAATTTCATGCCATATCCCAGATTTTGGTACTTCTTCCATCCCACTTGGAGGCCGAGGTGTGTTCTTGGACGTTCTATTCCCGATTCACTTCCATGTCCACACTTCTCCATGATTGATATTCATCCCCTTGCTCCGACTTGTATTTTGATGGTGATGAGAAGGTAGAGCTTGAGCCAAATTTGAGCTCAAGTGATGAATGTTACGAGGCGGATTCCAAAAATGATAGTCCCGAAAAGGTCGGCCCACAAAATATCGGCATAGGCCACCTCACGAGAGTTGAGTATTTGTCCGAGAGAGTTAGCTAGTTGAGTGACTTCCACTTGTCTTCGTAGGCTACGTGAGCGGCTTGAACTCCTCCGAATTTTGCCCGGGTTCGAGCAATAGGCTCACTCATCCACCCGAGGTCTTCTTCACAACATATCTCTACGGCTTCTCGGTTGGCTTCACACTTCCTCTCCAGGAGAGTGAGAGACACCCTTCCCGCCAGAGAGGGTGCTAGACGCCCTGGCTCACGCTCCGTGATCATATTGATGTTATTTAGGCTCCTTATCCTTCTCGTAGGCCCTTCGGGGAGGAAGAGGGCGATGATGGAGTTTGGTATTCCGCTTACGAGTGTGTTAGTCCCGAGTTCTCCTCTCGGTGGAGTGAACCATCGAGAAGGGATCCAATCCCATTCGAACTACACTAATTTCGGCCTTGGCTACGTCAATACCCGAGGAGCTATATCATCGATGGCCACTCCCGTCTTGGGGTCTTTGTCCTTGAGGACATTGAGACTCACCTTAGAGGGACCTTGCTCGTAAGCTTCTATAGTTCTTGAATTTCCATTCTCTATGCTTTGTCTATTTATTTGGCTAAGACTCGTACAAATTATATCGTAGGCTCTGAACCTTATTACAGCTTCAACCTGTGGAGGTGAGGCAACCACGAAGGAGAATTGCCAGCTCCGAGAGAAGGTGAAGAGCTTGATAGATGATGCAGTGCAACATTGAGCTCTTTCTCCGTACTTCATACGGCGCCTATATGCTAGCTTAGGAGAGGTCCGCTCGATTGAGGCTTACAGAGCTTCTTGCAGAAGTATCGCTCCGAGCCATTTGCATGATTCTTTAGTGTACTTTGATAGAGCTATTCACCACTGCCAAAAACTTCTACTAGGGAGTGGGAAGGCTTCCAATGAGTTGATCGACATCCTGGACTGTGGTGTTTTGGATGAGGAGTAGGGAGAGATTGAGGCTTTGGTGGATCTTTTTGATGACGCCAGTGGTGATGGAGCTGAGCCTACGGAGACTGCTGCTGCTACCAGAGATGACACGCCTCCTTCTTGATCAGTGATAGTTTTTTCTTCATGCCCACCTGTTTAGGGCTTGCTTTGCGTTTCAGATGTTTCTTCTATGTGCTTGGATATTTTTTCCTTCCCCTTACCTTGAGATGTTTGATATTGCCCCACCGGGCTAGATGCTTTCTCCATTTTCTTCATGTCTATTAGCTTCCCATTGCCATGTTTTACTTGTGATATTTGCGTATGACTTCTTGCGGGAGATTGGACTTCACGTTGCATTTTAACATCACGGGGCGCCCTTCCGGAACTCCGAGGAGGGCGCCCTCTTGGGGTTCTTGGGGCGCCCTTTTGGAGTTCAGAGGAGGGCGCCCACTTTGGTGTTTCCCCAAGTCATTGCTCCTCATAGTGATTTAACATAACTTCTTTGTGTAGGATACTTTTTCATTTTCCACGTTGAAGTGGATCTTCCCTTCGGAAGGAAGTCTTAATTCTCTCGGAATAGCCGGGAGTACTTGTATTTGAGGTTAACCCGTGCCATCCCATTAGATTTTGAGGGCGCCCTTACGGAACCCAATGCGCACCCTTCGGGAACTCGGAGAGGGAACCCTTCCGGGGGCTTGGAAGGGGCTTTATTCTAAAACTCTTCTCTGGCCTCGTGTTTGATGTCTTCCCTAGGTGTTAGAGTTTTTCTTTCTTCTTTCGCCGGGGAGTAATATTTTGAAGGATGTCCTTCTAAAGCCCAGAGTGGGTGCCCTCTTGGATTTCACGGGGCACTTTTCCTAATCTTGGAAGGGGATCCCTTATGGAGCTTCCACCATAATTCTGCTTTTGGCTTTTGATCTCTTCTCCACATGTGTTAGCTTTTTCGCCTTCTTTTCCTTGCATATTTTCATCATGGAAAAGAATTCACCGACAATCTTATGAAGATGCCCCATCCTCTAGGGTCTTTGCCGGAGGGAAAAGATTTTTTACTAAGACCTCATTGTGAGGAGGCCCCTCCCATCAAGGATTTTTAGGAAGGGTCATCCCACCCGGGGTCTTAGCCGGGTGAGGCCATCTCGGAGTCTTAGCGGGATGAGGTAAATTACTAGGACCTCTTATGAAGAGGCCCCTCCCATCCGGAGTCTTAGCCAAAAGGGTCATCCCACTTGGGGTCTTAGCGGGTGAGGCTATCCCTATGGGGTCTTAATGGAAGAGGTAAATTACTAGGACCTCTTATGAGGAGGCCATCCCCTACGGGGTCTTAGCTGGAAGGGGTCATCCCACCGGAGGTCTTAGCCGGGTGAGGCCATCACCTCTGGTGGCCATATGTGGCCATTAATTGCGACCGACCATTAATCGCATTCACAACATCAAAGTAGAAAATGTGAAAGTACTTTTATTCATTATAATAAAAATCTTTATGTTCGGTGGGTAGAAACATGACTAAAATATAAATAAATATTTAACACCTCTTAGGAGGAAATGAACTAAAAATAAAAGATACTAAAGTCCCCGGGAATCTAGGGAGAGTTATCATTTATGGTTGCGAGGGGCTTTCATCGTTTGGTCTTGGTTGCTTGCTCATCTTCAAAGTGGACACGTAGCACTCTCGAACTATCTTGATGTCTCCAACAGTCTATCCTACCTCTATTCTATAGGGAACTTAAGAATGGGATAGTCTGGAAGTGATTCAAGCTTGGCCTTCCCAAAATCAAGTTATACGAAGATGGAACATCTACTATAAGGAAGCGCACCATCTTTGTGACCTGGTGAGGGGCGTCCATGCCCAGTGTAAGTGGTAGGTTAATTTCGCCCGAGGACTTGATCACCTCTCCAGTGAAGCCAATCAGCAGTGCCAATACTAGAACAACTTGTGCTGGATCGATTCTCATCTTGTCGAAGGCTTCCCAGAATATGACATCCACCGCGCTCCCCGTGTTGACCAAGACCCTTTTGACCACAAAGTGGCCAGCATAACCAATATGACGATGGCATCTGGACGAACTTGGGTCTTTGGGATGTAATCTTGAGTGCCAAAGATGATTGGCATGCCCTTGGCTTAAGGCTGCTCCATGACTCTCTTCTTGAACGGGTTCTCCTTGGGGCGTCCTCTTCTATCATTGCTACACTCCTGGAGGGCACTTCGAGCGTCTTTTATCTCTAGACCTCCAGAGATCACATTGATGACTCTGGCAACATGATTGTTGTGCCTCTCTTCCCTATGACGATCTGAACGACGCTGGTCTTGTGGATATTCTTCTTCGTGTGGCCTAGAATCACGGCAAAACTTGCTCTAATCCATATAGTCTTTGAGATGGCCTTTCTACATAAGCCGCTCTATCTCCTTCTTCCAAACAAAATAGTCTTTGGTGGTGTACCCCCGATCTCTGTGATATCTGCAGTATAAATTGGAATGTGCCCGCGAATGGTTGTTCTTTAGTGGTTGCAGAGGATCAATGATCCCCTTTTTACGAGCGGTTTATTAGCACCTCCGCTATTTGAGCGTTTGAGGTGTATATCTTGGTCGATTATCCTTTCTCGAGCCCTTCTACGCTGACTCTTCTCCTCTTATCGGGTTTGTGTTTGACGCCAGGCTCGGGCAGTAGACTCCTCGACATGAATGCGCTTCTCTGCTTGGCTCAATAGCTCATCCATGTTGGATGGAAGCTTCCCAACAAGATATTCCTCCATACGCCCTTGGCGTAGATTCTTCTGCAGTATCCCCGCCAATGTCTCATGTTGGACATTGGCTACTTCATTGACGGCTTCTATGAACTGGTTCGTGAACTCACACAGTGTCTCTTCTTCATTTTTCTTCACCTGAAAGAGGTGACCGATGGTCTTCAACACTTTTTGTTGATGGAGAATTGCATAAAAGCCTCCGTGAGCTTGTCCACCTCGAAGATCGACCCCACTAGGAGCTGATTGAACCATGTCAGCGTCCACTTTGTCAGAGTAGTGTGGGATACCTTGCAGTAAGAGGCATCTATCAAGTCGTAGAGATCCGGCTTGGCATAGAATTTTTCCAAGTGTTCTCGCGGCTCTCCAGTGCCATCATACTCCAGGAGGTTGGCGGTCTTGATTCCTAATGGCAATGGTTCATATAAGATCTTTGGAGCCAAGGGTCTCCTCTTCATCAATGTCGTAGCCCGCGAGTTGGCTAGGCTAGGTTGCACAACTTGAGAACTTGTGGCAACTCTTCACGATTCTAATACTCTCCACGACCTTCTTCTCCCCCCTCCTAATCATCTCGAGCAGGGTCTTCAGTGGTGGGTGAAGCCCGTAGTGGTTCTCCTGTAGCATCTATTGTGGCTTGATGTCTTAAAACGTTCTGGGAAGCTTCATCTAAGAGAGTTTGGAGGACTCCCCGGGATAAACAAATTTCTTCAACAGGCGGAGCTCCCCTAGGAGGAGGAGAAGACATTGCCCTCTTACAAACGGAGGAGAGGGCGGCACTCCTCCGGGAGGAGGAGGGCTGGTTCCCCGTCTTCATAGCGGTCACTCTTCTTGCTGGTCTCTTGCGCCTCAGCCTGCAGCTTGAGATCCACCATCACGTGCTTGTGACCGAGTCTGCATTCTTCGTGTACATTGGTTGTTCCTATAAACAACGCTAAATTGATGCTAATTTTTCGAGTAGATCACCCAAGTCAACTAAGTTGACCAAAACTCTCTTCCCGAGAGGAAAGTCTTCGAGCTTGTCCTCTTCCCAAGGGGAAAGTCTTCTCGTCTTCTGCTCCTAGAACTACTAACTCATTCGATTGGGAACTTGCCTGTACATGCGCAAACATTAGAGGGCCCGGGGTTGTCCGGAGAGGCTCCTCTAACGCTCAAATCAGCATGGTGAACGAGAGATAATTAAGACAATAAATGAATCTTGAATGCGTTGAGAATAATTAATTATGAGGTAAGTACTTACGAGTTATTAGGAGGACCTTTTTATACGGGAGATGGGCACGTGGGTGTGTAGGAAAATTTGGCCTATGGGCTAGTCCACGTAGGAGAAACGACCGCTTGGGTCAAACCCAAACTTCTTTGGGCCGGTTTAATTATCAAGAGCTCATTGAGCAAATAATATTAAATAAACAAAATATAAAATAAATTATATTTAATTACGAAATACCATTTTTGTCCCTATAAAAACAAATACGGATAATCTTTTCAAAGATTATTTTAGTTTCATGTTCATGTATATATCAATGACGTTATTATTGCATCAAAGAACATGAAGAAACATCTCAAATATTTGGAAATATTTTCAGAAGTCTATCACAAAGAAGGATTAGTGCTTTGGGAAAAAGAGTGATTTACGGAGATGATTGAATTCCTTAGAATTGAAATCGATGATTTTGAAATCATCCTAGAAAGCCATATTATGGAAAAGATACAAGGATTTCGGATACCTTCAAAGACAAGAAACAACTTCAAAGTTTTTCGAAGTAGTTAATTTTGCTTTGGGATGTTCATAAACAATCTAAAACTTTTAAGAAAGTATTTAGCCCATTACTAAAAAAAAAGATGCAATATTCAAATGGGAAGATGAACATCAAGAAAGAATAAAACAACTTAAAGAAATTTACAAAAAGCTTCCAAAACTTACAACTCCACAAGACGAAGATGAACTAGTTCTATATACAAATATCAGTGATTATTGGTGGGCAGCAGTTCTTACGAAAGCTACACCAAATGGAGAAATGTCATACATACATTGTAGCGGTCTATTTTCATATAGTGAAGCAAACCGGTGGCATATCAACGAAAATAAGTTCTTCGCAATGATCGAGCGACTTTTATAAAATGGCCTTTACTTTTATTGGCCAAAAAGTTTACTCTAAAAATTGATAATTCAAGTGTCAAGGCTTTTCTGAAAAATAAAATTGAATCTAAACCAGAAAAGGCCAGATTACTTAGATGGCAAGTTTGAATGTCAATATTGTGATTGTGATATTATCATTATAAAATCTCATGAAAATGTTCTTAAAGATTTTCTATCAAGAGATGGAGTGAATTAAAAGTGATTCTATCCTCACAAAGATCAAGATACCGGTGATCATCTTAAGATGCTTCTCCGAGAATTTGATACTTTGGCCATCAATGTCGATTTGGCTAGAAGATTACAAATGATTGATCGGACAAAGTGACGCGATCGTATATGAGCATGTGTTCAATCTCACTCTCGGTTCATATTGGCATTTCTAGGGCCACTTATCCGGGCCGTTAATAAGCAAAATGAGCATTTAGAGCGCGAGGCTTTCCATCCTGTGAGCGAGAGGATTCAAGTACCTCTAACACGGGTTCTAAGTCGACACAAATGTTGGCCCAAGGAGGAAAAAATGATACTCGATCCGAGTCAAATCCCAAGTTATCATGTCAAGTGTCAACCCATCACGTTTAGGGTAAAATGACGAAGAGATCAACCATAGTTCTATCACAGAAACTCTAAGGCGATACTAACGAAAATAAATTTTCGTCTTCTTGGCAGGATTATCAAGATAATTTGGAGATAATTATTATTACAAGTTAGGAAATTCATTTGGAAAGAATAAAAATTGATATTTCGAAAATACCAAGGAGGCGTGGATGCTACCAAATTTCGGTCCACACGAAGTCAAGCAGATGGTATGAGTTTGGGGCTTTAGCTTCGTTTTGTACTCGCCCGCTTTCATGTAAATCAAATTTTTACCGAAGCGGATCTAGGAAGCTTTTTATGAGTGTTGGTCTAACAATGAAAGCCTTAAACGCAGTGATGACAGTTTGAAATGTGCATTTTTATCGGTGTGGCCTCGAACCTATTGGAAAAGGAAATCCTGAAGCCTTTCATTACATGTGGTTTCAAAAACCAAATCAACGAGCTTTAAACACCATAAATGAAGCAAGTTTAGAAGAAGTTCTCATAGTTACGCGTCTTTTACAAAAGATCAAATTTCAACAAGACGGCATGGGGTTTGGGTCCTGTCTCACGAGAGATGGACAAAGTCAAGTTTTCATTGAAGTTCTATCAAAATTAAGTGAATGGGTCGTTTCTATTAAACACTATGACATGAAACCCAACAAGATTCACAAAGACTTATTCGGAAAGAAGAGAAGTCTTCTTTGGGAAAATAATAATGCGGATGTAAATAAACTCATCGAAAATACTACAATATGACTCGTATTTGTCATTGAAAAAAATCGTGTTTGCTTGAATGCCCAAATCATAAGGAGCCAGGATTTGGTAAAGAATTCGAACAAAAATAAATCGGAGACGCCTAGAAATGAAAAAGGAAAATCACAAAAGATGTCAAAGTACCCAATAATACCAAAAAGTAGATTCCATAGACTGGGTGGTAGCATGTAATGCCCACTTGCCAAAAGACAAAAGGTGGGTCATAACAAGAAATAAATTAGCATCTGAAGAGCCAACTGTTAGATGCTAATAATTCAAGTAAAAGACGTATGCAATGACGTTTTCCTCTTTCTACCAATTAAGCAGGCTTGGAGTCTTTCCAAAATACTTTGGATACCAAACAAAGTAGGGTCCAAACCATGTGATGCTGAGGAGGACTCCACTCATATCAACAAGTGGATGATATAATACAAGATGATAGAGGCATTAGTTACCTCTATATAAACAAGGGTTTCAGAAAGCTAAAGACATTGTACAACCTCCCTTAGTCTTCAAAAATAAAAATTTCATTTGTAATAGCTGAGTGTTTAATTATTAGAATATTTAAGTTTTTCTTTTTATGTGTGAGCGAATGCAAACCTCATATATATATAGTAGGCTAATTAAGTATTCTCATCTGAAAGGAGATTATTGATGTAATAAATTTGCTTTAAGTTCTAATAAAGAAGGTTTTTGCTTCAACATGTGTTTATAATGTATTTTGATTTATCCCTTTGAAGAATTATCTTATACACCTAGAGTAGGAAACATATAAAGGTTGTGCTGAGCTATTGCTGAAGGAGTCGATTGACTTGTAGACCATCTTCCATGTTGGTGAGGTTGGACGAAGATGTCTGTCAAACGGTCTAGGGCAATAATTTATCGACTGGTGGCTTTGCAAACCATCTGACTTGGTGCATTTTTTTCGGTTGAAAAGTACGAACTTTAAGGGATATTTTAATTCTATGGAAGCATGCTGGCCTGATATGGTTGTAATTGACTATTTTTATTTTCAATCTAAAGACCTAATTTGTAAATGGATTAATACTTGGTCATGAGACTTTTGCAGAAGTATGCCCTGTTGGGTTTATAGGCTGAAAAATTGACATGATCCTTTAATGTCTCGGAATAGAGATTGGATCTAAGTAGATCTAACAATGTCATGTACAAAACAGGCGACAAAAACTTAGGGTTCTCATGCCTTGTGAAAATCCGGAATATAAATTGATTAGGGCGCTAAATTTACGTTTGATGAATAGTGCAATAAAATTAAAATATGTGGTAATATGCCACAAATTGGAGTTTAGAGTGATAACTAGAACTATTGTTACAAAAGAACAAAAATATGGGGGCAAAATTATCTATATAAGGTAAAGTTCTCACCTCTGCACTATTAAGTCGAGTCTATCGTAGAGGGCTTGAGAGTTCACCTAGTGGGTACCCGAAGGATAGTGACGGTGTGTTTCCATAATTATAATATATACATATATATATATATATATATATATATATATATAGGATTAGTTCAAATGAGACCAACCCCTTTAGGTTAGTCCATGAGACCACTTATAAACCCTTGATTTAAATCTTTTAATGGTGCAGATTAATTTTTGTTATTTTTGGAATATAAGGGTAGTATTGTATTTTCACATATAGTCAGTTTTAAGAAGACAAACCGTTAATTCTTGGTTTTTAGGAAAATATAATCTTTCCTTTTATCACCTACCCAATTTTTAGGAGCCAAAAATCCATTTTCATTCAAGTCGTGTATTTTCAAAATCCTTCTCCTTTTTGGTCTCTTTTCAGAAACGGTATCAAAGAAACCCTCTTCTCCCTTGAAACGGTCTCTTTTCACAGTCCCCAAATTTTTCCCGTTTTCTCCATTGAAACAAGAGTTTGTGCAAAAAAATTGATCGGTTCTCGTCTATTCGAAGGTACCGGTGTATTGTATTGTAGGAGTTCTCAAGTTTGCCCAAAATCCCATCCATTCGACTTTCTCAGTTATTGGCCAAAATCACACCATAATTTCCGTTTGTTCTCGCCGCGTTCAAGTAATTTTGGTGGTTGAAGGAGTTCGATTTTGTGGAGAAGGAAGTAGGGTGGGGAACCGTCGTCCGATTTTTGTGCCTTGAAGGTATTTTTTTTCTTTTTCTTCCGCATTTTTTTCTTCTTTTGCTAGATATTGACGACTTTTTACGCATTTGCTCTGATTAGTTCGTATTTGATCAGTGGGTTTTACTTAGTAGCAAATGAGGGTAAATTTCTTTTGGGGGTTGAAGGAGTTCGATTTTGAAGGAGTTCGTATTTTTTTTCTGTATACTAAGTAACAGATTCTGTATACTAAGTATACAAATATGTTATGATAAATATACAACATTAAGTGGAATGTAAACAAGGAGTTGATACTTGAAACCCATCTTCTATTTCTTCTTTTACAATTATGCTCCTGTAGAAATTTGCAGTTTGTACTCAAAAAAATGAACTTGGTGTGTTTATATATAAAAAACAAGGAGTTGATACTTGAAATCCATCTTCTATTCTTTTCTGACACCCATCTTTTTCTCATCTGTATACTAAGTATGCAGATGTTGTATACTAAATATACAAATATGTTATGATAAATATACAACATTAAGTGGAATATAAACATAACGTTGTATAAAGTTTTGATATCTGAATTGTGTGTTTTTCTTATGTAGGAGTTGTGGTTAATAAAATGTCAAGCGAAGAACAGGAAAGAGAGGTTGGTAGTCGCGAAGAGGAGAGTTCAGGAGACGAGCAACCTTCAAAGAGACGCTGGATTTGTTTAATTGGATAAATTGAATTGTATTATTTGTTGTATAAGTAGTTTAGTGTATTTGTTTACTTAGTAACGTGGAATTGTATTCTTGGTTAAGTGGAATTGTATCCTTAGTTATATAGGTGGTTAAGTGGTTTTGTATTTTTAGTTCAGTGTAATTATAAATTTAGTTTAATATTTTTGCATACTCAGTAATATGTTTATAATATAGTTAGTTCAGTGTAATCGTATATATAGTTAAACAATTTTGTATGCTTAGTGATGTTTTATTGTATATTTAGTTCAATGTAATTTTACATGCAATACATGTATGAGAAGCAAAAATATTCTTAAAGATAAATTAACAGGTTACATAATGCTATGACAAAATTAAGTATACAATTGTAAGTTAATAAATTATATGATCGCATTGTATTAAATATACAGGAACACATAACTAAGTGTACAATTTCAATCCAATATGTATACAGATCCCATCAACTAAATAAACACGGCTGCTTTGTAAAAATACAAGTTGTTTCATTTTTTAACAATACACAGTATTCACATTATGATAAATCCGATTTGGCATGCAATGACACTCAATTATATGAACAATTTAACTAAAATAAGTATACAACACTAAAAGAAAAAATTATATATCCCAATGTATTAAATATACAAGTAAAACATCATTCCTTGCCCATTTCGGAACAAATAATTATACAAATCACATTAACTAAGTAAACATGATATATTACTTCGTTCTTGAACTTCTTTGTCGTGCTCCTTCTGATGTCAAACTCGCTAATTGCTCCATACTCTTTGTAAAATTTTATACCAGTTTCCAATGTAGCGAAATGCATGCCCACTCGAGGAATCTTTTCTTGTTCTACCTTTGGTATCCAATATTTAGTTTAGTCCTGGTGAGATTTCGAGCCGTTGACATCCATTGAAATCGTTGGTTGGTCTGTCATGTTTTACATTAAACAAGACAGAGCATTATAAAAACAAAATGGATGTATTATTTATACAATATGCAACCATATTCATACATATTATTATTTTTAGTAATGCGTTCATATAAACCACCATACAAATTTTATTTTTTTGAGAGGAATTTATATTCAATCCAACTAAATAGAATTAGGGAAACTAATATAACAATCATACAAGTTTAAATTATAATTATACAACACTCATGACTATGTATACAAGTTAAATATGTTAAATATACACGTAAAAAGCAGGTTGACAACATATATACAATCTCCGGACTAATTGTAAATATTTAAGAAATAAATATTCAAATACAAGATTTATATACTAAATATACTAACATTGTTCACTATATATACAAACTAACAAGAAATATACAATGCATGAGACAATTTCAAAATTTGAAAAATGTAAAATATGTATACAATATTTGTACACTAAATATACATCATGTTGTATACTAAACATACAAATTACGAACAAAAACATACAATTGGTTCGATTTTGCGTTGATGTTTTTTCAAAGTGATTCCTCCTAAAAATTTTGCAAGTATATCGTAAGATATTACCTTGAAATATTCACCAATCGCGTTGGAGGAAGATCTTACGCCAATGTACAATCCCTTTGCTCTAATTGATGACAACCTCGTCAATTAACGAAATATATTGTATGTTTTCCCGCCTCGCAAATGTATATTGTATAATTTTCGGGTCTAAGAGATTGATGTCAATGATGGTAGAGAATGTCGTGGTGAGGAAGAAGGGTTGACGCGGGTAGATTTCCATCGATTATGGGGACGTGATCAATTCAAGATCACGCCCCTAATTTTTAGCATTCGGTTACCATTTTTATTTCGATGATTACTATTTTACCCTCTCCTATGTATAGTTTCTTATGTAAAGTTGTATAGATTCATTTAGATCCTAGCCGTTGATTTATGTTTTTAATGGTGTGGATTTGGTCTTATGGTACTAAGGGGGGTGGTCAAAGGATCCTCCCTATATATATATATATATATATATATATATTGAGTTGTGTGAAAAATAAAAAATGTCTTATTTCATACGAATAATAAGATCCTTTTTTTGGAAGGGAAATAATAGGATACTTATTCATACCTTGACAGTTTTAACAAAGCCGGTACTGGTTTTGAGAAAACGTTTAAACGGCCGTGATTTCTGTTACTTGCACGTGTAAAACAAACTAATCGATCAGCAAAGTTAAAACCACCTCATTCCCGCCAAGCTACATATTTTTCATTCCTCGAAATACCCCTACTAACCTTCCGAAACTCCAAAAGGCCCTCACTCAAAATACAGTTAACAAACAAACAGTTCAAGATTGACCACAGTAACAATTTCAGTTTAGGAGTATAATAAATAGTCTCCCCCTCACTGACTCTCCGTCTGTTCTCTGAAATCACTTGTTAGAAAATTTCAATCACTCTCTCTCCACAATGAGGTTTTCTGCATTGAGACGCGGTGCAGTTGATGCAGTGAAGAATTACTTTCGCAGAGATTTGGACTTTGATGCTCTGTTCAACTTTGACCGCGTCCACCCATTCATCCAGCGTCACCTGACGAAGGTATTCACGTTTCGTGTTCTTTTTCGTCTCCAGAACTTTTTCTTGTGCGATAAAGTGAAGAAAACTATGGAAAATGGATAAAACGCGGTTTGAATATGGTAAATGCATGTATTTCATGTACGATACGTGTAAAGTGAAATTGTCATTATATTATTTCTTTTTTCTTTTTGTTATTTATTTATTTTATTTGCAGAAATGCGACGGAAAACTTAATAAATGAATGTTTTAAAACTTTTTTTTTTTTGGGGTTTGATCGGATAATAATTGCAGAAGATCTAAGAGAGAATGAATTTAAATGAAGCGATGGCAACTAAGGAAATGATCGGCTTTTGTTTTGCTCTGTTTTGCCCCGATTTTCAGTATGCATTTTTAAATGTTCAGATTGTACTTCAATATGCGTGAAATTGCTGCGACGAACCGATTGTAGATTGATGTTTACATGAGGTGACGGATATGCATGATTTTCTTTATTTGTTATTTTCTTTTTCCTTACGACTCCTTGAGATATTTAATTTTTATACTATCCTGGTCGAAAATTGAATAAAGTTGAATAGAAACTTTACAACAGATAACTGAAATCTGTTGTTCTCGACGTGTTTCTAGTTGGGAAGATCTTACATTATATGTGTTGCATAATCGAGGACCGGAGAACATAAAATTGGATTTTATTTTAGCTTATTTCCTTTCAGGTTTGATTTATTAGTCTTGAAATCTTATTGTTGTTTAATCTCACTGTAGATCTTTCTTCTAAAGCAAGTAATTGATGCACGTAAATAGAATTGGTTCTTTCATATGAGATGATATACTCATATGGATCTAGTAGATATGCTGTGAAGAGTTATTCAGTTGATTATTCAATTAAGTGTCTGCTTCACGAATTTTATTTTCAGTGTTGGTTTCTTGGATATTAGTTCTACATCTATCCATAAATTTTGAAATCCAACTCTCGCCATGGCTGATGTCAGTTTTACAATTATGATAATTTTGAGAATATTTATCAAATGCAATCCTCACACTTTAAAATTGATGCTGCTTCTACTTTATCCGTACATTCTTTTCTACAACTGATTAATAAACTAAATGATTATACAGATGTACTTCTCACTGATTTGTGCTACGGCAAGTTCAGCCGTAGGATCTTACTTTACTGGGGATATTGGAAGCACTTATGCTGTAACCGGAACCTTCACGAGCATTGTTTGCTTTTATTTCATTCCCCATGGAAAACGGTATTGCGATCCTGAAGATTTCTTTCAAAATTGATATATTATAATTTTTTCCTGTTAACTTTTCGAGTTCTTGTAAAGCAGAATACAAGGCTCTGTCTGTTAAGTTTGGGTTCATTCTTTGGATGGGCTCTTCTTACTCCTTGGTTTACCTGGTTCCTCAACATTGATGCAGGGTACTTGATTCTATCCCCACATTTCAAAGAAATAGATTTATGATACCATTTTAAAGTTAATCAACCTTTGTTTTGGTATCTTCAATTCTTTTTTTTTTTTTTTTTTTTTTTTATGAAAGTGAATTTTCCTGGATATAGTCCTGACTACTAATAATGCAAAAAATTACTTTGCAGTTTTATAGTCATTTTACTTTCGGCTACTTCTTTTTGCTGTGGCTGTTACTGGGCTGCATCCAAGTGGACACACAACTTTCATTTCATCTATGATGCAGATCTCATATTCTATATTCCCCTGTTCCCAATAAGCTTTCTTGTGTCTCCATCTGTTTCTGGGGGCGTCCCAGCTTCTTGGAAGTATCAGGTTGGTCTTAATTCCAATAGGGATAATCACAAAAACAACCCTTGAGGTTTCAAAATTACAAATAACCCTCTTGTGGGTGCAATTTTGTAAGCTAAAAACAAAAATGGGGTTATTTGTAATTTTAAAAGATAACTGGATTTTTTTTGGTAATTAGGCTAAACTTCAGTTATAGTTTTTGTGATTGACCCTTTCCAAAATGCATACTGAAGCTCTGAAAATGAATTCATCTAATGTTTCTAGTAGCTAGCTTAACTGCCACAATTTATATGAGTGTTGTACTTATAGTGATATACTTTTGTGAGTTCATAACTTCAGATTAAAGAGGTATTCAGATTCTAAAATTTTGATGATGATGTTTTGTCATTTTGATACAGATATTTACATTTTATGTGTGGTATCTACTGTATGTTGGGGTATATAGCCAGGAGGTGAAGGTGAAAGCGAAGGGGAGATACCGATCATGTGAAGCATGCAATATGCTTATTCACCGACTTTCCTGCGGTTGTCATTCGAGTCATAATGGTATTAAGTATTCCTCTTTTTCTTGTCTCTTCTCTTCCAGTTAATCGTGAAGTCGTGTTTTTCATGTTGGTTCTCTTTGTTTGTGCAGTTGATGATGGAAACTTATAGCAGCTTATGGTCGTCATATTGGTCATGACTTCCCAAACATCCTCTATGGGACCAAAGTAGAGTATGATCAGTAATAAAAGCTCATTCTGTTGCTCAGAATATTGTACACTGCAATAGTTTCAAAAAATTGTAATGTTGTTAGCTGCTGTATAACCTTCTTCACTACAAATGCTCTTAGACTGAAACCCTCACACACACAGTCACACACACACATAACACAAAAACACGTACATCAGTAGTATTTGGATGTTGATCACTTTATCGTGAGAGTGCTTACCGTTTGGCATGTGGAGTTTATGTGAATTTGGTTTTGTGTCAAATGACCATATTCTGATGAGCTACTATCTTTTCAAGTTCTTGTGTTTGAGTCCGGAACTACATTATATACATTATTAAACGTATAAGCGTATTAATTTATCCATGAATGAGGCCTGCCCGGGGAGGGGGGCAGAATTAAGATTAAAAAGCAACATGAATCCTGGCTGGCATTTCATGTGTTGTTTTCGTTTTTAGGTTCTTGATGAGAAGATCTAGTACCTAAAAATTAGTTAGGGTGCATTTTGATGGAGGGATTTGGGAGGAGGGATTTGAAATCCTTAGCTAAATCCCTGTTTGGCATATAAATCCAAAGCAATTGATTTCAAATCCCTCTTTAAGTTCTAATTCATTTTCAAAGGATTTCAAATTCCTCCCAAAACATAGTCATTTGAAATCCTTTCTTTTTCCCCCTTTACGCTCACTTGCATATTCACACACACCCATTGTCACGCCCAAACGTGGCGCGACAACGATCAATCACTTAAACAGAAATAAATTGAGTCTAAACCAAAGATACCAAACTCCAAGTGAAATAGAGTCTAATACAAATGGAATTAAAATAAACACGAGTACAAATTACAATCCTAAAGTCCTGGCGGTATCCAGGATACAACCCAAAAGATTATCGAATTAACTTACAGTCAAACAAAAATAAAATGAAGGAGTCCAACAACAAATAAAAGTAAAAGGAAATGTCGCTCCACATCACGAATAGGGATTCAATCATAAGAGGTTCGATGTCTTGGTGAACTCTTCATCTAAAGGTTAGAAAACGGGAGGGAATGAGACAGAAATCTCGGTGGATGGGGTGATCGTGTGCAAGTGCGGCGATATAAATAGTTAATGCGAGAAATTTAGTTGTATGAAAACGCGTGAGAGATGATGCATGATTTCACACACACGTCCAAGCGTCGTGATAAATATATTAAGTAACATACTTATATAGTTTAAGAAAATAGTTCGTGGTCACGCAGGCACTATGGTTCAAGCAGACAGGAGGATTGCGTACGGATTTGTAACGCCAATCCTATGCAAGACAAGTAGCGGTTGCGTACGGATTTGTAGCGCCAACCTATGCAATACAAGTAAGCGGTTGCGTGGATTTGTAGCGCCAACCAAACGGGTCCGATTAACTCAGATCGTGTGGATCAGACAGCGATTCCTTCGTTCTTCCTTGTAACTCCCGAGCAAGATGGTCCAAGACATGTCACCTTATCGCTCCATAGGCAAAGACAAAATCCACAGTGGAGCTAGCAAGGCTCGGATTTGTCATAATCATGATTATACCTCAAGTACTACGACCCGCTTCCCTTGGACAAACTCCGTCCCTCAGTTGCGGGATTAGGACGATGGGGCCGGAGAGTGGAATAGCAGCCGAGCTGCCCGGTTCCATCCCCGACGTATCCATTCCGACTGTGAGCTCGACACACCAAGTTGACTCAGGCAGGAAATTAAGTACACGTTCAGGTAGTCAACCAGGCAGTCGAGTATTATTGATTCGGGAAGCAGTTCATGAAAAGTTCTCAAATTTTGCACAAGAGAGTTATGGCGTTGGTGGAGTTATTGGGATGAAGATAATTATCGGGAGGATAAGTAGTCTTCGATATCTTAAGTATTAGGAGGAACATAAGTCCCGTTATAGATTCGAAATCACGAGACGAGGAAGTCGCCCCACGATCGGGTATTAATCGGTCAAGACGATCCGATAAGTCAAGGATTTTTAAGAAAATAAAATATTTTAATTAAATATTAAAGTCAGAGGGTCCAGGGCTGTTTCTTTAAAAGAAAATAATTTGAGTTAGGTCCTTATAAAAATAAAATTTACAATTAGCCCCGTTTTGTCAAAACCAATACTTTTGGGGTTAAAAATTAAATAAATAAATGTCCCGACCTTGAAAAATTATGAGGTCAGTTCCTAAACTCTCTAAATTGTTCAGAGATTCAGGTTTTAAAGTTTTGAGGTCGAGTTTTTATAAAATTCTCACATTAGCCCCAAATTTGTTAAAATTGTCATTTCGGGCCCTAAGTTTAAAATAATCGGAACTCACAAACCGGAAGGGCTTCTAATGTGATTCTAGTTGGAAAATGTCACTAAGGTTAGTGGTATATTGGGACAAAAACAGTTTTAAAACGTCATAAGTATAGGTCCCTTAACTTTTGAAAATCTCATTTTTGTCCCATTTTGAAATAATTGCCTTTAAGGCTTTTAGGGTCCAATTGTTATGAAATTTGAACCTTGGGTCCAAAATATAATTATGTTATAGGTAAATTAGTAGTTCCAGGTACATGGGCTGTATAAGTCCTGGAAATTTCATTTGGGTCCTCAAGTTTAATCTTTTACAATTTGGTCCCTCAAGTTTTATAAAATTACATTCCAAGCTCTAAACACTTGGATTTTTGGAATACACTTAAAATATGTTATTTCCAGTCCCTTAAGAGTTAAAATTTCAAATTTTAAGATTAGGGTCTGGTACAGTTTCGAAATTTGCAAAATAGCCCTTAAACTTCTCAATTTTTACAATCTAGTCCTTGGGCTTTTAAGGGTTGATTTTATTTATCTAAAAACTCTTAAAAATTTAATAAAATGTCAAAACATAATTTTTGAACCTGAGTTCAGTCCCCAAAATCGAAAATTACAGAGGGGTCCCTTAAGTTTTATTTTCTTGCAATTAAGTCCACCAACTTTCCATTTTTGCAATTTAAGTCCAAAAATCGAAATTTAATCAATTATGCTCGACTTTTCCAGGTTATAGGCCATACAAAACATAGATTTCAAGAGTCATACACATACATAACCATCTCATACAAGAATTTATCAAATATGACAATAAAGTGTACATGTATGTCCTAATTTTCGATAAATCGCATTTTGAGCAAAACTTGAGAAATTTTCCAACTTGATACAAGAAAATAGCATGCAATACATAATATATATCTCAAGTGCTCAATAACAAAATACTACATGCATTTTTATGAATTAAAACACCTAGGAGTTGAAAGGATTTTTCCACCCACCTTGTTTGTTCGGTTGATTGGTGTAAAGTGGTGTCACAAGACCTTGAGGATTTTAATCCTCACTTAAGGCAGCCCCTAAGTCCAATAATACAAGGAGTTTTGAGTTAGAAAAATGAAGATTTGAACCAAGGAGGGAAAAAGAGAAGGAATAGGCCAAAGGTACCACACTTACCTTGTGTAGTTGAAAGTTGTAGTAAAAAATTGATGGTCTCTTAAGAACTTGATCACCACTTAAACAAAGCTCCAAGGTCAGCCCCTAATCACCTCAAAATGATAATTTTGGTGTTAAAATTCGAAATTAATAGGGAGAAGAAGAAGGTACCAAAATCCCATTTCTTACCTTATAGTCCAAAATCCTTCAAATTTCTTCAAGTCTAGAAGTCTCCTTCAAGGTGATGGTAAGGCTCTTAGTATCTTCCAAGTCTTTTATGTAAACCTCAAAAATAAAAATCCAAACTTACATTAATAAGTGAGAGGAGATAGCTAGATGACATCAAGACAAGAAGATGAACAACATTCTTACCTTGTTGAAGGGGGATGTTCGAATTTTTGTAGGAAATGGAAGGAAGAGTTCTTGTATTTTTACTAAGTGTTTAAGAGAAGAGAAGAAAATTGTAGAGAGAGGTAGGAGGATTTTTAGAGAGAGGTAAGAAGATTCAAGGCTTGAAGAGATGAATGTTGGTGAAATGAAGTGATGAATGAAACTTGGACAAATTTCTTGCCCAACTAGGCCTCTTGGCCGTCCACATGGGGTGGGGAGGGGACAAAATTTTGTTTTGTTCTATGGCTTGAAAGGTGTAGCTTGCATGAGGGACAAGGACCTTGGTCAAGATGAGGTCTTGCATGGGAGGATGCAATTGCAAGGATAGAGAGGAATGTTGGCATGGGGTGTTGGGAAGCCTCCAACATGTTGGATGATTTAATAATAAAGAATTGGTGTATAAGATATTGTGTATAAGATTTGAATTAATGGTGTAAAAATACACAAGATGAATACACAAAGTGTACATGTACAAGAGTTGGGAGATATTTCTACACCAAAATTTACCTCATGACCGTCCACCTAAGGGTATTTGTGGTATTTGCCATATTTTGTTTTATGTCCCAAAATTGATGATAATAGGTGAATAATATCAATCTCCAAAATAATTAGTGATTTCCTTGATCACTTATAAGTCTCATGATCACTTAATCTAAATCGAATTCTTAATTCTATAAGGTATAAATCTCTAAAATAAATAGTCTCCAAAAATTCTAAGGTGACTAATGAGATACGCAAATAACATTAATGATGATCAATCAAGTGATCATAAATGCGAAATAAAATTAATAAATGATTATGATCACAAGAAGTAAATAAGGAAATTTAAAGACGAAATATATTTATCATTAATATTTACCCGTCAAAGCGACGCAGTAGAATTGTCAAATAGTACAAAGACGATCGTGATATAAGTACATGTTCGAATAAAAATCGAGGGCTTCACACTTACACGCATTGCATACATTTACACACACTACACACACTTTTACACACATTTACACACACTACACACACATTCACACACTCTGCACACACTTACACACATCGCACACACTACACACATTATATTATTGAAATCCATTCATTTGAAATCCCTTGAACTTTCAAATTCCTCTATCCAAATGGCCCTTAAGTTATTTGATATTTAAGTTGATATCAATTATTAAAATTTTACTTGAGCTTATTCTATATTATATTATTATTAATATTTATTATATTATATTATTATACTTATTATAAAAGTGTGAATAGGTTTTAAGATTTCTTGAAAATTTTGATTTGCCAAAAATGTCCTCATGGTAAAATTAACTTTAAGGGTAATTAAGTAGTTTTCCATATTGATTTTAATTTTATTTGTTTAATAATATTGACAAGTGTCTCTTTATACTCCAAACCCTTCTTATATGATTTATTTTAATTTTAATTCTTAGAATATTTTAAATTTTTAAATAAAATTTATTTTATATTATACTAGATATCGAGAGCTTTCCATCAATGTGTCATGAGCATATATAAAAGACTTCATATCAGAGAATCTTAGCCATTTAAAGTTGGTGCTATGCAAAATGTACATTTATAATATCTTTCTTTAATTTTCTAAATGATTAAATACATTAAAAAAGATAAAAAGTATGAATTTATAGCAAAATGAAGAGAAAAATAATATATAATTGATCTAATTTTATTCAAAATAAATATCAGTCAAAAAATCATTTTCTAAACTTCAATGTTGGTTGAGAATATTCATATAATAATAAATCTATCATCTATCACACGCCCTAAATTGTGGGATAATATTTTTTTCTTTGGTTGGAGTAAATGATACATCTTTTAGGTATGTGAAGATGGAAATTTGAGACCATTGAAAATTTCCAGGATTTTATGCTTCCCATAAAAAAATAATTAGTTTTTAAGACAAGTTAAATATAATTTTTTACTAAAATTTTGAATAAATATTATTTTGTTTCTAAGATCTATTCATTAATATTTATGTATGTTAATGGATATACGGTTTAACATGATTTACATTCAATTATCGGTTTATTTTATTCATGTATTCTTTTGATAAAAAAAACTCGATCATTGTGACAATGTAAAGTTAACTTTGCAAAACAAATATATTATAAGCATATACTCTAAAATTTAAAAATGAAATAAACTGTGCTAAGAGTTATGTGTTGGAAATTAATGAAATGAGATTTTAAATCTCAAGGTGAAGTGGATGAGATGAGTATATTTGTTTAATTTTGATTATTCACAACTGTATATTTATAGTCTTTTACTTTTTTTTAAGGGTTGACATATTTCAATTATAAAACTAAATAAAAAGATAAAAGAAAAATAATTTACAGTAAAAATTACAATAACAATACAAAACAATTAATACTAATAGTTTTGAGGCTAAATTGAAAAATTGGTTCCACGAAGAAGCAATGTAAGAATACTAATTTTTCTTTAACATTTATTTATGTACTTTTTTTTTTATGGATGCACCATTTGACCATTCAAATCCTATAATTTAGATTCATCATACATTATAAATTTGTGAATTGTGTTGTAAATTTTATGCTACATTGAAAGATGCTCACCGACAAAGATAATGAATTCTTTATACTTAAGACGATAAAAATATAGGCCTATCAATTTATATATGATGTTTTTTCTAATTTTACAAACAAAACATAATAAATTAAGACTTATATTTTGCTTGAAAATGTCATATGCATAGAACACTACAACTAAAAAGTGAGGAGGTTTTTTGTTATGCCAATCTTATAAAAATGATATATTGAGCTTAACCTATGTTTTACGGTTATTTGACACACAACCACGGATTATTATATTCTATATTCTATAATTTTGTTGTAGAGCTCGAATGATGGATTATTCTTTAGATATGCTCCATTGGATTGATTTTTAGAATGTAAAGTGATTTTTTGAAAGAAAACAACATGAAAGACGTAATTGAAGTCCTTCATATTTTTTATTTAAATGTATTATTAATAATTTTTATTGTTATGAAAATTTGTCATTACTATATTACATAACTAAAGTTTGGTCAATTTTAATTATAATAATTATTGTCACATCATCACACTCTCAATAATAAAAAAATATTTGGAAATAATAAATTTATGTTGTCGTGCATGCCCTTAATGATAATAGAATGGAGCATAAATATTGTTAGGCACTCTATAATTCCGGTTCTCTATGATGTGGTTCTATCGTTTATTTGATATATAAATGTGACTATTTTTTCAAACCGAATCAATTTATTGACCGTTTTCAATTACAATTGATTAGTCTATTTTATCTTTATTTCTATTATATAAATAATTTATTTAATCATGGAGAACAAGAAAAAAATTGGATAATGGTCGAGTGGTAAAGACTCTCATCCTAGGTAGAGGTGTGGGATTTGATTTCCATCATCCATCCCCTCCAAATATATGTACATAAATTTAAAAAGAAAAAAGAGAACTTGAATCAAAATATTATGGGAGCTAAGCTTCATAAAATGGGATTTTACTTTTTCACCGTTCTTAACAAAAGAGACACATATGGTGAATGAAAAACTGAATCTTGAAGTCAATTGATTTGAAAGATAACACCTATTAGAAAATGGAGTAAAGAGAAATACATCCATACGTCAACTGTAACGCCCTAGTTTTACAAAATAAAACTATTCCGACTTTTATAAAAGTATTGTTATAAAAACACGATTTTTAACAAAATAATTTAATAAAACTAAATTTTTAAATATAAATAAATACCAGTCACGTTACTAATGAAATATTATCAAAATGTTCCATGACATAAAATAAAATTATCCAAAGTTAAATTTGATCATCATCCATCACTGGCATATCTCCAGCCCAACTCCTTAATCTGAAAAAAAAAATTATGAAAATGAAGGGGTGAGCTTCCACATACTCAGTAGGGACTGACTTTTGTCAATGTATAATAAATCATACAAGCATAATCATGAATAATAAAACATGTAATTCTCTCGTATATTCTCCTCCGACTAGCTAGCTAATAAATTTTAGCACAATGGGCTTAAGGTCATGCGGCCGCGAGGAGATAGTTCTGCGGCGGTTGGAGCGAGATCATGGCTAGATTCTTTCCGGGGATCCTATGTGGGACGGAAGAAGACTCATTGATCGATTGGGATATTATACGCCATCCTATTTACGAGGGTGGTGGGGTTCGCCGACTTTCGGATATTGACGCCTTTAGTTACAAGTTGTGGTAGAGGTTACGCGAGAGGCTATTCGTTGTGGGCTCAATTCTTGATCGACAAATCGTCTTTTTTACAATGGGCTTCGATCTCCCTATAGAGCCCTGTAACACATAATCATAGTCATCATTGGAGGCGCTTGAGGCGGATCGATATTCGAGCCCAGGAGCGGATTTTCTGGTCTATTGGCGGTGGTAGTCGTGTTAGTTTTGCGGGATGATACTTGGTTTGGGCATCGTCCGCTTGCGGATCATTGTTTGGATCGGTCGTTGGGTCATATGACGTTTGATTGGTTCATTCGCGATGGTATGTGGGATAGAGATAGATTGTATCGAGGCCTTGGTCTCTAGATGTGGGCTTCACGAGAGTCTCATTGAGGATATATCCAGGGGTTCCGATTCTTGGAGTCCGAGGATATCATGCGGTGGATGTTTACCTCTCATAGTGAGTTCTCTATGTCTTGTCGCAGGATTCTCTCCGGTACAAATGCTCGAACCTTAGATGTATGGTGCCATTTGGGAACGATGCTCTTATTCCTACTATCTCTATATTCCTTTGGCGCCTCCTTCGTAATCGTCTTCTGTGGATATCAAGCTTGAGGCACGTGGCACTTCCTTGCCTCACGTTCTTTGTTGTTGCTTGAATAATCCACATTCATCTCCTCAGTCGAATCTATCCCTCACCTCTTTTTGATGAATGATATTGTTCGATCGTGTGGAATCACTTTCTCCTTGGTTTGACACTACACTTCCACACACCACCGATATGATATTGTTCCTTTCATTTTGGAGGAATCACACACACGGATCACACACGAGGCACTTGAATTTCTTGATTCCCTGCTTGATTTTATGGTTTGTGCGGGACGAAAAGGAATAGTGTCAAGCATCGATACCTTCCTTTCTTGGCATCTCATATTATTTGGCGAGGTGGAGCGGTATCTCGGATTCTTGTTTGGTCGGCGTACGAACCCATCAGTTAGTCCGGATGCTTCCCTTGTTGGCTTTTTGCGGGGAGTGCTCCACCACAGTTCCACACAGCCGAGGATTGTGATTTGGCGAGCCCCTCGGTCTCCTCGGATCGTTTTGAACACGGATGGTTCGTTTGATCGGGACACCTTGATTCTTTGGCGGAGGAGGATTGATTCGAGATCATTCGGGCCTGACTTATGTTGGCTTTTCATTGTTCTCTCCAGCGTGTCTCAGCTTTCATCTTTGAGCTTAGCTTTGGAGACGGGGCTGCGGCATGCCCGTCTTTTTTTCTCTTGATTTGGATCGAGTTGGGACGCTTGGGCGGTGGTCACCATGATCACTTCCGGTGGCCTTGGTTCTTGGCCAGGTTCAAGACACCCGATTCGCATTCGGAACATCTTGAGGACCCTTGATATTCGATTTCCCACATACACGAGAGGGGAATCGACCAGCAGATCACCTTGCGAGTTGGGAGGCTGCGCCCGGGCGATCACATTGTTGATGAGGGCACGCTTCTCACCACCTCCTAGCGCTCATTCGGATGGATCGGTTGGGATATCCGAGCTTGATTTTCATAGATCCTTTGGTTCTCCTTTTATTTTTAGATATCTCATTATGATAGTCTTTCTAGATATCGTAGTGATAGGTTATTTGTTCTTTGATTTTCTCCCGCCAGCGGGCATGACGTGTATGACATTTTGATTGTTTGATATACGGGGGGATCACGCCTCAATCTCCCACCCCAGGGTGTTATTTTGCTTAAAAAAACCCAAAGATCAACTTCGATCTCGGGCTATTTACGGTCCCTAACTAATAATTTATAATTCCTATTGCATATCACATATAATTAAAAATACTCACATGAAGAATTATATAAAGACACGAATTACAAATCCCTACCTCCAACTATTTTTTGTTATTCCTTGAAATGAATAAGGTAATTCTAATCCTCTTGATTCTCGATTCCTACATAAATTATAAAATTATAATTAATAAAATTATTTAATAAATTTGGATGGTTTAGAAAAGAGAATTGACATATTGAAAAACTAATAATAAGATTTGGGTCAAAAGCCTTGATTAAGCCTTTTAAAATATTTAATTTAAATATTTTCTTTAAAAAAATCCAAACACCAAAACAAAATAAAACTATATCCCCCTCCCCTTAACTCACGCCCACCCCTCGTCTCTCTCTTTTCTTTTCTCTTTTTGTTTTTCTTCTTTCTCATCCATTTCTCCGATCACCTGCTCCCCCCCGTTATTCTTCTTTTTGTTTTCTTTACCTCTTTCTTTTTCCTTTCTTTTCTCTCCCAGCCATCCTCCCTTAATACACACAACCCCCTGCCCCCTTACACTTCATGCCACCTTCACCAGATATCACCACAGACGCATCGACGGTGCGAGAAAGAGGATGGCGGCGGTTGCTGGCTGCGGTGGTGGATGGCGGCCCAGAAGACCTATAGACTGACCATTTCTCTCATATTTTCTATATGTATGAATATTTTTCGAAAATCATTTGTATATTTTCTGAAATTTTGGGATAGAAACTGGTTTGTTTGGAGCAAAATATTGGACTTTTGAGAGTTTTACCTATCTTGAACTTGTTGAGGATTTATGTAAGAATCTGAGAATGGAACTAACAATTTATAGGAACTCTAGAATTGATGATTGAGAGTTAAGTTCTTACGTAAAAAATTATAACCCTTCACCTTTCATCTCCTTTTCATTAAGTTTGAGCTTTTCTAATTTCATAGCTGATGAATTGATTAAATGGGAAATTTATTGTAAAAGAATAAATCTGATAAAATAATTTAAATGGTTAAAAGCCCTAATTGGAATTTCTGCCCCAAATTATGAAATTAGGGATTTGAATCCCCAATTGAATCTAATTATAAACCGTAATTGTAATTTTACCCCTAATTTCTGTGGATATTACATCCTACAACCCTTAAAATTAATTTCGTCCTCGAAATTCGTTAACTTACCTTGGATAATGAAATTCGGGTACTTGACACATATCTCTTCTTCACGCTCCCAGGTGGCTTCATTTCTGCCATGGCGTCTCCATTGAACCTTGATTAATGCAACATCTTTATTTCTTAGTTTGTGGATCTTGCGCTCTAAAATCGACTCTGGCCCTTTCTCGTATGTCAAGTCCTTGTTAGTTTCTAATTCGTTATAGTTCACGATCTGACTTGGATCGTGAACATATTTTCTTAGCTCGAAACATGAAAAACATCATGCACACTCGACAAACTTGGTGGTAATGCCAATTGATAAGCCAAATCTCCAATACGAGTAAGGATTTCGAATGGTCCAATGTATATTGGGTTCAATTTTCCCTTTCCACCAAAACGAATAACACCCTTTATAGGAGCCACTTTCAAAAATACGTTTTCTCCTTCTTCGAATTGTATATGCTTTCTCCTTCTGTCAGCATATGACTTTTGTCTATCTTGAGCCATTCTGATTCGATCTTGTATTTTTGGCTATCTTTTCTACAGTCTCCTGAATCGGCCCCAAAACTTTCTTCTCACCAACCTTATTAAATACAACGACGATCTACATTTTTTTTCGTACAATGCTTCATATGGAGCCATCCCAATCGTTGCTTGATAACTATTGTTATAAGCGAACTCTACTAAAAAGCGATAAAGTCTCCCGATTACTTCCCAAATCGAGCACACAAGCTCTCAACATATCTTCTAATATATGTATCGTCCTTTCAGACTGTCCATCTGTCTGTGGATGATAAGTTGTACTAAATTTCAATCTTGTGCCCATTGCACTGCGAGTTCTTGAATTTGAAGTAAATCTCGTGTCTCTGTCGATACAATAGACACCGACACTCCATGTAATTTCACTATCTCCTCATGTAGATCCGAGCATCTTGTTCCATCTTGTACATCATTTTGACAAGTAGAAAATGAGCCGACTTAGTCAACCGATTTACTATGACCCAAAAGCCATATTTCCTTTAATTGATCTTAGAAGTCCTACCACAAAATCCATAATTATATGTTCCCATTTCTATTCGGGATTTCAAGTGGTTTTAGCAAACAAGACGACCTTTGGTGCTCGGCAGCTTCACTTGTTGGCAAGTTAAACGTTTCTCTAAAAAAATTCCAATATCCCTCTTCATACTTCTCCACCAAAATATTTCTTTGAAATCGCGGTACATCTTTGTACCCCCAGGATGAGCCGTGTACGGCGTACAATGAGCTTCTTTAAGTATTTCTTTTCTAAGTTCCTCTTCTTTAGGAACACACAATCTCTCATCATAAGTTAAAATACCTTCATCTCTGTTAAAAGAAACCCCTTAACACTCTCTTTTTGGGCTTGTTCCTTCATTTGTTCAGAAATTTATCCCGAGGTTGAGCTTTCTTAATTCACTCCTTTAAAGTAGGTTGCACCACTAAAGATGTTAATATCATTTCCGTACTCTTTGGTGGTACGACTACATCAATCCTCATTTTGGAAAACTCCTTCACTAGTTCTTCTTGTTTAGTTATTAAACTCGACATTTCTCATTTGGTTTTACGACCTAGAGCATCATCAACCACATCACCTTTTCCATGATGGTAATTGATGGTACAGTCGTAATCTTTAACCAATTCTAGCGACCTCCTCTTTCTCATGTTCAACTCTTTCTGAGTAAATAGATACTTTAAGCTTTTGTGGTTAGTGAAAATTTCACACCTTCCTCCATACAAATAATGCCTCCAAATCTTTAAGGCGTGAACCACATCAGGTAGCTCCAAATCATGTGTAAGATAGTTCAATTCATGTGGATTCAGTTGTCTTGAGGCGTAGGCAACCACTTTGCCATGCTGCATCAACACGCATCCCAATCCTTATTTTAGATGCGTCACTATAAATGACAAATTCCTTAGAAGGGCCAGGAATTGTCAAAACTGGTGCAGAGGTCAGTCTCTGTTTCAATTCTTGAAAACTTTCCTCGCATTTCTCTGTCCAAATAAATTTTTCCCCTTTTCTAGTCAGTCGGGTCATGGGTCCAGCTATTTTTGAAAATCCTTCGATAAATCTTCGATAATACCCTGCTAAACCCAGAAAAATGCGAACTTCCCTCGCATTCTTAGGAGCCCTCCATTCATTAACTTAGTTGGATCTACTTCAATTCCTTGAGCCGTAATCACATGCCCAAGAAATACAACTTGATTCATCCAAAATTCACACTTCTTAAATTTTACATACAACTTCTCTCTGCGAAGTGTCTCCAACACTATTCTCAAATGTTCTTTATGTTGTTCCTCATTTGTAGGTCCCAATGGGTGTGAGTAAGGTTTAGAAGGGGGGAGGGGGTTGAATAAACCTTACCAATTTTTTGATTTTTAGTCCTTTTAAAATATTACAGAGTTAATACACAACTAAGTCCTTGAGGGACAGCTAAGTTAGTTAATCAGCAGAGTTAGCCACTCAACAGACTCGATAGAGCTGTTGATAGAATAACTCAGTTGTTTAGTCTAAACCTTAACTTGGTTGTGATGAGTTTTTCAGTAGAAGACTTAACACCCTTGAATTGTTTTAACTTTGTTTTAACACTTGATTTTAACACTTAGTTATTTATCAGTTGGATTAGCAAATTATCAGCAGATATAAGATGATTGTGCAGAAATGTAAATATGCTGAAATGTAAATGACACAAGTAATTTTAATAGAGGTTCGAAGATGGGGTAATTCTTCTTCTAATCCTCTCTTCTCCAACTCTGGAGGAATCCACTAAGTAATGATCAATTCACAAAGTGGTTATCTGCCAGAGACAAGTCTTGATCACAGTTGACTTGCTCATTGGACTCGATCTGGAGATGCCTTGGTCACGGTGGCTTCTCGCCCCGACTCGAACCTTCTTCGGGGCAAGCGCCTGCTACTTGGTGACTTTCTCAAACTTCTTGGATTTGATCACGAAGCCCTCCAATAACTTGAGACTGGTTCGACCTTAAACCTTCCTACAATCCTCCTTGGAAAGTAGATCCCTTTTGATTCTTCAAAAGTTTCCTCTTCAATGATTTGAAGTTGTCTTTCCTTCTGATTTGTGTTGGATTGATTTCCTTGAGTTTCGAGGCTTGAGGATTTTGCTTGAATAATTTGAGAATATTTTGCGGAGGTTACAATTTGAATATTGCTTACTTGCTCTCTTGGTTGGATAATCAAGGTAACCTTTTCTCAATGAATTTCCTCGGCCTTTTATAGTGAACTTTCAAAAATCATCAGTTGAAGAGATAGACTTATTTTCAAAAGACACTAGTGTTCGTTGGCTTGTCTTTTCTTGGTCTTCAATCTTGAGATGTAGACCTTTCCTCATATTAAATGAATGTTCGACTTCCGAGGTTCGACCACGAGGGTGCGAGTGCTTCCCATTGGTTTATTCCTTTTGCGCTTAAGGATGAGCACTTTAAGACTGGCGGCTTGGAAGTATTACTTATTTAGTAATGTTCTTGACTTACGTATAGCAGTTCTTTCGATTAACTCCTCTTTGCAGCTGCCTTTTTCCCAGGTGACTTGAGTCTGCTCCAATCATTTGAAAGACTCATCTGTCACTTCAACTTGTGATTTGGCTTCTTGAGTTGACTAACTGACTCTTCACACAGATGTCCCTCAGCTGTTATGTCTTCGATCGAGTTCTTGAACTTCTTTCTTGGCCATACTCAGTTGTTCCTCGGTGAGTCTTCACATCACTTCTTGATTGACTTCTTGTATTTCCAGGCATAGTGACTTTCGGCTCATTCGGCTCATTCAAATTTTATCTATTACAATTAGAATTACAAGGAAAATGGGGTGCCAACATTCGAATCTAAGTTTTACATGGCATTCATCAAAATCTAAACAATAAATTTCCCAACAATTTCTCCCTTTTTGATGATGCCAAAACTTAAAAACATTAAGTAACAAAACAGCAAAGATACATACAGACAATGTAGTAACAAAGAATGTATGCGTAGAATCAATTGTTTTATTGATCATAGTATTCTTGTCCTTTACACAGCTATTTACAAAGTGTATCAGAGCATAATCGTATCTAAGCAATTTACAAGCATCTATGCTAAGATACAAATATAAAGTGAGAAATTGCAAAACACTTTATTGAATGTACAGGAGATGACTTACACATGAATGTATTTACGAGTAAAATACACGAAGGGTTAGCAACAACACTTCATCGCCACGCTGCCTCTTCTTTTTCCTCTTGACTATGTCATCTTGACTCTCTTTCTTCTTTCATCTTCAGCTGCTTTCTTCTTTTCATAAGCTCTCTTCGCAGCTTTGTCTTTTCGCTTCCTTTCTTGCCTTTCTTGCCATAGCTGATCTTGTCTTCTATTTTCCTCTTCTATCCTCTTCACATAATCAGCATTCTTTCTAGCCACTTCCAAATTAGCTACTTCATCGTACCCAACCCAGTAGATCCTTCCCTTCTTGCCTGGATCTACTTATTCAATATTTTTGGGTAGAGATATAGGTTGAATACCTCTTCCTACACCACTTCTTCCTCCTCCTATGGGTGTATACTGTACCGGAGTCTTCTTCTTGCTAGCTGACTGGCCGCTAGAAGTCTGCTATTTGTCGCTTCCTCGCACTGCCAAGGCCCTTGTCCCAATACAAATCCAGGCTTGGACTATAGACATGTTCTTGAAATAACCTTCGGATTCGGCGTCTTAAATTCTTCAACTGATCTTGGCTCTTTTCCGTCATCTAGAATGGCATCTTGATCCTTCCCTGCTGGAATGCCACTGAATTATTTCAATATTTCTTCAACACGGGCATCCGTTCTCTTATCGAACTCTTCCATCCCTGCTTCTACAATTTTTCTTTTCTCTGACATAGGCACAACAGAGTGTTCGATCGGCAGAGTTACTGGAAGTTTGCTGATTATTGAGGTTGTCACATGACCTTGCTGAGGGGTTTCAGCAATCATCAGGGTCAAATCCTTTGACCTTTCCCCCTCAACTTCTTTTCCTTTCTTTTCAACAGCCGCTTTCTCACCAAATTTGTTTCTTCTTCGATTTCCTTAGGTACTCCTCTTCTCCCTTTTTGGCATCATCAAAGGAGAGAGGAACCCCTGGAAACATTCCTGCGAGCATGAAATCGAGTCGGCTGAGAGCTGAGTTCTGCTTGGAGTCTGCTGCGGCATGTGCTGTTCGAAATTCTAAGCGATTGGCTTTCGATTCGCCACAGCCATTTCATTTCGGCCTTGAGAAGTCTGAATTTCGTATTCATGTTTTCCTTAACACGTAGAATTTCTCTTCGATGAAATTCACGCAGAACTCCATTTCGGTGGTATGAGAGACATGCGGTCTCTCCATATGTTCCGCATCCCGCTTCATACCCGCATTGTCAGCAGCCCAAACCAGCATCTTATTGTACAATGCCTTGAAATATCGAACTTGTTCGTAGCGCATTGCACTCTGCTGCTGACACCACTCTCTGATCCGTACCACATTCCCTCGTAAGTCTGTTGTGAGGTTGGCATCTCTATTGTCCAGACGCATATCTAATGAGGCCTGGTGCCGTTCCATCTTCTCAATCTCTCCACATATTTTCTTGAAGACTTCACGGATCTAAATTTGTCACACCGGATTCAACATCGCCATTCAAAGATCGAAATTAAAGTTTCTTTGGCATAATGGAGTCGGTAGGGATGATTGGATCTTCTCGGTGTGTATTTTCGCTGCTCTTAGCCGTCTCTCCTCTAGCTCTAGAAACTCAGCGAAAAGGGAAATAATGTCTCAAACGTATCATCTCGCACGTAAGGAATTGAAATTGCAGTTTGTGCCTTTGATGATCCTGGTGGAGTTGGTACTGCTGCAGCTGGGAGCCTGCGCAGAAGACTCGGTTCCAGCTGGGCCTTGTTGAGTTGGTTGCCCAACTGACTGATCCTCAGCTGTCTTAACAGCTTCTTCGGCCTCAATAGATTTTTCTAAATGAATTACTTGGTCTCATTGCAACATCAGCGTCATCGGAAGATGATGAAACATGGGGGCTTAGTTCATCATCAAAGTTAAATGTTTGATGAGCAGCTTTGAAACTCGTCTGACTTGTCATGGGAGAACATCCTGTTGAGTCCTTTTGATGTGCAACGGTGTGGACTAAACCCGTCTTCAAATCCCGAGAAAGGATATGTCATGATTATCGGGAGTCATGAAGAGCACTAATCTCCTTTTCAGATTCAACAATGTTGACAAGAGGGATGTTCGAGCTTCTTGAGTTTTTTTTACCCGGGGAGGTCTCAACTTCCTTGGGCCTTCAACACCTCTCCGAGTCTCAAGCTGCGCAATGAGGCCTTCTACATTCCCTTCGATAGTCGCGATTTGTCTTAGGATCTTGGTGGCATCCATAGGAGTCTCAACCCCTTGAATTGCACTTTCGATTGCCCAGTGTTAACTCCCTGGGGCATTTCAACCCATGCCTCACCGCAATAGCAGCGGTGTCCTCGACCGCAAACCATTTTGACACCTGGTGGGACACAACTCATTTGTCCGAAAGCCGTCAATGTCAATCTGTTGTGGTTTTTTTTTCCTTTTCCACTTCCCCTCCTTTCTTAATTGTGGAGTCATCTGCGGCAGATCATCCTCCGACCTTGTTGCGTGTAGTGAGTTTTCCCCTGGTGGCACACCCGTAGGGTGGTGATGATGGGATTACTCTTCTCCGGACTCTGCTTTCGTTGAGTGCTCGGTAGTGGGGGGCGGTGGTAAAACACCTTGATGGGGTTGGCTCAACTTGGGTGCCCAAATTCCCGGTCTCATCACCAAGTCCCTTGGACCCATCTTCTCGAAATAAGCGGGGACGTAGGCTGCGGCTATGGTTGTGGCATCGCCGCACTACTCCCACTGGGTCTGTCTCCGGGGAGAGATTGTGAGGACTCTCCTGGTCCTTGAACATTTGTTGCTCATGCAACATTCTCGATTCCTTCAAATCTTCTTTGCATGTCCGACTTCTCTTTAGCAAAGAATGGGATCCATATCTTCATCACTTTCAAGACTACATCTAGGTGAGAGTGAGTGTGTTCTAAAGTTCGATGAAGAGGACATATCTTGGCTTTTTCACGAGCTTCGCTTCTCGGTTGCTTTCGCTTGTTCATTCTCCTTGAAGATTTGTAAGATATTCAAGCAGTTTTCTTCATTAAGGGCTTGAACGACTTTGGTGATGCCAAGAAATTCGAACAACTCCTCTTCTTCTATGAACTCGGGCGTTCAAGCTGCTCCCTCGAGTGACTTAGCTTCCACGCTCCATTCACGTGAGACGATCTTTGAATGTGCGGTATATAGGAGAATACATGATGACATCATCATCGTCATCTTCTTCTTGTCCTTCCTTTTCGGGATGGAAGGCAAAATGTTCACCGCTCTTTACCTTCAAGAACGCCCGTAGCGGCGGAGACAACTTTTCGGTGAAGATTCGGTTGTCTCACCGTTCTTTTTTCCTCGATTGTCCTCTCCATACCGGTCTTCTTGGGCCTCGGTGATCGCCCTCAGACTTTTTGGTTCATCAATTATCTCGGGGACCGCACTTCCTCAATGTCGTAGATCTTAGATGTTTTCTCTAGGCCGAGTAGCGATTCAATTGTCTTTTCAAGCTCAAAGCTTGGAAATCCTTCTTTTAGTTTTAACCGGAGGAATTTAAGTTCTTTTTCTTCTTCGATTCTCCTGGCGGCGGGGCAGGGCATCTTGCTTGGATGGAGCTACCTTCTGGGCTTGGCAATCCTCTTCTTCCTTATGGTCGGAAAAGGTATTTGGACTTCCTTCTCGGCCCGGCAGGGGCGGAGACATTTGCTCGGGCGGGTGAGGCTGCTGCGAGGACGGGTGCATCTATTTCTTTCTTTGCAGGGCGCCTTCTTTCTTGATTTCTTCTTAGGAGGAGGTAATAACTGCATTTGTGTCCTCGGGGTCACTGATTTCCACTCACTTGTATCCGCCCTCTTGGCATGGGCTCTTCTGGCTCTGAAAGATTAGCCTCGAACATCTATTTGTTTACATGGAAGGGCTTTCCATCTTTGAAAAGAAATGCCCTTCACTTTCCAGGATGGCCAATTACAGAGGCCATAACCAAGTGATCCTCCAAAGGATCCATCTTCCTTGTATGATTTGTTCCCAACGTGGGCAGTCTCTTTGTACGAACTCGGCCCAGGTTGACTTTCTTACCCCGCATGATCGCCATGGCATGACGATCGCCTTTAGTCTTTGATAGCCGATTGAGCTTCCAAACTTCATATCTACACACTTGGCAATGACATCCATCACCTTGTGATAGTCGCCCTTCAAAGAACTTCTTCTCCATTGTGTATATTACCTTCAAGCGAAGACACTGGTTTGTCTACTTTTTCCATCACGGCTGACCAAGTCAACGTCGATTCAAAAATCTCGGCCATGCCCTCGAGTGAGCACAAATAGTGCTCCGCAAGGTCCCAGCGAGAAATCGTGATGTCCTTACGGTGGACGGAGGACTTGATTCCTTCATCCTCGCACTTGATTTACATAGAAGCTGCGCCACCTCTTCAAGGTAGGTGTGCGAGTAATCCAAAGTGAGAAAAGGCACGAGACGGACTTTTCTAGCATATCAACAATCTTCTTCACTAGAGTTTCATCGAACCCTGCTTCACCATCCCTTCAAAATCCACAGTCGATCCGAGTGGATTTGCTTCGATAACTTGACGCCAAGTTAAACTTTGGTGCCATTTTTAGAAGTTTCTACCGATTAAATCTTGATAAACTTGCTTGTGAACTCGCGGTTTTCGAGAGAAAAGAAATTGCTTGCTTCTCGCTTTGAAGATGAACAATTTTGAGTGTGTGAGAGAAAACTGAAAGATGAGTATATAAGGGTTATGAAAGGGCGTGTTTTGATTTTTGAAATTTAACCAAGATCAACGGCTCAGATTTAGCATGTCAAACCGCATTTAATTCCTCGCATTTAATGCGGCAAACATTTATATCCAATCATATGTTTGTTGTGCGACTTTTCGATTTGTGCATTCGTCATTATTATGTTGACGTCATCCTTAAAAACATTCCGCTCATTAAAAACGCATGCGTTTTTGTCACTTAGATCATAAATGACTCGGCTTTATTTCACACATGACTTATCTCTTTTCTCTCTTCTCATTAAGTGACTAAATTTGTCGCCTAACTTTCAGAGACAGTGACTTTAAGTTATGGCCATTTGTTTCACTCGGTGATGTGAAAAAAACTTGTTCATGTCTCACCTTCTTCATCTTCCATCTCTTCGATTGAGTCTTCGAGTGTTAACTCAACTGAATTAACCCTAGCTCATGCTTGAGCTCTTCAAATCTTAATTCACATAAGGGCTTCGTGAATATGTCGCCTAATTCTTGTTTATCAATTGAGATATATTCCAAAATGATGTCTTTCTTTTCAACATGGTCTCTTATAAAATGATATCGACATCAATGTGCTTTGTTCTTGAATGCAACACGGGATTCTCGAAAGTGATTGCAATAGCACTTGTGTTATCACACATAATTGGAATCTCTTTTTCTTCAATTTCATAATCTCTCATTTCTTTGTCTCATCCATAAAACTTGGGCAACTTGTTTGCAGCCTATGTACTCTGTTTTGATTGTAGATGCCTATCGAGTTTTGTTTTTTGCTAAACCAAGAAACCAATCATTTCCAAGCATTTGACATGTAGTTGAAGTACTCTTCCCGTCAACTCTACATCCAAAGATACGAGTCTCAAGAACAATAAGCTTGAATCCACTTTCCTTTGGATACCATAATCAAACTTCCGGCATCCTTTTAAATATCTTAGGATTCTCTTAGCCGCAAATCATGTGGCTGCTTCGCTTTGGTGCGATTGAAATCTTGCACATACACCTCACCGCAAAGGTGATGTTTGTCCTGTTTGGTTGTTAAATGAGAGCGGTGATCCAATGAGTGCTCTCAGATCTTATTTGATCTGACACTTTACCATCGCATCCATGTCCATCTTGGTGATGTGTTCATTTGTATTTTCACGAGAAGACTTCTCTTCCATACCAAATTTCTTAATTAAATCTCTCGGTGTACTTAGTTTGACTTATGAAAGTTCCATCCTTCAATTGCTTGACTTGAAGTCCTAGGAAGAAAGTCAGTTCTCCCATCATGCTCATTTCAAATTTTCCTTTTGCATGAGGTTTGAGAATTTATCACACACTCTTTGTTTGTGGATCCAAATGATATCATCAACATATATATTTGAACAAGCGATATACCCTTTCCATCTTGAATTCTAAAGAGTGTTGTCCACTTTGCCTGGGTGAATCCATTGTCGGTTAGAAATTGAGACAATGTATCATACCATGCTTCGTGCTGTTTAATCCATATAAAGCTTTCTTAAGCTTGTACACCTTATCTCCAATGGTCTTTACGCTAAAAGCCTGGAGGTTGCTCAAAATAGACATCTTCTTCCAACAATCCATTTAAAATGCACTTTTACATCCATTTGATATAAAATGAAGTTCTTGTGTGCGAGTATATGCAAGAAACATCCTTATTGCTTCTAATCTAGCAACAGGAGCAAATGTTTCATCAAAATCTATTCCCTCTTCTTGGCAATACCCTTTGGCTACCAATATTGCTTTGTTTCTTACCACAGATCCTTCCATTCATCTTGTTTCTAAAGACCCATTTTGTGCCAATAACATTTTGATGGGTTGGTCTCTGCACCAATTCCCGTACGTTGTTCCTTTCAAACCGATTGATTTCTCTTGCATGGCTTGAATCCAATGTGTGTCATCCAATGCTTGAGACACATCTTTTGGTTCTATTTGGGAAATAAAACAAGTGAACATTGCTTGGCCGAGGTCTGGATCTCAGTTCTTACACCATCTCTCACATGTCCACGACTAGCTCACGGTGGATGATCTTTCGGCCATCTCACATCGTGTAAACAAATTATTGGGTTCAAATTGCCTGTTGTGGTGTCTTGAAGTTGACTCTTTCATCATCATTCAATTCGCAGATTTTCAGTGTCTTTGAGATTCAGCTATCTCATCTTCATCTTGGTTGATTACTCGCTTGACTTCAACATAAGGACTTTTCGCATAGTTGGTTGATTAAATTTTATCGGCTAACTCTTTAATGTCTTCTCCATTCACATTAGGTTCATCAAAAACTACATGAATGGACTCTTCTGCGACCATAGTCCTCTTGTTCAATACTATATAGGCTTGCCGGTGAGTATCCCCAAAAGATACCTTCATGCCTTTAGCATCAAAAGCCTTTAGATTATTCTTGCCATTATTGTGGATGAAGCATTTACATCCAAATATCCTGAAGTACCCAACATTTGGCTTTCTCCTGTCCATTTCATAGGAGTCTTTGTTAGCTGTCTATTTATCATGCATCTATTTGAGTATAACATGCGGTGTTGATGGCTTGACCCAAATCTCTTAGGGTAATCCACTTGCCTAACATGGTCCTTGTAGCTTCCTTGAGAGTTCATTTCCTTCTTTCACTACTCCATTTACATTTGTGGAGTCTTGCTGCCAGATAACTCATGAGCAATACCATTTTCAACACAATCGAGTTATTATTCCATTGACAAACTCGATTCCTCTATCGATTTATCTTTATAATGGTTTGCTCTTTTCCTTTTGAACTCTTTTCATCATTTGAGGTAGTTTCTGCGAAGTTTCCTTCTTTTTGCACATGAAGATTGTCCATGTATATCTTGAATAGTCATCTACCACCACTAAGGTGTATTTCTTCCCACTTATCTTTGGTGGTTCAAATGGACCAAATAAGTCCATATGCAATTGATGCAATATCCTTGTTAAAGAAGGACTAGAAACTCCTTGAATGAAGATTTGATCTGCTTTCCCATCGGCATGCATCACATACACTTTCCTTCTTGTCACCTAATCGAGTCCGCGGTCCTTCCACAAGATGACTCCTTGCAAGCTTGTTGATTGTCTTGAAGTTCAGGATGACTCAACTTGTGCCAAACCAACTGACTCATTTGTCTTTGTTTGCTGTGACAGTACTTGGTGTGTGAGAGACTAGTCTACCACATACATATTCTTCCTGTCTTGATCCTTGCAAAGACTATTTCATTTGATTGTGTCTTTTTAACTGGGACAATCCCATATGAATCCAACATTGTAGCCCTTTGTCATAGAGTTGGTTGATGCTTGGAGTTGAAGATGAGGCCTTCAACATATGCAACATCGTGATTTCTAATCCATTTTTCTTGATAGATCCGTGCCTCTTATTTCCCCGGAGCTTCATTTCCTCAAATATGACTTTTGTGCCTCTAATCTCCTTGAATCTTTGAGTTTTTCTTGTTGCTTGTCATATGTCGGAACAACCACTATCCATGTACCAGGTTCCCGGCACTCATTTTGTTCCTTGAACCGCAATCAAGAAAATTAGTTTTAGGTACCCATACTTGCCTGGGTCCCGGGGCTAGTCTTTGTAAGATGATCCAACCAACCTATAGCCAAATGATTAGACTCAAGAGTTGCCATCTATATGTGCCATAATCATAATTCACTTTGGCAAATTGTTTGGGGGTTTTGATTCTGTCTCTTTTGTCCATGTATGCATGTGTGTGTGTGTTTTAGCAATTCTTTCTTTGGGTAGTTGTGATATTTTTGGGTAGTTCCTTGGTGCATATGTGTGTGTGATAATAGCTCTTTTTGCCTTTGGAATGACCTTTCTTGAGGTCAGGTCTTTGCCATCTGAGGCTTGTATTCCATTGGATTTTCTTGATATTTCACATTGTTCCAATCGGTTTGGCTTGGATAATTTCTACCATTCCCATCATTTTCGTTTCTATGATAAACCTTCTCAGGTTTTGGTAGCTCTGTTTATTCTTTGAGTACTTTCTATTTGGAGTTTGCTTAGGAACTCTGCTTTGGATTTCTTCTCACCGTCCTTTCATCATACTCTCTCTATTTATTATTTTCCTTTCCCTTTATATCCAAGGCCAGTTTATTTGTGATTGTCTTTTTGGGATGAATGTGGGTGCAACATTTGGTGTCTTGGATTTTGAGATACTTCATTACTTGAAGATCTTTTTTTCCAAAATTACTCAGGAGTTTGATTGTGCACAAAGGAATTGAATCATATGTCTCTTTATCTCCAAAAAGATGGCTCATAATAAGGTCATCCAATGATTTAGATGCCTTTGTAAATGAGGCAATCACATTTTTGAGATAATTTTCCTCTTTTCTATAAGACCTATCTCTGCTATTAGTTTAGCATTCTCGGCCTTGACTCCTTGTTCTCATCGCCTATGTGACTTAGAGTACTCACTCCTTTGTCTTTTTTGTGAGTTTTGGCTTGAGTTGGCTATTTTCCTCATTTAATAGTGTGTGAGAGGATTTGATGTGCTCAAAGTCTTTCATCATTTTGCCTAATGAATCATAAAGATCGGTGGGTGATGAAGTGTATGTATCACAATCACTATCACTAGAATCTAAATGAGATGAGTTAGAGTGTACCTCATCTTCTTGGTCCTGTTGATCTTGTTCTTTAGCCATTAGACAGATCATTGTTTCTTCTTCGAGAATCACTTGAGTAGTCGCCTTCACTACTCTCGAGTCGTTGTTTCTTTAGACTTATTCCATTGTCTCGGCGATCTCGGCTGACCAACATGGCTTTCTTTCTTCTCATGTCTTATTTCTCTCAAGACTTTTCTATCTTCTTTCATTTCTCAGATTGTTGACTATTGGATATGGATAATCCCAACGGCAAAGTGTCCTGGTTGTCGCAATTCCAACAGGTTCTCAGACTTTGATCAACTCTATCTGCCCTTGGGTTACGCTCTCGATACTTAACCTTTGATGCTCGCTCTCTTGGGTGGCTTTGTCTTCCTTGACTTTGAGGGGAGTTGAATGTCTCTCGGAGGATTCACCCTTGTTTCTTTTATAGTTCTTGTTGAATCTTTTGACCATCGGGGCAATCTCCCTGGTCTATGACTTCCTTGACTTCATTTCAAATTCATAAGCTTTTGAGGTCCGAGAATAGCTCGTGATTGGATGTTTTCATAGGTCCATCGAGTGCCTTAGAGCCATGGTTTTCATTTCCCATTCAGGTGGGAGGCTCGCAGGAATCTTCATACACATCTCTTTTTGTGTGTATTCCTTTCCAAGTCTAAAAGCTCATTTGTGATTTCGAGTGAATCGGCATCAAGTTGATCCATTGTTTCACACGCAAAGCATTTTAAAGTTTTCAAACTTTTGAACAACAACATATAATTTGTTCTCCTTTATTGAACATCGCTTTGTTCAGAGTCTTTGTAGAGAATATCATTGGCCACATTATCCAAGTTGTATCTCTTTCTGTCATCATTCGTCCATTGGTCCTTGGTTTTTCAACTAAGCGTTTGTCTTGCCTAAACCATAGCTTCTTCTCTTCACAAGCATTGCTCTCCTTCTTGGTGTGTTCACTTTCGCAGATTTGCGGTGGCCCATCCTCTATCACTAGCCACATTTCATCATGTAAAGCAGGATAGATGAGCACGGATACTAATTTTCCAATCATCAAACTCCTCAAGGGTGAACATTGGAATGCGTGTCAAATTTGCTTCCATGATAATAACTTTTGATAAGAATGAAAGATTTTTAAAAATACAAGTGTTTAAAACCTTTTTTGAAAAGATAGAGATCTAGTTCGAGAACGGTGCGGAAGGCTCAATGAACCAACCACTCGATACCACTTGTAGGTCTTAAGGGTGTGAGTAAGGTTTAGAAGGGGTGGAATAAACCTTACCAACTTTTTGATTTTTAGTCCTTTTAAATTATTACAGAGAGTTAATACACTAAGTCATGAGGACAACTAAGTTAGTTAATCAACAGAGTTAATTTCCACTCAATGATTTCGACAGATTTGTTGATAGAATAACTCACCATTTTTAGTCTAAACCTTAACTTTGTGATGAGTTTTTCACACTTAACACCCTAGAAGACTTAACACAAATTATCGTGAGATATAAGATGATTGTGCATAAAGAATTGTTTTAACTTTTTTTTAACACTTGATTTTAACACTTAGTTATTTATCAAGTTGGATTAGCAAATTATCAAGAGATATAAGATGATTGTGCATAAATGTAACAAATATCTTAAATGTAAATGACTAATCTTCCTTGGAAAGTAGACCCCTTTTGATTCTTTGAAGTTTCCTCTTCAACGGTTTGAAGTTGTCTTTCCTTCATGATTTGTGTTGAATTGTTTTCCTTGAGTTTGTGCTTGAGGATTTTTCTTGAATAATTTGAGAATATTTTGCGAGGTTTCTGAGTTTGAATATTGCTTGCTTGCTCTCTTGGTTCAGAGTAATCAAGGTAACCTTTTCTCAATGAATTTCCTCGACTTTTATAGTGAACTTTCAAAAATGCCCGTTGAAGAGATATGCGATTTTCAAAAGACTAGTGTTCATTGGCTTGTCTTTTCTTGGCCTTCAATCTTGAGATGTAGACCTTTCCTCATATTAAATGAATGTTCGATTTTGAGGTTCGACCGAGGTGCGATCTTCCCATTGGTTTATTCCTTTTGCACGCTTATGGGATGAGCACTTTAAGACGACAACATGGAAATATTACGTATTTAAGTAATGTTCTTGACTTCTATGTAACGGATTCTTTCAGTTAACTCCTTTTGCATTGTTTTTTTCCCAGGTGACTTGAGTTTGCTCAATCATTGAAAGACTCATCTGTCACTTCAACTTGTGACTTGGCTTCTTGAGTTGACTTAATCGACTCTTCTCATAACCTGTCCCTCCCGGTTGTTATGTCTTGGTCGAGTTCTTGAACTTCTTTATTGTCCATACTCGATTTGTTGCTCTGTTGAGTCTTCCATCACTTCTTGATTGACTTCAGTATTTCCGTGGCATAGGCGACTTTACTCGGCTCAATCAACCCTATCTATTACAATTAAAATTACAAGAAAATGGGGTGCCAACATTCTAATCTAAGTTTTACATGGCATTCATCAAAATCTAAACAATAAATTTCCCAACATCAATTTTAGAATACACCAGTATGTCATCTATAATGACTATGACAAATTGGTCTAAAAGTGGATGGGACACTCGATTCATCAAGTCCATGAACACTACTGGTGCATTACTAATCCAAAAGTCATTACAACGAATTCCTAATGCCCATAACGTGTTTTGAAGGCCGTTTTTGGAATATTGTAGGTCCCAAGGGTGTAAGTAAGGTTTAGAATGGGGGTTGAATAAATTTTACCAACAATTCGATTTGGTCCTTTTAAAATTATTACGAGTTAATACACGACTAAGTCCTTGAGGGACATCTAAGTTAGTTAATCGTGAGTTAGCCACTCAGACTCGATAGATTTTGTTGATAGAATAACTCATTGTTTTAGTCTAAACCTTAACTTAGTTGTGATGAGTTTTTCAGCGGAAGACTTAACAACCTTCAATTTGATTTAACTTTGTTTTAACACTTGGTTTTAGCACTTAGTAATTTATCAGTTGGATAGCAAATTATCGTGAGATATAAAATATGTGTGCGGGAATGTAAAATATTTGAAATGTAAATGACACAAGTAAATTTTATAGAGGTTCGAAGATGGGGTAATTCTTCTCCAACTATTTGGAGAATCCACTAAGTAATGATCGGTTTACAAAGTGGTTATCGATCAGAGACAAGTCTTGATCACGCGGTGACTTGCTCCTTGGACTCGATGCAGAGATGCCTTGGTCACACTCGGCTTCTCGTTCGACTAAACTCTTCCGCAAGGCGTTGCGCACTCTACTCGGCTTGCTTTCTCAAGCTTGTTGGATTTGATCACGAAGCCCTCCAATAACTTGAGATTGGTTCGACCTTGAACCTTCCTACAATCCTCCTTGGAAAGTAGACCCCTTTTGATTCTACAAAAGTTTCCTCTTCAATAGTTTGAAGTTGTCTTTCCTTCTGACTTGGTGTTGGATCGATTTCCTTGAGATTTGAAGCTGAGGATTTTGCTTGAATAACTTGAGAATTTTTGCGGGTTACGATTTGAATATTGATTGCTTGTTCGTGGTTCGAGGTAACATTTTCTCAATGTGATTCCTCACCTTTTTATAGTGAAATTTCAAAAATCTGCCGTTGAAGAGATATGTTGATTTTCAAAAATCACTTGTGTTCGTTGGCTTGTCTTGTTGCGCAGCCTTGATGTTGACATTTCCTCGTATTTAATGTCTTGCAAAGATTGCGCCGTTCCGACACAGTGCGATCTTCCCATTGGTTTTTTGTTCCTTTTGCACACAAGCTGGAACTAACACTTTATCTCTCGACAACTTTAATGAGGTTACTACTCACGAGTAACATTCTTGACTTTCATCGCGGATCTCATTCAGTTGTCTTGACTTGACTGCAATCTTTTATTCCCTGAAGTGACTTTGAAGTTAGCTTCCAATCAATGGATGACTCATCTGTCACTTCAACTTGAGACTGGGCTTCGAGTTGACTTGTGACTCTTCATACAATTTGTTTCACAGCCGATACTCCTTGATCGAGTTCTTGACATTTCTTCCTTGCCATACTCGGTTGCTCTACGGTGGAGTCTTCACTTTAGTCTTGATTGACTTTGTATTTCGAGCGCATAGTTGTCTTGACTTAGCTTATTCATTTCTATCTATTACAATACAAATTACTAGGAAACTTTCTAGTTTAAGTTTTACATGGCATTAATCAAAATCTAAACAATAAATTTCCCAACAATTTCCCCTTTTTGATGATGCCAAAACTTAAAAAAGATTAAATAGAATGTAAACAACAGGATACATACATGCAATGCGAAACAAAGAATGTATGTGTTGAATAGATCAATTTATTGATCATATCATTCTTGTTCTTTACACAATTGTTTACAAGGTGTATCGAGCATACTCATATTTAGCAAATTACACACATCTATGCTAGGATACGATATCAAAGTGAGATGATTCAAAAACACTTTATAGAAGTGTACAGATGACTTACAAAAATGTATTTACAAAAGTAATATACATGAGCAGTTCACAACAATACTTCATCGCTTCACGCCTCCTTCTTGCTTCTTCTCTGGCATCATCGGCTCTCTTTCTTTTCTTTTCTTCACCGCTTTCTTCTTTTCATAAGCTCTCTTCGCAACATCGTCTTTTCGCTTCCTTTCTTGCCTTTCTTGCCATATCCGGTCTTGTCTTTTGTTTTCCTCTTCAATTCTCTTCACATATTCAAAGATTCTTCTAGCCACTTTCCAGTTGGCTACTACATCATCTCCGATCCAAGTAGATCCTTTCCTTCTTGCGCGGATCTCGTATTCAATATTTTTGGGCAAAGGTCTAGATCGAAAGCCTCTTCCACCACCAACTTCTTCATTTTCGCCTGGGGGTGTATACTATACAGAGTCTTGTTTACAGTTGAATGGTCAATTGGTAGTTTGTTGCCTATCGACTTCTTCACATAACTTCACCATGCGAGAAGGTCAATTTGAATTCATGGTCTCTTCAACACGCAGAATTTCTTTTCGATGAAATTCACGCAACAATTCCATTTCAATTGTATGAGAGGCATGCAATCGCTCCATGTAGTCCCAAGGGTGTGAGTGTAAGGTTTAGAAGGGGTTGAATAAACCTTACCAACTTTTCCAATTAGTCCTTTCAAATATTGAGTTAATACTTTCACGATTTGTGTCTTGATGGACAACTAAGTTAGTTAATCCCGAGAGTTAGTCACTCAGCGGACTGATCTAAACTATTGATAGAATAACTGGGTTTTTGACTAAAGACTTAACTTTGACCGTGATTTGTTTTCAGCGGAAGACTTAACACCCTTGAACTTGGTTAAGTTTGTTTTAATACTTGGTTTTAGCTTTTCGGTTGATTATCAATTGGATAGCAAATTTATAAAAATAAGATCGCAGAAATTAAAAGTCTTTGAAATGTAAATGACATTAAATAAGTTTTTATAGAGGTTCGAAGATGGGGTAATTCTTCTACTCCTCTCTTCTCCAACTCCCTGGAGGAATCCACTAAGTATTGATCAATATCTGAGTGGTTAAATCCAGATACAAGTTTTGATCACACGGTGACTTGATCCTTTGGGACTTCGATGCGGAGATGCCTTGGTCACACGCAGTGGCTTCTCAGATGACTCGGGGCTTCTTCACAGGCATTTGGGCTTTGCTACTACAACCCACTTGCTTAAGTTCTTGGATTTGATCACGCGAAGCCTTCCAAATAGATTAAGCTTGGTTCGACTGAACCTTTCTACAATCCTTCGTGGAATGTAGACCCTTTGATTCTTCAAATGGTTCATCTTCAAGCGATAGAAGTTGTCTTTCCTTCACAAGGTGAGTGTTGGATTGATTTCCTTCGTAATATAGGTTTGAGGATTAATCTTGAATGACTTGAGAATATTTTTGGTTACGATTCAAATATTTGCTTGAATGTTTTGGTTCGAGTAACCTTCTCTCAGTGATTCCTCGGCCTTTTATAGTGATCTTTCAAAAATCTTCCCGTTGAAGAGATATACTTTATTTTTGAAAATCACTTATGGTCGTTGGCTTGTCTTGTTGCGATCCTTGAATTGCCCGTTTCCCTCGTATGAATGATTCTTGACTTTTAGGTGTTCGACAGGTGCGGTGATTCCCACGTGGTTTATTCCTTTTGCGCGCTCGAACCGAGCACTTCAAGAAAGACGATTGGTGGGAAGTATTACTTGTTTAAGTAATTCTCTTGATTTACGTAACGGATCTCTTCGATTATCTCGACTTGATCGCATTTCCTTGACTTCCCAGGCGACTTAATCGAGCTTCCATCTCGATATTGCACCGATCCAAATTTCAATGAGTTCTATCTTCTCTTCTTTGCCATACTCAACCGCCTTCACAGAGTCTTCCTTCTAGTCTCCGGTTGTTTTCTTGCGTGTTGAGGCATAATCGATTTAACTCGACCCACCACTCTATCTATTACAATGCAATTTACAACAAAAATGGGGTGCCAACTTCCTATTCTAAGTTTTGCATGGCATTCATCAAAATCTACAAAATAATTTCCCAACAATTTCCCCTTTTTGATGATGCCAAAACTTAAAACATACAACAATAATTAAAGCAAAGATACATACAGTAAAGTGTAGAATCACAAAATGTATGATTAGAATCGATCTTTTATTGATCATAACATTCTTGTTCTTTACATAGTTGTTTCCAAAGTGTATCGAGTTTCAATCAAAAGAAAATGTATCGCAGTTTAAATGGACCTTAAAGTAACCATTGTTGTTCTATATCTCCGCAAGTATAGAAATTGTACAATTTTATTCAATGTACGAGAAGACTTACATAAAGATGTATTTACATAGTAAAATACATGAAGGTGGACAAACAACACTTCATCTCCTTCGCTACCTCCTTTTTCATCTTCTTCTCTGGTCATCTTCCTCGACCTTCTTTCTTTTTCTCATCTTCACCGCCTTCTTCTTTTCATACGCCCTTAAGCATCCTTCATCTTTGAAAAAGTATGCCAACCCCGAATACAAAAAATCATTCTTAAACCAATAACCAAAACACAAAATTTATGGATGTTGTGATGTCACATTTGGTCCTTTGGCGATAAGACATCATACGTGAGGCATCATACTGGAGGCGTATTGTTGATAAGGTGGCAGTGGCATATAACCATACAAATCATCATGCGGTGGTGGTGGGTAAAAAATTGACCTGGAGGTGGATATCCATATTGCTGATGACTAAATATTCTTGATTTGACGCTTGTCTTCAACAACTCAATTCTTGATTTCACGGACTTGAATTTATTATTCAGGCCAACAGCAAATTGTCTCAACTGGGATTCAGTCAAGAAATTAAAGAAATCATCCCAAACTGGATATTTAGCCTCCATATTATTTTTTTCATTTTCGAAAGTTGTTCCTCTGCTTTCCTCTGCCTTTCTTGGAAGAAATCAGACAGCCCACATGTCTTGTTGTTATAATTTCCTTGTTTCTTCGCCTTGTAAAGATCGATGATCCGACGGACTTCGTCCCGATTTTGAGGCCAAATATCAACAGAAGTGTTGTGATAGATGATCATGCATGCATCAACGTCACATAGAGTGGTGAACTCATGCAATATCTTGAACAAACCATCTTTTCTTTTCTTGAATGTTAAGTTTCTTGATTTCTCGTTGCTGATAATCTCCATCTTCAATTTTGCTCTCCCCATGTTTTCTCTCAGATTATTGCTTTTCTCTATTATATTAAATCGCAATTAAAGATTAATTATTGAAGTGAAGGGGTTATGTGATGTGTTTATATAAAGATTTGCCTGACAATTAATGTGAACGCTCTGATCTAATTTTATTTCCTTTTTTTGGGATTCTTTTGATTTTGGTAAATAATTTATTTATGTGGTAATTAATGACAATGGATTTCTTTCTCCAACAAACTGGAAAAAGGATTGCTGTTTTTTACATGCTTATTTTTTACGTGCTTATTTAAGCCTTTAACGGCAACTTAGGTTTTTCAATTTCTTTTTATTTTATTTTATTTTTTTACGCTCTTAGAAACGCAATATAAGGTTTTGGACCTTTCCACTGGAAATAATTACTTTGATCTAAATACATAAAAAAAAAAAAATTACTTTGATCTAAATGTACATAAAAAAAAATTACTTTGATCTAAAATTGTGACCCAAAAATGACAAAGATTCAAGGATAATGCCATTGAATTAAGGCAAAACTTGCATGAGCAGTCTCACGGTTTAGATCCGTGAGACGAGACCTACACAAAGTTTTAAAGGTTTTTTTTTTTGATTTTTTTAGGTTTATATTTGTTTTTTAGGGTTTATTTTGTTTCTTAGGTTTATTTTTAATTGATTTGGGTTTTTAGGATTTTTAGTTTTTTAGGGTTTATTTTTATTTTTGAGTTTATTTTTGTTTTTCGGATTTTCTTCATGGTTCATGTTTTTAGGGTTTATTTTTGTTTCTTCATGGTTCATTATTATTTTTAAATTTATTTTCATGTTTCATGTTGTCAAGACGGAGCCGCCCAGAAGGTCGTCTCACGATTTAGATCCGTGAGACCGTCTCACAAGAGACTTGCTCTTGAATTAAATATAAAGATGCCAATATCAAAAAAAAAAAAAAAAAAAAGATGCCAGCCCACCGTTCACGAACAAAAAAAAAAAAAAAGAAATTAATTTTTCTATGGGAAATTTAACTGTAGTATTGTTTATTCGACCCTCCTAATTTATCTATGGGGAAAAACAAAAAATTACTTTGATCTAAATACATAAAAAAAAAAATTACTTTGATCTAAAAGTGTGACCGAAAATGATAACTGATTTAAATTGATGATGCCATTGAAAAAAAAAAAAAGGAAATTTCACCCCATACGCTCCTTTTTGGAAAAATTTCCATTGTTTACACTCCATTCTCTTGTTGGATTTTTTATTTTTTTTTACACTAATGCATTATTTTTTGTTATTTTTTCCTTTTTCTCAGTTTTTTTTGTTTATGCTTTGCTTTATATATTATTTATATTGTTTCTTTGTTGTTAAACTATTAGCGACGACTTTTGTTGTCACTAAAGCTTATTTTTTTTATTTTTTTCTTAAATTATGTTCTGGAAACTGTATTCAACTAATAATAATATAAATATTTACCCAACACCATAATTTATTCATTTAACATCAATATCACCCAAACACTAAAAAATAACAAATATAACATCAAGTATCAAGCTAAATATATATATCCATAAATGTGATCAAAACATACAAGTATTTGAAAAAACAAAATACTACTCTTTTTAAGCCAAAAGCTAACAATCACTTTTTTTAAAGCGTTTGCAAACACTCCCTAAGATTAAGCCTTTGATCACTTCCCAAACAAACTCGTGACATTTATTTAAAATCCAGGAAAGCTACAACATCCACACTTACTGCGTGGAAGAACCTTAGTCAGAGAGGTTCTGATACAGGCAGTTTAATCAAGAAGGATCTAAGAGAGAACTCCATATCAGCTTGTTCCACCTTCGAAGTTTAAGACCGATTCACATTAAGCTTGAAAACAAATCTCTCGATAGGCATACCACCATCATCGAAGAAAACCACAACGACTCTATCCACCCTAATTGGAAAAACAGCACAACAATTTAATAGTAAAGCTTTTAAGAAAATTCACCATAAACAAAAAATAGCATGTTTATGCAGAAAATGCACCTTATCAATAAAAGCTAGGAGGCCATTAGCAGCAGCATGAATATATTCATTTAATTGAGGGTGTCTGGCTTTATGAACCACCACATTCAAGTATCGCCGCCTCTCAAAAGCTCCTACATGTTAATTCCTTTTACTTTAAAATTTCGTATATATTAACCAAATTCTGAAATCAAAGAAGTTATAGGAGTTGATTTTTTTTTCTCTAATCTTACCACTTGGATAGATTACTTTGTGGAAGACGACAGAAGTGATGGTAACCTCCAGAAATTCCAACGAGAATTCGAGCAATTTCCTATGGAAATATTTGAATTACTAAAGATGTATGAATGCACGGATGAAACAGAGTGTGGCTATATGAAATTATTAATAGTAACGATTAAAATGAAAAAACCTAAGAACTAAAAGAAATTCATGACATTAATTCTTTCACAAAAACAGTCACTTTCTTCACACTGCAAATTAGCAAAATAGGTATATAATCTTAGTTAAGCACAACATATGTTCTGGCTTAATATAAGCAAACATAAAAGATACATAAAACCTTAAGTTTGAGATGAGAATATAGTTCATCCAATTAGAATTTAAAAGAGAACTTACTTGTACAGAAGATCACCACTAGGTTCTGAAATGACTTCCATTCTGGCCCTGCAATATGCAACAGACAAAAGCCAAGTCAAGAATATAAAATGGAATCCACAAGATATGAATACAGAGAACATGTAAATCTTAGAAAGAGCTGGCTGCATCACATATTATTCCTAGAAATCACAGAAATTTGCTTAGTCATGGCTGGATTTGATAATTAACTAAAGTTCTATCTATGTTATCAGCTAAGATCCCAGCAATGTCAACACAACTTGTGAAGAAATTGTATTTTATCCACATCTAAATTATTGCCTTAGCCTTGTGTACTCCACAGAAATGTTCAACAACTCTGTAGAAATTAGAAAAAAAAAAAAATAGAAAAGGGATTTGCTACAAGTATACCAAATAAAAGAAAGAAAAAAATCATTAGCCTAAGATAAGTGAAGCCTAACAGGGTTATCAATTATAATGAGGGGAAAAATATAAACACAAATCCAAACTTCCATTAATCAATATTAAGAATACATCCAAGAAAATTCTCAGACACCACACTAAGCATCTTCTTGAAATCTACTTTTTGGATTTTTTCTTTATGTAGATTTCACTGTGAAGACACACAACAAAGTACAGTATAGAACAAAACTCACAAGTTAGAAAACAAAAGCTCCATAACCCAAAAAAATGGTGGCCTCCAAGAAACACACAAAATTCTCACTTAAAACTGAATATCTTGAGAACTGATAATATCAAAAATCCCATTTTACCTCTGAATTTAGAGTGGCCCTGTCCAAGTGTTAAAAATCCAACCTTCAGATCACCACACGTCACCCTAGAAGAAACCAAATTCAAATAAAGCTGTGAAGTAGCATTAGGATTTAGGACACCTATCTTTCTTTGCTGTCAAAGCTCAGTCAATACATACAGTGATTACACATAAATGTTGTCTATCCCATAACCATTTTCACTGCTTGCTAATGTGTGTTTTTTGCCATTAATAGTTGGTGATAAGAGAAAAAAATTTAAGCTTTTCTTCTGAAAGTAGAGTATTTGATCAGAATCATTCCAAAACAAACTAGAAATCAAGGTACGCACTATGCTCTGAAAGTCTAGTAATCTCAATATTTTCCACCTTTCTTCACTCTTTTATTGTTACTTAAAGTGTAATGCTGAACATAAAGCCTCTGAATATCCCATCCCCTAGACCTAATGAGACATCCTGCACATAAACAATCTATTCTTAAAGAGAAAACAAAACAACAATGGCTTATTTCATTTCCCTCAAATATACATTCAAAATCAGCAAATCCATGTTGTTGACTAATAATCAGATACGGAAAGAACTGGCTGAGTTTCAGAACCACGCAGCACACACCATCCGCCTGAAAACCCAATATTAATTAATTAAGTCTTACATCACCAGCATTTAGCTGAGAACAGATGATAATCAGCAGTCTAGTAAATTTTTTTATTTGTCAGCATTGACATATAGTAAGCACCGGAAATGTATATATATCACCTAACCAAAATTTTGAATTGCAAGATGATTTTCTGACATACCCGTAATAACGGTCTTTAATATTTTGCTGAGACAATTCCCCTTCAACGCATCTCGTGCCTATAAGGGCACTCTGGACCTCTTGTACATTGACCCGAACATAAAAACTGCAAACATGGGCTCGGTTTCTCTTGTAGTAAGGTGTGGTTCTCTGGAGCTTCAAGATAGTGTCATTTGTGCGCACCTTTCCATATGACAATTCATAATCTATTCCAGCTCTAGCCTGTGAATAACAAGTTTTAAATGGAAATGCATGGAGAAAAAAGTTTGACATGTAAGAGCTACAATCAACACGCAACAAACAACTCAAAGTTGCAAGTCAACTCTAAAACTAAGAATCAGGAAGAGCTTGCATTATTACAAAATTCATTCATAAGAGCCAGAAGTGAATATGAAATAACATCCAAATTCAAAATGAAGAAAAAAACTCCAAGTTAGAGAAAATCAAATAAAAACAAGATGAGAAAGTCATTTTGAATAATGATATAAGCCCAGACTTAAGCATTTCACAAATTGATGAGTTTGTTTGTCAAGTTAGTTAGCAAAGTAATTGGTTAGTTAGTTAGCTCTGGTAGGTTCTTTTTTATTATAATAGCAATCTTCTATCAATAAATTAATGATTGGAATATAATAGTACAAGACAACTGGAGTCTTTTTAATCACAAAAAAACCAAAAAAAAATTGGCCGCCAAAATACTAACATTATTTTATGTCACCAAACTAACTCGAGTTAACCCTCTTCAACATCAGTGGCATATTGATATAAACTGACCTCGATAGGCCAACATTGGTTAAAATCAAAAATGACTAAAAGCTTCAAATGTTTGGAAGCCAAAGTAATTATTAATGTGAATAAGGATTTCTTGTTTGCCACTAGAAGCATCATCTTCTTTTTTTGTATCATTTCTATGCAAAGTACTCCCCTAGTCATCAGCTCTTAGGAATGGCATCATTGGATTGATACTCAGGATCAAAAGGAACCTGAATTGGAGCCCATATTCAAGAAAAAAGGCAAACTTGACAAATTTTCAGCTTGATTTTGCAAGTTTGGACAAATCTGTCTTCTTAAATAAAAAAACAAATCAGGCCTAACCTGATACACACTTCATGGCATCACAAATGTCTTTTCAATCACCATAACCACATCACAATTTTTTAAAAGGGATAATTAAAAAACCATGAGGTTCGATTTAATTACAAGAAAACCCGGACATGTTTCAAAATTACAAAAAGCCCCTTCGGGTTTCGTTTTGTCTTAAATTTAAGGGGCTAAGCTGTAATATTTTTACAAATATCAGGGTTTTTATGAAATATTTTCGAAAATCATCGGGAAAAATGTAAGACATAATCAAACCTCATGTTTTTGTAATTTTCAAAGAACTTTGGGTTTTTTAATTAGCCCAAACCTTAGGGTGTTTTTGTAATTATTCCTTTTTAAAATAAGTTCATCCCAGGTTGTCTTAGTAGATCCCTTACTCTGGGCAACTACATTAGCTTATCGTTGAAATATATCACCGGTGGGTTGTCCCGCATTCATTAATTAGGGGAAGAGAGTCTACTTTATAAATAAGCGAGTTACTTCTCCTACCACCAATTAGTTTTAGGATGGAGCGTCCTTGGGTACTTGGTGCAACCGTGTATGAGACGTGCATTAAGTCCCGAATTTAACACTTATCAACAATATATTTGCCAATATCTCTGCATCTATTTATTGTAATTGACTGTAAAGGTGATCGAAGTGGACATGAAAAAAAGAAAACAAATGGTGCATGCAATGAATTAGCCAAGGAAGACACGCGGAAATGAAGAAAAATAAATATATTACACAAAAATAACATGCCTTAAAACTTGTTAGACATTCCTTTCTCCTCCATTAATGCAAAAATTGAATTTACTTTTCCATTGTTTTCCCATTTGTCCAAGTTATAACACAACATCAACAGCAAAAGTACATTTTAGCAGAATTTTCCTCTTTTTTTTGCATTTAACTGTTAGTTTCTTTCTTTCTACTCTAATTTGAAGGATGACATTCAAATCATATAATTTCCCCAATCCCAAAATTCAAACATTATTTGGACCTAATCCATTAAATTGTAACTACCAAACATTCAAACACAGAAAACTATGCACAAACAAATCTCATTTTTTTTTCTATAAAGAATGATTACATAGAAAAACGCAAAGAAAACATAAGATCATAATATGGTACTACTCGAAAAAAAGGAAATTCAAGAAAGGTCTGAAAGTACTGAACCTGAAATGAAATGTAGAGAAATCCAAGAAAAGAAGGCCAGAAAACGCAACCATCTATCACTCCAGAGATCTCTCTCATTTCTCTTCCTATATCTGATTCTCTCTCTCTCTCCCCAAACAAACCCAATTTTTTTTTCTGTTGAGGAAATAAAAACACAAAGATCCGACAATTATTTTTCCTTTCTACGACTTAGGTTAGGCGCCAAGTTTATTGTTTTGGTCCCAAGTCAGAATAAAACAATTAGGACGCGTTTGGGAAAATAAATTGGCCTGAAATAGTCTTTATCGTGAATTCCTTGTGTTGTGTTTGGGTATTTTGAGATCGGCCTGTTTGATTAGACTCAGCCATGACAAAGCCCCAGGTTTGGACTAATTACAAAAAATAGAGATTTTTAAAAATTACAAAAAAAAAACCCTAAGGTTTGATTAACCGCTCACGTCTCATAAGCAAAAAAATATTTCAAAAAACTGCCTTGATATTTGTAGAAATATTACATTAATCACTTATATTTAAAGGCAAAACCAAACCTTGGGAGGGCTTTTTATAATTTTGAAACATCTTTGGATTTTTTGTGATTATCCTTATTATATAATACCAATTTCTCCGAGTTAGTGAATTGACACTTTCATGTCCTTAAAAAATGTAACACACTATCTATTGGTAAAGTAAATAAAAGTGCAATAGATTTGCATATTATATCACTCTTTGACAAACTTCAAAATACAATCTGGGAACACTTTTGTTGATCAATGACACACAATACATATCTCCAAACACAAGTTAACAACGCTAAATAATTAGTATAAATACCTTTCAAAAAAAAATAGTACAAAATTGTCCTCAACAATCCTCACTTTCTCATCATTTCATGTCAATTTAGCCATTAATACCGTTAATTGTCAATTTCAGTACAATGGTTATTAAAAGAATGTATATGTCCAAATTCTTCCTGCCGTTGATTCTAGTTATATATTTAAGGCAATGAAGTTGTTCTGCAATCTTCTTAACTTCCATTAATTGGTCAAAAACTTGACTTCAAAACCCTTGGACTGGCAGCTTCTAATAAGATTGAATTTTTAATCGCATCAAATAGAAAACATTCTAGATAAGATTAAACAAAGGCAAAATTGATAAAGAAAATCCATTTTCCATATAAAGAAAAATTTCAAAAGCTTAAACAGACATAACTGGTCCATAAATGGCTCAAAAGAGTATGCCAACCTAAATGAAAAACATTCTTAAACCAATAGCAAAACACAAAATTTATGGATGTTGTGATGTCACACTTGGTCCTTTCTGCTGATAAGACATCATACTCTGATACGGCTGAGCGTATTGTTGATAAAGGTGGCAGTGGCATATAACCATACAAATCATCATACGGCGGTGGTGGTGGGTAAAATTGACCTGGGGGTGGATATCCATATTATTTGATGACTAAATATTCTTGATTTGACGCTTGTCTTCAACAACTCAATTCTTGATTTCACGGACTCAATTTATTATTGAGGCCAATTGTCTCAACTGGGATTCAGTCAAGAAATTAAAGAAATCATCCCAAACTGGATATTTAGCCTCCATATTATTTTTTCATTTTCGAAAGTTGTTCCTCTGCTTTCCTCTGCCTTTCTTGGAAGAAATCAGACAGCCCACATGTCTTGTTGTTATAATTTCCTTGTTTCTTCGCCTTGTAAAGATCGATGATCCGGCGGACTTCGTCGATTTTGAGGCCAAATATCAACAGAAGTGTTGTGATAGATGATCATGCATGCATCAACGTCACATAGAGTGGTGAACTCATGCAATTTCTTGAACAAACCATCTTTTCTTTTCTTGAATGTTAAGTTTCTTGATTTCTCGTTGTATCATCTCCATCTTTAATTTTGATCTCCCCATGAGTTGCTTTTCTCTATTATATCAAATCACTTAAAGATTAATTATTGAAGTGGAGGGAGGTTCTGTGTGTGGTTTAATGAATTAATATATAAAGATTTGTAGTAATGTGAACGCGTTTATTTTATTTCCTTTTTATTTTGGATTATTTGGGATTCTTTTAATGATTTGGTAAATAATTTATGTTGATGCTGTAATTAATGATTTAATGATCCTATCAAGAAACTGGAAAAACGAAGGCTGTATTTTCACATGTTTTAAGCCTTTAACAGCTACTTAATTTGGTTTTTCAATTTCTTTTTTTTTATTTTATTTTATCTTTTTATTACAATTACCACCTGTCCCCATATTCCCTTGTAATAGTTTCAATTTGTATTAAAAACCAAAAAAAAAGATTGCATATAAACTTCTATTTAAACAAAGAGAGAGAAGTTGATCATTGTTGTAAAACAGCATTAATTGCGTCAAGATGTGCAATAAATGAATAGGGTCAGCCCATATAGAATATTGCACATCCATTACCAATTTTCCTCCCTATTTTGAATATGAGAAGTAACACCTAATAATATTTATTTTGGTTATTAATGTCATCTCATTAGGATTTTCACTATAATTGAGGGTGTCCTATTCACACCCAAAAAGTATGAATACACCCACCTACTAAATAAAACCCCACCCTTTTTAAAATACAACGCATTTACTAAATACACCTCCCATACTTTCTCATTTTTCTTCACAAAAGCTTGAAAGCTGGGCCCAATGGATATAATCTATGAGGCGGATGCTATAATTAAATAGACTTTCGGCCAAACCAATACCCATGAAAAAGAATCCATAGTTGTGTGTATTTTATGATTCGTCTCATGGACTCATAAGACCTGCTCTTTTACCTTTATATTGTTTTCCTCAAATACACCCCCAGGCGGTGGGCGTGGCTGGGCGAAGAATTTCCAATAACGGAATAAGATGTAATATTTTCTTTAATTTCGAATATATTATTCACTTTAATTTTATTCTTATAGTTGGATTAAGGTATAAGTGTTAGGTAATTAGGATTTAGTTTGAATTCTAAAGTTACAAATTTTCTTTTAAGTTTTGGAGAAGAGACGATAGATGACATGATGGCCCTAGGTGAGTGCGATGGTATACTCGATCGTGACGTAGTGTAGCACGATGGGATGACCAAAGTTGTAATTACGACCAGGTGCGCCGTGCCACATAACATGATGACACTGACCAACGTTGCAATGCGATCATGCCAATTGTCGCATTTTTATTATTGACAACAAATTTTAAGCGTAAAAATGAGTACAAATGGAAAAATAACTTGTACTTTAAGTTGTAAACTAATGAGATACTTATATTATTAAACAAAATTCATTTTTATTGTCCATCTTTGCAAGTTGCAACAATGTGGTGTTAGGAAAATCTAGGGTCCTGAGAAAAAAAATTCGAGGGTGCGTTTAGATATCTTTCATTTTTTGAAATTTTTTTCTTTGCTAGAGAATAGTGATAAAAAAAAATTTGGAAAAAAAAGATGAATTTTGAGAGCATGATTGGATATGAGATGAAAAGTAATGATGAAAGTTGATTGGATATATAAATAGTAAAATAATGATTGGTAGTTAGAAATGTGTGAGTAGGTGAATAGTGAAATTTGTAAAGAATGTGTAATAATGATTAGTTATTTGTGAAAAAGTGTGTAGATGTGATTGATAAGAGAAAAAAAAGAGTGAATAGTGTATTTTAAGAAAATTTTTCATAAACAATCGCATGTTGGAGTTGAAAAAATTTCTCTAGCGGAGCGAAAATAAAAATACTCTCATATCCAATCGCGACCTCTACCTTTTTTTGCTAGAAGAAGAAAAATATGCGTGGGTGTAAAAGATAGATGTATTTAGAACTTCTTTATGTGGGTAAGATATTGTAGTCTTTTAAACTAATAATATTTTGAAATTATATGAAGATAAGTGTATTTATTAATTTGGAGGTGTGAATAGCATCACCGCTTCTTGAAATTTAACAATGCAATTTTCCTCCCTAGTTTGATTAATTACTTTTATGGTTAATGCATGGATGATGAATTAATAAACTAGTGCTACTTATTTGTCGGATTGTGACATGTCCCATTTTGATTTTTCTTTTGGAAAAAATACATCACATTGAGATCAAACCTCACGTTGGCAGATCACCCCACATGCAAGTGCCACGTATGACATATATAAATAAAGTTTTTGAAATATTTATATATCACACACATGCTAAAGTAAACTTAGTTAAATACATATAGATGTTCTATAATCAAAACAAAATATTGCATTGTTAAATTTCAAAAATACACTTATATATATATATCAATATGTATGTTTAGAATTCCCCTCAAAAAAAAAAAAAAAAAATATGTATGTTTAGAATGAAAAATGTAAAATAATAGTGGATCGGATTCTCATTAAATATGTAGGTATTTATCTACTTGCATAATAATTAATTGTTACTAATAGTTGTCAATAACTCACTAATTGATGGTTGTTGAATTTTCATTAATTGATCCCTTACTAGGAAAGATTGTAAATTTGTGTAATAAATATTAAAGTAAATTTCAAATTTTAATGAAAATACTTTTGAGAATGGTGGTGGAGAACAAATTTAAATAGGCAAAAATATTTTTAGTGTAAAGTGATATATTGTCTAAATACACTAAAATTAAATGTATTGATAAAGTATCGTTTTTTACACAAAAATGTCATTTTATCTTTTAAAAGTCGTCAAATGCAGCAAGTATGACGTCTTACACGAGACATGTTCAAATATATTTCAAAATTAATCAAAAGGCACTTATGTCAATTAATAATGAACCCACTTCACACTTCTCCATGGGCAATGTCTGTCAAAAAAATAAGAACAGAAAAAATCAGAAAAAAACTTAAAAAGTAAAATTCTGTTGAAGAGGACAATAATCCGCCATTATTTACGCTTTCAACGCAATTTCCTCTTCCGAGGACCGATTCCAGGTGAAATAGCCATGGCGAGGAGACCGGACGAGGCACGATTACTTGTTCAAGGTCGTATTAATCGGCGATTCGGGCGTTGGTAAATCAATTTGCTTTCCCGATTCACTCGAAATGAATTCTGCTTGGAATCCAAATCTACTATCGGCGTCGAATTCGCCACCCGTACTCTTCAGGTCCGGATTCTTCTTTCCACTTCTCCCATTTTTAGCATTATCGGAATCTTATTATTATTAATTTTTTTTTTTTGTATTGGGTTCTTGAGGCCGCTTAAGATTTTGTAGTGATTACCTGATTCAGAGTTAGGGCGAAAAATTGTGATTATTAGTGTGTTCGTGAGGCCACGTCGAGATTTTTAGTGTTATAGGATTCGTAATGTGGGATAAAATAGAAAAGAAAATGGTAATTTAAGTGGGTTCTTGAGGCCAGGTTGAATTGTTGGTGGATACTTGCTTCCTGGCATATGTGTGTAATTTAATAAAAGTTGAGAGAATTTTCAGTTATTCTTTTTAATGTATTGATGGAGATTTATGTGTGGGGTTTTAGGTTTTTTAGATCTGTTGGTATATAGGGTGGTTATCTTTTGAGGTGGTGTGTTCTTGATTTGTTTTATCAAGGTGGTGACTGGTCATCTGTGCACTCTTTGGATCACTTTAAAACACTTGTCCGATAAACCAGCGGCGAATCTATAGGAGTGAAATTGGAACCTCTGGTTTTTCATTTGCTTTAAAATTTCTTGCTTAATGATATATTACTACTTGGATCTGATGATTTGAGCTACGTGAAGAATTTTGGTAATCTCAGTTGCCTTTTCATTGTGGATATATTCGGAGTAATTAGTTTAGGCCTAATAACAATGCTTTACACAGAGTTATTAGGTCTGAAAGAATTAAATTCTTGAGAGTGAGTGAGAAAGGGTATTGTATGTCACACAGAGAGAGAGACCGAAGATTTTCCCAAGCAGCCTTGTTTTTCCGTCTACAGCGCAGACCTAAGATCAGTTCGATTGTACTGAACAATGAGAATTTCGACAGACTACTTTGGGCCTTTTCAACTTTATAGCAATGAAAAGCTCATGGAAAAACAGTAACTAAAAGTAAAGATGAGAATGGAACACGAAACGCAGGGAATTAATCCTGATTGACTACATAATCGGATATAAAAATAAAAATGATAAAGCTTACTGATTTATCTTTTCTTAACAATTGGTACCTCTTGGGGCTATTCCATCTGTTCAAAATAATTTGACAAGCTTTCAATTTGGTTATCAGGAATGCGTAGCAAAATATAAAAGGTATATTCTATTTGCTATCTTAACTTTGAATTTCCGTGGTTATTCTTTGTCTTAACTAAATAAGGACAACTAATCATTTGTAACTGTCGGCTAATTGATGGTGATGGATCCATGCATTTGAGTTTGTCTTTTATTTTATCTTCAATTCTCTTCACGCATCTTTCGGCGTTCTTACCACGGGTTGGCTAATTCGTCAAATCGACCCAATAGATCCTTCTTGCGCGGATCTATATACCCAATATTTTTGGCGGAGGTCAGGTGCGAAACCTCTTCTCCCTGCTTCTTATCTTCCTCAGGTGTGTCTTGTCTTTGAGGCCTTTTTTTCGGTTGGTGACTAGCGAGTGAAGCCGACAGAGAGAGAAGCTGCCGATGATACATTGCTGTCGTCGCCTTCCACATAGTGTAAGACCACTTTTCAGACAAATCAGAGGGGCAGCGTGGACATATTTGCGAAGTATCCTTCGGATGCGGCGTCTTGAATCATCAACTGATCTTGGCTCGGTTAGAAGCATGCGGGAAATGGCATAGGTGTCTCTGTCTTTAGAATGCCTCCGTGTTTGAGAATATCCATAACTGGGCATCCATCCTTTCTTCCACTTCCTTCATCCTGCTTCAATTGCTTTTCTCTTTTCGGCCGTAGGTCAGTGTTGGAGTGGCATGAGTCATTGGTGTTCTTGATAACTCTGTGCGTGACAAGACACTTGTTGAGGGTTTTAGCAATCATCAAGTCACATCTTTCAACCTCCCCTCGGCAGGGACTTCCCTTTCTTCTCTCTTATTGCTTCCCATTTGTCTTTCCCTTCACTTCTACTGCCATCTCTCACCGACTTGAGATCCGCCAGCGCTTTGGGTATTCCTCTTCCCCTTTTTGGCATCATCGAAGGAAGACTGAAAACAAAGCTTTCCAGCAAGCAAAAGTCTAGTCTGGTGATAAGGGAGTTACGCCGAATCTGGCTGCGGAGTATCCGCGGAATTTCGGGCGGGTAGCGTTGGATTCAAGCTATTTACCAACTTCATCTCGGCCGTGATGAGGAAGAATTTTCGATCCGTATTCTCTTCCCGCGTAGGAGCTCGTTCTTATTATGTTCTGCATATGACTTTATCTACGTAGTATGAGATTCATGCATTTGTTCAATGTGCTCTTGCAATTTTTGTCTTTGCATCGGCATTCTCGGCCGCCCGGACTAACAACTTGTTGAAACGATGTCACGAAATATTGAGCTTGTTCCACCTGCGTTGTTCTTCTTTGTTGCCACCACTCCAGGATCCACGATGATGCCCACGCCGTCGGTAGTAAGGTTGGCGTCTCGTTATCGGCCTGCGTATACAGTGTGGCTGGTGCCTCTCCATCTTTTCAACCTGGTAAATAAAGACTTGAAAACTTCCCGACTGCATTTTGTCTCCTCTGTTTGGTGACGGCCAGCGGCGTCAAAGTCATGGTCAATTTGGAACAATGGTGTCGATGGAATAACGGGGTCAGGAGTGAGGCGCTCGCGATCTGGTGATTCTTGGGAGGTCGGGTGCTCGCCGAGAGAGAAAGGAAATGATTCTACAAAGGATCATCACGGGCAAGCGGAATGCAGTTCAATGATGGTGGTGCTCGTGAAGTCCACTTGTGGGTGAACCTGTGCTGCGGCAGAACTCGCGGTGGACTGTTTGATTGTGGTACATTGTGAAGTCGACCTGACTTGCATGAAGCCTCGGTATCTCTGCGAAGCCCGTCTCGTTTGGTTTTCCAAATGAGTTAGCGGTCCGCCGGCGCCTCGAGCGTCGTGGAGCGATGATGAGATTTCCATGGGTGGCTCCTCATCATCAAAGTTGAATGTTTTGCGAGTAGTTTGAGTGAGGCTACTCGTGGTTGGAAGGTTAAAGCGGAGGGGATGAGGCAATCTCGGTGGATGGGGTGATCGTGTGCGAAGTGTGGCGATATATATGGTTAATGCGAGAAAATCGAGTTGTATGAAAAGCGCGTGAGATATGATGCGTGATTCCACACCACGATCCCATAAGCGTCGTGATAAATATATTTAAGTAGTATCTTATACAATTTGAAAAGCAGGTTCGTGGTCACACGCGATGTGATTGACGCAAGATAGGTAGGATTGCGTGCGAAATGTAACACCGATCCGTGCGAACAAATAATGGTTGCGTGCCTGGTTTGCAAGCGCCAACCCGTCTGGCGAAACAAGTATTTTAGCGTCTGCGGTTTGTAAGCGCCAACCAAGCGGGTCGATAACTCGGAATCGTGTGGATCAGGCAATGATTCTTCGTTCTTCCTTGTAACTCCCGGCGAGGATGGTCAGGCGGTCACTTATCGCTCCGTGGCAAAGAGACAAAATCCGAGTGGAGCTTGCAAGGCTCGGATCTGTCATAATCATGATTATACCTCGAATACTACGACCGCTTCCCTTGGACACTCAGTCCTCGGTTGCGGGATTAGGGCGATGAAGTAGGAAGAGTGGAATGGCCATTTGCCCCGGTTCATCCGATGTATCCATTCGATTGTGAGCTAAACCGACACAAGTTGATTTCGGGCGGGAAAGTAAATAATCTGGAGCAGGTCGATCTGAAGGCGATCCGGTATTATTGATTCGAGGAAGCGATTCGAGGAAAATTTTTAAAAAAGCGGCAGTGGCAATTATAGCGTTGGTGGAGTATTTGGATGAAGATGATCATCGGAAGGATAAGCAATCTTCGATATCTTGAAAGATTAGGTGGAACATAAGTCCACATTATAGATTAGTCTGCAGGGCGGGGAAGTAATCTCGCGATCGGGTGTGTCGGTCAAATTGATCCCAGAGTAAGTGAGGTTTTGGAAGATAAAATACTTTAATTAAATCTCAGTCGAGAGGGTCAGGGCTATTTTAGTAAAAGAAAATAATTTGAGTTAGGTCCTTTATAAAAAGAAAATTTACAATTTAGCCCCATTTTGTAAAACCAAAACTTTGGGGTTAAAAATTAAATAAATAAATATCCCGACCTTGAAAAATTATGAGGGTGAGTTCTAAATTCTCCAAATTGTCCGAGGAGATTCGAGTTTTAAAGTTTTGAGGTTGAGTTTTTATAAAATTCTCACATTGGCCCCAAATTTGTAAAAATTGTCAATTCGGACCTTAAGTTTAAAATAATCGGAACTCTGGCTAGGAAGGGCTTTTAATGTGATTCGAGTTGGAAATATGTCACTAAGGTTAGTGGAATATTGGGACAAAAGCAGTTTTTAAAATAAATAAGTGTAGGTCCTTTAACTTTTAAAAATATCATTTTTGTCCCATTTTGAAATAATTGCCTTTAAGGCTTTTAGGGTCAATTATTTATGAAATTTGAACGCTTGGGTCCAAAATATAATTAAGTTATAGTTACGTTAGTATTTCAGTGCATTTTTGCATAAGTCTTGGAAATTTCATTTGAGTCCTCAAGTTTAGTATTTTACTTGTAGTCTCAATTTTTAAAAAATTACTTTCAAGCCTAAGCAACTTTTTTTTGGAATACATTTAAATATGTCATTTCAGTACCTTTTGGATGGATCGAGATGGCTGACTCATCGTCCTCCGCCCAGATCCCGGAAAAGGTTACATCGGGATTATCTACAGGGAATGGTGAACCCCTTATCTCCTTTTACCGATGGATCAATGATAGCGGGAGGGATGTTCGCCGATTTCTCCACCACAGGGAAATCTCGACCTCCGGGTGGCCTTCATTACCTCTACGGTCTCAAGCGGCGAGGAGCATGGACATCCTTCGCGGTGTCAAAGTATGTAGAATGCTGAGGTGGCATCCGTTGGAGTCTCAACTACATGGATTTTGCACTTCCACTCGCCAGTGTTAACTCCCGGGCGGTTCTTCCGTGCTCTCATTTGCATCGGCGCGTCATTGGCACTGCGGGCGATTGACACCTGGTTGAGCGAGTCTCAGCATGCGAGCTCGTTGATGACAACTTGCTTTGTGTGTTCCGCGATCGTTCCTTCCCTCGGCCCGCCTCAAGTTCATTTGTGGAGTCGGTTTCTGTCATAGACGCATTCTTTGCGGTGGAGGGAGTTTACCTCGGTGGCACACCCGAATTTGGTGACTGGATGGGGTCGCTCGTCTCGGACTCCGGGATTGTTCTCAGCTGTGTCGTGGATTGGGGCGGTGTGCAGGCACTTCATTGGGGTTGGCTCGGCTGGTCCCCACCTTCCCGGTTCGTTGCGATTCCGCAACACGCTCTCCCGAATGAGGTAGGAAGTGGTGGCAGCGACAACAGTTGCAATATGCTTTTCCACTCCCCGGATCTATCTCCAGCTGTTGTGATTTGGAGGGCTCTCTCGTCCCTCCATCATTCTTGCTCATTTAGGATTCTGGATTCTTGCATTGCTTGCTATTTTTGCAACTCTTCGTGGCGACAACGGGGTCCAGGATCTCGTCACTTTCTGATAGAATGTCGAGGTGAGGATGCGTATGTTCTGTGGTGCCAGTGAGAGGGCAGGTGTCTTTGGCCTTCTCTCACGTGCCTCAGCCTTCTGCAATCTTTCTTTCTCCTTCTCTTTAAAGATATTTAGAATATCAACAGTTTTTTCATCAAGAGCTTGGACCACATTGGTCACTCCAAAGAAAGTTCAACAGTTCCTCTTCTTCTTCGATAAACTCAGGTCTTTGGAACTGTTCGGATTGACTTCAGCTTCCACTTCCTCCACTCGCAGACGATTTTGGATGTCTAGATAAGGTGGGGATATGATCATCACGCTCGTCATCGTCTATCATCTTCTTCTTCTTTGTCCCTCGTTCTCATGGATAGAAGATAGCAAGCTGCAGGTGCTCAATACCGCCCGGTATGTACTGTTGCGAGGAGGATATAACCCCAATCCCAGCAGAGCGGGTTGCACCCTCTCGGCTACTTTTGTGTCTATAACATTCGAACTACGGTGGGTCTTGATTTGCTCTCTGTGATCGCCTTGGCGAGACTTAGGCATTCATTTCATGAGACTCTCTTCTCGGAATGGATCTCGTGCTCTGTTTACATTTTGGTGAGTGGTGACTCGGTCAGTTCTCAGCTCAGGAATGCTTGAAGGGTCTTCTTCTCTTTGTTTGTACGGAGGATTTACAGTCGGATAAAGGTGTCTTGAGTCTGGCGGGGGCGAGTGCGTCGTCTTACGAGGGTGGCCGTCTTGGCTGCTCAGTTCTCCTTTTCTTGATGATCGGAGAAGGTATTTGAGATTCCTTCTCATTGCGAGACTGTAGCAAAGGGCGGTGATTTCATTGCGGGCGGGAGCATATTTCTTTTCTTTGCTGCGGGCGCGTCTTGTAGCGGTGCGGGAAGCGGCCTGCTTTTGAGGAGGGGAGGCAGGTTGTATCATCGGGGGTCGGTGATTCCCCTCACTCGTGTAAACTCTCTTAGCGTAGGCTCTCTTGTGCGCCGAGGAGAGGTTTGATCGAAACATCCTCTTGTTCACATGGGACGCCTTTCCATGTCGAAGAGGACTCCTTACTTCCATCATCGAAACGATCACCGGTAGTAACCGAGGAACCTCAAGCGTGCCATCCTCGGCGGAAGGATTTGTTCCCGATATTAAGCGGAAGTCTGTATACAAACTCTGTTGATTCACTTTCTTCTCTTCGATGATCGCAACCATCACGATCAATTTTGCTTTGGACAAGCGGTCAAATTTTGCCAAATTAATGTCATGCATTTGGCAACAATGTCCGACAATTTGTGGTAGTCTCTTTCATTAGCTCTTATTGGCATTTGTATAGACTACTATCGCGACAGATCGGACCAGCTCTCTATTTCAAGCGGCTAGGTCGGCATCGACTTCATAAATTTCGGCATTCCTTCCCGCGGCAATAAGCGGTGTTACGCCGGATCATGGCGTAATGGTGAACTCCTTTCCATGAGCAGAGGACTTGATGCCCTCATCGTGAACCTCGGCGTTCACATAGAAGCTGTGCGACCTCTTCTCGTAGGTCATAGGGAACTCCATCGTCAAAAATGGTTTTAATCGATTTTTTCGCTTATCCGCCCAATCTTCTGCGAGGTGTCATCGGACCCTTGTTTAACCATATCATCGAAGTCCCCGCGTGGGCCGGTGTGGATTTGCTTTCTAACGACAAAATAATGAGTAGATGCCATTTGAGATGTTTTGCGAGCGAACTTGAAAAAATGGTGAGGATTGGTAGGGTTTTGAGAAAATTTTGCTTTTGCTTTTCGAGAGAGAGATGAGCAGTTTTTTTTGGTAAAAGTGAGAGAAAGCAGGCCGAAATGGTTTAAGTATGGTTCATGAAAGGGCGTGTGAGAGGTTTTGAAATTTGATCAAAATCAACAACTTAGATCTTGCGGCCGATTTACATTTAATGTCTCGCATTTAATGCGGACATTTATATCCAATCATAAAGCTTGGTGTGCGGCTTTTTGCTGTACTGCGTCGTAATTATCTTTGGCGTCATTCTTAAAAATATTCGCTTTGTAAAAACAATCCGCGTTTTTGTCACTTTGCTCATAAATGACTAAACTTACTCCTTGGTGATTCAATCCTTCTTCTCACTCCTCTCTCTACCATGACTCATTTGTCATTAATTCGATCTGGTGACTTTCCGTCTGGTGATTCAACATTGAATGCAATTGACTCTTTTTGCCTCTTTTCATGTTTCATCTCTTTTCTTTGAGTCTACAGTGTCGACTCACCATTCGATTCTCTAACTCATGCTTGAGTTCTTCAAATCTTGACTCACATAATGGTTTGTGAATATGTCGATATTGCTTATCGGTTGAAATATATTCAAGGTGATGTCCTTCTTTTCAACATGGTCTCTTATGAAGTGATATCGACATCGATATGCTTTGTTCTTGAGTGCAACCGAGGATTTTGAGTGATTGCAATTGCAACGTGTTTATCACATGATTGGAATTTCCTTTTCTTCAACTTCATAGTCTGCCAATTAACTGTCTCATCCGTAAAGACTTGAGCTTTGCTCAATTTGCCATGACTATGTGATGCGCCGGTTTGTAGAAGTGTGCCAGATTTTGCTTTTTGCTAAACGAGGAAGTGCTTTATTTCCAAGTATTGACATGTGCACGAGGTGCTCTTCGTCATCGACTCTACATCCGGCATAGTCAGTGCGAATAACCAATTAGCTTGAATCACATTCCTTTGGATATCATAAGCCAACTTCTTGGCTTCCTTTCAAATATCTCAAGATCCTGTGTTTGCAACGGTCATGTGGCTTTCTTTTGGAGAAGATTGAAATCTTGCACATACACCTGACAAAGGTGATGTCCGGCTTTGCTTGTTGTGAGATAGAGCAATGATCGATAAGTGCTCATGTCTTGTTGTTTGATCCTACGGGCTTGCCATACGCATCCGTATCCATTTTGGCTTGATGTATTCATTGGTCATTTTCATGAGAAGACTTCTTCATACCAAATTCTTCATTAAATCTACGGTGTATTTTGTCGACTTATGAAGGTTCCATCCTTGTTGTTTTCTTGAAGTCGAGGAAGAATGGAGTTCTCCCATCATGCTCATTTAATTTGCTTTGCATGAGATTTGAAAATTTGTCACCACGACTCTTTGTTTGTGGATCAAAGATGATATCATCCACATATATTTGAACAAGCGTATACTCTTCTTCTATCTTGAATTACGAAGAGTGTTACGCCACTTTGCCTTTGTGAATATGTTCCCGATCGAAAATTGTGACAATGTATCATACCATACTCTGGGTGCCTGTTTCAACGTATAGAGCTTTCTTGAGTTTGTATACTTTATCTCAAGAGTCTTCCTGCTCAAATCCTGGAGGTTGTTCAACATATACTTCTTCCGATAAACGTTAAAATGCACTCTTTACATCCATTTGATATACTGATAAAGTTCTTGTGAGCTGCATAGGCAGAAACATCTTATGGCTTAATCTTGCCACGAGGGCAAATGTTTCATCAAAATCTATCCATCTCTTCTTGGATATCATTTTGGCTACCAATCTTGCTTTGTTTCTTACCCGCACCTTATCATTCATCTTGTTTACGAACACCCATTTAGTGCGATAACATTTTGATGGGTAGGTCTTTGAGACGATTCCCACACTTTATTTCTTTCAATTTGTTTGACTCTTCTTGCATGGCTTGAATCGATGTGTGTCATCGATGCTTGTGACACATCTTTAGGCTCTGTTGTGAGATGAAGCATGTGAACATTCTTTCTTGTTGAGTTGGATCTCGTTTGACACCTTCTCTTACATCTTCAATTACTAGTTCTTGTGGATGGTCTCTCGATACCATCTTACATCAGGTTGGAGTAAGTTAGGTGGATTGATCGTCTTGCCCGGTGTGTTGTTTTGA